>OU026157.1:90833940-92119456 GCA_907269105.1 Volucella inanis | reverse complement strand
GTTTTCCTAACAGTTGACGAGCAATCAAAATTTCGGCAATACATTCCATCAAAACCAGGAAAGTAAGGAATCAAAATTTTTTGGGTATGTGATTCGCATAACAGCTATCCCTTGCGCGGAGAGATTTATGTTGGTCGTCAACCGGTTGAATCGAAAGCACGGGACAACGCTTTGAATTTAGTGCAACGTATTGTCAACCATGGCTGACAAAAGGTAAATTCTTCCAGAATGTCTGGCAACTTTCAATGTAAAGGAAAATGTGTTTTGTTTTCAGGAAGGAACATAACCATAGATAATTTTTTCACGTCTGTTCAGCTCGCTAAACAATTGTTGTCTCAAAACACCAAAATTTTGGGAACTATGCGAAAAAACAAGGCAGATATTCCAGCTGAGTTAGTTAATATTAAAGGACGGGGAGAATTCAGTTCTCGATTTGTTTTCTCTAAAGTAAAGACTCTTATCAGTTATGTTCCTAAGAAGAATGAAAATGTAATTCTTTTGCCCACCATGCATCAATCCGCCGAGATCAATCCCGACCAAAAACAAAAGCCAGTGATTATTCTTGACTACAATAAAACTAAGGACAGAGTCGATTCAATGGATAAAATGGTAAAGACTTACACATGTAAAAGGAAAACAAACCGCTGGCCAATGAGCTTATTTTTCGACATCCTTAATGTTTGATGTATTGCGGCATTTAATCTTTATAATTTTAAGTTTCCGAATTGGAATTTGCGAAATCACAAACGTCGTACTTTCCTTCGAAAGCTCGGCGAAGAATTGGTCCAACCACAAATAATAGAAAGAATTGGTCGTTGGAAATACATATACGGAGCTACTGCCCAAGCCATAAAAAACATAGAATTCTCACTTTTGGAAGTCCGAGGGCCGGTAGACGGAAAACTAAAACTCGCCCGTTGCTCAGTTTGCCCACGATCAAAAGTTTGTGATATTTAAAAAAAAACAAATTTTGCTGCTTTATTTTGAGCTCAAAATTAAATACAAAATAAACAAATATCTAAATTTTCTTGTTTTATTAGCCTCTGCATGCAAAATATATGGGTCAGCTTGTGCGGTCTATATGACCCCAACTTACGGTTTCAAGGTGAAAAAAACTCTGACAGTCAGAAGGTTAAAAAGATTTCAAAGTGTAACGCCATATATTGATTTGGAAAATTGAGAAATGTGGTCATACCTTCTTAAGCCGTATATGTACCTCGCTATGCTGTTGTAAGCAACATTGAGTTTACGCTTGTGCTCAAAATCACAATTGCAAAAAAGTTCGCAACCGTAAAGCAAAAGAGGGATGAGTAAAGTTTTGGCTAGTACGGTTCTTGTTTTTAAGGGTGTAATTCTATGGTTGGTCCACAGCATACGAAGCCCTCCATAAACTCACCCAATTGTCAATCTAACATAAGTATTCCAATGCAGTGTTTTTCTGAAGGTAATACCAAGGTTTTTAGCTGAATCGACGAATTCAATTTGATTTCTTTGAAATTTTGGGGAAATCTGACGTATCAATGGATTTTTTTGAGATAACCAAGCATTTGGACTTAAGTGGGTTAACACATAGACCATTTTTTCGCGATCAATTGCGAATATTGTTTAAATCTTCGTTAATCGTAAATCGTTAACTTCGACAGCTGCATTTTTTGCCAGACCTAGGGGAAAACTTTTCCGCATCTGAACATTATCAGCATACATGTCTACTTGAGTATTTTGTTAGCAATTTTGTAAATCATTTATGTACATCAAAAATAATAGCAGTCACAATATTGACCTCTGTGGGACCTCTCAATTTAACCTGAGAAGTTCAGATAAGGAGCAATTTGACACAACTGACTGATATCTATAATTTAGGTAGGACTGGACTAACATTGTCGAAGAATAGGAGAAAATAAACTCGCTCATTAACTTACTACACATGACGTTATGGTTAACTGTGTCAAAAGGCTTAGAGAAATCTAGAAGTATTAGAAATCTTACATTGTTACAGTCAACATCTTGTCTTATGTTTTCAACCACATTAATGACAGTTGCAGTACAGCTATGTTTGGGATGAAAACCTGACTGGTTAACACATAACAAATATCATTATTCTTTCTAGGACCTTGGATAGAAATGGTAGAATAGCAATTGGCCTAAACTCATTTTGATTTTTTGGAATAGGTATAATTTTAGCTTGTTTCCAAACTGAAGGAAAAACACTATTTTAAGATATTAGGAAGCATAGAATTGATGAAAACAGGATGAATTTCATCAAGGCCAACAGAATTGCATTTTATACATATGTAGTTCTCTAAGACATCGGTCTCATCCACTGATGAAAAACTTAAACTTGATGAGGAGAAGATACTGTTCTCAGTTAATAGAGTCGTTGTATCATCAGTGGCTTCATGACATGGCAAAATAACGAATTTCCTATTTAATTCATTGCAGTCAATGTTGTCAACAATTTTGTTTTTTTTTTGTTTGCCTATACCAATATCGCTCGTTACCTTGTTTCTCAGCCTTTTAAAATCATGAAATAGAACATCTAATTGAAAACAAACTGGAAATCAAATAAGTTTTTTATGTTGTTCTGAATGAAATCCACTTGGTGATCAACGGAGGGCATTTCATAAATTTGAAACCACTCTATTCTCCTTAAATCATTTTCCAATTGACTCACGTTTAGTTTTTGAAGTCACGGAATCTTATAGTCCTATTTACAATCAAAGGTTCACATTGAAATGTCAAATGGATCAGATCGTTATGCGAAAAACCGGGAACAGAAATTTGATTAAAATGTAGAGCTTTGCACAGATGGCTGACAAAAAATACATCAAGAAGTGTATTTCTGTGATCGGTAAAGTGCGTGGGTGACGATGTATTTATTGAGAAAAGATTTAAAGCACTCATACCGTGAACAAGGGACAAGTCCTCAAGTAAGTTCCTGTTAAAGTCGCCAACGACAATAACAAAGGGTGATATACAAGACGATTCATCTATTGATTTTAAAAAGATGAAGTATTGATGTTTCGATTTGGCCTGTATACTGAACCTAGCAAAATTGTATTGACTTTAAAAATTATTTCTATGAAAGCAAAATCCATCCCACTTCCAAGTGAAGCTTTACGTATAAGTTTATAGTTTAATCTCCTGTAGACAAAAATAGCAACCCCTCCCCCACGGCTTCCGATTCTTTCAGAACGAAAAGGCTTATGAAATCCATCTAAAGAACATAACTCATCCCCTATGTCACTTGACAGCCACGTCTCCACGAGACACAAATCACGTCAACTTTCAAACCTTCAAATAAGTTTTAGGAGTATACTCTGAGCATTGATATGACAAATTTGCAAGCCATTACGTTGACTACACATAATATTAACCATTACACGCATTGTATTATTTTGATTTAAAATATCTGTGTATTATTTTATTGGAATCATTCTTAAAAAATAAGAAAAGGAGTTTCCAGTTTAACCTGATTTCATATAGGAAGTATAAGCTGAAAAATACTTCTCGGAATGTTCACAAGAAGACACAAAATATGATGATAATAGATATTTATTAAGTAGTAAATACATTAGAAAAACTTTATATAAGCATTTAAATTCAAATAAAAATAGAAATAGAGAAGAGAAAAGAGAAAATAATAACTGTTCATTATTTAGAATATAAATGTGAATAGAAATAAATAGAATAATGTATACGACGTTAACGTTGTATGGAATGATAAAATAAAACAATGGGTGAATTCATTTAGTTATCGCGTAAAAGTTTAAAGAAGCTTAAATAGGTACTCAATAATTGTTAAATAAAATAAAGTATTCGCGAACAACCATATAACAGCTAATTTAACAACAATATTATTTATAAGTCAAAATATTGTCATTGTTGTTTTTGTCAAAGGTGGAAATTTCAAGAAAAATAATTTAGAAATAAATAAAGTTCAAATTAACAAATCCTTATTTACAAAAACAAAAAAAAAACATTCTTTAACTGCAGACATAGAGACTGGGGTTGTTCTCGGTCGAACGCTTGGGGTAATGTACTTTCTAGTCTCTCTTTAGTACCATTTTGTTCCCTCTTAGTCCTAAGTTTATCCCTCCGTCTACTCGTGGCAGTCCTTTGGTGTTAGATTTGCACTTTGTTAAATGCACTTTATACAGGATATCAAGAGTACTAATTGGCACTATTTCCAAAGGATCATCAAAAGTGACCTAAGTGATGTCTCCACTCGCATTGATAACGTTGAACTTTTTACTAATTCGGTTCTTAGTGGTGCTAATGAATTTGCCAAAAAAATTCCCAAAAAGTATTATACGTCCACCTTCTCTCCATTTATTGTTGCATAAATAAAATAAAGAACATTCACATAAGAAATTGGCAAAGATTTCGACATCCGAATTTTCCTGAATATGTTCAAACTCTTAGTAAATTAATTTCAAAACTTATTACTAATCAACGCAATAATGAATGGAACCACAAATTAAGTTCCTTGGACAAATGTGGGAAGCCCTTCTGGAATGTAATGCGAGTTTTAAAAATAAATACAGAATTATTCCAGGACTTAAAAGCCCCTCTTTTTTTAACTCTACCGATAAGGAAAAAGCAAGTATTCTAGCTAATGTCTTCAAGAAAATTCATTCTATTGCTTCCAATATCGGTGATACTCTTTAAACTACTGTAGTAGATTCAAGGATTGAAGAACTCAACACCTTAAGCTGTCTCACTCCTACAAATACGTATGTTTCCGGAAACAAAGTTGCTCTCCTAATAAAGCATCTCAAGGCAAGAAAAGCTCAAGGCCTCGATCAAATTAAAAACACCTTTGTGAAACACCTTCCTAAGATAGGAATAAAATATATAATTTTCATTTTCAACTCTTGTCTAAAGATGCAATATTTCCCAGATACTTGGAAAAAAGCTAAGGTTATACCAATCCTTAAATCTGGTAAGCCTCCAGACAACGCAGAGAGTTATAGTCCAATAAGTTTACTTAGCTCACTAAGAAAGACGTTTGAAACAACTATAAAAGATGCGCTAATGACTTTAATTTTTGAAAAAAAAAAAATATTTTGCTTGATGAACAATTTGGTTTAAGACAAAATCATAACACTATTCAACAAGTTGAAAGAATAACCAAAATTGTAAAAACAAATCGTGAACAAGTGAAATCAACAGGGATGATACTTTTAGATATCGAAAAAGCTTTCGACACAGTATGTCATAATGGTTTATTATACAAACTATCCAGCTATAGTCCTCGCTATTTTTACTTGTGCAAAATTATTCAAATTTTCCTGAAAAACCGTGTTGTTCAAGTTCACGTCAACAACTGTGTCTCCTGTTCCTTTGATGTCAAATGTAGTGTGCCTCAAGGCTCAGTACTTGGACCTATATTGTATATATTTTTTGCGGCCGACTTTCCAGAGTTGTTAAATTGCGAGACTGCACTATTCGCTGATGACACTGCAATTTTTTCATCTCATCAGTTTCCTCTTAATATAGAGAGAAATTTAGATGGAGCGATGGAAGTAGTTCATGTTTACTTCAATAAATGGAAAATCAAGCTTTAACTTGACAAGGTTAAGGCTATCATTTTCACACGAAAAAGGAAAGCTTGCTATCTTCCAAGTGGCAGTCTCATAGTGACCCGAAAAACTATATCCTGGGAAAGCCCAGCTAAGTATCTTGGCATCAAACTTGACCAAAAGTTGATCTTTAGTGATCATATTACCGCAACATTAAAGAAAATAGATATTGTAATAAAAATTCTTTATCCTTTAATCAACCGAAAATCCTGTCTTTCACAAGACAATAAAATGATAATATACAAAGTAATCTTTCAGGCAATAATATGCTATGGCTGCCAAGTATGCGGTGAAGCTGCTCTGTGCCATATTAAAAGATTGCAGGTGGCACAAAACAAGGTACTGATGATGATGCTTAAGCTGCCGTGGCACTACCCAACCCTTGAACTTCATCAAAGAGCAAACGTTGAATTGATTAGTGAAAAAAGTATTAAGCATAGTTTCAACTTTAAAGAAAAATGTTTTTTGTTTATTCATATATTTCATGTATTCTTGTTAATTTTTCTGTTCACTTATTTGTTAACTTATTCATTCATTTCATTTTACTTTTTGTTAATTTATTTATTTATTATTTATTTATTTATTTATTTATAAAATTATTTATTTATTTATTCATTTATTTATTTACTTATTTATATTAATTTATTTTTTATTTATTTAAGTGATATTTTGTTCATTTATTAAAATCTTTAAAAAATATTTAAATTATAAATAAATGCAAATTATACATTTATTTATTTACCCAAATTTCAGAGTTTTCTCTAATTAAACATTTAAAAGAGGTATTCCTTGCTATTGGATTACTATCCTTTTGTATTTTTATATTTTTGGCTTACCATTTTTCTTTTTGTTCGTCAACTATTTATTTAATTATTTGTATATATATATATATTTTTTGTTCTTTAAATTTTGTAAATCATTATTAAATCCATATTTATTATATTTCAACTTTTGTAAAATAACGTTACAGATAAAAGATATTTCAATATCATATATCTGCAAATCGTAAGCTTATTAAAAGAAATTGTTAAGAAAATTCGTGCGAAATAAGGATCTATCTTGTCTAAATGCTGAGTGCGGTCAGGTCAGTTTTCTGGGCCTTAGTTTTAAAAGGAAAACTTTTTTTTCCATAAAAGTACACCCGAGATTTATTACAAGTAGATTATTATTTTTTGTAAATGTAAATGCCGTTTTATAGTAAAACACAAAATTTTTGCAAAATTCAACTTTGTTTATCAATATAGTTGCCTTCGAGGTCGATACACTGATTGAAACGATTTTTCAATCTTTCGATACCAGTTTTGTAGTACGATTTCGGTTTAGCCTCAAAATAGGTCTCTGTTTCGGCGATTACTTCTTCATCGGTCTTAAATCTCTTTCCGGCGAGTATTCTTTTGGGGTCTGCGAACAGGAAATAGTCGCTGGGAGCCAAATCTGGAGAATACGGTAGGTGGGGAAGCAATTCGTAGCAGAATTCATTCAATTTTACCATCGTTTTCAGCAGCGATTCTTCTTCTTCGTTTTTCTGCGATTTGGTCCTTCAAAAGCTCCAACAATGCAATGTAATAATCGCTGTTGATAGTCTGCTCCTTTTAGAGATAGTCGATGAAAATTATTCCATGTGTATCCCAAAATACTGATGCCATAACCTTGCCAGCCGACTTTTGAGTTTTTGGTCGTTTTGGAGGAGGTTCGTAGCCTGCTCGCGACTCAGCTGACTGCCGACTTGACTCTGGTGTGAAGTGATGGAACCAAGTTTCATCCATTGTCACATATCGATGCAAAAATTCGGCTTTATTGCGATTTAAACACTCCTCTGAATCATCAACACGTTGTTGCTTTTGGTCCACTGTGAGCAAACGCGGCACCCATTTTGAACAGAGCTTTCGCATGTCCAAATATTCGTGTATGATATATCCAACACGCTCTTTTGATATCTACAGAGCCTTGATCAACTTCACTCTACGGTCATTCGTAATCATTTTGTGGACTTTTTTGATATTTTTATCTGAAACAGCCTCTTTTGGACGTCCACTGCGTGCATTATCTTCGGTGGTTGTATGACCACTTTTAAATTTTTCAATCCACTCGCGAATAGTTCGTTCGGCTGGTGCAGAGTCCGGGTAACACTTATCAAGCCATTTCTTTGCACCGGCAATGATAAATCAACACATAAAATTGCTTTGAATCTCTATATCTCGAGAACTAATCCTCCGACAGCTGTCAAATTTATACACGTATCTTCTGAAGGTAGGTACTAACTGAAAATGGTATGGGTTTAATTCAAGTGGTAGGGTTTAAGTTAAGATTTTTCTACAACCAGTTATTGTAATTTACTATTGACCCTGCCTTTAATCGTTCCCAGCAAAACATTTCAGTTTGCATGTGTATAGATGAGTTGCTAATTGTATGCTGAAAGCCCTCCGTAAGTATACTAAAGTATTGTCGAAGTGTTGGCCCTTATGGCGCTCCTAATAGTATCTTTGTACCTATCACAACAGTGGTTCCGATTGTTAAGGTAGGAACACTTTAAATCTTTGACAAAAAATAACGAAGAATGGCACAAGATCTTCATACCTTATATTATCTTGTACCTTGAGAATTCTTCCTCTTAAGATTTGACTTAAAAGCATTGTTGTTTATTTGATTTTTTTATGCTAAACGAAGTCTTTTTCATGATGGGTATGTCTTAATACTTTGCTGACTGGTGACGAGTTAACTCGTCTTTTCATGCCCAAACGTTGCTGACCGATTACGAGTTAACTCGTCATTGCACTTGCATTATTTGCTTTAATTTATGACACCCAGGGCGATATATATAGAATATTGCAAAAACTTGGCGTATTATTTTTAGTCGTGTCCGCTTTATAACAAAAAAACTACTTTTCTTGGTATTTCGGTTTTCATCACAATTTTAGTATAATTTCAACCATGACGGAACATATCGGCAAAGAACTTTTCAATGAATTATACGCGGATAGTTTATCTGATTGTCCGAATGATTTCAAAATAAATTATAGTTATTCCGAATGTGATGAATCTGACATTATACCACCAAAACGGCAAAAAAGGCACTAATAGAAAAGTCAAAAAATCTTCAAAGAGTGCAAATAAATACGTAAAGGACCCATTCTTCTTCTCACATGGAGAGATAAAAGGTTGGTGCGCATGATATCAACTATTCAAGATGCGTCTATGTTATTAACTGAAAAGCGAAATAAAAATTATACAAATGATATAGTGAAACCTTTGTGCATAATACAATATAATAAACACATAAAAGGAGTCGACCATGTATATCAGTATTTGGCGAACAGCAAATACCCCACCACCTGGCAGTTCTTCTTGCACTACTTAAAGGGCTCCTTACAAAAATCCACCTTCCAGGCTTTCAGAAAAACTAAGCGACCACGTTTTAGAACAAATAGTTGATGGAGTAAAAATAAATCTAACTAGAAGGTGTCAAGTATGCTCTTCAAAAGGAAGGAGCAGCGAAACGAGATATATCTGCACAACCTGTTGTGTACCATTACACGCAGATGATTGCCACATATATATATATATATATATATATATATATATATATATATATATATAAGAAAGAGCAAAGAGTTAAGTTTTCATATACGAGTATTTCATTGGTAAATTTGCATCGAAAGCATGTTTAGTATAGGGTGATTCATCATGAGGTTTTATTTTCAATAGGCTTTTTTTGACAGATCACGCGTGACTCCTATCAAACTGCTTTGTCATTTTTGGTTTAGTATCGTTTGGAAAATCATGATGGAAAGACTCACATCACAACAGCATCTTCAAATTGTTCAGCTGTATTACGAAAATCAGCGTTCTGTGTGCGATTCGAGGAACCTACGATGCGCGAAATCCACCTACTGAAACCACTATTGCCAATACCATTCGCAAATTTGAGTCCCAGTTTACATTAGTGGATGATACTCGATCGGTTAGATCACATCCAGCATGTAGTGGAGAGACTATAGCAGCTATAGCTGAGAGTGTACGCGAAAACCGTGGCGAATCGATTCGTCGTCGTTCTCAGCAGCTTGGCTTGGCGTATCGTACAAAATTCAACTTGAGCAAGAATTGGAGCCAGGCGACTTGAATTTGCGTCACATTTTCAGTGAATGGGCTCTGGAAAAATTCAATAAAAATCCGGTGTTTTATCATAAAATTTTGTTCAGTGATGAAGCCCATTTCTGACTCAATTGATACGTTAATAAACAAAATTACCGTATTTGCGCTGATGATCAACCCGAAGAGCCCCAAGAGCTACCATTACATTCATTAAAAACAATGGTATAGTGTGGTTTATGGGCTGGTGGAATCATTGGTCCATATTTCTTCAAAAATGAGGCAAATCAGACCTTCCGAATGGACAACCTCAGACGTAGTCGTGGCCAACATTTACATGATATCATTTTCAAAAAGTAAATGCCATGAATTGTTCTTTTAACCGATAATAAAAGTTTTAAATTCACTTTCAAACTTATATGTTTTATTTTACATTATAGATCAAATCTCACGATGAAACGCCCTATATATGCATACTATGTATACTCTTATGTTGTTTCGGGCATCTTCCTAAAATAATAACCTTTAGAATGAGAGCTTTTTGTGTTTAATTGTCAATACTAAAGGTGAATAAGATTAAAAACATTACGCCTAAATGTTTTATGAGTCACTATTGTAAGTCATATTCAAATACTAAATATAATTTAAAAAACTACTAAAGGATTTGTATATGCTTACAATTCAAAAAAAAGTAAATAATTGATATTGTTTTAGCCAAGACCTACGCTACCATTTAGATTCAACTTTACTGCCCTATTTGGCATTGGTTTCTGTTGCAGTATTGTTCATGTATATCGGGTGAACTTAATCAATATTTGCTGTTGTTATACAACCTACAGGTGACTGACTCGAACTGCAACTTTTTAAAATGCTATAATTTTTTTTATTTTTTGATAAATTTTATTGTGCCAAAGCAAAAAATTTTGGAAAATACATCAATTTTCAAATTGGATCAGTAGTTTTCAATATGTCCACCCTTGGCGCGAATAATGGCCTTGAGAAGGCCGAAGAAAGCATCGGACGCTGCACGCAAGTGGCTCTGCGGTATTTTGGCCCATTCCCGGCGAAGTGCTTGTTTGAGGTGGTCCAAACTTTGGTATTTTTTAGTGCCAACCTTGGCATTCAAAATACCCTATACAGAGATATCCAACGGATTTACATCCGGAGAATTTGCAATCCATTGTATCGAAGAAATGAAGTGTGGAACATTGTTTTTTAACCAATCTTGGTTGACGCGCGCTTTGTGAGACGGTGCCGAGTCTTGTTGAAATGTTCGTGGGCTCCGACCGATTGTTTGCCGAAGGCTTCAATACTGTCTCTAAGACAGTTTCGCGGTATACGATCGTATTAATTTTGACGCCACGGTCCAAAAATACGAGTGGAGAGCGACCATCGGCGGGTATGGCGGCTCAAACCATCACTGTCGGTGCTGCCTGCTTTCTGATGGCCGTACGAAGGTGTAAATTTTCGAAGGACCTCTCTGGCAAGTAAATTCGGTCATTTTGTTTGTTGACATATTGCTCTATAACAAATAGCGATTCATCGGAAAAAACCAAATTCGGCAACTCACCACTTTTGTGCAAGCATAGCAACTCCTTCGCTCTTTCGACTCTAACTTTTTTCTGTTGCGGTGTAAGATCGTGTGTTTTTTGGAACTTCAATGGCTTGAGCCCAAGCTCATTTTTCAGTATCTGTTGCATGCGTTCCAATGATATGTTGAGCTCACGAGCCATTTTTCTTCCACTTCGACACGGATTTCGCTCAATTCGAGCTTTCACTTTCCGAACCATTTCTGCCGATGTTGCTGTTTTTTAATGACGTCCTCCATAGCGTTTTGCTATGACGTTGAGGTGCTGGAGGGGTCTAACGAGAGCTACTTGTGGTTTTCCAGCCAACTATAAAGCAATCACACTATCGCGGATAAAAATTTTTCAACACAACTTATGGAGTTGGCTTAGTTTACAGATCTCATTATCGAGCCAATGCATTATAGATCCCATCATCAGTGATTTGAATTGTATTTACTTGATCTACGTATATTTATTTATCCTTCGATATCTCATTGAAACCTTATCTTTTTCATGAATCCTCTCTACAATCGGTTTATTAAATTTATACTGAAATTGGTAACATCATCATTTTCGTTGCTAATGTACTCGTATCTTTCTACACCGCTCAACAATTCGATACGGATTCGTTAGCCGTTAATTGTTATTTTAAAATGTGAAGTCAGTTATATAATTGGTGGCGCGTTGCAGCTTACGATTTCGTACGGAATCACCGTTGTGCTCTTTTGAAAGAAAATGTTGCAAATTATTGAAACGCGAAGGACTTTAACTATACCATTTACCATTTAACGAACTTCAGCTTCGTTGTGCATTTTGCTTGAATTCTAACTATAAAATATCTACCTTATTACAGGAGAAACTGCATCGCATATGAAGAGTGAAATTCAATAATAATATTGATAAAGTACGGCGTGTGTGAAAGAGTCCAGGTCTTAAGGGCAAATTGAAGCAAAATTCATCACCCTATTTGGATTCACTCTTATTTTACAAGTAGTGTTGTATGTCATCTGAGCGCAAATGTATATCAACTCCAGTGGTAGTCACTTGGCCAATATTATTTTCGTGAATTTGCGTCTTAATACAAAAAATATAATCAACAAACAGAATTAGATTTTAAAAGTCAGAATTTTAAACAACATTAAAACACAAATATTCTACCAATCATGATTTTTTATAACCACCAAGCCCTTTCAAAATAACAGTTTTAAAGTTTGTGAAAAGGAATTTCACACCAAAAGGACAATTATAAATTACAAAATAGAGGTTAATGAAATTAAAAGATATTTTTGAATTTGTTTTTGTACTCTATAGATATTCAGATATATAGCTATGTACGTACTCATATATTTATATTTAGATAAACATGTACACACATGTACTAAAATTTTGCACGTTTAAACATATCAATTCTAAAGAACTCTATTGATAGCAATTAATTTAATTACTTATTCTTTTACAGCCGTTGTTGTGATAAAAAAAGCTGTGGTAATCGAAACGAGACTCCTTCGGATCCTGTCATCATTGATCGGTAAGTGGCATGACATTTTAAGCTTCTTATTCTTGAGTTTAGTTTCCCATTTTTCTATTCAATTTTCCTACTGTTGTATCTTTTGTTAGTGAACTATATTGATTTCTTTGCGAACAATGCACTCTCCACTACATGTTTGCATCCATCCCTTAGGAGAAAAATATGATTTGTTATTGATACTGAACTGCATTCGTCCTAATTTACCCACCAGTTTCAGACGAAAAGCTACTTAGACTACTACATCCACGAAAATGTAACTTGATATATTATTCTTATTATTATTTTTTTTTATTTTTTTTATTTTTATGATACCAATACCATCCATCACATTTTATAAGTCACGACAAATAGGTTGCACTTTGTTATGCATGCGCGCCCACAAATATACAGAGCATCCCCATTTGATCCTGCATCCAGCTTCCAGTCACGTGTCAAACAAATTATGTTAATTGTGTGCATCCCACTTTAAGTCAGGCTGAAGCCATTAAAGTCCACACTCCTTCCTCCATAAGCAACCATTTCATGTTTCGTTAATTGAGTTGTAAGGAGAACGCAAATATATTCAGCTTCAGAACTAGGATGCTGTTTGCATGGGGCACTTTTCAAAAATAATATTTTCGTGGACTGTTTGAAGCTATGTGAATGCACCACATCAATTCGATTCAATTAATGATCCTGGCTGATTTTGCCACCAGTGGTGTTTCCGTTGCGTAAGGTGAAACATAAATGTAGCATGTGATGCGGCCGACAGTCGACATATAAGGAGGAGTTTCATTGTGCGTGCAACAGTCATAATTTGTTAACAACACTTTTGTTTTTGTCGTTAGGGCGAACAGGGCGGTTTAAGTTCGGCTGTTGTTGGTGAGTGTTCTAAGGATAATTGAATTGAAAACTGTATTGCGGTTACTGTTCACTTTGTTTTCATACATGACACATACCTACTGATGTACATATGAGTGCATGCATGTGCAGATATAGTAGTGGGGAAAAAGATGATGTGCCATTTACGTTAGGATGTGCTTCTAATTTTTTATATGCAGTGACAGTCATAATTCGACACGCGCCCAATTGAATTAGTTCAGTGTGATTGACTGCAATTAGCTTCTAGTTATACCTTATACCTATATAGCAGGTCTAGCTGGGTAATTAAGAGTAATAAAAAATATGTTTTTAATGCAATTATAATTGGTTGAGTCATAAGTACTGTAGTTAATAGCTGTCTTGTTAGGAACAAACATTGGAATTATCTAAGGACTTTTGTTTTTATTTTTTTTTTTTTTTTTTTGTGCTAAAATTGTACTTCTCATATAAGGTATGACTTTGTGTAATTGTAAATATTTCGCCTAACGAAATTTATTAACTAATGTTTTAATTTTAATCTTAACAGATTCGGTAGACTAGCTACTATTATTTGGGATTGTTATACCTACATGGATATATGTACGTGGTTGGCACAATTTTAATATTAAGAATATGGTACAATATAAGGATATGATTATCTAATCATTTACACCAGCATTGTCACATGTATTCATACATACAGTTATGAATAGTAAATTATATTTTAAGTTCAGATAAATCCACAAATAGATTAATGAATCCTAATATTTTATTTATTAATTTCCTATACTAACTAATACTTCCGTTGTTAAGTTACGGTTGGACTTAATCTCATAAAAGTTTTAAGCAATTCCCAAAACCGAAAAATATTTTTTTTTGTGTTGTTCTAATTGGAACCCCGATAAAAAAGGTATTCGGCTAAAGAAAACCATAGTTTTCGTCTACAAAATGATTTTATTGCTTTATAGCCCTACAAGTAAATCGTAACCGACAAATTTTCAGTATGACCAATTACCATTTGACTTGAGAATTTATGAGATGTAAAATCAGTGAATATTAACGATTTAGCCTAATGAGCCTTCGATTGACACCGACGGCGTGATATATAGAAGTAACTCGAGGTAATTAACGAAATAAAGCTTTGCCTGGAAAGTTTTACTGGTTGAGGACCACGTCCAGCCCTCACCATCTTAGTAAGTACGTAAGTTAGAGTTATAATATATATTCAATCAATCACTATGGATTTGTTATTTTGGTATTTTGAAAAATTTGTGTCGTACTACAGCTTTTCACTATTATTACACAATCACTGGTATTTACAATGTATTTTCTTCATATAACATACCATATTTTCAATCTAAAGCAGAAATAAAGTACTCATTCAATTGTGCAATCTCTATCACGTGCCAGTTTTGATAGAATTAGGAACAAAGATAAATAAATAAATTAGCTCAATTTCACTCTCAGTACAAGCCAATTAGCATCGCCGATTAAAAACCATCATATATTGCCTTCCTTTAACTAGATTTAGACAAGCGATCACCGGTCCAATTAAATTTGTCCAACAATAAATACAAACTGTTCATTGATAGATATTAAAAACAATCATAAATAGTTGGAAAAAGGCCTTTAAGTATTTATAGTAAACCACAAGCGAGCACAAAAAAGTTCTCTGTTGCAAGTCGATTGATACTGCATGTGACGATGTTAGCGCGAGTACAATGTTCATCAATTTTGCAGGAATAGGTTGAGGTTTTCTTTTCAAGCGTATTCGCTGATTTAATGGTAGTTAGTCTAAGCCAGAGTAACCAGAGACCTAAGAGGGGAAGAAATTGGAACTGCATTTCTACGTGTTGACCAAATTTGGCAACCACCATAAGTACGACTCGTTTCTTTTTTTTTTTTTTTTTCTTGATATGTTTTCAATGTGTCGCTCTGTCGGAATTGAACAAACAAAAAGCATCCGATGTCCGCACATACATATGTTATGTAGTAACATATATTGTAGAATGTCTATTCGCCGATAAAGCATGGTGAACTCGTATACTAGGTAGTTTTATCATAGTTTTATCAATTGAACTCAGTGTTGGATAATGTATTGCCCATTTGGATAAATGACATACATACATATGTACAAAGAAACGTGCATAAATATAATACAAGCAAACATACGAGTGTTTATTTGTACATAATCGTAATTTGCTCACTTATTTGAGGTGATTGCTTTAAGGTGGCTTTCTTGCCATCTTGAAAGATATTTTCTTAGCAGTTTCAGTTTTTCATAGATCCTTTTTAATATATGTACTTTTTTATTTTTATTTTTTAGATAGCGGCATTTTCTTTCTGTTTATATTGGCGAACGCTACAAGACCTAAGAGGCGCGCGAGTGAGCACAAAATATTTCAAAACCGTGCGCACTGAATTTTAATTATTCTTTGGCTTGCTGATGCTATATCGCGGTTCAGTTTTTCATTGGTTAGAATGACCAACTTTAGGCAGCTTTTGATTGCCATAGTTGGCGGAACAAATTAAGACACTTGGGTGGTCTAACTTGATGATGGATGAATCGAAGGGTTTTTGTTTCTCTTTACCTTAATGTTTTTGTTTTTTTTTTTTTTTTTTTTTTTTTTTCTTAAAAGATTTAACAAGCACCTACAAAAGGACATGCCTGTGGTGGCTATAATGAATTTTAAATTAGATACAGTTAGCAAGAGAAAATGCAAAATACCAATGATTGAGGTAGGGAGGACACCGACTTTGCTAAACTTGGAACTGAATATGTATATCTTAATACGCGAGAATTAAATAGGAGTGGGTAAGTGAGTATATTGAGGTAGCTGCGACATGTTTGGAGTTGAGTTTGTTTTATGTAAAATACGATGTGTTTTTATAACAAATACTTTGGATTAATTTTGATTGGGCAAATCAAAGAGTGAACGATTAAAACATTTACTTTAAGAAGAAGTAAAGAAATAAGGTAAGAGGAAAAATAAGTACATATTATGATTTTTTCTAAACCGTATTAGGACTGGAATTTTAATTGCTGAATTCAGTCAACAAATATGTACTCGTATCTATGTATCATGAAATCAGTGACTGTTTTGAGCACAGCCTTATAGCTGCAAATTATATCATGATCAACTTAAGAGCTTACATACCAAATACATAGCTATAGATAGCAACAAACGATCCAAATATCAGCGCGACCACCGTATTTTACTTCTATTTAGAAGTGATCAAAGTGTAAATAAATGCATTGTCTTGGTTAAAAATTCATATAATACTTCCGGACCATAATAATAAAGTGCATTTTCATAATGGTTGCGTAATTTTTTGCTTGACAGACAGGACCTCATTGGCGAATAAAACTTCTACTGAAAATCTAGTCTGATGCTATCGATCTCAATGAAGACACAGCAATAGTCTTTTGATAAAAGATACGAATACTTATGCAATGATCCATCATATCTCGATTCAGGATCCGACGTTTCCACCTTTAAGCCAGCGCTTGTTCCAATCCTCGAAACACTTCTCAAACTCGAGCTTTCGGGTAGCATTGAACTCTTCCAGCGATGCCGTTTTAATTTGCTCAATCGTTGCAAATCTCCGTTCTTTTACAGGTCTCTTCAGTTTTGGGTATAGAATCAGTTATTCGTCACCGATTATGACCCTTTTGAGCAAGTCAAAATCATTATTTCCGTTATTTAAGAACTCCTGAGCGATGCTCATGCGACGCTTCTTCTGGCCAAAATTAAGAGTTTTCGGAACAAACTTCGCTGACACATGTCTCATTCCCTAAACATCCTTGAAAATTGCATGACACGACGATTAGACGATTTTGAAAAACAATTTTCTTCATAAATCGACGTTATCATCTTTTGTTGATGTGCTAGGGCGTCCAGAGCGAGGTTCGTCATTGGCATTTTCTCGGCCATCTGGGAAGAGCTTGTATCACTTGTAAACATTTTTTTTACTTAGAGAAGACTCACCGTTTGTCAATGTCAACATTAGTGTAACATACATGTATTTTTTGCACAAAATTTGATACAAATTCGTTGATCCATTTATTTTAACAAACGAAAATTGCCGAGCTTATAATATTACGTCTAACCTTAGCGGCTGTCACAGACAAACTAAACAATGAATACAGCTGAAAAGTTTATCATGCTTCAGGGGCATGTATAGCAACATAATACACAAAAATTTTGACAACCCGACTTTCCAAACCCAAGAAATTTAAAAATTCTCGATATTTCTGAACACCCTGGTATATAGTACATATAAATTATATAAATAAATAAAAAATATATATAATGGAATACACATTTGTGATAAGAGATTTTTTTAAAGATGCTTGCCAAAGGAAATAAAACACAAAAATCAGTTGGGTTGCCTTGGTTTTATTTTACTCAGTTAAATTGTTGGTATTATTATTTGACTACGATTTCAGGCAAACAACTTCGACTAGGTTTTACAAAGGCCATCGATAGTTTTATCTGTATCCAATTACCCTAATATCTTTAAGTTTTCTAAAGAAAACAGTCTTGGGGCGTCTTATTGGCAGAATTGTTTCGGAGATGCACCTTATCACTAAATTTTGGTTTGAGTTGTTTTATGCTGTAAGTTCACGATTTACAAGTTTGTCGAATAGAACGATCTCAACCAACATCTCTGTCCCATAAGTATGATCTTGCAATGTTTTCCTTAAGTACACACACCTTATCCCGAACTCTACTTTTTTCTACCTGGAAACGAAACGTTGCATGTTATGGCTAACAATCTACAGAAATAATTCTTTCAGCACCGAACATGGCCTTTACCTTCCATTTTTATCATTATGCCCGTGGTATGTTCTTTCTACCTGTTAATAAACAGGTAGGTGGGGTGGGGTGAAAAGTAACCTCCTTGGGAATAAAAAAAAAATTTTTTAATGTTTTTTTTACTTTATTCAAAAGAATTTTTTTTAGTTTGATACATTTATTCCAGCGGTTTTCCAACTTCTTGATCCCGTCCGAAAAGTAATTTTCCGGAAGATCTGCAAAATACTCCTCCGTGGCATCGATGACTTCCTCGCGTGACCTGAATTTTTTATTGATGAGCCATCTTTTGAGGTTTGGGAAGAGATAATAGTCCGAGGGAACCAAACCGGGCGAATACGGCGGATGTCACAGCAATTGGAGCCGTAAGTCATTGATTTTAGCCGTGGTTGCGATGCTCTTGTGCGCCTGTGCATTTTCTTGCAAAAACAATTTTTTTTCGCTTCATGTAAGGCCGTTTTGAGGTGATTTCGCTCCAATAATGCACAGTAATACTCGCTGTTGATAGTTTTTCCTTTTTCGAGGTAGTCCACGAAGAGTATGCCATGACAATCCCAGAAAACCGACGCCATAACCTTTCCGGCCCATCGAGCCTCCCTCGGCCGCTTTGGAGCACTCGTGCCGGCTTCAGTCCATTTCCGGGCACTCATTCTGTTCTCTGGTGTTCAACAGTCACCAATTGTCAGCAAGTCCAAACACTCTTTCGAAATGCTCTCGCGTTCGTATTTTTGGTCAGGAGTGAGTATGCGCGGCACCCAGCATCAGGATAAGTTTTTCATATGCAGAATATTGCCCAAAATATGGCGTGTGCGCTCAGTAATAATCTTTGTGGTATCTGCCAGCTCGCGCACCTTCACTTTCCAGTCAGCCAACACCATTTCATGTATTTTTTTGACATTGTCCTCTGTAACCGCATCGGAGGGCCTGCCGCTGCGAACCTGATTGATAGTGGAGTTGCGGCCACCACGAAATTTTCGAAACCAATATTTGATGGTGTAATCTGACGGAGCATTAGCCCCATAATATTTATCCAACTTTTCCTTTGTTCCCTTTGCCGTTTTGCCTCTCAAAAAAAAATATTTTTTGAGAGAACGAAAATCGTTTTTTTCCATACTCAACATGATGCCAAAAACGTCAACAACAATCAGCTGTCAAAATGAAACTAAAGACAGTATCACACTGATTGGCATGTCTGTCTAAATATGAACGGACTTCAAGGCACCATAACATTTTTTGCAGTAGCAGCGCATTCTGGCGGTCAGGAAGGTTACTTTTCCCTCTACCTAGTACAAAATTTTCGCAGTGGAAACTCCTCATGCACTTGGCTCAGTGCCTATCTGTTTTTTCTATTTTCTTTTCGAGAAGTTCATCTTCTGTGTTCGCAGGTTTTGCGAGCAGGACTAGCTTCTTTGTACTGACGCCTCTTTATTCGCTACTTGCATTTGTTGGTTCATCGTTAAAGTTGTCAGGTGACACATAATATCACCATAATAGCAGCATAATATGATACTTATCATGAAGCGTTGTAATACTAATAAGAAAAGGCTCTAGCAGTCTCTCGCCATAGCAGTCATTCGACGCAATATTTCCTCACA
Organism: Volucella inanis; assembly: GCA_907269105.1. Taxonomy (NCBI): domain Eukaryota; kingdom Metazoa; phylum Arthropoda; class Insecta; order Diptera; family Syrphidae; genus Volucella; species Volucella inanis. Next base: position 92,099,437 of record OU026157.1, on the reverse strand, counting down.
ATGCAATGACCAGCTAAAGTTTGATATTTTTTTTTTTTTTTTGTAAAATGTAGAAGAGTAAAGCAAAAATTAACATGATACGGAAAAAATTTATTTAGTAAGCGTACAAAATAAAATATATTTATTTTGAAATTATACCTTTTTGTCGTCTTTGAAAATTCGATTCTAACTGCAATAACAACGAAAAATTCCTTTAGTTTCGTTGACTTATTACTTGACATTCAATAAAATTAAGTAACTATCCTTATCCTATACTACAAATATATTTTAGCCAACAGAAGCCAAACGTAGAACTATAAATATTCATGTACAAGTATGTATGGTATATGTTTATGTTAACATTTGTAATTGACTTGTTCATATATAATTACTAGTTTTAGGCTTAACTCCAGAAAAAAAATTTTTTTAATTACCCTACAAAGTGGAATGAAAATTATATCGAAATACTAGACGAAAGTAACCACTTAAACTACACTATATTGTAGATATTCATATCTATTTATCCTCTTCTCTAATACCAATCATTTTGTTTTCTACCGCTAGTCAACCACTCAGCTGAGAGTACTCTAAAAAATTATTCAAAGTTCTTTTATTAGCAATATGGATTACATCCAAAATACCAGTTGTGTGTCGTATTCTCTCCAATATATGAGCAGGCAGCATTTTACCTGAAATATGAATATCCATCTATTCAACCATACCGCCATCGCCCCTGTCAGGACTGGCCATTATGGTAAGTGGTTATTAATTTTACTATCCGTTTGCGTGTCACGTCGATACCTATTTTACTAGGAGCACATAGAGTGTTGTTTAGATGTTTGAGCTTTTTCCACTGGATTTAGGATATTCTACGAAAAGAGACTGAAAAACAAAATAAAATAAATATATGTATACAAATTTGCAGGACATTCAAATAGATATGCATATACAATACACATATGATATATTTATATGCATTTGGATATGTGCATTAACATTATAAAAATATGAAAAATACTAATAAAATGCAAACAACGATTAGAAGAAATTGAAAATTTCAAATTCATCATTTCGTTATTGACTGAATAATAAATATGAATAAAAAAGTATGCATCATCATTCACACTGTGCGCAGAACTTATGGTATAAGTACAAACACTTAAATTGTATGCCTATAACTAATGAGTAGCAAACAATAAAATATTAGTAAAATGAACTAATATCTATTCACATACATCTGTTAAGGGGCGGTTGTCATGTATCAAAACTTCGTTGTCATACATAAATTTTTAATTTTTAACTTAAAAGGAAGGAAGAAAGTGTGTCCGGCTATGATCGCAAGTTCATCAATAAAACATGGCACATTGTTCTGAATCACTACAAAACTGCAACCGCACATGCACATCTGTATGAAAATAAATATAAAAATCATTCGCAACCGAACTATCACAATCAAAAATACGACAAAACTTCTGAATTACAAAATCCGCACCCGGATCGATGGATGGGCGATCACATCGTCAAACATGATCATCAGCATCATTCGTCGCGACGCGTTGATCGGACTAAAATGATGATGGTGCGCGCCCCAGTGTTCGGTTGGCCAATTGTGCCGCACCACAACGTAGAGTGATTTGATGACAAGGACCTCCACGATAGCATCATAGTGAAGATGGTATTCTTCGTAAGACCGGCAATAGTTGGCCGCCTTTCAAAAGAGTGAAGCACAGATTGATGTATGCCGCCTGGTCGTCATCATTGTTGTTTGTTGTGCGAAATGCTTGCCGCCGCTACTGCCGCTAGCCGTGCGACTATGCGTCACTAACAGTACGCGCGCGCGTAAAAATTTTCGGACCATCAATTATTCTAAGGTAAAAGTACACAAGAATATACCCAGAACTGTACTCGTAAGTTCATACCCGAAGACCGCCGGTAGCATCAACAATTTTCATGATGAATTCCACGCAGATTGATTTTATTCTAGTGTGCTCATTGTTTGCCATACGAACGCGACGGTCTGCCTTATTTCAATTCAGTTTAACTATGTTGGTCTACTGTTGGTGGCTTTGTGCGGGATTTCCTATGATGAGACGGATTAACCATTTTGGTAATGTTTACTCGTTAAAACTCGTTTACCTTGTTATCTCACAGCTTTTGTGTGCACAGTAGTATAGTGCTATGATGCTACCAATGGGTAGCGAAACATGAATCAATAATCATAAATATCAAGATCGCAAAAACTATTATAGGCAAAAATGAATTGAATACCCAATCAAAACTTATCCTTACGCCGAAAAAAATCATTATTAACACAAATATAATGATGGCTTTCATAATGATCCGGATTTTATATCGGGGAAACAAAGTTCGATTAGCCCGGAATTCTTTGAGGCTTGCGACATTTTCTATTAAAGGAAGGTTTTATGAAGTTGTTGATATTGTATCTATTTAACACCAAATATGGATACATGTGATATAAAAGATACACACATACAAGTATGTAAATACTAAAATTGAACAAAGAATAGAACATATCATTTAATGAACATTTATAATGTTCTAACAATATATGAAGCAGAAGCAAGCACGAATGTGTGCTTACAATATTCCAATATATGTACATACACATGTATTGTATGTATTGTTCATCAAACGAGTAACATATATTATTTTGCAAATAAATAAAAATTAAAATTTGCTTTGGATCTTATGAGCTAATTTAAATTTTACATTTTTAAATAATCAAACAGTTTTTAACACTAACTGAAGCTTTTGACATGATTTTTCTAAAAAAAAAAAAGAAAAGACCTTTCCTAAATACCAAACGATCCAAAAGATTGACATGCAGACATTGATCACAAAAAACGAAAATGTTTGGGAACTAATTGATAATCTCTCCATTCTGTACGTTGAAAATTTGGAGACTTTTCGTTGTCCTAGACGTAAAGGGTAGAGACCTTTGTGTATCGTTACTGAAAATACAATATTCGATTGAATCTCGAATAATAATAATATATACGTGCAAGTTTGTGCAACCAGAATCAACCAAGTATCAACAAGGAGAACATACAACATCGAAGAATCCCAAAAACAGAATTACAACTTAGAGATTTTTTGAGATTTTACCTGTCTCGGCTCCACTACTACTTCTGATAATAAAAACGAAGACAAACCGTCGCTATTTTTTTTTTTTTTTTTATCCAAAAAGTCAGTTAGAACACTAATTCCAGTCAGCGATGTCGAATCAAAATATCATTATTCGCTTTGAATTCGATACTTTTCGTGTGATTTTAGGTTCTGTTTACGTTAACAGGCTTCGGAAGATGGATATAACACTGAACTCTACATGCTGTACAGCAATATCAACCCGTCAGAAAAGTTTAGCCCGAAAAATCTTCAAATTCTACTCAGAACTGCAACGCAGTAGACGAAAACCTCACCTTAGATGGCGCACACAATTGGAAAGGGACCTCAGCCAGCTTGGGATGTGCAACTGGAAATGCACAATTGGTCAAAGACCGCACTAACTCGGTAGGTTTATTGGTTGAGGTCTTGACGCATCCCTGACTGTAGAGCTATTTAAATAAATAAAAGAAAAAACAATTGTTAACGACTGCAATGGATTAATCGTCTTAGTTTGCGAGATTGAAATTGAGAATGTGGTTCGATTTACTCTCGGAGTCAGTGGCTTCCATAGCATACAACTTACTTATTGACATGTTAATTTTTATATTGCCGAAAAACTATTGTAACATTAAAGCCGTCAGTGTGGTTCGCCATTAAATGAGTTGAATAATACAAAAAATGTTACTTATCATAGGTTTTTGATTACATTATAAGTACTAACCTCATTGTTTGCAATATTGGCAATGAGCCCGCCTATATACAATAACTAAAAACCGACAAGACATGCTTGATATCACTCAAATGATAAACAACTAGGTGGTATCGTTTGAACACTCTTTTTGAGATCACAGATGCATCCAATTTATACAGCCCCTACAGTTCGTCGTGGTATCTTCTCCTCCATTCACCGTTTATGCAGAATGGACCAAGAATAACCTCACCTGCTTTTGATAAAGTCCATGCCTCTGCACCATAGAGAAAGACTAGGATGATTAGGGTCTCATAAAGGGTCACTTTAGTTGTTCGAGATAGGATTTTGCCACTTAATTGAGTCAAGAATCCCTCAAAGTATATTAAAAAGAACTGCTGAAGGCAAAGCGACAATAGTGGTAGCATTACTTTTTTTGGTATATATAATTGTTATACTTCCAAATTTTACAATTTATGTATGTTGTTTTACAGTTAAATGTTTACATATGCTTTAGCAGAATCTACAAGGTTTCCCCTAAAGCGTCAAGAATAATTGAGAAATGATTTTTGGCTATATACATATATATATATTACTATTTGTATTTTTTAGATTATATATAGGGTGATTCATCGTGAGGTTTGATTTATAATGTAAAATAAAACACATAAATTTGAAAGTGAACCTAAAAATTTTATTATCGGTTAAACGAACATTTACTTTTTGAAAATGATATAACACGAGTAATGTTGGCTTTCAAAGTCGTAGCTGGCTTATTCCTGAAGACCTTAGACTTTACATATCCCCAAAGGTATGATATCGTATGATCTAGGCGTCCAATTTACTATAACAAAACGTGAAATTAAGTGCTCACCAAAATGATTTATCAACAAGTCCATTGTTTCACGCTCTGTTTGGCTCGTAACGCCGGCTTTTTGAAACCAGAGCTCACCGAGACCATGTGCTTGAAGCACATAGTCCGTTGACATGGCGCGATAACGGTTACCATTGACGATAACATTCTGATTTGTCTCATTTTTAAATAAATATGGACCAATGATTCCCCCAGCCTATAAACCACACCATACCGTTGTTTTTAATGAATGTAATTTTAGCTCTTGGTACTCTTCGGGTTGCTCATCAGCCCAAATACATCAATTTTGTTTATTAACGTATCCATTGAGCCAGAAATGGGCTTCATCACTGAACAAAATTTCAAGATAAACACCGGATTTTCATTTACTTTTTCCAGAGCCCATTCACTGAAAATATGACTCAAATTCAAGTCGCCTGACATTAATTCTTGTACAAGTTAAATTTTGTACGCTTTAAAGCCGAGATCCTCACGTAAAACCCTTGTTTCGCTGCATGTGCTTGCCAGCCTTTATTGTTGAAGCAAGGGTTTCGTTGTGGTGGTCGAGTGAAACCAAGTACCTCAGAGGTGGCGTCTCTGATGGCTTTTTGGCAGTGTTGGCACTGGTTTTCAAAGCTTGATGCTTGAGATTGAGAGAGACTCGATCAGAGAAGGATCTCAGAACGTTCGGACATCCATAACGCTGGAGGAGTGCCTTGTGTCGATCGCAATGTAGTCAATCTGGTTGACGGTTAATTGATCGGGAGTCATCCATATCGAGATGCGTGAACCGTGTTTTAGTTATGACACTATTTCGCCCCGTTGCGAAGATGATCAGCTTAAATCCGTTATTGGAGGTGGTGTCGTGTAGACTGTACTATCCGACAGTTATACCAAAGATGCCCTCTCTTCCTATCTTTGCATTAAAATCACCTAAGACAATTTTAATGTCTTAACGCGTTCTGTTAAGGGACCTAACATTCCATGTACAAATCGTTGACCTTGTTTCATTTGAATGGTTCGTCAACAGTAAAATCATCCGTATATATGTTTTACGCAGTCGGGCAGTTACCACGGCGTACAACACGCAACCTGGAGGGCCAGGCCATTTTTTTGGACGGAAGGGGCCAGATGTTTCGGTGTCAGTAACCCGTTTCGGGGATGTGAGAGTTGCCGTTAGTCCAAAAAGGGTTCTCTGCCACCATCTCTGTTTCAATACACTAACTAGTCCTGAAAAATCCTCACTGATATCACCTCTAAATGTGTTGAAGTAGCTCAAGTAAGGTATCTGCCATATTGACTGTTGCCGTCACCGTTGATTCAGTCTAGTGAATTCATTTGCCATACGTCCTCTTTCAGAGGGGCTCATCTAAGACTTCTGAGACTCGTTCAGTCAATCTTTCCGACAGAGCATTATAGTGTTGCTATTTTCTTCGTGTTCAACACTCGCGCTTATAAGTTCAGCAAGTCACGCCCGGATGGGCAGACAAGTACTCGGTGGTTAACACAGGGAGGTAAAATAAACACAGTTGATATGTATGAAAAGTTACAGCAGCTGGGCACCGCCAAGTTGATGCCAATCAGCGCCAACCCTATTCATACACACCCCACCAACCTTAAGATGATATATCAGCTAAAATGACATATCAGCTAAGATGACATACTTACTATTTCTCTTAACATAAAAGCACCATAGTTCTATCGAACACATCTGTGCATGTAGTATCAACTGTCAGTTTACAATATGTTTTCAGTGAGGAAAGAACTAAGAATTGTTCGTAAAATTTATTTTATTTTTTTTTTTTTTTTTTTTTTGTGAAATTGTTATGATGAACATTTTGAGAAGATAAGAATTGTGTTTGTGTCTAAAGTATTTATGTGTGCAATCATATGTGTTCTTAGTGATATTTGAAACTGCTGTTGCTTTCGCCGCCGTCCTAAACATTTGCACTTGTATCAGGTAAGATCACATGATCATTTACTGACCAATATGTTATTGTATCTTATTGTACAAAAAAAGGTTTCTTACTGCTCTAATTTTGAATATTTTATATTCATATTATATTGAATATTTAAATTAAAAAGGAACATTTACTAGAAGTTCCTGATCAATTGTAGTTACATGCGATGAGGATTTTTACAGGATTCTTACACAGAACTACCATAGTCCATCTTAAACTTACTTAAACTCCGACATAATTTAAAAGTATTTTTTCTGGAAAGGCCACGACTACGGCTGAGATGGTCCATTTGAAAGGTCCAATTTTGGACGACTCATTCGAGCATAACGACTAGTATCTCGCTGGTAGCTGACTTATTCCTGAAGACCTGAGACTTTACATATCCCCAAAGAAAATAGTCCAAAGGTGTGATATCGCACGATCTAGGCGGCCAATTTACTATAGCAAAACGTGAAATTAAGTGCTCACCAAAATGATTTCTCAACAAGTCCATTGTTTCAGAGCTCACTGAGACCATGTGCTTGAATTTCAGGAAGCACATAGTCCGTTAAAATGGCGCGATAACGGTTACCATTGACGGTAACATTCTGATTTGCCTCATTTTTGAAGAAATATGTACCAGTCATTCCACAAGCCCATAAACCACACCATACCGTTGTTTTTAATGGATTGCTCATCAGCCCAAATACGACAATTTTGTTTATTAACGTATCCAGTGAACCAGATTTAGGCTTCATCACTTAAGAAAATTTCACGATAAAACACCGGATTTTCATTGAGTTTTTTCACTGAAAATATGACGCAAATTCAAGTCGCCTATATTCAAATCTTGCACAGGTTGAATTTTGTACGCTTTTAGGCCTAAATCCTTACGTAACTACGCCAAGTTGTCGAATACTCCAAGCCAAGCTGCTGAGAACGACGACGAATCGATTCGTCACGGTCTTCGCGTACACTTTTAGCTACAGCTGCTATAGTCTCTTCACTACGTGCTGAATGTGGTGTAACCGATCGAGTATCATCCACTTTTAACCGAGACTCAAATTTGCGAATGGTATTGACAATAGTAGTTTTAGTAGGTCGATTATACGCCCCGTAAATTCCTCGAATCACACGAAAACATTTCTCACCGAACGCTGATTTTCGTAATACAGATGAAAAATTTGGAGACGCTGTTGCCAAACGATACTGAACAAAAATGACAAAGCAGTTTGATAGGAGTCACGCATGATCTGTCAAAAAAAGACTATTGAAAATCAAACCTCACTATGAACCACCCCTTACATAGATTTATAGTTCTTGAATAGATTTATGTATCCCTTTGCGGATGATAATTTGCCGTTACTTTGGCAGTTTTAACAGGACAACGATCCTAAACACATAGCCAAAAAAAGGTCCAACTTCTTGAATGGCCAGCGCAATCCCCAGAAGTTAATCCTATTGAAAATTTTTAGGGTCATTTTAAAAAGCAGCTTAGTAAGACGTCAAAACCAAAAAACAAAATGGAACTGTGGGAAAATGTTAAAAAAAAAAAAAATTGGTACAAAATCCCATCACAACTTTGTCAAAAACTTTTGAACTCAATGCACAGCCGATATCAATGAATTTTTGTTAAATTGTTTTTTTTTTTTTGTTGCTTTTATTGTTGTTCATTAAAATCAGTATTTACATATTTTGTTGCAGGTAAACCTTCATTTACTTAAAATAATATAAACCAATTTCTGAATTTTAATTTTAACTTGTGTTTTCCTTAAAATTAAAATTCAATTATGCTGAACAATGCTGTTCCTATTACTTTGCACAGCAGTGTATGTATATACATACATACGTATGTAAATAGGTAAAAATGTACATTGTACAATCATAGTTGGAAGCATACGCACATACATAAATATGTATTGTATGTTCAAATGTAGACAGTTATCTCATGTCTAGAAATTTATTCACACATCCTTCAACATTAATAATTCACAATCAATTAACTTATCACATTATCTCGTGATAAGATACAATTACAAGTAGTCAGTATACCCAACAAATGGTCCCGAATAAAACTGAAAACTAATTAATATCACTTACATTCGTCCCTTACTATCCGCAGGGCGGATAGGCTTATCACTTACTTTGCACACAGGTACAAATATGGTATGATATTCGTCTTTTCCAAATGGGTATCTTAACTTTATGCATAATTGACAATTAAATGTTGATAAAGGCAACTCAACTATCAAAAACTAAACTACCTAATCCTTAGAAAATCAAAAACCATTCTTTCATTCCCTAAAATAGTGAGCATATTTAATGAGATATGTATGTATTGTGTGTGATCTCTAAAACGCATTTAAATGCCCCTTTACTCAGATAAGTGTTCACCTACCCCAATTCATCCCCTTTCTGTACGCTATATGTACCTATATAGTATGTAGGAATACCTATCTAGCATAAAATTATGTTCTTTTCAAACGCACCGAGAACCCAATGTAAACAACAGACAACATCCATTGCCAGGACAAACGCACAAAAAAGAAAAAGAAAAAAAAATAAATAAATAAAATAAAATAAAATAAGGGAAATAAATTTTTTACTATGTGTAGTCGGCAAAAAGGCTTTCCCTGGTCCCAGCAGCATGGCTTGAATCCCAAAGCAACAACCACCCGCACCCCAAGAACGCCGCAAAAATACACACGCAAAAATCAGCGAAGAAAACAGAAAACATCCCCCATTTTATTGTTGTTATGTACTATCTATAATATACATATATGAATGCATATACATATATATACCCGTATACTCACAGAAAACCCCGAAAAGAGAAAGGCTGAAAATAAATGGCGGTTCACGCATTCATCTAAAAGTAAACATGGTACAATGCCTTGATGTAGCTCTTCTTGTATATTTTCTCAAAAAGGGGATACAACAAGATACACCAAATTCAACCAGCCAGCCAGCCATTCATGAAAACAAAACTTTCAGCCCGCTATGGATTCTTGTTGTATGACGACAACAACGTTTACACGGATGATAAAATTTCTGCCCCCATACAGCATAGGATTATTGCTTAAAGTTTGCGTAAGAAATTTGGGTAAAAAAAAAAATGAGAAAGACCGACAAACTTTTGCTCTCATAGACACTTTCACTTTCTCTTAAGTTTCCTCAAACCTCTCTCAATTGCCAGAGACTGTAGACTGGATACTGGATACTAGAGACTAGAGAGTGAAAGTGTTATGAGAAAAGCTTCTATACCATAAGTACAATTCCGCTTTCGTTTTCTTTCTCATGAGTTACGAAAGAAACCATCATCGGTATAAGGATTACAAAGAAAGTATTTATATCAAATCCGACAAGACTGCTAAAAGTCGCTAAAAAAGAAAATGGTGGTATCACACACAGGAAATCAAGAATGGCGTCTAGGATAAAGTAAGAGATGCCTATAGGAAAAAAAAAAAAAATAATAATAATACAAGTCACCCGTGTCCCCCTTCTTCATAATGGTTTTGTAGTTGTAGAAACACATCTTTTGTTGAGCTCCCAGAGTATAAAATGGCTTCTGGCTGATGTGTTTGGGATTATATGGTATCCGTATAAAAAAAAGGATACAGGGTTACAACGATACGCTGGATACGCAACGACATTGAGACGAAAAAGAAAGGAATATGAACTTTGCGATTATTGTTGGTGTGTGAAATGTCCTTTGGCATTAAATGCCTTAGTACCTAAATAATATTATTTAATACGTTGTTGATAATGTCGTTGAATGTTTCTTGTTGGCGCCTTGATTCTTTGTTTAAATCAGTTGCGAAAGCGCAACAAACAGATTCTTCCGATAAAGAAATTAATTAATTACTAATTGCTTCACAAAATCTTTTGTGGAGGATGTTCGTGTACTCGTCTGGTGAATGAAAATTTCTCGTACCTATTTAATAATTGTTTTACGGATAAGAGAATAATATTTGAAATTATGGTAGATATTGATATCGTAGAGAATAAAAATGTTTCCATGAGGATATCATACTTCCGGCCTTAAATAAAAACTATTACAATTATTGATTCTTAAATTTTCGTTTTTCAATGCCAAGCCAGTGAATTATTATAATGGTAACAGTGTTGCATTTTTTACATATGTTAACGTATGTATTTGTAGGTCCTTTATTGTCAGCATCTTGATAATTGACAATGTAATATAATATGTAATATACATTTTTGTATTATAGTATATAAAGTGATAAATTGCTAAACAATGAAAAGAGTGATTTAATTTTCTTTTGGCGATATTGCCTATATGGATTAGACACCACAGACGAAATTAATAAAAAATAAATGAATGTATTTATATAAATTCGTAACACATATGTGTGTACAACTCAATGTTTCAAACGTGGTAGCGCTTACTTATTGAGTTTTTTAGTTTATTGAACTCTTGTAATCATTTCGGCACACAGCAAAGGTATATTTTATTCCATCATGCTACGCTTTATAATGACTGCATAGAGCCAGTTATTCGGCAATTATAATTAAATACTGTAGAGTGAACAGCCATATTAAATAAAATTATTCAAGTTCTCAGAGTGTGTAAGTTCAAGTGTAATTTCATAGTATGATATCTTTCCTGCCAAAATACTGTTAATGGATTAGTTGCAATGCATTAAACCAACTTACAGCTTTATACCCGAAACTTCAAAAATTTTTAACTGGGAATAGTATTTCCGACATATATATCTATAATATGACGTTTTTATTCTCATCACTCCTCTTAATGCATCATCAACAATTTTTAAAAGCATTCTGTAGACCCATTAATGTGTTATACAATAAAGAAACCACTTTTGAAAGAGTTCCAATCCTTACATTTAACATTAATATTTTTGTACTACGACTATCTGAGATTTTCATCGAGGGGAAGTAGAAATTTCTCAAGCTTCATAACCTTTTCATCGACTGTAAATCAAATGTTGACAGCTGTAGACAGACAAAAATGTACTGGAGAAATTAAAACGCAATATACAGGGTGACTGACTCGAACTTTTTAAAATGCTATAATTTTTTATTTTTTGATAATTTTAATTGTGCCAAAGCAAAAAATGTTGGGAAATACATCAATTTTCAAATTGTATCAGTAGTTTTCAATATGTCCACCTTTGGCGCGAATAATGGACTTGAGACGGCCGAAGAAAGCTTCGCACGCTGCACGCAAGTGGCTCTGCGGTATTTGGGCCCATTCCCGGCGAAGTGCTTGTTTGAGGTGGTCCAAACTTTATTATTTTTTAGTGCCAATCTTCGGCTGCAAAATACCGCAGACAGAGAAATGGAACGGATTTGCATCCGGAGAATTTGCAATCCATTGTGTCGAAGAAGTGAAGTGTGGAACATTGTTTCTTAACCAATCTTGGTTGACGTGCGCTTTGTGAGATGGTGCCGAGTCTTGTTGAAATGTCTACGGTCTCCGACCGAAATGATTGTTTGCCCAATACTGTCTCTAAGACAGTCTCACGGTATACGATCGCATTCATTTTGACGCCACGGTCCAAAAATACGAGTGGAGAGCGACCATCGGCGGTTATGGCGGCCCACACCATCACCGTCGGTGCTGCCTGCTTTCTGGTGGCCGTCCGAAGTTGTAAATTTTCTAAGGACCTCTCGGACAAGTAAACTCGGTCATTTTGTTTGTTGCCATATTGACAAATGGCGACTCATCGGAAAACCCCAAATTCGGCACCTCACCACTTTCGTGTAAGCGTAGCAACTCCTTCCCTCATTCGACTCTAACATTTTTCTGTTGCTTTGTAAAATCGTGTGTTTTTTGGAACTTCAATAGCTTGATCCCAAGCTCATTTTTCAGTATCTGTTGAATGCGTTCCAATGTTGAGCTCACGAGCTATTTTTCTTCCACTTCGACGCGAATTTCGCTCAATTCGATTTCACTTCACTTTCCGAACCATTTCTGCCGATGTTGCTGTTTTTTTATGGCCACCTCCATGGCGTTTTGCAACGCTGCCAGGATCATGGTAACGAGCTATGATTCGAGACACAAGTGCTTTATTCACGTTGAGGTGCTGGAGGGCTCTAACGATAGCTACTTGTGATTTTCCAGCCAAATATAAAGCAATCACACCATCACGTTTTAATTCCATCGCGGATAAAAATTTTTCAACACAACTGAGTCGCAAATCGTTTAAAAGACTTGTAAATAATAAAATTATCTGTCATGTGTCAAAATTTGAGCTCACAGTAATGAACGGTTTGGAAATTATAGCAGTCTGAAGTTGGTTGCAGTTCGAGTCAGTTGGGGTGTACATATATATGTATAAGCAATATCAACGCATTAATATTTGTCCTACGTATGGAGGAAATTTTTTGACTAACTCCTAAGAAAAATATCATTTACAAGTACATTTTTTTTATCGGTTTTCTCTGAGTCGTAATATCTCTTCATCTCTTTAGCATCTTTAACATTACGCTTAGACAAATCGAAAATATTGGCTTTCAGAAGACCGGCTCTCTTTAGAGAATTAATGTAAACACACACATGAACGTGTATATCAAAGAATTGAAAGTGAAATTAAATATTAATCAAATTGGAAATCACTTGTATCAAACTGCGAACAAATGTTAAATTATAGAAACAGAATAACATATTTTAAAGGATTATTAAGATTCAAAATTCAACAGCTAACATCACTAAAATATCAATATCAATCCTAAGCGGATAGTTTTAAGCTATGGTATTTAGGTAGATCTAAGTATGATACTATCCTTATATGAAAATTTTATAGAATGAAAAATGAATATAGTGAAGCAATTGCTAATAGCTCACAAACAGAATAAATAATAATGCGGTAACTGATAAAGCAATATTGCAAGTAGCCTATTATGGGGCAGTGCTATGAAATGTCGATATGCTCCTAATTTTAGCTTTAAAAATCACAACTTAATTCGTATCATCTACATAGATAGTGTTTTTCACAAACTGTACCTATTTAATGCAACATAAACCAAATTCGAACATATAAAAATCTTTCTAGGGGTATCCCTTTAACAAAATCTAGATAGTTCAATATTCGATCCAGAAAAATGAAATAGAAAAAGATCATTTTAACAAGGTTAAATCGACATCCTGAACAAAGCTCCTACGTTTTGGTTTTAACTTTAAAAAAGTCACCTTATTCAAATTCAGTATGGATTGTTCGTAATATAATTTTAAAAACTGGAAGCAAACCAAAATTCAAAGTTCCATTTCAAAAAACTACAACCTCAGAACTTAAATATAGTAAATATATTTTAAACATATTTTTTGATCTCGGCTGAACAAAAAAAAGAGAATACTAAAGAAAAATCAGTACAAAAAAAAAAAATAAACATAAAAACAATAATGAATGAACCGAAACTATTGAAAATGATTTAAAAATTAATATTTTATCCTGCTACCCTTCCTAGCTAAATCAGCTCCGCACTTTTTTAGTTTTAACGTCTTATCAAGCTGCCTGTTAAGATGACCCCAAAGATTTTCAATAGGATTAAGGTTTTGGGATTTCGCTTGCCATTCAAAATGCTGAACTTTTTTTTCCAGAAAACCATTTTTCTTGTTACGTTGGCTATGTGTTTAGGATCGTTGTCCTGTTGAAACAGCCAAATTAACGGAAAATTATCATTTGCAAAGGGAAACATAAATCTATTCAAGACCTCTATGTACCTCTCCTTCGTTAGAGTCTCCTGAATCCAATGAATTGGTTCAACGCCATAATACGAAAAGCAGCCCTAGACCTTAATATTACCACCACCGTGTTTTACTGTCTTAACGGATCGAATTCTTTTATTGTCGGCCTTCTTACATACTGGTTTGTTGTGTCTGGTCCAAATAAATTAATTTTAGTTTCATCAGACCAAAGTATGTTACTCCATTTCTCAGTTGGCTTTTGCAGCTGACGGTCCTTTATGGTCATTTTTGATAAAAGAAGACTATTCTTTGAGTGACAGGCTTTAAAATTGTTTTCTGTAAGTCTTCATATCAGAGAACTGTCCACTTGAAGATTTAAATCGGTTTTGATTGAGACCAAGTTATAAACGGGTTCTTTTTTGCTCATCGAACAATGTGTATGTCAGTGTGAGATGATGTTTTGCGTTTTCGAACACTTTTTCGACCATGTTTTTTCATTCTTTTTTTTTAGAGTATTTACGACCATTCCCAAGGAACAAGAAAGAATTTTGGCAATTGCTCTTAGAGATTTTCCCTCCTTATTTAAACCTTGAATAATGCATCGGAGCTCTTCAGAACAATGTTTGTTACGACCCATTTTTCTTTAATGTAATCAAAACTTTTTTTGGAATCTCATCACAGATACTCATTTTTAATGTTTACAACTAATAATAATATTGTAAAAAAATAATATTGCCTGAACAAATAGTAACCCGACTTTATTTCTGTTCTTATTATTGTGCACACTTAAAAATGACCTTCTTCCTTGCAAAGTGTTTGGTCTAATGCAGTCGACACAATTGACGCAGCAAAAACATCAATAATTTACCGATATTCCAACGTGGTGTGAAAAAAAAAACGAGAACAACAAATTGTGAATCAATATGTAACTGTTTATATTTAATAAATTTTTTTCTGCAATAGCTGTTCTTATTATTTTGCACAGCAGTGTATATTTCAAAATTTTTAAAGCTTATTCTTGAATAACTCAAAATATGATACAAAGTCACACTTCGACAACACACAATGCATTCAAAAACGTATTAACCATACGTTTTAAGAGTTGGTAAAGAGCAGAGAAGTGCAATTAAAATTGGATTAAGTTTTCTTGTTTCTATCGTTGATTCCATAGATACGTAGAGAAATTCATACAGACCATACTGTCTCTATAGCGCTGACAGCTGGTCTTTTAACTTGAAAGATGCTTAAAGAAGCGTTAAATACAAATTCTTATGCATGCAGTGTTAAATCAATGAAATTATTTATGTATAGAAAGAGCTGAAATACTTCCACTGTTTTAATGTTCTTAAAAGAGTTGATAATTACAAAAAAAAAAAAAAATTATTTTTAATTTCATCGTTCTGGTGCCGGTAGTTAATCGGGAAAGAATATATGGTCCTTTGTTTTATAGTCTGGTCGTAGATATAATTGCGCTGTATCTTGCACAAATAATTTTTAAAATAATTTAAATATTGACTTTCGTTTGATAATTATTTATTTTTTGTAGGTTGTATACATGTGACGACTCAAGAAGCAAGGAGTTATAAAAAATTTTCTATGAACTTATCAGAATTTTCAATTCTCACTTCCAATTTCAATGAGTGTGCTTCCACTGATGGTGGCTCCATCAATGAAGAAATTATTAAAAGTAGTATCAAAAACTATATATGCTTAACTCAAAATAGTTCGGGCAATTAAGGCATCTACCCAAAGGTTTATGAGAAGTGAGTTACACACTACCAGAGCTAAATAAATGTTGTATTGTTTGAGGTTTATTAAAAGCAATTTTCTCGAAAACCACTTTATTATATTCGACTTAAAATATATCTTCTAAAGATTTTTCTTGTGTTTCTGATTTCGAATCTAACAAATAAGCAATAACTTTGCTTTGGAACCAGAGAAAATGCTTTAATGTTAGGTAATCTTTCAGCGCCTAAGCACTTCTTACAAATGACTGAAATGCTGTGAATTTTTTGACGTTTTCCAGATATTTCAATTGGTTGATTCTGAAAACTCTTCTATTTTCAAAGCTACACTCTCCGAAAGGAAAGAACAGTAAGACAAGCGCGGTGTCTTTCTTTAAAATAGAAAATTTTTTTTGCAATTTTCAGCGTCGACTTTCCAACCGTAAATGTTCATATTTTAAGCCTTCTTTCATTGAATTCTCTCCAATTTTTAGTAGGAATTCATTAAACAAATTAAGTGAAACGTACTTCATTATTGAAATTTATTTCGTCAAAGTTTATTTCATCTTTAATATCTAGCAATGGTGAAGTTGGCTAGAAAATGGCTTTATTTGCAGAGCAAATAGCCAAATGCCAAATTTTAGTTGGATCGTAACGATTTATGGTTGTAATATCTGCATATCATGTGCACTAAATTGGTGTTGTCACAACTCAAAAGGATTGCAACATATTTTCCGTCAAAGAACACATGACTATGAGAAAGGTGCAATTACAGACACCGACCAAATAGAAAATCAAAACAAAACAAGAGCAGTGATGTTTCTTCAAAAAACGGCTGCATGGTGCACACGAATTGATGTAACAATTAATAAGAAATTAATACACAATTAGTTTTCTTATTTACGTATTGAAAATTATTTTGACTAACCCAAATTGAATTTTAAACATATAAAATAAAAAAAGTAAAAAAAATTTCAATTTTTGAGTTACTCGAGTATGATATACATGTTTGAAAGGGCACTTTGAAGAGGTATTTTTTCATTGAAAAGAAAGTTTTTCTCCATTCCCAAGGTGTAGGAGAATTTTATTAAGTGAAGGTAAACAGATCCAAATTTTTTTAATAATAAAAAAAATTAATTGAGATTTTTAGAACTCTGTAAAACCTCTCTGCTATAAGATTTGTAACGCTCTAAGGTATGAATCTACCAATTTTGCTGGAACATCCTCGGCAATTTATTATATAATTATTCTATATTCAAAAAATAATTAAAATACATATACCTACATATGTACCATTATATATATCAACATTTTCATGTATCAGTTTTCATAATATGTAGTACATATTATGAATGCACTAATATCCTATAAAAATATTGAATATTAATGATGATACATCTATAGGTATCCTTAGTCACTTAGTCACTGCTTTCAAAATATATATTGTATATGCCTACTTAAATGTCTGATTATGCAGTTCATTTACTTCCTTTTATGCACCTTTAACAAAAAATAGTCTTTTTAAGGAAAAACAATTTTTTTTTCTTTGCATTGACTGAATTGTAAGATGATTTTGAAGTGAAAAAATTTTTCGGATTACTTCGAATCTAAATGTACATACGTATACATATATTTCATGTTCATTCAACGGCGAAATGAGAAAAACTTTAAAATTCACAGCGAAAGAAAATTTATATAGATCACGTGAATAGAATTTATAATTTCTCTTGGTAGTATCTTATAACTTTTCAGGACTTTTTACTATGAGTTTACATTAAGTGTTTTTTTGAAAGTAACAATTTCAAAGTGCAAACTATGTATGTACATACAATACATTCATGTGAAAATAAAAGTACTTGTCTATAAAATAAAGAGTAAGTTTCAGTTCACCACTCATTAGCGTAAATAAATCTTTAGATTTTATGACAAGTATCACGTTGACAACAATAATATCTGCTCAAAAATATACCCAGTGAATTAAAAAAAAAAAAAAAAAAAAAAAAAAAAAAAAAAAAAAAGAGCCATAACATGGAATATGTGTATTATGCATAAGAACAAAATTTGTATATCCTGTCAAGATGTTTTTAGAAAACACCCCAAATTCAACTGATGACTTGAAGGATAAACTAATGCTGTAATTTGTTACCTAATGAAGATCTCTCGTAATGACAGAATAAGATGTGAAATAGGCCCTACATTTCCCAAAACCATTTGTCATCAAAGGCACAGTGGAAATGTTTGTAATATGATACTTAAAAAGTGACACACAAAGATTAGAAAAACACTCGATAAGTGTTTCCCATTTAAATGCAAAGAGGCTTGCGACATAGATGTTTGGATGTTTTGCTATGGCCGACCATCTGGTCAATTGGTGTGAAGCAGATAAAAATGTTATCTTTCTTTATGAATTCATTTGAAATTGCGCAAATTATCAGAGCTGTGTGTCTCAATATGCAGACATGTGTTAATATGTATTCGCATAAATTTAATCGCTTCTTATACTTCGACGACATTCAGGAAATTAAATTTTTGGGGACATGTTTTCACATATTCTTTGTTCGAAAATTCCGATTTTTTTTTTTTAATTATACTGAAAATTAATATCGACATTTTTGTTAATAGCGATGCCTTATACTCACGCATACTATATTTTTACCAATACCATATTTGTGTTTTATATTGGAAAGCTATACGCTTCAACAACTTTTAAAAATCATCCAAATTTTTTTATAAAACTCACTGTTAGTTATCAGTAAGTTATGTGAGTTAGTTTTGTTTAGTGAAAAAATTTGCACCATCTATCCACTCTATATTGCAGCTGTACGCGAGTCGGTAAGTCAAGGCCGCAATCAGTCAATTCCGCGTCTTTCTCAACAGATGGGCATCTCGGGACAGTCTATGTGGTATATTTTGTGAAAAGATTTGACTATATGTCCGTAAAAGATCGTAATAACACAAGAGCCAAAGCCAAATGGCTATCGTGCACATCGCATTATCGCATTTTTGCTGATGAGGGTCTATTGAAAATGAAAAAAAATATCGGATTTTCAGTGGAAAATTTTCCTCAGTAAAACTTTCGCTCGATGTTAACCAATTTTTATTTAACTATATCGAACTCGAAAATTTTGAGAATATGTAGCTTCAGCATACCACAATCAACTTTTCAAATAGTTTGTCAATTAGTCTGTCAATCACGCCACCGCCATTGTTCAACGAACAAATGCAAGTGACACTGAAGGAATTTAAACGCGCAATCAACGATAACCGCACCTTGAACAATTCCTAACACTAAACATATGTATTACGCAGCACAAGTGTGTGGGATCGCCCAGTACGAAGAGATGCATAAGCTTTTAAGATACTTTCATTGTGAGAATAAATTATTTGTGTAGATTGACTTGTTGTATTTTAGCCAACCATTCATCTTACGAGATTTTAGTTGCCTGAAAAAAAGATCGTCTTTCGGGGGCAACTGGTTTGAACTACGAACCGTCCGATTTGGAAGCTAATACGCTAATACTTGAGCTATGACCACCCACATGTTGGCCTACGACCACTTCAAATATAAATGCAATCTTTGACTACCTTTTTCGTATATCCTGCTTTGGATCTATCGTTCCCCGAAAATATCAACCACTTTTAAAGCAGAAACATTTACTCCCTTGGTTTATCTTTAATATAAGTCTTAGTCTCAATAAGAATGCCCTTTTTCCATTTAATTAAAGATAAAATAAATATATCTATGTAAATATTAAAATTCATTTCTTTTTAAATATGTGTACTAGTAGTATCTTTGTAATAAACTATTCTCTCTTTGAACCAATCAAATTAAATTACTACTACACTGCGACCTTCAGCTTCTTCTTCAGCTTCTGCGAATGTACTATACATAAAAATATATACTTTTAGATACAGTTTTGTTCGTACTTCTTCAGTTTGACATAGTATTGTCCAAATACTGGAAATGTTTAAGTACATTTAACATTTAATAACCAAAAAAACTGGAACTAAATATTCTTTGAGGAAATAAAGAAAAAATTAACTCACATATACGAGGTGAGTTTAAGTAGGGTGACTATATTTTTAGAAAAAAAATATTTATTTATTCATCAATATTAATGTTGTACACTCCAAAGTAATCCCCCTCAGATAGATGTAATACGTACCAACGCTTTTTCCAATCCTCTATGCACTTTTAAGCTCTTCCAGCGATGCAGTTTTTATGTCTCAATCGTTGCAAATCGTCGTCATTTCATAGGTCTCTTCAGTTTTGGGAACAGGAAAAAGTCGCATGCGGCTAAATCAAGTGAATATGGTGCCTGAGACATAATTGTCGTGTTGTTTTTATTCAAAAAAATCTCTCACAAGCAGCGATGAAGGAGTAGGTGTATTACCGTGATGCAAAAACCATGAATTTTTTTCCAGAATTCCGGAGATTTTTTTTCGTATTGCTTCTCGCAAACGACGCATAACTTCAAGGTAATACTCTTTGTTGAACGTACGACCTTGAGGTAAAAATTCAGTAATCAAAAGTTTGACATTTGTTCGAGCTTGGCGTCCTTTTTGGTTTCGACGTCATAACCATATACCCATGATTCGTCACCAGTTATGACCCTTTTGAGCAAGTCAGGATCATCATTGACGTCACTCAGAGCTCCTGATCCATGCTCATGCGATGATTCTTCTGATCAAAATTAAGAAGTTTCAGAACAAACACTGACGCTGACACATGTCTCATGCGACTGATATGCCAATATCCTCAGCAACTTCTCATATGGTAATTCGAAAATTTTCCAAAACAATTTTCCTCACAGGTTTGACGTTATCGCTGGGGCATCTAGAGCGAGTTTCGGTATTGGCATCTTCTGTACCATCTTGGAAGAGCTTGTTCCACTTGTAAGCATTTTTTTTTTTCTACTTAGAATAGACTCACCGTATACCACTGTAGACATTTCGATTCCATTTCTTACACAAAATTTGATGCAAATTCTTTAATCCACTTTGCCTACACTTCTAAAATGATCATGACTCATGAATGGAATAGAAGATTTTTTATGTAGTTTTTTTCTATTAAAGTAACACACTGATGAGTCCGGAACGGGTTTGAATTGGCCCTCAAAGCAATAGCCAAAGTTCGAAGAAGGCATCGATATTGACCTATAGAAAAGTAATTGTATTACTCAAATGCAAAAACATCAGAAAACTCCTAGCCTTTAGAGTTATAGGCAACACCACAACCGTCGATGTAGCATTAATTGTATCTACAATGTGAGAATTAAATAAATAAAGTAATTAAAGAAGAGAGACAATGCATATATAAATGGAAGATATTTACATTCAGCAATAGCATGTTTCTGAAAAATATCAACATGTCGACTATTTGTATTTGTATCACTGCAAGTCAGTATATACTTCAAGCTCAACACAGCTTATTTCTTCGATTCATTGGCTTTTGTCTATTCTAAATAAAATATACAATTTTGAGCCTTCCAATATTGTTATACAGAATATTAACATACTTGTACATAAGTATTTAAAAAAACAAAACATACAGATTAAATATTATGTAATATTAAAAATAATTTTTCAAAATTTTATATAGGCAATAGGTCGCTTATCGACCCTACCCCTGTTATTCAAACATTGTTCAACTAATAGTCAAAGTGTGCGAACAAATTAAATTTGATTATTTACATTACGCCCACTTCTACTTGTCCTGCTGAAACTTCATCATTTAGGGTTAATTTTGCTTGCCCTACTCGTATCTTAGAAAGAAAAAATAAATTCAAGAGTCTGGTGAATTAGAGGTATGTGTGCGTAAGCGAATTTGTAAATCGAGACGTCAATAATAATCTCACGCATGTGGTTGGATTAGTTTCAACATTTTTCTATGAAACAGATGTTTAGCCCAAGGCACTAAATGTTTGTTGCTGCAATACCACCACCATAACGCATTTTTATTCCTGCTACTTCGAAAGTTTTGTACGCATTCACCCTTCAATAATAAACATTGCACCGCAGGGTGTCCTTATGCTACGATATTTTTTCGCTCTGTACAAATTTTATTTTAGTAATTATAATGCTTACTATAATGTTTACTATGAAGTATGATTAACTGACTGAATTTTGCAGCAATATACAGAATACGACTAGAGACGCTTGTTGTTGTTTTTAAAAACTTTGATATGTTATATTAAGCGGGGGCACTTAAGAATTTGATAAATCCCAAATTCAGAAGGCTAGTAAAAATTACCATCTACATAGAACAAATCTCCTCCAACTATGATCCATAGAATTTTCAACAAAAATTGAGTTTCTGTCACTTAGAAGTCTAATTTTTTTTTACAAATTATTATTTAAGGCCAAAATTCTGTTTAATTTGGTGTGGCTACCTAAGGTATATGTGAATCAAAAATACCATAAATGTACGCGTAAAAATTCATCCACTCCAAAAAGCGTAAATCACTGGGACCCCTACATTACTACAGACATAAAATCCAATCCCCATAAATCCATCTCATCATTGCTGTAATCATTCCCAATGACTTAATGACAAGAAATTCCTGCAGCTAATTTAAATCAACACCTCTCAACTTCCCCAACAAATCATTCCAACTTCAACGTAATACAATATGTGACTATGTAGGTACCTACATTTCTCGTCCTCAAAACGAATACTTGTCAATATTTTGAGTTCCCCAAATCGGTTTTTAATTTCTTTCACACTACAGACATGCAGAATGCCATCAACATAGCGCAGATGGGCATGTGCCAGTCGTTATTTTCCACATCACAAAATAAATCCTCATCAACATCTCGTACATATTTGATTTTTTTTTTCTTTGAAGCCTGTAATTTGTAGGGAGTCTATGGTTCATAGTATGTGTAAAATATTTATCGATTCATATAAGAATGTAAATGCACTTATGCGTTTTTAACTGAAAACTGAATATTGTTCCTAAATTAACCGAAAACTTCACGGTCAAATTATTCAGGACACTCGTTTTTTTTTTTTTTTTTTTTTTTTTTCCTATTGGATTGGCAAACTCTACGCAACTGACTCTAATAAATTTAAGTTAAAAAACAAAATCGTTTAAGTTCAGAATGACATTAAATTAGGGACATGGGCGCTGATCAGTTTGTAAAGAAAAATATGTCTCACTGTAAGATCTTGCCAACTCAGCTCCTTGTCATCCATGTCCATGTCCACATAGGAATAATAAAACGCACATCTTTGTACATAATTCCAAAAATTTAATACTCATAATACTTTTTATGATGTGTTAAATATCAACACAATAAACGTCTACAGTATACGAGTTTCCTGTCACTATGTTGCGCGTGGAACCACTCATTGACGAAGATTTTTGATATTAAAAATCATCTTCCTTGAAGGAGCATAAAAGTTAAACGTTTTGTGCTCATAAAATCCTTGCCTTTGCAAGCTCTTTGACTACTGATTATATCATTATTTTGTCGATTTCTTGTGTGAAAAATACATTCACACATTTTACGCATACGTTGCGTTGAAAAAAAAAAAAAGTATTTCCTTCTATTGTCTACTTACATATGTAAATACAAAAATGTTTAAAAATTGATTATTAAAACGAAGAATTGTTCTATTTTTTTCAGGTTTTTCTTGAAATTTTTCTTAAAATGCAATCAAAATTGTTTAAAAAATGCTGGAAATCCAAGAGACATGAGGCGATTTCAGGTAAGTTAAATAACTTCTCATATATGTGTGAATGTACAATGTACATACTTACGGCTAAATACAGATATAGAACAGTTTTTTTTAATGTTCGCATAAATCAAAAATTATGTTATATAAGAATAAAATACGAGTAAATAGTATATTTTACTTTTCAGAACAAAATGAGCAACTACGATACTAAGCAAAAGCATCACATTGTAATACATAAACAAATGCATGTACGTATGTATTTATATACCCGTAACGGTCGTCAATCAATTCCAATATTCATTCTTTATAAAGATTTGTTGGCTAATCCACCGAATCCAATTTCTGAATAACAATCGTCATTGAACCAAAAAAGGTCGTTTACTCGTGGGCATTTTTGATGGTTCGTTTTGGCAGAAGAGGTGGTGACATGCTTACCAATGCGTAACTAAAGCTTCAAAATGTAGTTGTTCTTTTCGGAATGGAAAAAAAAGCAGGTAAAAGCAGCATTGGTTATTTCTGTGTACTAACATCAGTAATTTCACAGAGAATTGCATACCACTTAAATTTCATAAGTGTAGCTGAGAATTACCAGTACGAAAATTGCTACGAAAATAGCATTCTTTTTCTCAAAGTAGACTATTTTCAATTTCTGTGTGTTTGTCCTTTAATTTACACGCAAACGAGAATTTCTTATTGTCTTCGAATGGGTTCGAAAATCTTGGCTTTCGGAGGTTTGTCATGTTTTTATGGTCTCTCATAAAATAATTTTATCTGACCAATTAGCTCTCGTGTTGTTTAGAAATCTTGGTCGTATTACATCCAATTGGACACCTCTGGAAGTAATTAACCAAAAGCCAGGATGATGTCAAGGCCTTTTATTTTCGTTGGTATTACCGCAACGGCAGTGGATGAATGCAGATATAAGTAAGTTAGTATAACTTGACTGCTCGCCCAAAATGGCTAACTAGAACGTACTTTTTCTCTTCTGTTCTGGTCCGCAGTTCTGGGAATTAAGTCAGTAAAATCTTGCAATAAGCACACGATTTCGCCTACCAGCTTCCATATCCTCTAGTTTTACGTACTTCTAATGAAGTATGAGTAGAATTTGTAAAAACATGTTTTATACTTCGATCAGACCTCCTTTTGCTCATGTTCCATTGAACTTTACAGATTTTGTTATAGTTTTAGGTTTTACCATGAGCACCACTACATTAGTGGCGCATAGATACGGTGGCTATAAGGCAATATAAGGGCAAATCAATAAAAGCAAAGAGTCTAAGAGGTTATTGTTCAATATAAACAAATTTTTGTTGATGCCTTAATGCACAGTTTCAAAAAAATTTCAGTATAAGAAGAACCGTGGCGATGTATGTATATTTAGAATGGCATATATGTATAAGGCAATACTAGTGTACTACGTCAAATCTGACATCATCATCATAAAGTTTGATATTTTTAATGGCACACGTGCAGAGAACATTTTGTCGTACGAGTGCAATTTGCGTTTTTTAGAGACTTGAAAAATTTATCTCAGCTAAAAAATGGAATTAAATCATGCGATGAGTTTTTGTGATTTTCGACGTGTTGTTAACATTAACAACAGAATGCCGATCAACTGGCTTCGACTTGGTGATGTAGCACCATCCGAGGCCACCGTGTTTCGCTGGTTTTCCGAATTCAATCGTGGTCCTCGTCCGCTCAATGCTGTGCGGGAATTGATATTGTAAGATCATCATGGAACTTATTATGGAATTAAAGTATACTCAGGCATCTGCTCCACTTACATACATTTAATCTTATATGAACTTTAGAGCGTCAAAAAAATTTCTTCTCATTGGATGCCGCATAATTTGACAATCGCTCAAAAGAAGTCTCGTGCCGCTTGATCCATAGAAAGTCAAAAAGTTAAAAAGTTCGAGGCTTCGAGAGATGTATATAAGATTGTGGCAAGTGAAGAATCAAATACTATGTATTTGAGCTCGAAATTAAACAGCAGTCGACTTTCAAAACAATCAAAATCCAGCAAAAGTTGTTTCCGCACGAAGCACTTCGAAACAGATGTTCGCCTGTTAGTGGCATTAGAGCAACATGGAATAGTCAAATTTGAATGTAACACCACCATTTGTTTGGCAGAAATGTTTGTCATCCGACGTAATGTCTCAACACCGACGTAATGTCTCGTGTCCTCTGCTTTATCGCTATTTCCACCACCAATGCTCTATAGAAATCGCCAGTAAGAGACGAAATCTTTAAACCTTCAACCGCAAAACTGGCTCGTTGCGCTATGAATGCTCGTCAGTATACTCTCAATCCTATTTTCGAACGTATTCTGAAATATCGTGCACTTCTGAGTTCTATATTCTTAGTCATTGTTACATTCAAATATTTAAAACCAAAGTATATCAGTACCTCTATATATTTTCTCCCTTATATTACCTTGGTTTTCCACCGCTGTGGCAGTGAATAACACTCAGGTACGTTGACTTATTAATAAAAGTCAACAAAAAAGAAATCGCGGAGAGACTAGCAAAATTCAAATCATCATCAATGAAATTGCTTACATTCTTTTACGTCAACTGTATAAGTATTGAACACTCCACAGAGGACCGTAATTGTCCAGTTTTCGTTAGGGAAAAAACAATAATAATGAATCACCTCCATCTTCTGCACGTCAAAGTCTTCCTCAAGCCAAATAAAAAAATTCAGCTCAAAATACTTCACTAGAATCTTCAGGGATTCTTTAACAAACTTCCCTACTTGGATATTTTAATTAAAAAATACGATTTAGTAATAGCGTAACAAGAAACAAAATTTTTATCAGAAATGCTCCTACAAGGTATAAATAATATATCGCTTATTTTAATAACAGGATACATGGACGCAAAAAAAATGGAACAGTAATATTAATAAAAGCAAGTGTTTCATACTCATATTCAAGCTCACCTAGCATCTTCTTTACTCAAACGCTAACAATCGACCTGCATCACCCGATCACGTTGCAAAACATTTATCGCCAATCTCAAAATATTGCTTCCCAACAGCAATTATTTTCCTTAGGGCAAGTAATCTTTTTCAGAGCATAATTGTTGATGATTGCAACCCAAGCAGTGCTGGTGCAGTTTTAGATGATTGGCTGCAAAACTTTGATCTTGTACTCTGGAATTCTGATTCCCGCTCATTTTTCATCAAAAATTTTTTTTACTGCCATCGATTTATCACATTCCTTGCCTACAATTGCACTTAAATAAACTGGAAAATGCATGATTATATAAAAGGGAGCAACCAAGATGCAAATTTCTGAGTATTTTTTATTCCCGGTTTATACGATAGAATCCAAAGCCGATTGGGCAAAGTTTGACATCCTGAAATCCTTTCAACTTATTTGGTGCAGAAAAATAGTTTTGAAAAGGCAACACTTGACTGCAATAACGATGTGTGTGACCCAATAACATTCTTTAAGCAGAACCAGGATTGCAACACCAGGTTCGGATAAAATTTCTTTCAAAATGCTCAAACATTTACCAATGGAAGTAATACTAGATTAGTAAGATTATACAATTATATTTTGAGAGACGGGGTGTATCCACATGAATGGGAAAAAGCCCATTTAATCCTAATTCTTAAGCCCAATGTGAATCTAAACTGTTTCGATAGCTACCGTCTCTACTTTTATTACTGTCCAAATACACCTCAAGGATGAAGCAGATACTTCGGGTAATTTGTTTAATTTACGTCAAATAAAGCAGTCGAAGTCAAGATAAACTGACACCTTTCGAGTATTACTGTAATCCAGGATGGAATACAATAAAGTTCACCAATCTCTACAGTGTTATATAACGCCTATACCAATCCGCTTCTTGAAGTCAGAGGTGGTACAGATAGAAACTGTACAACCTTATGCGGACAATATTTTTATCTTGTATTTTTTATTGTATAACATATTTTAGATTCGACATTATCAAAAACACTCAATTGGTGCATTGATTCTGGAGAAAGATACCAACTAACAAAATGTATGTATTGCAAATTCGATTAAGACCTATATGCTTTCCTTTGCTAAGAAACGCCATGATTCTTGACCTTGCATACATCAAAACATGAAAATGAAATGTCCGTGAAAAAATAGTAACACAGAAGCTTGGCAAATTAAGTACAATAGTTTAGTTAAAATAATTTGCAATAAATGAAGGGACCTCATATGAATAGCGCAATTGATATAGGAAAGAAACTTTTAAGAGGAGCTAACATGGCTTGGAGGTGTACTCTCATTGGACTAGGGAAAATGAATAAAATATACAATTTAGGATAAATGCACTGTTAAGAACTACATTAAGTGCACTACCTTCAATTGCTAATATTCCAAACTTTAAAGATATGAAAGCCTTAGCTCAAAATAATTTTGAAGATGGAGTTACCGGATACTGCGTCTATAGGCTTGACACCTCTATTTCTCAGTTTTGATCACACAATAATAGAAAATAAGTTACAGCAACTTAATAATGAATACTTACTTGGCCCAGATGGCTTTCTATCTATATTTCTTAAAAAGTTTTCCTCAACACTCAAAGTGAATTTCCACAGATATGGAAGTCTTCTTGCATTACGCCGATACACAAAAAGGGATTAAAGAGCAAAGTCACTAAATACTGCCCCATAGCTAAACTTTTACATGTATCAAAAGTCCTCGAAAGCATTTTGTACGAATCCTTAAGCTTCCGGTGATTATTTCTCTTATTTCCCCCAATCAATACGACTTCCTAAAAGGTAGATCAACCACCACTTACATCGCCGAATTCGTGTCCTCTGTTCCTCTAGCCTTAGAAAGTGGTAAAGAAGTTGACGTTGTAACAATTGATTTCAGTTATGCTTTTGATAAGATATCTCATAAACTAATCCTGTTCAAATGGATATCTTCTTACCTATACAATCGTTTTTATAGTGTTTATTTCGATAGGACAGAGGATCGAGTCCATTCTTGGCCACTTCCACTTCTCTTCATCCTAAATTTTAACGATCTTGAAAGGGTCAACCAATACACAACACTTTCTCTCTATGCTGACGATACCAAATTTTTAAACCCATTTCCCCACAACATGACTCCAGTTTATATCACTTATGTTTGGCCCCTTCTCGAGTATGCTAGCCAAGCATGGTGTCCCTTTCAACGAGTTCATGTATTCCGAATTGAGACCATCCAGCGTCGTTTTCTTCGATTTGATCTTCAGGATCTACTTTCGGACAATCCTCTAACCTTACCTCCCTATCGAGACGGTCTAAAACTCATTAACCTGAATACCGTTGAGAAATGAAGGGACGTTACAGACATTCTTTTCATTCACCGGCTCCTCTCAGACTCCGATGATTGCATTTCTCTTCACAGCTCTTTTTTTTTTTAAAACTAACCCTCAAAACCTACGTTGCCCTCGTCTCTTTTATCTACCAACCCACCACATCACATATGGCTCTAACAATCGCAGCACTCTCTCCACTAAGTTCGATCTCCTTCACAATCCTTAGTTTTAAGCCCTATTAATAGACCCTTCATATTTGTTAGTTTTAAGTAATAGTTCCTAATTTCGTTTAAGCTTGTATTTAGCGAAATTAATAGGGGCGTCAACCCCCACCAAAATTAAAATTGACAATACTTACAATAAAGTTATACTACAACAACTTACAACCCCTGATTAAAATTCGTATACTGGTGAAGTAATGGCTCTGTTAGAGGCATTTAAATATCCCAAAATAGTACAATTCTTGCTATCAGAAACTATAAACGCAGTTTACCAATTATTCATGCCCTAAGAGCTAATCGTTTTTTTTATATTGGGTCTCGTGCGGTTTGATAAGAGATGGCGTAACTTGTATTATTCCATTGTTATTATTCCATTGGAACATGCATTGGAAAGCTACTGTCATTGTACGTCATTTCAGTATATGTCGTCATTCATTTGAAGCGTAAACAACAATATTTTTCTTTCACTCAAATATGTCGAACTTTGTGCCTGAAGAAGTGTTTTTGGGGGGAGTTCTTCTTCATTACTTTAATATGAAGAAAACTGCTGCCAAAAGTCATCGTATTTTGGTGGAAGTTTATGGTGAACATGCGCTAGCTGAGCGAACGTGCCAAAAGTGGTTTGCACAATTTAAGAGTGGTGATTTTGGCTTGGAAGACGATGAACGTCCTGGGCAGCCAAAAAAGTTTGAAGATGAAGAACTGGAAGCATTACTCCATGAAGATTGTTGCCAAACACAAGAAGAGCTCGCAGAATCTTTGGGTGTCACTCAAGCAGTCATTTCAAAACGTTTAAAAGCAGCTAGATATATTCAAAAGCATAGAAATTGGGTTCCACACGCATCATTTCAGAAACTTAAAGCTTATATAATAATAAATACTGAAGCCAAAGGCTTTTATTTATGAAATAATGTGATGCACTCTATTGTCTTAGATAAGAGACGAATGTCTTTATTGTTGAAAAAAAAAAGTATCAAGAACAATAACTATTGAGGGATGAATTATATAATTAAAAGTAAAAGAAATAAAGCTAAGGCAAGAAGATTAAATCATATAATTGGAGTAAAAAATTAATCAAAAAAATTGTGACGTGATTAAAAGAGCAAAGCCATTTTTTAACATCATTCAAAAATACTGATTTCACTCTCTCGCGTCTTAGGCTTACAGGCAGTATATTAAGAGGCGCAGTTACAAATTAAAAGCTTAAAAAATGTATTTTGTAGATTGCTGGCACATTTACAAAATTTCTGGTGTTGACTCGTAAATTGAAATTTTCATGAAGACCCTGTAGCAGTAAGGTTCTTTGAATAGCACAAAACTAGAAGTTATACGATTTACCTTACACATTATTCTGATTGCGTTTTTTTTTTATTTTCTATGTAAAGACTATATATTATAGAAATATAAACGTACCAACCCAACAAGACAGTCCATACTGCAGCTTTGATTTCAATAAAACTTTAAAATAGATAGACTACAGTAGAGCTTAAGATGATAGAGTTGCCTGATAATTCTATTCAGATACTGCCTTAGGTATATACCCTCTTTCCAACAGAACTTATTATCTAGTATAATACCTAAATACTTAAATTTGTCGACACGATCAATTTTGAAACAGGCGTCACTGCAACTAAGGTTTTTGGATCGTGGCAGCCTAAAAGAAATCAAGCAACACGGTGAATGGTAATGTAAATGGAGGTCATCACATATTGAACCTTTGATATTATAGAGCATAAATTAAGTTTTATTTCTGATTATAATTCTATGCTGATTGAACTATCTACGCAATATATCTATATCATTATTAACATCCAAAAAAAGACTAAGAATAGGACAGGGCAATATCGTCGGCAAAAGCTATAATTTTGCCTTTAAAGTGTTGTATAAATACCGAATTCACGTAGATTAAAAGCAGGAAGGGACCTAAGATGGAACCTTGCGCTACACCTATGTTAATTAAATTCTGTGAACTTAAAGAGTTTTTGATGTTTACTATTTGCTTACGATCCCTTAAATATAAATAAAACCTTTGAAACCTGGATTCTGAAAATGGTTTAATAACAAAGAATGGTTCACTATATCAAAAGCTTTAGTAAAGTATATGAAAAGAGTGGCAGGAATTTCTGAAATATTCAAACTATTTTAAATTAACAAAGCACTTTCAGTGCTTCTAAACCCAAATTGGAAAACACTAAGAAAGTTTGTCTTATCTAGAAAAATCTAGATTTCAGATTTTATTGAAATATGACGATAGTTATTTAGTACCGTAGCGTCACTCTCTTTAAGGAATGGTATTACTTCTGATGTTTTAAGTGATTCTGAAAAAAATCCACTCTGAACGCAAGTATTGAATATAAAACGTAAGACATCCAAAATTTGATTAAAAAATGGAAATCTTAACAAAATATGTTTTTAGTGGTAATATAATTTTTTTGTATTTCGAAGTGCAGTAAACTGCTCGAAGAAAAAACTTTTAGATTGTAAACTAATTTGTTTCAAAGATAAATAATGTTAATCACATATTTAGAATAATGCTGCAAAGAACTCAAATTCGAAAAAAAAATCATTAAATAAATTAGCAACTTCTAAGATATTATTGTTTAGGTGTTATTATAGTTTATAACAGTGTCTGAATTTGTATTAACTATGTTTAAAATTTCGTTAATAAGCATTAATCCCCTTTTTACGTTTGCAGCTAATCTATTTTTGAAATACGTATCTTTACAGAGAGGTATTTCAGTTTTTATCTAGCATTTTAAGGATGTTTTTTAACTTGTACACATACGAGTATTTTTTTTTTTAATTTTTCTTGGCAAAGCAATATTCATCCATTGCTTAAGACACTTTATTTAATATTATTATTATACAAAGACTCTCATAATTGATCACATGTTTTCAAAGATAACAAACTAAAGGAGTTTTCTTATAAAAAAAATAATATGTTTCTTATAAAATAAAAATAAACAAATTCCTTGCACTTCACTTTTAAATCTTCTTAGTATGGAGTTTACTAAATTCGAACATACCTCTGATGGAATTTTATCCCATTGAAGCTGAACTCTGGACCATAGTTCGCCCAGGGTCTTAGCTGCAGCACCACACTTAGACAATTGCCTTTTAATGTGGCCCCAAATATGTTTCATTCAAATCTGGAAACTGAGGAGGACAGTCCAGAACTTCAAATCGTGTTGAAAGGTAACGTCCGAAATCGATCTTTGTAGATTTGGTTCTTGGTTCTAGGCAAGAAGTCGAAATCTCCACGTTAACCAGCCTCTGAGATAGCTGTTGCCCCTTCTTTTTCCAAACCCACTAGCGGCCGTTTGAACCAAATCGGTTCAAATAACCTTAGCCCAGTCCTCTTCAGTGTATGCTCTGTACATATTAGCAAAGGCCTTACAAAGAGCTATATGCCTTTTTGTTAAAAGAGGCTTTTTGACTTTTGCTCTACACTTCAGGCCAGCGTTTCGAAGTACTCTTCTTACTGTTTTAGCATTTTAGCACTGAAAGAACACTATCGTTTGTTAGTAATGAGTGTTTTTTAAGCTATTTTTAACGTCGACTGGTATTTCCCTCATCCCGTAAATCCTCCTCTTTTAAATCTTGGTCTCTTATCAAAAGGTGGAAAAACTGTCATCTTTTCAGGTAAATTACACTCACAAAAGCTATAATTTGCTTATTTAGTTATAGTTACTACTTAATTTTTGCAATCTAATAAGTTATATACCTTTAAATTACAAGAATGTGATAACTTACAAAACTGATCACATCGAAGGTCTACCAAATCGGCTACCAAACTTCTCTGCAGCACTGTAATTTTCCGATAACTACAACAAAGTTGCCTGATGTGCAAATAGCATTACTGAACATGAGTTCGATTAAGTAACGGAAAATAACAACTGTGACATGAGAGAAAAAGTTAGAAGTAGTAGTAGTTGTCACAGATCGAAAGCAGTAGATGGATCCTGTGTATCAATCAATCCTATAAGATTTAGTTCGCATAGATTTTTTTTTCTGGATACCCTGCAATTAAGTTAAATACTTGTTAAGTTGTGGTCTGTTATTTACAAATCATAACCTGCAGTTTTATAACGAACACTATTGATTTTGTGAGTCCTTATGAATACATAGTCTAAGCAAGAATCTTAACGCGTAGGTTGAGTTAAAAGACAATCGAAACCAAACGAAAACAAAATCGATAAGTTATTATCCACATCGGCTGAATCAGACAAGATATTAATGTTTAGATCACCTAATAGCACGATATTCTTACAAGTTTGAAGCTCCAAATACCCCGTGAATTCATTCAAAAAGGTCTGCAATCTATAGGTACATATAAAACTGTAAGGAGCACCACAGATTTCGCAAAAAATTTTAAGAATGTCAGCACTCTCCATTTTAAAATTCACTATTTCGCAACCTATTACATTAGGATTAGGAGCTGTTACAATTTGCCTCAAACGTAATTATTCAGAATACCCCCATAATTACTTGATATGATCACCAGGAAATGCATACCAGAGATCGAAAAAGCAGACGCTGGTGCACGGGATGCCATTATAACGACTTTGGAGTACAAGATATAACCATTTGCAAGATTTATATAGATTCTGTCTTTATGGTTTTTTCAAAAGAAATAAGAACATCGCTGGGTATAATCGAAATCATTTCTGAGCAATGCTATAAAATAAGGAAAGAACACTTCAGGGGAAATCTTCCTAGCCTCCAACTTTTATTAGATCCTTCAATAGCAACCAACAAATCAAATAATTTCCTCTATTAGAAAAACATAAAGACAAAACATGGAAAATTATAGAATTATGTATCTAGATATATTCGTAAATGTGTATCAATTTAGTATGATTGAACAATATCTCTTGTAAATATGTGTATATTGTAGATATGTATCATATATCTATATATGTGATATCAATTTATTTTCATTGTAACCTTTGAAAATAAAAATAAGAAATTATTCCAAACATTTGCGTAATCTCGTAAGCTACTGTCTCTGACTATACGCACTTATCATATTAATGGTGGAACTCATTTTAAGATTTTAAGTACAAAGATGTTAAGTTAATCAATACCTCGTTTTTCTCTTTTTGGTGTGTATACAACATACATTCTCTTTCAGATTAAGAGAACATAGTTTTTTTCTGCAGCCCACGATCACCCAGGGAATGACTATACTCGTATGCTTCTTAGGCATTATTGGTAAAACCCTTCAAGGATATTCATTAGGATCTCTACTGATTCTTCACTTGAATGCGGCCGAGATTCATTATGTTCGTTGATGGATTGGTGGAGAGTTCTTACGACAGAAATTTTCTGACTCTAACTAAATCATTAATATATCCGTTTCACATACTTGTTTTGCTATTTAATAAAACTGATTAACTTTCAATAAAAAATACGCTTGTGGCTTTGTTCTTTGTACAAACTTCCCTTTGTACAGCCTCAAGTTACAGCAGACGACGAATCCATAAATTCGATTACCTTTTTGCATTTAAGTTTACAGCAGCGATATTAATTTGGCGGGCTTGGGTTATTTCATCAATAAGAGAGTATCTGAAATAATAACTTCTAAGCAAATGTGGATAAATGTGTACTAAAAGACTACCGATTGTAAATGTCAAAAAATACGTGCTGAATGTAAGCTCTAAGTACTTTTAATCTTACCAGAAATTCCATTTAAACAATAAAAACTAAAAACACATTGTGCCAATGAAATATGTCCTAAAAAATCTTTCTTGGCTCAAAGAAATCTGTCTAAATGTGGTAAACTTAAAAAGGTCTTGAGTAAAACTTTAAACTATTTGTGCTTCTAAGAAATAATGCATTTTTACGGGAAATGTCCCCGCTAAGAACTTTGCCGAATCAAATTGATTTTTTGCTTTTATCGCTTTTTTGAACTAATTCACAACGCGAAAAGAAAAACGCTGTCATAGTCCGGGCAGTACACATTTGAGTCGACTATGCGTTTATCCGATTATGGATATAAATTCATAGTGAGTTTTGAACAAATCACTTCTTTACTGAAAAAAAAAACTAATAAAATATTTACGTTTTGAATTAAAAAAAATATTTATTTTGGAAATATTATATGATAACCGTTATATGCAAAGTAATGTACATATAGACAGTACACAAATATGATAATAGAAAAAAAAGAATATTATTCCTTATTACATATTAATTTAAATCCTTTACTAAAGCTATGTCTTTTTTCAGGTTGTGATATCAACACAAGTGACCGTTGATGGGCCACTCTTAGCCATTTCCGATAACATGTTTGTGCATAATAATTCAAAACATGGTCGACGTGCAAAGCGGATGGACGCCACGGAAGGTACAGGAAATTCTCCCCTGTCCATTTCGGGTCACCCCCTTGCGCCTGACAGTACCTATGATGGTCTGTAGCACCTTTGTGTTCGCTTTTTGTTTGAATTCGTTTGAAAAAGAAATTTAGCATCTATCTTTTTTTTATTATAATGTTAAATTATTTTGTCGTTTTCCTTATATTATTTCAATCAGATAATTAAAATTAAACCTATTTAAAATTTTAATAAAACTAAGAGCTTGTCAGGGCAGGAGGATTACAATTTTTTTCTTTATACATTTATTTAAAATTTCGTTGGAAATATCTTTTTACCCTACAATACACATACTTACTATTGCAACTTCCACTTTCATCGTATACCTACTCCTTTTTTATACATAAAAGACTTACTTTTTTTTTAATATAAGTAATTCCACATATTATGTTTGATATTATTATCTTAATGCGATATTATCCCCAATGTTGCCCATTGTCGCGGCGAGGGTGACTGGTTTTTTATAGCTCCCTTTTTTGGATTAGATTATTACACCAAAAAAAAATAAATAAACAAAAAAAAAAATAAAATAAAGGAAAGGCAACAGCACTCGACGTTTCGGAAAAAGAGAACCATTAACTTCTTCATATCTGAAACACATACGTTCATGTTTGTGCACATATATAAACAAATACCCATACATGTCATTCGATGAACCACCCTTTTGCCATAAAATATTCTGTATATAAAGATAGAAAAAACGGTCTCAGAAAATATATATTGTGTTCATACACAATCTCCTAGTAGCCGGTGGATACCAATAACGAAGCTGATACCAAGTAGCCAGACATGCCATTATAACTTATCCCCATAAATACAAGGACAAATGTTAAGGTTTATTTGAAATATCTATTTTTTTTTTTTTTAAGCTAGTAGTGCTTCAATTATATTAAACAATGTTTAGAAAATCCATATGCCCATATATAACGCATTCATTGTATGAAGAAGGTTGCGTATTTGTATTTAGTAATTTGATGTTATTTACCACAAGTTTCCTTGTTGTAATAACAAATTTTCAAAGATATAAATCTTAGTTTCTGTTTTTTTTTTTTTAAGATAGATAAAAAAACTAAATTAAATGACCATTAACAATTTATTTTTACCAGAATAATAAACGACAGTTTGACAACATAAATATGATTTTCTTCACTTGAATAATTATTAAGGCTCCTATTAGAAAACTGTCTTCGGTGAAAGCAAACCACATGTTATATAGGGTTTTCTAATAACGACTTGACAACTTTTTTAAAAAAAAAGGCAAACCATTTGAGATATTTCAAAAACTTCATTACTGGCTTGAAGTACAATTAAAACATTTATGAATGGAACTCGACTTCGTTCATATGGCCACCGCGGGCACGTTTGCAGCGGTCGATTCCTTGGACCCAATTTTCAACAATTCGGCCACACATTTCGGCCGAAACTGCCGCTATTTCACGGTCAATGTTGGCTCTGAGCTCTTCCAACGTCATCAGCGTGTTGGCATAAACCAACGACTTAACGTAGCCCCACAGAAAATAGTCAAGCAGCATTAAATCGCACGAACGAGGCGGCCAATCGACTGGTCCATGTCTTGAGATAACACGCTCACCATACTTACTCTTCAATAAATCGATTGTAGCGTTTGCTGTGTGGCTTGTGACACCATCCTGTTGAAACCACATGTCGTCCAAGTCCATATCTCCAATTCGGGCCAATAATAATCGGTTACGTGACGATCGTTATCGTTGACGAAAAAGTATGGCCCAATAACGCCGCCGGCATGCAAGCCGCACCAAACACTTATTTTTTGTGGATGAAGTGGTGATTCATGAAGCACATGTGGGTTTTCACCCGACCAATAACGCATATTTTGCTTATTGACGAATCCATTGAGCCAAAAATGAGCTTCGTCACTGAAGATGATTTTGCGATGAAATTCATTATCTTGACGCATCTTCTCCAGAACCCAATCGGAGAACGTATCGCTTCAAATGGTCCATCGGCTTCAATTCTTGAGTCAGCTTGATCTTGTATGGGTGTAAACCAAGATCCTTACGCAAAATACGCCATAATGTGGTCTGAGCGATGCCCAATTCTTGAGAACGTCGTGGAATTGACTGATTTGGATCGTTTGCTACGGACGTCTGAACGGCAGCGATATTTTCGACACTTCGACCAACCCGTTGTCTCACTAACACGGCAACATCACAAAACGAATATGTAGACTCAAATTTTTGCACTAAACTTGTTATTGCCTGTCTACTAGGGCGTGAATTACGACCGAAAATTGGAGTTAACGCTCTTAAAGTTGCAGTCACCGACTCCGAATATCTGTAGAAAATTTTTATAACTTACAGACGTTGCTCGTTAGTGTACTTTACCATGATCAAAATGTTGAGTTTACTTAATAAATAGACAGTGCGTTAAGAAATTAAATTCAAAGTTGTCAAGTCCCTATTGGAAAACCCTATATATGTTACCTATGTAAGTGCATGCATCCAGAGCAACTTGGTGTAATTTGTATGCTACGCCATACGGTATGGCTTTGATTCTATTATTATATTTATTATATTTATTATATTTATTATATTTATTTATTCAGAGATAGCAGTAACTATGTTTGAAGAAGCCTGCATTTAAAATTTATACTAATACTTGACTCAGCCAAAGACAGCTGGAACCCAAACTAATTTTCGCCAGAATAGTTGCACAATAGACATTTTTGAACGAGTCAAATTATTATTATACTATCATAGATAAATGCAATATTATGGTGTTATCTTTAAATTCGATTGCATTCAGATTGCGTAGTTATAAAAACTTATTAGTAAGTCACACAAACTTAGAAAGAACTGTAAGGTTTCTCTCTTTTAGTTACCAACTTGAAATGAACATATATCATTTTGTCTGAATTGTAGGAAAGCGATTTATGTGTAAGAATATAGTTGAATATAGATGTATGTATGTGTATTTTAAAATAGATAATCGAGTTGTTGTTTCTATGAGTGGTATTTTATGTGCATGGTACTAAATTGATACATCCAAACTAATTTTTAAAATTTTTATAACTGAAAATCTAGCATTTCACCTAGCTTAATGTCTCTTTGAAATCAACAGGACTCTATCCCCCACTTCCAGTTGCAACGCCTTGTATAAAAGCGATATCACCTAGCGAAGGATGGACCACTGGCGGAGCTACTGTTATCATTGTAGGTGATAACTTCTTTGACGGCCTTCAAGTTGTATTTGGTACAATGTTGGTTTGGAGTGAATTGATTACATCACATGCCATACGTGTACAAACACCTCCACGCCATATACCCGGTGTAGTAGAAGTGACACTTTCGTACAAGAGCAAGCAATTCTGCAAGGGTTCTCCGGGTAGATTTGTTTATGTTTGTAAGTATTCTTTTGCCCACCTCTTAATTTTGATTACATGTAACATTGTAATGAATGCCAATTTAATATTTTCTTTTTTTGTTTCAAGCAGCCTTGAATGAGCCTACGATAGATTATGGCTTTCAGCGATTGCAGAAGCTGATACCACGACATCCAGGCGATCCAGAAAAACTTCAGAAAGAGATTATTCTGAAACGTGCCGCCGATTTGGTTGAGGCTCTTTACTCAATGCCAAGGTAAGGTAGTACTAAATAACTATTTGGGCTACGGTTTTAATGAACTTGAACACAGATCTCCCGGAGGTACGACTGGATTCAATTCATATGCCGGCCAATTGGCCGTCAGTGTGCAAGATGGAACCGGTCAATGGACCGAAGATGAATACCAACGAGCGCAAAGCAGTAGCGTGAGTCCACGTGGCGGGTATTGCAGTAGTGCATCGACGCCGCATTCGTCGGGTGGGTCCTACGGGACTACTGCAAACGGTTATGGGCCAACGCCGAATATGGGGGCCTTGTCATCGTCACCAGGCAGTGTGTTCAATTCTACATCGAGTAAGTCGATTTTATGTAACATCCCCTACTTTTTTTATTTCTTTTTTTCTTTTTTTTTGTATTTTCCTTGAGTTCATCTCTTTATTTTTTACTTTTCTTTTGCATGGTTATTTTGTCGAATTTTGTTATTTTTCGTATGAACAACAACACCAAACAACATAACAATTAAAAAAAAAAAATAAATAAATAAAAAAAAAACACAAAATAAAAACCAAACAAAAACAATCCGCTCAGCTAGTGCCTTTTCGCCATTAATCTCAACAGTGTCGTCCCCATGGCATCAAGCACTTGTCCAGCATCATCACCACCACCACTCACATCCGCATCCGCACCATCATCATTCGCATCATCCGCATCAGCCGTGGCATAATCCGACAACGGTATCAGCGACAGCAGCTGTTTAAAAAGAGAGATAAACTTAAGGATAGTGATAGGAAGTTGTGTTCTGTATCTCTGTATCCACCCGCACATATGATGTGTCCGATGCCCGATGCTTTGAGTTCTTTCTATGTATACCTACACGCATTTTACTTTGAACACTTTAATGCACAAGCACATTTCTCTACTTGGGGGCGGCAGAAGGCACAGTTTATAATGGTATTTAAGACATTTTATCTTTTAAATTACTTAGCTCTTATATATTTAGATTATTTAAATTTATGTATCATAGATTAATATAATCGTTTTACAAATTTGTTATACAATATGGTATTTAGAGTCAAAGTGACACTTTTTAAGCAAATTATTTATTAATTTTGGAATTCAACATCCTTCTTCTTTTATTTTACTAACAATTGCAATACTCGTACGCATGCAAGTATTTTATTCACGCATACGAATATATTCAAATCTTTTCCGCCACTTTTAAAGTTTGCTTAGTTTTTGGACTTTAATACCATTTTGCAGATCGCTTTATTGTATCAATTTTAAATTTGTATAATCCATTTCAAACGTCGTTAATAATTTGCGGTTCAATACTTTTCAACTTATTGTATCTCAAGTTAATACAAATCAATAAAAATTTCTAATTTTCAATCATAATTCGGAGTGTGATCTGAACATTCGAGCCTGATTCAAATTGATGTCGCTTAGCTCATTGGTGTCCATGCGCTCAAGGTTATCTAGTCATCTATCCGATCTTGTTTGATGAGGGCGGCATCGTTGTACAGCCCATATAGGTCTGTATATCAAATACCGTCAAATATTGGTTTCGAGAGTTTCGTGGTGGCCGCAACTCCACTACAGATCAAGTCCGCAGCGGCAGGGCTTCCGATGCGGTTACAGAGGACAATGTCAAAAAAATACATGAAATGGTGTTGGCTGACCGGAAAGTGAAGGTTTTAGGCAAACATGCCAAATTCCAGTGCGATACTGCCTTTAGTTGTGTTTTGACAGCTGATTGTTGTTGACGTGTTTGGCATCATGTTGAATATGGACAAAAACGATTTTCGTTCTCTCATAAAACATTATTTTTTGAGGGCAGAACGGCGAAGGAAACAAAAGAAAAATTGGATAAATATTATGAGGCTAATGCTCCGTCAGATTACACTGTCAAATATTGGTTTCGAGAGTTTCGTGGTGACCGCAACTCCACTACCGATCAAGTCCGCAACGACAGGCCCTCCGATGCGGTTATAGAGGACGATGTCAAAAAAATACATGAAATGGTGTTGGCTGACCGGAAAGTGAAGGTGCGCAAGCTAGCAGATACCACAAAAATTAGTACTGAGCGCACACGCCATATTTTGAACAATATTCTGCATATGAAAAAGTTATCCTGCCGCTGGGTGCCGGGCATACTCATTCCTGACCAAAAACACGAACGCGAGAGCACTTTGAAAGAGTGTTTGGACTTGCTGATGCGGAATCGGGCGGACATTTGGCGTCGATTGGTAACTGTTGAACGCCAGAGAACAGAATTAGTAGCCGGCAATGGACCGAAGCCGGCACGAGTGGTCCGAAGCGGCCGAGGGAGGCTCGATGGGTCGGAAAGGTTATGGCGTCGGATTTCTGGGATTTTCAAGGCATACTCTTCGTAGACTACCTCGAAAAAGGAAAAACCATCAACAGCGAGTATTACTGTGCATTATTGGAGCGATTGAAGGCCGAAATAGCTGCAAAACGGCCTCACATGAAGCGAAAAAAGTCAATGACTTACGGCTCTAATTGCTGTCGCATCCACCGTATTCGCCCGATTTGGCTCCCTCGGACTATTATCTCTTCCCAAACCTCAAAAGATGGCTCATTAATAAAAAATTTAGCTCACGCGAAGAAATCATCGACGCCACAGAAGAGTATTTTGGAGACCTTCCGGAAAATTACTTTTCGGACGGGATCAAGAAATTGGAAAATCGCTAGAATAAGTGTATCAAACTAAACGGGAACTATATTGAATAAAATAAAAAAAACATTTAAAAAAATATTTTTTCATTCCTAAGGTGGTTACTTTTCACCCCATCTAGTAAGTAATACTCGCATTCGCAGACGACATAGATATAGAATGGCGAAATGGTGGCTACAAGGATGAACGAGAAACGAAATGATCCGATGACGATGACGAGAAATTATAGTCTCAAAATATGATAACAGCGTAGAGATTACTTTGAATTGAGAGGAAACTTGAGTAATACAGTCTGTCTCTCATAACCATATTGCAAACCTCGTTCTCAAAATATACGTTAATTGTGTTTGTTTTTTTTTTTATAATGACTCGGGAATTTAGGGTGGACATAGCGAACATACGCGGGTTAAAAAGTAATTTTTCTCTGTACATCCACGTATGTAAATACAGACCAGCTGTTTTGGCACTTAGTGAAACATAGGTTGATCTCCCCCACATCTCTCAAATCACGCTGATCTAAAGCTGCGTATCTACGAACTAGTGCTATTACTCTTTTCTTGTTGCTTACCAAACTCCACCGCATTATAACCACCATTCCAATTCGGAATTCAATTTCATCTGGTTAAAATTCCATCTCTGAAAGCAAATTATCCACTATTACTTTATCCACAGAAGCCTCAAACTAGACAGCAATTCGACCTTTAATGAATTTGAAGCGCTGTCCGACTTCATATGTATCCCTGTACCCTCATACTGAAATCGTTATTACGAGCGATTTTAATATACACAATTCTGAGAGGCTCCGAAATTCTGGACCGACAATTCCCGAAAGACGGTATGTTGAGATCTTCGGTGAGAAAAACAACTTGACCCAGCTTGTAGATGAGCCCACACGAATACCAGACTTCTTTTTAACTTCTCACTTCTCACTTCTCACCTTGATAAGTACACTACTTTCCCCTTTAGGCTCGTCTGGTCATTGTATCATATCAGCTATTTTCTCGTACAACCACAGCACAGTTAGAGATAAGATTCCTAAAAGGACCATTTGGCAATACGAGAAACCCAACTGGAGCGGACATAAGAGTTTCTTTAGGAATTTTAACTGGCCGATAACGACGTGGATGCCGCTGCTAATATACACCCTGACTGACTCGAACTGCAAACAATTTCAGACTGCTATAATTTCCAAACCGTTCATGACAGTGAGCTCAAATTTTGACACATGACAGATAGTTTTATTATTTACAAGTCTTTTAAACGATTTGCGTCTCAGTTGTGTTGAATATCCGCGATGGAATTCAAACGTGATATTGTGATTGCTTTATATTTGGCTGGAAAACCACAAGTAGCTATCGTTAGAGAAATCCAGCACCTCAACGTGAATAAATCATTTGTGTCTCGAACCATAGCTCGTTACCATGATACTGGCAGCGTTGCAAAACGCCATGGAGGTGGTCATAAAAAACAGCGTCATCGCAGAAATGGTTCGGAAAGTGAAGGCTCGAATTGAGCGAAATCCGCGTCGAAGTGGAAGAAAAATGGCTCGTGAGCTCAACATATCGTTAGAACGGATGCAACACATACTGAAAAATGAGCTTGGGCTCAAGCTATTAAAGTTCCAAGAAGCACACGATCTTACATGTCAACAAACAAAAAGATCAAGTTTACTTGTCAGAGAGGTCCTTTGAAAATTTACACCTTCGGACGGCCACCAGAAAGCAGGTAGCACCGATGATAATGGTTTGAGCCGCCATAACCGCCGATAGTCGCTCTCTGCTTGTATTTTTGAACCGTGGCGTCGAAATTAATGCGATCGTATACCGTGAAACTGTCTTAGAGGCAGTATTGAAGCCTTGGACAAACAATCATTTCGGTCGGAGCCCGTGGACAATTTAACAAGACTCGGCACCGTCTCACAAAGCGCGCTTCAACCAAGTTTATTTAAAAAACAATGTTCCACACTTTATTTCTTCGACACAATGGATTACAAATTCTCCGGATGCAAATCCGTTGGATTTCTCTGTCTGGGGTATTTTGAAGGCGAATGTTGGTTTAAAAAATTCCAAAGTTTGGAACACCTCAAACAAGCACTTCGCCGGGAATGGGCCAAAATACCGCAGATCCACTGCGGTAAGTTAAAATAAGTTAAACTCTTCGCCATTTAGTTTAAAAGTCAATTGAGATAGAGTAGACAATTGGTTGATTCTAGGCCAACACTTCCTGAAAATAAGAATTATTTAAGAAAGCCTATAAGGATTTTGCATTTGCCAGCGTTGTCAGAAACTGTATCGATTAGTGTTGGGTGTAGTTTTAATGACATGTAGTTTTTGACAATGAATAAGTCAATATAATTCAACTTTTTCTCACTTGATGCGGCTTTGTAGGTGGTGAGTAGAATTACGACACGATTCAAAGTTTTCTGATAAAAATGCTGAAATATCGTGGTGCTGCAAAAGATATTAACACCATCGACATCGATTTAGACGATTTTATATGAACAATGTAAAGAGTTCAAAAGGTACCTGCATCTAATTTTACCCCATCGTTAAGTCTAATTCCAAACATCTCCAGAAGCAAATATATTATAGAAATTGCAATTACGATATCTAACATAGTTTATTGTGGGGAAGTTAAAAGCAATAGAAAAATTCCGCTTAAATTCTAAGGTTAACATCATTTTAGTACTTTATCATATGAATAGCACAGTTTGCTGATGTGAGAAAAGTATAAAAAAGAAAACTCGACAGAAATACAAATGTTCTAAATATCTGCGGGTGTATCAAGACAAGAACTATGTAAATGATAGCGTATGGTATTTGC
This sequence comes from Volucella inanis, assembly GCA_907269105.1. Taxonomy (NCBI): domain Eukaryota; kingdom Metazoa; phylum Arthropoda; class Insecta; order Diptera; family Syrphidae; genus Volucella; species Volucella inanis. The sequence goes on along the minus strand of OU026157.1, from coordinate 92,054,786 downwards.
AAGAACCTCCATGCTATTTAATTTAGTCAGAGGAAAATTTGAAACCATAAATTCGAACATAATATGTTCAATGTATATTTGGCATGCTTTGTACTGGATAGGAATTATGTGAACTATTAACCTCTGTAGATACTGATACTGCCGGAAACCATATAAAGAACCCATATCTGACATATTGCTAAATTACGAAAGTAGTTAATATATTGTAAGTTCAATTAACTATAACAAAAAAAAACCCAAGCAAACTATACACTAATAAATAAAAAATAAATCACTTTACTATACTATTTATATTTTTAGTTATTATGCCATTTTGTTTGCTATCAAGTTCTTATCTTAAATCATAAATTCATAAAATATATAAAATTTTGCTTGCTAAATTCAATAATAACTTAATTAATAATTTCAGGAGTTGGCGGCTTAGGTTTTAACCCGTTTGCTTTACCCACCTGCAATACTCAAGGATACAGTACTAGCCAGCTTGTAACTTCATCCAAATAATATTATTATTAAAGGAGCGAAAACATCCTTTTAAATAATGAAACGGAATAACAGACACGTATGGGGAGAATATAGTGCAATATAAAGAAAGTTATTTATTTATAACGAAACTTATTTGTTTATTTTTTTTTTATATTAAAATGTAAATTAATTAAAGTGATTTAAGTCATATCAAAACAATATCACATATACATTCATACATTCTTGAAGCAACGTATTATAGAGTTTGTATATTATAAATTAGATGAAAATTGTTCTTCTTTTCATCAAAGTAGTTAGTTTATATTTAAAATTATCAAAATATTTGTATACGAAACAATACAATACAGCACTAAGAAAATCTTTAAAGTTACAAATACTTACATATTCGGTACAAAGTGGCACATAATTAAAAAAACAAAACTTAAACATATTTGCAACATATCATCGTGTAATTGAAATTTTACAAAAAAAAAAAAAAAAACAAAAATTGTAGACATACATACATTTATTGATATACATATTACAAAAAGAATCAGAAGATTTGATGAAAACTGTAAGTGTACCGATTTAGTAAAATTTTTAATTGTCATAGTTTTTAAAGAAAAAAAAAAAAAAAAACTTACCAAAATACAAAAAGTGATATTTTATTTTAAATGATTTTTTAATTATACAATAAAAATTATCTTACGAACAGTTATTTTATCTACAATTCTACATAATATGTACATTGAAAAAAAATAATAATAAAAAGGCACAGAATTAATCAAGATTATACGAAACTATGCATTTTAAGCATCTATTGTATTTTAGAGAGAACAAAATACTTAAAACCAATGTATACACAAATAAAATTTCAATTCCCACTAGATTTCTTTAATAAATCCTAATAATTAAATTTTAATAAAATAAAGAAAGTTAAATACTTATACGATATTAATAATTAAATAATATTATAAGAATATTGTTGAAACGGTAAAATATTTATTTGTACCATATACAAATAGCTCTGTAAAAACTAAAATAAAAAAGTTAATTGTACATACATATCTATATTTTACAATTTGATTTGAATATTGTACTCGTACTACTTTATTCAGATATTTTTTTATTAAATAAATAATTTTCTGTAAAAAGTTAGTATCTAAATGTATGTAGGTATTTTTATTATATTTTTATTAAAGCGAACAAATTTTAAAGAAAAAATGCATATTACATAGAATACTTTAAAAATGAAATAAATATTAACCATTTTACCTTAATTACGGATCATAGATAAAGATAAAAGTATATAATTAAAACAATTAATACCTTCCGTCTTTTCACTTTATTCATAGTCTTAATAAACAATTTCTTTCAACTAGAAGGTCAACTCCAACGACACACGAGCAAGATAGGTTTCTTAAGCAATTTTATTTTTAGTTTAGTCTAGTCTAGTCTAGTCGATTTAAAAAAAAAAATTATATAAAATCAACTGACATTTGTGTTCCCTATAGTTTTTTTTAGTTGTTTTTCATATTCACGGTTAAAAGTTGCATTTCTTAATTTTTGTTCTCCAGTTTTTTCTATTGATTGAAAAAGGCATAGAATTGTCATAGCTATAGCCTTCTGAACATATTGCTTGCCGGTATAATTTTTATCATAAGCTGAGACCAAGAAATAGTCAAAAAGTTGCAAAAAGTCACAAGAATTTTCTAAAGTCACGATATCAGCAAACAAAACCGCTAAATCAGGAAAAGACTAAAATGTATCATCAAAGAAGCAGCAACAAAAAAAGCTATCAAGATCTAACCATAAACGAAATTGAAGAAAAGTGTCAGAAGAAATTATATCAGACCTTAAACAACAGACATTGTGCGCCTAACACATTCTCAAGTCATGGCATACGAAAATAGATGAAACGAAAGTTAAACCGATCCAGTTTCTCACATTTTAACTGTTTGAGAAAGTCGATGAGCTTAGTAAAATAAGAAAACTTATTTATCATTGATAATTGAAGTTAGCCAAACCTAGGACTACCACATCAGTCAAAATGACTGGTTTTACAAATCTATATCAAAAATTCCTTTTTTCGTAGTCCTTCCATTCCTTTTGCAACAATAACTAAAGAAATAATACATAGATTGACAGTCTTCTTTATTAGTTATTTAAAGTCAATAATTTTGCAGTATACCGGCCAAAATGAGCAAATATTAAGGCCTTAAAGCGAGCTACAATCTTCTTTCCGGTTCAACCAATTATTCGTTTTTTACAATTAGGGTGGAGGCCGTCATCGGTTTATTACGTATGTTTGAACTGAGAACTAAAACCTAAAACTTAAGATTAAGGCGAATCGAAAATGATGAATTTTGAGTAGATTGATTCATTGAAGCCATAAAAGTTTCAGTGAGTAGGTAATTGAAAAAGACGAAGCATCATAAATTACAAAAATGTTAGATTTAAGGTATATACGAATATGTAAAGTTGAAAAAGATGCCTACCAATAGGTGGCCGTGGCTCCAGTGGTAGTGTATTGACTTCCTAATCGATCGATTCGGGGTTCAATACCAGCCATAACTGAAAGACTTTTTTCGGGCAACTAAAATCTGGTAAGATGGTAGGGTTTTCCTAGAATACAAGTCCAATTACACTAATAATTTAGTCTCCCCATTAAATGTTGGATGCCACACATGGAGGGAAATAGCCACTGAACCCAAACATCTTTAATTCTCTTTTTGTCCCATTTTCCGAAAAACTTAACACATGCTTTCTCATCATGAGTGTTAAAAAAAAAAAAAAAAATAACACAACTTGATAAATGATTTTCAAATTTTTCAAATGTTGAGGCTGAAAAGGGAACTACGATTGAATGGTGTACGCAACCAGGAGCGAACAAGGGTAATGTCAAAGGATCTAGTTACGTAAGGGTTGGAAAATTATTTAGGCCACCGTTTAATAAAGCGAAGAGAGGATGTGGCTCTAAGGATCATCTTATTAATATGAGAACGGAAATTTTGTTCCCTGCCACGAAAAGCTTGAACTAAGGGTATAACATAAGTTAGACATGGAGAACGTAATATCGGGGAAGAGACCAATTGCACCTACGTAATAAGGTAATAGATTGGTATTTGGTGACTTTAAGCTCCGTGCAATTTTTAAGGCACCAAATGTAAAATCTATGTCATCTTGATTAAGGTTGGTGTCTTGTGCTAAAGAAATAGCTTTGAAAATGTTGTTATCATCAGGTTGTTTATAGTTAAAATGAAAAGAAAAGAGTCTAGGAACACTATAATAATGGTTTTGCAGGTCAGAAAAAAAAAATATTTTAATAATATGGGTTCAAAGCCGAGGGCAGACAATTTGAAAAGAATTAATTGATGGGATTTGTTATCTTATCGAAAGGTTTAATGAAATTAGTTGCAATTGCATTTCTCGTTTCCTCGAGGGTTAAATTCACATAGGTTTGTAGTTTCATAGGTAAGCTACATATATTTCAGAGTCATGTTGACTGGGGCAAATAAGAGATTTACACTGAAGGCTTCCTATAAAATACCGTTTATGTGTTGAGGTATATAAGAAAGGTTCGTAATGGCACGATCATTGACTGCTTCATTCTCTCTTATACATCGGGATTATGAATGAAGTCCTCCAAACCTAAGGTAATTTTCCTTATATAGGGGATAAGCGAAATAGGTTGATGACGATATCACCTTGATCTGATTAAAAATTACAAATTTTCAATTCATTCAATATTAATAGTGATAATTAATTGAGAAGAAAATTATGAAAGATTTGGACCATCATTTGAAAATATTTTTAATAATTCATTAAGATTTCAAAACTTAGAATGGACACTGACGTTTATGTTACGAATATTTTTATAAATGTTTTCTTCATATTTAGCAAAATGTGGAATTTATTTTATAGGAAGGTTAGAAATCAATAAATATAAAAATATTCTCTTATTACGTACTTCTTAGTACCAGTCAAGGTCAGCGCTGGTTGTTGAGTTCGACTAAAAAAGCCTCATTAATAGTAGCGATTTTAGTGTGAAACACGTTTTCCGCACATTATAAGAAAAAATAGAATGCTATATGGAAAGGGTATGGCTACAGTTGACACTTTTATTCAGCAAAGAAACCGCAAAAATACCCGATCAAAAGAACTATTTATCAATTTTATAAAAGTTGGTAAAATTTGTTTAATAATTTTTATGATAAGTAAGATTCTACATAAAAAAAGGAAAAAAAAATGTTCGAACTAACTTGTGGAAAGCTTGAAGAATGAAATTGGAGATAATATTGGACTCGGTATACCACTGAAGAGGCCCAATACACTTGAAGTCAAATTTGATAACCTCGTTGAAATTGTTTTGCTTAAATTTTAAGCTTAAGAAGTTATACGCGGTTGCATGATTTTTTTTCGAAAAAAGGTATTTTATTTCACAAAAAACATAAAGTATAGATACATTTAGTGGAAACAGATTAGTGGAATACCTAACACAATGAACAGACAACTCGACCTTGTCTTCACATCCGATTCAGATAACTGTGTCGTTTATGGGAGTGATCATCTGCTTTCTACCCTAGTACGCCTTCATCCCCCTTGTCAATTATATACTCATATGAAAATGGCAACACTAGTGTCGATTCGGAAAATTCATTTTCATTTAACTTCCGAAGAACCGACTTTAAAAACTTCATCAGCAATATTAACTTTGATTTTATTGCTGAGACAACTAACATTGATCTTGCCCTATCAACGTTCTATTCGTTAATTTTCTCTTGCTTTACCCAATCGGTTCCATATACTTTCCGAAAGGACTGCATGTCAGCTCCTCCCTGGTACAACAAGGAGTTGCGCTCTTTCCCTAATTACAGAAATTCTTAAGAACTCGATCTGATTCCGACTACAGTAATTATCGATTGGTATACTATCGTTTTTCTGAACTTTGTGAGTGTCTTTATCTTGAGTACCTTTACCGCATGCAATTTAGCTTAGACTCGGACCCGAAAAGCTTCTACCAGTTTGTTAATACCAAAAGAAAGTCAGACGGCTACCCATCTACTCTCAAATTTCTTAGTGAATCTTCTGCCGACCCCAAAACCATTGCAAATTTATTTGCCTGTCATTTTAATTAATCCTTTTCTAAGAAAACAGCTGAACCCGATCCTAGTTACTTTAGCCACATGAGAAACTATCCTGGGAAATCATCCATCGCGTTAAATATAACATCATTGATATCTGAAAACATTAAAAAACTTAAAAATGATTTTTCATCCGGTCCTGATGGCCTTCGGGCTATTGTAATAAAAGAGTGTGTTAACCATCTCGGTCCTCCCCTAGCTGCTGCCCTATTTAACTTGTCTGTCTCAACAGGTACTTTTCCTTTCCTATTCATAAAAAAGGAAATAAGGACGAAGTCGATAATTATAGGCCCATAGCAAAACTCTCTTGAGTACCCAACCTTTTTGAAAGCATAGTCTATCAATAACTGCTTCCGTACTGTAGGCCAACTATCTGTACAAATCAGCACGGATTCATGAAAGGTAAATCAACCACCACTAAAAACTAACAGAGTTCGTCTCTAGGACGCTTCATGCTTAAGAAGACGGTGATGAAGTCGATTCAATTTCCACTGATTTCAGCAATGCATTTGATAAAATTTCTCACCAACTTATCATTTTTAAACTAAAAAAACTTGGCTTTTCCCCTCATTTTGTGGCATGGACCAAATCCTATTAAGAAGACCGAGAATACAGGGTAATTTTCAAATCTTCAATATCCGACCCCATTAAAGCAACATCTGGTGTCCCTCAGGGTAATCACCTTGTACCAATCATCTTTATCCTAACGGTTAACGACACAAATCTCATTTTAACGAATTGTAATCTTTCTATGTTATTTTCGCTGATGACATGGGAATTTCCAAAGTCATTTCATTGCCTCCCGACTCCCATTGCCATCAAAATGACTTAAATAAGTTTTCGGTATGGTGCAAGCAAAACTTTTTGGAGCTTAATGCCAAGCGATAACCTATTCCCGCAAACGTCTACCTCCCCCTCCAAGAAACTACTTCATCTGCGATGAGCCTATTCCTCTCACTACCCAAGTACGGGATCTAGGAATAATTTGCGACAGAGAATTGAATTTCGACGCACATATTGACAGCATTATAAATAAAGCTAACTCTGCACTTGGTTTTATCAAACGCTGGTCAAAAGAATTTTCCAATCCACACGTTACAAAGTCCCTGTACATTACCTTTGTAAGGCCTCTTCTCGAATATTGCAGCCAAGTTTGGTCACTCTATAAACTTATCCACATACAAAGAATAGAAGCAGTCCAACGCAGGTTTATCCGTTTCGCACTTCGTAGTCTACCTTGGGCCGATCCATATGGATTACCCCCCTATGAAAATAGGCTAAAACTCATTAGCATGCATTCACTCCCAATCCCCGTAATCTAAGATCTGTCCCACTCTTCCTGATCCGAACTCACCGCACCAACTACGGTCACCTTGAACCCATGTATAGAATGTTGCATATAACGAACAACTACGCCGAAGTCTTCGGCCTAAATAGCAGCAAACACGAAATAAAAAAAGCACTGCTCAATATGCCACTCCCTTAACATCTCCCTCGTCCACCATTTCTCCTCGTCTTATTATGTTAAGAATATCTTTGTTAGTTTTAAGTTTAGCTTTAAGTTTTTGCTTGTTAATAAGCTTAATAATAAAAGAAAACATTTAAGTTTATAATGGCACTAATGATTTTTTGTAAATACCGATCTGATGCGCTCCTGCAGACCTCCAAAAAAAGGTGTTCGGCATTGATCACAATATCTCCGGATAAGTTCATCTGAAATCACAAAAATCCCGAACGATTATTTTAGTGGATAGATAAATTTACGTATTGATGAAAGAAATAATCGAAATTTTGATTTTTGACAAAATTGCGGTTTTGTAAAATAAAAATTTGAATTTTCGACCAAAATTGCCACGTAAACTTGTTTAAAAAAATGGAAATAATTATCCCAATTCTTATTCCTTCTACAAATTCCTAAGGAATATATCTGAGAAGGTTGTGTAAAAATTTCGGACCAATCGGTTAGTAATTTTTTTTTAGAAATTTTGATCACCGACTTCGAAAACATAGTTTTGAGAAGAACACGTTTAAAGTTTCGGAGGAAATTGTTGGAGTTATCTATTCTAGGGCCAATAGATGGACCCTCGGTAGCACCAGCAGTCGAGTTGATGTTGTCTACAAGTCATTCTGCATGCGTATACAAATATGCGAATAGCTCGAAAAGTACCTACCGGATCGATTTGAAACTTTCAGGGAATATAGCAAAATATATGTACATTATGAAAATAAAAATTCTAACATCGTATAATCCCTTAAAATCTTTCAGCTACCTATCCATATAATAATAATAACTAATAAACGAAAGAAGAGTAATACAAAGCGCCATATAATAAGATAATTAAAGGCTCATTCATAATATTTGTGCGCCGGAAATAACACCTGACAATTAACAATATATTTAACAAGTGTAATGCTTATGAAACAAGTGCAATGTTAATGGAACAAGTGCAGTGCTTATGGAATTTAAAACAAAAATATTTCTTACATCGCTTGAAGAAACCTAGGTTATTCCAACGAAGGTTTTCAATGGTATACATACCGAGAATGCAAAGCTTTTCAATTTCGACGATGCAAGTGTCGGTTCTTAATTGCCGTTGATAAGATGTTTGGTACGAAGACCCCACTGGAGGTTTCCGTAATATTATATATCCGCGTACTGAAATGAGAAATACTATACTAGGCACAAAAGTCGGTGCCTCTGTTAAAATCTGAAATAAAGAGTCATTGGAATGCCGCACGGCTATCTGATTACTACTTAAAAGGATTTGAGATTCACTTGGTTTAGAATGGCAATGCACACAAATTTGTTGAGTTTGGTCTGAATGTACATATGTTGCTGGTCTTGATTATAGCGTTTGATTACGATTCTCCGGCAGAGTCGGCAATGGCCCTTGGGCTTAGTCAAGAAGACAGTGTTGTTATCGGGATCAGTAAGTGGGATATTGTATGTTATTTAAGAAGGCTTTCATATTACCGTTTGACGTTATTTGCTTTTGTTGTTTGTAGTATATACTGAAATTCAGCAGAAACTCCAGGTCTCACTCGGTGTGCGCTTACATGTTTACGAATAAGTGAGATCTGGGCGGTTGTTGGAGCTACACAGGACAAAGACGGTGTTTTGCAACTTGCTTACATAGACTGAATTGAAGTTGAATTGTGTGAGGTATCCCACAGACTGTCAGCAACTCTTTCTGGTTGGCTACCTAAATTGCTACAGATTTTGTTTTCCCTTCAGCTTTTATTGTAGGAATAATGCTTAACACACTCGATACGACTGGTGTCGGAACGTTAAACATGATAGCAGCTGGGATTTAGTGTCCCACTGTGGCGGAAGCCGACAGGATGCTGGACGTTGAGAATGATTGGCCACTAATGTAGTGGCTTTTGATACATGTGCCTTAGAGTATGTACATAAATGGGTTTGAATTAATTTCGTTGAGACAAAAAACTTCCTAGAATCAGATTCAATGTGTGCAGACCGAGTTTTGAATTCATATTTAGAGCAGAAGCTTTAGGTTTATTAGCAACAACTTTCCCAAAGTTACAGCTGTATACAGAAATATTCTAACCTTTACACGTGAAACATACCCAGTTGTCTTCTTGGCTAATGTAATTATTCACGTTAACACGTTTATAGTGAGACCAAGAAGGGCAGCGATCACATTGCATCATGTTTCCAGCGCTGTTACGTTTCTTACAGAAACCGCAGTCATATCTTTCTGGTGATCCTGGTGGTGGTGTCTGTGGCTTTTCCCTTTTAGGCAGCATTATTGAACTGTGGTGGTTGAATATCTCCAGAAATTGTTTTATAAATTTTGCTTCCGTTACGTGGCACCCAGACTTTCCATAATCCTCCTATTTGTGACGATTGAAAGTCGATTTATGTGGGTAGTTACAAAACCCAAATTTTTTTAAAAGATTTTAGTTTAACAATGTAATAAAATAAATTAATTTTTTTTCTTACTAACAAGTCTTTTTTCTTAAAGTTAGATTTACTTTATTAATTTTATTGAATATAAGGAAGCAAAGAAAAGTTTGTATATATGTACTTGTATATTTTTTATTCTATCTAAGTTAGTTTTTTTTAGGAAGCGAGAAGAACAATGGCGTATGTAAGCGTTCACGTGGAAAGGCCAATTTAAAAAGGAAGAAGAATTTCGAATCTCCATTAGGATGTCGCTTTGTTGCGGTCATACTTATCATGTTGAATTATTAGCTTTAAGCTTAAGGGAAAAGCCATAAATCTTTCCTATTTTTGTCCCCGTATGTACTTTGCGTACTAGGACTGTTCACAATAAGCTGTTTTACTTCTAAAGAAGAAAATTTACCAATTTATTACCTCTATTCAAAAAAATGTTTGCATTGCTAACAATATACTATACTTCCGAAAATAAACCCACCTGGAGCCTTCAACGCAACGCGTTTTTCTTTGCGACAAGTAGGAGTTAATTCTGTAGCACAACGCAAAGCGTTCGACTTTTTAGAAAAGTTTTGGATTCGTGAATCTCTTTTAAAGAGGGTTCTGCCGCAGTTCTGTCGACCAGGGAATGTAACCTTGAAGTTATGGCTGAAGTTGTATCTTTTCAGACACTTATATGTAAGAGTAGTTCCTGATAGTGCTTTTCTCCTGGGTAAATCGAGATAAGCATGTAGGCGTTTGCCAAAGCTTGTTTTTGTATGTGGTGATGAAGATGTGGGAGGTTCTAATGCTGCAGTTAGTGCTGTTTTCACAGCACCCTTAGCACACAGGCAAGTTCTCGGAGTTTATTTAGTCTATCCCGTGTAGGCTTTTGTTTAGTTTTATGCCACCATATTGGAAATGAAATGCATATGTGACCATACAAAGCTTTAGCAATTGCTGTGTACATCCTCAGTCTCATTTTTGTGTTAAGGTTACGGGGGCTTTTACCCAGTAGCCTTTTTCTGGTCCATAGTGAGATAATAATGTCATCAGCCTTGGACATACTAGAAACCGTCGTTGCTGAGTATATTTAGCAGTTTATTTACTACGGTGTACCATACCATTGTGAGAGAACACCACCCGTGAATAAACCATTCGTTGCCGTAACACTGATTCTATCACTGTCTAATGTAGCGTTGATATTTCTACCGTACATACTCGTATATGATAGTAATTATTATCTACTCCTACTCCTGTGTTTTGGATGCGTCTGTATATCTGGGCGCATTCAGTTTTGTCAAAAGCTCCTTCGATGTCAAAGAAGCAGCTCACCGCAATTTCTTTATCGCTGCGCGATTTCTCAATCTTTATGGCGAGTTCCAGAAGATCATGCATTGTCTGTTTTCCTGTTTGATAGACATATTGGTTTTTATGAAATGGGCTCCTATATGTTATATTCATACCATATACCATCCATGATATGCTCATTAAGTATTTTTTTTTTTTTTTTTCTATTGTTTTTTCCATTCCAAAAAAGAGGTGAGGCTTATTGATCTGTATGGGTAAATCAATTTTTCTTTTACCTTCTTTGGGTATAAACATAACTGTTATCTCTTTCCAACTGTTTGATATTTAACACCGGCCATAAATGATCCTGAAATGTTTAACAGAAGTGAGGTTATTTGTGGAATACCTTCTTTGAAGTGTGCTGGAAGGTTTCAATCTTTCAAATGGATTAATGGCTCGTTATATTTTGTCTTCATGAAAAACTCCCTTTGACCTCTTCCAGCTCCTCTAGTTGGTCTATTCATCATTCTCTGCAGAGGATGGATGGGAAAAAATATTGGTTAAATGCTGCTCCTCAAAATAAGAATGGGGAATATAATAAATGGATGGTATTTTGTCGGAGTTGTAAAAAAGACCAATTGTACTTCTTTTTACTAAATAATTAACTTAAAAGTCGCTCTTATTTTTTATTTATTTTTTATTCGACACAACACAACACTTACTCTACACATTATACCGGTTCGGCAATCAACACCATAAACATCAATAACGAACGAAGATGATCAAAACAAACGAAGAAGAAGATGGCTGTGGGTGATCGACAAGGAATGCACCAACATGAAGGCAGAGACACTTTACGAAATTAAGGGTCGAAACACATTGAGAACTATGTTCACGGCCGGGGAGGATGTTCGAGATTAAAATTAGAACAATTAATTATATGTAATAAAATATATGATAATGTAAAACATAATATATGTAAAAGGGGAAATGTAAAACGTTAGTAATCCACTGCATTACCAATAATAATGCTAATCCCAGTATAAATGATTATAATTAAGACCCAGTATATTGCATACTTTCTGGGGATAAAACACAATAAACTTGATAATCAAAGGAAGCGGACGCGTTTAATTTTGCTCCGCCTTTTTTAATATTAATTTGTTCGTGTGGTGACCACAATCCTTGTATCGACTTTCAACGCTTACAACGACATCGGATATAACGACGCATCGGTTATTACGACCAAATTCTAGGGTCCTGGCTGTTTGTTGACATTTTATTCTTTTTGGCTTGCATTTATTATTGGTTTTGAGTTTGTTCAACAGTACGAGTAGGTGGGAAATTTAGTGTAAAATTTTCTGTTTGACGAATGGTCGTAGAAGTTTAATTTTATTCGGTTCGCATAAAGTTATACATATTGGAAAATGAGTCAGAAACGAAAGATCTTTACGATTGAAGAGAGCAGGTATTATTTTTAGATTGGAAGCTGGAGAGCAAAATAAAGACCTTACCAAAGAGTATTCAGTTTTACACTCCACTATATCCACAATCTTAAAGGATAAAAAAAAAATTAAATTGCAATTTGAGAAGCAAAACACACTGAGGTTGAAAAGCCTCTGCTAATATGGTTTAAGACACAGAGAAGTTCCGGTATACCCATCAGCGGACTCATTTTGCAAGCTAAAGCAAATAACTTTGCCAAGGAGATGGGGAAGAACGACTTCATGTGCTCATCAGCGTTAATATAGCGTTTTCGTCAACGTCATGGAATTGTCAGTGGAAAAATTATAGGAAAGGCTAAAGGTGTTCTTATAGGAGCAGTAGACAATTGGTTGCAGGTTGTTTGGCCCCAACTTCGGGAAAACTAAACAGATGAAAACATCTTTAATATTGATGAAACCAGTCTGTTTTTTAAAATGACACCAACCAATACGCTAAAATTTAAAGGTGAAAAATGCATTGGAGGCAAAATGGCTAAGGATCGAATTTCTGTACTGGTAGGAGCAAATATGACTGGTACAATAAAGGAGAAGCTTCTTGTTGTAGGTAAATCAAGAAACCCAAGGTGCTTTAAGAATGTGAAAAAGCTTTCAGTAGAATATGCGAGCAATAAGAAAGCCAGGATGACATCTGCAATTTTTGAAAAATACCTTCGAAACTGGGACCGTCGACTAAAAAAGGAAAATAAAAACATTTTATTACTCATAGATAATTGTCCTGCACAACTGTTTTATACATTCGGGATTAAAAAATGCTCAAACAAAAGAAGATTTTGGGGAAGATGATGAATGGCCCTTAAATCAGTGGATTCAACATGCATCTTTTAACGGCCGCGTCTTTGACTGCAAATATCATTCTTATGTTTAGAAGAAAAAGAATACTTGTTTGCATCATTTCGTGAACGAAAACGTTGAGATTATAAAGGAAAGTTAGTGATTGCTTTATGCAAGAAAAAGCTGTGTAATACTCCTTTATCTTTTACGAAATGTTTAAGAAAGTCATTAACCGAACATGATTTCAGCAGCAAAAAAAGGTCTGAAAGTGCTGATAAAGATGAAAGTGACGAGCGCCTTTACAATAACGAAGAAGTTGTTCTTATAAGTAAATACTCGTAGGATATGTTACTAAATACTTTTATTATTTTATTCATTCATGAAATCAATCTTTGTCAAATCAACTCCAGAAGCACCATTTTTCAAAAGTCCTTTACTCGCATGTGCAAATGCATTGATATGATGGGAATAATACAGCAAGCTGTCAAAGGAGCATTTGCGACTATTAAAGCTTCTGCAAAGATGGGTTAGTAGTCAATGAGAGAAAAACGAAGTATATGGTCTCAACAAAGGGGGATACGCAGCATCGACTTCTACGACAAAAAGTCAAAACAGGCGGATACAACTTTGAGGAAGTGAGGAAATTAATCTTAATTTGATCCGCTATGAATTTCGACAACGACTCCAGCTCGGAAAGTAAAGCCCTTTCTCGAGCAATCAAAAAGACGAAATACAAGACACGGATAATCTCAGTTCTACTCTACTTTGCAGAAACGTGGACACTGACGAAAGCGAACGAAATGCATTGAGACCAGGGTCCCAGTCTGGAAAGTTTTCTCGTTCAACTCAATGAAACAACGCAGTACAGTACGCACGTAAGTGGAAAGAGGGCTCAGCCAACTTCGTGTGCGCAACTGAAGGCAGCTGACAAAAGATCGCGCTAGCTAGAGAAGCATGTTAGTGAGACTCAGATGTTAAGTTTTTCCACTAAAAATATATATTTTTTTATAATTAAAATAGCTGTTTTTATTGCTATTTTCTCAACTTCTTAACTTCTCAGCTTCTCTGGTGGTACGGAAACTAGATATATATTATATGATAAAATATTTGTATGGGTACAAATGATAGAACTTATTCCTTTCAATACAATCACTTTATTCAATACAGTTACAATTCATAATCGCTTATCTCAACAATTTCACTTAAACCACTTAATTAATCACTACTCGTGATTCACTGTTCAAATACCACTTTTGAACTAACTTGCATATTTTGTGGGATGCTAATATTTATACTCCCTTACCTCTTTCGACAATATTCTATCCAGCATTCCATACAAATTTCCTTCTTGATAGAAAATTCGATTTTATTCTCCATTCACCAATGGTTGAGTCTTTTGTTATAAACAAAAAAATCTTCTGTTTGAAAAAGCTATAAAATATCAGCACCAGTGGAGGGAAAAATGCGATTATACAACTCCTCTTGCCAAAAATGGATGAACAGAAGAACAGTCTCGATGAACAAAAGAAAAATCTGGAAGAACAGAAAAATGGCATTAAGCAAAATTTGACGAGCAAAAGAAAAGTCTGGAAGAACAAAAAAAAAATTCTACTGCGAAAGTTCGAAGAATTCGATGAAAAATTCAAACAAATGAGCAAAAAAGTTAAGCAACTGACAAAAGAGCTCGACAAAGTGCGAAAACAAAACCTCCGAGCATGTTCTTTAAGCGGTCCAAGGAGACCATCATTCGATGGTCAGACCTCATGGTATACTTATAAAAACCAGTTTGAAATGACTGCCTGTGCGAACAATTAGGACAATGAGTAGAAGTGCTTTGCCCTAACAATGACCTTGCACAGTCCTGCAGTAAAATTATTGCAAGCAATAGATATCGAAAAGCATAAAGACTAAATGGCTTTAGTACAGGCTATCGAGAAACGGCTTGAGGATAGCCGAACGCAGGAGATTCACAATTGCAAAACCGAATACAGCAATGTAGAGAAACACTGTAACAACTCCAAGCAGGTGTTAGTACAGCAAGGTACTCTCCAGACCTAATGGAGCTACTGCGTAACTCGGCACGAGCTTCTAGCCTTAATTCTGCCCATGAAGCATTTCTATAAGTACCTCAATGGACAAAAGTTCACTATTCGCACAAACCACGCAGCTCTGAAATAGCTACTACAATTTAAGAACCCTGTAGGCCAAGTTGCGAGATGGATCGACCAGTTGCAGGACTATGACTTTGAAGTGCAACAACGGGAGCAAGCGAAAACTCCTCTCAAACGCTAATGCTCTCTCTCGTCTACCATGCGGATTCACGTAAGGAAGCGAAGGACGCTGCCACAGTATCCAAATGATCAGGACTGAGCCAGTAAAGAGTTGGAGTACAGAAGAAATTCCCAGCAGGCGGAATAATAACATTAAACCAATATTGGTCTGAAAAGAACACTAGTAAAGACGAAGCTGGTAGGAGATATCGAATCGGAGCCAAACTCTGATTGCGTATTGGCCACAGTGAGACTAACTTTGTGTGCAAAATAATTTGCTAAAGAGAAAATGGAAAAGTGCAGATGGAACAACATCTCGTATGTAGCTAACTCAGCCAAGTGTTCCATGAAATACATGACGGAATTTCAGGAGGCCATTTGGGAATAAACCAGACTTAAGAGAAGGTAAGGGAACGTTTCTATATCGACAATTGGAGAAAAAAGTGCATAAGGTTTGCGGGTACCAAGGGTCCAAGAGTAATGCCACAGGGACGAATGTAACAATACAATGTCAGAGCACAATCCAAACGAATAGCCCTCGACATCGCTGGCCCGTTTCCTGATACATTTATTGACAACCGATGCACCCTCGTGGTCATGGATTACTTCAGTAAGTGGCCAGAAGTGTTTGCAATCCCAAGTCAAGAGGCTAAGACCGTAGACAGAACAGATAATCAACAACTAGGTGGTCCCAATGGAACCACACTCTCACCAAGCGAGAAACTTTGAATCAAAAGTCTTCCAGGAAATGTGCCAATATCTGGGAATAAAGAAGACAAGGACAACGCGACAACACCCTCAATTTGAGTGAATGGTCGAGCGACTCAATAGGACCTTGAATAAGCATCTGTCTAAGATCGTCGGTAACTGCCAGAGAGAATGTGATCGACACATTTGCCCTCTTATTAATGTCCTACCGAAACGTGGTCCATAGTTCTACAGGACACAAACCATCTAAGATCTTATCTAGTCAAACAGTTCGGTTGCCAAGTGAAACGAAATTTGGATTCCTACTTACCGAGCCTAAGGATGTAAACTACTACCTGGATAACATGGTGTGGCAGATGGGGAAGGTTCATACAAGGTGATAACCTGCATTGACGACGTTGACTACTGGATTCAGCGTGTTCAATTTGGATAAAATGTATCATTTAACAGAAAAACGACTAGTTGTTTGTCAAGATCCGCTTAAAGGTGAACAGCGTCATCTATATTTAAAAAGCAGAAGATTTGAATAGCAAAACACTCAACCATTGGAGAATGAAATCGAAACTTCTATCAAAACGGAAATTTGTTTGGAACGCTGCCTTTATAGTATAAAACGTTTTTGAAAGAGAAGTAAAAATATCAACATCCCCCAAATCAGTGCTTCAATGGAATTTGAAATGTGAATTACGAGTAGTGATAAAGTGGTTTAAACTAGAGTTTAAGAAAAGTCAAAGGGTTGATAAAAGCAATTAAATTGTGAATTGCAATTGTATTGAAAAAAAAAACATTGTATTGAAAGGAATAAGTTTTATCATTTGTACCCATTTGTACCCTATTTTAAACATTTTCCAATACCATGAATTTATGTTAAAAAATTTGTGAGGGCTAATTTTACCAAGGCTTGGTAAGAGATGGCAACTCCTAATATCGAGTCTGAATCCGAGTCAGATAAATTAGATAAGGGTTGTTATGAAGAGGAAGAAGATATTGATAAGGGAGGAACAAAAACAGTATCATACTCATACTCGTACATACAACACTGTCCTTTGCTGCCAATATAGGCGGAGGCGATACCTTACCGTTTTTACCGAAATCCAAAACACCTTAAACAGATAAATAATGGGAACTTTAATGATAAACTAAAGGGTGTTTTTAGGAAGTTTTTTTTTTTTTCAAAATGGCAACAATCAGATTGCTGATAGTAAATCTGACCGCTGACACTATCATTTTGTTCAGTATTAAGGTATTAAGGCCAAGACTCCTTAATCTGTTGCTCCGCCGTTCCGTTGACTGTGGTGACCTTTTGCTGGAAATTGTAAGTCGATTCACTTTGTTATTATTATTCACATTTTGTTCAGTTACGAAGCTAACTTCTATTTAAGTGGCTTTGTTAATAAGCAAAATTGTCGAATTTTCGAAATCGAAGGTGATCCATCAATTGCCAGTTTACCCCAAAAAAATTCACTGTTTAGCGCAATTGAGGAACTGGCGGCAAATCAAGGAGTACTTCTTCAAAAATGGAGAAAATCGAAATGTACCATCAAGTGCGTGAACATGGTCTGAAAGACATTCGATTTCAACAGAATAATGTCGTATGTCGTAGGTTTTCTTTTTACTTTTAGAAAATTGAGTACCCTTAATATGTTTGCACACAGCACAAGCGAAGAAATTTAGGCAGAAATAAAAGAGAGGTACCGATGTACAACGTTTTTAAATGTTTGTTTATAAATAAAGACCAGATAATAGAGAACTCGGCAGACAACGGCTTAGGAACGATCCACGATATTACAGTGTACGTTCGAAAGTGGGCTTGAAGATATACTGATGAGCATTCATAGCGAGACGGGTGTTACGGTTAAAGGTAAGTAGAAGCGGAATGCTACTGGCGATTTCAATGGAGCAGTGGTGGTGAAAAAAGCGATAAAACAAAGTGAGATACGAGACATGACGTCGGCGTTCAAAAGTGTTGACTGATTAACTGATATAAGTATCAGCTATGAGCTTTATCGCACGGTTTTAAAACCTATCTCCTATCATTGTACTCCAATTTTAGTCGAATGAATGCCATATATATTGAGGCCAGATCAGAGGAGGTGAAATATTTCTAACATCGCTTGAGGAAATCTAGACATTTCGCAGCATTTTTGATGACATCGAATATGTGGTTATTCCAACGTAAGATGACACTAACACACATATCGAGTTTTTCGGTTTCGACGATGTAGATACCATTAATAGATCATGGCTGGATATTTATGTTAAGTTATACTTTAATGACAGCAGACAGCATTGAGTTTTGGAAGCATTAAATTCCACTCTGTTGATTGATTGGTTATGCGGTTAATAACGGAATTAAATGAGGCGTGTTCAAAAATAAGGTGACTTTATATTTTAATTTATATATTTAATTATTCATCAATATGAATGTTGTCCTCTTCAAAGTTATATTCTTCAAATATTAAACACTTGTGCTAACGGTTTTCCCAATCCCCGAAGCACTTCTCACAAGCACTTTTTGTATAGACAATGCCGTTTTCATTTTCTCAATTAAATCTCCGTCCTTTCATAGGTCTCTTCATCCTTCGTTCTCGTCTAGAGTGAGGGTCGCTATTGGCATTTTCCCGGCCATCTTGGAAGAGCTTGTACCACTTGTAAACTTTTTTTTTTTAATTACAGCCGACTCACCGTATGCCACTGTTAACATTTCAAGTATTTTAGAGCACTTGCTACGATTTTTTACACAAAATTTGATGCAAATTCTTTGCTGTAAGGTACCTTACTTTTTGAACACATATAAAAAGCAGAGTACTGTCATCAACAAAGGAATATATAAGATTAGTAATAGTAGACAAGAGATCATTAATGAAAATTAAAAAGAGTGGACCAGCGGATTTATGTATTGTAATATATTTTGAACATGAGCTGCATCATCTATGTTTTCATAGCAGATAATTTCGATAGCAGAAGCATCAACCATTATTGAGTGGAGTGTAGAATCGAATTTTCTAACAAATTGGAAAATATATGAAATCCTGGATGTCGCAGATTCTTCTCGAAAAATGTCATTGGATTGAAGTATAAATATCAGCATCCACAAGGTATGCAAATAAGATCATCAGTTGATCTTAAAGTGTGAATAAAGACAGTGATTAAGTGGTTAAGTAAAAGTTAAATAAAAGTGAAAAATAAGTTAAAGTTAATATAAGCTATTTAATGGTGAATTCTAATTGGATTGAATAAACTACACGGGGATGGCCGTGGTGTTGTGGTATATGCATAGACTTCTCAAGCAGAAGGTCATGAGTTCGAATCCCGTGAGAGGCAATTCTCTGAAAAAGTCTTTTCATCGAATTTGTATGTAGTTATATGTAAATACCCGTCGGCGTCAACTCTGAAGGCATAAAATTGATGTTGGAGTGGTTGCTGGCTGGGCTAAATATAACGAACTAACAACTATCACGTACTTAGACCCACTGGTTGAGGATGCAGAGGCAGTGACAACCACCTCTGGAAAAAATATCGAAACCTAACACCTGAGTTTCAAAACTGCTACACTACCCTGGTGAAAAGCCTTTAAGAGGTAATTCATATCCACTTGCGGAAAAAAAATATTGGGTCTATAACTTAATTCGTGGGGCTTGCTAAAATATGGCGTAACTTCCATTGTTATTATTTGATTGGAACATGCGTTGGAAAGCTACTGTCATTGTACGTCATTTCAGTATATGTTATTCATTTGAAGCGTAAACAACAATAATTTTTTTTTTACTCAAATATGTCGAACTTTGTGTCTGGAAAAGTGTTTTTGCGAGGAGTTCTTCTTCATTACTTTAATATGAAGAAAACTGCTGCCGAAAGTCATCGTATTTTGGTGGAAGTTTATGGTGAACATGCGCTAGCTGTGCGAACGTGCCAGAAGTAATTTGCACGATTTAAAAGTGGTGATTTTAGCTTGGAAGACGATGAACGTCCTGGGCAGCCAAAAAAGTTTGAAGATGAAGAACTGGAAGCATTACTCTTTGAAGATTGTTGTCAAACACAAGAAGAGCTCGCAGAATCTTTGGGTGTCACTCAAGCAGCCATTTCAAAACGTTTAAAAGCAGCTGGATATATTCAAAAGCAAGGAAATTGGGTTTCACATGAACTCAAGCCGAGAGACGTCGAAAGGCGGTTTTGCATGTCCGAAATGCTGCTAGTCATTTTTGCATCGGATTGTTACTAGTGGTGAAAAATGGATCCATTACGACAACCCCAAACGCAAAAAATCATATGTGAAACCCGGCCAACCAGCCAAATCAACGGCAAAGCCGAATATCCATAGCGCGAAGGTAATGCTCTGTATTTGGTGGGATCAGATGGGTGTGCTGTATTATGAGCTGCTAAAATCCGGTGAAACCATCAATGGACAACGCTACCGAATAAAATTAATCCGTTTGAAGAGAGCAGTGGCCGAAAAACGCCCGGAATATGCGACCAGACACGAGGCAATAATTTGCCATCATGACAACGCACGGCCCCACGTTGCTATTCCGGTTAAGAACTATTTGAAAAACAGTGAATGGAAGTCTTACCCCACCCGGCTTATAGCCCAGACCTTGCCCCTTCTGACTACCATTTGTTCCGGTCGATGCAGAACGCCCTCACTGAAATACGGTTCACATCAAAGCAGAATATCAAAAATTGGCTTGATTCATTCTTGGCTGCCAAGCCGGCGCAGTTCTTTTGGGATGGGATCCACAAATTGCCAGAAAGATGGAAAAAAGTCATAGCTTCAAATGGGCAATACTTTGAATAATACTGTTGTACATGTTTTTCTTAAATAAACGTTCAAATTTTGAAGAAAAAAAACCGCACGAAAATAATTATATACCCAATAAAAAGAAATTGTATTGAAAGTAATAGGTTCTATCATATGTAACCACACAAACATTTTACTATATATTGAGATCTTTAATACTTTTGCTACGAAGTGGATTCTTCCCATTGAAGATTCGTCGCAGTCAAGTGTCGGCGGCGACAAAGCACAAGCTGGAAGGATTGACTTTGTCCAAAGAGCTGACAGCTGGAATGTCAAGTGTTAGGATGGAGGATTATGCAGAATTTTTTATATTTTTGACGAGCGACCACAAATTTTTCTACCTTTGGGATATTGTAGTATTATTTGAATTAGTTTTTGGTCGTATTGGAATTTCATACGCTTAAGAAAGGCATTGCAGTCATTCCTGGCTCGGTTGAACTTTTTTCGGTTTTCGGCAGTGGGGTTGGTCTTGTAGGACCGAAAAAATATTTTTTAACCCTGACAGCCTCTTAACAGCTGGAGTCGTACCATGCCTTATCTTTTGGTTTGATACTCTTCATCCGATGAGGGATTAAGGATCTCATTTCTTATTTGTACTTATCAGGGTGAAAGGTTAAAAGTCCACGGTGTTAGCGATATTACTGTCAACGTCCAAGATATGCCAGCCAAATCACCATGTCTATGGAGAAAGTGTTCGATGACATTATCTAAAGAAATAGACCTGTAGCCTAATCGTCTGATTTGATGCCGATGAATTAATTTCTGGGGGAGAATTTGGTTTCGTTGAACAAGCCAACGTCCGGATAATCCACCGAGTGCATAATTCGTAAGGTAAAGTCTCAAATTCTCGAAAAAGCGATCGAAAATTGGAATTGTAGGACGCGGTTCCATGGCGGCCCTTTGCCGAAAATCATTTTTCATATTAAAATCTTAATAATTTTATTAGCTATCGATTAAAAAAAAAACCTTGGCTCGTTTGCTCAACTTATGTGTGTTTTATTTTAATTTCAAATCCCATTGCTCTTTAGAAAAAACATCATTTAAGAAATCTTTTTATTGTTTATCGATTCACGCCATTTTGTCTGTTCCCGATAACGTTAAATCGTCCAAGATAACGAACTCATTCCGAAAGTGTAGGTTAGCCACCACCTGCATTCTACCGTAGGGAGCCCTTTTAGATAATGTAAGGCAATAACACTGGAAGAATCGGAATCGGTTCTCCATCAACGCCTACACTTCAAGAATATGTGCCCATCGATTATGAAGTAATAACTTATAGTCGGGCAACGAAGGTGAATTTTTCGATCTTTACTTCAGTGTTACTCACATTGACAGCGAAAGACTAAAACAAGTATCAGTTTTTAAGTCTATCGATGGGGACTTAAACCTGACAGATGTGATTACTCAATCCGAAACATTAGTACCTATCTATGTCCGATTCTCATGGAATCATTTTCATTTTCATTTCATTAAAAACACTCAAAAGGTGAAAGTAAATCTTCAAAATTTCAAATCATAATTCCATATGTGAAAATTGAAAACTTAATTTCGAAAGCACTCTGTAATTGTTTATAGGCCAATAGCCATCTAGTATGTAATAGTAGAAGCTGCATTAATTTTACAGAATTCATTTTCTGTCAAATGATCTTCTAGTACACAATCACACCGCCGGCGCTATATCTCTTTCTTTAATGTCAAATACATCAAAACTCAACAAACTTATCGCTCCAATTAGCCTCTTAAAAGTGACACACGAAAACTAACATGGCTGCCGTGCAAATAGAATTGTCGGACAGGGAAAACTTATTTTAAAGCGAGAAAGTTCCGTAAAATTCTCCTAAAACATAAAAAAAAATCTTAATAATTTGCTACTGTAAGCACAGTAAAAGTGTTTTCTCCAAATGTATTCGGTTTTACTAAAATATTCATTGTGCGTATAAAATCTACAAAGAAAAGTGCAGTGTAACTTGAAAGAAAGAAAATAGTGTCAAAGAAAGGAAGAAAAAGTTTTTTTTTCGTTCCCTGGAGAAAATTTGAAATCAGTGCAACACAAAGTTGGTGCAAATAGTTCTTGTTTAGGAAAAATATCCAGTCGAAATGATGAAAATATTTCCATTTGCTAAAGCTATAGCTCCGAGAAAATGAGTAGGAGCTGCAGTAGCAGCAGCAGCCGCCGCCGACGCATCATCGCATGACGACCTCCAGCTAAAGTAAAAAAAAAAAAAAAAAAAAACGAAACAAAAAAAATCCATTTTCCGACCGACAGCCAAGTCGCCTTAAAAATTATTTTTTCGTTGTGTTAATTTTATTAATAATTTAAGGTCTGCTTAATAAGGAATTTAATCTTCCATTTAAATACTTGTCGCAGCCCAATCGAGCTTTTGTTATTTTTCTTACAACAAATTCTACTTGAAGAGTTTGGTGGAGAACCCATTTGGGATATCACTAAAGTCATGGATATTGAATCACAAGAAATACGACAGGTAATTCATACTTTTTAAAACAAATCTTTTATGATTTTAAAAATGTAAAGCAGTATCAAGATTTCAAATGTTGATTTTTGGTAGAAAGCCACGTCGTTGTAGAAGAGGGCGTAACGACTCTACTTGTAATTGAAAATCAAATTGTTGAAAAATAAAATAAAGAAAAAGGAATAGAAAAAAAAAAAAAAAGGAAAGAAAGAAAAAACATCTGTGACGGTGAAAGGTGACGTAAGCGGTAAGCCGACATCGGAGAACAATTCGCCATAGCGCTGTTGTCATTTTTATTTTTATTTTTATTTTTATTTTTTTTTTCTGTTCCTAATAACAAAGCTACTTTTCCTTTTCGGGAATATTAATGACATGATGACTTATACGTTTCACTAAAAAGAATCGGTCAGACGAGTATTTAATATAAGGAAAAGCATTGAAAAGCACTCAAGGAATTAGGGAATTGAAAAAAGAAAGAAAAAAAACAATACAACAACAAGCCAGCACTTGTGGAGATCTTAGGGTTGCCATTTTCCTTTTTGTTAGAGTAGGTTCAGTGAAAATCGATTGTGAGGGTTAACTTATATGAAATTGAATTGATTTGTTTCTCAACCTGAAACTATCGTTATGATCAAAGCCAGGGTTTTTGACTTGAGTTAATTTTATTGAAATTGAATTGAAGACATCCCATTTTGGTGTTGGGGTGGAAAGGTTTCGATAGGTGTAATGTTGGTGGTCTAAGTATAACGATAACCAACTCTGAGGCGTGATTCGCCTAGAGCGCTTTTAAAACGCACTTTCATGTCAGTTGTAAACCAGTGATGCTCTTAAGTGTGAATACTTCCCATGAATACAAGAGTAGTGTATTAAAATCTTTAGGCCTTACAAGCCTACTTTAAAAAGAATATCAATATGATAAAGTCAACGGCAGCCTCGGATAATATTGATTTTAATGTTGTCGACCTGTGCGAACGTTAGGAGAGTATGTGTTTGTAGTGTGAGGAACTCGAACAGACCGAACGCTTTCGAACAGCTAATAAAAACACTTCAGACCTTAAAACAAACACAATTAACTTCACTAGAAGATAGTTAAAAACTGTTAAGTCTACTATGACGATTGCAATAGCACCCAGCAAATATTTGGGTTCGGATTTAACATTGAAAACAGTCTTTAGAGGTAAAGTCATATCTTTTAGACATACATAGTCGCATATATGTACATATAAGGTCTTATTACCCCGATATCAGCCAAAAATCGTACCTTCTGAGCTCAATGTCAGAATATGAAAGCAATAGGAAACACCACAAGCCAAGCAGAAGATAAGAGCTGCGGTTAACGGTGATCAGCAGAAGAGATGAACTTGAAGTCGAGGCGATCGAAAAAATTTCTATAGTAATGTTGTTTGGAAATACCGCTAGGAAACACAATGAACATGCTGAAGCAGCAAAACCCAAACCAAAGACTTAGAAACCAAACTCAGCTACATCATAATAGAGAGTCAGTCGGCATCGGGTATTAGGGAAACCCGCTTTTGCAAACTGCACCCGATGGTTTCTTACCGATTTTTTAAAGTATTTTTTCTAAAGTTTAAAGCTTACCACAAGTGCATATGCCTGCTTAACACGACTTTTATAGAGCAGGCGATTTCTTTAATGTTTTAGACTTATCTGAAGCGGCAAAGGTTATGGTGCCTTAAAGTCCATTCATATTTAGGCAGACATGCCAAATTTATGTGCGATATTGTCTTTAGTTTTGTTTTGACAGCTGATTGTTGTAGACGTGTTTGGCATCATGTTGAGTGGGGGCTAATATGGGGCTAATGCTCCGTCAGATTACACCCTCAAATATTGGTTTTGAGAGTTTCGTGGTGGCCGCAACTCCACTACCGATCGAATCCGCAGCGTCAGGCCCACCTGACGCGAAATAGTGTCAGGACTGGAAAGTGAAGGTGCGCGAGCTAGCAGATACCACAAAGATTAGTACTGAGCGTACACGCCATTTTTTGGCAATATTCTGTATATGAAAAAGTTATCCTGCCGCTGGGTGACGCGCATACTCACTCCCGACCAAAATCACGAACGCGAGAACACTTCGAAAGAGTGTTTGGACTTACTGAATCGGAATCGGGCGGAATTTTGGCGTCGATTGGTAACTGTTGAAACTTGGATCCACTATTACAAACCAGAGAATAGAATGAGAGCCCGGCAATGCACTGAAGCCGGCACGAGTGCTCCGAAGCGGCCGAGGGAGGCTCAATGGGTCGGAAAGTTTATGGCGTCGGTTTTCTGGGACTCTTCGTGGACTACCTCGAAAAAGCGAGTATTACTGTGCACTATTGGAGCGTTTGAAGGCCGAAATCGCTGCAAAACGGCTTCACATGAAGCAAAAAAAATTTCACATTTTGACTGCTGACAAGGCTCATTTTTATTTGATGGCTTACAGTTAAACATCCTATCACTAAATTCTCAATTGGGTTGAGATCTGGCGATTGTGCAAGCCATTGCAACACATTAGCCTTATTGCTTTGGAATTACTTGTTCGCAAGTTTGCATGTATACTTCCATCCTGTTAAAACCACTGTTTAAGCTTTTTCACTAAACTTAATCTTAAGGGTATTCTTAAGTATTCTTAAGTATTCTGCTTCTGTCTCCTCCTAGAGACCTGCTTACGACCCATCTTTCCGACGTAATTAAAACGCTGATAAACCGTCATGAAATATCTTGAAACATGAAAACTACTCAGTGACTGGCAGTACGGTTTTCGTAGCAACAGGTCCACTGGTGGTTTGATGGCATGTCTCACCGAAAAGTGAAAACAAAACGTACGTCAATCTGGCGAAGGCAAGATATGTTATGTGTTTCACTTGGTATTTCGAAGGCATAGTATTTAATTTTTTAAATATTAATTTTTGTATAAATTACGAACTCGTTAATACAATATATTTGATTATGGCTTGGCAACCCTGTTGAAAATGTATATAAGTCTACGTCTACTATTGAATTTAGTTTCGCTTCGTGGCTATGCGGTTATGGTCTGCATACAATATTCTTAACTTCTCTCATTTCACCCACGGTTTTCGCTGATGATTCAGTTTAGAATGACATTTTGCTAGCTCAAATAAAAAGTTGTAAGCTTTGATACCAAGAATTGTTATTACAAAATATTCTTTATTCAGTAGTTTATCAAAAATTGCGAAGCAAATCAAATAACATAGTATGCTATATTTTAAACATTAAACATTTAACTCTATGTTACTTTTATACAATTTTATGGTAATGAAGGTGGGCGCAAAAATGATTTTTTTTTTTTTGTTGCATTTGTTCTCAGATACCTTTACAAAGTTGAATGTATCGTTTAAGCTTCAAAAAAAAAAAAAAAAAAAAAACAATAATAATAAAAATTAGTTGTTTACTTTCAAGTTCGATCATAAGATGACCATCTGTGCAGTGGGCACAGTCGCCTACGTTTGAATTTTCCTTGTAATGTTGTTGAAAATGAAGTATATTATACTTTAATAAATAATTAGCAATTGCCTGAGGTTTTGAAATACCTGTTTATGGGGGTTAAGGGGTTTTTGTGTTATATAATTTTTTATGCTGATATTAAAAATTGTATATTCGTTAAACTTCTCCTGCTCTTAAAATTTTAGAAAGATTTCTTGCTAAACAAATAACGATGAACATCTGAAGGCTTTTGTATTTTTTATTTTAACTGATTTTAGAAATAGGCAATGTCATCGGAAAATAAATGTTGAGAAAAATGCAGAACGAGCACATCAGCTAGTATTTTCCTTATATCATGCACAAAAGCTGTGATTGGAAATTTTTTTTAAAAAAGGAATTCAAGTTTAACCTCTAGCTTATCTTCAAAAAGGCTGTTGAGTGCAATACCATAAACAATACGTTGATTTCATCAAAAATATGGAGTAGACAAAAATATTGCAGTTTAAAGAAATTAAGGATTCAACTCCTGCGAAATATTCCAAACTTGTACTGGCAAGAAACTGTTATAATGAATACTAAACAAAAAATTGTTTTTAATTATAAAAAAAAAAAAAACAAATTATCGAGTCATAAAATAAGCGATAAATATTAAATAAATAAATCTATTATATCGCTATTGATACGGATGTATGAGACAACCGGTAATACTACCGCCGAACGTTCCGGGGGAAGACCTCGAAAAAGATTGCAAGGGATGACTCTCTAACGTTTGTGGAATGAAATGTGAACTAATTTCCAGCAAGCATAGCCGATGCAAAACAGGTTCCGATGGAAAAAAAATGAAACCAATAACGGTACTATTCCAACAATAATTCAGCTAAAGATCATTTTGGTTTGTAGCAGTGATTAGTTGCGAAAATATCATTAAATTTACCGCCGTAAATTAATTTTTGAATTTTGTGAAAACAATCCATCAAAGACCAAACATGAAATATTTATTCATTTTCCGAAATGCAATTTTAAAAAACCTTTATTTATAATACAATTAAAGCTTTTGAGAATGGGAAATCCTTCGAAAGAAAACTCGGCTCCGGAAAGAAGTGTGTTTTGCAAAGCAGTGTTGTTCAGGCAAAATTAAAGGCTGAAATTGCGAGTCATACGGCAAAATCATATCGGTCGTTGGCGAAAAAATACAATGTTAATGACTGTTGAGAAGTATATGTCAGACATGGGAGCTATGAAAAAAGCAAAAAAAAAAAACTGCCGGAAGTGTAAAAAACAGTTAATTGTTATTAAACATCGACTACGTGCTCTATCCCAAAACTTGTTTGCTGCCCATTCACCGTACATCTGCGTAATGGATGATGAGAGCTATTTTAATTTAGAGGGTCATGAGTGAGACTCCAAAATATTATTTCAAGCTTCCTAACACTAAACCACCTGATAATGTAACTCAAATAACAAAAAAAAAATTTCCAATAAAAAGTTTTACTGTGGTTGGCGATAATTGAGCGAGGCATCAGTGAGCCTGTATTTGTTAAATCTGGCTTAGCTGTAAATGCGAATTTCTATCAACAGAAATGTCTTCCTGTACTTGCGAAAGTCATCAGTAAGTATCATAGAAATGACAAAATAATATTTTGGCCGGACTTGGCCTCAGCGCATCATGCTAAAACCACGCAGGCTGCTTTGGCACGTTTAAATATTGAATGTGTGCCCAAAGAGATGAACCCTCCAAACGTTCCACAACTACGTGGAACCGAAACTTTGTGGGCAAATTTAAAAAGACAAGTTTATGGAAATGGATGTAAGCCTAAAAATGTCGAAAATCTGAAACTTAAAATAAAAAGAGAACTCAAAAAAATTAAAACAAATGGGATCCAGGAGGCTGTGCGGAAAGTTCCATTCAATATAAGGAAGGCCAATCCCTATGGCTATGAATATTTTTTATAAAAATTGTTTAAGTATTATTGTTAACTGTTGTATCACGAACAACAGTTTATATATTATTCCGCATACGTTAATAAAAAAAAAAAAAAAAAAAATCAATTATAAAAGATCCATCAATTTCCTTGAACCAAATTGTACAAGATTTCCCATTGTCAGTGTGTGCCAGGACGATTCGGATAAGGGCTATAGAATTTGGATAGGGCCAATCCACAGAATAAGTGGTATTATGGATTGTTTTAAATATTTAGACATCTTAAAAACGGTTATGTTATATTACGCTGAAGAAGAAATGCCACTAAAACGAAGATGGCCGTGGCTAAAGTGGTAAGGTATTGGCTTCCCAATCGAACGGTAGGGGTTTTAATACCAACCGTGCCCGGAAGACATTATTCTTTTCAGGCAACTATTGTAAAATCTCGTGAGATGAATGGTTGCCAAAAATACAACATCAAGTTAATGTACACTACTAATTTAGTCTCTCCATTAAATGTTTGATGCCACTAATGGAGCGAAATAATTACTGATCTCTCTCTCTCTCTCTCTCTCTTTCTCTCTCTCTCTCTCTCTCTCTATCCAATTTTCCGAAAAACTTAACACCCACTCACCCTCTTGAGTGTTAAATTCTTTAAAAAAAGAACCAAAACATACTAGAAAAGTTGTCTAGTTGTCAAAACCTGGTTTGATGTCAATAAAATCGAGGTTCCGGATTGATCTGCGCAGTCCCCCAATCTTAATCAAAGCATACCTATGAGTGTGATAGACAGCCAAAACGATGTATAGCTGTCATAAAGGCGAATGGAGTCTGGTTTTCTCTGTAAGGTTACACAAATGTAGAAGGCGGGCACAGTATTTAAAATATATACTTTTATTGAACTTGATGTTATATATTATATATATGAACTTTTCTGAGAAAAATATCAAAACCAAACACATCTGAGTTTCAAACTACTACACCACCCGCCCGCGCTCTGGAGAAAAGCCAGTAAAAGGGTATTATTATAAAAAAAAAAAAAAAAAAAAAACTTCTGAAAACAGCTAATTTTTATTTTTATTTTTATTTTTTTTTTTTTTTTTGATACTTTCTTACAGGTAACATATACTCGATTCAATGACCATCATTGAAATTTAATTTGGATTTGAATATAACACCAATGTATTTTATTGGTAACACTTCCTAGATACATATTATTATTGTGTATAATTACGTTTGTGTATGCTTGTTTGGGCGGACATCTTAGTAACATACATTTCGTTTTGTCTATGTTAAGTATTAATTTTTTCATAATAAGTCATTAATTTATTGCTGTGGGTGGATACTTTTCCGCCTATTTATGTTCTTTGTGTATGTTCACAAACATTTGGCTTTTCACATGCCAGTGTAGAATGTTTTTTGTCTATCAACCAATATAAATGCCTCGTTGAAATGAAAGACTTGTATTTCAACACATCACCGCAACGTTGAAAACGCGTTCTGTGTGACAGTTTCTATAACTTCAATAGCATACAACGCGGCGGTGAAACGGAGCGTTTAAACGCGCTTTAGTTGCGTTGGGACTTTTTGTTTGACACAATTATAATTTATTTCTCAGAACTCGGATAGAACTATTGATTATTGATTATACGAAGAAGCACA
This sequence comes from Volucella inanis, assembly GCA_907269105.1. Taxonomy (NCBI): domain Eukaryota; kingdom Metazoa; phylum Arthropoda; class Insecta; order Diptera; family Syrphidae; genus Volucella; species Volucella inanis. The sequence continues at coordinate 92,024,442 of OU026157.1, read as the reverse complement.
AGACTAATCACATTGTTCCTTCAATAGTATTCAAATGTAATAACAAAGCCGATTCGCACTAATAGTTTATTATATTCATTAAAAGTTGAATACCATCTATAAAGACACAACGCTCCAAAGATTCTTCTCTTTTTTTTATATATTTTCTAAAGTTTTCCAAAACAGTTTTCTTGAATGTTAAGTTCATAAAACAACACTTTTTACCATTAATCTTATTTTTGGACTGCTGAATGCGCAGTGAAGAATCTCCTACATCATTTAGTTATAAAAATATAACACTTAAATAATTCAAAAGTTCATAAATGTTAAAAGATAAATCAACATAATTAAAATGTTTGGAGTCACTTTAGAGTATGTTTGTGTTGCACCTGATGATGAACAATAACAAAAATGTGGTTTTAAACTGAAATACATAATTATGTAACAGTCTTGCAACCAAAGACCGTATTTATTTTCAAATTAGGAGTGTACTTGTTTCCAGGTTTAAAAAAAAAAAAAAAAGTTTATTTTGATCAAAACTAATACAGTTATTTGCTAACTATTGTTCATTGATCCTTTTCCAACAGTTGTGTTATAAATTAATAGGTTCACTTTGCATTTTAGTGGTATATTGTTTTGACTTACCATAATAACAGAGGGTCATCCAACAAGAGGTTGTTGTCATTTTAAATTTCAGGCCATTATTGAACTGTCAACATCCAACTTCTATTGCGACGACTTTTGAAAAGTAAAAAAAAAAATGAAAAATCACTACAAAAACGATGGAAATATCGCACAAACTTTAAGTTCGTACTGCTTTTGGTTATCCTAAGCGCCTTCTCACATAGCTATAGTGAATATAATTGAATGAATGAATTAAATTTGAACGTCTCGCACAGACTAGTAATGTGGAGGCTCTTACCCGTGTTCGCCAATGGCAACCTAAGTTGAAAAGATCGCCGCCGTAGCTGAAAGGATGTCTGAAAATCCAGGTGTGCGCATTTCGAGACGATCACGCGAATTGGGCCTATACGTTACCGCATTTTGCATAAAGATTTTGGCCTACAAGCTTTAAAGATCCGGCTAACACAAGATTGAATCTACTAGACCACGTACAACGCCGTACTTTCGCCAATTGGGTGCTGGAAATAAATGGACAAGATCATGATTTCTTACAGAAAATTATTTTGAGTAATAAGATACTCAAATACGTTAACAAAAAAAAAAAAAAAAAAAAAAAAAAAAAAAAAAAAAAAAAAAAAACAGTGGAAAAACCTTACCATCCACAACAAGTAGCCGACGGCGGTGTCATTGAGCCATATTTTTACGTAAACGATGCTGATATGACCATTTGAGTAAATGAATTGTTTTATTAAACCGTGTTAACTGACTTTTTTTGCCTGAAATTGACGTGGATGACTTTTATTTTTAACTGAACGGCCACACATCTGGTGAAACAATGGTTCTATTTCCAAGTTCTTGAAATTGAGACTTCAATTGGCCGCCGCGATCATGCGACCTAACATCATTAGGCTTCTTCTTTTGGGGTTATGTTAAAGATAAAGTATACGCCAATACTCTACCAACTAATCATGCACTAAAAGAAAATATCAAAGCTGCTATTAGCGGAATACAGCCGTAATTATGCAAAAACGTGATAAAAAAGATGAAAAGAATTACTATTTGTAGGCAGAGTCGGAGCGAACATGTCAGAGTTTATACTTTAGATTATAATAAAAATATCACCACCGCGTTTTTCTATTGATTTAAAATAACAGATCTTGCTGGATAACCCTATATTTTGATATAAACAACACCGAATGGAAATTTAAATGAACTCAGTCGTCTTTTTGCTTACACAAGCGTTCGGAAAAAACTCATTACTATTGTTTGCATGTCGAATAGCAGCCGAACCACACCTGAAGAAATGTCAAAACGCACGCGTATTGTTTCTGAATGCAGATAAAAAGAAAAAATATATGTACATATATATGTATATTTAGCAAATGCCTTTGGAACTTATGTGCGTTACAGAGCTAGAAACTAGGTGCAAACATTAAAACGAATAAAAATATTACGAAGCCTATAGTGCATGCATTCATATAAATCACACACATGTTGACTTAAAATAATAAAAAAAAAAAATGTTTAATTGGCATGTATTGTATATGATATTATTTTTTAAATAAGAGTTGGAACTGTTGTGATAAAGTTATCATGTATATACATAGATACAATGATTATTAATTATGAACATCACAAATGGAATGTTTATCGGTTATTTTACAGATTTAGGAATAATCTTGTAATGAGCTATTGGGGAAACCGATTCTGCAGTTACTGGGTGTAGCGTTGATGTTAGTAAATATTTGTATATACAATAACAGTACAAATGTGGATGCCAATTCGATAAAAGTTTGTTTGTGCTTTCACAAAGAGGTCATTGTGATAGCATTTTTGATTTTGTTTAAAATAAATTCGTGAGTATAGTATTTACTATACTACTAATATAGTATAGCTTGTTTGTATGTAGGCGTGTATGTACAAACATACATATACGTATGTATATACATCCTTCCCTAGTTACACTCCGTATTTAAAAACTTTTCAAATATGTATACGATTATTTTGTCTGAATACATTTTTTTTTTTTTTTGTACATTTTTAAACTTATGTATATTCAATTCAATTCAATTCAAGGCGGGCATTCAATGTACGACTATTTTCGGCAAATTTAAATATAAAATTAAAAAATTATTATAATTTTAATAATTATAATTCGAATAAAATTGAATATTATTGCGGTCAAAATTTGCCGATCAATTTCGGCTTCTAGATAAGGCTTAGGCAATATTTTTCCAATGAATTTAGTTTCGAAAAAATTAACCTATAGTCTGGATCTGAACTTTCGTGAAAAGTGGTTTTTCGACGCACATTTTTTAGACGAGTAGGAAAAATATTTGTTTTTGACATTTAACCTAAAAAAAAAAAAATTGTATTGTTCTTGCAATTGTGGTTCCAGTGGGTAGAATTTTGAACATCACATTCGCCATATCGCTTGGCTTCGTAAAAAAGCTCGATATTTGAGTACCGGTAAAGGCCGGATTTTAAGAGACCAGTCTCTTATGAGCTGTTTCCCAAGAACAAAAATTAAGTAATGCCATCGATGGAAACGTCGTGAGCTGATCAATCGTAAGGGTGTGTTATTTCACCATAACAACGCGAGATCACACACAAGTCTTGCCACTTTGCAAAATTGTTGCAGCTTAGTTAAGATGTGTTGTCACATCCACCGTATAGCCCAGATCTTGCACATTCGGAACGCATTTCGTTCCTTGCAAAACTCCTTAAATAGTAGAACGTTTGCTTCTGAACGCGGTAGTATGAAGTTGATTGATTGATTGATTGTTCATTACGTTTATATATACGCACCTGAAAATTAAATAAAAAGCGCAATGAATTTTTGAACAACCCAATTCTATGTAATTTGAGATAAAGGGCGACTATATTGCAAAATAGAAATTGTTTGAACTTTTTTTTGACTGCTTTAATGCGGATACCGAAAGTACAATATATTGAACATTTCGAGTATTTATCTTTCAGTTTAGCTTAGCTTTGTTATCACATATCTAATCTCACCAATATTAAAAGTGCTGGTTGTTTGAAATGCAATAAAGGGGCTAACTGCGAGAGTTAAAGTAGAATAGAAATAAAATCTATTACTGGTATCGCGGAGTTCTACTCGTAATAGAATTAAAGTCGAATAGAAATAGAATGTATTATTGGAGTATTGCGAGACTATTGCTATCGATATTATTCTATTTGATGAAAATGTCAATTCTATCAGAAATTTACTGTCGACTTTCATTTGAATTCCTTTGTTGGGTAAAATGGATAACAACGAAAATAAGTAAGTAGTACAGATTAATTACTTTGAAATAAGAGCCATAGATCTGAATAGTATGGGACCTCTAATAAAGGCTTCGGAAAAATGGAGTAAGGTATATAAGCAAACATTGTATTACCTATAAATAAAAATATTTTAGGTTTGGATAAATTTAAAGGAAAAGTTGAAAAAGAAATTAATTTTAAACAAAAAAGAAATTAATACCACGGGTGGTGGACCCAACAGTTTGTTTGTTTTTACGCCTTTAAAGGAACAAATTGTCGGATTTCTAAGCCTGGATAAAGGTGTCAATCCTCTTGGACGTGAGATTGGTCTGGATATTTCACACAAGTCGACAGAATGTATTACAAATATGCAAATGCATGAACATGATCTTATGATGACTGGAAATATCACTGCAGACGACCTAGAAAATACAATGCCCAATCCAAGTCCAACTCAAATTAATAATTCAGAAGGACATAGACCAGAAAGTGGAGAACCAATGCCAAGCACAAGTCGGAATTTTAGTGCAATTAAGTCGCAAAATGCAGTTCATTCTTGCCTTAAGCTTTTGGAAGAACATGCGGGAGATTTCAAAAACTTGAGCAAACAAATTTCTGAAATAAAAAAATATCAAAAGGGCATTTATGAATACACGAAGAAAGTGTATTATTTACAAAAGGATACAAATAAGGAACTGCTCAAGATTAAAAAAAAAAAACTGAGCACGTACAAAGATGACAAAGAATATAAAGAAAGGGATAGAACAATAAAAATTAAACTTAAACTGAAGTTGCTGGAAATAAAAAAGTTAGAACTTGAAAACAATGTGCCAAGCCAATAGATTTAATGAATACGATTAACCATATTTCAGATGTGGAAACTAAGCGTTTTTTTTTTTTTTAATTTATTTTTATTTTAAATTAAATTCAATAATTGAATCCGAACAGCGCTACCTTCGCCATTTAGAACGTAGGTTTATGCATCATCTACTAAAAAATCATCTTCAGTATTTACTGATTCATCATTGATTATTTTTGTCACTTTTTCTGGCTTATAGTTAAGTTCTCGGGCTCCCATTAAGCATCTGAAACGGTTCCTTAAAAGTCCAATTGTTTGTTCTACTGTTTTTTTTTTTTTTTTTTATTGAATCGCGCTTCAGAAGAGTTTGGTTTCGTGAATCTAGAAGGTTTTATAAGATACGGTGATAAGGGGTAACCCTCGTCGCTTAGAAATATATTGAATTGAATAGACTGAATCAAACATATTCCGTAGAGTCTACCTAGAGTATATGTAAGTATTCCTCATTCCATTTCTGTGCTTCTCTTCTAACAATTGCTTTAAGCCCTACATGTTCTATATCATGGAATCATGAGATGATCATGGATAATTGACATTAACGTACTTGATGACTTTTTTGTTGTTACATACCTGAAAATTGAGATATTTATCAAGTACAACTAACAATTTAGAAATACGTAATACTAACAATTATGGTATCGATGCTAAAAAAAAAAAAACCTTTTCTCTTATAATACAGATGTTGGAGGTGCTTATCAGGTCCTCTTATTTTGACATGCGTTCCATTAATGCAACCGATAATGCCTGGTAATCCAGTTTTTTCATAAAAGAACAATTTTGCCTCCTCTTCTTCTAGTGAGTAGTGTAACTTAATCCACTTAGGACACACATGTTTTTCAACCACATTTATGAGTTTCATTCAATGCAATTGAAACTGTTGATTGCCCAAGTGCAAGATTGTAGTCATTGCCAATACAATTTTGGTAGTTTACTTGAGCGCAGAATCTCAATAGACAAGCCAGATTTACAATGCCGGGAATAACGGTGGTCCTTTCACGCTTTCTTAATTTCGGCTGAATGTCTTGCAAAAGATTAACAAAGACTTCTTTTGTTAATCTAACATTCTTTATGAACCTAAAAAGCAATAATGTGGAATGCCCTTTTAATCAAAAATGTATTTGCTTACATATTTTCTTCCATATCTAGAGGATTGGAATGCATTTTTAAATTCCTTCAGTATTGAAGTGTGGATAACATTTCAGTCCGACGAACCTTTTCTATTTCACCTTCAAATATATCAAACCATATGAAACTTAATTTTTCTTCTACAACGATTCTATTTCAAAAAATCTATTCCGCTACGCAATACCAAAATTTGGTTTAATAGAATCGAAAAAAGTCGAATAGACTCTCGCAATAAGCCACAAAATTCTAAAAAGATTTTTATATATTGCTTCAAACCTTCTAAGCAAATTTATTTAAGCTGCCTCACTTCAAACACAGAGATGTCTTACGTATAATTACTACAAAAATGCATAAATATAATTTGAATCTCAAAACTGAATGCAATACAGAGAACATACCACCAGCTAAGTAAAGTGAATGTAACGTCATGTCTGAAAATATATTAATAAGTTCCAATTGAGAAGATTCCACTGAAAAGTTCGGAATAGGAGTAATGCAAGATAAATATTAAAACAGGAATCTTAACATTAAATTATGACTAGGTCTCGAAAAATGGCCTACATTGCTACCTAGGAGAAAGTATTACAGTAGAGATCCTATCCTATAAACAGTTCTCTAACGGGTAACATAGTAGTTTTCCACTCTCGTTACAAGTATGGCCAGCTTCAACGCACAAATAAACAAAAAACCTTTGTCCTTTCTTTTTAACGTTATCATCAAACGTAACATGTTAAAACATCTAGCAAAGAAAATGAAAATCAACAAATGAACAACTGTACATAGAGTGTGACGATAAGGATCATAAGGATGAGTTTATTTTTTTTTATTTTTTTAATTTTTTAATGCTTAAAACTTAATCTAGCGAATAAATAAAAAACAAAAACAATTAAATAATGTAAAATTATTGAAAACACATCCCTGAAGAAATCTTTAAATGACTTCAATTTTTCTCATAACAGTATCTTTCAATAACAAAGTCACAATCGATAGGACATCACTATGGATCGTTATTTATCTAAGTGTGTTCAATACATGGCTCTTATCCTCATTTAACTATTACTTATGTAATTGGTACAGTTCAAATGAACCTGGCCCCCAACAAAATGTAATAATATAATAGTAGTGAACTAACCCTTTTTTTCTCCAGAATTAATCTTTACCCAAGCTTTCCTAATTCTACACAATGTAATTAAATCTTATTTTCGACTGTGGCCCCCGATTTCATCCAGAGACTGCTGTACGTATTTTACATAAAATTTCAACACCTTTTCTTCGTGAGGAACTCGACAAACAATTGATGGCTTACCAAGTATTTACACATATTACTTACCATATACATATGTAGTCTATACATATAAGTTCAAGTTTTTACTTCCTGTCAAAACTTACGTTTTGTGAATTTACCAGTTCAGTAAAAAATTTAAAAAAAAAAATTCTCAAAGCTTAAAAAAATGACTATGAAGAAGAAGATTGTAGAAGATTTTGTTAGGAAACAAACCCTCCAAAATTGTCAAATTTGAAAAAGGTGCCAGCTAATCACTGATAACGTTACTCTACCGACATATTCGTGTCAGCCTGTAGTGTTCGATCTTAAATTGATTTGGGAATTTGCTTTTGAGGTTTCTGCACAGGTATTGGATTCTTGTTAGTTTTAGCCTGCAAATTACTATTATGTATATTAATTTTAATTTAACTCAAAATTATTTTTATTATGTCACAATTGTTACGATGACTTACACCACTAACATATGTATAATACAAATATAATAAAAAAAAAGTATTTCCGACAAACTTACATGGGGCGCAGCAGTCAGTACTGCTTACGGATATCTAATACAAATATTGAACACGGTCGATTTAGCAATTAGGCAAAATTCGTTGATGCGAATTAAGTGCGAAGCAAAATAGTAAAAACAACCAACTGGAATCAAAGAAGCTACACAAAAAAAAAAAAATACTTTTTGAATACTTTTTGTTCGTCTCGACTGACAGAACCACAATTACAGATGCTTCAATTATATTTCTATATACAAAGGTAGTCAGTAACCTTACCTATTCGTTCTTACTAAGAGTAAATTTTGTTTCTTCTGAATAGTCTTTTTGAACATAAGGAATGCGTTCAAGTTCATCACAACAGCGCTGGCAGTTGATGAGATACCATATGTACGAACAACATCAACTGTACGGATGCGGAAAAAAACAAAGAGTAAGACAGTAAATAGCAAATCTTAATTGTGGATGTTTGTACACGCCTTGTATCTTAGTGCGCGTGAACCTAGGTTTATTGAACTCTCATAGCCATGCTCATAAGCTTTTATCATTACACTTAGGTTTTTAAGATGCTTTTATTACAAATTGCAACTTATTAACACTTACAGTGTGTTCCAGAAAAACGTGCGTTAAATTAATTTTTTTAAAGGGTGAGCCAACAGATGGTTAGGGTGTTGGCTGTCAATTACTATCATTTAATGAATTCAATGTGATTAATCTTTTCGGCATTTTTGTCTTATTACGAAAATGGGCGATCTGTAAAAGTAACTTTTCGTAAAATTCGTGAATTTTTTGATCGACATAATTGCCCTAGTGAATTCGGAATTCGTGCAATGGTGAAGCGTTTTGAAGGAACTAGTTCGGTCAAACTCCTTATCAGTTTGCTCGACTAGCATGCGAAAGTGTTCCAAACCAGCCAGGAACCTCAATTCGTCGCCGAAGTCAACAATTGGGCCTCAGTTATGACACTTAACGGCGAATTTTAAAAGTTGATCTTCATTTGCAAGCCTATAAAATCTAAATTGTACAACAATTGAAGCCTGTGGACTATCTACGACGTCACCGATTTATTAACTAGATGTTGGATCGCCAGGACAATTTGTTATTGAATTTAAATTTTTCCGATGATGCCCATTTTTGGATGAATGCGTACGTAAATAACCAAAATTGTCGTTTCTTGGGTACCGGAGAACCCATACGAGATTCACGATAAACCAACGCATCCCAAAAAAGTCACTGTATGGTGCGGATTATGGGTTGGTGGGTTCATTGGCCCGTACGTTACCGCAATATGTTAACCGGCTTTTTTTTCCAGAATTGAATGAATTGGTGGATGGTGATACTGCCAACACAAGCCATATTTATTATGTACGAAATTTGAAAATCGCGTTATTTCGGTTAGAGGAGAAGTTGATTGGCCTCCAAGGTCATGCGATTTAACAACTTTAGACTTCTTCCTGTGGGGTCTGAAGAGTAAGATCTGCCAATAACTCAGCGACAATTCAGGATCTCAAACATAACATCCAAACTAAAATTGCGGGTATTAACCCACTTATTCTTCAAAAAGTCATCGATAACTTTGACCTTAGGATGGTTTCTTGCAACAGAAGTCATGGTGGTCACATGAATGATGTTGTGTTCCATTCATAATATCCATAGACAGATCTTCATTAAACAATAAAATTCCAAATTGATTTTACAATAAATTTGTGTTTAATTAAATGAAAAACTTCCACACTAGCTGCTGGCTCACCTTTATTTCATCGGCATTATATTTGCCGATCGCGCATTTAATTCATTGCGTGAGTATATTTATATACCATACTTTCGTTTCGAAATGTTTTATTAGTTACTCACCCAAAATCACCCAAATAAAAATAAATAAATAAAAGGAATGCGGTATTGATGGATGATGGGTCAGGTAAAGGGAACAAAGCAAGCACATCCAGTAAGGACAATAAATAAACTTGTGAATTGTTTCGGAAAAACCGCACAATAAGTCTGACGAACGCAAATGAAAATTTGTCCAGAAAAGGAACTAAATTGTTCATCAAAACAATTCGACGCCGTTTGGCACAATCTGAAATCAAAACCACGAGTACCAAACCTAAACCGTTGCTGACCCAAAAACATATTGAAAATAGGCTAAGCTGGGCAATGCATTTATACCGGAATTGGAGCAACATCATATTTACTAATGACACTTACCAGAAGGGTTCCCTAAAGTCTGCTAAATCTCTGTATAGACCAAAAAATTACGACCGAATTTTGCAAGAGGATAACGATTCAAAACATCAGAGTCGCATCTGCACGCGTTGAAAAGAGGAAATTATCTGTCCGAAAGCCCTGATGCGAATCCAACACAAAATCTATGGTCTTTAATGAAGCAAAGGATTAATTATATAGCCAAGATTTTTTTTTTTTTAAGGTGAAATCAAGGAATTTGAGTACCCTTAACATGGTTATACACAGCGCAGGCCAGAGATAAAATGAAACAACTTGCGCGGTTCTTGAAGAAAATTTGAAAAGTCCTGAGTTTATAATATGCGCAAAAATTAAGAGAATTTTTATTTTTATTTATAAAAACTAATGATGACTGGACTCTCTACTAATATAATTTCGCAATTACTTTAATAAAAAAAAAATGATTTAATAAAATTCTGTTATTTTTTAGAAACTCTATTGTTTTCGAACATTGCTACCACATACCTACTCGTATTCAAATTTCCTATCGAGTTGCTGACATGTTTTCTTTTAAAGTTTGTATCAATATCCTTTTTCTGTTCGCCAATACTGCAAACTTTTTTTTTTTTTCTTTATGACGGTTTTAACAATTAATTTTTTTACTTTGTAAATCTTTGTTAATCATGGAAACTTTTGAAAAAGATGTACAAGTATTAAATTTATATCACCAAGGATTATTCTATCATTTATCACTTGATTTATTTTATTTCCTATTGACACATTATTATGTAGCATGTGTTTGTTCTGAAGAATCACACTTTAAGAGATGTTACTTGAAGTTAGAAGTGTCCAAAAATGGCTGTAGTTTTTATTTGGGTGTTTCAATAACAACTTTTTTCCAAATCAAACAAGATTCCGGTTGACATCTTGAGATGAGAATATGATGAATATTAAAATGTATATTTGAATTATTTTTTTTTTTTTAATTAGGCTAGGATTCTTTGTAAAACCTTTCTCAATAATCAATACCCATGTAATAATGTTTTTTTTTTTTAAGAAAAAATTAAAAACATGTTTGATACATTCTATCTTTTTAAAACAGTTATTCATCGAACATGTAAACAGACTTGTTTTACTTATTTAAAATATTGTTCATAGAGTTAATCGTATTAAACAATTCAGAACAATGACTTTGTTGCTCTTTTTATTTTGGATGTAAACAGTATTTCTTCCAAACCCTACAAAACAGGAAGTAACAAAATATTAATGACGGTAAAATCATTTTACTTTCTACCAAAAAGGAAGTTCCTTTAAATTCATTCAGTACGTGTTAATATGAGAACTTCGATATATTAAGCAATAAATTATATAGAGACAGAAGTGAATCAATATTCTTGTTTAGTATGCATAAATTAATGTTTCCTCTTTAATTTGAAGATTTACATTCGTTTAAAATATAAATATATAACATATATGGAGAAATTGTGTTTGTATTATTTGTTTACCTTTTGTGAATAATAATAAAATCGTTAAAAGTTGGTTTTTTTTTGAACAAGTTTTAATTTATTCTATCACCATTTTTGAATTAAATAATATTTAAAATTATGTCAAGTTGCTAGCGACTTTCCGGTACAAAATTTCTTTTGAAACTAAACATTTGTTGATTTCGCAAAACAAATTTCTAATTTTTACTTGAAACAAACTTATATTGCTAGTTGTTGGCAGCAACTTGCGCTTCTATCATTTTGCGCTGCCTCAGCTTTCGATCTCAGAATATTCCATATACTTCAATTGTACAATCTACAGGCAATGATGTAAAGCTGAATTTCTAACACATCCGGGTGCGTTAACATCTTTTTTTTCTGTCGGACATTGAAATAATGCATTGGTTACTAGTACTCTGAGGTGCGTTAAGATAGTCTCCTAAGATTTTTTTTTATTCTCTGGATTATTTTTATATTATTTTTAGTTGAATATCTCTAAAGCTGAATACCATTTATCCAATTGGGTCTAATATTTAATTATATATTTATAATGGATGATTTTCCAAGCGTTTGGTTTTAAGTTGTCAAAAAAAAAAAAAAAAACGGGAAAATTACAAAAGTGTATATTATTTTTATTTGAGCCGATAAATTAATGCTTACCATTTACTTTTTAAATATTATTTCATTAAATAACGAGAGTCTAATTTTAAATCATTTTTTTTAGCACAATGGCTGGTATCTTGCTAATTAATAACACGTTTAATGTTGTCTTCCAAGACTGTAATTAAAGCTGGTTTATCGGCATATACGAGTGATTTAACGTATCCGTATAGAAAATAGTCTAAAAGCTCATGCATTTTTAGAAAAAAAACGAAAGCGGGCACCATTGACAGTAACGTTGTTCTCATTGCCATTTAAAAAAAAAAAAATACGGGCCAATTATCCCGCCAGACCATAAACCGCACCAAACAATGCATTTTTCCAGGTGCATTGGCAGCTCTTATATAACCTGAGGTTGCTCATCGGACCAAATATGGCAATTTTGTTTATTAATATACCCATTTAACCAGAAATGAGCTTCGTCGCTGAAGACAATTTTTCGATAAAAAAGCGGATCTTCCTTCGCCTTTTTTAACTCAGTTTTTTGATTTTGGTGGAGGGTGACGTCCCCATTTATTTCACTTAAAAGTGCATTTTTATTTCACTCTAGAATTTTAAAAAAATCTATATTTTTTTATTGCTTTCAATGTTCTCTTAGGACCTCAAAAATGATATCCCAAAACATTATGGCCGGATATATCTCGAAGTACTTGCTTTTCAAAGTAAGGCCGCCAAGGATGACGCGTTTATCACAAAACTGCATTTTTCAAGTTGGCCATAACTTGAACAATTTTCAACAATTCACTTTAAATTTTAATTTGATCTTTAAAAATATATTGTTTAAATAAGTACGTAGGATTTTTTTTTTTATATTTCATAGTTCATTTGTCTTTAACAATTTTCAGACGATTTTTCTGCAAATTTTGCAAGATTGATTTTGGAAGTACGCCATTTGCCCAAAAATTAATTTATCAAAAAAAAAAAAAAATCCTACGTAAAAATTTTAGCTGTTATTTACAATAAAAAAAAAATTAGTGACTAATGATAATTCAAAATTTACAGAAGCTCTTGGTACGGCCGCAGACCCTTCCAAAACCGAGAGGTCATCTGGGAAACGCCGCACAGCCGCCATTTTTAAATAAATTATTCTATAAAAATTATGTTTTATAATCAATCATGTACAATAAATTTCTACCTTTGTAAACTCAATTCAAACTCGGTCTTTAGAGTGGCCTACGTAGGCGGCTATCCATTCCCTTGTGAACATGATCTATACATTCTTTGTTGAGTACTGAAACATGAAACAAATATGTCAACAACTGTGAGACAGTGAAATTACAATATATAGCTTATGTATATGCATATATATATTTGAAACAATGGATTTATTACAGTCGACTTAAAATTATGTCAGGCTAACTACAAAGTTATTAGTTCAAGCTTAAGTATCTGTTGGTGGTGGCGATGGCGTGATGGTTGTCAGTGCTTCCTGAGATTTTTCCATTACTTCCTCTCGGCTGCTGAAACGCGTTCCCCGTAGTTGTTTTTTAACTTGATTGAACAGATAGAAGTCACAGGGATCCAAATCAGGTGAATTCGATGGCTGTTGGATAGTATTTGTTGCATTTTTCGTCAAAAAATTCCGAATAATAATGGCACTGTACGACGGTGCGTTATCATGGTGCAAAATCCACTAGTTTTCTGCCCACAATTCTGTTCTCTTCTTTTTTGACGGAAAACGACGTGATTTTTTTAGGTCTCGGTTCATTTGGTGAACGCCATTCACTTGCCTGATGTCTGGATTGCGTGTCGTACTCATAAACTCTGTTTCGACTCCAGTAATGATCCTTTTGATGAATGTGGGATCGGATTCAGCATCGCAAATCATCTCTTTTGCGACGTCAATACGGTCTCTTTTTTGCATGAAATTGAGGTCTTTTGGCACCAACTTTGCTGCTACACGACGGAAACCCAAATCATTAACCAAATTGTTTTAGAGGGATTCATAGGCAATGTTCAAATCCTCCGCTATCTCTCTGATGGTTAATTTGCAGTTATTGACCAACATTTCTTTTACTTCATCAATGTTTTCGTCGGTTTTCGATGTCGATGGTCTGACACTGCGTTCATCATCTTCGATTGACTCACGACCACTTTTGAACCGCTCGTGCCATTTGTAAACAACCGTTTTTTTTATAGAATCGTTGCGAAACAAATTCCAAAATTTCTAACTTTCGCGCACCAATAAATCCGTTTTTTACGCAAAATTTAAAACAAGTTCGTTATTGCAAATTTAAATCCATTTCTAAAATTGTAAAAAATCGCCAACACACACAGATAGATGTACTCTTGACTACGTAACTTTGGCAAATGTTAAGCTATGACGCTAAGATTTAGAGGGAATGTCAACAACAGATGTACCAACTTAACAAAAAAAAACAGAACTCAAATCGGAACAATGGGAGCGCCACATAATGGCTATTTAGTTTTTTTTTTTTTTTTTTTTTTTTTTTTTTTTTTTTTTTTTTTTGACAATTTGGTATGCTTGCTCTTGGCATATATTCACTTAAGGCTCAAATAGGCCGTCTTAAAACTAATGACTATGTGATTTAACAATGCATATAAGACAAAATATTACTATCTAATAAATTTTAGTTAACAATTTTGCAAGCATGTTTGACAGAAAGCTTCATAGAACCTCACTTTGCTCATTTAATTGTTATATACACTTGCGGTCATAAAAACCGCACCATATCAAAATGATTGAAAAATTGTTAATAACTACAATAATAATTTTTATAATGAATTGATTGTTGATTTTTGTTGAGTACTCCGCAGTAGTTTATAAGTATTTCTATCTAATTTCCATCTGTTTATTGAATGTTTGAAAAAAGATATTAACAAAGGAAGAAAAACCAGTTAATTTTCTTATTTCTGTAAAATATTTTAATACAGTCATTGGTTAACAAAATCAAACGATACATTTTTTATGTATGTGTATATAAGATGTTTAGATATGCCACTTTTACCAAAAAAATATCAATACCGAGTTGCTCCTCCTTTGGCGGTTATAACCGCTTTTATTCTAGAAGGCATCGAGTTTATTAGAAGTTCAGTAATATCCCTTAA
The DNA here is from genome assembly GCA_907269105.1 of Volucella inanis. NCBI lineage: Eukaryota > Metazoa > Arthropoda > Insecta > Diptera > Syrphidae > Volucella > Volucella inanis. The sequence continues at coordinate 92,009,421 of OU026157.1, read as the reverse complement.
AATTTCAGTATTCCATACATGTTCCAGAACTTCATTTAGCTTTTTTTTTACTCTCTGGTTTATGTTCAGCCACTTTACGTTTCATTACATGTCACAAGTGTTCGATTGGGTTTAAATCGGGCGAATTAGCTGGCCAGTCTAGTCTGGTAATTCCGAGGTCATCAAACGTTGTCTTGAGCTGAAAATTATTGAAAGACTCTAGTTACTTGTCTGTTTATTATTTATAAAGTAGACATCTACTTTATTACGGATTTGGCGCGGTGGCAAGGTGCAGAATCATCTTGAAAAATACACTTGTCAGTATACGAATGATGCTGTTCAATTGCTGGTACCAAAAACTCCCTAACTACTTCTCCATACGTTCATAGTTCCATTAACAAGTGCAAAATGCCCAAAACATAAAAAGAAAAACATCCCCAAACCAACTGGCTTTGAGGAAACTTCACTGTTTTGACTATGCACTCGTCCTTGAATCTTTCACCTGCTGACCGTCGTACGTATGGCAAATTGTCGGCACACAACAAATTAAATTAACTTTTATTGGACCATATCACACATCGCCAATCATCCTGCGTCCAATCTTCGTACTTTTTTGCCCACGTCAAGCGAACTTTTTTCATTTTTGTGGTTAGGAGAGGTTTTTTCGCTGGTCGTCTTCCATATAAACCTATCTCCCGTAGCCGTCGGCGTATGGTTTCGGCGCTTAGATCAACTTGATGAAATTCACTCAGCTCTGCTCTTATACGGACAGCACTTTTAAAGCGATCTTTCATGCTAATTCGTTGTAATACATTGTCCGTCTTCTGGGTTGCTTTACGTTTCCGTCTCGAGCTTTTTTCCTTTCCAGTGGATCCAAATTATCTTTTTTTCTTCATCAGTCGTACGATAGTTGAATGACAGCATCCTATTTTAACCGCAATCTCACGATAGCCAAGCCCTTCTTCGACTAAAGTCAATATTTGAACTTTTTCGTCCCGAGTCAGTTGATGATATTTACCAGACATTTCACTTTTTTTTACTTGTCATCGTCACAACTTAATTCAAACCGATTTTTTTTGTACTGAATACGAGGCCGAACTCCGCTATATGGAATACCCTTCATTAGTATGGGAAAAACCCTTACGATCTGATGTAATTAGGCATTTTTTGAGAACTCATTAGGTGGTGCGGTTTTTATGACCGCAAGTGTAGTATTTAGATATATAAGAACAAGTTGCAAAGGGATTCTACAAGCTACTATTAATTATTAATTTTAAATGTCTCAACTTACTCAAATTAAGTTCTACGTATTATCCTCTAATGTTTGGAATTTAAGCTTTCTCGTAAAAGGGTTGTATTACGGTTTTACTTAAGTCGAACTCTAAATCCGGAAGGGATCTACTGTTCAATAAATTAAAGGGTGATAGATAGTAATGGTTTTACAAGCAATCATTAGCTTTAGTAACCCACAATGCCTTTATAAGTGGATTGGTGTGAGTTGCAGTCTTGCAGTCTTTCCTGCAAGCTATTGATCATGTAAGCCATAAGAGGCATTACATTGGTTGCTTTGTACAGAGTTTGATTTGAAAACCATCGTTTGTCCGGTCTCCTATATTTGCCACTGCAGAACCTTAAAATGTTTCTTTCAAAGGTCTCTAGTTCTTTAGCAACCGTAGGTGATATGACGAACCAGGTACCAAAACCATACGTAAGTTATGGTCTAATAATGGCCTTATAGATTAACCATTTAGTTTTCTGTGATACGAACTTAGACGACAGCAATTGATTTAGGACAGAAGTGGCTCCCTTTGACTTATTTAGCGTTTTCCTAGCATATTTGTTAAAACCAAATTTATTTTGGAAGTTAATGCCTAGGTATCTTGTTTCACTTTTAATTGGTATTACATTGCTCTCTAGATATAAGGAGATTTTTGCTTTCTTTAACGCTAATCTGCGCCCTTTCCTATAGGTGTCCCATGAAACACGTAAGCCCACATTTCCCTGTATTTATGCTTAAGCCCCAAAATCCTAAGTATTCGACTATAAGTGGGGTCGCATTTCTAATTTTGTTTAAGGCAATGTGAGATCGAGAGGAAAGTCTTGCAAATATATTATAAACAACTTGGGACCCAAAATTGATCCTTGGGGAACGCCTGAGAGCACCGGAAATTCCTCTGAGTACTCAGAACTAATGGCGATACATGCATATCTGGAATTTAAAAAGCTACTAATCATTCGTATAAGTGAGGTTGGGAACATACGTGAAGAGAGTTTGTAAATCAGGCTATAGTGCCAGATCGAGTCAAATGCCGCTTTCAAGTCGATGTTCAATACTAACAAGTATTTTTTTTTTTTTGTCTTAAGTTCTGAGTGATTATATTACCTAAGAAAAAGTAAAGCATGTTCCGTTGACTGCTCTCTCTTAAATCCAAATTGGTTGTTTGGGATTAAATTTAAATCCTCGCAGCAACTATTAAACGTTTCGAAAAGCACCCGCTCGAATAACTTACCTATATGAGAAAACAATGCTATCGGGCGGAAGTCCTTAATATCATGCGCTCCTATTTTTTGCTATAGGTGATAAAATAGATTTTTTCCATATTGCAGGAAAAAGCCATTATTCAAGCAATGGTTAAATAAGCGTGGGATATCATTTTTGAGGTCCCTAGGGACCATCGAAAGCAATAAAAGAAAAATCGAAATTTGGAAAAGAATTGCTTGTGGGGGCATGTGCAGAGGGGTTAGGAGGAGATAGTGTCAAAGGTTGGGGTTAATTTGGAAGAGACGCATTGACGCCAAGATTTGGGTGGAGCGGAGGCAGCTGTGGCAATATAATTGGAGGACTGATGAAGTAGATTCGGGATGTGAGTGGGAATGGCGAAATTGGGGAATATGTTAGTTTTGTATCTCCAATTAGAGTCAGGTTTGGAACGGGAGTTGGAAACTGGTTTCGGTATCTTATTGCTAGAACTAGAGTCTAATGCCCACTCACCGAATATTTAGCTCTGTATTTTGTAAGGTTTTAGATCCCTACGTAAAACTCTTCACGTAGGTCAAGTTGCAGCGAACGGCGAGGAATGGACAATTGGCGGTCTTCATTAACACTGCGGGATACAGCAACAATATTTTCCTCTGTACGCAATATACGCGTATGGGTAGGTGGCTTGTAGTATGTATATAAACATTTAATAGACAAAGAGTGTATCTTATTGTTGGCTTAAATGCTAATTTCAAATTTAGTTTGAAAAAAAAAATCGTCGAAATCTAAAACCTTTTCGTGTATAATGGTCATTTAACCTGTCGTGGTCTTATTTTAAACAACATTATCTAAATGGGTGTGAGAAACCACATTTGTATGCATGTGACCCCTTGTTAATCAAACAAAGTGTTTTTTGTCGTCTTCGTAAGTAGGTACCCGCACATATACATATATATAATATGTATGTTCACGAGCATATGAGTCTGTGTTGGCGTTCAACGGAATTGAAAAAAAAGAAAAAAATTGTTGGTATATAACAAAATTTTGCACGCTAATATACGAGTACTAATTTGATAATTTAGACATAAGAGTATGCAACGTTTCTTATTTATCGTTATTGTATATACCGCTTGTAAATATATGGTGATTCATTGTGAAGTTTGATTTTCAATAGACTTTTTTTGACAGATCACGCGTGACCCTTATTAAACTGCTTTATCATTTTTGTTCAGTATCGTTTGGCAAGTCATCATGGAAAGACTCACACTACAACAGCGTCTCCAAATTGTTCAGCTGTATTACGAAAATCAGCGTTCTGTGAGAAATGTTTTCGTGCGATTCGAGGAACTGAAACCACTATTGCCAATATCAAATTTGAGTCCCAGTTTACATTAGTGGATGATACTCGACCAGTTAAACCACATCCAGCACGTAGTGAAGAGTCTATAGCAGCTGTAGCTGAGAGTGAACGCGAAGACCGTGACGAATGGATTCGCCGTCGTTCTCAGCAGCTTGGCTTGGCATATTCGACAACTTGGCGTATTTTACGTGAGGATCTCGGCCTAAAACCGTACAACATTTAACTTATACAAGTATTGAATCCAGGTGACTTGAATTTGTGTCATATTTTCAGTGAATGGGCTCTGGAAAAACTCAATGAAAATCTGGTGTTTTATCGTTAAATTTTGTTCAGTGATAAAGCCCATTTCTGACTCAATGGATAAGTTAATAAACAAAATTACCGTATTTGGGCTGATGAGTCACCCGAAGAGTACCAAGAGCTACCATTACATCCATTAAAAACAACGATATTGTGTGATTTATGGGCTGGTGGAATCATTGGTCTATATTTCTTCAAAAATGAGAAAAATCAGAATGTTACCGTCAGTGGTAACCGTTATCGCGCCATGTTAACGGACTATGTGCTTCATCAAATTCAAGCGCATGTTCTTCGTGAGCTCTGGTTTCAACAAGATGGCGCTACATACAGCGCGTGAACAATGGAGTTGTTGAGAAATCATTTTGGTGAGCACTTAATTTCACGTTTTGCTACGGTAAATTGGCTAGAACGTGCGATATCACACCTCGCCCAAAATTGGACCTTCCGAATGAACCACCTCAGACGTAGCCGTTGCCAACATTTACATGACATCATTTTCAAAAAGTAAATGCCATGAATTGTTCTTTTAACCGATAATAAAAACTTTAAGTTCACTTTCAAATTTATGTGTTTTATTTCACATTACAAATCAAACTTCACGATGAATCACCCTATATTATAAAATAGGGTTTTCCAATAGGGACTTGACAACTTTGAATTTAATTTGTGAACGCACTTTTTCAATAATCATCAAACTGTCACTGTCAATTTATTCAGTAAACTCAACATTTTCATCATGGTACACTAACACTAACGAGCAACGTCTGCAAATTATAATTTTTTTCTACAGATATTCGGAGTCGGTGACTGCAACTTTAAGAGCGTTAACTCCAATTTCCGGTAGAAATTTTCGCCCTAGTAGGCAATAACAAGTTTAGTGCAAAAATTTGAGTCTACATATTCGTTGAATGATGTTGCCGTGTCAGTGAGACAACGGGTTGGTCGAAGTGTCGAAAATATCGCTGCCGTTCAGACGTCCGTAGCAAACGATCCAAATCAGTCAATTGCACGGCGTTCTCAAGAATTGGACATCGCTCAGACCACATTATGGCGTATTTTGCGTAAGGATCTTGGTTTACACCCATACAAGATCAAGCTGACTCAAGAATTGAAGCCGATGGACCATTTGAAGCGACGTACGTTCTCCGATTGGGTTCTGGAGAAGATGCGCCAAGATGATGAATTTCATCGCAAAATCAATGGGTTCATCAATAAGCAAAATATGCGTTATTGGTCGGGTGAAAACCCACATGTGCTTCATGAATCACCACTTCATCCACAAAAAATAACTGTTTGGTGCGGTTTGCATGCCGGCGGCGTTATTGGGCCATATTTTTTCGTCGACGATAACGATCGTCACGTTACTGTGAATGGTCAGCGTTATCGCGCCATGATCACAGATTATTTTTGGCCCGAATTGGAAGATATGGATTTGCACGACATGTGGATTCAACAGGATGGTGCCACAAGCCACACAGCAAACGCTACAATTGATGTATTGAAGAGTAAGTATGGTGAGCGTGTTATCTCAAGGCGTAGGCCAGTCGATTGGCCGCCTCGTTCGTGCGATTTAATGCCGCTTGACTATTTTCTGTAGGGCTACGTTAAGTCATTGGTTTATTCCAACACGCCCATGACGTTGGAAGAGCTCAGAGCTAACATTGAACGCGAAATAGCGGCCGTTTCGACCGAAATGTGTGGCCGAGTCGTTGAAAATTGGGTCCAACGAATCGACCGCTGGAAACGTGCCTGCGGTGGCCATATGAACGAAGTCGAGTTCCATTCATAAATGTTTTGATTGTACTTCAAGCCAATAATAAAGTTTTTGAAATATCTCAAATGGTTTGCCTTTTATTTAAAAAAAAAAAAAGTTGTCAAGTTGTTATTAGATTAACATTATTATTAATGTGAATCTTCATATTCTTTTACAAGGTAAAATATAATTTCTAAGTGTTCGTTAGAACCTAAGCATTTACATAACCTGTTACACAAAATTTCTAGTTTCCTATCTACTAAAGTTGTGTTCTCTTAAGGTTTGCAGTTAATTAAAATTTGAGATTTTCACGACCCTCGTATTCTTTTCCTCGAGCATCTGATTTTAAAAAATGAACTCACTTTGCAAAAAAAAAAAAAAAAAAAAAAACAGTGACAGTGGTTTCCGAAAAGGGAAAAATTAAACGATTGTAGTGAAATTCAAGGGAAAATTGAATTCTTACTTTTATTTGTAAATGTTTCGTAATCGTATACTTGTTCCGAGCCGTAACACGAATTTTTTGTAATTCAATTTATTTATTTTTTTATTTCAGGATTTATTTTAATTTGCCCTGCAGTGTAGTTAACTTTCCTCTGATTAAATAGCCGAAACCATTTACAAAATTATATATCGTACTGAACAAATAAAAGTTGTCACCTCCGAATTTTTAAAAATACTTCAACTGCTAGAAATTGCTTTCGTACATTATTAATGAATAATCTTCTGAAAGAATTTTTTTATTTGGGCATTTTTTACAGTAATATTTTTTAAGTAGTGTAGGGTGTCCTATTAAGACCTTCAAATAGGCTTATTTATTAGAAAAAAAGGTGTTTATCTGAAAAGTTCTGATGTTTTTATTTTAATAAAAAAGTGTTGACATGGAGGTTATGTATGGAACGCAATATCTGATAGTCGCCTCGTGACTATGGAACGCGTTGTTCCCTTTGACGAAATTTTCGATGACATTTTGCCATAGTGTCGGATCAATTTCATCAATAGCGCCTCGAATCTCGTCTTTCAGTGCAAAAATTGTTCTTGGGTTATTGACATACACCTATTCTTTCTTTGGTCTTTTTTTTTTGTCTGAAATTGTGTGTTGTGTAATGCTAAAAGTGAAGTTTAAAGAAAAAAATTTTAAACAAACTTAAGTAGATTCCAAAAAAGCAATTTACTCTTAACTAATTTTTTTTTAATATGAAGTATCTATGCGTAGAAAAGTAGAAAAGTGATTAAGGGGTCAGGCCACTCCAGGATTTTCAAAAAATAGACTTTATTTTTATTGCATTCAATGGTCCCTTAGGACTTCAAAAATGATATCCCAAAAGAATATGGCCGGGAAATATCTCGACGAACTTGTTTTCAAAGTATAGTACAAGACCGCCAGGTATTTATTTCTATAACTTAAAATTTTAAACGCGTTTATCTCAAAACTGCATTTTTCAAATTGGTCGTACCCATAACTTGACCAATTTTCAAACAATTCGCTTAAAATTTTAACTAGATATTTTATATTTTTATTTATATATTGTCTAAATAAGTACGTAGGATTTTTTTTATATAGATAATTTACATAGGTAATTTGTTATTAACAATTTTCTGACGATTTATTTGCGAATTTTGCAAGTTTGACTTTAGAAGTGCGCCATTCGGCCAAAAATAAATCAATATATCCAAAAAAAATCCACGTACCTCTCTAGCTGTTGTTATGGAGAATAAAAAAAAATTAGTGATTTTTTTTTTTAAGTTTTGACTGATTTGTTAAGGATGTTTATTTTGACCTTAATTGTACAGTGGTGTAATTTTTTTTTTTTTTTTTTTAATTCTATAATTGTTTCTTTCCTTTCTTTAATATTCATATCATGGGCTAGGCTTGTCGTAGCCTTTGGCAGAACTGGTGTTTTGCCTAATGGAAGCATTGCGTAATAACACCAGAACTAAGGTTCCGGCGCTAACATTTTCGTATAGAATGATAAGCTTGGATTCAATCCTCGCTAGAAAAACATGCATTTGTCTTCATGCAGAAGTAAAGCCTTTCATTTCCAAACTAGTGGATTTGTGTACCCAGGTCTTGGTCTTGATGAGTAATTGCGAAACAGAATTCAAAGAAGGCCCAGAATGTAAGCAGATCAGCGACTGCTGATAGGTGAACTAGACGGAAAACTATGCTTATTGCTCATAGTTTTCCTTGCTCATTGTTTATTGATATCTTTTCTTTCGATATTTATTGTGCAGTTGACAACAAACATGAGATGACGCATCGCGGAATACTTTTCTGTTACAGATACTACATACATATGTATGTAGGTAGTAATATTTGTTGATAAATTTTGTGCTGATACTATTTTTTTTTTTGTTTTTTTTTTTTGTTTTATTTATTTATTTATTTATTTTTTTTTTTTTAGAACAGACCACTCAGATAGAAAACTAATCCATTGTACACCTTATAAGTTCCTTTTAATAGAATTTCTCAGTCTTTCGTAGAAAGATAAGTAAGCGCTTCAGTGATAAAGTGCCTACAGTACCAACACCCACCACGTCAATGCCGAATACCTGAAGCATGATGCGTGATGTGTGATAGAAGTAGTGTTCCGCGGCGTCATCATCACTTTCACAGCAAGCGTCGCAGGCTGTTGTATCACTTATGCCCAACATATTTAAGTGCTTAGTAAAAGTGTAGTACCCCGTTGCGACGCCAGTAAGCAGCTTGCACTCGTTCCTACTGATGGACAGCAGGAAAGTCGCTGACCTCTTAAAGACGTTGGGAAGCATTCATTTGTTCTGTCAGAAAGATGTAAAATCATGCCGTCTGCAGTTGTGCTTATATGAAACCCAAGTCTCAATGGAAGCCTTTATCGAGGATGCAGGCAGACTTAACGTAGGTTCTGTCCTGAAAACCTCTCCTCTGAGCTTTGCCAAGCAAGTTCATTGGTGATTCAGACAGGACTCAGTAAATTTAGCCTTCCGACTGCGTTCAGTGAAGACTTGCATTCTCGAACTAGGTTGCAAGTCGTAAGGGGGCTCTATTAAAAAGTAAGCGAAGTTTGGCTGTCGCTAGAGATGCAATGCTTAACCCTTCACCCTGTAGTCCGTTGCCAACAAGATTGCATATAACTCTGCTTAGAAAACAGACAAGTTTTCCTAACGAGGAGTTAAATCTGGCGTTGCCGTCCTTCAGAAAAACACCAACGCCGCATCCTAGATCGATTTTGTAGCCATCCATGAAGACCCGACTACTTTTGTTTCCTGGCTCAGATTCTGCGCGAAACAGTCTCGGGCAAAGGAACACCGGTTTCGTATTTTTTCCGCAGCAGGAGTTTTGATGCCATTGCATCAGGCGGCATGTCCATTAGACAAGTTATAAAAGCTCCAGTGAGTTTTGTACCAAAGACCACTTCTTTCTAAACGGAAGATTTCTTTAAGAGTGCATTCCATGATATGAATATCAAGGGGAAAAAAATCTGTCAATGCATTTAAAGAGGAGCCTGGCATGCTAGGGTAGCTCACAGTCAGTTCTTCGGAATCTGTTAAAATCAGCAATAACGTATTCTCCTGTGTATTGCTGCGTCTCATGTTGTGGGTATAATGCGAGTGAGGTGTTGCGACAAATTCTCTGCTGTTTCGCTGTCGACTAGCTCGCTGATATTTTGTCGAACATGTCCTTGTCAAAGAGTTTATCTTTCCATTTTGAGTCCACAAACTTAGGGCGTGGAATGGCCTTTTGCTCTTTAATATCAATTATTACTGCCATGATGGTCACTGTCGGTATGTTCTTCCGTGACCCAGCAGTCTGGGTTGCATAGTAAGGAGTAATGAAGGTAGTCTCGATGATTGATCACATTTCCACTTTGTTTTGTTCAAACATTGTTTACAATGCTTACATTCAACACTCGTAATTTCTAGTAGGGTACGTACTTTGTCATTGTTAACCTGGTTGCCCACTTTGTTGCCTACGCATTAAAGTCTCCGCCTATAACCACTGGATATTTTTCACGTTCATCTTCGCTTGCGCTTTCTTTCATTGGCTGGAATTCACTTTTCGTCTAACTTTGCCGCGCATAACAGCTGTAGAAGTTGATCTCGTTTATTTTTGCATCAACGTACCCATCCGCCTGGTCTCGGGCATATTGGAAGACATGTTTTCCAAAATTGCGGCATGATTTAATTTGTCACAGCTCCAGATGTTGTTATCGAGAGTTTTATACAGCTCACTGACCAAAATGATGTCCGCTTTTTCGTCTCTAACCGTTTGTGCCAGGATCTATTATCTTCATGGTTGTTTAGTTATGGCTCTCCTGAAGATATATGTGTGTATGTGTCAGTATGTTGCACTCCACTCTGAGTAATTAGTTTTTAAGTTATACCTAAAAGCATACACATAATACAGTTCGTTTTTTCCTTAAAATAGATGATTCTTTCGAAATTATTGCAGTATTTACTAATCGAAATCTATTACCATATAACACATTTCACGAATGTCTGAAAAAAAAAATCTATTTGGAAACATCTGAGTTATGCAACGAATAGTAACAATTTAGAATCGCATATGCAGTGCAACCCACAATTTCATTAATACAAAGTATCTGACCGTGATTTCTTAACAAAATTGAATTATTTTTTCTTTAAATTGATCAAGAACTGCATGCTTCATAATCGTTCTTTTATTTTATTTTATTTTAAAGCCTAAAACTACGGTTAGTAGAACTAATTACAAATCCTGTAATCTTCCATTATTTTTTTAATTAAGCTACTGGACACAAACCAAAGCTTAATGTTCCAAAACAAACTAAATCAAATTAAAAGAAATATATTCAGCATAGGTCATTAATTGAAGCTTTTGGCTAAATTCTGTAGCTTTTATTCAATTCACTTCCAGTATGTATTCAACTCCTTGCTCGACACATTTTTTGTTTTAGCTTTAAAAAAACTTTTCAAGCTTTACCGGTCAGACTTAACTTGTTTGTTGATCCTTTTCGGATTAACTTGTCCTAAATTCTAATAGGGTATGAAGTATCAAAAAACATTGGAGAACACTTCGTTTTCTTTATCAGAAAATTCTTGGCGTGACCCTTCGGTTGCACCCATTTCGGCTAGTTCTTTTTCTTGTGATTAGTGTTGCCAGAAGTGTGCTCTTGCGTTGATGTAACTGAAGAACCTAAAGGACCACACTGGCCACATCGGCCGTTAAACTGTTGGTTATTGAGAATTCATTTTATAACATTCAGCTAAAAATGTCTCGACTTGTTCATTATGGTGGAAACTGAAAATAAAAATTAATTAGCACTTGGCCCAGGGACCCCGCCTGGGTCTTTTTAGGCTTTCAGACAGCCGCTAGAAATAATTTTTAGAAAATTTTGCCTAATAAACCTATTTTCTATCACAGGGAACGGACTTAAAATAATGGCGGTGAATCATAATCCTAGGCAAGAGCTGTTTTAAGGTAGGAGTACACTAAGGCGCCGGTTAAAAAGGTTATTTTTGATTGGGAGTTTAAAAATCTAAAATTATACTGTCAGAAATATGTTTTTTTTTTTTTTTTTTTTTTTTTTTTTTTTTTTTTTTTTTTTTTTTTTTTTTTTTTTTTTTAATATCATAAATACACAAGGATATTGTATGTTTTGGAGCGTCGTAAAAGAATCTGGCGTTTCTTCAACTATCAGCTGGAAAAAAAACCAAAAATATTATTAAATTAGATACTGTAATCTAGTAATTGTCATAGCCGATTTTGAAAATATTGATTTATGACAAAATGGCGGACTTTTAAACACAAATAATGATTTTTAGACCAAAAATTAGTTATTAGGCAAAATAAAAACTAAGTAAAAAAAAATCTATGACAACTACTAGATAATGTTGTATAGAATAACCATAATAAAATTCAAGGCAATTGGTTCTTTGGTTTTAGAAAAAATTTTGGATACCGATTTGAAAAACGCGTTTGAAAATTTGGGAATGACAAAACATGTCTTTTTCTGGCAAATAATAACAGTCGTATGATATTTCCGTTATACCTGGAGCCGAGCACGTCCAAGAACACAATAGAATCATAAAATGTTCTGTTCGAAGGGTCGCTTGCCTCTACCTGCCTCTCGGTTCAATGCTGCAAAACTCATTTCACTTTCTCGGCTGTAACTGGCTTATTTATTGAAATATTGACTTAGCGTTTTTACCAGATATTCTTAAGACCTCAAGCTTCAAGAAAATGGAAAAATATTCGACCATGCTAGTCGTATATCGCCCCTTAAAGCAGGGTTCAAGGTTTGTAATCTTATTGGGATCCGGATTTGAGAATAGGGAATAAATAATTTTGGAAAAAATTTATTTATTTTTCAACATAATCGTCTTTCAGCTCTATACACTTTTCCCAGCGATGTTCAAAAAGTTCGATACCCTTTTTATAATAAGAACTGTCTTGTTCCTCAAAATAGCCTTTAACTGCCAACATGACTTCTTCATTATTGGAAAATCTTTGACCACTGAGCGAATATGGTGCATGAGGTAGCAATTCAAACTTTAATTCATTAATTTTGGCCGTTTCAATAACGGATTTGTGAGCTGGTGCATTGTCTTGTTGAAACAACACTTTCTTCTTAGCCAAATGCGGCCATTTTTGCTTAATTTCTTCGCTCAAACGTTGCAATAAGTTCGCATAATACTGGCCGTTGATAGTTTTTCCTTTTTCAAGAAAGTCAATGAAAATTATCCCACGCGCATCCCAAAAAATCGGCCCCATGACCTTGCCTGCAAATGAAACCGTCTTCGCCTTCTTTGGAGCCGGTTCTCCCTTTTGAATCCATTGTTTTGATTGTTCTTTTGTCTCGGGTGTAAAGTGATGGACCCATGTTTCATCCATTGCCATGAAACGGCGAAAAAAAAAACTTTGCTAAACATTTAATTGAAACATCTTCACGACACTGTTTTTGCTCGAGTGTGAGCAAACGCGGCACCCATCTTGCACATGTCCAAATTTTCAAATAATATGCGATGTACCACACTTTTTGAAATACCTACAATGTCTGCTAGCTCGCCCACTCTCAGTCGACGATTATCCAGTACCGCTTTGTGGATTTTCTTCACCATTTCTGGAGTCGTCACCTCATTTGGTCGACCACTGCAATGCTCGTCTTGGTAGCTCGTACGGCCTCGTATAAACTCATTAACTCAAAATTTTAATGTTGTAAACAAAGGAGCAGACTCACCCAGAGTAAAATCCAGTTCAGCTTTTATATTGGTTGGACTGAGGCCTTTCAAATAAAAGTATTATATCACATAACGATGACCAATTTTCTCCATTTTCACAAATTCACTGATAACGTTCACTATTGATGGCTGCCAAACAATATTAAGTTTTTATAAAAATTCCATATGTTATGTCCATATGCTAAGTTTTTTGTTAACAATGTTTTTCTTAGCTTTAAGTATAGAAAATAAATATTATAAAGTAATATATGTTAATTAAGTCGAAAGACATACATGTAAGAATTTAGAGTAGCTTAGAGTGCCTGTGTTGGCCCAGTAAGTTATTATAAGATTGTTTAGTAATTTTAAGCTAGCATTTAAGTATTTTTTGTTAGTATGTAAGAGTTAATGATTAAGAAAATAAAATGCATATAAAACTGAAACTAAACCAAACAAATACTAAACAACGTGGCGCTTTCAAACTTGAAAAATATGTTTTCTAATACAGTAATATTTTCGAACAACTACCGCCATGTTTTGGTCAGGCCGGGTACTTCTGGGACCGCCCTAATTAGCGATTAATGTGTTACGTACTATGTATGAGCTTACTTTGTTTAACATACACAAACAAATACCTATGGGGACTAGATCTCAAAATACTTTGCCTCGAAATTTGAATAAACTAAATAAATAATAAAAGTAACTAAATATCAAGTCAGTGTTACAGTGGTATACCACCTTGATCAAAAACGAAATAACCACCGTGTGGGGCTCCCATTGTTCTGATTTGGGTTCTGTTTTTTTTTTTTTTTTTTAAGTTGGTACATCTGTTGTTGACATTCCGTCTAGATCTTAGCGTCATAGCTTGACGTTTGCAAAAGTTACGTAGCCAAGAGTACATCTATCTCTGTATGTGTTGGCGATTTTTTACAATTATAGAAATGAATTTAAATTTGCAACAACCAACTTGATTTAAATTTTGCGTAAGAAACGGATATTTCCAACGCTCGCGCACCATTAAGAGTGTTGGAAATATTGGAAAAGTGTTTCCGCAACGATTCTCTAAAGAAAACAGTCATTTATCAGTGGCACGAGCGGTTCAAAAGTGGTCGTGAGTCAATCGAAGATGATGAACGCAGTGGCAGACCATCGACATCGAAAACCGACGAAAACATTGATGAAGTAAAAGAAATGTTGGTCAATAACCGCAAATTACCATCAGAGAGATAGCGGTGGACTTGAACATTGCCTATGGATCCGTCCAAGACATTTTGGTTAATGATTGTTGGTGTCAAAAGACCTCAATTTCATGCAAAAAAGAGCCGTGTTGACGTCGCAAATTGCGATTTGCGAGGCTGAATCCGATCCCACGTTCATTAAAAGGATCATTACTGGAGACGAGACGTGAGTTTATGAGTACAACACGCAATCCAGGCATCAGGCAAGTGAATGGCGTTCACTAAATGAGCCGAGGCCAAAAAGGCAATACTCACGGTTTTCATGGATTAAAACAGTGTAGTGCATTATGAATTTTTGCCAGAAGGTCAGACAGTGAACGAAGAGTATTATTTGGGCATTATGAGACGTTTGCGTGAAGCAACTCGCTGAAAGAGACTAGAATTGTGGGCAGAAAACTCGTGGATTTTGCACCATAATAACGCACCGTCGCACAGTGTGATGATTATTCATAATTTTTGACGAAAAATGCAACAAATACCATCCAACAGCCACCGAATTCACCTGATTTGGCTCCCTGTGACTTCTTTCTGTTCAATCGAGTTAAAAAAAACTACAACTGGGAACGCGTTTCAGCTGCCGAGAGGAAGTAATGTAAAAATCGCAGGAATCACTGATGGACATACCAAAAACCGAATATAAAAAAACGAAGCTCTGGCATAAGTGTGTTGCAGTCGATGGGGATTACTTGGAAGGGGACAATATACATTTAGATGAAGAAACTTGTATTTTTAATTTTCTGAATAAATTCCGAATTTTTTTTGATCAAGATGGTATGTGGATGGTTTTGTTAGTTATTACCTATAATTATAATAACATTACACTATGTGAAATATATAAAAATCGCTTATTTAAATAATAATATATATCGCACATACATATGTATGTATCTATTTTCAATACGAAATGACCATATCCTACACATAGATGATAAGTACAATCATTTAATATTTGATTTTACTTTTTTAAAGCGATTTTAGCAATTGAATTGGAAATAGGTATATCAAAGTATGACATACATATTATATGGTAGTATACTCGTACATAAAAACCAGTGCATCCATCAAACTGGTACTGTTCGAAATGTACACATGATGATATTTTCTAAACTATTTCTTCAAAAACTTATGTACATACATATACATACATACATACATATTTAAACACTATCATGACTTTTGTTCACGCTCCCTTGCAATTAAGTTTAATTCAAAACGTAATTTTTAAATGATTGCTTTGAAGCAGATGCACCATCTCTATTAAGTGGCCATTGCACCTTAGCTAAATAGCCGCAACAAATATTAAGCAGTTATTTTTCTTAACACATGCGATCATAGTTGTGCATCCGAAATAAAGTGAAGGATACAATCAATCTATAAAGCATTTAACCAGAACATTCCTTTTTCTCCTTTTCCCATTCTCCAATTCCCTAATTATCCAAATGAAAATTCATTATTATAGGAATAAAGCATCAATAGGGTAACCGTTGTTGCTTAAGCCATGAACTTCCTCTTCTGTTATCTTTTTTATTTTATTTTTCAATATACGAGTATGTATGCATTTTTTATCTAGAAGAAAACATACTGAAAAAAAAAGTTATAGCTTCTTCCATCGAGTTTACTGGTAAATACAGCGAGGCGAATAATCAAAGCAGCAAAACAGCTTGTCCACTTGTTATTCTTCTATAACAGACTCAAGAAGACACAACATGTTGCGCTGTTCACTTCAAAGATAATTTTAGCTACATATATAGTAGATTTTGTATTTTTCTGTTAGTACTCGTACATATAATTGTGCGTTTTAGTAACTAGAAGACACTCTCGTACAATAGTGCGGCTCCTAGCAAAAGATTTTATGTTACAACGGGTTTATGGTTACGCGTTTTCCTTATCGTTAAGCCTTAACATACATATGTACATACATGAGTGGTATTTGAGCTTAGGGTAAACCTTTCAATGAAAACAGCAGGTGTAAAATTGTGTAGTGCAATTTAAGTGAAAGTGAAATGCAATTTTTTCAAAATGACCCTTTTTTACCAGTATTTAGTTCCCCATATTGAAGTGAAAGTTTAAATAAGCTCAAAAATGTATTTGTTTTATTCTAAGAAAACGGAATCAAAAAAAGCTTATTTTTAACACGTCTTTTTTTTGCTTATATATTTTACGTGCGAATGTAAGATTAATGAAAATATGATGTAATGCTAAATATACGTGCTAGTTAAAAAAAAATAATTAGGCTTGATTACCTTGAGTTATGTCAAAGAATAAGATACATACATATCAATGTATGTATGTACAATTTTGTATGATCATACATATGAATTTGTATGAATGCAGACAAATACTTTTTGTTTGCAAATTTTAATGTATGTATATTTTACGGCCTAAAGAAAAATCTGAATGAATACTGTTGTGTATTATTTATTTTCATGAAGATTTGAAAATGAAAGTTTAGGAATGTGAACGTTTTGAAGTTCAACGTAGAAAATACCATAATATTTTGATTGTAAAGTAAGTAAGTTGTAAAGTAATCTGTAACAAAAGAAGAGGGCATACATGCATACATTATTAAATTGCATTGTATTTTAACAGTATATTATGTAAAAATTCATCGGGTTCATAAAACTACCTACCTTACATACATACATATATAATACGAGAAACATAATATTAATAGCCCACAATTACAGAACCTAAGGACTAATATATGTATTTGAAGCAATTGGCGAACAATTTTGTTTCAAAGAGAGCTTAAATGCCAGCCCTTAAACTTGCAAAAAGTGCTGTTTTTAACTTGAATATGTCTTATATTTTTAAATCCGAATATCGTGTACATATGTAATATTGTATTGTAAATACGTAATAAGTAATTGCTATACACACCATTGGTAATATTGAATTAAGATGGTAACTGATCCTTGTTTGATATGTGGATGGTACAGTTATGTGAACAACTAAATTCTCTTTTTTTTTTCTGTGTAGCAGTAATTTCAATTCATTCATTCTGCCGCGATTAGTGAAAATACCAATTTTTCAGACTGATCAAAATAGAAAGTAAAGAAGTTAAAAATTTTAAAAATCAAAACCAGATGGATACTTTTAAAAGTAATTTATTTATAGACTTAATCTTATGTTGTGTAAAAATAATAAGCATCAATTTTGTTTGACATAGAATCAATTAATTTTCGGTAAGTTTTAATTGAAATCGCATTCCAAGCCGTTTTTACGGCTTCCCACAATTTAATTTTGTTTTGAAAAGCTTACCTTCCCAAAGATTTCGTCAACTCACCGCACAAATTCTCGATAGGATTAAGATCGGGTGACTGAGAAGGCCATGAAACCACCGAAACCATTTCCTACGTCGCCCAAGATTTCACCAATTTGGATGAATACTTAAAATCGTTGTCGTGTTGGGAGCTCCAAAGCACAGGCATATCCTCCTCCGCATAGGCCAACATAAAATTCTTAACATATGTTGTCACCCAGATACTATGATTAACCCGATTCTATGTTTTACAATTTCGTTACCGTAACAAGCGTGAAACTACCATGCTTTCCTTTAGGCCGATGAACATTTTATTTACCGTCAGAGTCAAACAAATTGATTTTTGTTCTATCCGTACTATGTTACGAAACAGTTTCCTGGCCCTTATATATTTTTTTTATCAACAGTGGCACTTTTCTTGCTATTCTGTCAGGCAAATTGTTTTGTTGTAACCTTCTTTTAACCGTTGGTGAACTAACGGCATTACTGATTTCGCGTTTGTCTTTGATGACATGAATGGGTCATTTTTGGCCAATGTTATTATGTGAAAATCTGTGGCCGTTTTTCTCGGCCTACCTCTGGTTTCTTCTGCAGGTTCTCTTTTGGGAGCATTGGCTACGCAGTTTACCGATCTGTCCAAATTTTAAGCAATAGATTTCAATCTTTTACCTGCATCTCTTAACTTTCGGATAATGCGAAGTTCTTCAGCGGCGCAATACCTATTTGCACCCATCTTTTAAAGAAAAGTTAAACAATTTATAAAACGTAAATTGCAGAGCGTAAAAATGTTAATTTCCATTTCCAGTACCACCCACATATCAATCAAGAATAAATTAGCATGTAGATCCAGTGTTGCCAATTTTACGTATAGCAATTACCTATCATTTTGACCAGCACTATACATATGGTATGTCATGTAACTACTCTGCATAAGATTTAATCTTTAGGCAACTTATTCTGGAAATAATCACTTATTATTTATTGTTGCCAATAAAAACGAACGTAGTGTCTTCCCAAAATATATGCGAGTACAAATGATGAAGCTTTGATTTTTTTTTTTTTTATTTTTTTTTTTTTTTTTTTTTTTAAATCTTTAAAATACGTAAGGCAAACATGTTGTGCCAGTTTTTTTTTGATATGTTTTTGAAGAAACTATAAATTCTTAAGCGAATAATTTTTGAGCTGTCAGTTCAAAGTGAAAGTACACGTGCATATGTTTTTGTGCTATTATATCATATACGCAATAAAAAAAATTGTAAAAAGAAACGCAAACCACCGACATCCCTGTTGAAGTGAATTAATATTAATATCCGATTTTAGAAGCCAAATCGTTTATTCCATTAATTAGAAGTTCGATTTGCATTATAATTTTTTAAGAAGAATTAATATAACAAACTCTCAAGTTTAACAAGACTTGTTAATATACTAAAAAAGTGAAATATCTACACATCAACTTCAAAAAACGATTTAACTGTATCCTTCAGAATGGTTCTTAATTTAAATACAAAACCTACTATATATTGGAATTTTCGGATAAATGATAGACCTACAGTTGCAGTCAATAATTCAAGTATAGTAAGAAGAACATGCTATCTTAAATTTATATTTAATCAAACAAATCTGCATTTGGGTAGAATCTTATTATATAATTTTATGTAATATCTGGGATTTGTCTAGGCGGTGGCCTAATTCAAAATTATTCTTAATGCTATACCGGATAATCACTGTTCTTTTTTGGCAAAGTTCCTGAATCTATTAATGGCTCTTACATAGAAAACCTACCATTCGAAAATGTTATCCCTTACAATCCTCTACGTGCTATTCTGGATAAATTTAGATACTTAGGTGCAACGTATGTCTTTTGCGATACTGTTTTTGGAAATGTTATGGGCAAAAAGATAAAATTGTCTATTTTTGAATTGAGCCCAACATGTTGGATGGAAATGATGTGGGCATAGCAGTTTCTATTTAAAGTGTTTATTTTATCAAGCGGACAGGTGCATATTTTAAGTTAGAAAACATAAAAACATATTTTGAACCTATTTTATTGTCTTCTAACCATACATGTTTTTGAGCTCCATTTGCAAATTTAAAGTGCCAATGTATTCGCATATTAACAAGTCTACTTTGGAAAAAAAAAACTTACATACTTCTTTGTAAAACACAAAAAAAATAATAATTAATCTAATTCATTTAAATTTAATTAATTTAAAAAAAAAAAAATTTTGTTTATCCCCAAAGGAGGTTACTTTTCACCCCACCTAGTACATTCAAAAAATTAAAAAAAAAAAAAAAATAATAATAATAAAAATAAAAATAAAATTGAGTGACGATATGTTTCATGTGCGTTATGTAGGTTACGAGCGTTACCATAAGCAAAGGCAAACGAGGCTAACGGAAAAAAAATCGGAAATATATCTTAGGAATTTTGAAAATTTTAGTGTAAAAAAAAACACATTACATTGGTTATTTTTGAATTTTCAAATATTATCAAATCACATTTTGTGATTCTGAAAGTCTACCCCAAATAGTCTATAAGAAGAACATTTACTTTAAAGAATTTTCTTATTTTATTTACTTCTTTTTATAATTTCCTTGCATAAAAGTAAAACTTTGTACTAAAGACTAAAAATAATCCTCTTCCCATTTCATTGTTATGTGTTTTAAAATTTTAATTAAAATGGTTTGATTCATGAATAGTGAGTTTCAGTTTAAATTTCGAAGCGAAGAACCCACATGTTATTTTGTGGAGAAATAAACAGTGGTTTAAATAATCCAAACTTACCTGATGCTCTATTTATTGGCGTTGTTAAGGGCGTAGTCTTATGTTCGATCTTTCTTTTTTTTTTTTTGCATATTTTCAAAGTTCAATAAGTTGAGAATATACTGTGAAAATTTTAGACCGATACACTAAGTCATTTTAAAGTTACAGCAAATAATAGGGGAGAGCGTACCCCACAGCTACGATGCAGCTCCAAACTTTAAACGAGTTTATTAAAATTAAAAAAAATATTAGACCGATTCGGCTGAAATTTTAACACAATATGCTACACATGAATGGTTCTCTCTCTCTTATCCACTTTTTTATCTCGATTTTAAACCGAAAAAAATCTCAAATCTTTTTAATCTGCTACGGGACAGAATGACAATCCTACTGAATAATAATTTTTTTGGGCAGCCACCTATTTTTTTTTTTAAAAGACCTACTTTATCTCATCAAAATGACGTTTAATTTTTTTATTTTTTTTTATTCAAAAAACATTTTTTTTTTATTATTCAATAGATAAATAATAACATATAATTATCACAAGAAGATTGTATTTCATTTTCCGCAAAAAAAAAAAAAATCCTTAAAAACCACCAAAAATTAATCTCGGACATAAGATTACCCCCCTAATGCATAAATTTGATATTGTTGGTCATGATATATTGCTCTCAGATAAGCTGATCGAAATTAGTTTAAGAGGATTGCACTTGATTCTTTCATAAATCGTTGCTACAAACCACTTCATATATAAATAAATTTTCTAGCAATTTTTCTGTATTGAACGGATAGATACTTGTAAAGGTACTCATAAATTTATATTGTTGGTTTCGTTGGACTCGCTCATGGCCAATCTTATTACAATACCTTCCACGATGATAATTTGTTTAAGTCACCGACGCTCCCTTATGTAAAATTAAAAAATCCACCTCGACTGAACTTATACAACCCTTAAAATCATAACGAGAGTCAAAACTTCATAGTGTGTGATATGCAGTCTTACTTGGCCTTACCTTCTTCTATGGCCTCTCTCGGCTCCGCTCAAATAAGATTGAACGCTTTAGCTTAAGTTAGTTAATGGTCAATGGTCTCTTTAATGTAGAGGAACAATTTTTTATGGCCCTTAGATCAGCATTAGTACTAGTAGACCCTTTCTGCTCGCTTCTTAGCTTCCTAATCTGTATATAAGACTATGGCTCTTTAGTTCCCAGTCATTCAGGGCAGTGATAAATGAACTAGTGTCTACTATTTTATTTGTCGTAATGTTTTATTTACCACTCATATTCCACTCAAATGAACTCATAATCACTGCTTCACTCTGTACCCAGCTATACATATATATGTAGGTAGTTCGGTATCCTCCTTAAATTAAATCAAATAATTTGAAAGATGTATTTAAATCATCATAGATAAGATGATGTTAACATCAAATTAGGAAAATAAACTTTTGATAGTTCAGTCAAAAAGCACACGATGCTAACGGATGTCACGTGATGATCACGTGATCAACAAGCAAATAGAATTATAGTCGCAGGTACTGATATAGAAAAATCACTTCCGATGATAGTTAAACGGCGTGTGGGATCTACCTAACAAATTTTCGCACTACGCAAAATACTGGATCACTTTGTCTAATTTGGTATTTTTGTCAAAAAATTGTAACATTGAACACAATTACGAAGGAAGAACGCTCGCTGTTCCGTTCAGTGCGGACACAACTTCATTGAAACATGTCAAAACGATGCGCTATCTTTGTGTTAAACTAAAAACTAAAAAACAAAGCCATATTTCAAAATTTTATGTAATTAATAATTCACAGATGATATTAATATTATTAGCAGAATAAAGTAATCAAAATCATCATACAATTCGCAAATACATGCGAATAGCGGAAAGCCTTTTTTGTTGTAAGCCTAGTCTATTCGGGACTGTGGCGCCATCTGATTATGTAAGTATCATGTGCTTGCAACTTTTGCAACATTGAATTAATTTAATGTTTCCCCAAAAGGCAATTATAATAGGTTGAAAATAAGATTTTTAAAACTGAGTGATTCAGATCTTGAGATCTTAGCTGACTAAATCTAAGTTTCAATATGCCATCATTAATTTTTGTCGTAAGTCGTCCTCTAAGGTACTTATCTTTCTGCTTTAATGCTCTAAAAATATTATTCAATTGTGTAGCGATAATTTTAATTAAAGAATTTATACCAAACCTTTGAAATTATAATATATGGTATAAATATATCGAATTATAAATAAAATATTACAGCATGACTTAACTTAGATAAGAGAAAACATAAGTAACTTTTTTTTAACTATTTTTATTTTCGGTTTTCAGGCCCGACAGAGAGCTTCGGTGAAATGGCTTCTATCAAAAGCGTTTAACAATCGTGTTCCAGACAACCTTAAGGAACCATTTTACAGGGATCACGAAAACCAAGAACGCTTGAAACCTCAGATCATCGTGGAGATGGGAAACGCGACATTGTATTGCCAGACTTTGTCCAACTTGTACTCGGATCCCAATTACCAAAGTCTGAATCATTGGTCTATATTGCAAACTTTAGCTCGTAAAGGAGTACCAGTAGCGGAAAATCAAGATATGCCACTAACAGAAACTGTTCTTATTCAAACTAATCCGTTAAGAATTGTAAGTAAATTATTATTTGGTTGTTCCTACTGCAAATAAATCGAAAATTCATTTTCATAAATTGCAGCAATTTTATTGAAAATTAGTTTAGTGTTCGCCTAAAAAGTGACCGTATATTTATGCGTTTTATTCACTCATGCATATGTGCATATATAACTATTATTGTAGTATTTTAAAAATTAAAATTGTAGGTATATTTTAAGACATTTAAAGAAAAAAAAAAATATTAAGGAATTAATTTGTGCAGAAAGTTTTTTGAAGGGCATCGTATCTGTTACAGGGTTTCGATGACTGACATTTTAAAAGTTTATTTAGAAAAAAAAAATTATTAAAATTGACGTTTTGAATTTTAACAACAACAATTGGGGTAGTAAAAAATGGTTGTATATTTTCTATGCCGTGTACCTGTATTTGATTCAGGTTTACGGTGTACTCCGATCCGTGTATCAATTATACGCGCATTAATTTACACGCCGTTTGGATGTTTCCTTTGATAACTTAAAAAAAAAATGAATATTCAGACTCTTGTACAGCCTACTTTTAACACTAAGGTTCAAGACTTCAAGACTTTCTTTTCCCAAATTCATTAATGGGGAATCCGGAAATTTTCAAAATATGTAATTCTTAAAATTTTGACAGTTGTTTTAAAATTTCACAAATTTTTAAAATGTTTCCTATTTGTTTTTCTATATAGCATTCTAAACCTCAACACCTATTCAACCCCTACCTATGCAATTCATTGGACCAGTCAATATTCATTCACTCCTTATGCACTCACCACATATTTAAAATTCGACTATGCAAATATCAACCACTCATCCAAACACTATTAATTCTTCCCCTATCTAACTAATATTCAACTATTGGTACAGGAATTGAAAATATTGTACATGTACATATGTATGTATGCTAATTAATTCACCAGAAATTTAAAAACGTGTAACATATACGTGAACACATTAATGTTATAATATATAATAATATAAAACGTAAGCGCGTAACTCATTCACGTGAAACCTGCATATTCAAATTCACTTTATCACGTGTTTCACGTGAAATTGAAGAATATATAAGTACGTGGATTTACTTATTATATGTTATACATGTTTCTTGACATA
The DNA here is from genome assembly GCA_907269105.1 of Volucella inanis. Lineage (NCBI taxonomy): Eukaryota > Metazoa > Arthropoda > Insecta > Diptera > Syrphidae > Volucella > Volucella inanis. The sequence goes on along the minus strand of OU026157.1, from coordinate 91,985,342 downwards.
TCTGTATTGCTTCTGCTCCGCTTGTGAGATTGGTTAAGAATGCAAACTCATCATTAACTGCTTTGGATTACCTCTTCCGTAAAGTCAGGCTTTTGTACACGTTTTTGCATTAAATTAAACTTTCATGTATTAAAGTTGGGCGCAGGAATGTTACGTAAAGCAAACCTTCAAGTGGAATTTATATATATATGCATAGAACTGCACAGAAAGGAGAATGAGACCAATAATTGGATGGCAAGATTCATATCCGTTCAAAATGGCCATGATGGTTATATACTTAAGATTACTTATTTTTGAACATTATAATAATATATTTTAATCAAATATTTTAAAAGTATAGTATTTCTCTTAACCGCGAGAGAAAGAAATTTTCAAACATACCACACACAGTTAGTCAAAAAAATTGAATTAGTTATTCAATAGCAATTTTGATTTAAGTAAAAGTAATAAAGAAAAAATTATAATACTAAATATACAATATAAAATAAGAAAAACCTCCCTTTTTTACGCCAAAAAAATATTCACACCCCATACATTAAATTCTAATTTGCCGGTCGCCTGGTTATTATTTTTATTTTTAAGTATTAAAAATGGTCAAAGTAAAGGACCGGCAAAAGATTGTGGATTTTCATAAGAAGAGATTGGGATGTAGGCAAACATCTTCAAATTAATAAAAATACTATAGCATCTATTGTGAAGAAGTATAAAGAAACTGCAAAAATTAAAAATCGGTGGCAGGGGGCGTAAAAGAAAAAAACGACCAAAATTGATAAAGTTATTTTAATAGAGGTCAAGAAAGATCGACGAATATCAGCAAACAAAATCACAGTTGACATTGAAGATGAATTTAACGTTACAATTTTTAAAGTTACAAGTCAAACAAAGGCAAAAAAAGCAGGGTACAAAGGAAAGTTGCAATTAGGAAGCCATTCATTTCCAAGAAAAATGAAAAACGAAGACTTGAACGGGCTAAAAAAAAGGTGCTTTGGTCTCCTGAGGACTGGGATGTAAGTAAAGTTTCACTTTTTAAAAAAGGATGTTTACGCCCCACTGTTAAACATGGTGGAGGTAAGAATGCTCTCCCATTTATTATGGTATCCATGATACTTTATTCGTAAATTTTGCTTAGGAAACCAAATAATTTGGGGTTGCGTGTCTTGGGGCGGCTGTGGAAATCTAAATTTCATCGAAGGAATTATGAGAAAGGAAGATTATCTCCAGATTTTGCAAGACAATTTGCTTTCAAGCGCTGAATTGTTAGGAATTGATGACAATTTTGTATTCCAGCAAGACGGAGATCCAAAGCATACCGCCAAAATCTATATTGTGAAAAAAACGGGTTGCAAAATCTAGGCCTTCAAACATCGTCAATTTAAAAACTGTGATTGAAAATGAATGGAAAACATAGCGCCAAATATTACAAATAAGTTGGTTGAATCTATGCCGAAAAGGTGTGCTGTAATATAGGCCAAAGGCGGGCACGGTAAATATTAAATGTGGGGTGTGAATACTTTTTTGTCGTAAAAAAGTTAGGTCTTTCTAATTTTATTGAATTTGTTTTCTTCAAGAATATGTAATTTTTTATGGGGGTGTGAATAATTTTTTGACTAACTGTATGTAATGGTTGTCGTTCAACTCTAATAGTTTTTTATTTATTTATTTATTTATTTATTTTTTATTTTTTATTTTTTTTTTTTTTTTAATTCACGATCTCAAGTAGGTATGACTACACTTAAAGTGCCTGAGCACGTATTAAGTTTTTAGGAAAATGGAACGGAGAAAGAAAAAAAGATTTTTGGACTCAGTGGTTATTTTTCTCCATGGGTGGCATCCGACGTTTAATGGGGAGACTAAATTTTTAGAGTAAATTGAGTTGATGTTGTATTTAAGCAACCATTCATCTCACGAGATTTAAGTTGCCTGAAAAAAAGTCTTTCGGTCACGGCTGGTATTGAACCCCGAATTGTCCAATTTGAAAATCAATACATTACTAATGTTCGTACTAACGTTTCATTGAAACTATGCTTTTCCATCGATTCTACTCTTTAGAATTCTTTCCGAGCATATAGAAAACAGCATTTGTCCGGTTGCGAAAAAAGGCGAATCTTCTCTCTCCTCCTACAGAACCATTGCACTTACGTTACTTCTTCCCAAGGTCATAGAAACGCTGATAAACCGTCAGCTCATGAAATATCTCGAAACACGAAAACTTCCCAATGACCGGCAGTACGGTTTTCGTAGTAACAGGTCCACTGGTGATTTGATGGCATGTCTTACCGACAAGTGGAACCAAAGAATACATCATACATCTGACGCAACCAAGATAGTTGCACTTGATACTTCTAAGGGATTCGACAGAGTTTAGCATCCGGCTCTTGTCGAATATGTGTGCATTTGGGGTCGACGACTTCCCTCTTTAATGGATTAGAAATAATCTTTCGGAACGTTCAATTCAAGTTGTCTTGCTTGGTTTCAAGTCTTATATTCACAAAATAAATTCTGGTGTACCCCAGGGCTCCGTTCTGTCTCCGACACTCTTTTTAATTTTTATCAATGATTTCTTTTCTGCTACTTCCAATCCTTTGCTGACGACAGTACTCTCTGCTTTGTATATTCGCTACCGGATTCATGTCACTGCACTTCTGCTGTAGAACGGAAACGGCAGCGTATGTTTAGCTCATTAACTTCCGATATAAGGTTAGGTTAGGTTAGAGTGGTGGTAAGAAAACCAACCCACTTAGTCCTCTTGGCCCGTTTTGCTGCCACATGGATCTATGATACCCTCACTCATGGAATAAGTTTAAGTTTACGATCAAGCGCAGGAGACTGTTAACGTCGTTAAGGTCGCTGTAGTAGAAGGCTCGTAGGTGGAGTTTTCTTCTCTGGGAGAGAGCTGGACATGTACAGCGAAGGTGGAGCATTGTCTCATCTTCCTCCCCGTCTATGCAGCTTCAACAAAAATCATTTGTAAAAGCGCCAAGCCTTCTGGCATGCTTGTATACAAGGCAGTGTTAAGTGATGATACTTATAATGGCACTGAGATGTTTCTTATTAAAAAGAATCAGACTCTTAGAGCGATTCAGATCCAGCTTTGATTAGATCTGTTAAGTCGCTAGACATTCAAGGTCTGCTCTTTTGTTAGCATCCAGCTTAAATAATAATTTGCACGTAGCGATTGGTATACCTATGCTACCATTTTTCTGTAGAAAGGTGGTTTCAATTTTGGGGAGTTCGTCGGCCCTACAATTCCCTGGAATGTCCTTGTAGCCCGGCACCCAACAAAGGTGAATGTTGAACTAATCTGCAATCTCCGTAACAGATGATCGGCATTGAAGGGCGGTTTTAGAATTTAGTGAGACCGAGTCCAGGGACTTGATAGCAGCCTGACTATCCGAAAAGATGCGGATATCCTTTGCAGATATTACGTTTTTCTTCACCCAGGACAGCTTCTTTAATCGCCAAAATTTCCGCCTAGAACACGCTTTAGTGATTTGGAAGACGGAAGGAGCGGCTCAATTTTAGCTTATCTGAGAAAACACCTCCACCAACCCCGCTATCGGTTTTAATAACCATCTGTATAGGAGGGAGTGGAGCGTAGAGCTCCGCTTATGAATAAACATGCTGTTCTTTGGAATTGGCTTAGTTTTTTGCAGTTGACTGCAATGTCTAAGGCCATCCACTAGACGACCACGCCGTAAGTGAGTATCGGTCTTATGACCGAGATGTATAGCCAGTGGGTTATTCGAGGTTGGAGGCCCCATTTGTTTTCAATGGCTTTTTTGCAAGAGAATAAAGTAATAGCTTTCTTAACTCTTTCTTAAATGTTAGGTTTCCAGTTTAGTTTCCTGTCAAAAATGAGACCCAGATATTTTTCTGTATCGGAAAACACTAAACTGGTACCGTTTATTGAAGAAGGGTCTACAGTTAGAATTTTATGTTTCCTGGAAAAGAGGACAAGATCAATCTGTTAAGATTTGGCTGAAGGAGTTCTTTGATAGTATTAAGATGCTTCCCTGAAACGGCTATAGCAACGTCGTTCGCATAGGCAATCACCCTGCTCTCTCCCGCTTCCAAGTATATTAGCAGTTCATTTACCACAAAGTTCCAAAGAAGGAGAGAAAGAACACCGCCTTGCGGCGTACCTCTGCTAACACATCTCTTAGCTGAAGTCCACCCAGTTTGGAGGTGATTATCCTGCTATTTAGAATAAGACTGATCAACTCCCTAAGTGAGTCGTCTCCTGCAGATCTGACAGCACAGTCATAATTGCGGATGTGTCGACGTTGTTAAAGGCGCCCTCTATGTCTAGGAAACAACTATTGTGTACTCCCTGTATTGTAGTGATCGTTTGATGTGGCTAGTCAGCGAAAGAAGAGCCGTTTCCACCGATTTTCCTTTATAGTAGGCATGTTGAGCCGTTGACAAAAGTATGTGATGAATTTTAGTTCGTATATGGATATCAATCAGTCGTTCTAGAATTGTCAGAAGGAAAGATGATAGACTTATGGTTTAAGGTCCTTTTGGACAAAATGAGAGCATGTTCCGGGATTGAAAATGAAAACCACATCGACCTCTCTCCATGACAGTGTAATGTAGATCAGTTCTACACAGCTCCTCATGATTTTCTCTAGCGTGGGCAAGATAATATCTGAGGACCTTTGTAGTTCGGCCGGTTTTATACCGTCCGGACCCGCAGACTTGTATGGTTTGAAGCTACGCAGCTTCCATGAATTTTGTTTACGGTTGCAGTAGTCCTGTTTTGATTACTGTTTGCCGCGAATAAGGTGCTACCTAGAAAGTGGGTATCCAGTAGCAAGTTGAGTGATTCATCACTTAAGGTTGTCCAGGAGCCATCGTTTTTTTTTTTTTTTTTTAAATATCTAGGCATCACAGGATTTTTGAAGACGATGTTTCTTGGCCACGATGCTTCAGTGGTTTCGGTGATTTTATCACAGAATGATAAAATTCTTTCTCTGATCGTATACGATCTCTATTTATTTCGTCGTCGGTTCGGCCTCAGATGAATTGGAATCGTAACTGTTCATTATCGGAAAGGTTACCTACGCTCTCAGATCCAAGGCTGAATTTGAGTTTTCGTTTAAAGGAGGAGCTTGCTTATCAGCATCCAGCTTATCCTTTTTGTAGATCTTAAGTTTTATTGCCTCATCCGAACCAGATCATGCCTTTAGTCTGTGCTAGAGGGTAAAGGGATTCCTTATTGAACACTATAAACGCGCATCTATAAAGTTCCTTAGCTCCTCCAGTTTCGCGAATTTCCAGTCATGAGTCGGAAGGGTCGGATTACTGAGCCTGATGATCTCCATTATACTTTCTGGAGAGGTGGGTTTGGTTTGAATCTAGGTGCGGGTTCTAGGTCTGCTAGGGATATCCTCCCTAGGCACAACTTCGAGCCTTGCATCTGGCCAAATTTCTCCTAACCACCTATGACTTTCTTAAAAAGATCAAGATATCTCTGGTCGCCAGCGTCGCTTGTAACGGGAGATGGTCCGGAGTTTTCCCGTATAATGGCCAAGAAGTTGCCCGAAAGCTTCAAATTGACCAATTGCCACCGCTCAGGTGTGATCGATCCGTCGGTATTGCTTCTATCAATTTACGCGATCATCATAGCGTCTTTTAGGACTTCGCTAAAGGACCTAGAGATGTGGTGTTGGATGACCCAGGGGTGTTTACAAGTTTGCTTCAACTATCTCTAGCGTTTAGAACACTCCTTTAGCGTTTTGAGAGCAGAGGGAGGAGTGGACAATCCGTCATTTAGGATTTTGTCGGCCCATTTGATCTTGCTCGTTATTTCTGCACTTCTTTCCACCTCTGGAATAGGTCCGAAGGTTTTAATAATGCGTGATGCATTTCGGCCTCTTGAGTAGAGCGCCTTTGATGAAGTTTGCTAATACGGCTGAGTCCTGGCTTGTCACAAACTTGCTGCTGCTAGTGGTGGAGGAAGAGACAGGACCACGGCCTGTCACAGTCTCATATCTCCTTAAAAATTTGGTTTTAGGCTTGATGCGTTTGCCTGTTGAAAATGGTGCACCATGGCCAGCCAAATTTTTACCTCTTCTGGACAATGCAGAAGCCTCGGTGCAGTAACCGCTCTACCGCCCGGTATTAAAGGAGTATCGGCCGTTTTTTTTTTTTTTTTTTTTTTTTTTTTTTTTTTTTTTTTTTTTTTTTTTTTTATAGGATGTGTCCATATTAGATCCCACGAGTAGCGGAGAAAGGATGGTCGGATACTCTTACGGAGATGTGCCTCATCCAGGTTGATCATTGGCACGGGTCGTATAACCCCTTCATCCTGCCCAGGGGAAAAAGGTTGTTTGGGTGGGTGGAGGGAAAAGAAAGAGGAAAGCATCCTTTGGTTTCAGGATTCGTCTGGAGAAACCTCTCGAGATTCATTGACCTTAATCAGCCCCTTTTAGGTAGAATTCAAAACCGTGGGATAAAATTCATAGGTGTTGCTAATATGACTCAGTCAATGGATACCCTCGAACACCGACGAAATGTCCCGTGTCTCAATTTGTTCTATCGCTATTTCTACCACCAGTGCTTCACCTCTTCAAATCTTCAATCTGCACATCAGTATACCTTCAAGCCCACTTTCGGACGTGGTCTGTAATATCGTAATTCGATCCTAAGCCGAACAATTCGCTTGTGGAATGCCCTGTCGAGTTCTCTATTTCCTAGTCATTATAACATTCAGACATTTAAGACCAATATACATCGGTACATATCTTTCTTTTCTCCCTAATTGTCCTTCGTCCCGCTGTGTGCAAACATATTAAGGGTACCTTAACCCTTTGAGCACGTACTACTTTATATAAAAAAAAAATCCATAATTACACATGAAAAAGATACCAACAAAAGGAAAGAATATAAGAAATTTATAAAAAAAAAAACAAAATAAAAGAAAAGAATAAATGTTTGCGAAAGTGTTAAAATATGTTAAATGATAAAAAGCATCTTTAAACATCATTCATGGGATTTTTTATTCGTTTGGTTTTTAATTGCAAAAGTGTATATTTTTATTGAAGTTGATAAATCAAAGCTTGCCATTTACTTTTCAAAGATTATTTCATGTAAAATACTAGTGTTGGTATCTCGCAAATAACACATGTAATGTTGTCTTCCAAGCCTGCAATTGACGCTGGTTTATCGGCATAGACGAGTAACTTGATATATCAAAAAAAAAAAAAAAAAATTTAAAGTCGTCAAATCGTACGATCAGGCTCTCTGTATGCCCTCTACGCATACGGATAGGTGGCTTAATGTCCCATAGCTTGAAATTGGTGCGAAACTTGGTCTTTATAGCTTGAATTCCTTACGTGTAGGTCGAATATGACGACCGTAAAATGATCAAAGTGGCGAATTTTGATAATAAAATTCAATAATTTGTAAGCATGCTTGACTTCGACACATGTCACGAATCACGCGTAAGCTGTCAAAAGTAGAACATTGAAATACCAAACAGCAAAAAGATCACCCTTTATTAAGTACATAATATATTTTTTGTTACAGAACGCCCACATGTCTGTGATAGAATCACTTATGATTTTATATGCAAAGGAAATTTCATCAGGCGAACGCATACCCCATGCTGTACGAAGGTAATTTTGATTTGTAGGCATCATATAAAACTGAAGCTAAATAGAAACTTATATTTAGAATCTCTGGAAGTAACTTAGTAATAGCATCTGGGCAAAATTACGAACAAACACTTTTAGCATGGATATCGCATGTTTGTGCTGCATTAAAAAAACGAATAACACAGGAAGTTGAAAGCGGTGCAACAGATGAAGCTGTAAGTATTATAAAAAAAAAGAATAAAAAATAAAAAATATTAGTAAAGTAGCATAATTTTTAATTATGAAGATTATGTGCGTTAAGTTTTGCGAAATTTGCCTTCAACATCTATTTATGAACAACTAAACCTAAGGGTTCTGAATCCTTCAGAAAGTATAGCCTCTGAAATGGAAATTCCGCATACTGCAAGATAGCCACATGACAGTTAGCCAAATCATTTAAACATGAATTTCGAACTGTAATAAGCATCCAACACCAGAAGTTTGGATTGCATTAAAATATGCTTAAATTAATTTAAATTGTCTTTTTATCTTATTGCTTTATATTGACAGAATAACAGTTTTTATTATTGTATACATTACAATCAATACAATCAAATTTAAAACATTGCAATAATATACATGCGGAATTCGTACAATTTTTTTTTCAATTAGGTAATGAGCTGCAGTCATCACTACTGGAGAGCATAAATAAAATGCTATGCATAAAATCAATTTCTATTTAAATTTTATTAACAAGTCTATAAATTAAATAATATTTTTTATGTTTATTTATTTAATAGGGCGTCCGACTTCAAGCGCCCGATATCCCCCCTGTCCGGGACTTCCAAGATCTTTGTGATGGCGTGTGCTTGGCACTCTTAATATCATATTATTGTCCAAAAGTTGTTCCCTGGACTAGTGTTAGAATAAATTATTTGCCGGCATTAGAGGATTCGATCCACAACGTTTTATTAGTTAGTAATTTTTCCGAAAAACATTTGCCATATTCTGTGTTCCATATGACGCCAGAGGATATAACATACATGAGAGGGTATACATATATTTTATATTTATGTATATATTATATATTTTGTGTATTTTATAATACATTTTATTGTTGCAGATCTATGAAACAGAACCTAGTTGTACTCCTAGCGGACTTATTTAATTTGTTCGAAATTCACCCAGCCAAATGTGTTTGCTATCCAGGCATGGACACGCAAGGTAAATATTACGATAGCAGGTATTTCGTATTGCCTAAATATAATTTGTGTTGAATCTATCTAAATATTTTTAGTACAAAAAATAAGCTAGAACATTTTAGTATGTTGATGTTTTTCATTTGTTTTTGTTTTATATATTTGGCTTATATTGCTCATATTTTATTATTGTTTTTTTTTATGTCATTGTATAATTAACAACATTATTTTAAAGTTTTGGTTTATAAATTTATTATTATTATTATTTTGCTATTTTATTTACTTATTTCGGTTTCCCATACATTATTCATTTTAACAATAATTTTTCACCTCAGATATTTATTCATATATACATACATGGCTAACTAGGGTATTCTATGATATAAAAGACAAAAAGAAAACACTTTAATCGTATTTCGAGTTCTCCTGGGAGTATATTTATTATTTTATAAGGAAAATGGAATCCATTGCATAATATTTGTCAAAGTTCCTTAATTTGTTGTTGCTTAGTTGTTTTTAGTTATTGCTTTTTTGTCAATGATATGACGCTAGAGTTTCAATTCCAAGATAATACAACAAAAATAGAAAAAAAGAGAACATTTATCGTCACAATCTTTGACAAACAATAGCAAACCTTCGAAAGTCAGAATTTCTACCTATTGGAAATCGTTTGCCCTCTCGAGTGTAAGTTTACTTTCTCACCTAATTAAGAGAAAAAGATAGGACATCACTGAAAGAATTAAAATCTATGTATATTGTATCGAAAGATATCCACAACCAACAATCTAGATATGTGTACAGCACATACTTTAAGGTTTAATAAAATAAAAACAAGACGTAAATGGAACTGTATCGAAATATAAAACGTTTTCTTAGTAATAAAAGTTGATGACACAACGAAATGTTCTGACAAAATATGTACTTGAAACTCATTATCGGAGGTCGAAAATAGTTCTCAACTTTTTCAATCATTGTCAAATTGTAACATTCACCGCCGAATTTTGGTTTCCTTTTGTATGAGAGAAAATGTTTATTTTATAAAAATAAATTGTCACTCAGTATCTGATAAAATGATTTTAAAAAAACTTCATTATACAACTCTTTACAGCTTTCCATCTTTCCATACTCATTTAAAAACGAACGATATCTATTCCATTCATTTACAGATCAATTGCTGAACACAAATTAAATATCGTTTATTTTACAGACATTCTTGAAGATAATTGAAGTGTTATTTTAAATTTCAGTAAAGTTTGTTTGAGCTTGTATCCCAAATTCGATTAAAGGTTTTATTAAACATGTTTTGGAGTTAACTTTGATTTCTTATATTACCAAATAACAGCGTTATTAGTTTAAAATGACACATTTATGAATACATAGATGTATTTTTAGGTTTCTACTTTGTTTTATTATATAGGGTGATTTATCGTGAGGTTTGATTTATAATGGAAAATAAAACACATAAATTTGAAAGTGAACTTAAAATTTTTACTATCGGTTAAAAGAACAATTCATGGCATTTACATTTTGAAAATGATATCATGTAAATGTTGGCCACGACTACGTCTGAGGTTGTCCATTCGTAAGGCCTAATTTTGGGCGCTCGTTCGAGCATAGCGGCTGGTATCTCGCGGATAACAAGAGTAATGTTGGCATTCCAAAGTAATGCTGGCTTATTCCTGAAGACCTGAGACTTTACATATCCCCAGAGAAAGTAGTCCAAAGGTGTGATATCGCACGATCTAGGCGGTCAATTTACCTTTGGACTATATTCTCTTTGGATATGGAAAGTTTCAGGTCTTCAAGAATATGCCAGCTGCGATTGACGTCCACATTACTCGTGTTATCCGCGAGATACTAGTCGTTATGCTCGAACGAATCGCCCAAAATTGGACTTTCCGAATGGACCACCATTAAAACCATAGCATTGTCCTGCATATGGTTTTAATGTACTGGACAAATTCTAATTCATCAAACTTGAAGATTTCTTCGTCCTACTTTCCATAATTTTATTTACTGTATTTTCGTTAAAGACGATTTTGTTGGAAAATTCTTCAAATTGAAAAATTTAATATATTTTTTACCATAAGTTAGAACGAATTTTTCAGGAAGGCCTACAGCATTTTTCTTCGAAATGGTATAAAAATCTTTCTAAAGATAAAAAGAACGATAGTAAATTGTACAACTTTGGATGCGTATGTATGTAATGTAAAAAAAAGAGTCGAATTTTTCCCGAAAATTTGATGATTTTTGGCCCGACAAAATCAGATTTTTCCAACAATCGAAAAACTGGAGGGTCAGTGTACAGGGAAACATTAGCAAAAAAAAAAAAATCAAAGCGATCGGATGATATGACTTCGAGTTATAACTGCAGCAAATTTGAAAAATGTAGTTTCGAGAAAAACGCTTTTAAAGATAAAATTGTTATAAATAGATAAAAATCATACTTATCAGCCCTCTTTCGAGCAGTCTGTTGACGATGCTCTAGTACTCGTAGTCTTGTTTGGTGCAGGTCCAATTATCACTCCCATCACATTAAATCTTTTTAAAATAAATGTGTAATTGAATATTGAAGTAGCAAAGTAATTTGATAATGCAATAGGTTTGATACCGAAGTAAGTAAGTGCTAAAGTAAAACAATTCACGCTGAGACAAGTCCTCGTGCTTGAACTTAGTCTTAGGTTTGGATTCTTATTAGTCGAATTCAAATGATGAAATGTACCCCAGATTGCTTTATACATTTCATCCACATTATCTTGACGTCTCATGATCGCTAGGCTGTAATAATTTTGAAGTTTAATTAAGTTGACAATTAATTATAGCGTGGTTTTACTTTTTCCTCATAAGTTCTAATCGGCTTTTTCCAAACTACGGCATCTTTATCCCATTCTTTTTTTTAACATGTGGATAGCACTCGAGTTTTTCTATCGCTGTCTTTTTTTATTTTCCCAAAAGAGTTGCGTAACTCTGACAATAATAAGCACTTTACAAACGAATCGACAATTTTTTACAATATTTTCCTTCCAGAGTTAGTACTCCACGTACCATCTCCCGAAATTTGTCTCTGAATTTTCTTTCTCTAATGTCTGCTTCCCTTCTTCAACAGCTCTTTCCATACTAAATTTACAAACTGATTCTGCTGCTGTCTATAAATTCGTGAAACATCCAGCGAAAGTTTGGTGATAAAATTTACTTGCTTAATAATTCCACAATTAAAACCACAGCCACTAAACGTCTATTTATTTCAAATACATTTTCAATCATAGGCACGGAATTGATAAACGAAACATCTCATTCACATATGACAGCAATTTTGAATCCTAAACCTCGCGGATTGGCTTGACCAAAAGTCACATTTTTTTTACAAGTTTTACACATTACTAAATTGCTAATTGCATAAAAAATCAAAACAAACTGAATAATGCAATATCCATGAGTTGGATCAATCACAATATTATTATCATTATTTTATGATAGTTTTTCAGCGGACGTACTGGTATTCGCGGTAGACTGCTCGAATGTATGTTGATTTTCCGTAAACTTTCCTTGAAACTGATGTATGCCTGGGAATGTCGTGAGTTACTTTTTGTTTTAAATACAGAGGTTGATCACTCATTTTTACTAAAATAACTTACGAAAGGCTCAGTAAACCGGTCACAGTACAACTAAATGTGTCTGACTCTGATAAACATGTGACGTAGTTATAAACGAAAAATCCCTAAAGAGTAGACCTATTCATGAATTCATTCATTATAATAGTGTACGATGACGATAGAGCTCGAACAATAACTCTGGTAGACCCCTTAGCAAACATAACTTTTTGACCGCTGAGTTACTACTATTAAGAAGGCTGTAACACACACACTATAGAATCCAAGAAGGAAAAACTGCCATTATACGTTTTCGTACATGCTCATCGTCGACGCAAACAAAAATGGTGATGTTGCTACAAAAAGGAGTACTCTTGCTTTTAAGAATCATAAAGGAGGTTTTTAATCTTCTTTCACCAGGCTTTATATGTATGTACACATACATATTTGAACTTAACTTGTGGGATGTTATGGTCATGAGCATACCATTTATTTATTTATTTATTTATTATTAATATTTTTTCTTGTTTCATTTGTAAATGTATGTGTTGATTTCACGTTTATACAAAAATTACATTTCACGAAAACATGATTTATTTTGTATGAACCTATTTTAAGATAAGGCATTGTGTATTAAAAGAATTGGTAAACTTTATTAATTCATTTATATTTAAAAAAAAAAAAAAAAAAAAAACTTTTTTGAACTCTTGATTCACACTTGTAGCAATCATATATTTGTTTATTACGAGTGCAATTGTTCAGTTATATGAATAAACACGTTAAAATTGTGAAAACAAGCTAAGGAAAAGGCGTAGCTTTGAATTCCAATAGGCAACATTTTCGCAGGACCGTTATCGGTTGAATTTTATTTCGATAGGCCCACCTTAACAAGTAATTCCATTCTGAAATTTTAAATGAAATATACCATAATAAACCATTTTTAAAGTGTCTATAGAGCAAGGAATCTTCGAAAGGAAATATAGTTTTAGATTTAACGTATGCTTGGCCAATTCATATTGTGATCAATAGTGATGCCTATATATTTGTAGTCATACACAGCTTTAATCGTAAAGGATGTCTTACTACACTTGTTTTTTAAGGACGTTGGGACAGAGCGCTGTCCATCAAGTGACCCTTATGGAGCTCTGTCTATTCTGTCTCTGATTAGCCTGGCGGTCCATCTACCTGTTGCTTCAATGTTCCATCTTAGTTACCAGAAATGTTTGGTGAGCTCTTTTGCTTCAGTGGTTGCTGCTTCCACTCCTACTTGCGTCCTCTTCTCATACACCAGCTTTCTCTCTGCGGCTAAGAGGTCAACGGGTGTCACTCCTGTAACGACAAGATACAGTGCGGTAAGAACTTGCGATACGCAGGGCTCCGCGTCTCTGTACTTCTGTCATCTGTTTCCTGTGCTTCTTCTGTTTGAGTGCATCTGCCCATATGTCGCATCCATACAGAAGGATGGCGTGTGTGATTGTCATGAGCAGCCTTCTTTTGCTCTCATGGTCCTCCAATGTTTGCCATAAGCCTGCTAAGTGATGCAGTCACTTTATCAGTTCGCTCGGAAGCGGATTTAATATGATACCACAAAGAGAGTTTAGAATCGATAGTTATTCCAAGGTACTTTACCGCGTTTTTGCTGGTGATTACTTCTGGGCCTATATGGAATTAAACTTGCGTCGGTCTTTTCCGATGCAAGACTGAGACCATGGGTTTCCATCCAGACGTAGACGTAGACACGTCTCCTTCATGCTTACTACACATAACACTTCAATCCAAACAGATCCCAGAATGTTTATCATTACACTCCGTGAAAAAAAAAACATCTGCCAGGTGTATCGGTATCGTTGCTTCTGATAGAGCATGATCACCATATGCCTCAAAAAGCATTCGATGCGACTCTGCAGCACTTTTTTTCAAATGAAAACCAAATGAAAACAAAAAATTAATGCTTTCCGCAAGTCATCATTTTCTGGTACAAAATTTGACATTTTTAACACGATGAAAAAATATGATGTTGTTTGCTCAATGACTTGATGTATACTAAATATGTTTGACAGGTGTCATAGCAACCAAAAAAATAAAAAATTAAGGCCCGTTCATAATAAATGTTCCCTATCGAGACATTTGTATCTTGATGCTCACTACATACCGGTACACCTAGTAAATACGATGGTATTTGGATATTTAAGCTAAAAAACATTATAAGCTAATAATTCTAATACATAGTTATCTTGTGTTTCGTGTTTCGTGTTGGCCATTATGTTCAGTGGGGTAACAGATCGATATGCAAATGCCAGGTCATCGGCAAATGCTGTGAAAAGACAGAATAAAGATTTTATATTTATGAGGAACAAAATTTAACCGGTTACTGAACCTTGCGGGACACCTATTTTGATTACTTTAGAACTGCTTTATTTGTTACCAATACTTACTTTCTGTGATCCATAACCATAACCATATCGAAAACTTGTCTAGAGGCCAGAGCAGAACCATTTTTTCTCAAGTCCTTTATACGATATACTGCAGAGCAAAAATCTAAGCAGTATAAATCCCTGCTCTTTGCTGAACCCTCTTACAATTTCCAAGCTAGATCAAGAATGTAAGACTTCATGAACGCAGTTGGAAGGCTAAATTTACTGAGTCTTGTTGGGGTCCTAGGTCACAATGAGATTAATTAGAACTGAAAAAATATTTTTTTTTTATTGAAATTCAACAAAATTCGGCACCTAACAAATTTCTCAAAAACTTGTGATATTGAAGCCAATAGCCATTCTTTTTTTTTTTTAATTGTCTACTACCCTTCTTGAATAAAGGAATCATAATTTAACATTTTAATTCATCCGAAAGTATACAAGGTGTAATATTTAAATTAAAAATATGATCCAAAATATCAACAATTTTCAGCAAAATTTTTTTTAGCACAAAAAAAAAAGAGCTCGAGTTTTTAACTTAGTTAACTATTCTTATAATTTCTAAACATATTATGTATTCTAAACAGTAGATATAAAATATAAAAACATATTTCCGAGTAGCATGTCACAAGCACATTACGGATATTTAATAACCATGATTGCCCAACCGAAGTAAAATACTCGCTAAACTCATTGGTTAAATAAGTCTGAGGTTTTGTTGTTTTCCTAAAACAAGACAGTATATGTTTTATATATTAATTTTTATATTTCACAGTAAAACTGTTGCAATTTTTGAGAAAAAGTTCAATTTTCCTTAAAACAAAGGTCAAATTATTGCACACTGAGAAATTATCATTTGGTATCGAGTTTTGAGTATCATAATTTAACATTCTTTCATCCGTGAGCGAGTGTCATTCACGTACGATAGCTACCAAGCTCATATACGAAGGATATGGGGTAGAAGGAAAAAAAAGATTTACAAAAATGTAACTACATATACATTTTTCCCAATTTTATACTTACATTTCTACTAAGATTTTACTATTTTTTTTTAGTCAAAATTAAATAAAATAAAAAGATTTCAAAATATTGGCAGAATAGCAACTTATTTTAAATTTGTCACAGGTTTTTTTTTTTTTTGTGTCAAATAGATACTATTGTAGACTTTTAAAAATTCAAATTAAAATTTGAAGTAAAATTGAAGTTTGATGCTTGAGCTTTCGTGTGCCACTTTTTCAATGCAAAATCTTCCTTTATTATTATATCACTCAAATTGTGACTCGAACGTTTTAAAGGCTGAAGGTATTTACTTTACGGGTAAATTCATTACTTATACATTTTTGCCCTTTCCATTTCCATTTCCGTGGTCGTAAAAAACACTAACGAGATGCTTTGAAATTTTCACAGGCGGGCTAAAAGAGGTTATACTAGATGATGGTACATTCATTCTGGGATAGTAGCGCCACCTATCTTCCAATCCGGGTACTCATCAAACAGCCCTCGTATGCATTATACAAGTTGCGTTTTATTTTTCAGGCCAATATACAGTGCGGTTCATTTCAATAGACGCACACCAGAGTTACGTTTTGTATCTTGATTTTTTTTTTTAGTCTTATGTTAATCAAAAAGAAAAAAACGTATTCAGGAGAGAGGTATAGTTACATTGAGTAAAAGAAACATAATTTCAAATTTTACAAGAGTCCTATAACGGTAGTTTTACACCCCTTTTCCTATACCATGTAAAACTGTTAGCATTTTTTCGGTTCATTTCGCACCTATAAAAAAAGTTGAAAAACACCAAAACACTAATTTTTTTCGAAATATTTCCTTTTTGTATTTATTTTAATTAATTTTGTGTCATTTTAATAGTGTGTACTGGCTTAAAGTTTTTTACACGACGCACAGTGGATTTGCTACAAGAAACCCCAGTTACTTCCCTGATTTTGATTGTGGATTAAGCGAAATTAGATGCCAGTCTTTGAATTTTTCGCTTGTCTTGCGGTGTTATAACTTTTGGAATTCTTCCTTTGTAGCTATTTCCATTGGACTCACCATTTTTGATAAAGTTTCTTATAACGTTTTCACTTCTGCCAATTTTACGGGCTATTTCGCGATTTGAAAAGCGAAAGCTTGGTAAGGTAAGCTTGACTTTAGCTTTTTTTTTCTGCCAATTTTAATGAAATAAGTAAAAGACAATTTGCCTCACTTTCTTATTAACTTTTTATTGCTCTTTGTCTAAGCACTTGATGCTAACTAATCAGTTTAACCGGAGCGACTATTCAAATGAATCGAAAAAATGTTTGCAGTTTTGAATGGTATAAGAAAAGGAGTGTAAGACAACCGCTATGGGACTCTTGTCAAATTTGAAATTATGTTTCTTTATGTAACTCTCTTCTGAATACGGTTTTTTTTATTATTATTATTTTTTTTTTTTTGGATTAACATAAGACGAAAAAAATCAAGGTCCAAAAGGTAACTGGTGCTTCTATTCAAATGAACCGCACTGTATATGCATTGTTTTAATAACTTTATTGGAATATAAATTCATTATTTATATTTAAATTATTTTCTTTTTAACATAATGTATGAAATTAGCTTCGGTGTAGTGAATGTGAGCTTTTTAATCATAATTTTTATATTTTTTTTAAACAATTTATACCTTTACCTTTAAGTATTTCCACAGTAAAAAGTTATGGACCGTTAAATCAATGGATTAGAAGTTCAGCTGATATCATTACTCTTTGACTGCGTGATATGGAACTGTTGTGTTCGAACCAAACGTGCTGTAGGTCCAATAAATTCAGCGCTCGGGTACAGGAAATGTATCATTTTAGCATTGCCGCCGGCTAATGTGGGCTACTAAGTATAATGGCCGTTGGTGTTTCAATTGAGAATTTTGAGTATTCCAGTATTTGTATTCCATTTACTAACAAAGCCAGCCAAATCGGAATTTGCCTTGTCGCTTATGATAATTTTTTGCCGAAAATAGTGGTTGTCTCTACCGAGCAGGTAATATCCAAGCATTCAATTTAACCGCCGTTTAGGCCAAATTTCCTGTAGCTGTTGCGTCGTGTTAACCGTTTGGCCCTTAGGCTATAATTCTATAGTTATTGCATAAATTAATTTTATGTTTTTTGAACATTCTCAAACTCTGAACATCTATATTTTCTGGCGTAGGTAATTTGCCGACCAGGCCTTGTTTTATGTTTCAGTGTATGCAAACTTTCAAAATGATCCATTACACGCTTAATGATTAATACCAATAAAATCATTTAATTTTAAGTGATAATAAATAAATAAACATTTGTTAGCCAAACAAAATCAGTTCGAAACATAAGACAGTGAAGTGAAGGTAGTTCTAATATAAGCAACGGTGATGTAGGGAATCAGGGCGTCCCGTGGATGAAAATATCTGTAAGAGCTTGAAAATGATCGTTGCCGTGGAAATGCGACACTACGGGATATATCTAAAATTAAACTAATTTGTTCCTAACAAACTTCTTATATTGCTCAACATTGTTTTTCTTTTTAACATATTCTAAGTAATGCAATATCACTGTAATCGCTTGTTTTATTGTGATGGCAGTCTTAAACATTCGCCATTAGTCCCCTACAGCGCAACTGATTAGTTTGAAACCAACTTAAAGTTTTCTTTTGCGACTCTATGTAATGTACATACTATAACACGTCAATGGCTGCAAATTAATTGGGGTGAATTATCGATATCCTTATGGATATTAAAAAAATATGCTTTAGTTTTATGAAATTACAGTGTCACAACACCATATTTATATGGTGTTATGAAGCCGAAAAAATTATCTCAATTCAATTTGAATTTTGAATTTGTTGACTGTAAAACTGAAAGAACCCATTTAAATTTTAAAGCCTTCTTGCCAAATTTTAAATGCACACTCGGAAACGACAGTGACATGTATTCAAAAATATTAGTAACATGCATATGTATATACAATTTAATTTACATTTCATCAAAATAAGTAAAACGTGCAATCTTCAATTTCGAAATATTTTTAGAATTATAATAAGATTTTAAATTATTTATCAGAAGCAAAAAAATTGTTTTTTTCTTTCATCTCTTTTTTATTTTCGCTCATTTCAATTTTGTACTGCGAATTATGATCAAAAAAAAAAATAAATAAATTAAAAATTTAAAATCACCGCACAACATAAGACGTCACCGATAAACAAAATGCAGTTGCCAATGAGCATGGAATATGCCACAGACGAGGTCTAACATGTCAAGCAGTTACACCAATTCCTGACCTAAGAAGTGATTTAGATCAAGCACAACCTTCCGGTTCGCCCTCCAATCGACCTCCATTTCAAGGTCCTCTAAATATTTGTTTGTACTTTAATTTTTCTGTACCAATAATTTTTTTTTTTTATAATAAGTAATATTTTAGCAAATATTTAAACTACATCTAATGAAAACAAATTCAATTTGAAAAGATAGTTTGTTTACTTGTAGTTAAAATATTTTTTTTAGCGTAATAGTGAACGTTGTCCGTTTCTTTAATGTTCTTGTTTATTGTGTTTCTATAATTGTGTATTGTTTTACTATTGTTTGCCGTTAAAAAAATGATTGTGTTTGTCTTTTTTCTTTGTTTTTGTTTGTTTTTCCGTTTTTTTGTTTCTTTTTTTTTACATTTGCAATTAACATAATTATGTTTGGTTTTTTGCCAAGTTGATTAATGAGTCGAAAAATAAAAGCTGATGATGGATATCTATACGGTTTATGTATGCAAAGTGGTTCTCATTAAAACCAACTTAACTATTTCTGACAACAGTTATTTCTGGTTGAAATATTGTTTTTATTGCCACAAAGTATCTTCTTTTTTATCAGTTTTTAACAATTCACACTGGAATTCGCTAAAAATGCCTTTGTTACATTTAGATGAATCACGCTGCATAATGCAGATGTTCGTAAGTATGAATTTAGGTATGAGAAAGTAAGAATATATGTTTACGTCGCAGCAGGAATGTAATAGATGTGCATAATCCACTTAAAAGTGTTTGATTGTTTTCAAGAAAGTATTAAATCCAAAATTTTAAAAATTAGAAAAGTAGGAGTTTAGAAGACATTGAAAATTAAAAACAATAAAAAAAAAAAATTACCGGGTTGTCTGTGACTTTAGTTAGACATACTTAAACTGTTGCCCTTCGACTTTTATTAAATTGTTTATTTTATTTGTGTTTATCAACTCTGAATAATAATTTATTGAGTCATTCTAAAAAAAATTTACCGGATATGTAAAAGCAAAGTAAAGTTTGCATTCAAATTTAGTTATCACGAACGGTCGACGGTTTCTCCGAGTCAAAAGACCATACGTAAACATTAAATTGAACATATATGGTAAACTAATATAGTAAACCCGTTTTAATTGCACATTTGAATGAACTCATTGAACAAACCCAGATCCATACAATTGGTAGATATTTATTTTGCTTACATGAGAAAGTTAAATTATTCTGCTTTTGCTTGTCACTCTGTGTTTTAAATACTACCTTGGACATCAACTTAAAATGACCTAATGCAAATAACTTACATACATCATTCATTACATTTTTGTGTTACCTTTGCTATAAACTAACACTTTATTATAACTTATTTTATTTTTTTACATTAATTTAATTTGCTTTTATTTTTCTATGCATTTGCTCGTTTGGCATGCCAATCTATATTATAAATTATTTTATTTTGTTACATTCATTTAATATGTTTGTATTTTTTTTTTTGCATTTGTTCGTTTGGCATGATAATTTTAATATTATTTATTATTTATGATTATATTTAATTTATAATAAATTCGTATTTTATAATGCTTAAGTATTTTCTTGTCTGTAAATATTAGTAATTATTTTATTTTGTTACGTACACATATATGTAGACAATATGAAAGTTTTCATTTTTAGAAAAGAACTACTCATGGGTAATAATGAACTAAAGAACTTATTTTAAACCAAATATGGAATTACATTTAATATTGACAATAACACATTAATACATTTTTAATAAATCTAATAATTTTAATAAATTAATAAAATAATAGTATTCAACCTGTAAATATTTTTGTATCTCTAAGGAGGTACAAACTCTTTAAGGCAGTAAGTTTTAAAGAACAACTGTTTGTATAAAGCCGTCGTCTTAAGACAAACATTTTAAGTTAGGTTTTCGTAAAACCAACTATATTCTGAATACATTTGCCTAAAAAATAGCTTTGTTTTTAAAGAAAAAAAGTGCTAAAGTTACTAATTATATTTATATTTATATATAATTTAGCAGCTATTTCATGCCTATTATATCTATTTTTACAATTTATTTGCACAATAAAAATGAGTACTGCTATTGTTTTCTTTTTTTTTGGAAAAGTAAATGAAAACAAATAACTAGCCAAAATATTTCATCTCAATAATACAAATCTCTGCTAATAGTAAAGGAATAAAAATTA
Source organism: Volucella inanis (assembly GCA_907269105.1). Lineage (NCBI taxonomy): Eukaryota > Metazoa > Arthropoda > Insecta > Diptera > Syrphidae > Volucella > Volucella inanis. The sequence continues at coordinate 91,964,095 of OU026157.1, read as the reverse complement.
ATTACAATAAAAATAATAATAGTAATTATGTATATAATAAATATTAAGTATGATATGAGATATCAAACTTAAAGTTTTTTTTAATCCGTTTGCTTCGCAAAATTTTAGCAAAATCTCTCCGGTACCTCGAATCTACAATCATTTCAAATATTTTCCACGTTTTTTAATTTGCTTTTCTTGACTGCTTTCCAGTTTTTAGTTGAAAGTGTAACAAATAACATAAGAAACAACAGCTGATTATATGTTGGAACATTTTAAAATACCATTCGCTATTATGAAGCACCGGATTTATAAAGTTATTTTCCAAAACGGAGTTTTTCTGTCACCGACATTTTTTTGCAAATCGTCCTTTATAATCCAACATTTATGTAATTCATAAGAAAAAAATAACTTAAATTTTTGTAATGATATGTCCTAAACAATTGTTCCTTTTCTTAACTGATAGAAACTAAATTACATATTTTCAAACTTCAACCGTTAATGAAAAAATTTGATTGGTTTTAAACTATTTCATGTATATGTTTACATATATGTAACATACATTTCATGTATGTATGTTTAAAAAAAAAAAAAAGGATTTAAAATCACAATTCAGTAATACGTTCAAAATTGCAAACCTCTTATTTGATCTTATTTAGATGCACAGATAGCAAAAAGGTTTTTTAAGTTTGTTTCGTTAAACTAAATTATATTTCTGCAAGAACCTATGTTACACTTGTAATGATGTGCCTTCACTTAAATTTGTGCTTAAATTTTTTTGTCTATTTTATTGTTTGCGCAAAAGTTTAATTTTATTTTATTTCTCATTTATTTTAAAACACAGTTACACGTTCAGCGTCTGCTACAATTATAACTCGTAGACCAACGCCACCAAAAGAATATCAATCAGTTGAGCATAACTACAATCCTACAAATAATGACGAAGGTGAGACAATAAAAAAAAAAACACATTTTTATTTGCTACACGAGCTTTTTATTTTTTTTTTTTTTTTTTGAAAACCATACTCACATTTCACATGTGTTTATATTCACATTTATTTAAGGCCTATCCTTATTTACTTTATGCGAGTATAATAAGCTCGATTTTTGTCGATTTTTTGTTTATATTTTTTTTTTCTTGCTTCTAATAATTAGGCTTTGTTGTTCACAAAACCCGAGGCATAACAACATTGTCATCAGTACATAATCAGGAGCCCCTGGTTCCGGCACGTTTGCGCCAAGCTAAAGAAAAAATTAATGTGGAAACGAAAGCAGACGAAAGAGGTTTGCACAATTTCAACCAACATAATATAAATATTTTCTACTTGTTTTTGAATTAGTTTCTATTCTTTAACTTTTTTTTCAACAACTTTTACACTTATACATATTTATTTTTTAATTTATTACAAGTAGAAATATAGAAAACACTTATTAGTGCACGATTTAAAATACATGAATTTATTACATGTATTTTGTAAATATATTTTCTGGGAACATTTTAGATAGTGAAAATATTATTTTTTTATATTATTTTAATTTCAAGCATGAATATAGAATGCTGGTCTTCAACCCTTTTTTTATGAATGAAAGAATTTTTGATAGCTATAACTTTGTCAAAAATATACATATATAAATCATTGTGTCTAAATCACGCCTAATAGGGTTTATGTATTTTTCGTTGGAACTTGTATCCTATATATATTGGAAAACAAAATTGCTGCATTTGGAGTGAAACATTTCTGGTGGTTCTTAAAAGTTCATTATATGCAGAAAAATTCACAGTTCAGTACGGTTTACGGTCTTCTTTTTCCTAAAGGCCTGAGACCTAAGCACGTTTTATGATTAATCGAAATCGTTACTGAATTATGCTCAACGAAAAATTCTTTCAAAATATAGATTACATTGATCTGCAGGAGATTGAGTTTCAACAAAATATTACGTGCCATGCATCGCCTAAAACCATCAGTTTATTGAATTCACAACTTGGAGAGAATCTGATTTCGAGAAATTGAACTGTCAGCTCCGAAGTCATGCTATGTAACACCTCGATAATTTTTTGGGGGATCATAAACGCATTTTTTATGGGTTTAAAAGAGCAACTATTAATGACTTGAAAGCCAAAATGGTGACTGTTGTTCGTGTTATAATCAAAAGTGTCCAAACATTTAACTGACATAATGAACCATCGTGGTCGAGATGATAGTATACCCGAAATTATATTCAAACCTTAAATGCCAAAAAATGATCCATCAAAAAAATAAGAATAAATTAAATCGACCATTTTATTTGAATTTGCTATGTACAATAAGTATACCTTTTTTTAAAAAAAAAACCGGCAGGCAAATCAAGTAGAGTACTATTTACGGAAATCATTACAAGCCATATTTTCCATGTACATACAACGCTCTTTCCCTTAATCTTAATTGTCAAAAGATTTCTACTACTAATTATACAATACATTTTCCCACATGTGAGTGCGGGCGTTTTTATTATTATTATTCTTATTATTTTTTTTTTACTTTAATTACAACCGGTTAAATTTAAAGTACTTACTTTTTCTTGCCACTAAATTGTTAACTTGAGGTATTAATATATTCATAACTTCTGTGGATATCAAAAATTGAACTTGGTATTTCAATAAAGAAAATTTGCCGTTAAACTCGTCCCAATAGTCCAGAAGGAAATTCTTTCGTCGAATCGAAAAATATCATTTTGAGAAAACACGATCAAAGAAGAGCCAGCTTAGTTCTCTCTTAGTTCACATTAGTAGATATACTTCATTCATAAAACAAATTAAATCTAAAAGGATACCAAGTTATATTGTAATCTTAAATGAAACTCTAGGTTACAGTTAAATTTTTTAATTTTTTTTACTCATAGTTAAACGTTTAGAAAAAAATATACAATGTTATTAAAAATCAAAAATTTGAATATGTATACATATACATCCATATGCATATATTTTGAAACGTGTGTTTTTCTATATATGTATCTTCATATGCATATGTTTTAAACGTATATTTTTCTGAAGTACTAAAAGGTCCCAGGAAATATAAACAGTTTTAGTATTTAGAATTGAGACCCCAAAATATAGGGATATACATATATGTATACATACATATATTTGTATTAACGTTATGTTTAAACATATATGTGTGTATATATGTATAACAAAAAAAGACAAAATCACATAATTCACCACATGCTCGATTTATATGCAAAATTCATGAATTGCGCAGGCGACTATGTACCCGCTGGCAGACCAAGTAATTGGGAACAAAATCGAAGACCAAGCTATGCAGGTAAAAATTGTTTGCGAATGACTTCTATCTATATTTATTTGTTGTTTTATGGAATGCTGATCGTTTTTTTTTTTTTTTCTTATGATTTAAAATGCATTAATCAATATTAGTTATAAAAATATTCATCAATTGACATAATTCCTAACATAAAACACGCAATTAATACATTTAAAACTGTTAACCACCCATAGGACGACGGTCTCGTCGAAATTCTTCTAGTGAAGACTCACAACTCACAATTGAGAATTTTGGTGGATCGCAAGATCAACTGAATATGATAGGTCGGGGATTCGAGAGGGAAAGAGAAAAGGAACGAAAGGTGTCCAATACCAGTATTGGTGGGTTGTATAAAAAAATTTAAAATTGTTCAAAAATATAAGGTTTCTTTTCTTTTGTATTTACAGAACCCGCTGTCGCAGTAAGATCGTCGATTGCAGATGCCAGAGGCACTTTACAGCTTGGCTATGACACAGATTCTGGTTCAGAAAAACAAGATCGAGAAACTGAAAAAAATTCGTTAAGACGCCAAGGAAGGTACATAAAAATAAATTGCATGCAACTCATGTGTCAAACAAAATACAAAAATCAATACTTGGGCAGATATTTCCTAATGGTCTGGAAAACTACCTTATTTTTCTTTTGATTGTTTTGCATTGGTTTGGGAATATTAGGATAGATGCTACAATCTCCCCCTTTGCCGCATAATTTTTTTTTAATGGCTAGATAATTTATAAAGTTTGTTCTTTTAACTAAGGACAATGACTTTTCCAGTTATTGTATATTTTCTATTAAATGTAAGGCCTATTGTTTAAACGAAAGGAATTTTTGTTACATGAGGTTTTACGACAAATATGTAAGGTTTTACATTTTTCTAAAGATAGTTTGACTCCAGAAAAAGGAGCCCAATTTTGTATGTCATTAAGAAGGTTAGTGAAGAGCAAGTTAGTTGTTGTAAGGTCTTTGTGTTTGCAAAGAATATAGAAATCATCGGCCTAGCACGTATGGTTTAGCTGTTTATGTTTGGTAATGAGCAAGCTCAAATCATCGAACGCTATTATGAATAACACCACAGATAGCGGGGATCCTTGTGGAATACCATTGAATAAGGGGTAGAAGGGTGAAAGTGCAAAATAGTTACTAAGATCAGATGGGTGCGAATTAAGACCTGTAGAAGGTATGGCAAGTTTTATTGTTTGCGGTGTACGTATATTCACCAATTAAGCAGTGGATGTTATGCCATAGTTTAGCTTTGGAGGAACTAGGGGTTATTGTTGAGGTAAACATTTGTAGGCTGTGTGATTTAGCAATTTCGAATTCTATTTTTTTTGAAAAGAATTAGGTTAGCCTGATTTGGGTATCTTTTGAAGGTGCGCCAAGCTTTCACTTTTTTGAGACGTAGTTCGTTCAGTTTAGGACTCCACCAGGCAACCGTTCTTTTTGCGGATTTTATTTTACTTTGAGGTATCGAAATGTTTGCGGCAGAACGTACAGCTTTGTGGAGAAGTGCGGCTTCAAACAAACATTTTAAGGGTGTTCATATTATATATTTGATACAAGGATTAAGAAAAACAATTTAAAAAACACAGTTACACGTTCAGCGTCTGCTACAATTATAACTCGTAGACCAACGCCACCAAAAGAATATCAATCAGTTGAGCATAACAATTTAACAATTTAAAAAAAAAAAATTTTTTTTCTTTCCTCTAGTGTCGATAATGTATCTCTGCGCAACATCAAACATTCCAATGATAAAGACTTTGCAGATGGCGATATATCCTCAAACAGTAATTTAAACAATTCAAAACCGAGTGCCTATGCCACATATGCAACAGATGGAGAGAGTACACCAAAACGCAAGACTTCATTCGCAGCATTGCCAACGAATACTACAACTTGGCAGCAACAATCTGCATTGTTAAATCAAAGTTGTGATCCAAATGGTAAACTATTAATACTTTTATTTTTTACTAATTTTAAACATATACTCGTTTATAGACTCATTTTTTGAAGAAGACTCGAGACCTTTGGTAGATGCTACCAAACTTACAACAATTCGCATGAAACTTGAGGAGAAACGTCGTCGTATTGAGCAAGAAAAACGTAAAATTGAAATGGCGCTTTCAAAGCATCAGGAAAAGGTAGGAAAGGCGGCCTTTTTGCAAGCTATTAATAAGGTGAGTAATGGTGTATAAAAATTGCCGAACTAATAACTTTCATTAAATACTTCCATTCGACTTAAATCAATTTTATAATCGGTCTATCACAGAAATGTGATTGGAAATTTGTCTAAGTTAAATTTTATTTTACATTATTTTATAGAAAATGTTTTTTCAAGTTAGATGACATTGTAGTATAAAGTTCAGTTTATGTTGTACTCATTATAATTGTCAGCCTTTGTTCACTTGTACTTGACCGTATCGACTGGTTTTCTTATTTTTTCCTTCTAATAGGAAGAAATGTGTTGTTTTAATTTTGTGATCATAATTCAACTTGTGTTACACTGGTGTGCTTGGTTATTGTTTTCAGTATGAGGATATTTAAGGAAAAGATTCATAATTCTTTTTAGTACATTGATGAATCTATAAGTTTCTAAAGTTATTTTCATGTAAGGTATCTATATTGCTTTCTGTACTGATAGGCAATTATTTGCGTCCGCCATTTAACCACCACACATTGAAATAATGTTGCAGTAAGTAAGTAACACCTGGTCTCTGAACTAAACCACTTGATTATAATAAAACGTGCGATTTACATATATAAACATGTGTGTAAATGGAAAATCCGAACAAAGTAAAAGTTCCATGAAATTTGTTCATAACAAAAGTAAATCTTCCAAAGTTTTCTCAAAGCTTTTTATAATTGAGCTATTTGACCACGTACTTATATGAGTTTTTCCATTATTAAATAATTTTCTGTAATTTTTTATGAAACATAAGGCACCATTTTGAAATACTTACGAGGTATGTTCAAAAAGTAAAGTTAGTGTATATTTTTATAAAAAAATATTTATCAATATTAATGTTGTCTCCTTCAAAGTAGTCCCCCTCAGATATAATACACTTGTGCCAACGCTTTTTCCAATCTTCAAAACACTTAAAATGGGCACTATTTTGTATAGCCTTTAGCTTTTCCATTGATGACATTTTTATTTCCTCAATCGATGCAAATCTCTGTCCTTTCAGACCTTCATTCCTTCATTTTTGGGAACAGGAAAAAGTCGCATGAGACCAAATCCGGTGAATATAGTGACTGAACTATGATTGTCGTGTTGTTTTTGGTCAATTAAAAGCAACGATGAATGAGCAGGTGTATTATCATGATGCAAAATCCATGAATGGTTTTTCCATAATTTTTTTATATTGCTTCTCGCAAACGGTACATAACTTCAAGGTAATACTCCTGACCGTACGACCTTGAGGTAAAAACTTCTGAAGCACTACGCTACGATAATCGAAAAAAAACAATGATAAAAACTGACATTTGATCGAACTTTGCGGACTTTCTATCTTGACTCTCTGGGTGCTTCCATTGGGACAATTGGGCTTTTGTTTCGACGTCATAGACAATACACATGATTCGTCATCAGCTATGACTCTTTTAATCAAGTCAGGATCATCATTGACGTCATTATCAAAACTAAGAAGTTTCGGAACAAACATCGCTGAATACGCACGTCTCATGCTTAAAATATCCGAAAAAATTGCATGACCCGATAATTGATAATGATGATGAAATTTCAAAACCCACATTACTTTTTGAACACACCTCGTAATTTATCAAAGAAAAAGAGTTACATTTATATTCCCTTATTGCTTTCAATAAGTTTAATAATAATTTGCTGTATTTTGACATTTTCCTTATTTATAAAATAAAAAATTGGAACTTATAATCGCAATCACCAAATAAGATACTTAATGTCAAACAAGAACTTTTGTAATAAGATAATTTTTTTTAATAATTTTTGGCCAGCATTTGGAATATATAAAATCTGAAGAGTTTTTATCAGCGGTAATGTTTTATATCTTAATAAAATACTAATTTTACATGTACCTGGTGATAGTTTTTTTTTATATACAAACAAACCCATTCATTACGCGCTTATTGAAATCATATTCAACATCATATTTTTTTTCGTTTTATTTTTCACCACATACATTTTTTTTTTTAATCGAACATATTTAACGAATTTTCATGGTGTTGGAGAAAAACAAATCATTAAAACATCCCGAAAAAAACAACCATTGCTAATATTTTTATAGGGAAAAGTCCAACAGCAATCAGAAAGTGAGAATAAAGAGCAGCCCATGATGGATGTGGAAAAGAGTATTAGTACTAATAATACCATCACAGATAATAGTGATAGTGATAAGCCTCCCGACAGATCGAGTACTGTGAATCAGGTATCGATGAAGGATTTTAAACATTCGAATGAATTTACACATAAACACAAATTGAGCTATTTTTGCTTTTTCTTCTGTTCGCAATGGCCTTAAGTTAACCATCATTTTGCTAAATACATATATTTTCTCTTAAAGCTATTGATATACATATTTAGTTAGTAGACAGAATGCGCCTTTCCCGCTCTTCAAACAAAATTTAGCTGTTAAATATAAACATGTACATACCCACACATAATCGTTTATACTTATTTATTATTTGCATATTGAAGTAGTTCTAAGATCATTTTTAATTTGAACACTAACTTATGCATGGCATTGTTTACAAAAACATAAAAGAAAAAATGTTTTTATTAATTTTTTTTTTTATTTAATTAATAAAAGCATAAGCTAAAATTCTAAAATTAATTAAAAACAATTGTCTTTAGGATGACATAGAGTCTAATATGGATTCGATGAAATGGGAAACACTTAGTAACGAATCGAAACGCACTCCAGATATTGATCCAATCGACTTGGAAAAATATCAGGTAACAAAAATATGTATGTCTTCATATCTATGTATATGTTCCTGTTCTTTTCTCTGCTTCTATTTCTTGCTCTATGTCAGTCTAAGAAAACCATATTTAAAATGATAACTGTGTTCTCGTGATTAACGCCTTCCTTTTCTTTTTTAAAAAATCATCACATTTAAAAAAAAAAAAAATAAATAAAAATAAAAAATTGGAAAATACATTGACATGTACTCATATTTTTCGGCCTTCGTCGCTATTGTGTTTAATTGTTAAATGAAAAAAACACTAACTAAATATTAAAATTGGCATAACTAACCAGCAAAGCATCGCAATCATGAACTCGAATCTGCAGGATATTCAACAAGATATCCATAGATTAGCTACCCAGCAAAGTCAAATTCAAGCTCAACATTTGCAGGCACAACAATTGATACAAGCCCAACAAATAGCGAATATGTTACACCAGGTAATGAAATAAAAATTCAAAAATAAAAAAGACAGATTTATTTAATACGCGGTGAATTGGAGAGGTATCAGTTGTTTCACTGTTTGCACATTTCAGTTTGCACATTAAGTTACTATGTAAGTGACCTCCTCTTTAACATATTTTACAAGTCTGCGTTTTTGTAGACAATGTCATATTTTTTCAAAATTTGAAAGTCCTTTGAATATTTCTAAAAAAAAATTCGGCAACGGAATTAATTTTAAAAATTTGTGAACAAAATAGGTTTGACCTACATATTTTATTTACATAATCAATAAGGTTTTAAGAAAACCTAAACCTTAACAATCAGTTATTTTAAATTATATATTTTTTTCTGATTCCTTCCTTCTCTAAATTAATTTTTGAGCAAGCAAAAAATTAGAAATAAAAAACTTTCGACGATTTAAATAAATATTGTTACTCCTTTCGTTTTTAATGGATGCAATGGAAGTAATAAATATCCTTTTAACGACTTAATTATAACATTTCACATATATGAAGTCATAGAAAACGAAACTTTATCCAGAAAAAGTATATATTCAAATTTTTAAAATAAATAGTAATTTTACTATTTTTAAGTAGGACTGACATAGAAATTTATTGACAACTGAAACCATATTTGTGACTCTTAACTATTTTTGTGGTTATACCATACTTGAATACATATATTTTCTAAGCATGAAAAAGGTAAATATGTATGTACTTACATATGTATGTACCTCTGCAATTATCATGTGCATTAAAACTCCCCAACCAAGCTCTTGCGAATTCTGACGAATTATCAAAGAAATATGTGGTTCAAAAGTGAAACTGTTCACCGTTTGACCAATTGGAAGTAAATTCCCCATTTTGGATAAATCTATTTCAATTCCACAATACATATATCATCCCTTTCTGCGCTTCGCAAACGCTTGTGATGGCTCACTAGGCTTTGCACAGGAATTTAACGGTTCCGATTGGCATACGTGGCCCATTTTTCACCACCCGTTATGACTCGTTTCAGAGATGGCTCGAGTTCATCAACAATATATGGCCGATATTAACTCTATTTTGTAGATTTGTAGTTTTGTGGTCAATGCCATACTACATAATATCGACAGCCCCGATATGCCTGTTTTGCTTGACTTTTTTGAGAATATCTTCAGCTTTTTGAGTGATTGGACGACCAGAGCGTGGCTACGACAATTGTTGTAGTAGTATTGTAAAATGTACCGACATTTCTCTTCCGAATTACTTGACAACCACTGAAAAAAAACATACTCGTATATACATACATACGTACATTCTTATTCAAACGAGTGTTCACAGTTGTCAATGCAATCATCTGTCTTTGAGTTATTTGAAAATGGCACGAACTTTTTCGCAGACCAAATATTTATATTTAATTTAAAGAAAAGAAGAATTAAAAGAAAGTATGTACACGGTTGTTATAATCTCAATTTTATAATTTTATAACTAATAATATATTAAACTTTTTCTCTTGGACCATCTAGTTCATAAACATTTATATTCATATACATTGATTCCATTAATTAAAATCGATCACGGAAATTACTTTCCCAATATAAGTATTCAAAACTTTTTCTAATCGTGCACCCAATAATAAAAGGGGAGAATGATGTGATACATTAATATAGTCAGAGCTCCCAACAACAACATTCTAAATATAGGAACCATCCTGAAATCGTAAAGCATAAAGAACCAGAAGAACAACTTTCATGATCATAAAATATATTTTTGTTTAATTTTGCATGTCCTTTTGAGTTATTTGTCTTCCTCAGTTGTTAAAACTTTTGAAGCGTTTATTATTTAATAAAAACTTTCCTTAATATTTTACTTAACTTGTTTTCATGGTCCCATTATACCCTTAGGTGAACCCACGCTTTGTAAATTCCTCAATTTTCACCTTCGATTAGTATTCATAAATAAATTTGACTTGCTATTTTTAAATAAAATTATAACTATAAATTTTTCTGCACAAAAAAGAAAAGAAAAAAAAAAACTAAATCAAAATTGACGAACTAACAAAACGCTTTCTAATCCTTTAACTCCGTTTGGCGTCACTGCCACCAATAAATTATGTAGTTTTTTTTAGGTTGGAAATGTGCTTACAAAGAAATTCTGTATGCCCCCTTGAAACAAAATTATGATCATTCCCATTCTGATTAAGGTTTTTTTTTTTTTTTTTAAATATGTTGTTTTTGTCACACATAGCAACCCTATGGTTCTCAGCAACATATTCCTGGTCAATACCAACGTCAGCCGATTCAACAAGGATTTGGATCCACACCTCATTTACCACAAACGCATAACTATCCCAACGCATATAATTCCCGTCCTCCTAGTCGTGATCCTTATCAACAACAACAACAACAACAACCACAACCAATGCAGTATATAAACGAGCATGGTCAATATGTCACTCAGCATCCTGTTTCAATCCAGCCTCAAAATCAATCGCCTTTCGTGCAACAATCTCAAAATCAACCTCCATCTTTATATTCGAGAAGTGGGGTAGGCGGAGATATGGGTGGTGTTGTTCAATATGAGAATGGTGGCTACAATTCTTATGGTAGCACACAAATTCATCACTCGCAGTATCCAATGGAACCAAATCAATTTCAGTCCCATCAACAATATATCAACCGTCCACAAGAATACGATGAATATCCTCCTCCACACCGCGGTCGTGATCCGAACTCACCACAATCAAATCAGTTTTATTTACACGAAACATCACCACAACCAACACAACGGAGGACGTGGGCTCAATCTGCAGCTACGCAACATGAACAACAACAACAACAGTTTTCAGCACAACCAATGCAATTGGTCGATGTACATGCATGGCAGTCACAAACTATGTCTCCAAAAGTTGTAGATACTCGTACTTGGAAATCTTCCACACCTTCCACAAATAGTCAAAGTAGTAGCGGCAGCGGAGGTGGATTTTTGCTACATCAAAATGGCGGCAGTGACTATGGACATCAAGAAAAATCTTTTCAAAATCTATTTCCAGTTCATTCGAGTCCACAACATAGACAGACACCACCAAGATCTATGGTGGTTAATTACAGAGTAATTTAAAATACAAATTTTTCTTTTTATAAAAATATTGCAGTATCAGAATTTTTTGTTTTATTCAGGAAAACCGACAGTTGAAACCATCACCAGCTGCGCCACCACCAGACGACATGGCTCCACAAAGTATTTGTTTCATTGGTGATGAGGATGATGTTGTAGATCAAATTGAAATGCACATCGAAACAATGCCTTCTCGAAAAACGTCAGATATAAATCAAAGCATGCGACCGCAAACGTTTCACGGAGACTATGAAAATGATATCAGTTTAAGTAAATTAAACATAACGAGTGGTAGTTTAACTTATAGGATACCATCGCCTTCAAGACCATCGCTTAATGCTAATAGTTTTCAGGTAAAAATAACTGAAATTCATATATTTCATGAACATGAAAAAAATAAATATATATATAAAAAACAAAAAAAAACAGTGGATTGAAAAAGAAATTAAAATTTTATATATTATACAAACAGTGAACAGTACAGCTGCATAATGATACTGCATATAATATTACAAAAATTTCTTTGTATTGCTTCCCTAGAGACAACCACATTCTTAGTCTTAGTTATAAGCAGCTCAGAAGCAACATTACATATTTCAACAAAAGAACATTAGATCGTTTTTCAACTTTTTTTCATATTTCGGCCTATATTCCAGCAACTTCACGTCGTCGAAACATTCTGAAAGTTGGTTGTTTTTGACTTAATTCTATTTTAAAATATGTTATTGTATAAGTATGCTCTGTACGACTGCGTTGCGTTTGTATTTATTTTTAAAATTTCAATTCAATGTTGCGTAATAATTTGAATAAACTACCTTTTTGGCGGTTCTTTAAACTGAGTTATAGACTCAACAAAACAAGACATAATGTTTGGAGAAGAAGCAGTACACAATAAGTTGAAAGCATAACGATCAGAAACCAATGCAACTAAAATGCGATAATATAATCCACTTAATAGTGTAAATATTTATATTTTACTATCAATATTGCAAAAAAAATATGTATTTGCATTTTTGGCATTAGTTTCTACTCGTTTGATAAGAGAATAAATTTTGCAATTTTATCTCTGATTGTTTTTTATTAATCCAGTTTGAATATATACGCATGTATAAAAGTATTACGTATGCCTAGCTGCTATGCTTCTATGGTATAACTGTTAATGTGCAAAAACTAATTTACATAGGAGTTTATATTTTCATTAAGAAAAGCTTTTTTTTACCTTTATCATTGTGTTTTATGCAGGATCCTCAAGAAGATTCAACTATCGAAAAAGGATTTTATATCTCCTTTGATGATGATCAACCAAAACGGCCTAAACCACCCTTGCGCGCAAAACGGTCACCCAAAAAAGAAAAGAGTCTAGATAGTGTTGATAGAATACAATTACAAAGCAATTTTGAACGTAATGGTAATAAAAATTACTTTTTAAACGTGAAAATATAAAATACTTAAATTTCTGTATTTTAAAGAACTCCAACGTAACAATAGTTTCGACAACCACAAAGCCACTTACAACAAATATACAGATGCACCCATACAGCTTCGGCAATTGACTGAAAACCAAAATTTAAATGTAAACGATCGACGTCACTTAGAGGATGTTACAAATCAACAGGTTCAACAGCAGTCACAGAACGCTTCACAGCAACATCAAATACATAGCGCAATAAGTTTATCACGATTAAGTGAACCTAAGGAGAACAAAGCATTAGTGATTGGGACCGAACTGTCGAATTTAGATCCGGTAAACATTAAAAATGATTTTGTTACAATTTAACAGAAAATGATTAGGTTGGAAAAAGTTAATAATATGTTTATTTGTTTGATTAATGTTATCATTAATGAATTAAAAAAATTCCCGTACAGTAAAAAACAAAAACTACTTATAGCTCGTGTATGTTCAGCCAACAAAAACTATTTGGCACAACGAAAATGAAATTTTAGAACTAACTCCAATGTATTTCATTGTCACTTTTATCAAAGATTAAAGATTCTCGAAAACAAGGCCAATTTTACCTCAGTAAGCTCGATATAAAAATGACATCAAACCAAGTAACAAGTGACAAGTAAAAAAAAAAACGAAATGTTGAATTTGCTGGTATGTATTAAATTACAATATAAGAAATAGCACATTTACGACGTTTGAGATCAGCTTCGATTCAGCCCGAGATTGCGACTTTGGAATCAAGAAAATTAATGCTATCATACCAACCAACCTCTTCTGCCTTCTATTTTGGTATCCCCTGCCCTAGTTTTCACTGTGCATCTTTTGCATATACATATGTATTCTTTCTTTGTTTTATTTATTTATTTATTTATTTTTTTTTTTCGAAATATTGGGTCAGATAAAAAGTCACCCCGGTTTTTGGTACATTTTTGAAAAAAAATTTCTTTATTCAAAATAAATTTTAAACAAGTACATATTGGCCATTATTATCTATGACCTTTTGCCATTTTCCGTGTAGCTTCATAATTCCATCGGTGTAAAACTTCTGTGGTTTATCAGCGAAAAACTGGCCAAGTGATTTTCAGCGTTTCTTCGGTCGGCCAATTTTTTACCTTTAAGAGAGTTTTGCAAAGACCGAAACAAATGGTAATCAGATCGTGAAAGTTCCGGACTATACGGTGGATGCATCAACACTTCCCAACCAAACTCCGTCCATTTGTTCCGGGTCATCAAAGATGTGTGTGGCCTAGCATTGTCATAATTGAAGATGACTCCCTTTCTGTTGGCAAATTCTGGTCGCTATTTCTTGAAAGCTTTATTCAAACGGTCGCGTTTTGCACAATAGGGGATGGAATTGACCGTTTCGTCACGTTCTAGCAGCTCATAATAGACAATTCGCTTCCAATCCCACCAAACACTCAACATAACCTTGTTTGCCGTCAATCCAGGCTTTAAAGTCGTTTGTGGTCGGTCACCGACCTTTGACCATGATCGCTTGCGTTGGGTATTCTCGTATTTAATCCATTTTTCATCGCCTGTAATGAATCGCTTAAAAATGGTTCCATTTCATTACGTTTCAACAGCGTTTCACTGATGGTTATTCGGTCAATTAAATTTCTTTGAGTTAATTCATGTGGCACCCAAACATCGAGCTTCTTTGAGTAGCCTGTTCGTTTTAGATGATTCCAAACTGTCATACGGTTGATGTATAGTGCCTCCGCTATTTCCACATAGCTTCCGTGCCGGTCTTGCTCCATCAATTGCAAAATTTCATTGAATTTTTCATTGACAGACCGACCAGTGCGAGGTGCATCTTTTACATCGAAATTTCCGGAACGGAATCGAACAAACCACTCCTGGGTCCGGCGATCACTCACAGCATTCTCACCGTAAATTACACAAATTTTTGCAGCGTTTTCCCTTTTTTATAGCAAAAAAGCATTACAGCGTATTTCTTCAAATATTTTGCTCATATTCAAATCAGTATAGCTTTTAACACAAGCAACGAATTATACAGCTGCCTTCACAAAAAATTTAGTCTGACATTTCACCTTTCAAACACGTGTTCGTTTGATACAATCAGATTATTGTTTCCAGATAAATGGGTACCAACACCATCTAGTGACAAAAAACCGCAGAGACTTTTTATATGGCCCACTACTTTTGTACTCTTCATTTCATCACGAAGTCTCTTTTCTTTCTTTTCTTTTATCATGCTAAATTTTTTAGCACTCTTTAAATAAAACATTTAATTTTGTCAGTAATACATTCATTATTTTAATAATAATATACCATAAACCTTTTTTTTGTATCGTATATTTTTGTAGAGAGTTTTAGCCGAAATAAGTACTACGAGTCTTAAAAAGTAGGTCAGCAAATTCTTTCTGTGTTTGTACTTATGTCTGTGTACATATGTATTGCAATTCAAATAAGGGAATCGATTTGGTTTAAACTTTGGATTTTGTGACTGAATACCCTAAGGCCCAATTTTTATTAAATCGTTGTTTTTATTTCATTTATTTATTTATTTTATTTTATTTTATTTTTCTTTTAAGGAATCTGTCGACGAAATGGAACGTAGAAAAGAAAAAATCATGTTGCTTTCTCTCCAAAGGCGTCAACAACAAGAGGAAGCTAAAGCACGAAAAGAAATTGATTCAATGCAGCGAAGAGAAAAAGAGCGCGAAAAGGAGGAAGAACGTGCTCGCAAAAAAGAAGAACAAATGGCTCGTAGGGCTGCAATTTTAGAGCAACATAGACTTAAAAAGGCTATTGAGGAAGCTGAACGAGAGGGTAAAACTCTCGATCGTTCTGATTTGATTTTGCAAAAACACCTTTCCAGCCAAACGCAACAGAGCCCTGCGGCGCCAAGATTACGAACTCAGAAAATGTCTCGCCCCCGCCCAAAAACGATCCACGTTGAAACCGGTTCAGTAGATATAAGTGAAGCTTCCAGTTTAGCGTCTAGCCGTGGTAAAAAGGGATCTAGTACGAATCTAACAGGTATGCTGGAAAAGGCTTTTGTGCTAAATTGTAATGTGTTGTTTGTTTGTTCCCTATTTAAATGTTATGCCTTGTAAATAATTTTTTATCCCAACATTTTACAGTTTAAAAAGTTGTTAGAATATAATAGTGTATTTTATTAATTTTGTTTGAGTTTACATTGTTTTTGTTTTCTTTTTATTTCGTTTTCTAAATTTTTAATTTGATTATGGATGATGATGAACATATAAAATGTAAGGATATGGCCAGTTAGGTTCCAATTCCATGAGAAGAGACTTTTATAGAGGCTCTCAAGACTCCTTGGCTGTAAAAGGTAATTTTGGTTATGCCGTTGTTATGTTTTTATTTTGTTTATGTATTATTTTAATTATTTTTGAGATTTTTGTTGTAGAATTTTTGGTAGAAATTTTATGTTTTTGTAGCATGCCTTTTTATTTTCCTAACAAAAACATTAACCTGCACGATATTTTTCTGATAATTGTATACCAACAATAGTTGATTAATCATGAAATAAAATAATTTCTTCTTAGAATCACCAGATGAATATCCTAGCACAAGTTCCACACCGATTGGTCGTCGGGGATCGTATAAAAATTCAAGAGGTTGGTGGAGGGTGAATTTTTATTAATACTATATCTTTCTATGCGTCTTTAATTCTCATGTTTTATTTATTTCCCTTCCCTACTATACTATTTCAAACGCTTTTTTGTTGTTTTATTTGCTAATCTGATTTATGACTCGATTTTATCTTGTTTCTAGCGTGATTAGCGAAACAGACCTTCACTTATTTTGTTGCTAATACAAAAAAAGAAACAAAAAATGTTAGATGTTATTTGATGCAAATAAAAAGCAAGCAGCTTACTTGTCTTTAAATGAACCAGATTTGTTGCATGATAAATTTGATTTGTCAAGTGTAAAGCACATCACAACATTATAGAAAATAGAGTATTACACTTTCTGTGTTGGACTTCAGCATTTTAAATGTGGTCTACGAATGCAATTTACATTTAAAATTACTTTATTAATTAGATAGTGTGAAGTATGATGACATAATAAAGATGGTGTGCATATCCTAAGTTTGATTAATTGGCGAAACTGTATTAAAAAAAAAGAAAACCTCTTGAGGTCTTAAACTCACACATTGAATGAAGAAAAAAAGTGTTTTTTGTTATTTTCTTATTGTAAAGAACACGATTGCCTTTGATTGACAAATGCTCTTTTTCACAAGATGTTGCAAACATAAAAATTTTGACCGTATTAAATCTATCTGAATATTAAGTTTATTTTCACTCCAAATCCATTAAAAAAAAAAAAAAAAAAAAAAAAACGTTCTTGTAAGTAATATCACTTTACTTTATTTCATTGAAGTATAAAGATCGTATAAATCCTGAATATTAAGACTATTTTCACTCCAAATCTATTTAAAAAAAAAAAAAAACCTCGTTGTAAATATTACTTTACTCTATTGCGTTGAAGTCCAATACCCATGTTCAAAACAAAAAAATATATATGTAAGCTGTGTAAAGATTTCGACTATATAACTTTCACTTATAATAACTATAACTAATACACTAAAATTGGAACTTTAGTTTTTTTCAGTGTTATAATTTTAATTCTTTACTTTCTTTAATTAACAATGGACAAAGGCCCAGACAATGAAATGCTACAAACTTAAAAATCTAAATTTTTTATCGGGCGCGGTATTTGTATTATTAGTCTTCTAATAATCCATTTTCATAAAAAAGCATTTAAAAATGCAAATTTTATATCAATGGTAATGGTCCGTTAATAATATCATATTAGTTACTTTTCGTTAACATATTTACCCTTTTCGCAAAATTATCCTCAAAATATATTCAGTAAACTAAATTTGAGCACACAAAAATCTCATTTTAATATACCTACTCGTATAAAATAAATCCTTTTAAATGTTGAAGTAGGACAAGACGTAAATTTTATTTTTTTATTTTTATTAAAAACGATTTTTGAATATAAACCAACAATCAAAATTAAATTCATTAGAAAAACAACAAAACAAACAAAATGTGGGCCTTTTTCCAGAGCCAACTGTCGAACGAGGTCGCACAATGTCACGTATATCTGTTGCTAAAGGAAGCACCCTCAATTTCCGAGGTCGAAAATCAAATTCACTAATGAATTTGTGCGGTAAGACTGAAAGCGAAGAATTATTACATTATATTTATATCTTTCATTATTTTCTCTGTTCTATCTGTACATTTTTTTTTTTTGCATTGATTGTTTAATATCTACACATTTAATGTTTCATTTTTTTTTTTTTTTTTTTTTTTTTTTTTTTTTTTTTTATCTTACGTAAAACTTTTGTTTTGTTATTTACATAAATCGATTTTATTGCTTTAATCTTTAACGCGATTAGTAACATAAGTGAATATATGTACATATATTCGTATATACGTATAAAAAAATAACATAAACTACTCCATAAGACCTTTACTTTGAATCATTATCATATATGTATGTATATTATATTGCTATATTTAGGCTATAATTTCTTGACCGACTTTGAGATATTTTATGCGTATGTACCTTTAAAAAAATTAATGTAGATTATTTTTTTATTGGAATTTGTTTTTTATAACATTGGAAAAAAAAAATACCACCTTGATTAAAAATTTACCCGAATTTATTCATTTATAACAGAAAACTAAAAATACAAGGTTATTCATCTAAATCTATATTGTCTCCTTCAAAGTAAATCCAATCGACTGCAACACACTTATGCCAGCGCTTGGTCCAGTCCTCGAAACATTTTTTATATTCGGTTTTCGGTATGTCCATCAGTGCTTCCTGCGATTTTTCCATTACTTTCTCTCGGTTGCTGAAACGCGTTCCCCGTAGTAGTAGAAAGAATACACAGGGACCCAAATCAGGTGAATTCGATGGCTGTTGGATGGTATTTGTTGCATTTTTCGTCAAAAAATTACGAATAATGATGGTGCAAAATCCGCGAATTTTCTGCGCACAATTTTGGTTTCTTTCGCCGAATTGCTTCACGCAAACGTTTCATAATACTCAAATAATACTCTTTGTTTACTGTCTGGCCTTCTGACAAAAATTCATGATGCACTACATCGTTGTAATCCATGAAAACCGTGAGCATTGCCTTTTTTGGCCTCTGCTCATTTGGTGAACGCCATTCACTTGCCTGATGCCTGGATTGCGTGTTGTACTCATAAACCCACGTCCTTTTGATGAATGTGGGATCGGATTCAGCCTCGCAAATCATCTCTTTTGCTACGTCAACACGGTCTCTTTTTTGTATGAAATTGAGGTCTTTTCGCACCAACTTTGCTGCTACACGACGGAAGCCCAAATCATTAACCAAAATGTCTTGAACATATCAATGTTCAAGTCCTCCGCTTTTCTCTGATGGTTAATTTGCGGTTATTGACCAACATTTCTTTTACTTCATCAATGTTTTCGTCGGTTTTCGATGTCGATGGTCTGCCACTGCATTTATCATCTTCGATTGACTCATGATCACTTTTGAACTGCTTGTGCCACTGGTAAACGACCGTTTTCTTTAGAGAATCGTTGCCGAAACATTTTTCCAAAATTGTAAAAAATCGCCAACACAGAGATAGATGGGCTTCATAAATTTTGCAAATGTCAAGCTATGACGCTAAGGTTTAGAGGGAATATCAACAACAGATGTACAAACTTAACAAAAAAAAAAACTGAACTCAAATCGGAACAACGTGAGCGCCACAGTTTTTATTTTTATCATTATTATTATTTTTTTTTTTTAAGTTATCAATTAGTTTTTTCATAGTTCATAGTTTCATAGGCAGTGGTTAGTGGTTAATTTTCAAATATCAAAACTTCTGCTTATGAAAAAGTTTCTAATTCTCTCATTGGTTTGTCCCTCTTTACATAAACTGACAAGATAAACAACACAGCGAGTGGACAGACTCTTCGTAGGTCATGTTGCACACAAAGGCTATCACGACAATTTATTATTTTGTTTATTTGTCTAATTGCAAAATCGCAGACCTTCTTTTGGGACTCATTCAAAAATTCGATATCGTCATGCAGCCTATTTTAGCAGCAACCAAGCAATCCGTTTTTGAATTGCATTTTACATACATTAAATTTGTTTTGAAACTTAATTTATAGTTTGATTTGTTTGGGTGAAATAGAAAATAACCTGTTAGGATTCAGAAAATTAAGATTGATATGCAAGTTATGTATTAACGTTTATATTTTATTGCAATGCAATATAAACTGTTGACTATTGACTATTAATGTGTTAAAGTGAAAGCTTCGTTGGCAAAGCCACTGCATAAGCTTTTTCATCAATCCTACTTTTTAGAGCTCTTTCCAAGCAGATGGAAAACAGCATTTGTCGGGCCTGTCCCTAATCTCCTAATCTTTCTTCCTACAGACCCATTGCACTTACGTCCCTTCTTTCCAAGGTCATGGAAACGTTGATACACCATCATGAAATGTCTCGAAATGACTAACAGTATGGTTTTGGTAGCAACAAGTCCACTGGTAATTTGATGACATGTCTCACCGAAAAGTGAGACTTGGCGAAAGCAAGATAGTTGCACTTGATATTTCTAAAGCATTTGGCAGAGTTTGGTATCTTTTGTCGAAAATGTGAGTTTTTGGAATCGATGACTCTCTTCTTCAATGGATTAGAAATTAATTGTCGAAACGTTAGATTAAAGTTGTCTTAGATGATTTCAAGTCCGATATTCACAAAATTAATGCTGCTGTGCCCCAGGTCTCTGTTCTGTCTCCGACATTCTTTTTAATTTTCATTTTTATATCTTGTATACTGCTTCTCTAATCCAATATATTCCTTTGCTGATGAGAGTTCTTTCTGCTCTTTATATTCGTTCCCGGACTCAGGTCCCTGCTCTTCAAAAGTAAGGTGACTTGAAATAAGTCGACTCTAAATAAAATAATGTTTACAAGTGATACAAGCTCTTTCAAGATGGTCGGAAAAAAGTCAATAACGAAAAACACTCTGGACGAGCACGAGGGCTGAAGAGACCTATGTAAGGAGGGAGATTTGCAACGATTGAGGAAATAAAAACGGCATCGCTGCAAGAGCACAAAGCTCTACCAAAAAGTGCTTATGAGAAGTGCTTCGAGGTTTGGAAAAAGCGTTAGCACAAGTGTATAATATCTGAGAGATATTACTTTGTAATACAATAAATAAATAAATTAATTAAAATATAAAGTCACCTTACTTTTTGAACACGCCTCGCAAATTCCGTTACTAATTCAATAACAAATTAATCCACAGAGTAGAATTTAATGCTTCCAAAACTCAATGCTTTCTGTTGTCATTAAAGTGAAACTTAAATATCTAGCCATCATCAATGAATGGGAAAATTATACCATTCTCGGTATGTGTTTCAGTAACAACTTACGTTAGAATGACCACATATTCGATGTCGTCAAAAATGCTGCGAAATGTCTAGGTTTCCTCAAGCGATGTAAGAAATGTTTCACCCCCTCTGATCAGGCCTTAATATATAAGACATTCATTCGACTAAAATGGGAATATAATGCCCTTTTCTGATCAGGTGCTTTTAAAATATCTATACACTTGCTAGATAGGATTCAAAAATTGCTATAAAACTCATATGTGATACTAATGTTAATTAGTCAATTGACAACCTTGAAAACCGAGGAGCATTCTGCCCTTCAATCCTTCAACCGTAGCACGTGTCTCTCTAAATGCTCATCAGTATACCCTCAAACAACTTGCTTCCTAAGTTTCCTTCGTGTAAAAATATTGTAAGGGTAATTAGCGAGCTGATTATAAAAAAATGTATTTTCTAAAGTTTCATGTTCGTTTTAAATAATTTTAAATAGAACAAAAATGTCAGTGTTATTTCGACTATTTTTATTCGAATATTGTCCTTAACCATCAAAATTCTGGTTGGTTTGTTGGTATACACTTCGCACAATATGAAAAAAATCAGAGACCTTGACCGGCATTTTCATTGTAGCACCAACTATGTGGGATGTGGCGCTGTCTTATTGGAACATCATATGCTCTTGGCTGTATTGATGTAATTGAGGTACTTAAAAGGATTCCAATATTTAACTCTAGCAATCACCAGTAACTGGTTCTTCTAGCATCCGCACCATACAGCCATTACGAAGTTATAATGGTCGTTGTGGTTTCAGTTAAAATTTTGCCTCAACGACGTGTTTTCGGCTTAATAACGATCCATTTCGACATGTACTTGATTTTTTGTCAAAAACGGTAGTCATCTTTACCGAACTCTAAAACCCGAGTATCTTTAACTCGTCGCCATTGCCATCTTTCAGTAGGTTTGTCACTAATTGATTTTTATACCTGTAAAACTTTGTCTCACTGCGTTAATATATCTCTCAATGGATGCAGATTTTGGAAATTTTTCTTTACACGCTGAATGGTTGATTTGCTTGACACATGATTAACATCAAACTTTCATATTATTATTTTATCTAGCTGAAACTACAAAATTGTAATGGCTAAAAATCTATAAAAATTAGCAATATATTTTGAATAGTTACTTGATTATACAATTCCGAAAACCCCATGTTATTTATTTATTTTTTTTTTATTTATTTCGAACTCAACGAGCATAAAAATGGAAATATTGAAAAATTGTCAAAATAAAGACCCCCCTGATGTGTTTATGTACTTCTTTGTCACTTATTTAAAGTTTATCCGTACATGCTTGAGAATACATAAACAAAACATAATTAGATTATATCCTTTTTAAAATGATTTTTTCTATGTAAAGCAAAATACATATATAATAGCTTGTCCAATAAACCATACTCCATCATACACTCATCCTTTTATATATTTTTCGTAATTAATTATTATTTTCAGAAGTTTAATGCCTTAATAAATTACTTGATGTAAGAAAATGTTAAATTATATACAATACCATAAGATTGAAATCAAATCAACCAGTGCAAAAGAGAGAAACCTTAATAGAAGCCAATAAAAGAGTATTTATTTTTCCTTGTGAATGTTCTAACAACAAATTGATAAATATAAATTGTGAAACTTTTTTTAATTAATTAATTTTTTTATTTAATTAAACAAAGTCGAGAGTTAAAAAAAATCCGTTAAATTTACTGTTAAATATATTTTTTTTAGCAAAACACCATTTTTACAAAGTTTACGCAGTTTGCGAAATACAAAAATAACAATAAATCTAGTAAAAATAGGTGTCAACTACCATGCCCACATATTTAAAATTTAGGGTTAAAAAAGTATTGGAAATTCCTTATAAATTTAAAACATAGTGGAGCTTACCATAAATATTTATAAAAAAAACCCCAATTTGCATCCAATGAGTTTTTGAGTTATTGAACTGTGGTATTCCAGTTTCAATAAAGGTACATTTAAACCAAGTGGATAAAATTTGAGGTGAAATCAGAAAAAATGTTATATGCGGTGGGTTTACTTGCTATTTTTTATAGGTGGGGTCAAACATTTTTTTAATGTTTTCAATGTTAAACTTATACTGTTAATGATTCACTACAAAATTAAAAGGTTGCGTTTTTAATTAAGCATGAGTTATTATTATATCATAAAACTATAGCAAGCTTAAAAGGCTAAGTAAACACTTTGTCTGTAATTTAAAATGAAAATATTTTTACGTTTAAAAAGAATTTTTTTTTTATTTTTTTTTTTATTACATATTGCAAAAAAAAGTAATTTGAATCAGGTATACGCAAATGGCACATAATATAAAACTTGTGCATCTGAAAATAAAATGCGGAACAATTTTGACTTTTCACTAACACATCATTGGCTTCTCTTCAGTGTCGAATAAATATTTCGGCTTTTATTAAAGATAAATAAATACCAAATAATTCTCTTCAATTGAGAAAACGAATCATAAACAGTTCTAAATTCCATTAAATATCGAAATGAATGAGTTCTAGAATGAAACTAACAGAAAATGACATAATTTAAAACGTAGCATTTATAAAAACGAACTGATTATCATTGAACAGTGAGTTGATGAAGAACTATGGTTTAATGCTTTAAAGGGATAATCGTGGAATTGTGAACTGTAGAAAGTAGTAAACCATTTCTGTCCCAATGTTTGAATAAAACTTTATTTTATAAAATAATAACCTACAAATATTGAAATAGAAATTTACTAGTCTTGAAATTTAATCTGATGGTCATGAATGGTACTTATAAATTGATGTATACTCATGGTCTAAAAGGATATTGTATTGTATTGCTTGTTTAAGCTACAGACTACCTGCACCCGAATATGAATTCTGTTTCTTACACCGTCTACAGCTAAGGTTAAAACGAAAAATATGCGTCAAACCATAATAAATATGTTTTTTTATGATTACTGATTTTCTATAATTAGTTAAAAGAAAAAATACTTTTAATTATTCAATCATAGTTAGGTGCTACGCTAATTTGCATTTATAATACCTTTATGCATGTACATTTCAAATATTTGAAAGACATTTAAAAAAAATAATGGAATTTTCCTTTACAATTTTCTCTATGTTAATAATAATAATTTTATCTTTTCCATTGTGTACAACAATAGCCTTAATTTTGAAGTTACCCAAATTCTTCTATTATTATTATTAGTAAAACCGGTTAAGAAATATGAAAGTATACTTTAATTTTAACAATAAAATCAATTTTCAAAAGTAACGACAAGAGTATAAATATAAACAAAAAATGAAAGTTAGAATGAATAAAAATCTTCACTAAGAACAAATCAATTTTCAATTTAATAATTAGTTTATAAAAATAACTTTGGACTACGTATCACAATGTTAGGTTTTACATCGTTTCTGCAAAAGACATATTAATATAGACTCTACTGTGGTGAAGTGCCAACAAGTAGTTTTCCACACTGTTGTCCCAAGAAGTTATTGCAACAGAATGACTTCAAAAATTTACACAAAATAAATTTTGAAATATTGCGTGTAATGTGTTTTTTAATTTAAAGACTACGTACATATACATATTGGGTATGTAATTTATTTCGTGCGGTTTTTTTTTCAAAATTTGAACGTTTATTTAAGAAAAACATGTACAATAGTATTATTCAAAGTACTGCCCATCTGAAGCTATGACTTTTTCCTATCTTTCTGGCAATTTTTGGATCCCATCCCAAAAGAACTGCGCCGGCTTGGCAGCCAAGAATGAATCAAGCCAATTTTTGATAGTCTGCTCTAATGTGAACCGTATTTCAGTGAGGGCGTTCTGCATCGACCGGAACAAATGGTAGTCAGAAAGGGTGGGGTAAGACTTCCCATCCACTGGTTTCCAAGTAGTTCTTAACTGGAATAGCAACGTGGGCCCGAGCGTTGTCATGATAGAAAATTATTGCCTCGTGTCTGGTCGCATATTCCGGCCGTTTTTCGGCTACTGCTCTCTTCAAACGGATTAATTGTGTTCGGTAGCGTTGTCCATTGATGGTTTCACCCGGTTTTATCAGCTGATAATACATCAAACCCATCTGATCCTACCAAATACAGAGCATTACCTTTGCTCTATGGATATTCGGCTTTGCCATTGATTTGGCTGGTTGGCTGGGTTTCACGTATGATTTTTTTGCGCTTGGGTTTAACGTAATGGATCCATTTTTCATCACCAGTAACAATCCGATGCAAAAATGACTTCCTTTTGTGGCGTCCCAGCAGCATTTCGGACATGCAAAACTCGGACGGCTTGAGTTCATGTGGAACCCAATTTCCTTGCTTTTGAATATATCCAGCTGCTTTTAAACGTTTTGAAATGGCTGCTTGAGTGACACTCAAAGATTCTGCGAGCTCTTCTTGTGTTTGGCAACAATCTTCATAGAGTAATGCTTCCAGTTCTTCATCTTCAAACTTTTTTGGCTGCCCAGCACGTTCATCGTCTTCCAAGCCAAAATCACCACTTTTAAATCGTGCAAACCACTTTTGGCACGTTCGCTCAGCTAGTGCATGTTCACCATAAACTTCCACCAAAATACGATGACTTTCGGCAGCAGTTTTCTTCATATTAAAGTAATGAAGAAGAACTCCCCGCAAAACACTTTTTCAGGCACAAAGTTCGACAAATTTGAGTGGAAAAAAAATGATTGTTGTTTACACTTCAAAGGAATGACATATACTGAAATGACGTACAATGACAGTAGCTTTCCAACGCATGTTCAAATGGAATAATAATATTGGAATAATACAAGTTACGCCATCTCTTAGCAAACCGCACGAATTAAGTTATAGACAAAAAAAAAAAATATATGTACATAAGTTATGTAAATATTTTAGAATCCAAAAAAAAAATTTTTTTTTCTTTTGGACGTTATAAGCATATGTATGTAGGCGGCAAATGCAATGTTTCGAACTCAAATATTAAGAATGTTGTTACCAGAGTAAAAATTGCTGAAATTGACCACATTTACGTTTCAGTTGGTCTATCCGTTTCGGTGGTTGTTACTTCAGGATTAAAAATTCATGTATGACAATTTCTGCTACTTCATATCTGGCTTACACATGTAGAGACATGCATATGTATGTATTTATCATTCAGTAGAATCTTATATCCAATCGTTTCATAGACTCTTATAATTATAATTTAAATTTAGCAACTGTAGAAAATATAATCTGGATAAAGGAAATATATACAATTATTGAAAATTACTTCTTACCTGTTACATTGATGTATTCGTAAATTATAGTAATTCCTCGTCCCTTTGTCAGTTACGAAAAAATAAATGATTTTGTTAAGATTATTATTTCAAAAACATTTGAAATACACGAGTTTTTGTGCATCTTCACAACGCTAAAGAATATATACGTATGTAGCACGTTTGAACTTTTATAAAAAAAAAAAAAAATATTAAAAATAAATTCAAAAAAGGTTTTGATAAGTAAATACATGAATGTTATACAATATGTATAGATCTACATATTTTAGAACTACACATTTTTAAAATTTGGTCGTATCGTATAAATTATAAAAATAATTTAAGAGTTTGGTGCACTTCATAAAAAAAAATGCAAGGTCATTGTTTGTCCCTTTCATTTACTAATTATTAGTAAAAAAAAAACTTACAAACTAACACTGCTTGATGCCTAACTCCAAAACTTTTTTCTCTTTTCTCTCTTTTTTTTATTTGGATGAATTCATTATTTCAACATTATTAAACAAATTTATTCAATGAATTCGAAACAAACAAATGCATCAATCATTAAATGTAATAAATACGGATCCATTGTGCTTTATAAACTCTATAAATCCATTACGTGTCTAACAACAACGACACAATTGTAAATATTTGCGAATTCTTTTTGTTTGAAAAAATTCAATCTGATTGGTGTGTGACCAAAAAAAAAAATGCTATCCGATTTTCCGGCTAGATACAGATTCCGGCCTAGGACGTGCTACACCACCACGACGTGCACCATCTCCTGGAATGGGCCCATCAAGTAGGCATTTGCCTTCGCCATCGGGACCGGGGTCATTACCACCCGGACTGGTGTCGAAACGCCGTGTCTTTGACGACGGATCCAGCGATATATCTTCATCAAATCAAAATTCAATGATGGAGTATTCGGGTTTGTATAGCAAGAATGATTTCTTTTTCATTTACTTTTCAAATAATATTAAGCCGTTATTTGTTTATACACAATGAATATTCTTTTTTTTTTTTGGTAATATTTCCTAGTTTAATCTTTTATTTAAAAAAGCATACGTTTTTATATATAAATTTTGCATTGTTTTTTGTTGTTTGTATTTTCTTATATTCGTTTGTGATGTCCGAATTTGCGTTTATATTTTTTAGTTTGACGAATTTAATTTAATTAAGTTATACATATATACATTAAATTAACTTAATCCTAATACATAAAATGCACATATTCGATATAAGGTTTTTGGTTAATTTACGTAACATGTAAGGCGAATGTTATTAACAATAAAATGTATTTTTTTCAGGCCCGAAACTTTATAAACAACCAGCGGCCAAATCAAATCGAGGTATAATTCTAAATGCCGTTGAATACTGTGTATTTCCGGGCGCTGTGAACCGTGATGCCAAACAGAAAGTCCTCGAAAAGATTGCAAGATCAGAGGCAAAACACTTTCTGATATTGTTTCGGGATGCCGGTTGTCAATTCAGAGCCTTATACAGTTATGTGCCGGAAAATGAGCAAGTATTTAAACTTTACGGCACAGGACCTAGTCAAGTCGATGAAGTCATGTTTGATAAATTCTTTAAGTAAGTATTTCAAATTTATATTGCAACAATTTTTTTTATATTAAATATATAATATTAAATATAAATAATATAAATAAATATTAAATAATAAAATTGGCTAAGTAGCAAAATTTTACAAAGAAAAATGTATAATCAAAACATTAAAAAAAAAAAAAAAAAAAAAAAATAGTGATTTTTTTTAATCGTGATTCGATTACAGTAAGGTAACTCGTTACTTCAGTTTTATTGATTGCCACTTTGTCATTTACAAGACAAAAAATTTATTAAAAAAAAAAAAAAAAATTATGTTGTGTTTGAAGAGCAAACATATGAAAATGAAAGCATAGATGGTAAAAGTGTTTAAATATAAATTAATCATTAATCAATTGGCTATTAAACGAGCTCTTGGATACTCTAGGCTTAATACACTAGAAGTTATAATTAAATAATTGTTGGTACAATCTGCTTCTCTGAAGGAGCTTTTTTTAAACACCCTGTAACTCAGTGGGTGTTGAAGATAGACCCCTTCCCTATCATGCGTTTTTTTTTTTTTTTTTTTTTTAACATGAACTAATGAATCAGATCCCAAACACCAAACCACCCAAACCAACCAAATCACCCTGTTCCTTACTGCAATTCTTAATACAGAAAAGGTTTGAATTTTAAAAACCCTAAGAAAGTATGCCCTTCCGCGTTAAAAAGCAATGAGTTATAAAACACTTCCAATAAAAGTTTTCATTGATTTATTAACAGATGAGGCGAAGCGTTAATTAAAGTAGACCATTCGAGATTTGATTAATATGCCAAACAAACCTTAGGTCCAGTTGTCATTCGCATATGATAGCACAGCTTAAACTACCCATACTATGATCCCAAAGACACAACTATAATGCATTTCTAGATACTAAACTTTACATTGATGATTTTCTACATTGCCTTTGATACGTACGAAAAGAGAAAAAACTAGAATTATTTCGAAAATATTTTTCCACAACCTTTTCGATAGTGGAAACAACTTTAAAAATAGCTATAACTAAATATTGGTTAATGAGAACAACCAAAGAATGCCTTTATATACATAGTATATGCTTTGCCTGTTTCGATGCAAGTTGGGTACAGATAATATATAGGGTGACTAGATGGCAACGATAGTTTTTCCAATTGTTATTTTTCATTGTTTACCAATGACATCTAGCTGTCAAAATATTCAGTAAGGTTTGCCATTTCATCGTGCATCGTTTTACGGTTGCCGAAAGTGCGTAAATTATTAAAAAATACTATTGAAATTCCGGTTCAGTTGTAAATACGCAATGTGAATTCCTTCGTGAGATCAGTTGTCATCATGGCTTCAGTGTGCAGGCAATTCGTCACACCGTGAAAAAGTTTGAGCATGAATACACTCTTTTAGATCTTAAACCACCAACCAGACAGAGATTGATGCGAAATAAAAAAAATATATCCACCATAGCGGACAGTATTAAAGAAGACCCAGAAATGTCGATTCGGTGCCGATCAGCTGAATTGGGAATCTGACTCCGACTTATTTTGCAGTTTGATTTAGGCTTTGAAGCTGAAGCCCGACGACCATAGAAAACGTCGTGAGTTCGTTAATTGGGAGCTGAAAATATTAGCGGACTTTCTGTGGTCAGAGCTCGACAACATTGATATGTCCGAGCTGTGGTTTCAACAAGACGACGCTACATGCCATACAAGCAACGCAACGCAGGAAGTTGAGAAGGAGTTGAGCGTTCATCAACTGGCCGCCGCGATCATGCGATTTAACACCAATAGATTATTTTTTCTGGGGCTACGTGGAAGTCCTCAGTCTACACTAACAAACTAACCACTTTGGACGAACTCGAGGCCAACATTCGATACGCTATTGCCGGCATAACGCCGGACATATTTGACCAAGTCATCAAAAATTCGACCGACCGCTTGACGCACTACCAGCGAAGCCCAGGCGACCATTTGAATGATCGTGCTATTCAACACATAATGGCATGAACGTAGCCTTAAAATAAAGTCAAAATCAATTTTATATCTCACACCGTTGTTGTTTTTGTTAATTTTTTTTTCCTATTGTTCTTATCTAGTCACCCTTTACAATTATGATGAAATAACAATCTTTTTTAACTAATTAAATGCATAATATTCATTTATTTATTTATTTATTTCCAGATATAACTCAGGCGGTAAGTGTTTCTCTCAAGTCCACACAAAACATCTTACAGTAACAATCGACGCTTTCACAATACATAATTCGCTATGGCAGGGAAAAAAAGTTCAGCTGCCTAGTAAAAAAGACATGGCGTTAGTTATTTGAATAAAAAATGAGCGCTGAAACAGAAGAAAATCCTAGTACGTATATTGTTGTGGCACGACAGATATTGGCAGCAATAGCAGAAACCATAAAGATTAACAAATGTGGGTGTAAGCATAATACGGTTTAATGTATATTCAAGGCTGAAATGCATTCGTTTGTGTCGACCATTTAATTATTAATAAAATTATAATTGAATTTAAATAATTTATATCAAAATATACTAAACGAAAAGGAAATGAAAACGTTTATAGAAAGAATGCCCCTTAAACCCGCCCCCATTTTGGAAAATTTGCTACCAAACAAAAGAAAAAAGTTCTTAGTAAAAAATTAAAATTGTAATCATTTTAACTTGGCTAAAAGATAAACGATTTCTCTATTTCTTAGTCTTATTGTAGATGATTAAAATAAAAGGGTAATGAAATTCATCACTACTATGTATTAGTTTTAAGAAATGGTAAATTATTTTTTTTACTGTTATTTTGCTATAGAAAGGGGATTTGAAAGCCGTCACCTTTTTTTATTTTATTTTTTTTTATCTTAAACTGTTCTTGTTTTGTTTGCTTATTAATTGCTTGCAATTTTTCCAAATTAATTTTAAAATATTTTAATTAAAATGTTCTTTTAACAAAGTTTTAAATATAATCTATTATTTCCTTTTATATTAAATATAGAAACTATTTTCTAATACTTCGTTGTTTATTTTTTTAATTCTACTGCCATTTGCCGTTTATTGTAGTAACAATTTAAACGACTACATAATTTAGTTAACTCTATACAGTACTGATGTTAAAAACAATTTTTGGAGAATTATTGTCGGACGCATTTCAAGATACAGCTCCACAAATAAATGTCAGGATAAGCAATTGAAAGCTGATTTATCATAAACTTGTACTCTGCTTAATCTTTTTTTACTTATTTATTGAACTAATTAAGATCCTGATGAAAAGACTTTGCATAAAAAAAAAGAACTTTAAATGTTATCTATAGTTAGCATATTGGCACAATGGCTTCATCATAATATAACATGTCAAAAACAACAATGAACTGATCTATTAATTTACGAATGTGATTTCAGGAATGCTAATAGTTAATATTATGAAAACGTGTTCGAGTCCATTTAAACTTTCAATAAATATAAAAGAAACATATTTTTGTGCCTTATTGGTTAAAATGGAAACAAGTTTCGGTCAAATCACCAAATTGTCAATGGAATTAGTTTTTGGACTTGAAATTTTATTTAATTTCATTTTCCATTGCGTATAATTTTTGTTAATAAACTTCAATCACATTAGGTTATCTATTGGATAATTCATTTAATTGTGGCGGATCTCAACATCATAAAAATTGATGATACGGATAATTTTAACATTATCTGATATTCATCAAAAGTTTTAATTTGTGGAAAAGCTATAAAATATCTTGTTTGGAATCTGCCACTTGCCAAAAACTATATCTCATGACCTTAAAGGGAATTGCAATGGGTTTTCAAATATGTTTCTAAAGAACAATGCGCCGACAATTTGATTCTCATACCATCATCAATATTGACTTACATTCCGTTCAAGCTATACACAATTAAAAATAAAATAAAAACTACTAACAAATATATCGCCTTAGCCAGTGATTTATTTTAAAAATGAATAATATCGCTAACTTCCTCTTCAGAGTAAAAACAATGTAATGTGGCAAATAAAAATTAGTGGGAATGTTATGGATCCTATTATACTAATTCTTTAAAAAAAAACCTATAGTTTTTTTGAAAATTGTAAGTAAAACATATGGTCTTAAAAATGTAATCAATTTCCAATTAAATAGTAATTTTCTTTTGTTAATAATTTTGTGTATTTTTTTTTAACTCGAAAAATTTATATACACGCAATGAAAACATATAATAATTGTGTTTAAGGCCGTAAATAATATTATGAAATTTTTAGTTCTCAAACGAAAGACTCATGAAATTTACTTATATACATACATATACCATACAAATAATTAATTGTATAACGATAAATTTACAGCTTTTTATATATGACGAAATTGGATTCATTTTATTTTTTATTATTTAGCGTAATTTAAATTTAGTTTTTTATTCGAGTTTACAGCACTAATTTAATGATTTTTTTTATTTATGTACATTTAAATAAATAACTACTTTACTACTTGTTACGTGTATACAATTAAACAATATAAAAATAAACACAAATGAATTGTTTACACTTTGTTTATTTCGCAGCTATTTAATAAATAAAAAAAGAAAAGCAATTCACAATATTCAAAACGAAATAACGAATACTGTAAGGAAAAGAGGAAGAAAAAAATTGAGCATTGTTATTTAGAATAAGCAAAATATAAGTTCTCTCTTTTTCTTTGGTGAAAATGTTAAATGAAAATAAAAAGTATGTTCCGTCGCAAAAATAATGAAATAACAAGTGCTTGCGAACTTTTCAAGTATTTACTACTTGACAAAAAACACCGATGAATGTTTTTTCTTTATATAGTCATTTTAAACAATTGGCGCGAACATTTGTGGAAGGAGCTGGTTCGTTTTGTAACTTATGTTGATAACGCATCTATGTATAGTACTTCTACTTAATCTGTTTGAAAGGTACAAATCGTATATACAAAAAAATATTGATTAGAACTCAGTAACAATTCTACGAACTTTTTAAGAGAGTGTAACCGTATACAGGAAACAAACCTTTATGGTAAACTCTCTGACGCATTTCTCAATTACAAAATTTACCCAATGTTCACCTACATAAACAAGTTGAAAACAACCGACGGTATCGTAGTAGCCGCATTAAGATTTTCTTCAAGCAAAGATTTGTAGAAATATAATATAAATAATATATACCAAAGAATACGTCAAACGATATAATCACCCGTATTACGAAAGTGGTTTAAATTGTTCGACTCGTCATTTAGAGAGTCATTTCATTTCGCAGTCGGTCGAGTGTCGGTCGAAACTTAAACGACTCGACTTTCCCCTGATTTATATTCCACATACATAGATTCCACAACTACAGTTGACAGTGAGATTGAAATTTCGAATTGTTTTGCTGCGATATTTCCACAATTCGAAATTGCTTGTGTATTAAATAAAAACAAAAATTATATAATATAAACGTGGACAGCATAACAATGTTCATAGCACTGAGTAATGATGATAAATAGGAATCCAAGAAAAGAATTAATACGAATAAGAAAAAGAAGCTTTTAATGCATAGAAAACATTTGTAGTTTTTATAGTTGTACGATCTAAAATTTTTCCATTTGATTTTGATGCAATCTTAATCGTTAATTCATTTGAAGAACGTATGAATGGTTTCGTCGTCTTCATCGCTTGGGAGCATCCAAAAATTTTTCCAGCAAGATCAACCAGCAAGAAGTCTTGCTAATACTTAATCAATTTCAGTTAAAATTTTTTGTTTGTACAGTCCTCCAGTAGCTTCTTGCTTTTTTTTCTTCTTTTTTTAAATTTACTTTAACATAAATTTAAGATCAAGCCAAACCTATGAAATATAGATAATTCTGAATTATTTTTTTTCATATCTTCATTTGCGTACCTTTTCACATTCCTTTTCACTCGTAAAGGTGGGCCCTAATCTGTTCAAAATCTCATTTTTTTTTTTTTATAATCCCGCTCGCGCACCAAGGTGATATGAATACCATTTTTCTGCTTTTTATCAGGGCGCGGGCTGGTGGTGTAGTAGTTTGAAACTCAGGTGTATTAATTAGGTTTCAATATTTTTCCCAGAGGTGGTTGGCAGTGGTTCTAAGTACGTGCTAGTTGTTAGTTCGTTACGCTTAGCCTAGCCAGCAACCACTCCAACATCAGTGTAATGCCTTCATGTCAGAGTTGACGCTGACGGGATTTTCATATAACTACATACAAATTCTATGAAAATAACTTTTTCAGAGAATTGCCTTGCATGGGATTCGAACTCGCTACCCTCTGTTTGAGGAGCCGGTTGAGAAACTCCTCTTAAAATTCGCTGCTTATAATTATTTTTCTCCATTAATTCTACCAAACGCGTAATTTGTTTGGGATTTGATATTTTTATTTAATATAGGGTTTTCTACAATAATAACGACTTGACATATTTTTTTTTAAATATTTCAAAAACTTTATTATTGGCTTGAAGTACAATCAAAACATTTATGAATGGAACTCGATTTCGTTCATATGGCCACCGCAGGCACGTTTGCAGCGGTCGATTCGTTGGCCCCAATTTTCAACCACTCGGCCACACATTTCGGCCGAAACGGCCGCTATTTCGCGTTCAATGTTAGCTCTGAGCTCTTCCAACGTCATCGGCGTGTTGGAATAAACCAATGACTTAACGTAGCCCTACAGAAAATAGTCAAGCGGCATTAAATCGCACGATCGCAAATCGACTGGCCCATGTCTTGAGATAACACGCTCACCATACTTACTCTTTAATAAATCGATTGTAGCGTGTGCTGTATGGCTTTTGGCACCATCTTTCAACAGGATAGGTCATCCAAGTTCATATCTTCCAATTCGGGCCAAAAATAATCGATGATCATGGCGCGATAACGCTGACCATTCACAGTAACGCGACGATCATTATCGTCGACGGAAAAATATGGTCCAGTTATTTTTTGTGAATGAAGTGGTAATTCATGAAGCACATGCGGGTTTTTACCCGACCAATAATGCATATTTTGCTTATTGACGAACCTATTGAGCCAAAGATGAGCTTTGTCACTGAAGATGATTTTGCGATGAAATTCATTATTTTGACGCATCTTATCCAGAACCCAATCTGAGAATGTTTGCAGACGTTGCTCGTTAGTGTACTTTACCATGATAAAAATGTTGAGTTTACTGAATAATTTGACAGATACAGTTTGATGATTAGTGAAAGAGTGCGTTCACAAATTAAATTCAAAGCTGTCAAGTCCCTATTGGAAAACCACTATATATATATATTTACTTGAATAATGTTGAGTTAAAATACAAACAAAACTTACATTTTGAGACAGTTTTCCCTGGCAGTCGCTTACAAAATCTTCACCGACTCCTTTTGCTGTTAAATTTGTCATTTTGTGTCTCTAAAACGGCTTCCAGAATACCAATGCAAATAGCTATTCGACTCATGTCGAAGAATACATTCCACAGAAGATTAGTGAGTTAAGTCATTTAAATGGCGTAAAGCAATTACTTAAACGACAACTGTAATACTGACTTCACATTCTCGTTAACTTAAACGACTTTCGTAATAGGAGCAAATGTCTAAGCTTAAGAATAAAAATGCTTCCCCACCGGGCGGCCTAACTGCCTCGTTATCTTAGGGGTCGTTAGAAAGCATACACTAACTAATTTCTTATATTTGTTCGGTACAAACTTTGCCTTCTAAATGGCTTTTTAGCATAGTTTGCTCAATCCACAACAAAGGAGACTCTAAATTGCGCCAACTATATGGCATTAGTCCTCTAACTATTACGTATGAATATAAGAAACTGATGTATTGTATGTACGCCTGAAACTATTTCCAACAACCTCAATTGCATTTTTAGCCCTGGAAAATCCACAATTCACCAAATATTTAGATACGATATTCACGTTACTTGAAAAGACGGTAATGAAAATGTTACAGCTTGTTACATTTCTGACAGGTTTTTTTATTTTAGTTTTGATCGTTGGTGAGCAAAAGGTGTAAAAAAAGGGGAAATAAGGTATGTTTCAGACCAACTAACCAAATTTAAAAAAATTAAAAATACTTCGATTCAAGTATCCTGCTTGTCAAAAGGTCTTTCATCGCCAGGAAAATGTGAACACGACGTTCATGGGCAGGACTTTCCTGTCCACGTCAACGTGAACAGGCACAATGAGTATGTTCCAAGTAATATAGATTGGAACAGGATTTTTTTTACTTACACTTGAGGTAGAACAGATTCTTGCAAGTTTCAAAAACAGTTGTAGTTGAATTTGATTTGATTCAGCGATTTGTCATTGTAATTTTTCGTTAAAGCTAAACATGATAGAGATTGAACTTAAGTCAGAAAAGGTCAATGTGTAGTGATAATTTGTTAAGTACAATATTTTATGTAATTAAACATGTTTTACGTTACTTTTCCTTATTATTTGAGATGATTATCGTTGCATGCGAATTTTGGCACTAATCTAAATGACAATAAGGATTTTGTACCATTTTGATTTTGAACTGCTAGAACTGAAAAATATAGAATGTTTAATCTTTTGACTGTTCATATATGGCTGTACTTTTCTGTTTTAACTTGATCTGACATTTTTCGCAAATTTGTGTTCTGTTCTTTTTTTACTGAACAAAGCTAGTATAAATGAGGACTCGAATATGTCAGTACGCTTGAGGCACAACATGGACAAATCTTAAAAGCCTAATCTCTTAAAAGACTGAATGCAATACTGGAAGAGGTTAAACTATGGCATAAGTCTTTTCTTTCCTGAATGGACTCAAAACTAATTGCCAGATAATCTGGAATTTTATAGCACAATTTTGTTCACCGAAAAAGGCCCATGTAGGCTTATTTTCACAGGATGCCCATACATCCATGGGAGCAAGGATACGCATTGCCATCGCTCGCAATGTTCAGCTTCAAATGAGCACTTCCCAGCCTTTCAAACACCTATAACGATAACATCGTCCATATACTCTAGGCAGATTTTCCACATGAGGCCTTGCAATGCTCGTTCCATTAATCGCTTGAAGGTAGTCAGAGCGTTGTACAGTTTAAACGACATCACCGTAAACTGTCAAAGACCGCTCCCTGTAGTGAAAACCATTTTCTTACGATCCTTTAGATCAATCTATACCTCTATAGTCTAGTGTTGAGAACCATTTCGCTCAAGAAAGCGTGTCCCAAATCTCGTCAACTTGGTAGTGGGTAGCTGTCCTTTTTAGTAACATCGTTGGGATGTCAGTAGAAAGGCTGATGACCACTGGAGATGCCCATGGACGGACATTTCGGCAACTCCTGATTGCTTTGCTAATGGAAGATGCCTTGCAGGTTGACGGATTGGTCAAGCGACTCCGGTGTCAATGTGGTCTTGTGTAGCAAATATATCAGTGTACTCACCGATTATTTTTTCTGCCAGGATACGCTGCTCTTGATCCAGATTACAGAGGCTGAAAATTTTGTTCTGGATTTTCATGCTCTGAACTGTTGCGATCGGTGTTGTGCTACTCGTTTCCGTTGTAGTCGAAATAAACTGAATAGGTGCACATTTTCTCCCTATTTCTCCCTTCTTCACCTTTACACTGAATGTTTTTGAATTTAGAATCCTTACAGGAATCATGTTATTCCTTGATTCTACTAAGGTCTTCCCCACCATGAAGTCGCTCGTATTTTCTGGCTTCATCAAATAAAATCGGTGGATACCAGAACCACCTTCAACCTTTGCCCAAACAATTATTTGCGACGAAGGCTCTAGGACCCAATAGCGGGAGATGACTTTTAAGAATAAAGTATTGACTTTCTGTTTATCATTGGCATCGCCAAGTTTCGGTACTACTTCTACTGGCTTCTATTGCGTCGTTTTGTTAGCGAGATGATAGTCCTGGGGCCGTTGACTCCTGCTACCAACTTCTGCCCCGCGAAGAAGATGCTTAAGTTTTCCCGATTGGTGGCTTTGAGAAGGTTGACCAGTTCCTCGATAGCCGTTTCTTTCTTTATTTTCTTGTTACCACAATGAGGGCAGTCTTTTTGTCGCACTGATTGTTTACACAGCCTTTGAAGATGTGAAGTCCCAGCAGGAGCGGGAGCATTCAACAGATGCTACTTCCCTGACGAAATGTATTCCTTTGGAAGACTGATTGGCTGCTTTTATCGCCATCTGCTTTTAGCCGCTTCAGTGTTTCTCTTCGTTGCCACATTCGGCTTTGCAATTGGACCTTGTAGACCTCCTGTATGTGGATAGCCCTAAACCGTTTTTCGATAGCCTGGACTAAAGTCACATAATGTTTATGCTTTTCACTGTCTATTGCTTGCAACAATTCTGCTGCAGGAATGTCAAAGCAATTGTAAGGGTAAAGAACTTCTCATTTATCCAGTTTTTCGCACAGACAGCCATTTGAAACTGTTTCTTATAAGTAGATCATGAGGTCTGCCCATCGAATGAAGATGGCCGTGGCTTAAGTGGTACTGTATTGGCTTCGCAATAGGGCGGTTTCAACATCAGCCGTGCCCGAAAGACATTCTTTTTTTCAGGCAACAAAAAAAATCGTCAGATGAATGGTTGCCTACAATACAACAACAATTTATTTACAATAATACTCGTAATTTAGTCTCTGTTAGATGCCACCAATGGAGCGAAATATCTACTGAGCTCAAAAATCTTTCTTTCTCTCTTTGTCCCATTTTGTCCTGAAAACTTAACACGTGCTCAGGCACTTTTTTTCTAAAAAAGGAGGTTTTAACTCTTTTCTACTTGAACCGTTTAAAGGACATTCTAGAAGTTCCTGTTTTCGCACTGTGTCGAACTCTTTTGCCAGTTGCTCAACTTAGCTGTCCATTTGTTTGAATTTTTCGTCGATTTCTTTGAATTATCGAAGTAGAATGTTCTTTTGTTCTTCTAGATTATTCTTTTGGTTGTCTATCTTTTGTTCGAGGCTATTCTTTTATTTGGGGCTTTTTTTTAGCTCGTCGAATTTTTGTTCAATGCTGCTCTTCTGTTCGTCTATACTCCTTTAAATTTTTCGAGAATATTCTGTACTGTCTTTGTACTATGTTCCATTTACCAATGGTTCAGCGTTCTGCTATTCAAATATGGAAATCTTCTGCATTTCAAATATAGATGACGCTGTTCACATTCAGATACACTATTGTATTGGTATTATCAGTTGCGGTGATATGATCGCCACCTCCAGATGGAAATCATCTTTAAATGTAATTGATAAAAAATCATTTTCCAAATAAAAGCATTTTTGAAATCAAAAGCCAACGTCATGTTTTTTTTTTTTAACGGATCCTCTAAAAAAGAATCACCTTGATTAGTACAAAATGTACAGGTTGTACCGGTATGAAGTGAGCGTTTTTTGTGAAAATAAAACAATAATTTTTAATGAGAAAGTATAAAAAAAAATTTTATTCAAAGTATTGGCCATTGCTATCTACACATTTTTCCCATCTTTCAGGTAATTTATGTATTCCACGCGAATAAAATTGTTCGTCTTTTGAAGCAAACCAAAAATTCACCCAATTTTCGACTTCCTTGTGGGATTCGAATTGCTGCTCAGCTAATGCGTGTCCCATCGATGAAAACAGATGGTAGTCCGAAGGAGCCAAGTCTGGTGAATATGGCGGGTGGGGTAGCAGCTCCCAGTTAGGTGCTTTGGTTGTATCCTGAACCAGTTTTGCTCTGTGTGTAGGTGCATTGTCATGGAAAAAAATTGCAGTTCTGGCTCATTTTGGTCGTTTTTCGATCAATGCATGGTTTAAATTGATCATTTGTTGTCTGTAGCGATCTGTATTAACGGTTTCACCAGGTTTTAGGTGCTCGTGGTACACCACACCTTTCTGGTCCCATAAGACACACAGTATTTTCTAGTTTTGCAGTCGAAGTTGATGTTCGTCTTGGATTAACCCGTGATTTTTTCCATTTAGGATTCTGAAAATAAATCCATTTTTCTTCGTCAGTAACAATTCGACGCAAAACTGATTTTTTATCGTGTCTTTGAAGCAAAATTTCACAAGTGGTTTTTCGGTTTTCCATCTGTCTTTTATTCAATTCATGTGGCACCCATTTTCCAGACTTTTGAATCTTTCCCATAGCTTTTAAATAGTCAGAAATTATTTGTTGTGCAACATTTAACATTTATGCCTATCATTTCTGACTCAAAGTGTCATCTTTATCCAATATTGCTTGTAATTCGGCGTCTTCAAACTTTTTTGGTGGTCTTTCACGTTCTTCATTTCTCACACAAAATCGTTATCTCTAAATCGTTGAAACCATCTTCTGCATGTTGCTTCTGACAGAGTATGATCACCATATGCCTCGACAAGCATTCGATGCGACTCTGCAGCACTTTTCTTCAAATGAAAACAAAAAATTAATGTTTTTCGCAAGTCATCATTTTCTGGCACAAAATTCGACATTTTTAACACGATGAAAAAATATAATGTAGTTTTCTCAATGACTTGATGTATACTAAATATGTTTGACAGATGTCATAGCAATTAAAAAAAGGCCCGTTACATATTTTTTTACATATTCATTTTCATTCTTGCAATGTCGATAACTATTGTAAGTGTAGGTAGATTTGTCAATGGCCAAAGAATTTTTACTAATGCAATTTCTTTTTAAAGATATTGGGTGTTTTCTAAAATGTCATACTAAGAAAGAACTGCTTTAGTTCAATAGTACAGATTTTCTGCAGGACTAACTTATGGCGTTTTCATTTGTGACGTAAAACCATTTCTCCTATTTTTTCAGAAAACTAATTTTGCTTCTCGTTTTCTTTTAAAAATCAAAATTTATCCTGGATTTTATGTCAAACGTAAACGTCATAGTATTGTGTTTCAAACTAGCTTTCTTGTTCCGTGTAATTTATTATTCTTATGGTGTTCAAATTGATTCGCAATTTCATTTGAAGAATAAAAGAAGATGGATGCACGATAAATATATATTTTATTATCCTTATAGAAAATAATAATAAATTCGAAGAAGTTTTTACTGTTACGTTTGGAATTAAGAGCGGATTACACAAAAAAAGCCTACTGACTCCCCAATCGAAAACATCATTAGTCAAACTGTATTATTTCTTCTGTTATTATCGTCATACTTGTTCTGATTATTAAGGTATTTCAATTGAGGCTGCAGAAAAAGTTAGAAGATTTAAATACTCATATGAAAAGGGCAACAATTGTGTCGATTTGGAAAATTCATTTTCATTTAACTTCC
Source organism: Volucella inanis (assembly GCA_907269105.1). Lineage (NCBI taxonomy): Eukaryota > Metazoa > Arthropoda > Insecta > Diptera > Syrphidae > Volucella > Volucella inanis. The sequence continues at coordinate 91,922,413 of OU026157.1, read as the reverse complement.
GAAGAACAGACTTTAACTACTTAAAAATCTCATCAGCAACATTAACTTTGACTTTATTGCTGAGACAACTAACATTATCTTGCCCTATCAACTTTGTATTCGTTAATTTTCTCCTGCTTTGTCCAATCGGTTCCATATACCTTCCGAAAGGACTGCGTGTCAGCTCCTCCCTGGCACAATAAGGAGTTGCGCCCACTCTGTTATAACAGAAACAAGTTGTGGCACAAATTCTTAAGAACTCTATCTGATTCCGACTACAGTAAATATCGTTTGGTATATCGTACAATAGTTTTTCTTTTTTTTAAATTTTGTGAGTCTCTTTACCTTGAGTACCTCTACCGCATGCAATTTAGCTTAGTCTCGGTCCGTTAACGCGTCTACCAGTTTGTTAATACCAAAAAAAAAGTCAGCCAGCTACCCATCTACTCTCAAATTTCTTAATAAATCCTCTGTATATAACAACATCTTTTGTATCTGAAAACCTTACCAAACTTAAAGAAGATTTTTCGTCCAGTCCTGATGGTCTCCCGGCTATTGTAATAAAAGAGTGTGTTACCCACCTCGGTCCCCCCCTTACTGCCCTATTTAACTTGTCTGTCTCAACAGGTACTTTTCCTTTCCTATGAAAGGAATATAACATCATCTCTAATCATAAAAAAAGAAGTAAGGCCGAAGTCGATAATTATAGGCCCATAGCAAAACTCTCTTGTATACCCAAACTTTTTGAAAGCAAAGTGTATAAACAACTGTACTGTAAGCCAACTATCTGCACAAATCAGAACGGTTTCATGAAAGGTAAGCCAACGAACACTAACTTAACAGAGTGCGTCTCTAGGACGCATCATGCTTTAGATTTCACTGATTTCAGCAAGGCATTCGATAAAATTTCTCATCAACTTATCATTTTTAAACTAAAAAAACTTGGCTTTTCCCCTCATTTTGTGGCATGGACCAAATCCTATTTAGAAAACCGAGAATACAGAGTCATCTTCAGATCTTAAATATCCGACCAAATTAAAGCAACATTTGGTGTCCCTTAGGGTAGTCACCTTGGACCAATCATCTTTATCCTAACAATTAACGATATAAATCTCATTTTAATGAATTCTTATCTTTCTATTTTCGCTGATGACATGTTCCAAAGTTATTTCCCTTCCACTACCAAAGTACGGGATCTAGGAATAATTTGTGACAGAGAACAGAATTTCGACTCACATATTGACAGCATTATAAATAAAGCTAACTCTGCACTTGGCTTTATTAAACGTTGGTCAAAAGAGTATTCCAAACCTTACGTTACAAAGTCCCTGTACATTACTTTTGTAAGGCCTCTTCTCGAATATAGCAGCCAAGTTTGGTCACCCTATAAACTTATCCACATTCAAAGAATTAAGGCAGTCCAATGCAGGTTTATACTTTTCGTACTTCGTGGTCTATCTTCAGCCGATCCATATGGATTACCGCCCTACGAAAATAGGCTCAAACTAATTAGCATGCATACCCTTAAAAAACATCGTGAAGTCGCTGATGCACTTTTTATCCGCCAGTTACTGACTGGAAGCATCGACTGCCGGAAAATAACTGAAAATATTTCATTCACTCCCAATTTCCGTAATCTAAGATCTGTCCCACTTTTCCTGATCCGAATTCACCGCACGAACTACGGTCACTTTGAAGCCATATCTATGCTAGAATGTTGCGAAAACGAACAACTACGCCGAAGTCGTTGACTTAAATAGCAGCAAACACGAAATAAAAAAATAAAACTCCCTTAATATCTCAGACGTCCACCATTTCTCATCGCCCCATTAGGTTAGGAATATCTCTTTTAGTTTTTAAGCCTAGTTTTAAGGAGTAGACCTGGGCCAATAATAATAATAATAATAATAATAGGCAAGCATAATTTGGTAAGCGCGTGCATACCACTGAATTTTGGAGAATTGTTGATTGGATTAGTTCCTAAGAGTTCAGACAGTGCAATATGACACGTTCAAATTAAGCTACACCTTCTCCTTTTGGAAATATGAGTTAGTAAATCATATCGTACATTCGCTCGAATGTGAACAACGTCGTGTATACTTGAAATGAAATGCAGATTTCCATATATGAAAAGCAGAAGACTGAACCTTCTGAGAATTAAATCGAATTTTCTAGTAAAGTGCAAATTTGTATGGAACGCTATATTCTCAAATGATGTCAGGGTAGTATAAATAACTGCAGTCCCTAATACATGCAAATCAGTTCTAAAGTGGAATTTGAAATGTAAATTACGAGCAGTCATAAAGTATTTTAAGTAAAAGATAATAAATAAGGTTGAGATAAGCGATTAAATTGTGAATTGTAATTGTATTGAATGAAGGGATCGTATTGAAAGAAATAAGTTGCATCATTTAAACCAACACAAACATTTTACAATAAACTTACAGAATGCGCCAGCTTTCAGATGTTTTTTTATTAATTACAAACTTACTTTAGATTCCTTAATTTATTAAAACATAACCGAATAATATTAATAAGTTTCTTAACCATAAAACGAATTATTGAAGCTGGTTTAAGAAGAATGTTTAAGAAAAAAATGCATAAAAAACTAATAAATTGATTGAAAATATATGGTATTTATTCACTTATGTATTATTGAATGGATACTTTTGTTTTCCTGTTTTGATGCCTCTGGTGGTTTAGATCCAAGTTGACGAGGCAATCGTTGATGGGACATCAGAAACCAGTTAGTGACCACACACACAAACGAAATTTACGCCCAAAAAGTTGCAGTAAGTATGCCGAACAGTGGTCAAACAAGTTTTATGGTGGATGCCGGTGGATGGTGTGGACGCAAATTTGAATCTTAAACATCCTGCCGCCCCTGGAACGTGTTTCAGGATATGGGTAAAACTGTGATTTTGGTTATCGGACGAGTGATAGTCCCCTTTGATGCCACACGAACACGACTGTTTATGCCTGGAAACACGGCTTTGATCCCTCCGAGAAGCCATTTAGTTGACGGAAGATTAGGCTCCTTGATGACAACTAGATATCCGTCCTTAACATCCAGTTTGTTCTGCTGCCATTTAGGACGCTATTGAAGTGTAGTGATGTATTCGGTATGCCACCTTTTCCAGAATCCTTAGACCATGTTTTGAACGCAGTTCAAATGTGTCAATTGATTTTCCGGTGCTTCAAGAAGACTTGGCTCTAGAACTGTGGTTAAAGGCTCGCCTGTTAGAAAATGAGATGGTATAAGTGGGTTTAAATCTTTATCGGACATAGTATATAAAGGACGAGAATTCAATTTGGCTTCAATTTAAGTTAAGACAGTATATAACTCTTCAAATGTTAACACAGATTTTCCAATTACACGACGATGTAAATGAAGTTACCCCAGCTTCAAGAGCGCTCCCAGCCTCTCATAAACCGCCCAAATGAGGAGCAGATGGTGGAATGAAATGCCAACCGATTCCATCCTTTGTGAGAGCTGCTGCTATATCCTCATTGTTAGTTTGGGACATTACCGTCTTTTGCATCTTGTTCGAACAACGACGAGCACCTTGGAAATTACTTGTATTGTCGGTATTTAGGATTTAATTATTCGTAAACTCAAAAAAATAATACTGTTCAACAAATTACAATAAAAAAAAATAATCCAAAATGTTTGCTACCACGTTATAAACATTTATTTGTTTGGTACTTAGCTCTTGGGTATTTCCTCCAATGTGTAAAAAATACGAGATAACAGCCCACATGAGTACATAGTATGTATTATCGAAAGAAATTTAACGAATGTTCTCAGAGAGATTAGTAACGGATTTATCTGATCTGATGTAGATATACATATATATCTATATATAACATACGATCGAAAGATCACTTACCGCTTCGAGGTTCATAGCCATCGTACTCATTCATACAAATAAAGAAATTTACGCCTTTGAAAACTTAGGGTTTCGACCTCGAGAAAGCCGTATAGTTATTGGTCCAGCATAGTCGCACCCAATATGGATGAACGATCGACTTGGTTGAAGCCTTTGTGCTGGTAAGTTACCCATCAACTGGATGGTGGTAAGTTCTTTCAGCTTGAAACACGTGTTTCAACTATGAACAATCTTTCGGATAAGATTCCTGCTTCCCAATACCCAGTATTTCTGCCGAAGGATGACGAAGGTTTCCGATACACCAGTGTGGAGATGGTTGACATGAATATCTGTGACTATAAGAAAAGAAGCATGGTTATTTTTAGGAAGAATAATTGGATGATTGATATTAAAGGGTACAACAGTATGTTTCATTCTCCCTCCAACACGAAGAACTCCCTTCAGGTCTATGGTGAGTACTTAAGATTTTTCGAGTTGGTGGGCAAGGGTTCGCTGCTACTCAAGTGATTAATGTCGTCTTTAAATGCATTGCATTGAACTTCTTTTATTACAATAATTCTTGCTCGCCAAATTTCATCCATACTGATTCTCGAAATGCATTTGTAAAGTCTATACTATGAAGAAATATTATTAATAAGTTTCTGGATGACGCTTAGTTTCGTTTTCGTTTCGTTTGCAAATGTCAAATGTTTCGATGGCTGGTTTCCCTCTAGAGCAGCAGATTCTCAGGTGTTTTTTCGAATAACGAAACTAGAGTCAGACCAATTTTTTCCAGGTGTCGAAACCAAGGGGGACCTTTTTACTATAAAGGATGCTGATTGTGATGGAAGTAAGAGCTGAAGAAGGAAGAGCTGACAGCTGACGACAGTCAGCTGAATTCGATTTCGAGGCAATATGGTGTCAAGACTTTCTCGAAATAGTATCGAGTATCGCGGCAGTTTTATTGGCTACAAACGTGTTCCAACGACGAGAGGGCGGGGGAAGACAACCAGTGTATTACAATTTCCGAATCACACCACACGACGATTCGTAATATACTATTTGGTATTGATGATTTTACCAACCTAGCTAATACAATAATAAAGCACTACATAATTCAAGTCGCGAAATAGACACTAGTTAAAGCAGCAATTATATTTGTTTTAAACTCATCCAATTTAATTTTGAAGCAAGCGTACACCACAGGTTCCGAATCTGTTCAAAGTGCTGCAGTTCGTTTCTTTATTTGCTCCAGTTTTTTAGCAATGCTGGAAGGCAGCGCATCATCCCAGCTTAACATTAGTTCTGACGACCAAAGCTCCTGAAATAGAATTTTAAACAGAACAACAGATGGAGACAAAAATCCCAATGGATAGAAAATACGCGATATCTTGGACAATAAACTCTTTCTCGTTGGTATGGAAGCTTGAACTAATTTATCTGTTTTAAAAGAAAATTAATAGATCGCAGTGTTCCAGAACATTCCGAAAACTTTTATGATTTGTGATTGTTCTGGATTAATCCAAGAGAATTCACATTCTTCTTTTAAGAGGTGGGATAATAAAGTCCAACAATTCGATGTCCATTTAAGGAGCTCAGATTTAGCTTTTGATAATAGCTCAACGAATTCAAGCTGTGATTTAATTAAGTCCTCTTCTGTATGGGTACCAGTCATAATATCCTCAACACAAACATCATTAAGTAGAGCGTGAGAAGAGCTGGATATTGAACCTGGTAATCATCTGCGAGTTGCTTCAAAACCCTTACCAATAAAAAAGGAGGAGTTGCAGTGACATACATTACCGTGTGCAGCTGAAAATGTTGAATCTCATCAGATGAGTTTTCTCGCCACACGATCCTTTGATAATTGATATCCTCGTCGTCAATCTAAATTTGACGGAACATCTTTACTTTATCTGCAGTGAAAACAAACTGATAACAACGGAACGTAGACCATCACCTCACAAATTGCGTTGAATTGGTGGATCGACTAATAATTGGCTATTTAATGACTGATCCACCGAGTCCTTTGATGACTCATCAAATACAACTCCTAATTTGGTCAATGAGCTATCGGGTTTGAAAACTGCATGCTGTGGTAAATAAAAGTGCTTTCCTGGTGGGGTTTCGATATCCTGCAATGAAATATACCTCATGTGGCCCAATGAAAGATATTTACAACATTTTTGAAACAATACATCAATATCTAAATTCGACTGGAATGAAGAAAGAGGCACAGATCCTGATATATTTTGGTCAAATACTTCTGCAGTGATAACCCATCCAAAAGTTGAGCTTTGCACCATGGGTGTACCTATAAGACTTTTAATTTGTTTTCCTTTGAAAATACTCCACAATTTATCAACACCTAATGAGATGTCAATAGGACTAGGTGCATTGAATTTGGGATCTGCCAAGTTCAAAGTTGAAAACTGCGACCAAGTAAAAATATCAATCGTTTGAGAAGGAAGGTTCGCAGTCAATTTGTTAAGAATAAATGCATCGAAAGTTAAGCTAGCTGAAGTATTTCGCGAGTTGATTTGTAACGAAATCCATCACTTGGTGTATCCTGCGTCTGTTGTGTACAGACCGAGAATAGGAATGCGATCGTGTTTCCGACGAAGACCTAATCTTTAAGCAAATGATTCGACGATAATTGACGCTAGTGACCCCGATTCCGACAAAACTCTACAATTAACGAAAACTTGAACTTGAACTTTTGCCAAATTGTTGGAAGGATAGTTTCTTTTCGATGACAAGGTTCAAGCGAGAGATTGTTAATAATTGAGTGGTTTTTATTGTATGGGGTATAGTTATGCACGGTAGCGATAGATTTTGATTCACTCGAATCATCAGTTATAAGTGTTTTTTCAGACTCTAATGGGTGTACCAACGAATGATGATGCATGCCCTACGTGAAGATATTTAAAACAGAGTGAATTATTTTTAAGGAAAATTCGACTCGCATTGTTAGATATAAACGAATTGAGAGCACTGTGTTTTGATTGAAGATGATTCTGCAGGATGTTATTTGATTTGAGGCTTATTACGCGAAGTCACATGACATCATCATGGCATTATCATCGATTGCAAAAAAGTGAGACAGTCTGAAATATTGCAGTCGTCACGCGAACTGATATGCTCAGCCCATTCTTGCATGCGTTCAACAACGCGGAAATGTTCAGTGTTTTTTAAGAAGGCAGCTTGCTGATCTGCCAGACGATCAACTATAGACATAGAATTAGAAGATTTATAGCCTTCATAAGACTCGATCTTCATAATCACTAAAGTCATTTTCAAGCTCTTTAGCCTCTTCTACAGTTATTTCCTAAAGTAGTTCATGGTGCAACGAAGAAAATTCTGTACACGATTCATCTAATACACGAATTTCAAGCGTTTCTATCGGAGTTTCTAACCGAGCTTTTGCATTTCCACATTTAAGTTTAAGGGAACTCATTTTTAAAGAATCGATCCACTGGTTATTGATAAGATTCGAAAGGATTAAATTCGATTTAATGGAACCCCTAGCGAAACGAAAACCACACTGAACACTTTGTCTATTTCAAATTTAAATGTTCTTAAAAAGGTTCAAAAATAATAATTCAGCATAGCAGGGCCAAAACTTATGGCTTAGAAAGGACGTTAAAAAAAATCACACAAAACTAATAAGTTGATTGAAAATGTATTTATTCACTTATGTATTATTGTGTGGACAACGATATATTTCTGGTATGGTGCCTCTAGTGATTTAGATCCAAGTGGACGAGGCAATCGTTGATGGGACATCAGGAATCAGTGAGCGACCACACACGCAAAAGAAGTTTACGCCCACAACGTTGCATCTACAAGTTTCATGGTGGATGCTGGTGGAGTATTGTGTAGTGCAACTGCGCAATATGGTATGGTACGATTTTGGTCTGGTGATGATTGTGCAACAATTGAGTGGGACAATACAGTGACTATCACGAATTTTTGTGGTCGCGAATTTGAATTTTAAACAGTAGCAACAATTAAACAGCTTTATATTTATTTTTAACTCTAATAATATTAATTTTTTTTTTGTTTGATTATCTATTAATTACAATTAAAATTACAGCTAAAGGGGAAAAAGACTAGCAGAAAAATTTTGACTCATGTGATGATCTAATTATACGATATATGCATATACCATATATTTTTCTTATTTATTTATTTTTTTTTTCACTTAAATGATAAACTAATTATATAATTATATTTGATTTTATTTAAATGATTAACTAACCGGTTAGTGTCGAAGTGCACTGTTTTATATTTATGTAATTACTCGTATACCTCACTTCTAATTAATTAAGTTACAATCATGTTATTTTTCTTATTTTATCTTTATAAACAATTATGTTTTTATGTGATTTCCAATTTTGAATTTTTACCTCTTTTACTATATGGTATTGGGTATATATTTTAATTCGTGCGGTTTTTTTTTCAAAATTTGAACGTATATTTAAGAAAAACATGTACAATAGTATTATTCAAAGTATTGCCCATCTGAAGCTATGACTTTTTCCCATCCCAAAAGAACTGCGCCGGCTTGGTAGCCAAGAATGAATCAAGCCAATTTTTGATATTCTGCTCTGATGTGAACCGTATTTCAGTGAGGGCGTTCTGCATCGACCGGAACAAATGGTAGTCAGAAGGGCCAGGGTCTGGGCTATAAATCGGGAAACATGTTTTTTTCGTTTGTTCGGCATTATCGGGGGTTATATAGTTTAAGACAACCCGGAATTTACTATGATCTGGAAGTATGCCTTCATCTGTACATTTGTGCCCTTAATAAGTTATTTCGTGAATAAAAAATCAGCATTTGTCCGGATGGAGATTTAAGTTTTACTTACGGCAAATTGAAAAAACCTTCTTGAGGTTTCTCTGAGTATACTAATACGACAAAATCATCCATGTACAGCGATGTCTGTTCGGCGTAGGACCGCAAAATGCTATTGACATCATTCGCCTACAAGTATTTGGCGCAATTTTAATACCATACGCGAGTCTTTGAAGAGAAATGACCTTTTTTCCGTAAAGGTAGTATTACGTCATTCTTCCTGACTTTTCATCGAACTCAATTTGGTGAAAAATAGACATGAGGTTAATACAAGAAAAATATTTGGCTCTGCCAAGTTGGTTGGTTGGAATTTGCCTGCAATTAGTTTTTTATTTGCCTGCCTGTAGTCTACAAGTCTCCACCTTTTTACAATTTTGTCTGGTAATACTTTATTGGGTCCAATAAAATCAGATTGTTATATTTAGAAGTTGGGGGTTCCACAAAACACCTTTAATTATTTTTGTCAACCTGAAATTCTGTAATTTTTTATGTAAACCGGTGATAGGGTTATTCTATTTGTTCCGTTTCTAAGGCGAAGAAATCACTAAACTCACATCACTGATCTTTCAATTCTAACTTTACGACTTGATGAAAGTTTTTAGATAACATATTAAGAACTTTCTCTTTATGTACTTCTTCCGAGTTTTTACTTGTAAAAATATTATATTCGAACAGAATTTCTCTTATTATATGAGGATTGCTTAATGTTATATTATTGTTTGTGGTATTCTTTATGGTTTTTTAACATTGACTATTGTACTGGCTATATAAATTCTAATTTCATGTAGTTGGTTTGGTATCAAAAGCCCAACTTCAACCAGTCTTGACTATACTGCTAGTTTAATACGAAATTGTACATTTTTATAAAGTCTAGACTAAGGATACCATCACTGGATATGGAAAAATCTGCTTAAACCACCTGGAAGTTTACAGGTATATATAACATAGGTATATTTTTTACTTGTAGGTCTGTTTTAACTATACCTATTGTATCATATTATATATTATATTATATTATATTATATTATACTCCGGCCTAGTTTTCCTATATTTTCCTCATCAACGAAGACATTATGTTGAATATTTGTCTCTTTTATCAGAGAGACATCCGTACCAATTAGAAAGGTTGAAAATTTACTATTTAAACTTTATGTTATTGTTATAAAGCTACTGAGATTGAGATTTAAATTTTTCCCGAATTCTGCACAACCATGATTCGAATTAGTTTGGTTGTTATTATAATTTTTTTTTCTGTTTAAATATAAAACGGCCTTTTACTTACCAAATTGGCCAGATTCAATTACAATTTTGACCTTTTCGTTCGTTGCATTCTTTGTTATTGCGCGTACTCCCGTTTGAGTTGAATCCATTAGAAATATAAAATTACTTTTTCATAAATATTAGCTACAAGGAAGACTTATGCGAAATTAAATTTTCTTGCAGTACCTTTGAGTTACGTTTCCACTAACTCAGTTGATACCTGTTCATGCATTTCCTGGATTGATTCAAAAAAATTTAAGGAATCTAAGAAACGCTTTAAGTTTTCAGACCTACCATTAAAATATGGTATTAATTTTGAAGCCGTATTTAGAAACTCAACCTTAGATTGTGGCATGTTGTCATTGTTTTTTGGATCTATTTTTTCTGACGTAATATCGTTTTTTTTTCTTCTTCTTAACGGTCACTTTTATCGGCAGTGATATCTACTGAGTAAGTGGGACCTTCAAATGAATTCTGCGGTTAGTAAATATTTTAGGGATTTTATTTTTTATTTAAGCACTTATACGATTTGTTAAATTCGATTCTGCATTCTCCTATTTTTGTTTAAATAGGACAATATAGGAGACTCTTCTTTTTCTTATTCATATGTAATATAATTATATTTAGTTAAAAATTGTTTATGAAGAAGTAGGAGGTGCTTATGTAATTTCACGAACATGTTAATCAAAATATTAACGAGTTCATTAATTTACGATAAATTATACTTAATTCTACATTTGAATATAACAATTTATACTACAACGTAATAAAAGTAAATAATCCTTTCCTTTTGAAAAAAGCTAATCTAATAGCGTATTCGATTCGGCAGAAGGCTTCTTTTTGCACTCCGGAGCGAAAAAGTGGCAACAAAACTATTTTTTCTCAATTTTTTTAGAATCATAATTTTGCTGGTTTTCATTTAAAAAATAAAAGGTATGTTCCCGCGAGATTTTTGTAACAATTTTTATAAGAGAAATTTTTTGCTTAAGTATGAAGAGTAGAAAGAAAAAAAAATAGAAAACTGTGTGTTAAACTATTGTATATTTCTATTTTCGAGCAATTGGCTATGTTTGGCCAATTTATTCTAAATCTTCAAATTCGTAAGAATTCGTAAGAAAAAAAAAAATATATAAAATAAAATAAGATGGAAGCATTTCTGCTTCCTGACGTTTATAAACTCGCCCATTATTTGTTCGAAACTATGAGTGAATGTAAAACGAAAAATGATTTGCAAAAAGTTGAATGAGAAATAACAAGCAAATAAAAGAATGAAAAGCAAATACTTAGTTCCTAAAAAGATAGCAAGCATTCTCCAGGTGGACTTTAGGAAAGTTCCAAGAGGATGACCATGTTTTTGTTATAGACTGTAGTATTTGAGCTTAATCATCGCCTATACTTATATAGTAGGTAGATGAAAGTTAATCATGAAATCGTTAATTATGAAACCGCAAACTCTAGAAATCACAAGAAATCACATGCAAGTTTGCTTCACGGCAGCCCTAAAAAGTAATCATACTAACTCTGTTGTGTACTTTTATAAACACTACGCAATGCAGTAAGGCTCATGTTGTCGTCTCAGCTAAATTGCCAAGTGACCTAAGGAAGAATTGATTAATCTCATTGCAACAGATATATAATGGTACACTGGTTGGTCGTGGGTCTGTTATCGGTTCTGGCATATATGGTCTGTTTTACAATATCCCGAAGAGTTGTGCCTAAATGCTTCTTATGTTGTTCGTCAAAATAGACCTCGTTGCAGGCAAAAATGTGCCACTAATTGGAATACTGTAAAAATTAGATGCATTGAAAAAGAAGTGTGTTTTAAAAATTCGTGAAAGCTTAATGGACGCAATTTTATATAAAGTGCTGATCAAATATTTAAATAATTGTTATAAATACAATTGGCAACACTGAATTGTTTCTCGATTGCCGTGTGGGTGATATATAAAAATAACTAAGCACAATTATTTGCAAAGAACAATTTGTTTGTTACTTGTTTATTGTGTGACACTGTTAAGTGAGAGTATGACTATTTCACAGTGTTCGCCGTAAAATATTGCACAAGGGCTAAAGCCTAAAAACAACCACAGACACATTTTGGTGACTAAGGCAAACCGAATGAATAAGTAAAAAAGATGCAAATCTTGCCGCAACCTAATAATTTTCACACAAAACAATACGGAAACATTATTATATATTTATATGCTAGTATATTTCGTACTGAACGATTTCCTTATACCTAAAAATTTCAGATTTTTCAAGACATTTTAGAGAAATAGTTAAAATATCTGGAATAAGAGAACCTTCACGTTACTACCCACTTCACCAAATAACGTAAGTAAAGTTTTTGTGTGAAGCATTAATCCTAAAATGTAGTAAATATTAAATACGTATTTAGATTTAACATAACTAGCTACGTACTTACATTTAGAGAATACCATAAAAAAAAAGTCAAAATAAAGCCGATACAACCGAATGTTCGGGGACACTCTCGTAACCTTAATCTGAAGCAGAATTTTTTTTGGTCTTGAAAAAAAAATTGAATTAAAATTCCTCAAAACCTATTCACATGTTCAGTAAAACAGCTGACAGAGTAGGTATCAAAACAAAATTGCAAAGTTTCAAATTAAAAAAAAAAATAAAAAGAAATATGTATTTTGGTAAGTTTTCTATCCTTTTATCAATAAATAATGCAATATTAAATAAAATAACATTTTTTTCTGAAGAGAATATGGAGGAGCATAAAATCGCCTACACAAAAATTTCACTGCCGATATAACTGTCAAACAAAAAATAGTCGGTATTCGGTGTGAACGCTTTAATGAGGTTTTATCTAAAACTCGGTTTTCGATGCGGTTTGAAAAGCGTATAAAACCACAGAAGCCTTCTTTTTGCACTCTAGATAGTAAAAGTCTTTTGAAAATGCTACATTTGTACTCTTCTTAGCTTTCTCAGAAGCAAAGTTTTGGTTCTGGATTTCATTTCAGAACAAATATTTTCTTCTGGATTTTATGTCAGAAAACATATAAATATAAACGTCAAATAATATTGTGTGTCAAACCAGATTTTTGTTTGAATGTTGGAATTGATTCGCAAGCAAATATTGTACAAAATATACAAAAAGATGGAAGCAAAAATAAATGTTATTTGTTTCTGCCATTTTGTCAAACAAGAAAAATAATAATATAAATAAATATTTGACATATAACCAATAGATATAAAAATTTCAATATCAAAATCAGAAGGATTTTTTGGTACGATTAAATTCCAAAAATTAAAAATTAAAATTAATGGATAATGTCCTGTACAAAACACATTATAACGTTAGTTTCCTTTTTTTGGTTCGCGGTTTTATTTTTGTTTATTATGCATCAAATATAATGATTATTGCTTAGAAAGTCACTATGTGCATTTATTATTTACAATTTTTATTTGTTATTTATGAACAATTTGAAAACAAAAACGGTAGCTTAAGTGATTTTAAATATAAAATCTTATTGCAAATCGTAATTATTACTAATGGAGGGATCAACCAACACAACCGTATACTTCTAACATACCGATTAAGTTGAAAGAGTTATTCCCGTAATTTCGATAGTAAAATTTCGTGTTGCTAATTTTGCTCATTCTCAATATTCTTAGGTGTGAATGGTATTTAAGTTCTTTGCTGTGATGTTATTATTTGCCAATTCGTCATATGCCTTTGACATATGTTTGCGACGGATTTTAAATTTTATTACTTTAATTGTGCCTTCTCGTGTTCTAACTATTCGCCAATAGATGTCACATAAAATCCATGCAAGAAAATGACATCATTTTGAAGTATGAATCTTTTGGGTGTTTAGCAAAGAAAAATCTTTTTTTGTTTGAAGCTGTTACAGTGATAATTCTTAAATTGCGAGCTTGTTATCATACATTTAAATAAAACCAAATAGAAATGGCAGACCCAAAATTTGAGAACCTACCAGGCATTGTAATGGTCTAGAAATAAATGTTTACTGTGTTTTCTTTTATCAATGTTTCTTCATAGGCCTACGACCAGCCTGATGTTTATGAAACTCCAGATGTTCCCGAAGCAGAAACCTCTGATTATTATGAAGAGGAACCCGAAAATGAAGCAATTGAACGCCTGCATATATCCGCAAAAGATTCATTTGGCAAGTTTAAAGGAAAACATTTAGATGGAAATGCAGATTTCTCCGACCGTATTGGAAAGAAATTGCGGAAAGGGTATCAGTCTTGGTCAACCGAATTTGAATTAGTTGGTGAGGGGGAAAGAGAAACTCCTGTGCAAAAATGCCGTCGTCTACAATGTGAAATGAATGAATTAATGGATGAAATTGCTTCATTGCAAGCCGATAAGAGTGTTGAAAAAGAAGAAAGAGAATCGTATGACGCGGTTGCCATTGTCATTTCAACGGCGAAAAAGGTTTTGGATTCCCTTCGGTTGGAACAGGTGTTGGGTAAAGAACAAGTTTCGACTGCTTCAGAAAAGGAAGTTAAGTCATTAATAAGTCAAGTGGAAGAGTATAAAAAGTCTGGTGTTCTTACTGCTATTCAACCTCCAGGAACTGATTTGGCTGCTTCTACGAGAATAGCAAAATTAGAGCATCGCTTACACGAGTTAGAGCAGGCTGTTGGAGCGCAACCTGATAAATTGAGCCGTTTAGCTGGAACTACTGGTACTTCGAATTTACTTGAAGCAGTTCGTCAACTCAGCACTAAAGCAGCTCTCCTTCAACCAAATCAATTAGATCAAATTGAAACGCGTCTTGTTAATTTGGGAACAAAAATGGATGCAATTGCAGAAAAATCCAGCGGATCGGCAGATGATGCGAAAAGAGATCAAAAAGTATGCGAATTGTACGACATTGCAAAGAAAACGGAGACTGTTGCTGAGATTTTACCCGACATTGTTGAGAGAATGCAAGCTTTAGAATCATTGCACAAATACGGTAATTATACAAAAATTATTTTGACGATAGGAAGTAATATAATTAAATTATATATATTTAGCTATGAATTTCGCCAAAATTATTGCGGAAATTGAAGAAACACAAAACACGATCACTCACAGCTTGGTCAATAACAAGAGTTTATTGCAATCTGTACAAGAAACTTTTGCACAGAATTTGGAATCTATTCAAAAAGAAGTCGGTAAATTAGAAGGACGCATTAATGCTATTCCAATAAAGAACTAAACAAAAGTGTAATTAGAAACGGCAATTGAATATTTGCAAACTTCTCTTGCTGCTTCTTATTTAAAAATGAAATTATTCTCAGAATTGAAAACGGATCTATTAAAATAATCAATATATCAAAATAAATTGTGAATTTTCTTTTTTTAATGCATTTTATATACTAATATTCTTGTTCTTACTGACTCTATGCGGGCCATCTAAGCTAAACCCAACACTAAATCTATTTTTTTTTTTAACTTGATTCACGGCAATGAAAATTTTGTGATTTCAAAGCTTTAAAGTGTTTATAATGCTTTAAGACAGTTAACTTTTAAGAAAATATCTGCGGTTGTTTTTTTTTGCTTGGCTCAAATAATGTGTAATTTTCACAGCTCCAACGATTTATTGTGACCATTGTTTACAATGCTTTCATTAAGAATTGCGAATATTTCTGGTAGGATACGTTCTCTGGCATTGGTAAGCCTGCTACACCACTTCGTTGCCCAGGCACTAAATTATCCGCCTATAACCACTGCAGAAGAAACATCATCCGATGTTTGCAGCTTTTTTGCCTGAATAGTCGATGTGAGGCATAAAACTTAGTCTATTGTCAAGTATTACTCCTAAGTACTTTGTATAGCCTTTGGATCTAATGATTAACTTCCTACCCTTATGCCAACGTATTCCACACTTCCAGCTGCTTATTAGGACAGCTTTAGTTTGGTGATCTGCTAATTCTTTGGGGGTCTTTGATAAGATTGATTACATAGTTCCTAGCTGACTCTATCTCGCAAGTATACTTTTCAATGCAATCCTTCTGGTGGCTGTGTTAATCGCAAAACTCCGTCGTCTTAATATTCCAGAGTAGGAGCCCCAGTACCGATCTTTGTAGGACTCCCGGGAAAATTTTGTAGGTTTGTTTCCCTTTACTAAGAGTACCGAATACTGTAGCTTCCACTGTTCTGCGAAAAACCCGTTTTTATAAACATGTCTGGTCTCTTTTGAAAGGCAGCAATCACTGCCTTATGTGGGATGCCATCAGCTCCAAGCGCTTTGTTGATGTATACTTCCTACATGCATTAAGAAGTTCTAATGGTGTTATTATTGCAACTGCCTCTGTGCTGGGTTCTCTATATATAGTGCACAGAGTCGATGGTCTCTGTGGTAATAGGTGCTGATGACATGATAATTGTGGAGACCTACAGCCCTTCAGCTTAGTCATTATCATTCTTAACGCCGTGCTCCAAGGGTTTGTGTCGCAAAGACGCTTGAAGCGTTTTATTTTGCTTTCTTGGATCGCAAGAATGTCGAATGTTGACCTGGATGAACTGCCTCGATTCGATCAAAAATCTACCGTGTTGGAAGAAGATTCAGTTCCATGAGAACCACAACTAATTTTGCCCCTGGCCTCACTTTATGTCACTTAGGACTTTCTTGCAGGGTAGTAAGATACTCAGTATGCCAGCATTACCAAAATCTTTGAACCATGGATTGCAAACGATTCCAGTGACCTAGTCGATTTTGTAGCGTCTGTATGTAACTGCAGTGTATGACTCTCCTACTGAAAAATGTGCTGGAGTTAATGGAGTTCAATATAGCTTCGATTTGACTCAACACTGTGTAAAGTTCTGCAAAGGTTAGAATCGAAGAACCTACTGCCCATCGTAGATGTGATTTGATCGATTTAATTCCGGATTTCAATTAACCACCAAAGTGTGGAGTGGAAAGAGCGTTGAAATGGCTTTCTACTCCGTCTGAGACTGGATAGGCAGCCACATCAGCGTTATAAGCTTTAGACAGCACTATTGCTTGCATCGCGTTAAGATTTTGGAGCATTTCATACGTAGACAACGTCGTTAATGCGGGGTATCATTCCAATCCTGTTGTAATTTTGCTGATTTTCCTTTTTTATGCAAAGGATTATGCAGCCACACCAGATCTCTTTCGCTGAAGCCGGAAGAATTCGCTTTAATGTCGTACCTGGTCTTCTACTGGTTTCTCGGGTGTTTTCATGCAATTTACGAATTCTGCTACCCAAGTCATCCACATAGTTGTTCGCCTTCTTAGGCTCCGAAGGTGAGGTCCCGCATTTCGTATCACTTGGCAATTGTTTGACCAAATAAGGTCTCAGAAGGTGTATCTCCTGTTGGACTATGGACCGCGTTTCGGTAAGTCATTAAGAAGAGAGGTATGTGTCGATCCCAATTCCGCTGGCAACTGCAGACGACCTTGCCACGTTCAAGGTACTATTGAATTGCTCGACCACTACTACGACGACCACTACCAAACTACTTCCTACAGAGAATGTTACTTAACCATATAGAGAGTAGTTTGATGGAGTACTGTAGAATATAATGTACGATAGCTTTCTTCGTCTTGATCTACCAGATCACACACTAACTGAACACAAAACGGAAGCGGTAAGAAACCATTGTGCTCACAGTATCTGAAAATCAAATAACATCCAAGTCAGCAATAAATTATCTTGTCTCAAGACTGTCTTTTAAGGAACACCTGGGATATTCGCGGGTGAGTGTCGCCATAATGCGTATAATGCCGAATTTAGGAGGACTCAGTTATTGCTAAGACTTCTTCTAGTTAAAGCAGTTACGTCAATAGTGCTTTATGGATCGCCAATCTGGGCTGATGCTCTGAAAGTAAAATCATACAAAAGAAAAATCAAAGCAGTGAATATTTTTGTACATAACCCAACTGCTAACGGGACATGGCTGTTTCCCGTCATTTATACACCGTTTTAAAAAAAGATGAGTCCACTCTCTGTCCATTTTGTAGTGACATGAGCCCCTATGAACTTTCTGCGACACGACGAGTAAGCACCGTCTTCCATATGTTATACGTGCTTCCCAATTCATAAGGTGGCAACAAAGGAGAACAAAGAACAGATTCTAGAAAGTTACTATTTTCCAGGCATGGTTAATATGATAAAAAAACTTAAAAACTGTGAAATAAGTACCTATGTAATACCAGTAAATACAATAGAAATCCTCCAAAGTCGGAACTTCAAGAATACCTATATCTACATATATCCCTCAGATACATTTCATGTGGATCTGTGTAGATAAAATTTCAAAGTACATCAAATTCTTTGATATTAAGGAGAAATCAGCTCTCTATCTTCAATATAAAATAACAAAAATTTTACATTTTTTCTCAGCCCCAAAAATCCTATATACAGACAATGAACGGAGTTTCATAATTCCAATCATTTCTAACTTCACTTCAAAAGAGCGAAGTGAATGGAATTGTAGAAAGAGTTCATTCAACAATTTTGAAATTAACTAGATTAGACAAAAAAGGATATCCTGACATTACCATTATAGAAATAATTAATCTTGACAGATATAACAGCCTAGTGACAACAAACACCTCTATACACAAAAGAGGTAGTGGCGAAAGACAATCGTGTTACAATTACTATATTAGCGAAAACGGAAAAAAAATTCATAAATCTCAGCTTAAAAATATCCGTGAATAAATAATTGTTTTCTTCCCATTCTAGGTCAATCATTAATTTGATATTTGAACCCATCGATATACTATATATAAATATAATACACCCATACACTGAACTCGTAATTTCTCTTGTGCTGCACACCAAAAAAAAATAAATCCTGGCCTAAGTACGTTGCTTGCACTCGGTCACTGCCGTTACTGTATTTGTCATTCGGTACGGGCAGTGACTGAGTACATGTAACCACCGATGGATAGCGGGTTGTGTGTAAAAGTTTTGTTGGTGCACTGATTCATATCGTTGTAAGGGCATAACACTTATAGCAATTTGATTCGGTAAATCATCGGCAGAATTTTCACTTCGCAGCCGTGCTTAGTATCGTCGGTGTTTGTTTTTGCTGTGTTTGTTTGTAATTATTATTAGGGAATTCAGGGTGGACGTAACCAATATACGCGGGCTAAAAAGTAATCACTTTTCTGCGTACGTTCACGTTTGTTAGTACCGACCACCTGTTTTGGCAGTAAGTGAAACACAGGTTGATCCCCGCCCACACCTCTCAGATCACTCTGATCTGAAGCTACCTGACTACGAACTAGTGCCACTATTCTTTCCCCATCGCGGTCTCGCCATTTATGTGCCATTTATGTAGCTTACAAAATTTCACCACAAAGTAGTCCCTGTTCCAATCCGGAATTCAATTTCATTTGGTTAAAATTCCATCTCCGTAAGCAAATTATCCACTACCGCTTTATTTACAGAAGCCCCAAACTGGACAGCAACTCGACCTTTCAGGAGTTTGATGGAGTCAGCATTCAAAGAATTGTATCCCTGTATCCTCATACTGAAATCGTGATTACGGGCGATTTCAATATACACAATTCTGGTTGGCTTCGATATTCTGGACAGACAATCCCCGAAGGACGGTGTCTTAAGATCTACGCTGCGGAAAGTAATTTAACCCAGGTTGTGAATGAGCCCACAGGAATATGATAGTCATACCGCCAACACCCTGGACTTGTTTTTAACTTCTTACCATGACAAGTACTGCGTTGATGTGCTCTCCCCTCCAGGCTCGACGGACTTTTGGTTCATATCTACTAAATTCTCTTACACCCACCCACAGTTAGAGAAAAGATTCCTTAAAGAACTGTATGGCAATACGAGAAAGCCAATTGGAGCGGACTTAATAACTTCTTTAATTACAGTAGTGTGCAAAACATTTACAAGTTTTTTTTTTTAAATACAATAACATCTTTTATTAACTGCTCTAAAGAAAGAATTATAATGAAATTTTCAATCAAAAGTACTACTTACTGTTTAATACTTAAAATGAAACAAAGAAATTTAAAATATGTACTCTTGATACTTTGTAAAACATAAAGAAACGAGTTTATTCATTTTAAGGCTGTGCAAAACATATGCAAGTTTTTTTGTTCATCAATATTTGATCCAAAAACCATTGTTTCTAATAACTTCTGCACACCTTTTCGGCATGGAAGCAATAAGGGAGTTTGTTAACTCACTGGGAATTTTTTTTCAGCTTTAAAGCTTCATAAAGAACCTTTTGCGAAGTAAACCGTTGCCCCTTTGTCCCCTGTTTTAGGTTTCCCCATAAGTTTTCGATTGGGTTTAAGTCGGTGGACTGTGGAGGCCAATCCAAAACATTTACTCCCCGAACCCCTAAAAATTCTTTAACGAACTTTGAGGTATGCTTCAGGTCTTTGTCTTGTTGAAACCTCCATAACAACGGCAATTCTTCCTCAGCGTATGGAAGCATGACTGTGTCTAAGATGTCCTTATACAGGACAGCGATCCATTATTCCAGTTATTTTGTGTAAGGTACCACATGCTTGAACCGAGAAGCATACTCAAACCATATCGGAACCGCCCCCATGCTTCAAAGTAGCGCGGATGTGATTTAACCTTGTACCTGGCTTTCGGCGAATGTAACCAATACAATCGGTAGATAAGATATTAAATTTGCTCTCATCGCTAAATAAAACGGTTCTCCACTGTGTCAGGGACCAAGTTGAATATTTATGCGCAAATTGAAGTCTAAATAATAGGAAATTAGAAGCAGTTTTTTATTAAACAAGAGACTACCTTTTTTGACGGTGTTTCAAGGTTAACAGAGGCTTCTTAACAGCTCGGTATGCCTTTAAATTGCTTTCTATTGCACCTCTACGAACTGTGCTGGCATCGATTGACAAGTTGAGGTCCTTAACGATTGCAGTTAAAGACCGGAAAGAATCTTGCCGGATAATGTTGATAATATTTTTTATCAGTTTGCATGTCTGTTTTTCGGGGACGACAACACGAATGAAGCGGTGCAATTGATAAATTTTGTCGGAACTTTGTAATTATCCGGCAAACAGTCGATTCGTGAATCTTGAATCGTTTAGCTATATTTCTTTGCTTCAACTACCAGCTCCTTTGTTCGGGTATCGTACTTATTGCCAGCCATTTTTTCAAAGCAAATTCAGTAAAAACCTGCCTATGAACATAATTTATTTGATAAAGAACACTATTTTATTAACCTGATCTGAATATCTTGGAAGTTAAAACAGAAATGAGGGGAAAATACAAAACTTCATATGTTTTGCACAGCTGCATATTTGGCAAGCTAACATTTTTCCCTGGAATAACTAAACTAACTGTACTTTTTCCGTTTTTATTGCTGAGATCTAAGAGTGTACTGTCAGCAAGGGATTTATCTTTAAATTCTTACATATTATCCTTCTTTGTATAGTTAATCAAACAAAACGTCAAGAGAAAAAAAAACTTGCAAATGTTTTGCAAACTACTGTATATTTGGTCGTTATGTTTCCTGGATAACGACGTAGATGCCGCTGCTGTTATGATCACAGAAACTTTTCTCTTTGGAATGAGATGCTTTATCCCTTATCGGTTGAAGAGTATCAAACCAAAAGAAAAGGCATGGTATGACTCGGGCTCTAAAGAGGCTTTCAGGGTTAGAGAATTGTTTTTTCGGTCCTACAAGACCAACCCGACAGAGGAAAACTGAAAAAAGTTTAAACGAGCCAGAAATGACTGCAACGTCTTTCTCAGGCGTGTATTTTTTTTTATGTATGTATGTTATTTATTTCACTTAAATTACTTAGAAATATAATATAAAAACAAATTCATATAAAAATTCAATCTTTTAAGAATAACAAAGTAAAGTAAGAAAAAATTAAATAAATTAATAATTCTGGTGGCATTCGATATTTTATACTAGTAAGTTCAAATAGTGGTGAATACCACTTCAAAAGGAATAATAGAAAAAGTTGGGGTGGGGTGTTGAACAAAAAATAGAGAAAAAGGAAAACAAATTTCAATATTAAATTCATTTAGCATTGTATCAATTTGTTATTCCAAAACGACCAAAAAATACTGCAATGTCCCAAAGGCAGTAAAAATTGTTGGTCATTCGTCAAAAACATTAGAAATTCTGCCTTATCCTCCATCCCAACGCTCATTTATAATGACATTCCAGCTGTCAGCTCTTTGGACAAGGCCAATCTGCTTGCTGCACACTTTGCGGCTAGCTCAACACTCCCAGTTTGTGCTTTGTCCCCGCCTACACTTGAGTGCGTCGAATCTACAATGGGACGAATCCACTTTCGGACTCTTGTAGTAGCAAGAGTACTCAAAGATCTTAACATGCATAAATTCGCTGGCCCAGATGGTATATCGCCCCTTCTTCTGAAGTGGTGTTCTTCCATGCTGGCAAAACCACTGCGTAAGCTTTTTCATCAATCCTACTCTTCAGGACTCTTTCCGAGCAGATGGAAAACAGCATTTGTCCAGCCCGTTCCTAAAAAAGGCGAATATTCTTCTCTCCTCCTACAGACCCATTGCACTTACGTCCCTTCTTTCCGAGATCGTGGAAACGCTGAGATTAACCGTAAGCTCATGAAATATCTCGAAATATGAAAACTTCTCAATGACCGGCAATATGGTTTTCGTAGCAACAGGCTCACTGGTGATTTGATGGCGTACATCAATCTGGCGAAAGCAAGATAGTTGTACTTGATATTTCTAAGGCATTTGACAGATTTTGGCATCATGCTCTTTTGTCGAAAATGTGTGCTTTTGGGATCGACCTTTCGGAACGCTCAATTTGTCTTGGACGGTTTCAAGTCTGATATTTACAAAATAAATTCTGGTGTGCCCCAGAGATCCGAAATTATCAACTGAGTGGAATTTAATGCTTCCAAAACTCAATGCTGTCTGCTGTCATTAAAGCGAATTTCAAATACCCAGCCATTATCCATGAATGGCACTTGCATCATCAAAACCGATCAACTTTCCATTCTCGGTATGTGTGTAAGTGATAACTTACGTTGGAATGACATATTCTATGTCTCTAAAAATGCTGCGAAATGTCTAGGTTTCCTCAAGCAATGTAAGAAATATTTTACCCCCTTTGATCTGGCCACAATATATAAGGCATTCATCCACCCAAAATTAGAGTACAATGCCTACATCTGGTCAGGTGCTACTAAAACATCTCTGCACCTGGTAGATAGGATTCAAAACCGTGCGATAAAACTCATATACTAATATCAGTCATTCAATTGACACCCTCAAACATCGACGTAATGTCTCCTGTCTCACTTTGTTTTATCGTTATTTCCACCACCATTGCTCCATTGAAATCGCCAGTAGCATTCCGCCCATTCAAACTTTTAACCGTAACCCGTCTCGTTATGAATGCTCATCAGTATACACTCAAGCCCATTTTTGGACGTACTCTAAAATATCGTGATTCTTTCCTAAGCCGTACAACTCGCTTATGGAATGCCCTGCAGACCTCCGTGTTTGCTGGTCGTTATAATTTACAAACATTCAAAAACAATGTACATCGGTACCTGTCTTTTCTTCCTCCCTAAATTTCTTTCGCCCGTGCTGTATACGAACATTTTAAGGGTACAAGAACCCCTTGAGCGAGCGCTGATTATTAAAAAAAAAAAAACCTGGATCGGTTCCACATGGAAGTGGATGGCTGGAACACATGATACAACTAACTGGGATGGTCTACTGAAAAGCCAGAACGGCTTTACAACACAAGAAGAGCAACATAGTATCAAAAACCCATTCTTAAAGATGCGGGACACATTAATCTACAACGAAAACGAAATTGAAATTTGGTTTATTGTATCAGTCAGCTTTTGAAAGGAAAAAATGCCGGATGCGATCACCAATTCTGTAGAAAATCAATAACTGAGATACTCACAATTAATACTGTCTTTTAGACAAATTTCGAAGATAATTTTGAGTATGGAAACGAAATTCGGACTTTTAAAGGAACTTTTCTCGTATACCACCTTGATCAAAAAGTATTCAGAAAATTAAAAATACAAGTTTATTCGTCTAAATCTATGTATATTGTCCCCTTTAAATGGCAGCGCTTGATCCAATCCTCGAAACAAACAGAAGTCACAGGGAGCCAAGTCAAGTGAATTCCGTGGTTGTTGGATGGTATTTGTTGCATTTTTCGTCAAAAAAAAAATTACGAATAATGATGTCACTGTGCGACAGTGCGTTATCATGGTGCAAAATCCACGAGTTTTCTGCCCACAATTCTGGTCTCTTTCGGCGAATTACTTCACGCAAACGTCTCATAATGCCCAAATAATACTCTTTGTTTACTCTCTGGCCTTTTGGCAAAACTTCATGATGCACTACACCGTTTAAGTCCATTAAAACCGTGAGCATTGTTTTCTTTTTTGACTGAAAACGATGTGGTTTTTTTTTTTCTCGGCTCATTTGGTGAACGCCATTCACTTGCCTGATGTCTGGATTGCGTGTCGTACCCATAAACCCACGCCTCGTCTCCAATAATGATCCTTTTGCTGAATGTGGGAACGGATTCAGCCTCGCAAATCATCTCTTTTGCGACGTCAACACGGTTTCTTTTTTGCATGAAATTTAGGTCTTTTGGCACCAACTTTGCTGCTACACGAAGAAAACCAAAATCATTAACCAAAATGTCCTGGACGGATACATAGGCAATGTTCAAGTCGTCCGCTATCTCTCTGATGATTAATTTGCGGTTATTGACCAACATTTCTTTTACTTCATCAATGTTTTCGTCGGTTTTCGATGTCGATAGTCTGCCACTGCATTTATCATCTTCGATTGACTCACGACAACTTTTGAATCGCTCGTGCCACTGATAAACGACCGTTTTTTTTAGAGAATCGTTGCCGAAACACTTTTCCAACATTTTCAACGTTCGCGCACCATTAAACTCTTTTTTTTACGCAAAATTTAATACAAGTTCGTTGTTGCAAATTTAAATCCATTTTTAAAATTTTAAAAAATCGCCAACACACACAGAGATAGATGTACTTTTGGCTACGTAACTTTTGCAAATGTCAAGCTATGACGCTAAGATTTAGAAGGAATTTCAACAACAGATTTACCAATTTAACAAAAAAAAAAAACAGAACTCAAATCCCATTTTTTTTGTGATCAATAATGACATCATAACAATAGATAACATTTAGTAACAAAGAAACAATAACTTTCCATATGATACCACCTATAATAAAAGCAAATTAAACAACAAAAGACGTAAAGTTGGATTTAGAATACCTTCATTACATATAGAAAACATAAAAAAAAAATTCAAAAATTCTCTATTACAAAAAAAACATGTCATTTATTTTAGACACAATAACATATGGTATGTATTTGATAATTATTTTTATTTTATTTTTCCTAATATGGTAAAAAGAAATGAAAAATGTCAAAATTATAATACCCTTATTAATACCACAGGTCAATGTCTTCTCCGCTCAACCCATAAAATTAAATTTGTGAACTACGAGACGTAAATTTTAAGAAGGGAGGAGTTATCGCACTTAGTCGTGCATACAAACAAAATAAACATTCTGCGATTTTAGCACACGTGCCGTAAGGTGATTGCTAATAATGATGATGCAGAATAATGCCAAATTAAGAGTGATGCTTCACTACACCGGATGCAAAAATTATATTACCGTCTGCAATATTTCACATGCGGTGTCAGCACTATTAGATTACAAGTACTAGTGTAAGACAAAAATTTAATTAGAATAAGATTAATTTTCAATAAAGACCGTTGTCGAAAAAAGTTATTTTTTTTTTTTTTAAGTAATTTTGTCTTAAAATACTTAACTTTGCCATCCATTTCTCCTTACCGCTCACTACTTCTACCAGAAGACTCTTGCTATCAACTTCTGCCCCGCGAAGCTGATGCTAAAGCATTTCTCGACTGATGGCTTCAGGAAGATTGACCGGCTTCTTGATAGCCGTTTCTGCCGATTTCTTACTCTATGTGCTCGTTAAGGCGTTGAGGACAGCCTTTTCATTACACTTTCTACTATATCGCAGTTCCAGCAGCAAAATGTGTTCCTTTGGGAGCCTGATTGGCCGCTTCCATTGCTAGAGCGAAGCAAATGTCCTCCTCGCTGCTGCAGTAGTTTTCGCAATTTGACCTTGTAAACTTTCTGTTGTGATAATCCGTTTCTCAATAGCTTTTAAGGGGTGATTCATCGTAAGGTTTGATTTTCAATAGGTTTTTTTGTCAGATCACGCGTGACTCCTATTAAACTGCTCTGTCAGTTTTGTTTAGTATTATTTGGCAAATCGTCGTGAAAAGACTTACATCACAACAGCGTCTCCAAATTGTTCAGCTGTATTACGAAAATCAGCGTACTGTGAGAAATGTTTTTTGTGCGATTCGAGGAACTTACGGTGCGCATATACGACATACTGAAACAACTATTGCCACAACAATTCGTAAATTTGAGTCCCGGTTTACATTAATGGATAATACTCGACCGGTTAGACGACATCCAGCACGTAGTGAAGAGACTATAGCAGCTGTAGCTGAGAGTGTACGCGAAGACCGAATCGATTTATAGTCGTTTTCAGCAGCTTGGCTTGGCGTATTTTACGTGAGGATCTCGGCAAAAAAACGTATAAAATTCAACTCGCCGAAGAATTGAAGCTAGGCGACTTAAATTTGCGTCATAAAAATCCGGTGTTTTATCGTGAAATTTTGTTCAGTGATGAAACATATTTCTGACTCAATGGATACGTTAATAAGCAAAATTGCCGTATTTGGGCTGATGAGCATCCCTAAAAGTACCAAAAGCTACCATTAAATCCAATAAAAACAACGGTATGGTGTGGTATATGGGCTGGTGGAATCATTTACCATATTTATTTAAAAATTAGGCGAATCAGAATGTTACCGTCAATGGTAACAGTTATCGCCCGTATGTTAACGGACTATGTGCTTCCTGGAATTCAAGCAGATGGTCTCGGTGAGCTCTGGTTTCAACAAGACGGCACTACGAGCCATACAGTGGGCTTATTGAGAAATCATTTTGATGAGCACTTAATTTCACGTTTTGTTACGGTAAATTGGCCGCCTAGATCGTGCAATATCGCACCTTTGGACTATTTGGACTCTGGGGATATGTAAAGTCTTAGGTCTTTAGGAATAAACCAGCTACGACTGACGCTTTGGAAGTCAACATTACTCGTGTTATCCGCGAGATACCAGTCGCTATGCTCGAAGGAGTCACTCAAAATTGGACCTTACGAATGGACCACCTCATACATAGTCGTGGCCTCATACATAATATCATTTACAAGAAATAAATGTCATGAATTGTTCTTTTAATCGATATTAAAAATTTTAAGTTCACTTTCAAATTTATGTGTTTTATTTTACATTATAAATCAAACCTCACGATGAATCACCCTTTACTAAAGCCATTTATTGTTTATGGTGGTTTATGGTAATCGTTTGCAATAGTTCTACTGCAAGACCATGCAAGGCCGTTGTTATTGCGAAGCACTTCTCACAGTTGTTCGCATAGTTAGCTAGTTCAAACTGCTATTATAAGTAGACCATGAGGTCTGACTGATCTAAATGAGAATTGGGATTTTGGACCGCTAGAAGTGAAAAACGTGGAATGTTTCAATTTTGTTTTCAGCTAATATATGGCTGCATTTTCTATTTTAACTTGATCTGACATTTTCCACAAATTTATGCAGTTCTGTTTTGTTTTTTTTTTTTCTCTCACTGAACAAAGTTTTATTGAATTGAAAATTTTTAAACGTTAAAGAATTCATTTGTTCAAAAGGGAAGTATTAGGACCATAAGAGCTAAGAATTTGAAACCTCTATGTAACTTGGGAAAACTCTGATCAACATCTGGGAAGTAATTGTGGAATTATTTGCAAAATAATGTGCATATACATATATGTACACACATATGTATACATATCAATGTTTTGAATAAACTTTTCCGAAACTTAAAACACATTTCTTATCCAAATCTTTTAATTTTTTCTCAATTCTAATTGGTAAATAACGGCAAATTTTTTACATCGGCTCCAAAACGAACTGAGTGGAGATTCAATGTGTACAATGCGGACCATTAAGTACAATTTAAGTGAAACTCTGGTAGACGAACGATAGCGATGGTAAACAAAACAAAATAGCATGATGTTTATATTTATATTTATTCTATACACAGGGTTTTCTGTAATTATGTAAAACTATATCTCTGGTGTCTTTATTTTTATAAAAATATGGCTCTTAGCAATTATGTGTGAAAAATAAAATCATTTAAATGTCCACCACGACCGCGTCTACAGGCTCTCATACGAACATTAATATTTTCAAGCACTCGTTCACACATTATCGCATTAAATTCATCAATTTCGGTCGAAATGTGTTTAAGTTATTTAATGGTGTTAAATCGCATGATCTAGGTTTCCAGTTTTGTCACCACTACGTGAAATTAACCCGTTATTAGGCGCATATAGTCAAGATAGCTTCAAATTGAAAAAAGCGTATGTTATAGTGATTGAAATCAACATCGCTCTTTCTAATATAGTTTTCTATTTCCCCACGGAGTACGACAATCAGTTGCGGTCAATAAGCCATGTCGCTGCTTTCTTATAGTATGTGCTGACCCGATGTGACCAATTAAGTAACAATTTTTGGTGAAAGGTAAGTTTTCATTTTTGTGTTTTTACATATATCTATGTATTTATTTTTACTAGTTTTTGTGTATTATTGTATTGCATATTTAATTTATACAATATATGTGGTAAATATAATATTTTTATTATGTTTTAAGTAACTAATGATACAAGTAAAGGAATACAAAATTTTAAAATTACAATTCAAAGATACAACTCTACATTTTACATTAACAGACTGAGCTAACAATTTACGATTGACGATCCGCCGATCTCCAGACCCCAACACAAAACTCATCTTCTATTCCACCATCAGCTTGCTTTTATTGTCATCCGCTCGATCGATATCCCATCAATCCAGTCAGTTCCAAACACCAATCGAATTCAACAACTTATGCCACGTCCACAGTTTCAAGGCTAACCTATAAAAAACTCATCCGATGCCTACCCCAATAAGAATGACTATTGCCCTAAATGGAGTCATTGTAGTATGAAGACAACATTACTCATATCACTTTGGTTTTTATACTTTTCCAATGTAGGTCAGCACAAAATCCATTCATGACAAATCAAATGTTCTCCTCATAATTCAACGAGAGTAAACAAACTCCGATCGTCTGGGTCAATAAACGAGCGGATGACAACTCATACTACTGTAACATTATTCAGCACAACTGGTGGTCGTTAATCGTAAATTGTTGATTGTTTATATAGGGTTTTCCAATAGGGACTTGACAACTTTGAATTTAATTTGTGAACGTACTCTTTCACTAATCATCAAACTGTCACTGTTAATTTATTTAGTAAACTCAATATTTTCATCATGGTAAAGTACACTAACGAGCTACGTTCTCCAATTGGGTTCTGGACAAGATGTGCCAAGATGATGAATGTCATCGCAAAATCATCTTCAGTGACGAAACTCATTTTTGGCTCAATGGGTTCGTCAATAAGCAAAATATGCGTTATTGGTAGTGTGAAAACCCACATGTGTTTCATGAATCACCACTTCATCCACAAAAAATAATTGTTTGGTGCGGTTTGAATGCCGGCGGCGTTAATGGGCCATATTTTTTCGTCGACGATAACGATCGTCACGTCAATGGTCAGCGTTATCGCGCATGATCACCGATTATTTTTGGCCCGAATTGGAAGATATGAACTTAGACGACATGTGGTTTCAACAGGATGGTGCCACAAGCCACACAGCACACGCTACAATCGATTTATTGAAGAGTAAGTATGGTGAGCGTGTTATCTCAACACATGGGACAGACGATTGCCCGCCTCGTTCGTGCGATTTAACCCCGCTTTACTATTTTCTGTGGGGTTACGTCAAATCAGTGGTTTATGTGGCCGTTTCGGCCGAAATGTGTGGCTGAGTCGTTGAAAATTGGGTCCAACGAATTAACCGCTGCAAACGTGCCCGCGGTAGCCATATGAACGAAATCGAGTTCCATTCATAAATGTTTTGATTGTACTTCAAGTCAATAATAAAGTTTTTGAAATATCTCAAATGGTTTGCCTTTTATTTAAAAAAAAAAAGTTGTCAAGTCGTTATTAGAAAACCCTATAATAATAAAGAAATTACTAATTGGTTATCAAAATGAAAAGTCAGCATTTTCACATATATTCTTGTCTTTATTTCTGTAAAGTACTTTTTTTCTTTTAATTTTTCAAATTTCAGTATGAATCAAGAAAAACAGATACAGCAATGGCTGGAAAATTTGTCCGATGACGAGCAATATGTCGCTGATTCTACATCGGGAGATGAAATTGCAGACGATACTCCTATAGTTAGTGCCCGTGAGTCCGAAAGCGAAATCGAAGTGTTCGAAGAAAGCGAAAATGTCTCTGAATTATAGGATGGCAATTATTTCTTTTCTAGACATACTTAAAGAAATGGCCCAAAAGTGAAATGGTCTAAATTACTACCATCAAACATAATAAGGACTCGTCCACAAAATATGATTATTCATTTAACAGAAGTCAAACAGTATGCTACAATAGAAACGCTAAATCTCCCATAGAATTACGATAAAACATAAATTCCGACGAGATCGAGATGCACTTCCTACTGATAATTTGTAAATAAACTCATTTGTGGGCTTATTGCTTATGTCTTTAGTCCTAAGGGTTTCTCACTTGAATTATGTTGATTTATGGGTACAAGATGGGTCAGGTGTAGAATTGTTTCAGCTAATAATGCCTTATAAACGGTTTCTATTTTTGTTATGTTTTCTTTTCTTTTGTTTTATAATACCTCAGACCGCAAAGATACACAAGTCGAAAATTTAGCAGCTATTAGAAATTTATGTAATATCTTGGAGGACAAGGTTCTAGCATCTTATACACTGGGTGAGAATCTAACTATAGATGAGCAGTTAGTTGGCTTTCGTGTTCGATTTAGAGGGAAAGTGCAAGCCATGGTTGAAGTTTGAAATTCATTCTGGCAAACAACCAGATGTAGAATATCAAGTATGTAATTCTATAGACGACACAGTAAAACGCCTGGTTGAACCAATAAAACGTAGTGACCGTAACATAACCACCGACAATTAGTACACTAGAATAGGGCGCAATTTATTTCACTTTTTGGATTTCATAAACAAATCACTATGGTCTCCTATTTAACTAAGCCAAACAAAGCTGTCATTTTACTTCAACTTTCTGGGCTCAGAAACTAGAAATAGTTACCTATTATATGTGTTCAATAATTGTACCAAGGTTGGTGTCGACTGAAACGATCAACTATGCGCTTATAACGTTGCAAGATGCAGAAAGATGGCCGTTGGCGATATTTTTCCACATTCGAAATATATCTGGCATCAATGCATTTGTCATACACAGGGTGAATACTGATAAGAGTATCATACATACCATATAAAGGGTTTTTTTTTTAAACTAGCGACAGAACTAGTGGAAGATAACCAAAAACGCCGCATTCAACAGCGAGCTGTCCCTTCTTTGGCAAAAAAAGCGGCTCAGTGAAGTTCATAATATGCAGGAATTCATGCATCAATAGACTTGTAAGCGCGGTCGCTGTTCGAAATGTCCTTAAAAGAACGACAAAAAGGTTCGACACAAATGCCATAAGTCTGGTAAATTTGTTTGTCAGCAACACTTCAGGGCTTACTGCAATGGATGCAGAATAGATGAATCTGCATAGTATTTTTATGTTATGTTAGAGTTATGTTTTAGTTTCTTTATAATGATTATAATAACGCATATAAACTTTATTGGTAATAAGTACATACTTCGTTTTATTAATTTGTTCCAGTCCATTTTTATTTATTTCTTTGGGGTGAGAAGTGACCCCATGCGACTATTTGTGTGATTTTCCTTATGTGCCTAGTTAAGGGTTAATCGAACTGGAAACTTATACCGCAATATTTGCACGTGTTGTATATGTTGAAAATAAAGATCGTTTGTGTCTATTTCTCCAAGTTTAAGGCAAACAGTCGATGTATGAATGCTTAATGCCTGAGAACGTCGTGATAATGATATTAAGGGTTCTTCAGTGAAACTTTGTGCTACAACACCAATGTTCTCAGGAAAGTGTCCACTTTTTGGTCTACCAGATCTTCACTAATTCACTAACCTTTGTATTGCTGACTCATTTGGACGATTATTTACAACAAAATCACGAATTTTACGATGTGTAAGATCGACCATTTTATAATAAGTTTGCATAACCTTAATACGTTGTTCTAAGGTGTAGCTATCCATGGCTAAAATTGTACATGTGTCAACTTCACAAATACGTCTGAAGTCTATACAAGACACCGTGCTGCCGTCGTTCTTCTTCACGAGGACCACTGGATAAACTTCGTATAAGTCTGCGATTCTTCAATCAGCCCCTCAACTTTCATATTCGGAACTCTTTCGGCTATTTCGGTTTGCGTTGCCAATAGAACACGCTTTGCAGATTGGTCGAGCGTCTCCGGTGTCAATGTGGTGTTGATCAAATTGTGTACATGCATATTCTCCATCTTATGTAACAAACATATCAGAGTACTCACCGATTACAGAGGCTGAGCATTTTGTTATTAATTTTCATATGCTGGACTATTGTGACCGGTTTTTCACGATTTTTTTCTATTGTGGTCGATATAGCCTCAAAAGGTGCACATTTTCACTATGCACTGTCCCTCACTTTTTCAGCTTTACGCTGAATGGCTTCGGATTTAGAATCCTTACAGGAACCATGTTGTCGTTTAGATGCACTAAGGTGTTTCCCACCAGGAAATACTTCCTATTTTCTGACTCCATAAAATAGAATCGATGGCTTCGAGAACCACTTTCCAATTTTGCCGAAATAATTGCCTCTGACGAAGGTTCTAGAATCCGATTTCAGCATATGTCAAACAGTCGTTTGAGTTGTTCTTAAACTAAGTTAAAAAATTTTTGTTTTTGGTATACCACTTTGATCAAAATGTTCCCGGTGGCGTCACCGTGTGGCGCTCCCATTGTTCCGATTTGATTTTTTTTTTGTTAAGTTGGTACATCTGTCGTTGATATTCCCTCTAAAGCTTAGCGTCATAGCTTGATATTTGCAAAAGTAACGTAATTTTTTTACAATAACCGCAAATTAATCATCAGAGAGATAGCGGAGGACTTGAACATTGCTTATGTATCCGTCCAGGACATTTTGGTTAATAATTTGGGTTTTCTTCGTGTAGCAGCAAAGTTGGTGCCAAAAGACTTCAATTTCATGCAAAAAAGAAACCGTGTTGACGTCGCAAAAGAGATGATTTGCGAGGCTGAATCCGATCCCACATTCATGAAAAGGATCATTACTGGAGACGATGCGTGTGTTTATGGGTACGACACGCAATCCAGACACGCAAGTGAATGGAGTTCACCAAATGAGCCGAGAACAAAAAAACCACATCGTTTTCAGTCAAAAAAAGGCAATGCTCACGGTTTTCATGAATTACAACGGTGAAGTGCACCATGAATTTTTGCCAGAAGGTCAGATAGTGAACGAAGAGTATTATTTGGGCGTTATGAGACGTTTGCTTGAAGCAATTCGCCGAAAGAGACCAGAATTGTGGTCACCATGATAACGCACCGTCACACAGTGCCATAATTATTCGTAGTTTTTTGACTAAAAATGTAACAAATACCATCCAACGGCCACCGAATTCACCTGATTAATTAGTTAAAAAACCACTACGGGGAACGTGTTTCAGCAGCCGAGAGGAAGTAATGGAAAAATCCCAGAAAGCACTGATAGATATACCGAAAACCGAATATAAAAAATGTTTCAAGGATTGGATCAAGCGCTGGCATAAGTGTGTAGCAGTCGATGGGGGTTAATTTAAGGGGGACAATATAGATTTAGATCAATAAATTTGTATTTTTAATTTTCTAAATAAATTCCGATGGAACTCTTTGATCAAGATTTGGATATTAAGAGGATAGTTTTGCCCTCCAGGACAAAATTTGAGCAAACGGAACATGTATATAACATTGAGAGTTTACGGAAAGTATAGTATTTAAAATTGGGTCGAAATGTATGGGTGTCTTGAGTTAGCCACGATTTTTCCCGTGAAGCGATTTTTATTAGAATGCAATACTGCCATTCGGAGAGGATTTGATAAGAGGTGGCAGACCAATGAGTACCGTTATGGCGTAAAAATACTTCTTTAATGAGGTCATTTTTTGAAAATTTAGTTTTATCAATTAGTCTTTCCATAAGTTGTAGCGAATATTCAATTAAGGGGCTGATATTGGAACTTTTGTAAATGAGACAGTTAGAGAGAGTTAGAGTTGAAGACTGTAGATCCGGAGTAGTTTCTTCTCGAAGATTTCAAGCTTCTTAGCAATCGTGGGGGAAATGGAAAACCAAATTGGGAATGCATAAATAATGATAGATCTAATAAGAGTTTTGTAAAAAAGCAGTTTGGATTTAGCTTAATACTTAGCCAGATACTTCTCAGGAATGGCATCAACATTATGGAAACTTTCCTCTGGTTTTAGCCATACGTGCATGGTTATTGAATTTAAAGAGGTTATTGAGGTAAACCTCCAGATATTTTATTTCATTTTTGAAGGGAATGTTGCTATTTTGTTTTCAAAAACTGCTCCCACCGGACTTTTATTGCTTGCGTTTCTAAAACAGATGGCTTCAGAGATAATATCGTTCTCCAAAGTGTGGGTATGAGGAAAGTCATATAGGAATATATTGTAAAGTTTTGGTCCAAGGATTGAACCCTGCGGTACTCCTCTACTGAGGTGGACTGCTCTGATTTTGTTTCGCTGATGTGAATAAAAAAAACTTCTGTTGGGTAGGAAACTATGGATAGGGTTGATTAATAAAGTGGGATACTCAAGTTGCAACAGTTTTAACAGTAGCGCCTACCTCCAGACACTATCAAAAACTTTTTTGACATCTAGGGAGCAAGCAGTCGGGCAGTTTTTGAGTCGTAAGTTAGTCGTGACGTCACTATGAACTTTAAGAAGAGCATATAACTTACGGAATCCGAACTGATGGTCCGGTATGAATTCTATAATGTCCTCAGAATACTGTTCCATCTTATTCAAGATTATTCTCTCCAAAATTTTCCCCATGTTAGAGAGAAGGGAGATGGGACAGAAGTTTTTAAGAGTGAAGTTGTTTGGTGTTTTTAGGAGTGGCAAGACTTTTGCTACCTTCCACTCCTTAGGGAAGTATCCGTTATTGATACAGTTATTCATTATGATAGTGATAAACTTCACCGCTTCCGGGGAGTTTTTTTAATAATCAAGTTAGAAATGCCATCGGGGTCTGAGGATTTTTTGGGTTTAAGATTATTGATGTTCTCTTAAAGCTCAGTTACTTTAGTATAAAATAGGTTCGAGCTTGGGTTGAGAGCTGGGTTGCTCTCATCAAAGTTCAAAATTCTAGGTGGTTTCAGTTGGTAGTTTCTTTGGATATTGACTCGGACTTCTCTAGAGATAATGGGATTTGTGGCAGAAACTGATTGATTAAATGATGTTCTCAAAAGATTTCGGCCTTCACACTATCGTCCGATATTTCTTGGTCATTAACTGAAATCTTTTCTGCGAATTTACTTTTTTTATTCAAGAATTGATTAATTGCTTTAAAGGCGAAGGGCCCCGGTTTGATTTTCGATCGTTTGTTGGCAAGTTGCTCATTGAGCCAGGTCCTAGTTTTCTCTTTGATAACAATTTTCAGGAGGGATATATTTTTGGAAAGGTTCTTATAATCGTTGTTAATCCTATTAAAAGTTTGATGATAGTTGAGTTTTAGACGTTTTTGCCAGAGGTGCTTTGTTCGAAAGAGAGATTTTAAAGCTTCCGGAAGATTTTTATATTTGTTAGAATGACATGCTAAAGTATTACTTAGGGTGGTATTAAAGAAGGTAATATAGTTATCAATTTCGTCATTACTGAATGGTTTGAAGTTTGGAGGTTGGTACAGTTAAAGTTCAAATCAAGGTCCGCTTTGAAATTGTTTCAATTAGTGTTTTTGAAGGATATATGGTATATGGTAGGTCTATGGTTGCATCTGTTATTTCAATGGAAAGTTTGACCGGGAAATGGTCAGAGCAGGTGGGTAGGGTTAGGATAGTGAAATGTGGGTTATTTGATATATAAAGCATATTTGTTGATATTAAAAATTGGTGGAGAAATGCTTAGCTACCTGGGTAGGTGGGGAATGGATTGGAACAACCCATTGTGTATTTTTCGCGTTGAGTTCTCCACCTAGAATGGTTTCATCGTAGAAATCGGCAAGCCTATCTATCTTATCTAGCTCCTCACGCATAAGTTGCGGCTGGCAGTTAGTTGGAAAGTACATTGATCCAATTAGAAAGAATTTAGTAACTTGATTTTAGTTAATTTAATTTTGACGAAGATATTTAGAAATTTGGGGTGGAGGGTATTTACTTCCTAGTACCTAATTTGGGACCTTAGTGTTATAGCTACCCCTTGGTTGAAATTATTTGGTCTATTTTGTTGGATGCTAGCTGAGTTATTTATGTTTTTAACAAAGCTCTCAATTATAATGAACAGCTGTTTAACTCCGACTCCGAAGAGTTTGTTGGCCAGACTTAAAAATTGATCCACAAAATTGTGGTTTTTGTTTGCTGAAGATAAGCTTACGGGATTATTAGCATAGCTAATATTAGGGCAGACCTTTGCACTTTGGTTAATTTGTTTAGTGAGGGGGTTTTTATTTTCCTCTTTTCTCCCTATCTTCCCAAACCACGCCAATTAGCTGGATGGTCACTTCCACAGTTTATGCAAGATGCTTTAGTATTTCCTGCTATTTTGACTGAACAATTCCCCGGGAGATGTTCGTCTAGGAACTTAACATATTTATAATTTTTACCACAGTTTTTTACTAAATGGTCGAAACTTTGGCATTTCTTACATTGTACAACGTCCCCACCGATTTGGGTTTTTCCAACTTTACTTTTGAATTTAAAACATAGTTTAAAGTGATTATATCACTCAATATCCTCTCCGTGGAGAGACAAACTAGGAATACGTTATAGTTGATGTTGGGGTTACTTTTGGATTTAGGTGTTTCGAAAGTTTCTACTTAGGATACGATAATCGAAACCATTGAATTTAACTCGGCTAGGATTTCATTGGTTGAAAAATCAAAAGTAAGACCCTTTAAGATAAGATTATGTGAGCGATTCTGCTTTAACGTAAAAGATTACCCCTCGATCTGGCTACCCTTAACCATATTAAAAAGTTCCTAATGGACATCAGGATTGTCCACATATATTTTGGATTTGAATGTGTTTGTGTTGCTAATTATCAAAACGCCCACCACAGTTGACCACTTAAAATTTAAAATCTTTTGTATTCCTGCTGTTCATTGCTGTTCGTCACGCTGTTTTTGTTCTTCGTACACTTGATATTACCGTTGCTTGACTTGGTGTTATTTCCATGATTAATTGAAGCATCAGTGTCTTGGATGGTTGCTGCGCAATATATGGATTTATGCCGCTATCAGTTACGGTTCTGTTGAGTAATTCGACTTCCATTGCGGTACTTGCCATCTTGAAGTTGGTGGCGTCATCTTTCTTTTTAGGCGCCATTTAAATAGAACAACCTTTATTTTTCATATCCGAGAGCAATTTTATCGGCTCTTATGGCCCTAGGACTATGGATTGATGTTGGTGATTGTTTGTCCGCTTTCTTTTTTTTGTAGCCATCTACCGCTTGATTGGTTTTCATGGCTAGCGGAGCCCCACGTTAGTATGGCAGCATGCTACCCAGTCGCTGCAGTCTGGTTTTTAATTAATTGTATGCAGTATTTCTTTTTCAGTGGGGAATTCACACAAAAGAAAACAAACAACAGAAACTTAAATTGGAAAAATTTAAGAGCAAAAAATAAACTTTAAACTTTTTAGCATTCTATCTTTGACTTTTTTTTAATATCTTTTTTTTTTATAATAACGAGTTATTGCTGTGCGTCCACTCTCACCGAACGTTCTAGAAGGAATCTCTCTGTACCAATGATGCATTCGTCACATATGTCAGCTAAATTTACCATAACTGTTGCCCCCGTAGCTGTTCTCAAACTGCCTTTTTGTCGTGCTAGTCCTTTACACTGCGTTTGAAGATGTCCTGTTTCATTGCAGTTCCAGTAGCGCATTCTTCGTCTAGTATGCGGAGTATCTTGTTCCTCGCCACTAAGTTTTACGCAGGAGCATTCAGCAGATGATTCTTCCCTGACGAAATGTGTTCCTTTGGAAGCCTGATTTGTTGCTTCCATCGCCAGAGCGAAGGCAAGTGCTTAAGCAAGGGTCTTTTCCCAGCCATCATTACTGCTGACTGTAGTTTCGAATCCGCAATTCCCCTGATGAATGGCTCCTTTGCCATTTCGTTGATAATTTCCTGGCCTGCGGAGGGATATGACAAATGTACCAGTATACTCACGTGTTCTTAGAGCTGCTGCAGTGTTTCTCCTTGTTGCTGCATTCGACCTTGTACGCCTTCTGCATGTGCCTATCCCCAAACTGTTTCTCGATAGCTAGTATAAAATTCACATAATCCTTATGCTTTTCAATTTCAATTCTATTGAAACCATCAGGTCTGGCCATCGAATGAGGGAAGCTTCAACTCTTTTCTCTTTGGACCGCTTAAAGAACATTCTCATAGTTTCGGTTTTCGCACTGTGTCGATCTCTTTTGCCAGTTGCTCAACTTTGTACGAATGTACCTTTGTTCGTCTAGATTTTTTTTTTTTTGTTTGTTCATTTTTTGTTCAAGGCTATTCTTTTTTTCGTCTATAATTTTCTTTTGTTCTTTCAGCTTTTCTTTGGGGCTATTTTTTTGTTCGTCGATTTTTAACAAGAGGAGTTGCATCATCGCAGCGTCCTGAAGTCGGAGCACCAAGTCATTTTTCCTTCCACTGGCGCTGAGGTTTCTCTTGTTCAACTCGGATATGAGTTGGACGAGGGTCATCTGCAGTAGTATTCGAACCATAACTGCTTTACCACAATTACAGAAACTATTTATTTTTTCTTTTTTTTATTACACACAATAAGTCCTATCCCACTTCTGATACCAATGTAAAATGATTGTTGGGTACAAATGATTAAACTTATTCCTTTCAATACAATCCCTTTATTCAATAGAGTTACAATTAATCACAATATTGTGATATCTTAATCTGAACAGCTTCATCTGTATTTGAAATGTAGAAGTTTTCCATATTTGAGTAGCAGAAGACTGAACCATTTGGGAATCGGGAATGGAATCGATTTTTCTAGTAAAATGGAAATTTTATTGAACGCTAAACGGTACAGAATATATCTACTCGAAATATGTCAGGGGAAAAATAAATATTTGCATTCCCTATTCGATTGGATTCTAAATTGTAACTTTATTAAATAAAGTGATTGTATTGAAAGGAATAAGTTCTATAATTTGGGTAAAAACATTTTACTAATTATTATTGAGTAGTTGTCGGAAGACGATAACCAAAACTTCCATTCACTAGAGCTTTTTAAAGTGAGGATAGTATTTCCAAGATATGTCGGGAAAAAGAATGATTGATTGGAGCGTCAGGACTGTTTGCCTAAACTATGCTAGCTGTAGAAAACCTGTCTCCCTAAAACCGCAAACAGGATCCTGTCTGTTGTGTTATAAGAAGTTTTAAAACTATTGTTCATATTTAGCTATTGCCCCTAATCATCGTAGATAGGTTCATAATAGAACAAATATTCACAATATGACATATCCTGACAGAGAGAACCAAGAAATTGAGATCGAGAATCACCATATCTTTATTGGTTTTAAAGCCGCATTTGACACCATCTACACAGACGTGTCTATTTTTGAAATTCTGCATCACTTGCCAGATTGTGCAGAATACTTGTTTCTCCGTAAATCACGGAAGGAGTCTCACTAAAAACTTTAATATCAAAGAAAATTGTGTTATAAATATTGACACCATTGGCGTGTTTACAAGAATTATGATGTCAACACAAAGAACACGCAACTTGGAGCAATCAGCTACAACGTCATAGCATACAACTAAAGTTGGGGTACCCGAGAACTTTGTTTCCGCTTATTCACAATTGTTGTTGAGTTAGATCATCTATAAAAAAAAATTGGTCAATCACTTTCCA
This sequence comes from Volucella inanis, assembly GCA_907269105.1. Lineage (NCBI taxonomy): Eukaryota > Metazoa > Arthropoda > Insecta > Diptera > Syrphidae > Volucella > Volucella inanis. Next base: position 91,882,198 of record OU026157.1, on the reverse strand, counting down.
CGACTGCCCAAACTAATTTGCTGAAACATAACTAAATAAAAGTAGTATACAATTATTTTTGATTGAATTTTATTTTGCGAGTCGTTTTAATAATTATTTTGACATAGTAAATTTTTCATATTATTATTGCTTTATACAGAAAGATAGATTTCTCATTGTGATTTGGAGAGTATCATATATTTCTTTTTATATAAATATAAAATACATGCTTCAAAAATTTGAGTGCTGCAGACATAAATTATGTAGCAGGAGTTCTAAAACTATTTTTAATTGTTTTATAAAACTTGTATTATTTTTCTTATCATGCCATTTATATACGTCTAAAGCGGTATAAAAACATTTATCTTTTCTGAACTGCTTACAGTAAACATCAGTTTTCTTTTGAATGTAATAGAAAGTATGTTTATTTATTCGATATCTTTTTAAAGTAACATTTGTACAAAAACATAAGAAAAACCAAGAAGGTATTCAAATAATCAAAAATAAAGTTTTCTAATCAAAGTTAGAAATATTAGTATGAATAGTATAGACAAATATTTAACCAAACAAGTTCATTTAGATGTATAGAATAGATTTAAATTTAAACCACGTCTAGATCTAAATCGCTCTTCCCCTACAAGTTCTTCCTTTTTATTTTCTATATTTTTTTTTTTCTTCCTGTTAAAGATATCCATTCAATCATTTGTACACTTTTTCTTCTATACACATACATATAAAAAAAAGTTTGAATTAAGTGTAAAAAAAACATATTTTATGATTCATAAAGTAATCTCTGATAGTGAGGAAGAACCTCATGAATGGGAACATGCAAACTAAACTCCAGTGCAACAAGGACAGCGAACTCGGACGCAATCAGTTCTTTGCGATTTAAACGAAACACGTTTTCAGTTTTCTAAAATAAATAAATAATGTGTAATGAACAATAATTAAAAATATATACTGTGTGATGGCAATCATACCTCAATCAGACTTTTAAGTAAATCGCCTTTTACATCATTCATTTTTGCACTTAGCAATAAGCACGCGCCTGCACATAGTTTTCGATTATTTTTATTAATTAAGTTCGATAAAATAAGTTTCTCAAAATATACGTATGCTTGAGAGATGGTAACAAGATCAATTCTTGAGTCCATTTTATTAATTCTGCGCATTTCACGTTTGATGCTGTAAAGAAAAATAGAAAATTCAATCAATTTAATCATATTTATAACAATTTGGATAACCAAGTTATTATTGATATATTCTCGTACAATACCTTCTTAGTTTACTTAGCGTAAGTTGTATATGGGGAAACTTTTCCTTAAACTTATCGTTAAGTTCTTTTTTTAAATCAGATGGCCGCACATAATCAATTACCGAAGTCATATATGATGTAAAAGTAAGTAGAGTGCGATGTTTACCAGCAATCAATTCAGGGTCGTCCAAAATGTTTGCTGAATACTGCTGAAACTGGTATACATATACGTATGTAAATACTTTTAATTTTTTTTTTTTTTAATTATAAAGTAAAAATATAGTAGACGTTCACAAATTTTGTTAATTTCTACTAATTAGATAAATTTTAGCATGGAACAATCTTTTATATTGTCTGTTCATATTGGCGTGGACATGAAAGTGCTACTCATTCATATTTTAATAGAGATAAAAGACTTTTTGAGAAGTGGAACACTTGAATCTGATCATTTTTAATTTTTAAATTTGAGCAGTTGGCCTGAAACATATATTTTTTCCTTTTTTTTACACTTTTTTGCTCATCGACAATCAAAACAAAGAAGAAGAAATATGTCAGAAATGGAACAGTATGGGAAAAAATGTCATGCTTCATGACGGTTCAGAAGTGGATTTTCTGTGGAAGTAACCCTTCTTCCTTACATTTAAATAAAAAGCATTCTCTCTCTTTCGGCGAATCTTCCTGACCACGCCAATGTGAATAAGCACATAGAAGTTACCGGTTAGCAGATTTGAAGTGCACTTTTTGAATCTAGACCCTGGTCCCATTTTATCGATTTCTGAATCTTATAGCGATCCTAATATAATTTCTGTGAATGAATGTAACCTCTTTGAACTTGACACTGATGAAGGTAACACCACATTGAATGTTGCAAATATTACAGATAAGCTCAGAGAAAATTCTGATGTTTGAATCTGTGTCGTATGCACAGTCAGAATTTCAAAATCTGAACTGATAATTCATATAAAAATATAAAGGAATAAACTGTATATACAAATCTAAATGAAAATTAATGTGGGAATGTTAAATAATCATTTAACATTCATATTCATTAACGTATATCGATCAAACTGTACAATTTTTGAAGTTAGATGGTAGGCGGTTATTGTATGATTAGGAAAGGCAATCTGTCGGTGTTCGGGTTTCCTCACTTAAATATTCACAAGGTAGTAAGCTTAATTGATCTCCAGTATTTTAGATGTCTGATGCAATCGACGTATCTTAGCTTTTCGAACTGCATACAAACTCTTTACACAGCTCTCGGTTTTATCTTCTTTTCCAATCGTAAGTTCGACGAAGGATTTTTCTTTTAAAGATACCTCCATTTTTCCGTTTACCGCTCAGCACTCGGAACCGTATAGCAGATCTGGCAGGATCAAGGTCTTGTACAGGAGAATTTATTTTCCTAGTCAGGTATTTTGATCACAGCGGCTTTTCATTCTTCATCGAATCTCTACTAAGGCGTCATTTGTAGAGTTGATGTTCACTCCGAGGTAGTTGAATTTCTTAACTACCTCGAAATTATAGGTTTTGCCCGAGATGGTGGATAGATGCTTCCTTTCTTTGCGACAGCTTTTTTTGCCCTCGTTTACAGTTAAACCAACTTCTTTAGCATTTTCTTCAATTCTACAAATGTCTAAACGATGGATCGATGGGATCGAGTGATGATGTCAATGTCGTCTGTGTATCTTAATAGCTGTACTGATTTGTGGCAGATAGTTCCTCTAGTGTTAACGCAAGCCCCAAACACTATCTGTTAAAGCAGAGGGTTAAAGAATTCGCATGAAAGTGCATCATTTTGAGGAAATCCGACGCATTTCTGAAACAGTTCTGATGAAGAGTTGCCAAATTAATGCACACGGTATGTTTTTAAGTGTTATGCGGCTTAACTGGATCCGTTTTCTCGGGATCCCAAACTGAGGCATCGCCTTATATAGCTCCAGGTAATGAATGCTGTCATACGCGGTCTTAAGGTCGACAAAGATGTGGTGTGTCTCGTTTTGGAATTCGTTAACTCTAATAAAAACATCTCGCTAGAAATTAACAACATTGTCAATAGCAGTCTCTCTGGTCTAAGAAGGTATTGAATTATAAGGACTTGTTAAGAAACACTAAAAAGAATCTACAATATATAAAACCCTAATCACCCAGTTGTAGGACCGAATTTCGCAACCGTAAGTTTTATCTTGTGTACGCACCTAAGAAAATTTACGTTTACAGACAGTGTACACCTTTTCAATTCACACGCTGCCGCAACGTGCTGAGTTTGAATGTGCTAAATGTATATTATTTTTTCAGCTGAGATTTAGACGACAAAATCTGTAAATAAAATGATTTAATAGAGTTTTTTACTTTATTTTATTTTATTATTGTGTGCTTTATCTTAATAGGAAGAAATTAATAATTATTAAGTTTGCAGAAGTAGAAATAAGAACATTTGCCTTTTTTAAGGACGGGTTTAGCAAATTCTGCTTCTCATCTACTCGAAGAAGTCCTAAAAGTAAATGGAACATTTTCATTTTCATTAAGGGGTGTATTTTTCTTCTTGACAAACCCCCGGGAAGCTGATCTTAACCGTAACTCTGACATCTTGCCATTATCGCACAGGATCCAATTTTCACCGCAGGCGAAATAAAACGACTGCAAAACAGGATTCACACTTTGTCAACTTCCAAACGCCGTCAGCTTATGAAAAATCTGGAAACGCGAAAACTTCTCACTGACAGGCCGCACGATTTTCGTACCAAAAAGTTTATTGGTGATTTGATAGCATGTCTAGCCGAAAAGTGGAACCAAAGCCTACATCAATCTGGCAAAAGCAAGATAGTTGTACTTGCCATTTGACATTGACATTTTACAGAGTCTGGCATCAGGATCTTTTGTCAAATATGCGTGCTTTTGAGATCGATGACTCTCTTCTTCAATGGATTAGAAATTACCTTTCAGAACGTTAAATTTAATTGGATGGTTTAAAGCCTGATATTCACAAAATAAATGTTGATGTGCGTCGGAGATCCGTTCTGTCTCCGACACTCTGTTTAATATTTATTAATGATCTCTTGTCTGCTACTTCTAATCCAATATATTCCGTTGCTGATGACAGTACTCTCTGCTTTTCATATTCGTTCCTGGACTCGCGTTCCTGCAAACGGGAACGGCAGCGTATAATAAGCTCATTAAATTCTGATTTTAACAGCATAAATATTTGAGGAACTATCAACATACCGGAACTTAATGCTATCAAAACTAAATGTTGCCATTACATTACAGCGAAATTTAAATACCCAGCTATTATTAAGGAATGACGCTTACATCGTCGAAACCGAAAAAAATTCCATTCTCGGTATATGTGTCAGTGACAACTTGCGTTGGAATGACCAATATTCGATAATACCAAAAATACTGCGAAATGTCTAGGTTATCTCAAGCAATGTAAGAAATATTTCACCCCTCTGATCTGCTCCTAAAACATATCTGCACCTGCTAGATAAGATTCAAAACCCTACGATAAAACTCATAAGTGATACTAATATCAGTCAGTAAATTAACACCCTCGAACACCGACGTAATGCCCCCTGTCTTACTTTGTTTTATCGCTTTTTTTTCACCATTGAAATTGCCAGTAGCATTTCGAAACTTCAAACCTTCAACCGTAGCACCCGCCTCGCTATGAATGCTTATCAGTATACCGTCAAGCCCACTTTCGGACGTACTCTAATAATATCGTGATTCTTTCCTAAGCCGTACAACTCGTTTATGAAATGCCCTGCCGAACTCTCTATTTCCTATTCATTATAACTTGCAACCGTACAATACCAATGTACACCGGTATTTCTCTTTTCTTCCTCCCTAATTTTCCTTCGCCGGTGCAGTGTACATACTTTTTAAGGATACTGAAATCCCTTGGACGTGCGGTAATTATAAAAAAAAAATAAAAAAATAGTGTTAAGACGTGGGTTATTCATGTTTCCAGTTTTTATTGTTTAGCTTTGCAATACCTTAAAGTTGACGACTTGGTGTTGCAGTTGAGAATTTGAAATTTACAGCATTACAAAGAACTGTCGTACCTGCATTTTCTCAATAACCTGGTTTTTTCTTGGGCTTATTTTTGAGCGAATAATCCTCTTCGCCGAATTTGGTAAAGCAGTTTCGAACTGTCCTCTCGCTTCATGTACCCAAACCAAAATCATACAATAGATTATTTTCTAAGTCGGTGCAGCTGTGTTTATTTATTAATGAAAAATAGAAAATTGAAAACTTAAATTAAAATTAACTGCAATTTAAAAAACAATGTATAACTTTGTTATTAAAACCTATCTAAACCTCATCCCATAACGATCACTTTATGAATGATAAGTCAATCGACAATTTAATTTGATTTCAATTGAATGTACATACCTATATTAAAATAAAGCACCATATTACAAGTAACTAAGTTCCATGTGTAAAATTAACAAACAAAATATAAAAAATTATTTGTTTGTACCCCAGGCGAACCCTTTAAACAAGTTCTGAGAAATCAATCTCCTGATTACGTTTTAGTTGTTAAAAGCAATTTTGTATTTCAGAACAGAATGCACAATTTACATTGCATGTGAATAGCTTGTATAACATATGTTATGTACGTAGAGGAGTAAAATATTAAAACTTAATGGAGTATACAATTATTATTGATCAATCTATAAAAATTATATAAAAAAGATAAAACAGAAAAGTTCAATTATATATGGTATAATAAGAATTACCTGAAAATTACGCACAGATTCGGCTGATTCTTCCAAGTCCAACGATTTTATATCTGGTGAGGGACTTGCCGCGTTATTTCGGTTGTTTGCATGACTGTCATATGTAAAGCACCTATTTGTATTTCAAAAAAAATAATATTGTAATAATCTTGTGTTTATCATAATCATTTCTGGTACTTTCATTAATATAGGACCGTAATGATTACTTAAGTATGACTGTGGGCATGCATCAGGTTTCAACAAAAATAAAAATAATAGATGATTAAAATGAAAAAAAAAAAAAAAAAAAAATACACACATGGCATAAACAATGAAAAAATGGACTGCCTCTTACACAATATCTACATGTGTAATACTTAATAGTACAATATATAATAAATTAACACAATGTTGGGTCGAGTCAGCTGCGGTATAATCTCATAAACATTTAACTGCTCTCCCTTAATAACTTTTTTTAGAATAATCTCTTTTATCCTTACATTAATAAAAAGAAACATTATATAAGTAAAACTTAAATATACTTATTGATAATTTTAATCTTAACCTAATCAGCAATCAATTATTATAATGATTTTTATTATTGAAGATTAATATTAATTGAAGATTAATAATTCAAAAAAAAAAAAAAAAAAAAATAAAATAATAATAATAATAATTAAAGAATAAAAAAACCCGACTGTGTAAAAACCGAACTAAGAAGATGAAAACAACCGCTGGCAACCATGACCATTTTACGTAGGGGGGATAAGAATATAAATTTTTCTATTTCATCTTCTTTTCATCTTTTTAGTTTGCTTTTTATACAATTGGGTTTTGATTTTTTAATTAATTTTTTTTATGTGTGCTTGTTTAGTGTTAAGTATGTATTTGTATATTTGAATTAATTATTAATTAATTTAAAGGTGTAGCGGGCTCATATTGACAAATAAAAAGACTTAACGGCGTCTGACAACCGCCATATTATATTTTTTACACTTAATATACCCTATGTCAATCTTGTGATTCATAGGAATCTATGATCCGCGCGTTTTCACTATCGCGGATTTGAAAAATGCGACCCAATTCCTATATTCGCGGCTAAAGATTCCTTTATTCGCGGATCTAATCGATACATCGGTACATGCATATTAATAAAAAGGATTCAAATGGACTAATAAAAAGGTAAAATAGACCTTATTATAATTATACCTAAAGTATGTTGTTAAATGATATCACCGCTGCATTGGTTCGGCGTTTGACACATGCCGCTTTGCCGCGGTCGGCGTTTGTGATAATGTACAAAGGGTGGCCAAGTCATAAGCACGGTTTTAAAAAATGGTTTTTATGTCAATTATTCTTAAATATCAATCAACATAGCGAAGAAATATTTTATCTACAATAAATAATTTTGGGAATTTCAAAAAATCTTTTTAGTATAGGTCAAAGCAATAAAATTTGGAAAAAACCCCTTTCGGAAGTAATTTAGGGAAAATTCCGAAAATTTAAACAAGTGTACTAATTAATGACGAGTTTCGACACGAAAAAAATCTGTCTTACCGCTTAAAGTGAAAATAGAAATGCTTGATCGTTTATGCTGTGGAGAGTCGTTTGCATCCATATCACGCTCATTCAATGTCAACGAATCAACTGTACGATCGATAAAAAAATTCGAAGATAAAATAAGGTCGTCTAAAGCTTCAACTTCACTGTCAGCGAAAATTGTTCGTGATCCAGCAATAGAAAAAATGGAAGTGACGTTGTCATTATGGATTGAAGGCCGCAACCAAAAAAGGGTGCCCCTGAGTGATCTAGTGGTGCGGAAGAAGGCAAAGCGTCTTTACGCACATTTTAAAGAACCTGATGATAGTTGTGGTGGTGAATGTACAGATGGAAGATTTCAATCATCGGAAGGTGGTTCAATAAATTTAAGGTGATACAATCATTGCATAGAATTAAAATCGTTGGAGAAGCTGCATCTGTAGACATTGCCGCAGCATAAAGATATGTTATACAGAAGAATTTGCAAACCTAGTAGCTGATGAAGGATACAAACCTGAGCAAATATTTAATGCAGACGAAACTGCACTGTTTTGGAAGAGAAAGCCAAACAAAACATTCATTTCTAAAAGCGAAAAATCTGAATCTGGATTTAAGGCAGCAAAGGATAGGATTACACTGTTGCTATGTTCTAATGCATCTGGAGATTGTGTCATTAAACCACTGATTCTTTACAGATCGTTAAATCCTCGTGCTTTAAAAAATCAAAACAAGAACGACCTGCCAGTGTTTTGGCGTGCTAATAAGAAAGCGTGGGTTATAAGCGCTACTTTTTGTGACTGGTTCCGGAATTGTTTTGTTTCTGAAGTTCAAAATTATTTTAAAAAAAAAGAAGATTTTAGACTTTAAAGCATTTCTAGTTTTGAACAATGCACCAGGTCATCCTCGCGAAGTTGGAACTATGCATCCAAATATAAAAGTGACATTTTTAACTACCAACACGACGGCTTTGCTTCAACCTATGGACCAAGGAATAATCTAGGCCTTTAAGTTCTATTACATTAGACGAACATTCAAAATTATATTGGATAATATGGAATGTGTTCCTGATATGAATGTTATGGAATGCTGAAAGAAATTTGACATAGCAAAATGCATATATATACATACATAGAGATATGTTACAAATTACTTATTTCGCAGTTGAGGCAAGGAAGGGACAGTTCCAATTTTCCTTAGAAAAAAATACAATTCATTACAATTTGATTTAAGAATTCACAATTGAGAAGGTTTGGAAAAAATAGCTCAATAAAAAATTAAAATTCTTTTAATAAAGTGGATGTATTAAATTAGGAAATATTGGTACAGATGATTCTCTCCACTGTTTCGCTTAAGGAAATTCGTAGGTCTACGATTAGGATTTAAACTTATCCTAATTATTAAGAGGCTAAGTGTAGATAGGCATGCGATCCACTGTAATACAGTGGAGCGCTATAATAAAATTAAAAACTTGTTAAAGGATTCGACAACGGAGTTCTTCTCCTTCACCCCGAAAGGGGAAAAGCTGCAAACAATGCTGCTGAGGGGGTTGGAACCGTTTACTGATCCGAAGGAGCCGAGTCAAGCCGTTCACCATAGCCAGAGCCAAAAGGGAGAAACAGAAACTACCGTTCCTCCTGGTTCAGCTTACTCCCGATAGCAAACTGAATGGTCTAAAGAGTATCAAAGTCCTAGACTGCCAGATTGTACACTGGGAAAAAGTAAAATGGAGCGATAACATGTTGCAATGGGTTCGCTGCCAAAGGATCGAGCATGCCGCGTCGAACTGCGAAATGCAGCCTCAATGCGTCAAGTGCGGGAAGAACCACGAATCACAATACGATCTAGGTAGGGATGGAGCATCGGAAAAAAGTCAACTCTCTTGCGTTTTATGTAAGAATACGGGACACACCGCAAACTATCGGTGTTGTCCCAAATTCCAGTACATAAAAAAAGCAAATCTGGATCGGCAGCAAAAGGTTTAAGTTAAGCGTCCCCCGGTTCAAATACAAACACCAGCTGTTACTCACCAAGTTACCTACGCAGAACTGGCGGCAGGTAGGGGGAACACGGCACAGCAAGCGAAGGTTGCACCGAAGGCACCTGAACCTGGAACTGCTAGCTATCTTGCTCTCTATCCAGGGGCAGATGGCTCAGCTACAACGTCAGATAACCGAACAAGCTACGCGCGTGGATCAAATCTACGCACTGCTGCCGAGACTAACGCACCTCCAGTCGTAATAGGTTCGTACATGGCAGAGCAAACCCTGAAGATCCTTGCAGTGAATGTTAATTAACTGATTAGGATTGAGCGAACAGCTGCACTATTTAAGTTGCTTAAAGACCAAGCCCAGATGTGCTTGAGGCACAGAAACTATAAAATAATATGAAACCGACTTAACTCCATACAGGGAGGAGGCGTTGGGATCTTCGTATAAAAAAGTATACGTTTTTAAAGAATATACAGTGGTGTAGTGCGTAGGTTTCAGGTGCTTGAAGCATGCATCGTGTATATCCCTCTCCGTAGTTGAAAGCGGTTATACATGGTGTCTGTTTATGCACCTAAGGCTACTCAATCCTTATTCATCTCAGAGCTTGAGACACTTTTTCGATCTCTGAGACTGGAATTGGAGCAAAACTATTTTATTATCGGTGGAGATTTCAACGCCAAACATAGAGATTGGGGAAATAAGACACCAAACCTACTATTCAATTGGTGGGCTCAGCACAGTGTGATGTACCGACTCGGTCTTAAGACGACGGATAGTCCGTCGTTTCCTAGATACGGTTCCTATTTGGATCTCCTGTTGTTTGACACACGGATACAACTGACAAGTACGAACCAACAAACTGTGAACTGTCTTCGCACTTTTGTATATGACAGTGACCATTGCGGTCTTAGTACCGAAATAACCGTTCCGAACAAAAATGCGGAATTGGATGGGTTTGTTCAATGGCATTCCAACAACTATTGTAAGGTGCATTGGACATACTTCCCCAGGACAATGAATAGAGCACTCTCCTCGAATTCGCTCTATCCATAGTTCAACAGAAATCTGTCAAACGAGGAGATTGACAGATATGTAAAACTAATGGACGAGACAATTAAACGAACAATGGACAAAACCATACCTCAGTATCAATACACTGACAACGAAGACTTGTTCCGCAATTCAACACTAGACGCAAGACTAAAATCCTTTACTGACAGACATAACTCGGAGATAATGACATTAAAGTCGTCGATTAAAAACCTCCAAACATTAATAAAAGAAAATTACAGAGCTTCTGTAAGTTTGTATTGGAACAATAAAATTCGGGCTGTAAACACCAACAACCCGAATATGTTCCCGCAAATAAATAAAATATTTCGAAGGAAAGTTCAAAACGACCTTTCATGTCTTAAAAATGCCCGAACGACAGACAATGAACACATACTTTCAACAGCAGGCAAGACGAATGACACCATTGGTCCGATTCACGACCTTGAAAATCGAGTCATTGTGCACAATTTCTACCTTCAAAATGAAATAGTGAACTCGGGTTTCACCCAGTTCAGTGACGAGAATATGGCAAATAATGTCATTGCCAATGAAAAGGAACAAAACCCGTTTATTTCGAAGGAAGAGCTTCAAACGATCTTCGACACAATTAGAAGTAGGAAATCATTGGGAATCGATGGAATACTGAACATTGTGCTTTGACATCTAATACTAGAAGCGGTGGACATTTATACTACCCTGTTTAACAATGCAATGAATAATGCTAATGATTCACTTCACCATGCCATAACGTACGCAGGCGACTTAATAGCGTACAAATCAGGTCCAAAGATTGAGGCTATAAACATTATTTTGCAACGTGACTTCGTTAAAATTAAACGATATTGCGACGACTGGAAGTTGAAGATCAACTTTTACAAGTCGGAAACCATTCCTTTTAGGACGCCTTTGTCTGTGGATACCAGAAAGAATTGCCGAAAGTTTCAGATCGTGGGACAACACGGACAGCCACTTGCTTGTCGAAATGTAGTCAGATACCTTGAACAAATATATAGATGTTGCTCTGGCCAGAGCCAAAGGTGCTTTTGCCATTACACAGAGACTGTTTTATAGCAGAAAACTCGATGCGAGGGTAAAGGTGTTCTGCTATATGGCCCTTATCCGATATATGCTTGTATTTGGTTGTCCCGTGTTGTTTAAATTGAGAGCAAGTCTTTTGAAAAAGATTCGGGTGTTTGAGAGGGCTTGCCTTAGGACTTGTCATCGCCTATACAGAACACCAGAGTCTGAGTACATAAAATTCTATCCTAACGAGGTCTTGTACAATAGGGCGGAACCTAATAAGAGTGAACAATTTTGTTATTAAGTTGATTCGAAGGCACATTGCAAGAGCAATGACCTTGTCGAACAACCTGATTTCCGGGGCTTACTAACCTAATTATACATATGCATCACGAGAGAGTGCGCTTTGACGGCTTTATTCCTCCAGAAGCGTTCCTCTACTTAGATAAAAAAGGTCTGATCCAGCATAGATTAGCGGTGCCATTAATCTTCCACGTCGCTCGAAAAGCTGCGGACAGGCGACTCAAATACGACAGAGACGTCGCACACGGCCGTGCGGAGCGTTTCCGGTTCAGTGGAGATGCTGCTCAGCATCACCAACAATTTTGGTGGCTTGTTGAAGGAGAGGAATCTACGTCGTCGATTTCCTCTAGTGCTGGATAGTTCTATTAAGGAGCAGAGTTGGTTAGCCTAATTTTTTAGCCATGGCCGGTTTACATAGCTTTAGGTAGGTTTGAGATAATCTTTAAAACAAAAAATACAAAAAAAAAAGTTATAAAAAATACAAAAAAAAAAAAATAATGAAAAAAATATCAGAGTGGGTAACCTAAAAAAGGAATAATACCTTTAACAAGATACCTAGCTTAAGTAGGCTAAGTAGATTAAGATTTATTTTAGGTACTTTTTATATTTTAGACTTAAGTTTTATATTAACATATATTAAAAAAAATAATAATTTCCTAAGTTTTTAAATTTAAAAAAAATGTTTCTTAGTTTTAATTATATTTAATGCAAAAATAAATATCTGTACGACACGTCAAAAGACAGAATTTAATTGTTAGGGGCCGCATGGGGCCAGTAAGTTAGAATAAGATAGTTTTTTTAAGTTATTTAAGCTAATTTTTAGGCGTTTTTTTTTTTTGTATATCATAGAAGACTTAATGAATTACACTAAATAAAAATGCATTTAAAATGTAATGAAAATGTAGCACACGAATGACCTACTACCTCTGCGGCCAAACATCATATTGTAGAAAGATGAGCAGCCAACACTTGAATTTAGTATGGGCGTATAAGTCCCTATTTAAAATAAAAAAAAAAGTCACAATGTATGATATGAATATTCGCTATTTTAAGTTTTTTTTATAACAGATTCCAAACAGACTAAGGTTAATGTAATTTTTTTTATTTTTTGGATAACTTAATTTTCAAAACATTTTTATTTTATATGGCGAATGCGCTTTTACACAGCCGTTTCTAACATTTATGAGTCGATGTATTAAGTCTTTGTTAATAAATTCTCACAATTTGAAATGTTGTTATATCTTACTATCAAAAACTAGTTCGAAAATTCAAAACTGAAGCAAATTTTTTAGTACTCAGGGTCTCTATATATAGAAATATGTGTGCAACCGGTTTTCATATACATTTATATTATTTAAATATATATATATGAATAAATCTATAAGATTATTATAAGTTTTAAAATATATTTACGTATAGGGCAGTCCATCTCTTTATGCTGTCAGTAAAATAGGTCACAAACAAGCGCTACTTACAGGAAGAGATAGAGTTTAAATAAGCTAAGTGGTATTGACGATATTTTTCTTAACAACTTTTCCCAAACCCACTGCTTCATGCAATACTGTATTATACAATATGTTTTTTTGTTTTAATTATTTTTAAATATGTATCTTTTAAGTGATTAATTACCATCTTTTTTGCTGCACAGATATATAATTAGCAAAATAATAAACCAAAAAAATTCAAAATAAAAATGAAGACTAATATTCCTACGCTACGTGCTTAAAAATATAGGGCAATTTTATTGCCTAAGTCTAAGAAAAGTTTATTAGTAGCCAATACAAAATTCGAATACATTGATGTTGAAGTAATTTTAGAAGAATATATAGCAATAATATACAAACGTGAATATAAAACTCAATTTACCATTTGCCTTTTTGCCAGGTTATTACTTTTGTCCTGTAAAATTTCGAGGTTTTAATAATTTATTTTATATTTAAAGTGTACTTGTACATTTTTATATTATATTATGTATTTTGTGCAGACATACATATGTATGTTAATCATATTATTGTATTTCTGTTTAGATAAATTTCAAAAGTAAACAACCCGTTACTCTACATTTACTGTAAATTTATTATTCTTAGAAATTTAAATGTAACATATGCATATCGCATAACAACATATGGACAAATATATTCTACATAATTCGTTTACATGTATTTCTCATATTTTTTTATTTATTTATTTATTTTTTTGAGTTGGCTTCAAAAAGACATAATGACCTTATTTCGTTCTTAAAATAAATAAATATGTATAAAATATAGTTGTCGTTGTCATCACTATTGAAGACCTTGGTGTACATGTACATAGATGGCTGAGTATACTGTGAAAGAATTGGATATAGTTTTATAGTTTTGTTATATCAAGCTAACTCAATTCCCAAATAGGTCATACAATGAAATTCACCCACCCAGTCCCTTTAAGCAAATCTGATGCATAGAAGTTTCAGAGTGAGGACAAATACGTACATATATGTATAAACTCACATGCACGAAAGTTGCTAAATACTTATACATGTTAAATTTTTAAAACAGTTTCTAAATTCAGCATACTATACAGGCTAGTCCGGTTTGGGATATAGATATTTTGGGATATAAATAATTGGTTCATGTTATAAAAAAATTTCGTATGGGAGGCTTCTTCTTCTTCAACACCCACTGAGTTACACCTACAAATTAACCATACAAACTCGAGCCTTACAGAATTTTTCATCAAAAAGTCCTTAATTATTCTGCCATAGCGACTTGAAGCAATATCAAAATGAGTAAAAAGCTGGTAAAAATGAGTTCTTCGTGCAAGCGAAACATCTTCTAGCAGTTCTGGCAATTTATTTTGCAAAAATTGCAAATACTCGTAAGTTTCACTGTTTAGTGTTTGTGGAAGTATAGGGTTTTCCCATAGGGACTCGACAACTTTGAATTTAATTTGTGAACGCAGTCTTTCATTAATCATCAAACTGTCACTGTCAATTTATTCAGTAAACTCAACATTTTCATCATGGTAAAGTACACTAACGAGCAACATCTGCAAACGTTCTCCGATTGGGTTTTGGAGAAGATGCGCCAAGATGATGAATTACATCTTAAAATCATCTTCAGTGACGAAGCTCATTTTTGGCTCAATGGGTTCGTCAATAAGCAAAATATGCGTTATTGGTCAGGTGAAAACCCACATGTGCTTCATGTATCACCACTTCATCCACAAAAAATAACTGTTTGGTGCGGTTTGCATGCCGTCGGCGTTATTGGGCATTATTTTTTCGTCGACGATAACGATCGTCACGTTACTGTGAATGGTCAGCGTTATCGCGCCATGATCACCGATTATTTTTGGCCCGAATTGGAAAATATGGACTTGGACGACATGTGGTTTCAACAGGATGGTGCCACAAGCCACACAGCACACGCTACAATCGATTTATTAAAGAGTAAGTGTGGTGAGCGTGTTATCTCAAGACATGGGCCACTTGACTTGACTATTTTCTGTGGGGCTACGTTAAGTCATTGGTTAATGCCAACACGCCGACGACGTTGGAAGAGCTCAGAGCCAACATTGAACGAGAAATAGCTGCCGTTTCGGCCGAAATGTGTGGCCGATTCGTTGAAAATTGGGTCCGACGAATCGACCGCTGAAAACGTGCCCGCGGTGGCCATATGAACGAAGTCGAGTTCTTCATAAATGTTTTGATTGTACTTCAAGCCAATAATAAAGTTTTTGAAATATCTCAAATGGTTTGCCTTTTATTTAAAAAAAAAAGTTGTCAAGTCGTTATTAGAAAACCCTATATGAAAGGTCCTATTAATTTATTACCAATTACACCTGCCCATCCACACGTTTACGCTGAATCGATGTTGATATGATGTTGTTCTTTTGTTGTATGCGAATCTTCATTCGCCGATGTGTGTAGATTATGGAAGTTGGTAATCCCATCTCTAGTGTATCGTATTTCGTCTCATCTGTCCATAGAATAATTTGGGTAAATGTATTGTCATCAAAATACCGTTCCAGGAACCAATTGCAAAATTCCAATCGTCGAGACAGATCAGCTGGTAATATTCCCTGAACTAGTGTTGCATGGTACGAATGGTCTGATTGCTCTGTTGCTCTAATTCTGCATCTTTTAGAGCTACCACATATGGCTCCACTCGATTGTTCTTCCAGTTTCTTGCAATCTTCTCTGAGTATTTATAAACACAATTTGATTAGGGATACGTTGCATAGGAAATATTCGTTGAAACTCTGCGTGCACCATCTCAGCACGAAATTCAGCTATCGAAATTCAGTAAACAACTGATAACAGTAAAATGCGCTAATTTTAGAGTATTTTATTGAAGTAATAAAAATAGATAAAATAAAACGATAGCCCTCAGGTAAAAACAATTTATGTTTGAATACCAATGTTTCGAAAATGAAAACATGGATGGTAATATTGTATTCTCTGAAGGAACTTCATAAAAACACTGCAATTCAGTGGATTTTATAGATAGAATCCCCTCCCATAGGATTTTTTTTTTTATAACAAGAACCAATGGATCAGATTCCAAAATATCTGTATTCTATTTGGACCTGTGAAGAATGAAATCAGTTACAATAACATGTAAAGTAATCATATTTTTGAAAATGTGGAAATATTAATAACTCTACAATTTTTGAAGTTATTTCATATACTCGTTTAATTAATACATTTAGCCACATTAAAGTCTCCACCTAGAATACTTTGACGAGATTATTTGTTTTAAAATAATAAAACGGTAAAAAGAATTTTTTTTTAAGATATGTATAAATATAACTTTAATATCTGAATGTACTTTTATAGAAAGATATATTCAACATTTCGTAGCAATAAAGCCGTTTATTGAAATTGTAGTCCTGGTTCTAATTGTCATCATTTATCGGTTAAAGAAGAAGTTATGCAGTTCCATGGGGAACGAGTACAGTTTCTTTAAATGCGAGTAGTGGGATCGAGTTAAGTTAGGCTTTTGTATTTGTGAGAGGGGTTTATGCAATGATTTACATTATAACACTAATCGCAAGCTGAGTGTCTTTGGTAAATAAGGTATGAGTGAAAAGAAAACAATATGTACATTCAAAATTATATTAGCTCAGAAAACATAATGAAAAGATTTACTCAATAAAAAAATAAAAATAAATCTCACTTTGGGAGAAATTGGTTTCGACTATCCCAGTGAAGAAACATGCCGAACACGTAAGCTTGAGAACCAGGAAAAAATTGCCTGAGAAGTATGAAAAAATTTATTATACACGGCCAGTAATTCAACTTGAGCACTTAAAAGCTAAATTGGAACTTAATATATCAAGAGTTGCTACAACCCAAACACTTTGACGACCTACGAGTGTATATTTAAGACATTCACGGACTTTAACAAAATTGTTAAATTTGTCAAAATCATCTGCAAACAACAAAGTAGATCGAAGCGAAGTAAACCTAAGCTGCAATTGGAAAAAGGTCTATTCATTTTCTATTTTTAAATTGAAGGTTACAATTCATTTATTGTTAAGATCACAGGATACAATAATGAATATCGACTGTTCATATTCACTTAGCAAGGTTTAATTCTGAAGAAATTTTTGATCTGTAACTAAACATACTACACTAGTAAATGTGCACATTACGGCCTTCCTCATTTAAAGAGTAACATATAAATATTATATACATATTAGTACATATATACAAACATAAGACCAGTTATGTGTATCGATTTAATCAAACTATCGAAATCGTAGATACATACATACATACAAAATGTATGACACAGGTATATTTAGACAATCTATACGTTTTCTCGTTCAAATATTGATACTTTTTCAATTTTACGTTTTCATGTCCTTTTCTTTTTTTTTTTTTAATTATTATTATTAATGAAAGCATTAAATCTTCTAGTTCCATAAAATACCAAAATATTCGAAAAGGAAACATTTTAAAAGTAATAATAAATTATAGTTAAATATGAGCTTATTGTAATGTTGCTGGTATGATTAGCAATTGCTTGTACATTTCATGATTGTTAAAACAATATCTTCTCAAGTGGAAACATAAATAACTCAAGCTTATATAGGTAAAATATTTAATTGTCTGCAATAGAACACGAATTAGTGAAAATAGAATGAGTGTGAGAATTAATAAGCTTATTTAACATTTTGCGTTGTTAGGGCGACAAGATTTGTGGGTATTTAAATGAACAATATTTTATGAAACAAAAATAATAATAAAAAAAAATAATAATAAATAATATATACATTAGAAGTACCTCGCAATTCCATGATTTTTGAGTGCTGCAGTGCCTGTGATTTCAAAGTTATCTGAGATTGCGTTTGCAGCAATCACTAGATGTTTTTTATTATCTTTATTTTGTTGGCGGGAAGGCACCAATAAGTGGCCGTATGATACTTCCTAATTATTAAAGGTAAAAGTAAATATTTATATTAAATATTAATTTGAAGATTTACCTGTCCATTTTCACCTTTTTCAATACCCAAAAGATCAAATGGGTCAAAAGGTGCATCGTTAATTGCCGATAATGGTCTAGAACCAGATGTATTACGGCGTCGTCCTTCCTTGCGCAGTTCAGCTCTAACAAAAGAATTTATTAATATGAATTCAAAGCAACTGATAATGAATATTAAAAATCCACCTTCCATTTTTTCCTTTATAGTATGGTAATGCCGAGAATATAAAAAATGGTACTTTACGCGAAACTATAACAAGACGTTCGTCTTTATATGAGTACTTCTTATGCGCACTTGTATTCAGAAATTTTAAATCCTTTGTATCTGAGATTTGGACGTTTTTTCCACGGCCACCTGGCGTAAGGCTTTCGGTACTGCTGTCATCTGTTACATGACTTATGCTTGAACCAATAATAAAAGGACGTTTGTTGGTACTGGATATACTGCTCCGTATAGGAGCAGTATTCAAACGTGCTCTCCTTTCTGGCATAAATATTGCATCACCGGCACCGTTGCTAAATGTCCTAACAAAAAATTAAGTCAATAGTTTTAATCAAAAGACACTTCTATAAAAAAAAAAACTTAAAGGTGATTCAAATCCAAAAAAATTAATAAGCAAACATTTTATTATTATCTCATTATCTCTTTATTATATCAACTACCGTTTTTCTTTATTTTTATGAGATTGCTAATCGCTATACTCGTCAATAATCGATCCTCTGAAAATTCCACATTTCAAACATTAGCAACACGTATTACTCAAACCGAAACAACTTAAAAAACTCTAATTCTTTATGTATACTTAGAAAGGTTCTGGAAATTATAATTGAAAATTTTTATGTTTTAAAAGCTCTCCGCCATTACATTTTCTATGTAGTCCTTATAAATCCAATAAACTTGTCACGGCAGAAACAAGAATGTTGCTTAAGAGTTTTGTCGAAAGTGCTAACGCACCATAAAGTAGTAGCTTCCCCTAATGACTGATAGGTTGCTAACTAACTTGCTAACTGACATATCGATTTCCTCGCGGATTCCTGCTGGTTAGGTCCGGATCTACTTGGACCCCAATTTGAGATAACTATGAATTTAATTAAGTTGAACTAATAAAAGAAACTAAGTAAGTTACTGCCTAATTGAATTTAACTTTGTAATTTAATATACCATATACATATATATTGAATAAAGTTTTTATAACAACTTGGGAAAAAAAACAGTTTCTTTTATTTGCCAGAGTCGTTGACAGAAAATTCTCCGGTTTGGCCAACTTGTCGCAACATTTTACATTAAACTGATCCCGCTTGTAATTATTCCACAATCATACCATTGACCATTCCGGTGTAGGCTAAACTACCATAAGGATGCCACCGAAAAAGTCAACGATCCAGCAACCCTTCAGTGTATCGAAGAAAACTTTGCGATCATCGGCAAGGAATTCTAAACCGCAAAACGAAGAATACAATTGCGGCAGTTGTGATGCATCAGATTCAGCGGGGAATATGGTCAAATGCCATCAATGTAATACGTGGGACAACTTTAGCTGCGGCGCCGTAGATGCATCATATTTATGCAAGAAATGTACAGGTAAGAGTATGTGTCTATCTAACTTTTCAGAAGCTTATACTGCATCTCCTGTAAGTCGATATTAATGCCGATATACATAGCAAATCATCGCGGACACCTCAGTAAGAAATACTGCTGCGCCTGTAACGACGACCTCAACTAATCCTGCTAAATCGCGAATACCATCAACAACAAACACTGCTGAGATTGCACTAAGTGCTGTTCCAACCCGAAGTTGCTGCTATATAGAAACCTTGTTCCAGCCACTACATCGATTGCTAGCTTCACCCCGTACCCCTATGCAATGACTCCAGTGCAAACTCTTGGTGCGCTACCACATTTGCAACCAAACGCACCCACAATTTATGGACCTAATGGATAATTAGCATTTGCAGTAACTACTGGGCAAGGTTCTAAAAAAATCAATGCGATTAACATTCCTACTAATTCGTAACTTCAACCGTCGGATTTAATACACGCGGTCTGTTTACCAACAATAGTTTGCTTCGTGTAAAGGAGAAGAGCACTGTTCCAGTTTGTGTGACTCAACCATTGAGGTCTGGAAGCTCAACTAGTTCAAGAACATCAAAGTTGAGAAGAAATCCAGCTCCGAAAAAAAAGGGATGCCGAATATTTAAATAAAAGGTATCTTATTCTTAGTCAGGCTATAGATTCATCGGGCGACGAGGATGAGGATAGAACTACCGTTGGGCATTCTCTCACAGCCATCTCCATCAGGTTTTGGGCCACGTCCTCCTCCATTTCAACACGATAGAGAAAGGATCGCTCCACATCAGCCATTGTTTGTTCTGTCGCAGCACCTCGGCTAAGCCCAAGTAAACTTCTAGTTGCCGTCACTCAATACTTCAGGTAATCGACAGCCTACAGTACAGACTTCGCAACCTTGGAGCTCTCTCCATACGAGTCAACATAAGTCTCAATATAATCACCTGACCAAAAATCATCTAGCGGTACGGCACTTAGTGTCACGGGTTTACCTACCTTTGACGGAAATCCTGTGGAGTGGCCGCTTTTTATCGCCAGTTTCAATAGGAGTACAAGTTTAGGTGGTTTTGTGGATGAGGAAAACCTTGTACGATTGCATAAGGCTCTGAAGTGCGATGCGTTAGAAGCAGTAAGAAGCCTCATAATACAATCAATTGCGTTCGTCATGTATTCGAGACCATGAGGATGTTATTCGGTAGGCCAGAGCTCATCATCAATACGCTGCTACGTACAATCGCCAGAGCACCTGGAGACTATCGTCACATTTGCAATAGCAGTCCAGAACCTCTGCGCAACCATAGAGGACGCAGGACTGATAGATCATCTTAGCAACCCCTTAATTGATCTATCAACAAACAAACACTGCCAACATGCACGCTCCTCGACTTCAGCTCGTGGCTGTATCGGATGGCCGAGGCTGCTAACGGAGTTCTGGTTTCCGTTCCGTCTACAGCATCTGGTGAGGAAAAGAGACACCGCAAAAGGGACCGGAAGGATAAGGGGTTCTTGAACGTTGATAATGAAGAGGATAAAATACATAATTGCTGAATTTGTGGTGGTAAATATGCTTCAGTAGCTGATTGCAAGCAGTTTCAATAATTGAGCTGTACTGCCAAATGAGAAGAAGTCAAGAGGCATCAACTGTGCCGTAGATGTTTAGTAAGGCATTTGTACATCAGGTGCAAGGTGGAGTCAGTCCGTGGAAAAAATAATTGTGTTCTAACGCTATACGCAAGAAATTGTACAATGTCCAAACGCGGTCCGCCTTCAAAGTGGTCAAAAGGTCCTGTCAAAGATGTAAGAATGCCCGTGTTCAACCTCGTTCACCAATCATGGCTCAACTTCCACCTGCACGACTTGTGCAGAACACACGCTGGTGTTATTAGTCCTTCCACTGATCAATTTATTTTAGTCCTCCCGTTCTAGTGTATTACAGTCCTATTCATCTGTAAATGTTACTTTTCTTCAATTTTTCTTCCAATGGCAATATCTCTAAGCAAACTCTAAACAGCACGTTATGTGCACTTCGGTCAAAAATTGCTTCCGACACAGTATTTCCCTTTGTTGATGTTCGCATTATTTTGAAGCTGTCCCAACGTTTTTTATGCTGATTTTATCCCCCGCTATAGCTACCATTTAAAGAATAATTGAAATATTCTGCAAAATTGCAATGTTTCTCTTAAAGTTGAGTCTGGTAGTCGTCCAGGAGACTTTCTTTTGCCATTAATTTCGGTTTGTTTATTAAATTTCTCTCTACTGCTCGACTTCTCTTTACTGATTAGATTATTTAAAAAATATGTATAAAATTAAACACTAAATGATAATAAAACAATAATATTTGCACTTATGTTTACTTAAATACATCTTTATTCAACGATGTACCAACACTAAATGATCAAAATGTCCTATCTTTTTGTCCCAGCTAGTTTTCAGTTTTCTTCAGTAACTGTACAGTATTGTACAGTATAGTACAGAAACCTGATACAAGAAACCTTTATAAGAAAGAAAATTTGCTTCCAACCGTAAAACATGGAGGTGGTGGAGTCATGGTCTGGGAATCTATGGCGGCATCTGGAGTAGGAGAGCTAGTGTTCATTGATGGCATTATGGACGAAATGGTTTTTTTAATTATTTTGAAGGAAAACCTTATAAAAAGTGTAGAGAAATTGGGCCTTGCTGGGAATTTTTATTTCCAGCAAGACAATGACCCAAAGCATACGGCCCATATAGTCCGCGAATGGATATTGTACTGGGTGAGTTTTTTAACTTGAGACATCCAAATTACTCGAAAAATACGCGATATCGTGAAAAATGTTTCAGACAAAAGTCACAAGGTTCTGAAGGAGACATAAGATGGTGACCACGAGTTTGACCTTGAGCCCTATTTTCAAACGAAGGTCACTTTTGATTTTTTAATGGGAACCCCTATTTTTTGACAGATTTGTAATCTGCGTGAAAAACTACAATTCTTTTACCTGAAACACTTTTTTCAAAAATGCGTTCTTTTCCCGTCAGAGGGCGCCACTAAACTTAAGACATCAAAATTACTCGAAAAGTACGAAATATCGCGAAAAATGTTTCAGACAAAAGTCACAAGGTTCTGAAGGGGACATAAGATGGTGATCACGAGTTTGACCTTTTCAAGGTCAAACGAAGGTTACTTGATTTTTCAAATGATAATTCTTGATTTTCATTGCTCAGTCGTATTGCTCGTAGGCTTGTCATTTGTTTTTACATACTGCGTTTAGCATAACCAACAAACAACTACTTTTCTCCATGTGTGTATATGATATAAAAACCTTCAGGAACCAGCATTTGTTAACAGACTACTTAATAAAAAAAGATTTAAAATCAGATTACAATATTTTTATTAATGAATCTTCAACAGATTCAAAATTATTAAAAAAGTAAGTGATAACTAGATAACTAGATAGAGCAATGTTGGACCAATCGGAAATAAACGTGAGTGCTTATTAGCAGATGGGAATTTCTAGCGCGAATTTTAATTGTGTATACATATTCATAGTAAAAATATTAGTATTTTAGTTCTAAGAACAAGATCAGTTTTTAGTTGTCTTATAGGATTTTTTTAATGTTGTAAAATATGGTACACCTACTTTAAGCATGTTCTTATTTACAAGGTTTCCTTTGGAATGTATTATACAATAGAAAAATAAAGAGTTGGGGATAAGTACATATACATATGTATATATAATTATGCATGTATTTGCCGCACTGTTTTTTAAAAAAAAACTAAATCGCCTTTCTATCATAATATAGACATCCACACAACAATGTTTCCTTACGTTATAAAAGAATTAAGTAGAAATTTCCGTATGTTGCGAGTACATTGGCAGATCGCTGGACGCAAAACAAATAAGCAAGTTTTTTTTTTCAATAATCCATTTCAAAATATTGTGTTTCCTGTGATGTGAACACATTCTAACAGTATGCATAAACCTGCAGCATACACAATTTCTGCTTTGCCAATCAAACTGGTTTTTATATTTGAGGAGGCAATGATTGACTTTTGGTGCAAGACCCTTTTTTTCGTAGTTATGTTCATATGTATGTCAAAGGAAGTTCTGGTTATTTACAAGCCCCGCAAAATCCCTGACATTGCGATTGAAATTCAAGAACACACGGCAATAATGGTTGATAATGCCGGGTGCAATTGCGATGCAGAAACAGCGGTTCTTTCAATGTATAAGTGTGCTCGTAATCAAAACAATTTGATGCTGGCTAACAAAACTAGGCCCCTTATGTGATTTTTTTTTTATTTTGTTGCTTTTGTCCAGGATGAAATCATCGTTGTTTATGTTTGAGAATTTCGTAACCTTGATTTTTTTCTTTCTTTTAAGAATAACAATCCAGGTGTGTTTCTCTTTAGCGTTCCTTCTTTGAATGACGTAATAAGGTTCAGATTAATTTAAAGTGAAGTAATTTTCGTTTTGAAAAAATTTAGCGTCGTTTTAAATTTGTATATTCGTATGTAAGCATGTATGTATGTATGTATATGTTTGTTTTCAAAATAAAATCAACTTATTTTTTGTTTTTCTGATGATTCAAATTAATATATAGGTATACTAAATACATAGTTCAACTCTTACTCCCTATGGCTTTTCTCTTTTAATGCTAAAGAGTACCTACTACTATGTAGATATTAGTGTCAGAATATTACAAAAGCACTCAAGAGGGTTGGAATCTGAAGACTGTAAGGAATCTCATTTAAATAGCGGACTAGTGGCAATTGTATTCTTCATTTCGCATAAAATTAAAGAAAGTAGGTACCTAATTTAGAAGATAGGGAGAATAATATACCGTGCCTAATACTTATGGAAAAGGCTGTATTTGTCCTATGTTTTTCTCTTGAGCAACTTTAAAATTAAACACAATATTATAATTGCAATCTTAATATTGCAGTGATTGAGTAGGTAAACATGGGCTGAAAAGTCAGTGCCGTTTTATAGTAAAACACAAAATTTTTGCAAAATTCAACTTTATTTATCAATATAGTTGCCTTAGAGGGCGATACACTGATTGAAATGATTTTTCAATCTTTCGATACCAGTTTTGTAGTACGATTTCGGTTTAGCCTCAAAATCGGCCTCTGTTTCGTCGATTACTTCTTCATCGGTCTTAAATCTCTTTCCGGCGAGCATTCTTTTGAGGTCTGCGAACAGGAAATAGTCGCTGGGGGCCAAATCTGGAGAATACGGTGGGTGGGGAAGCAATTCGTAGCCGAATTCATTCAATTTTGCCATCGTTATCATCGACTTGTGACACGGTGCATTGTCTTGATGAAACAGCACTTTTTTCTGCGATTTCGTCCTTCAAACGCTCCAACAACGCAATGTAATAGTCGCTGTTGATAGTCTGCCTTTTTTTAGAGATAGTCGATGAAAATTATTCCATGTGTATCCCAAAATATGGATGCCATAACCTTGTGGTTATGGTTCGTTCGGCTGGTGCAGAGCCCGGGTAACACTTATCAAGCCATTTCTTTGCATCGACTGCATTTTTTCCCATCAAAAAGCAGTGATAAATCAACACACGAAATTGCTTTGAATCCATTTTTTTTTTTTCACAATAACAAAAGTTGCTTCACTCACAAAGCTATATCTCGAGAACTAATCGTCCGACACCTGTCAAATTCATACACTTATCTTTTGAAGATTAGTACTAACTGAAAATGGTATGGATTTCCAAGTGGTGCCCTCTCTTAGAAACGGCACCGACTTTTCAGCCCATGTGTTATATGATCTTAAAATTATGTATGAAATATGATGTCGAATGAATAGCTCGACCATTCTTTGAACACAATTTTTGCAGATTTCTGGTGTTAGATCGACAATTTCTTTTCGAATATTTTCCTCAAGCATCAGCATTGTGGTTAGCTGACGCACACCTTTACCTTTTAGTAAAGGTAGTAGTACATGAGCTGCAGGACCAATCGATCTGATTTAAGCATAAGAATGGTTTTCAACATGTTTAGTAGCGACAGCATTGTCTTTATATGTTTGAAAGTTAAGTTCAATTGGAAAGCTCAGGTTAGGTCCCTTAGTCACCTAATCCTAACGAAATGTATTTATTATATGTATGTTGAATATTTTGGAAAAGATCTTGCCTAAGGAATAAGGAACTAGCTTTTATCAGACTATAAATTTAACGCCAAGAATTAGTAAGATACTCACTAGAGAACTAAATTAATACATTCATTTGCTTTCTCTTAAATTGTACAGTACTTTAGTGTACTCTGATCTAGTATACACTGAAAAAGGATACAATTCTTTCAAACGCAAACACTGTACAACATTTGATTAACTGATACCGAAATGAGTACATTGTTTGATTTTTCTCTTACATTTGGGTGCTTGAATAAATGAAACCGAGTAAACCGAGTATACTGAATGCGCTGCTTTATTTCAAAACCTGCTACTGCAGTAAAAAAAAATTGAAGTAGACTTTGACGACAAACAAAAAGCTTTGCAAGTAGTAACACAGTGGTCAATCGAAAATTGTAGACCTTTTCGAATTGTGGAAGACTCCGGTCTAAAATTTTTTTGCAGAGTTCTTAATATCAATCAGTGCCAAGTAGGGGCAAAAAAAACACCCTACATTTTTAAAAATATTTTCTTAAGTGCAACTAAATTTTATTAAATTTAAAACTAAGTTTTATTAAATTTAGGTCAAAACATCAAGTCCAAGGTCATTCATATTTTAAATGAATTTGAATTCGTCCTTGATGACATGTCAATTATAGTCACGGATAGAGGGGCAAAAATGATTGCCACCTTCCGTTTACTCACTATTATATTTTGCATCAATCATCTAATATACAACACCATAGAAAAAAAAAATACTTCAAATACTTCTTCAAAAACATATATAAGAAGTAATATATATGTACAAGATGAACACAATTTATTATTTATTGCATTCAATTGAAAAAAAAAAATGGATTACAAAGAATAATAAATATAAGTTTGAGTGCCATTAGCGCGTTAACTAAAATTTTAAGGCCCTTTGAGGAAACTTCGAAACAGTTACAAGGCGAAAACTATGCAACTCTTCATTTGAATATTGTTCACGTTCATCGATTAAAAAAAAAGTCTTATTTATTTTGAAAATTTAGAAGTAATTGCAATTTTAAAACAAAACAAAATTCCTAGTTTCACATCATACTATTAACATACTTTTAATTAAAGGAACTGCTTCACTCTCCTTTTGAATGCTGCACACATTATTAAAACAGTTCCAATTTAACGTTAGTTTATTGCATTGTTTCTCTCCACACTCATTTTCTTAATGCCTCTTCATATTGAATTCATCCTATTTCATTTTTAACCATCATTGTTCAATAATGATTTATTTGTAAATGAATTTGGGTCATTTCATGAAGGATTGACCGACGTTCTGAACGTAATCCCTCCGATTTGGCTAAACGAAAAATATAAATACTCATTGGAGTTTTACGAATCATAAAGCAAAAAAAGTTTTGCAGAATTTGATATAGTTTGCGTGTAACGGAACTTCAAAAATTAGCAAAAAATCAAAATTTATGCTTTCTTTTATATTTAAAAAAATCATAAATTTGGCTCTGCTCATCAGAATTTGATAAAATATACTTTGTTGAATTCAGGAAAAGGTGAACTTTCAAAGATTTGGAATAATTTTTATTTTCAAGGACGAAGGATATTCCAGAATATCCTTTTTACATATATCCTTGAATAACTCAAAAAATGGTATTATGTTTTATTTTTTATTTTTTTAATATATTATAGAGAGATTCGTCCTCTATTTCCATTTCAAATTTCAAGTTGGGATCTCTACGGGTTCAGTCAAAATAATTTTTTATAGGCGGCTAAATATTCTGTAATAAATATTTTCATTTAAAAAAAAAAGTCACCTGGGGCCTTTGTATTTAAAGGCCTTAAAAACTAAAAAAATCATTATTTATTACCTTTTAAGAGTATAAACATATTCTTCCGATGAAAAGGAAAAATATTTTTTACTTTAATTACTCCTTGTGAAACAGGTGAAATATGATGAAGTTTTCTTGTTTCCGGCACAATTCTTAAATTAGAAAATCTCGATTCCATCAATAATTTTTCTTCATTATACTCCTGTGTGGTTACGTAGGAGAAATCCATATTCTTTATATTTTCAGTTGCCCAGTTATATAACTGTAAGGCAATTGTTATATGTTCCCTATATGGTCTTTGTAGGCTAGCTCTGGCAGCCAATCTTTTTATTGTACAACCAAGTCCATCGCATGCGCTCTTACCATGAGAGCAAAGAAATTTCATTCAGCATTCACTCCAAAATCCTGTTCATGCAATGTTAAATTAAAAAAATTCTTTTTGTTTTTGTTCTGCGCAGCAGATCCATCGGAAAAATAAATAATTTTCTTAAAATGTTGGCATTTCTTGGAACTCTAAAAACTCTAAGTCATTGATTACAAAACTTTTATTTTTAATATCAATTATCTAGTTCCGGTAATACACCCTGACTGACTCGAACTGCAACCAACTTCAAACTGCTATAATTTCCAAACCGTTCATTACTGTGAGCTCAAATTTTGACACATAACAGATAATTTTATTATTTACAAGCCTTTTGAACGATTTGCGTCTCAGTTGTGTTGAAAAATTTTTATACGCGATGGAATTCAAACGTGATAGTGTGATTGCTTTATGTTTGGCTGGAAAACCACAAGTAGTTTTCGTTAGAGCCCTCCAGCACCTTAACGTGAATAAATCATTTGTGTCTTGAACCATAGCACGTTACCGTGATACTGGCAGCGTTGCAAAACGCCATGGAAGTGGTCATAAAAAAATAGCAGCATCGGCAGAAATGGTTCGGAAGTGAAGGCTCGAATTGAGCGAAATCCGCTTCGAAGTGGAAGAAAAATGACTCGTGAGCTCAACATATCGTTGGAACGGATGCAACACATACTGAAAAATGAGCTTGGGCTCAAGCCATTAAAGTTCCAAAAAGCACACGATCTTACACCGCAACAGAAAAAAGTAAGAATTAAAAGAGCGAAGGAGTTGCTACGCTTGCACGAAAGTGGTGAGTTGCCAAATTTGTTTTTTTTCGATGAGTCGCCATTTGTTATCGAGCAATATATCAACAAACAAAATGATCGAGTTTAGTTTCCAGAGAGGTCCTTCGAAAATTTACACCTTCGGACGGCCACCAGAAAGCAGGCAGCACCAACGGTGATGATTTAGGCCACCATAACCGCCGATGGTCGCCCTCCGCTCGTATTTTTAGACCGTGGCTTCAAAATTAATGCGATCGTAAACCGTGAAGCTGTCTTAGAGGCAGTATTGAAGCCTTGGGAAAATAATCATTTCGGTCGGAGACCTTGGACATTTCAACAAGACTCGGCACCGTTTCACAAAGCCCGCGTCAACCAAGATATTTTAAAAACCAATGTTCCACACTTCATTTCTTCGACACAATGGATCGTAAATTCTCCGGATGCAAATCCGTTTTATTTCTCTGTTTGGGGTATTTTGAAGGCGAAGGTTGCAATTAAAAAATACCAAAGTTTGGACCACCTCAAACAAGCACTTCGCCGGGAATGGGCCAAAATACCGCAGAGCCACTCGCGTGCAGCGTGCGATGCTTTCTTCGGCCGTCTCAAGGCCATTATTCGCGCTAAAGGTGGACATATTGAAAACTACTGATACAATTTGAAAATTGATGTACATTCCAACATTTTTTGCTTTGGCACAATAAAATTTACCAAAAAATAAAAAAAATTATAGGATTTTAAAAAATTGCAGTTCGAGTCATATTGCGAAAGGGTGAATCGTCGCCTGTTCGTTAGTCCAGTGGTATCCCTGCACTGCATCTTGCACAACAAAAAAAAAGTCTAATAAAACAAGTATGTCCGTTTTCGTTAAGAGAGCTTTGACTTCCTTTATGTACCTTTTTTGTTGATCAGTTATAAAAACATGACGAATGAAAACACCAAGTGATCCAATTTTGATCGTTCTGCGTGGGTCCACTGATAGTATGTTACGTCTTCTATGAAGTGATTTTTAAAAGCAGTGTCAAATATTCTCCTTAATTTAGAATAGTTTGGGCAATTAAGGCACTTGCCCAAGTTACAATTTATATCAGGAGGGTTACAAATTACCAAAGCTAAGCAGGCTCTGCTGTCATTCGTTTTCTATCAGCCTTGATATATTGCTACCCTCAAACATAAATTTGATATTATGATGGATGGTGCAAACACACACGGAATGAGTTCCTGATGCCCCAGCCAAAATGCAGTTCTTTGGTCTTAACGACGCGAACTTGGAAAATCCAATCTTAACATTATTATGAACTTCTTTGAACTTATTATATATAGTTCATAACCCTAAGGTTAGCCAGAACCAGGCGTTTTTGAATATGTTTTTTCTGATTTTCAATCTAACAAAAAAGCAAAACATCTTATTTTTGAACCTGAGAAAATAAATTTTTGTTACCTTAATAGATACGTAGTCTTTTTTTCCTAGCATTAAACGGCTGATATCGTTTTCACAGTAAAAACTTTCTACTTTGAACTTGATATCAGCATCTAAGCTTTTCCCATAAGTTGATGGAATGCTTTGATCTTCTTGAAGTTTTCTAGATTTCTTGATCATATAGCTTGTCGACCAGGAAACTCTTCTATAATTTTGTCGACGCTCCATTCTCTTGCAAGTAAGGACAACAAAACAAGTTTGGTGTCTTTGCTTGTAGTTTTATGGAAATTTTCTTTCATTGTCCCTACGAAATATTCTTCCTCTCTGGAATTATCTTCATCTTTATCTATAGTAACAGAGAAAGCTTTCACTGCAATTTTCAACATAGACTTTTTCAATTTTGACTGCACATATTTAAAGTCACTAAGTCTTCTCTTGTCGAATGTATCTTCTCCAAAATACGGCATGCATTCATTAATTAAATTGATTGCAATGTCTTTATTAAAATACATTTCATCAACTTCAATTTGATCTTCAACCTCTAGCAATGATAGCGTTGTATCAGAATTTCGGATCTGACTCATTTTTTTCTTACACGTAGAGCAAATTACCAACTTTGTGTCCAATTTTGGTAGCATCGTAAACATCTATGGTCGTACAGGCCGCAAATCACGAGCACTGCATTAATGAGGTGGTAAATCCTCAGGATTGCAGCACGTTTTCTACACAAAAGCACTCAATATAAATATTTATTACTCATAACTCTTATTACGATACAATCCCGAGCTCACGACAGATTGACATCAAGTGAGTGCAAATAAATAAAGCCTAACTTCTAAAATCCTCGAAAACGGGATATGTGCAGTTGCTAGTCATTGAAGAAATTAAACAAGCACAGTGACGTTTTTTTTCTAAAAAAAAAAAACAGCTATGTATTTATGTATGTGCACTCGGGTTATATGTGAGAAAGATAAAGGGAGTAACGTAATAAATATTTAGTTTTTTGATTTAGCCGCCTATAAAACATTATTTTGGCCGAGCCCATAGAGATCCCAACTTGAAATTTGAAATGGAAATAGAGAAAAAATCTCTCTATAATATATAAAAAAATAAAACAATACCATTTTTTGAGTTATTCAAGAATATATGTAAAAAGGATATTCTGGAATATTCTTCGTCCTTGAAAATAAAAACTATCCCAAATCTTTGAAAATTCACCTTTTCTTGAATTCAACTAGGTATATTCTATCAAATTCTGATGAGCAGAACCAAAGTTATGATTTTTTTTAAATATAAAAGAAAGCATAAATTTTGATTTTTTGCCAATTTTTGAAGTTCCGTTAGACGCAAACTATATCGAATTCTGCAAAACTTTTTTGCCTTATGCCTTTTCAGCCAAATCGGAGAGAGGTCGTTCAGAGCTCCCCATATAGCTTCGGCGATTTATCGTGGAATGACCCATTTACTAGTAAACTCAGTGTACTCAGTGTACTCGGTGTATGCAGTGCACTGCACCCATTTTTATGAGTATACACTAAATATTTTGTTAGGAATGGGTGAAGTACTCATTTGATAATTATGTGTTTGATATGAAACGAATGTCTTGAGCCTGGTTTCAAAGCATTCAATGCAGATGTTTAATACTTACGCAATTAACTCCATTGTCTAACCTAGGTTAATAAGGAACATTTTATTACAACGTCAAGAATATAGGCGTACCAAGTAAACTTTATTTTTCGCTAGTGTATACCTACTCGTACCATATATGTCGTTGCGAAAAATAAAACAGGACTTTATAAAAGTAGGTATTTCATGTGAGGGCATCTATTGGCAATTACATGCGTCGAAAAAGTAGATCCTTCTCTAAAGTATGCACTTTCAAAATTTCATGACACTTAAACGAACTTTTACCTTTTCAGAAAAATGCATTTGCTGATTAAAGGAAAGAGTTTTGTGGACGTTTAAACCATGCAAAAGGCTTGTACCGAAATCCTGAAACACATATCGGTTGACGATCTAAAGCACTCATTCGACATGCTTTTAGACCGTGTATTTTACTTATAGCGAGACGGGTGTTACGGTTGAAGGTTTAAAGGGGCGGAATGCTACTACTTGGAAATTGACTTGACAATCGACTGACTGATATTTGTAAAAATTTCATTCGAAAAATCTATGCCCTTGTTTTATGTAGAGTGGTTCATCGTGAGGTTTCATTTATAATGTGAAATAAAACACATAAATTTGAAAGTGAACTTAAAATTTTTACTATCGGTTAAAAGAACAATCATTCGAATTTACTTTTTTAAAATGATATCTGAGGTGGTTCATTCGGAAGGTCCAATTTAAGGCGATTCGTTCGAGCATAGCGACGAATGTTGGCTCCCAAAGTGTCAATCGTAGCTGACTTATTCCAGAAGACCTGAGACTACATATTTCCAGAGAAAATAGTCCAAAGGATATATTTCGTAAAATTTTGTTCAATGATGAAGCCTATTTCTGGCTCAATGGATAAGTTAATAAACAAAATTGGCGTATTTGGGCTGATGAGCAACCCAAAGAGTACTAAGAGCCACCACAACATCCATTTAAAACAACGGTATGGTGTGGTTTATGGGCTGGTGAATCATTGGTTCATATTTCTTCAAAAATGAGGCAAATCAGGTTAACGGACTACTTGCTTCCTGAAATTCAAGCACATGGTCTCGGTGAGCTCTGGTTTCAACAAGACGGCGCTACGTGCTCATTTTGGTGAGCACTTAATTTCACGTTTTGCTACGGTAAATTGGCCACCTACTATAGATCATGCGATAATCACCTTTGGACTATTTTCTCTGGAAATATGTAAAGTCTCAGGTCTTCAGGAATAAGCCAGCTACGATTGATGCTTTGGAAGCCAACATTACTCGTGCTATCCGCGAGATACCAGTCGTTATGCTCGAACGAGTCGCCCAAAATTGGACTATCCGAATGGACCACCTCAGACGTAATCGTGGCCAACATTTATATGATATCATTTTCAAAAGGTAAATGCCATGAATTGTTCTTTTAACCGATAATAAAATTTTTAAGTTCACTTTCAAATTTGTGTTTTATTTTACATTATAAATCAAACCTCACGATGAATCGTGGTACGTGGCGAAACCGTGGTTTTACCTCATTGTATGAAGTTGCGGTTCTCATTGGTCAGTTTACAGTTTACAGTGAGGAACGGAAATCTAATCATGATGAAAATTGTCAGAACAATCGAGAGGGACCGGAGGGCAAAATGGAAGTAGAAGCCATGAAAGAACTATTTTCAAAATCCGTCGAGAAGCATGGAGTTATGTATACTAATTACTTCGGGTATGGCGACTCTAAAACGTACACGGGATTAGTGAATGCGAAACCGCATGGTGATGAGATTGAAATTGAGAAATTGAAAAAAAGAGAATGCGTGGGATACGTTCGAAAGCGAATGGGAACCCGTCTTCGCGAATGCAAGAAAATAAATCTTGGAATCGTCGGCAAAAAACAAATTGACGGCAAAATTTGTAGATAATCTGAGCATTAAGTGTGGCTAAGCTGTTCGCAGAAACTGTGTTTACAAGGACGCCATAAAAAAAGCGGTATGGGCAACATTCTACTATTATGGCTCAACGGACAGAAACCTTCAACCTCATTTCTGTTCCGAAGGCTCCGAATCGTGGTGCAAGTGGCAACAAGCGAAAGCTAAAAGGGAACTAAAAAAATTCCGTCATGATTATTCAGCATTGCCAAAAGTGGTGTTAGATGTCATCAAGCCAATATTCGAAGACCTCAGCAATGACAAATTGTTAAAGCGCTGTGTTGAGGATATACACAAAACAGCAATGAGAGCTTCAACAAACTTATTTGGAAGATAGCTTCGAAAACGATGAACAGCGGGGCCAAAATCGTTAACATTGCTGTATTTCTTGCAACATGCACGTTCAACAATGATGTCACCTTATTGTTGGAAGTCATAAACGTGCTAGGATCGGCGGATCGGGAACGCACTTGTACACTGCGCAAGAAGACGAAACTCGCATAGCGACATTCCGTCGACCGTAGAAGTTGACAAATTTCATGAATTTTTTGAGAAAAACACGTTTTTCAAAACGGTACTCGGTAGTTATTCTATACACCATTATCTAGTACTTGTAATAGAATTTGTTTGCTTAGTTTTTGTTTTATAGGCAAAATGATAACTAATTTTTGGCCCAAAAATCTCACTAATTATGTTCAAACGTATCTGAAATATTCAATATTTTCAAAATCGGCTATGACAAGTACTAGATTATATTATCTAATTTAATACTTTTTTTTTTCAGATGATTTTTGTAGAAACGCCGGTGGGTACCGTTTTTTCCCAAGAATCATCCAATATCCTATCAAACATATAGATATTTTTAAATAAAAAAAATTAAAGAAATTTCTGAATATGTATACTTTTAGTATAGTATATTTAGTATAGTATATTTAGTATAGTTAACCTCCCAATCCGAAATTTCAAATACAAAAATGACCTTTTTTCCGGCTCCTAGGAGAATATCTCCTCTTAACATACGCTGCCGTTCCCGTTCTACAGTCGAAAAACAGGGACGTGAATCCGAATATAAAAAGTAGAGAGTACTGTCATCAGCAAAGGAATAAATTGAATTAGAAGTAGTAGACAAGAGATCATTAATAAAAATTAAAAAAAGTGTCGCATACAGAACGAAGCCCTGGGGCACATCAGTATTTACTTTGTAAATATCAAACTTAAAACCATCCAAGTCAACTTGAATTGAACGTTCCGAAAGGTAGTTTCTAATCCACTAAAGGAACGATTTATTGATTCCAAATACATGCGAGAGAAGATTCGCTTTTTTAAGGGACGGGCCCCATCTGCCCGGAAAGAGTGTTACAGAGCAGGAGCTGGCCGCAAAGTGTGCAGCAAGCAAATTGGCCTTGTTCACAGAGCTGACAGCTTAAATGCCATTGTAAATGAGCGTCGGGATGGAGGATGAAGTAGAATTTCTAATTTTTTTGACGAAGGATCAAACATTTTTACTACCTTCGGGAGTATCTAGTCCTGCTACAAGTTCTGTTACACAATTTCGAGCGTTCGTTCAAAACTTCTTGCGCGAATAGAACCGTTAACTTTTTTTCAGAACACATGCATTAATCAGTGGAGAATACTAGTCAGTTCGGTTTCAGTTTGCAGTTAATTAACTGGAAAATTTTCGAGTTGCTAAAACTACTCTCAATATCGAGAATATTTGTTTAACGGGCTATTGCTCGCTTCGGCGAATTGTAGGGAGTAGAGGACAGGTCAAGAAGTGGTCGCCCGCGCGTCGTCCGTAAGAATGCAATAGTAAAGGCAGTGCGTGAACGAATTTAAATAAAATCCCCTTAGGAAGCAGATCATATCCAAGGAATTGGATATATAGTATGATCTGCATATTAATGCTAATCGTCGGTCAACGGGTCATATTCTATCTATCAGTAGGCTGAAAAGATGCAAGCGACTTTTGCAGTGTTACGCCGACAATGCCCATGAAAACATTCTGTTTACGGATGAGATAATTTTTACCGTAGAAGAAGTTTTCAACAAACAAAATAATAAAATCTATGGCACTTCATCTAAGGAAGCGAAAAAAGTTGTTCCAAGGGTTCAACGTGGCTTTATAGGAATAGACGATTGGCCGTCGGGGAGGCCAGATCTGAATCCACTGGATTATGGTTTGTGGTTTGAATTGAAGAGCATGGCCTGCAAGACTGTTTAAGCAAAAGGCAGTCATTTTGAGTGAATCTATTTTTTTGAATAATAAATATTGTCTATTAAATGAAACAATTTTGAATACAATACATTTACAGAACTTATATGGCAGAACTAGGTAGTATTTTTTGCCTCCGTTGCAGCTATTCTTGGCTCGTTTGAACCTTTTACGGTTTTCTGCTGTCACGTTACTCTTGTAGGACCGAAATAATATTTCTCTAACCCTGACAGCCTCTTAAAAGCTCAAGTCTTATCACGCCTTTCCTTTTAGTTTGATACTCTTCATCCGATGAGGGATAAAGCATCTAACTCCTAGGGGAATATTGTATGTGATCATATCAGCAGCGGCATTCACGTAGTTATCGAGGAAACATAACGACCAGTTAAAATTCCTTTAGAAGCTGTTAAGTCAGCTTAAATTGGTTCTCTCGTATTGCCATACTGTTCTTTTATAAATCTTTTCTCTGTGTGGTGGGCGTACGAGAAATTATGTGATATGACACAATGGTCCGACGAGCCTAGAGGGGAAAGCCCTTCAACAGTGAACTTATCAGGGTGAGAAGTGTTGTCTACTCAGAATGTCGATACAATTCTTTGTATGGAGTCAGACAGCGCTTCAAACTCGGTAAAGGTCGAATTGCTGTCCAGTTTGGGGTTTCTGAGAATAAGGCAGTAGTGGAATCTTAACCACATGAAATTGGATTCCGGATTGGAACAGGGGTTTGGTATCATAGGAATCATCACTACGCACCTAAATGGCGAGACCGCGATACGAACAGAATAATGGCACTAGTTCATAGCCAAGTAGTCTAAGAGGTGTGGGTGGGGATCCTCCTATGTTTCATTAATTGCCAAAACTGCTGGTTTGTACTTCCAGATGCTGACGTACGCAGAAAAGAGATTATCTTGGATATTGGTCAGTGGCTATTGGATTTTATTTTTTACATCCATCTTGAATTACCTAGTCATTATCACAAACAAACACAAAAAAACGCAAATACCGACGATGGAAAGTAAGGCTATGAAATGAGACGTTGGTTTACTGAATCAAATTCCTGTAGGCGTTATGCCCTTATAACAATATGAACCAGTGCAAAATTCACACTCATAACCGGCTATCCATCGGTTGTTACATACACTCAGTGACTGCGCGTAACGTATGATAAATACAGTAACGGCATGGACTGAGTGCATGCAACAGTATTTCGACCGGGAGTGGGAGAGGTGGAGTACCCGCACTGTGTGATATTTTTGTTAGAATTAACATCTGAATTTAAGATTATTTAAACTATTGTAGTTAAAGCTTAAAACTTTGTATTTTCTATACTTGACTACTTTAATCTACTACAATTTTCCCTATACTACTTTCTATATTTTTGAAATGTACATATATGATTTTTTCAACCTTTGCTTCATCCTATTAAACTGAACTCAATCAAACAGTATATACAGGGTGAGTTTTTTAACTTGAGACATCCAAATTACTCAAAAAATACGAAATATCGCGAAAAATGTTTCAAACAAAAGTCACAAGGTTCTGAAGGAGACATAAGATGATGACCACGAGTTTGACCTTGAGACCCATTTGCAAGGTCAAACGAAGGTCACTTTTGATTTTTCAAATGATAATTCCTGATTTTTATTGCTCAGTCGTATTGCTCGTAGGCTTGTCATTTGTTTTTACATACTGCGTTTAGCATAACCCAGAAACAACGACGTGGACGTAGCAGTATTTTGTTTCTTTCGGGGTGATTAATTAGAGTGGGTTCCCTTGCCTACCACTGTTGAAGCATTGAATTCTTCCCATTTTGACGTTTATTTTCCGAAACTATTTCAAAAAATGCTCGAAAATGTGACCATTCACTTCAATACACTTGTATATCCGCGCTCTAAATGAACGAACAGAACTGAGAAGTATTTCTGGCGTAATCTTCCGGAAAGCTTCAGTTATTCGTCTTTTCATGTCCTCACGTGTTGTTGGCTTTTTTCTGTAATTCTCACTTTTTAAGTAGCCCCACAAGAAGAAATCAAGTGACGTAGGATCAGGTGATCTAGTAGAACATTGTTAGTCGCAACTCCAATGGCAATTCTTCTAGTAATACTGGAAGATGGTCCCGCAAGAAGTTTGCATACTTTTCACCATTCAAGTTGCCTTCAATAAAATATGGACCTATTAATTTATCCTCAATAATTCCCGCCCAAACATTAACATTCCAAGGGTGCTGGCTTCAACTTGTCGCAACTAAAAAGGGTTTTCGATAGCCCAGTAATGCATATTATGTCGATTGACCGTACCGTGATTGATGAAAGTCAACTCATCAGAGAATAACACCTTGGCGAAGAAAAGGAGGTCTCGTTCAATTTGCTGAAGTACCCGCTGACATAAGGAAACCCGGTTGAGAAAATCCTCACTAGAAAGTTCTTGATGCATTGAAACATGATAAGAATGTTATTTATGCCGATGAAATATCTTACAGACAGTCGTTTGAGAAATTCCTGTTTCACGACTTATTTGGTGAGTGTTAATGTGAGGATCGTGTGCAACGGCAGCTAACACTGCTATTTCATTGTCCTCAACAGCTAGGCTATCTGACCGATTCCTTTTCTTTGGTTGCACACTTCCTTCACCAGTGAATTGTTGGATGACCCGATAAAAAAAAGCGCGCGATCGTATCTGGTCTGGGAAACGTTGGGCGTAAAGAGCAACAGCACCATCGATGTTCCTTCCACTTTCTCC
Organism: Volucella inanis; assembly: GCA_907269105.1. Classification (NCBI taxonomy): domain Eukaryota; kingdom Metazoa; phylum Arthropoda; class Insecta; order Diptera; family Syrphidae; genus Volucella; species Volucella inanis. The sequence continues at coordinate 91,843,342 of OU026157.1, read as the reverse complement.
ATAAATCAATATCATTTCAATTTTCCCTTTAATTGAGATAGCCTGCATTATTAATCTGGAAAACGTTAATAGTAATAAATAATCAGTTCCTCAAAACAAATATCGAACTTTTAAATGAAGTACAGTTCCGTTCAAGTAGAAAAAAAGGGCAGAGTGCACATCATACACTCTCAGATAAGTTTAGGACAATTTGTCTCTATCTGAAATTTCTTTGAGTTTTAACTTCACTCGATTCAATAATGACTTCCTCAAAACAAATCTCGACCTTCTAACATCCTAACAACGTTGGAAACCGATTAATGATTTAGGCGTGCCAGTGCAGTAGTATCTAGCACTGAATGAATAAGACCTTTGAGACAAAGTCGTGTGCCCCATTGAGTAATACGACTGAGCAATGAAAATCGAGAATTATCATTTGAAAAATCAAAAGTGACCTTCGTTTGACCTTGAAAATGGGTCTCAAGGTTAAACTTGTGATCACCATCTTATGTCCCATTGTGACTTTTGTCTGAAACATATCGCGTATTTTTTGAGCAAAAAAACACGCGCCTTAATGTATATGAAAGTGTGTTGACGCGCCAGCGGCAGCTGCTCTGACCTTTCCCTCTTTTATTGTCCTTCTGTCTTTTATTATTCTAGGGTACGCAGATATGCGTATTATAACAAACCTTTTTAATTGACAAAGACGAAATATAAGAATAAAATAACACAAAAAATAAGAAAAGATGTTTAGGGAGAAACACCCCCATAACGAAAGTTTCAATCACTGTTTACAATGCACGAATTTTAAGGGCAAAGAAAACTACAGAAGCCAACTGTAAAGAGGCCCGAACCTTACGCAGGGCTCTCAAAGTAGCTGAAAATAATAACTTTGAGGAAACGGAAGGATTGCTCTATGCAGCAGGCATAGCTGATTAATGTAAGTATTGGCAAAATTTTAAACGAGTTTTTCTCAAAACTATTTGTTTAAAATTTCGGGGAAGCACTGACTTAAAACTATTCAACCGATATGGCTAAAAATTTTACCTGTTATTCTAGACATACATATACAAACATTCAATTTTTTAATAATAAATTACTTTTTTTAAACAATTTATCAACGAAAAAAATTTGATTTTAAGAAAAAATTTTTCACAAGTCCGCCATTTTTTTTATTTATTTATTATTATTTAGTTCATTAGAATAAAGTCTGCAGAACAATAACCTCTTTGAGTGTTTTATTTCAGATGACTACAGAAGGCTGTGCCCTTCCCTAAAACAGCTCACCTTTTTTTCGAGGATTCCACTTTGATATACAAAAATTATAAACAAATTAATGTTAAATGAAGTCGAAACAATTTTTTTATATACTTTAAAGTACTAATAAAAATTTTAGCATGTAAAAACTACAAAATGAACGAATTTTATTATCTTGTTAAAAAAAATTCATGAAAAAAATTTTGGCCTTCACACCGGATTAGGTGTGCGTTATTATATTAAAAAAACAATTTTCTTTTTACTTTTATGTATTGCAAACGCAAAAAAACAATATAACTATACTTGTAATAATTTTATAAATCCATAGAAATAAGAAAAAACTTACTTTATTATGTATCTACAATTTTATACGATATAATTATTTTTAATTTTTATATTATAATTTTTAATTTGCCTTCATTTTAATATGATTACAATGTTTATATTCCTTATGCAAGCACAAGCATATAAAACCATGATTTGTAAACATATGTCATGCATAATAGCATACACATATATATGTACATCATTCGTAAACCAAATTTTCTAAACTAATTATAAATTTTGTTTACTTCTTTTTACTATCATGTCGTTAACATAAATAAAATAACATCCAGAGTTTATTTCTACTCAGAAATATAAATAATTGTATTATTTATTATATGTTACATGCCTACCTACAAACAACATCATTAAGAAAAGTAGCGACGTTTAATACTAGAAAAATCTGATTCAATACGAAATTATCTGGTATTCGAATATTTACTTTAATAAAATCAAAAAAAAAAAAAAAACTTCTGATACACTGGATGATTAAAAGCATAAACAATAAACAAATCTATCGTCACATGTTGAGTCATAGTAAAATTTGTTTTTGCATTTAAATAAAATCTGAAAGTCTCACTGGAAGGTGTATTAAGTAGATTAAAGGCAGAAAGCATTTACTACGAAAAAATTATTCGATGTCAATATTTACATAAATACCTATATCTTCACTATTGAACCATAGTTTGTTTAGGATTGAATTAAGAAAGATATTTATGTAACATACATATGTAAAAGAGGTTGTTTTGATGTTTTGTTTTATTTTAGCTGATATACGAGGATTTATTTAAATTATGAAAACAATCAATGATTGGTTTGGCCCTTTCTGTCTCAGATAAGAAGAAAGGTAGACTCTTATCATATAATTATTTTTTTCTTATCAAAATCTAAATATCAGCACGGAAAATTTGACTGAGCAAGCTTAAAAAGCAAGCAAGCAATAGCAAAGTTAGCACGACTTAGTTGTTTCTTCTCTTTAGCTCTTATAAGAAGCAATAATAGAAGATATGTACATAGCCTGAAGTGAGAATAGGTTTTTATCCTTAAAACCAGTGAGTTTTCTAAATTTTTTTCTTGGCACCATGTTTCATATTAGAGGTTAACCAATGCATTATCTCGCATTGATAATCCAACTAACCGTTGGGTTAGAGCCATGCTTAAAAGTCAAGAATCGGTTTTACTTCTGGAGAGGCTTCTTGAGAGCATCTGCTCCTATAAGATGTACACAAGGTGACATCCTCTTAATTGTGTTTGTTCAGCAAGTTTGGATATAAAAAATGTACCAGTACTCCAAACAAGACAGACTTATGAAGACTTTTCGCACCGTAGCATTGATGTTCATCCGCTCTACATAGCCCAGCAACCTCAGTCGTTGTATCTTCACTCTTCTGGCTAAGTTGATGTCGCTGTACAGACCGTACAATTGTCATTGTATCTTCTTCTCCACTCACCGTCTATACAGACCAAAATTATCCGAAGAATTATCCTCTCAAAGCAGCCAAGATTACCCTCAACCATTTTTGATAAAGTCCATGCCTCTGCGCTATAGAGCAGGACTGAGATTATTAAGGTTTTAAATAGGGTCATTTTTGTTATTCGATAAAGAGCTTTACTAGTAAATTGCCCTTTTAGAAGCAGGGATTGGCAAGTTCTATTCTTCGTTCGATCCCAGGGCTGGTGTCATTATCTGAATTGATTAGGAGCCTAGGTAGTCAAAGATATATCTGTCAAAGTTGACGTTCTGTCCGAGATGTCGGTGTTGGGTGTCCTTTCTGTTTGACAGTATATACTTGGTCTTGCCGTCGTTAAACCGTTAAACCTATATTCGCCGCATCCGTCTCAATACTCGCGAAAGCGTCACTGACGTCGCGCTGCTTTTTTCCGATTATGTCAATATCATCAGCGTATGGGAGTAATTGGATGAACTTTTGAAAGATTGTGCCTCTTGTGTTGGCGCGTAAGTTTTGCATTATTCCTTCAAGAATGATGTTAAAGAAATCGCAAGTCTGAATCCTTTTTTGACATTCTCCTGCACCAGCGGACGAGTTTGGCTAGGATGCTAAAACTAAACTAACTAACTAAAAAACTAACTAAAAACTAAAAACTAAAACACACTGGTATGGACTAATCAGGTTGTTGATGAATGGCTTCAGGCGTTGATGATTTTTAGTTGGCGCAGTTTAGAAAGTCTTCTCTCTTGGGGATTGGAGAGACAATGCTGAGATTCTATTCATCGGGCATGCTTTCGTCCGATCATATTTTAAAGATGAGCTAGAGTACGCTCCCTATCAAGTCATCGCTTGCCCTTTGAAGAACATGTCAGGCGTTCGCTCGAGTTGGAATCAGGCTTAGACACTCTCACTGCCAAAATCATGGGTTTTCACTTGCTATTTAACATTATTATAAATAAAAATATAAACAATCAAACAATGTTTTATGTTGCAACCAATATTCATCACAGCATATCATCACAATAAAATTAAAGAAAAGCATTAATAGAACGCTAAAGGCTCTAATTGAACTGAATTCGAAATATAAGAAAAAAAAACTCTCAAACCGCGTTGAGTGGGAAATGGAGGATCCTCTGTTAAATCATTAAGGTCTAATGTGACATACTCTGATGAGTCATATATAAACTAGAAAAAGTCTTATTGGTTTTTGAATATTTGAGTTCAATCACAAAGCCTCGGAGGCACTTAGAATGTGTCCAAGCGTTTAAGTAATTTGTTACACAAACGTGCACTAACATCAACCTCCACACAGAAAAAAGTGTCACCACCAACATATTTAAATGTACTCTGGGATCCTTTAGGCTCAACAGTCTACTAAACAGGTGAAAAAAGGAGCAATACCTGTTTTGTGTCAACAAAAAAAAAAAAAAAATAAAAAATATAGGATTTTCTAATAACGACTTGACTTTTTTTTAAATAAAAGGCAAACCATTTGAGATATTTCAAAAACTTTGTTATTGGCTTGAAGTACAATAAAAACATTTATGAATGAAACTCGACTTCGTTCATATGGCCAACGCGGGCACGTTTGCAGCGGTCGATTCGTTGGACCCAATTTTCAACGACTCGGCCAAACATTTCGGCCGAAAAGGCCGATATTTCGCGTTCAGTGTTGGCTCTGAGCTCTTCCAACGTCGTCGGCGTGTTGGCATAAACCAATGACTTACCGTAGCCCCACAGAAAATAGTCAAGCGGCGTTAAATCGCACGAACGAGGCTGCCAATTGACTGGCCCAATTCTTGAGATAACACGCTCATCAAACTTACACTTCAATAAATCGATTGTAGCGTGTGCTGTATGGCTTGTGGTAATATCCTGTTGAAACCTCATGTTGTCCAAGTCCATATCTTCCAATTCGGGCCAAAAATAATCGGATCATGGCGCGATAACGCTGACCATTCACAATAACGTGACGATCGTTATCGTTGACGAAAAAATATGGCCGAATAACGCCGCCGGCACGCAAACCGCACCAAACAGTTATTTTTTGTGGATAAAGTGGTGATTCATGAAGCACATGTGGGTTTTCACCCGACCAATAACGCATATTTTGCTTATTGACGAGACCATTGGGCCAAAAATGAGCTACGTCACTGAGGATGATTTTGGGACTCCGAATATCTGTAGAACATTTTTATAATTTGCAGACGTTGCTCGTTAGTGTACTTTACCATGATGAAAATGTTGAGTTTACTGAATAAATTGACAGTGACAGTTTGATGAGTAGTGAAAGAGTGCGTTCACAAATTAAATTCAAATTTGTCAACTCCCTATTGGAAAACCCTATATACTAGGTGGAGTGAAAAGTAACCTCCTCAACCGCCAGGATGCGCTGCTACTGCAAAAAAGGTTATGGTGCCTTGAAGTCAGTTCATATTTAGGCAGACATGCCAAATTTCAGTGCAATACTGTCTTTAGTTTTGTTTTAACAGCTGATTGTTGTGGACGTGTTTGGCATCATGTTGAGTATGGACAAAAACCATTTTCCTTCTCTCATAAAACATTATTTTTTGAGAGGTAAAACGGCGAAGGAAACAAAGGAAAAGTTGTATAAATATTATGGGGCTAATGCTCCGTCAAATTACACCGTCAAATATTGGTTTCGAGAGTTTCGTGGTGGCCGCAACTCCACTGCCGATCAAGTCCGCAGCGGCAGGCCCTCCGATACGGTTACAAAGGACAATGTCAAAAAAATATATGAAATGGTGTTGGCTGACCGGAAAGTGAAGGTGCGCGAGCTAGCAGATACCACAAAGATTAGTATTGAGCGCACACCCCATATTTTGGGCAATATTCTGCATATGAAAAGGTTATCCTGCCGCTTCTGACCAAAAAAACGAACGCGAGAGCACTTCGAAAGAGTGTTTGGATTTGCTGATGCGTAATCGGGCTGACTTTTGGCTTCGATTGGTAACTGTTGAATATCAGAGAACAGAATGAGTGCCCGGCAATGGACTGAAGCCAGAACGAGTGCTGCGAAGCGGCCGAGGGAGGCTCGGAAAGTTATTGCGTCGGTTTTCTGGGATTGTCATGGCATACTCTTCGTGGACTACCTCGAAAAAGGAAAAACCATAAACAGCGAGTTTTACTGTGCATTATTGGAACGATTGAAGGCCGAAATCGCTGTAAAACGGCCTCATATGAAGCGAAAAAAATTTTGATTTTTCAAGACAATGCACCGGCGCACAAGAGCATCGCAACCATGGCTAAAATCAATGACTTATGGCTCTAATTGCTGTCGCATCCACCGTATTCGCCCAATTTGGCTCCCTCAGACTATTATCTCTTCCCAAACCTCAAAAGATGAAATCATCGACGCCACGGAGGAGTATTTTACAGACCTTCCGGAAAATTATTTTTCGGACGGATTATATTGAATAAAACAAAAAAAACATTTAAAAAAAAATTTTTTTTTTCATTCCCATGGAGGTTACTTTTCACCCCACCTAGTATATACAATATATGAATATATATTTGTGCTTTCTACAACTACAATACGCGCTTTAGTTTTGTGATTAACATAAAATAATTCGTAGTCAATCATAATTTAATTGATATGAGGAACCAGTGAAGATTCCAAAGTGAAACTTTAAAGAAAAAAATCGATAGTTTATAACTTTAAAAATAACATACACAAATATCAAATTTTTTGATTATTTGGTATATTCTCTATACAATGACCCTTGATTTTTCGATTGTATGAAAATGTAATTTTGGCAGCAAAATTCAGCATTTTTTTTTTCAAAACTCTGCCCTTTCGTTAAATTTATTTTTTTTTTTAATTTTGTAAATTTTTTCAATTCAAATACCTTTTAGATTAATAATCTTTTAAGTTTTTTTTTTTATTTCAGCCACGGTGAAGGCCGCAATCACCGTAGCAGTGCATGAACTTTTTTTGTGACTTGGCAGATATCGAATAACTGGCTGAAAATTTAATTTTTTTCTTTGAAAATTTCAGTGTGTGTTCATTATTAATGTATAAATATATAAATATATCCTTTAAAACATTTAAAAAAAAATCCAAAAATCACCTTGTTTTTGCGTCCAAACTAGGTGTGCGTCTTAATATCATTTAACGTATTTAGAAATCTGCAAGTCAGTTTTTTTTTTTGCAAATACTGAGTATTGTTTTGGTATTGAGCCTTAAATCGTTTTAAAACTGCATCCGTTGATATTAATTCACAGTATAGTAATTACAAGATTTTATATTGACCAAACAAAGTCCAGATACAGCGAAATCGTTTACGTACATCTTCCTTAAGGAATGTCATTATACAGTTGTACTTAAAAATAGCCCTGTTCTGCAAAATATATCATGCAAATTTACTTCATTTTATTTATTATTTTATAAACAAAACATTAATTGCTAGAATGCAAACCGATTTCATTTGAACAGCAACACTGTAAGCAGGAAAAGTGCTTACTATTGTAATAGGATAGAAAAAAAACACATATTCATACTAGAAGATATACCTGAATGTAGGAATTTAGAACGCACATCAAAGAAACATGACAATGAAACTTAATTCCAAAATCTTTATATTTTCAACAATATTTTTGCTTCTCCTCTCTCAAATTCTAGCATGGAATTTTTTTATAATGATATCCGCAATTCGGCAAAAGCAACGTAAATGTATTTGTTTATAAAGGGTGTCGCAAAATTCACGCTAAAAGTAATTTCAATAGAAAACACAGGTTTTTATTTGAAAATTTAAATTTCTTAAATGATTCATAAAGTATACAGTACAGAGCTATGTGTGGAATAGCATATCGGGTAGATGGCCTCCTAAGCTTTGCTGCCACATTCGCATTATTTTGTCAAAATTTTCCTAAGTGTTCTGCATAAATTTGGTAAAATTTCGTTAATACACCCCTCAATTTGCTCCTTCAAGGCGTGGATAGTTGTGGCCTTGATGTCAGAAAATTAAATTTAAATCGCATGGTCTGGGCGCCAATTCGGATCACCAAAGCGGTGAATTACACGACCAGGAAATGACTCATGGAGTAATGATTTTTTTCTTGAGCTGTATGTGTGGCACTGTCTTGTTGGAACCACATGTCGTCCACATCCATATTTTAGAATTTAGGCACAGAAGACTGGATTATCATATCGCGATAGCTGGCGCAATTAACTGTTATTGCCTGATCAGCTGCATTTTCAAAGAAAAATGGTCCGATAATGATGATCAAACAATAATACGTTGTGGATGCTTTTGTTTCACAACAATCACTCCTGGATTTTTTGAACCCCAAACCCTCCAAGATGAAAATAAGCCTCATCGCTGAAAATATATTTTTTTTTAATCAGCATCCATTTGTTGTTGTTCCATATTCCATTCACCGAACTCTCTTTGCTGTGTGTGATAAGTAGGCTTCAGTTCTTGAGTCAATTGCCCTTTATATACATGAAGCTGCAAATCTTTCGGGAGAATACACTGTAGAAAGCTTCTCGAAACGTCCAATTGTTGACCACGGCACCGAGTTCATGTTTCTAAACTCTAAACAACACTTTCAGCGACCAGCTTGTCAAAGATCTTCATAGCTGATGAAGTTAAATTACTATTTCGACCATATTTTGTACGAGAACTGCGAACTGTAGCTGCCAATCCTTCGTTATTTTTAAAATATTGCCCAACAATGAAAACGCGTTGTTAAATAATCCTGAACTGTCAGCTGTCTTTTTTGTTCGTTGGTTCACCGCACAAATAGTGCAAAATTCAAATCTTGCGTGAATTTTGGGACACCCTTTATTACGTTTATTTAGAAACGGTTGTGTGAATGTCGCTTGATTTATAGTCTAGATCATCGAAGAGAAATATGTATGTACAAGTTTTATACATTTAAAAAATAAAATTTGGTACTATTATGTTGCCGTAAACTTTATAATGTACATATATATGTTATGTATGCATAGTAATATATTGACGCTTGCGTCGCAACCAACATTGGCATTAATTGCTGATTTTGTAAATTAAAAATATCCATTCTTGTCATTACTATTTAAAACAAATGATGCATTTGATTGTTTAGATAAGATAAGGTTCACAGATAAATGATAGAATAAAGCAAACACAAATATGGATGTTTAAAACAACTCTCATTAATTTTAGAAAAATAACGCCTTTATAAAGAAAAAAAACAATTATAACTACTACTTGTATACGTTTAAATAAACATTTAGAATATTTTTCAGAGATATTTTACCCATATTTGGAAAGGTTGGCAAAATCACTGTGTAAGCTTTTCCATCTATCCTACTCTTTTCGGGATGAAAAACAGAATTTGTCCAGTTCGGCTATAAAAAGGCTTATATTCTCTTTTCTCTTCCTACAGACCCATTGCACTTACGTCCCTAATTCCCAAGGTCATGGAAACGCTGATAAACCGTCAGCTCATAAAATATTTCGAAACACGAATTGTTCTCAATCACCTGCAGTATGGTTTTAGTAGCAACAGGTCCACTGATGATATGACGTCATGTCTCGCCGAAAAGTGGAACCAACGCGTAGATCAATCTGGCGAAATGAAATGAATATACACCCTGACTGACTCGAACTACAACCAACTTCAAGCTGCTATAATTTCCAAACCGTTCATTACTGTGAGCTGACACACACATTTTGACAAAATTTTATTATTTACAAGCCTTTTTAACGATTTGTGTCTCAGTTGTGTTGAAAAATTTTTATCCGCGATGGAATTCAAACGTGATAGTGTGATTGCTTTATATTTGGCTGGAAAACCACAAGTAGCTATCGTTAGAGCAATCCAGCACCTCAACGTGACTAAATCATTTGTGTCTCGAAACATAGCTCGTTACCGTGATACTGGCAGCGTTGCAAAACGCCATGGAAGTGGTCATAAAAAAACAGCAACATCGGCAGATATGGTTCGGAAAGTGAAGGCTCGAATTGAGCGACATCCGCGTCGAAGTGGAAGAAAAATGGCTCGTAAGCTCAACATATCGTTGGAATGAATGCAACACATACTGAAAAATGAGCTTGGGCTCAAGCCATTGCAATTCCAAAAACCACACGATCTTACACCGCAACAGAAAAAAGTTAGAATCGAAAGAGAGAAGGAGTTTCTACGCTTGCACGAAAGTGGTGAGTTGCCGAATTTGGTTTTTTCCGATGAGTCGCCATTTGTTAGAGTAATATGTCAACAAACAAAATGACCGAGTTTACTTGCTAGAGAGGTCCTTCGAAAATTTACACTTTCGGACGGCTACCAGAAAGCAGGCAGCACCGACGGTGATGGTTTGGGCTGATATAACCGCCGATGGTCGCTCTCCGCTCGTATTTTTGGACAGTGGCGTCAAAATTACTGCAATCGTATACCGTGAAACTGTCTTAGAGACAGTATTGAAGCCTTGGGCAAACAATCATTTCGGTCGGAGACCGAATGTTCCACAAACAATGTTCCACACTTCATTTCCTCGACACAATGGATTGCAAATTCTCCGGATGCAAATCTGTTGGATTTCTCTGTCTGGGGTATTTTGAAGGCGAAGGTTGCAACTAAAAAATACCAAAGTTTGGACCACCTCAAACAAGCACTTCGCCGGGAATGGGCCAAAATACCGCAGAGCCACTTGCGTGCAGCGTGCGATACTTTCTTCGGCCGTCTCAAGGCCATTTTTCGCGCCAAAGGTCGACATATTGAAAACTACTGATACAATTTGAAAACTAATGTATTTTCCAACATTTTTTGCTTTGGCACAATAAAATTTATCAAAAAATAAAAAAATTATAGCATTTTAAAAAGTTGCAGTTCGAGTCAGTCAACCTGTATTTGCAGTTGATATTTTAAAAGTATTTGACAGTTGTCTTGGATGGTTTCAAGTCAGATATCCACAAAATAAATGCTGGTGTGCCCACCACTGCAATGCTTCCAATACACAAAGCTTTCTGCTGTTGTTAAAGCGAAATCCAAACTGGTATCGTTAAAACCGAAAAACTTTCTATTTTCAGTATGTGTGTCTATGTTGGAATGACAACTTATTTGATGACGCCAAAAATTTGCGAAATGTCTAGGTTTCCTCAAGCCATGTAAGAAAAACTACTCTCCCTCTGATCTGGCCGCAATATATAAGACATTCACCCGCTCAAAAATGGAACACAATGTCCAATCTGGTCAGGTGCTCTTAAAACCTATCTGCGCCTGCTAGATACGATTCAAAACCGTGCGATAAGACTCATAGGTGATGCAAATATCACCCAGCCAATTGACAACCTCGAACACCGACAATGTTCCATTGAAATAACTAGTAGCATTCCGCCCCTTCAAACCTTTAACCGTAACACCCGTCTCGCTATGAATGCTCATCAGTTAACCTCAATCCCACTTTCGAGCGTACATTGATATATCATGATACTTTCCTAAGCCGTACATCTCGGTTATGTAATGCCCTGCCGAGCTTTTTATTTCCTGACCATTATAACCTTCAAACATACAAAACGAACGTACATCGGTACCTCTCTTTCTTTCCTCCCTAGTTTAAGGGTGCCTTAACCCCTTGAGCGCGCGCTTACTTATAAAAAAAGGGCATTGCTTTTCAATAGGATTTTTTTTTTTTACATAAGTAATGCATTTTTACTTTACTTTATTCATAAAAAGTGTAATATATTAATGCCAATCTGTATGCAGACAGAGAAAGGTAGTAACAAAAGCAATAGTACATATGTGTCATCATACACACATTTCAGGTTAATATTCTGCGAAGATGGCAGGAACATAATGCGTAAAATCTTTTCTACATCCATCCATATGTAGTTTTTTTTGTATTTTTTCATAAGTATTCGTATTTTTCTACTTTTATTTTCTGATCCCTGATAAACTGATTCACTTCATTTAAATGCAATTTCCAGTGATTTACAGATGCACAAGGTTTCCCTTGTGATTTTGAAATTCTTATAGTGATTTTTTTACGATCAGCAATCGTTATTTATAGCTTACCAAATTATTGATGACATTTTCTACTAAAAACATATGTATGAATGAATATAAACCACCTTAAGAAAACCCAGACCAATTAACTCAGAGCTAATGAATAGGCGCTCAGAATGCGTGCCATTAAAGGGACAACTTTTCTTAAAACAAAATCTTACATCACGTACCCACACAATGAAATCGTGTGTCCATACACGAGAATAAACTAAAAATAGTTACAGAAATATTGTAAAAAAATTGGACCAAAACCGAGTTTTTTGTTATTAGAGTACCATAACGTTTTATACGTCTGGTATACTCATACACAATCATTTGATGTGTGTACCTATAGAATAAATAAAATATAAAAAAATTGTGAACGGTGAGTTTTTCTTAATTTTCTCCCTTCACTAGGTTTTCTTCAATAGAACGACACAAAAAGTTTCTACATTTTCTGATAGCCAAGCATAAAATCGATTGATTTCGAAAGAGTGTAAGGGGACCACACTGTAAATGAATGCATGCATGCATTGCATACTCGACGATTGTGCATGCAAACTGAAGATTCATAAAACAATATCTGTGCGGTTATGTAAATTTGAAATACCTTGATGTGATCTTTGTCTGCGCATACGCGATTGAGTGGCTAAAATTTGTCATTTTCGTAAAAATTCGAAGATTGTCGTCATTTGGAGTACCTGCAATAGAAACTTCCATAAGAAATTTATTGATCTCGATGAGCCAGCGCACACTTGACTAATTACTCCGGGATAAAACTGGTTTTATAGAAAATTGAGATGAAGTGTAAAAGCAAGAAATGGGATAAAATCTTCCACCAGTGTTGCTGCGGTTGAACATTGGGTGAAAACCATAAGTTGTGAAGGGTAAGGAAAATTTTCAGAAATACCACACAATCAAAATCGGTTCATGTATACACAATTTTGTCCCGCATTATTCACCCTGTGTGCGGTTGAAGTACCCTGGGTTAAAATTGATCTAGTGTGCGCTGGCCTAATAGTAAACTACCTTTATCAGATAAAGTGTTTTGTTAACAATAAGGTTTAAAAAAAGCTTACTTTGTTTTAAAACAACTATTTACGAAATTGACAATGAAAAATACTGACGTAATTATTACCATGATGATAAGATAAGATGACAAATATGAATACATACTGCACACTTAACGCATATTTACGAGTAGTATTGGGAAGTAAAAGTGTTTGTGAATGCAATCATGCATGGATATGATAATATAGGGTTTTCTAATAACGACTTGACAATTTTTTTTTTTTAAATAAAAGGCAAACAATTTGAGATATTTCAAAAACTTTATTATTGGCTTGAAGTACAATCAAAACATTTATGAATGGAACTCGACTTCGTTCATATACCCAATATTCAACGACTCGGCCACACATAAACCAATGACTTAACGTAGCCCCACAGACAATAGTCAAGCGGCGTTAAATCGCACGAACGAGGCGGCCAATCGACTGGCCCATATCTTGAGATAACACGCTCACCATACTTACTCTTCAATAATTCGATTGTTGCGTGTGCTGTGTGGCTTGTCGTCCAAGTCCATATCTTCCAATTCGGGCCAAAAATAATCGGTGAACATGGCGCTATAGCGCTGACCAATCACAGTAACGTGACGATTGTTTTCGTCGACGAAAAAATATGGCCCAATAACGCCGTCGGCATGCAAACCGCACCAAACAGTTATTTTTTGTGGATGAAGTGGTGATTCATGAAGCACATGCTTATTAACGAACCCATTGAGCCAAAAATGAGCTTCGTCACTGAAAATGATTTTGCGATAAAATTCATTATCTTGGCGCATCTTCTCCAGAGCCCAATCGGAGAAGGTAGCTCGTTAGTGTACTTTACCATGATGAAAATGTTGAGTTTACTGAATAAATTGACAGTGACAGTTTGATGATTAGTGAAAGAGTGCGTTCACAAATTAAATTCAAAGTTGTCAGGTCCCTATTGGAAAACCCTATAAATGTACATGATGTCTCCTAATCCGTCAAGGATTATTTGGCAAATGATTCTTGGGTAGGTATATTCTAAGAAAAAAAAAATTATTCTACATTAAGGTCTATCTCCAATGTTGACTCATTTATGGAAGATTTAAGAAAAGGCTTACTTTAGTGAACCCTGACCTATTTAACGAGCAACACCCAAATACTGGAATAAATGTAAATGGAATTCTACAGGCTGAGAATATTTGAGCATAAAATTCACAAATATCTTTATTATTATATGGAGTGCATATTATAGAGTGCATATATAATATAAGGTAAATTTTTTTTTTTTTTCAAAGAACTTACCAGGTGTACCGGCATGAAGTGAGCGTCACAATACAAATGTCTCGATAGGGAACATTTATTGTGAGCGGGCCTTAATTTGATGACTTGCGGAAAGCATTAATTTTTTGTTTTCATTTCAAGAAAAGTGCTGCAGAGTCGCATTGAATGCTTGTCGAGAAATATGGTTATCATGCTCTTAACTTAGACTGCAAAACCAGATCGATTAGGCAAGAAGACAATGCTGTGTGTCTGGTGGGACCAGAAAGGTGTGGTGTACCACAAGCTCCTAAAACGTGGTGAAACCGTTAATTCAGATCGCTACAGACAACAAATGATCAATTTAAACCATGCATTGATCGAAAAACGACCAGAATATGCCAGAAGATAGAAGAAGAATGCACCTGCACACAAAGCAAAACTGGTTCAGGATACAACTAAAGCACTTGGCTGGGAGCTGCTACTTGGCTCCTTCCGACTACCATTTGTTTTCATCGATGGGACACGCATTAGCTGAGCAGCACTTCGAATCCTACGAGGAAGTCGATAATTGGGGGACTTCTTGGTTTGCTTCAAAAGACGAACAGTTTTATTGGCGTGGAATCCATAATTTGCCTGAAATATGGGAAAAATGTGTAGCTAGCAATGGCCAATACTTTGTAAAAAATGTTTTTTACTTTCCCATTAAACATTAGTGTTTTATTTTCACAAAAAAAAAAAAAAAAAAAAAAGAGAGGGCAGTTGCCTAGCCCAAGAATGTGGTTTATGTCTATGGTAGAGTGGCATGTTCTGCAGATTGGAGTAATTTCTTTTTGAAGCAGGTATTGATGAGTTGTGGCTGTGTCCCAAGCGAAACCTTACGAAAATGTGAGCATATTGTGAGCAAGACTGGCTTCTTTGTCCGCGTGCTCGTTACCTTGGATTCCTATATACCCAGGGACCCAGATCAGTTTGATTTAATTTGGGAAACATTATAAGATGATCTCTAATTTGACTGACCATCCTGGTGTTGTTGTTGGAGTTTTTTACTGCTTAAATAACTGACTTACTATCCGCGGATATAATATAATTGCCCCCAATGCCAGATATCATTTTCGCGGCTTCTAAGATGACTAAGGCATCGGCTGTAAAGATTGATGTAAGATCATGCAGCATCCTTGTGCGTAGTACTGAACCATTTTCAAGTGTAATTGCAAACGAGGTGCTGTCAGCTGTTTTTGTTTCGTCAGAAAATACGAAATTCCAGCATTTAAATTTAGATGAGAACATTTCCTGGAAAATACGACAGTAAATTGATTTGTTGGTGTTGGATTTTGTTAGAATCACGTAGGTTGAGAATGAAAGATTGGAGTTCATTAGCCAAGGAGGATGTAGATGTTTTAGGCAGATTAAGTTCGACCGCGTTGGAGATCGCAGATGGTAACCTTTTAACTCGTATAGAGGAAATAGCGTGTTTGAAATGTTTGTAAACCATAGAACCACTTTGAAATGAGAGCTTAGTGATGAGTCTGGTTTTTGAATTTAATATGCGTTCCTCTATTGATGGAAGTCCAGCTTCGACCAAGATGTTTTTTATGGGAGTTGTAAGAAAAGCGTTAATGCTTCTTCTTGCTGCTTGATGGTATAGGGGCTTGATTATCCTAAGCCTTGATTTGGGGCTGTTGCCGTATATACAAAGACCGTAATCGATTTTACTTAGAATAAGAGATACTTTTATACTGCAGAGGGTATTAAACATACATTACTTTTCTTACAAGCCAAATAGTTAAAAATATTAACTCTGTCAGATGGGCTCTTCTTAAGTTCTATAACATGATTCTTCCAATTATATTTATTATTATAAGATAAACCTAGTATCTTTTAACAATCAACAGGTGTTATTTGGATATTGCCAATTTTTAGAACGAAATGTGAAGTATTTTGCATTTGTCTAGCGATAGTCTTGTACCAGATATGCTTGACCATGAAAAAATATCCTTGATGATGTTTGAAAAAATTCATTGGATTTGCATATAATGTAGATATCGCCTGCATAAAGGCAGTGACCTAGTGGCTTGTGTTTCGAAATAAAGTTACCTATTTCATCAAAAGCGATAGAAAATAAAACAACTGACAATGGGGAGCCTTGCGGAATACCATTGTGTAGTGGGAATATTGATGAAAATGTGTTGTTAGCTTTTAAGCTGGCCCAATGCCCCAGATTTTGAGTTTGTTTAATATAATCGTAAGTTGTATCCCGATTTTGTCGAATTACGTAATATTAGTTACGTACTGGTCAATGTGAAGAAGGGCGTTTTCACAACCTCTCTCTATCTTGAAAGCAACTTGATTGCCACTCATCAGATTTTTTCTCTCTGTAAACCATTGGAGTCGTTTTGCAATCATCTTTTCGGGTAAT
This sequence comes from Volucella inanis, assembly GCA_907269105.1. NCBI lineage: Eukaryota > Metazoa > Arthropoda > Insecta > Diptera > Syrphidae > Volucella > Volucella inanis. Next base: position 91,826,630 of record OU026157.1, on the reverse strand, counting down.
TTTGATGTATATGAGAGGAGAGAAATAGGTCGGTAACAATTAAGAGAACAAATGTCTTTTTTTGGTTTTGGAAGAGGGACTACACATGCGGTTTTCCAGCTAAATTGGGATTACACAGAGGAACTTTTTTTTTTTGTAACAAGGCGGCTTCATGGTTTATGTTAGAACCTATATATTTACCAAATAAATATTTTGAAGCAAGATTTTGATATTTTTCCCAATTTGCTTGGTCAGTTTTGAATTTGGGAAGGTGACGAATTTTATTTTGGGAGCTGTATCTGGGACGATTGAGCTGATGATGGGGAAGTGGTCGCTGTTGTGGAGAGAGATGGTTGAAGAGGTTTAATAGGCCAGAATTGCGGCTCCACCAACCCGAAACTGAGTCGTTTGTGCTCCACGAGAAGTCCAGACGACCAAGTCTCTAGTGAGCAGAGCCGAGATCTTTTGTGCCAATATTATTGTTACTTGGTGTCGCCATCTTGAAATTCGGATGGATTGATAAAATATTTGTTTTCTTTTATGAGTGACTGGGTGATAATAGAGAGGGGGGTTTGTGGGTTGTATGTGACTGACAGGCTAGTAATTTTTGTTGAGGGAGGAGATGGTGCAGTATTAGAGACGTTATTATTTGTGAGTGGAAGAGCTAGCTTTCGAGAGACAGCGCCATTTTTTTATATTTTTTAGCTGTTTGGGAGAATGAAAAGGTGTTAGAGTTGGAAGGAGTTGAAGATAAAAATAGGGGTGAATAAGTTTTATTGTTAACACCTCGTGGATTAGAACCAATAATCAATGATGGTTTGCTTGATTTTTGTATGGCTAGTTCACCAGATATTGCCGGTCAATTATTTGAGGGGGGTTGAGGTTTGACTTTTCAGTTGGAATAGTTGGAATAGTTTTAGGTTAGCTATTTTGCTTTGTTTTTTCAGCGAAGGTTTCAAAGGACACTTATTCTTTGTTTTTATAGTGATGATTTCTTTGGCTTGTATGTATTGTACAAAGTGTACGTTTTAGAAGAAGAGGGGTGTGGGAGAGCGCAGCTAACACAACAGAGCAATTTGATAATAAATGAGGCGGCAGACTGTATGAATCACATTTTGCGCTACTGTTGCAAAGCTTAGTTTTGTGTCCCAATAATTGGCAATTACGGCATCGCATTGGATTTGGGATGTATTCAGTAACTTTGGATTTATAGCCGATCTCAACAGTTTTAGGTGTCAAACAAGTCAAACGTTAAAAAAACCCGTTGGTTTTTGTTTTCCGTAATTAGCTTTTGTGAATTTATAAACCTCCGTCACCCCCTGAGGTTTCATTTCAGTGACGATTTCTGATTCATGGACATTAATCAGGTACGGATCATATACATACATATATACATAATGAAAAAGGTGTCAAGTGTCAAATTATGCTAACGGAAAACTTTCAAAGAGTAAGATAAGAAAAGCAAAACCAGTTTGAGAGAGTGCACGCTTGACAAAAAAATAAAAAACTAAGCTCACGGACGAACTATCGGTTCGAAAGCTAATCGGTGACTGACAAATATTTTTAATAACATAAGGAATGATATCAAAAGAATAAACAATTTCCTCAGCAGTTGCAAGCACTGTAGTCTAAAATATAACCTACACAAAAAAGCCATGTCTAGTAACATCAAGTTCCGAATTTTATTAGAGAATTACAAAAGCACAGAGCACATAATGTTACTATTTGTCATTTCAATAAGGAAGCGTTGCTGTATTGGAGGGCTAATTTTTCTATTTATTTTGAATTGAGATGCTGTAAACTATTTCAGTTTTTAATTTTAGTAAAACCTCGATTTAGAGGAATATTCTTTATCAAATTCAGTATTCAATACCAAGCTTATTTGTACCAAAATAACCCATACAATATCAAGCTTCTGATGGAATAAAAAAAATCTGTTTGCTTTTCGCTAACACAATATCATTCTAGAGATATAAAATCTCGTGAGATGAATGGTTGCCTAAAAACAAAATCAAGCCAACTTACACTAATAATTTAGTCTCCCCATTAAATGTTGGACGTCACCCATGGAGCGAAATAGCCACTGAGCCCAAACATCTTTCTTTCTCTTTCTGTTCCACTTCTGTGGGTTAGGTTCTGTCTGTTAAGTTCTTAAAAAAAAAGTACTAGCATTAAAACATTCAGTGTACAGGATCGATCGTAGAATTGCGATTAGGGTCCTAAAAGAAGACTAACAATTTTGGTTTATTAAATTTTTTTCACAGAGAATTTAAGTAACAATCCGTAATGAACTTTTGCCATATCTGATCCATAAGCCAAGTTCAGCAACCTGAATTTAATTGATCATTGTATCACATCATACAAATTGAAACCATAGTATCATAGAGATTAATTTTAAAATTTTTTAATTTTAATTACAAAAATAATTTTGGCTTTTCTTTCTTTTTTAGATATTTTATTTCATATTAACAAATATATTCGTTGATATGATAAATAGAGGATATTAAATATCTGAAAAGTGCGCATACATATCAAGTATCAATTTATGTAGTTCGAAATGTAATCCGTGATGTTGGTTTTGAACTCCCTGAAAAAACTTTTTGAAAATATCTATTGTCAGCAGCAACAATAGAGTACAAAAAGATTTTTAGGACAAGTTTATACGTATTTGCAGATGATAATTAAGATTTGTAGAACGAATTCAAATGAAAAAAAAAAAAAAAAAAAAATCAATAAGCCCGTGAATTTTTGAATTTCTTGGATGACTAATCATAAAAACTTAATTACCCAAAAAACAACGCATCTATCTATATGTCAATAGATGACTGTTGTATAGCAAATAGTTTGTGTGTGACAACCATTAGAAGCAAACAACCGCGTAAAATTTTACGAAAATGGGAAAAATGTTTTTCTTTATAATTTGGGTACGCTCAAAGGATTTAAGCACCCTTAAAATGCTGGCACACATTTGAGAAGTTATTTGACGTTGTTCAATCGCGGACGAGTTTAAGCGCTCTTTCATAACAAAACACACCGGAGAACAAGCAGCAACCGAAACAATAAGTTTCTCCTAGTGAACTGGCGCCGAAGTACGACAAGGTGGATCTGTCGGCTACCAAGGTTATGGCGACATCATTCGAGATGCCAGCGGTATAATCCACAATCCACATCGATTACCTTAAAATGGCAAAAACAATCAAAGGAGAATATTTTTGGGCCGAAAAACGACAGTATTTGTCCCGAAGAAAATGATCTTCCATTAAGGCAATGCACGGGCGCGCATACATGCGTAGTCACCATGGCAAAATTTTGCCAGTTTGCAAACCTACAGAAATGACAGGGTGAAAATCTAATCGACAAATCTAATTTTTCGGAAGTGAGAATTGTAGAAACGTTCAACAAAGTGTATTGAGATCAAAGAAAACTATGTTGAGAAAAAAATCCTTTCTTGTCGGAAAAAAATCTTTCATTTAAAACCTTACGGATTAATTGATCCACACTCGTATGAGTACAAATATATAAAGATAAATTTTATAATGAATAATATAATGAACAATACAAATTAAAGTGTTAACAGATTTTCTGGCATTTTAAACGGGCCACCCAACGTAATTTTTGGTAAAATAGATGCGTCTTTCTTTATGCTGTTTTGTAAGGAATGGCTTCCTCTTGGGCTTTTTCCAACAATCTCTGCCGCACCTTCATATCACTCACAGGCAAGTTTATCTTTCTAATCTATGCCGCAGACTTTATTGGATGCTGTTTGGCGGTTCGGACAGTTTTGCGCTGGACAATTTTGCTTTGCGTTTTTCGGCCCTCTTCTCCGGTTTTTCCACAAACTTGATACCATTTAACACGCTCTTGTCTTGTCTCCTGTCTCTTGTCATGATGGGGCTTTCCGTTTGTTTGTGATAACATGAGTGAGCAGAATTTTGAACTGATTGAATATACATACATATTAAATTTAATTAATACAGTTACTGGGAAAAATCCAAAAAATTATGAGCAAATAAAAGTTGTGAAACATTTTTAATAATGCAAAAAAAAGAAGAGTATATATAAAGCCATTGGTCATTTTATTTGTTTTGGGACAGAATTGCTAAATGAAGACGGATCCTTGTTTTGTAATTATGTATTTAAGAATGAGCAAGTAAAAATTCAATTTGCTTTTATCCCATAAAAAAAGCGAATTGAAGAAAAAAACTCAAACATATGGGATGCAATCAGACCTGATATTCCAGCTGTCAGCTCCTTGGACAAGGCCAATCTGCTTGCTGCACACTTTGCGGCAAGCTCAACACACTTGAGTGCGTCGAATCTTCAATAGGACGAATCCACTTTTGCACTCGTTTAGTTGCAAGAGTACTCAAAGATCTTACCTTTCTTCTGAAAAGGTGTTCTTCTACGCTGGCAAAACCACTGCGTAAGCTTTTTCATCAATCCTACACTTTAGGACTCTTTCCAAGCAGATGGAATACAGCATTTGTCCAGCCCGTTCGTAAAAAAGGCGAATCATCTTTTCTCCCATCTTACAGACCCATTGCACTTACGTCCCTTTTTTCCAAGTCCATGGAAACGCTCATAAACTGTCAGCTCATGAAATATCTCGAAACACGAAAACTTCTCAATAACCGGCAATATGGTTTTTGTAGCAATAGGTCCACTGGTGATTTGATGGCATGACTCACAGAAGAGTGGAACTAAAGCATACATCAATCTGTCGAAAGCAAGACAGTTGCACTTGATATTTCTAAGGCATTTGACAGTGTTTGGCATCAGGTTTTTTTTGTCGAAAATGCGTGCTTTTGGGATCGACTACCTTTAGGAACGTTCAATTCAAGTTGTCTTCGACGGTTTCAAGTCTGATATTCACAAAATAAAAGCTCGTGTGCCCAGAGCTCCGTTCTGTCTTCGACACTCTTTTTAATTTTCATTAATGATCTTTTGTCTGCTACTTCTAATCCAATATATTCCTTTGCTGATGACAGTTTTCTCTGCTTTTCATATTCGTTCACTGACTCACGCCCCTGCTCTTCGGTTGTAGAACGGGAACGGCAGCGTATGATAAGCTCATTAAATTCCGTATTAACAGCATAACCAATTGGGGAACTATCAACCGACTGGAATTTAATGCTTCCAAAACTCAATGCTGTCTGCTGTCATTAAAGCGAAATTCAAATACCCAGCCATTATTCATGAATTGCCCTTGCATCGTCGAAACCGATAAACTTTCCATTCTCGGTATATGTGTAAATGACAACTTACGTTGGAATGACCACATATCCAATGTCGCCAAAAATGCTGCGAAATGTCCAGGTTTCCTCAAGCGATGTAAGAAATATTTTACCCCCTCTGATCTGGCCACAAATAATAAGGCATTCATTCGCCCAAAATTGGAGTACAATGACCACATCTGGTCAGGTGTTACTAAAACATCTCTGCACCTGAGACATAGGATTCAAAACCGTGCGATAAAACTCATATACTAATATCAGTCATTCAATTGTCGTTATTTCCACCACCATTGCTCCATTGAAATCGCCAGTGGCATTCCGCCATTCAAACTTTCAACCGTAACCCGTCTCGTTATGAATGCTCATCAGTATACCCTCAAACCCATTTTCGGACGTACTCTAAAATACTCGTGATTCTTTCCTAAGCCGTACAACTCGCTTATGGAATGCCCTGCCGACCTCCGTGTTTCCTGGTCCTTATATTTTCAAACATTTAAAAACAATGTACATCGGTACCTGTCTTTTCTTCCTCCCTAAATCTCCTTCGCACGTGCGGTGTACGAAAATTTTAAGGGTACAAAGACCCCTTGAGTGCGCGCTGATTATAAAAAAAGCCACTTCAGGATAATCATACAAAAGTATTACAAATACTAATTTCAACAATTTTTTGGACCCGCTCAAGCATACGTCCAACTTATTAGGTAGTTCCAAAATATTCAGTTATTCGATAGTTATCAAGAAATTGGTAAATTACAATTTTCCAGAAATCATTCATTTATGCTAGTTGAATAAAAAAAAAAAAAAAACCTTCAAATATTCGTATGGTTTTAATACCAACGAATGTTTTTTCCTCGTGTGTGGATTATGGGGTTAGGAGTAATGGTCCTCTGGCTTTCATACTAATGAATGATTTTTTAAGATTTTGAATATTCGAATGTTTCTTATATGAATGAATAGGTTTTTTCACTCGTATGAAGTGAATGATTTTTTGGACTTTGCACTATCGGAGTTGGAAAAACTTTCAAATGTTTTTCATATGAATGAATGATTTATTCACTCGTTGTGTATTTAGGATTATCGGTTTTTTTAAAAAAAAATTTCTAATGTTTTTCATTTGAATGAATAATTTTGTTCACTGGTTTGGACTTCTGACAATAGGGGTTGAATATTTAAAGATAAACATTAAAAAAAAAAAAAAAACTGAATGGATTCTAAAACAATATCCTAGCGGAGAATACAAAAATGATTAAGACTTTATATATTTACGGCGAACCTTGATTAACGCTTGAATTCTTTATATCTAAAATTGATTGAACTCTGACGGATATTCACTTGTTATGTAAATTTTCCAGACTTTCTTAATTGTCTTAAATACTTTATTTAAGTTGTTCGATACTGGTTTGCTTTTTAAATGTACTCAGAAGTTCTTAATCAGTACCAGTAGTGTTTTAACCCGATACTTGTTACAAAATACTTCACCAAAGAGAATACAAGATAAAAAATTATAGACAAGCGTAGCTATTTAGATAGTTTCTAATGTTTCATAAATTTTTGGAAGAAAAAACTGACCTTTTCCGCTCGATAACAAAGCATGCAGAGTCATCTTGAAGTCTAGGATCAATTGTCAATGGAAAGAGAGCATCTATGTAAGGCACCAGATGGTCTCCTATGATGTTTACGTAATTGTCCGCGTTCATTGAACCAAGGCAAAACACCAATTCTACTTGTCCGAAAAATAAAATACAACCCTACCTACATATAACTTAGAATAAATTAGTTTTTACAAGTATGAATTTACTTTCCAGTCTTCGGGTATCCACCGTACGTACTAAATACGATCTGATGAATTGAGATTACATTTACTTTCGTCAGTAACGATAATGGCAAATTCCAACGTTGGCTCTCTTTCCTTATTTCCAAGACAGTTTTTTTTTCTTTTCCTCCTGGCTACCAATCTGAATGAATTCAGCCTTCAATTTTGTTTGTTTAGCCGTATGATAAAATTAAAATTCGATCTTTCCTTTGGGTCGTCTTTTTAGTTAAACCTATGCCAGTTTTCCTGGCCCCTTTATTGTTTAAAAACTTAATTAAAAATCACTTTTGTCACTAGAAAGTTGTTTACCAGTTTTGACTACTCTTCACTAAAAACGAAATCAAACTGAACTAAACTTCAAATACAAATACAAAACAAAACTGTTTTGTTAACCGTTACATATTTGTCGATGGGCATTTATGTACATGAAGACCACTGAAAGGGCAAATCACGTCCGCTACTTTAAGGTTCTGCCAAATGCCAGGACGGTAGCTTGTTGGCTAGACAACAAAATCTACTAATCATACAACGCTCTCTTCACGTATTGTGAAAATCTACCAAAAACTTCAGAATACAACACCAAATACACGGATTTTTGGTAGATTTCTTTGTTTTTCGTAGATTTTCACAGTGCACGACCAGACAAAATGTTTTTCAAATTAAACACTAGAAATGTGCTTTCTTTTTTGCAGCCGAATATGACTCTTTATTTATTTTAACTGTAATTTTGTATTTAATTACGGAAAAGAGGTCTACAAAGTAATTAATATTACCCAATTTTTCAATTATAAAATCCGTTTATGTATACAAATAAACAAAACATTTGAAAAATTTAATTGTGCTACATTTTATTCGCGTATTGTATTCAATGTGCACAGTTAGGTATAAGCTAGTTTTTTTTTTAGTTTTTTTTTTTTTTTTTTTTACTATGAACTCACCTCTCTCGCAATGGCATTATTGTAGACACTTTTATTGGTATCTTTACGCTGTCGGAGTCACTGCTCTCGGACAATCGATCAGAACTTTTTCCAATTGGTCGTTTGACTTTTCGCCTTTCTGATGGTACGGCTATCAAGTGTTTACCCATATTTTCAATTTCACTAAAGTGCCCATCGCCCTCGCCATCAGCTTCAGCCGATAATTCGACTGAAGCCATTTCATCGGTGCCACCTGCCAAGGATCCGCTGATTCCATGTAGACATAGTCCAGTCCCTCCAGACGCTGAAGTAATACCCCCATTATGTAATGTGCCAAATGTGCCGCCAATTGTAGCTCCAAGTTTTGTGTCCCGGTGTGTGCCATCTAATGAAATATTCGATAAAAACGAGATCGCAGCCAATCTGCGCCTGTATCTCGTCTTGTTTAGAGAACTTGCCATTAGGCAGTAAATAATTTGATGGACAGCCAACAACTTCTCTTAAACCCTTCGCGAGGTTTGGTCTTTGTATTTTGTTTCTTCAGTTGTTTTAATTTATACACTACTCAGGAATTTTTATTCGATTTATTATACCACTTAAAAATAAATAAAACACGAAAGAAACAAAACTAAACTAAACAAAAAAAAAAAAAAAAACCATCCACAACTTGCGTAAGGAAAAATTGATGGAGACCGTATTGGAAAAATTTCTATCACAAAAGATTTATAGTTTTATACAGAACGAAACACAAACGTTTATAAGCCATATTTTAGCTGCAAAATTTCACTGTTCAAAAACGAAATGAACACTTAAATTTTTTTTGCTGCACTGACGGTAATTTGGGGAAATTCGATTGAGCAATACTGTAGCAGTACAATTTTTTTTTCTATAAAAGGCCGTGACTACTTCTACCCGTTTTGCCTTGTTGTTTTTGTTATTGCTAATGTAGATCTAGCGATTTAATTGCGGATTATGGAAAATTGAAAAACTTTGAAACACATTTAAAACTATTACAATTACAATTGCAAATGAATTCTGGACATTTTTGAAAAGAAAAAATTATTTTTATAAGACTTGAAATTATAATCTTATGTCTAATACGTAGAACATGAAGTGCCCTCCGTAGAACTTTATGAGAATGAGAAATATGTGAAAAATTCTGCTCAAGTTTGCCAATGCCAAATGTAAAACTGGAGATTGTGTGTGTGAATCCAATGACAGTTGACAGCGGCCTATTAAGGGGAATTCTGATTTGGATTGTGGATGGAAAATGCCAATTGGACTAATAAAAAAAGTAAACACTGATTTTCAGGTAATATTTTTGGTCAGTTGGAATGTGAGATGGATATGACTGATAGAGGGCGCTGCCAAAAGTCAAAATTCCAAAAAATTAGTGTGATGCAAGATTAAAACTTAAATTAATTAAGTGCCCAAAGATAATTTAAATGTTTGTGTTAGGATGAATTATTGGCCGACCGATTACATGTACACTGCTTTAGAAATAAAGTTTGCTTATCGAATTTAATTGCAGCGAAGAACCTAAACTCGTGTTTCATTATAACATTATGGAAACGTTAAGAAATTGACGGCCAGGATAGTTTAAAAATAATAGTACATATTCAAAGCCTCTGGAAGGCCGTTGGGAAATTTTCCTCTGGATTGCTTCGCAGCCATGGCTTGGGTGGATAGAATTGGTTGAATTGGGCAACTATGGTGGCTGATCATAGTCCATAGCCCATGGGCCCAAGAATCAGTCGCCCGTGTGGTACTATATTATCAGTTGCTCAGACACGGTTCGTGTCTCATAATGGAAATTGAAGGGCGCCCTTCTCTTGGGTTGTCTTCCAAAGTCTGGCGACCGTTTTAAAGCCGTGATTCTCATTAAGACACTTCGTCTCGAACACTCATCATCATATATAGATTTCAACACCTGAAAAGTTTCCAAGGTTGTTTTATCCAATTTAAGAAAAATAACTAATGGTACCTCTTTCTTCCATTGTAAAGAAATGACACGACGAACGAATACACGCAGTTCAAGCAAATATTTTTGGTAACTAGCTTAAGTTATCAAGTTGAAATTTATATAGTACTAAAGAAAGAACGAAAAAAGGCAGTAACGCCACTTTTACACTTTATATAAAATCAGTCCCTGAACTTGGTGAATAAGCTATGTTAATTGGAAAACCGACTACATTTGTGAACATTATGAAGTTTAACATTATTAACATATTGTAAAGCGTTTTTGTGAAATGATGGAACCTATTCTTTTCGATACAATCACTTTATGCAATACAGTTACAATTCATAATTCAATTGCTTACCTCTACCAATTTTACTTTTCTTTATCTTTTACTTAAACCACTTAATCTCTTTTTTAATTTACTCTTTAAATTCCACTTTTGAACTGACTTGCATATTTTGGAGGATGCTGATATTTATACTCCGCTGACCTCTGCGGTTGCTCGCTAGCTTCATCTTATCTCGGGTGTTTACAAGCAATTTATGAATCCTGCTGCGCAAGTCATCCACACAGTCGTTCACTTCCTTGGACTCCGTAGGTAAGGATCCGATTTTTTTTTTCCACTTTACAACTGAACTGTTTGATCAAATAAGAACTCGGATGATGTGTGTCCTGTTGAACTATGGACTGCGTTTCGGTAGGCCAATAAGAAGAAGGGTATGTTTCGATACCAGTTGCGCTGGCAGTTGCTGACGACCTTAGACAATTGCTGATTCAAGGTTCTATTGAATAGCTCGACTATTCCATCAGATTTAGGATGTAGTGGCGTTGTTCTTGTCTTTTTATTCTCAGATATTGGCACAATTTCTTTAAGACGTTTAACTTAAAGTTTCGTCCTTGAAAGGGGTGTAGCTCCATTGGAACCCAAAACCTGTTTACCCAGTTGTTGACTATCTGTTCTGTTATTGGTTGCCATTAAATGTTTCGCCACCTATGTCGATGGCTATTCGTTCGAATGGTGTTCCTATATTGTATTGTTGCATTTGTCCCTGTGGCTTTATCCTCTGGCTCTTGGGAGCCACACACCTTATGCACTTTTTCACCATAAAGTTCTCTTACTTTATCCAACGTCTTGTTAATTTTCAAATGGCCTCTTGTGACTCCATCAGGTAATACATGGAGAACTTGGCTACTTCTGCACCGTGGTACAATTAGCTGCATACGAGATTTTGTCCAATTTGTTCTCTTCAGCACACAAGACAAGTCTCAATTTGCCCAATTGCATTCGGTTTCTGGCTCCGGTCTTGTGTCTCTTGTCAGCTTGGTCTTTCCTATTGTTCCTTTTAGGTTAGATGTCATTATCTGCCTATTGGCAGATTGGCGGATATCGTCTGTATTCCAACCCTCTACTGTCTTAGTCCTGATCATTTGGATATAGACTAGTTCTTTAATTTTTTTACAGTTACATATTTAACTCCGCATGGTCGACGAAAGTTAATCAGCATTTGAGTGGAGTTATTCTCTGTGGTATTGCACTTTAAAGTCGTAACCCTGCAACTGTTCGATCCATCTGGCAACTTGCATTCAGGGTTCTTAAAGTGTTGCAGCCATTTCTGAACTACGTGATGTGTGAGAAGAATGAACTTTTGTTCATAGAGGTACAGAAGTTTGCGATGAGTTACGCAGTAATTCCGTTCAGGTCTGGGGCGTAGCTTGCTGTAATATGCAACAACTTTCCTTTGATCACCGTAAACTTGAGAGATCAAAGCTCCGACCCAAACATCGCTAACGTTTGCGTCCAAAATGAACATTTTTCCAGGTGTTCAGTAACCCTAGATGGGGGCATTGAACAGTTGCCGCTTGAGTTTTTGGAATGCTTTTTACGCTCTTTAGGCTGAACAAGGCACCCTATTTCGGGTTCAGCTTTAAATGAGCACGTAGGTGCCCCTCAAAGACTTCTTTTAGATTTTGAAGAAACATCTCGAATGTCTTGTCTATAACGTCTATCATTGGGCAGGTTTTCCACGTGAGCCCTTGCATTTTTTGTTCCATTTGTAGCTCAAAAGTGACCGGCGCGTTTTACAGTCCAAACTGCATCACCGCAAAATATCAAAGACCGCTTCCTGTAGTGACGGCAGTTTTCTCACGATCCTTACGATTAATTTTCTACCTGCCAGTAACCGCTCTTCAGGTCAAGAGTAGAAAACCATTTTGTTCCAGAAAGCGTATCCGTAGTGTCCTCAGTGCTTGGTAGAGGTGGGTGTCCTTCATGTCCTTTCGCTAGCCTACATAAAATCTCGTGCTGCCATCTTTTTTTTCACAAGGACCACTGAAGATGCCACGACATAACTTCGGCAACTTCTGTTTGATTTGAAAATAGAAGTCGCCTTGCAGGTTGACGGATTGGTCGGGCTTCTCCGGCGTCTATGTGGTGTTAAACCATTTGTGTACGTCCACATTCTTCGTCTTGTGTAGCAAATATATCAGCGTACTTACCGATTAGTTTTTCTGAAAGGATACGCTGCTCTTGATCCAAATTACAGAGCCTGAGAATTTTTCTGCAGATTTTCATATTTTGGACTGTTGCGATCAGTGTTGAACGTCTCGTTTCCGTTGTGATCGATATAGTCACATTTTCACACCGGATGTCTTTGGATTTAGAAACCTTATAGAAACCATGCTGTTCCTTGGCTCCATTAAACTCTTTCCCACCATGAAGTCCCTCTTATTTTGTGACTCCAGCAAATAGAATCGGTGGCTACTAGGACCACCTTCCACTTTTGCCCAAACAGTTGCTTCCGACGAAGGCTCTAAGACCTGATTCCGGCAGGTGATGACTTTGGTGTTTCCTTACATCATTGGTATCTCCATATTTCCGTACTTCAGGGTTTGCGCCCTAAAGTTCACTACTAGCTCATTTTCTTTCATAAAATCTGTACCAATGATGCATTCGTCACATATGGCAGCCACCAGAAACACGAGAGAAAATGTCAGCTGCGGACTTCAACATAAAGTATACCTTAGACGTTTCTCCGGCAGTTGTTCGCAAGCTATAACTGCTGGTGTTATGCAACCAGGATTTCTGCTACCATCCATTTTTCCGTACCACTAATTACCCTTAATTACCACTAATTCATTGCGTTGTTTTACCAGTGAGACTTTAATGAGGATGGTAGGGCCTTCGACTCCAGTGCCTAAGCAATTCCCGACTGATGACTTCGGGAGGACTGATTGGCTTTTCTGTATTCGTTTCTTCTTCTAGTTGCTTGTTACCACAGTGAGGGCAGTCTTTCCGTCGCACCGGTTCTTTTGACTACCTTTGAAGATGACCTATTATATCGCTGTTTCAGCAGCGCTTTCTTCTTCTCTCCCGCTGTGTATCTAGTTTCTCTGCACTTAGTTTTGTGCGGGAGCATTCAACAGATGCTATCTTCCTGATTCCCGATGATTTTCCTGATGAACGGGGTTTTTGCCATTTTGTCGATTATTTCCTAGCATGCGGCGGAGTATGACAAATGTTTCAATTCACTGATGTCTGTTTAGAGTTGTTGCAGTGTTTCTCCTCGTTGCTGGATTCGGCTTTTCAAAGGAACAAATTAAACCTCCTGCATGTGGTTATCCCCAGTCTAGTCTAGTCTTTATGGTTTTCTATGTCAATTAATTAACAATTAGAATTAACAATTTTATCGCTTATCTCAACTACTTTTACTATTCTTTAATTTTTTACTTAAATCACTTCACTACTCGTAATTCACATATCAAATTCCACTTTAGAACTGACTTGCATATCTTGGGGGATGCTGATATTTATACTCCCCTGACATCTTTCGAAAGTCTTCTTTACTATCCAGTGCTTATTTTATTTTTCATTTTTCTTTCTATTTTACTAGAGTATTCGTTAAGAGATTCAATTCTCCATTATCCAATGGGTGGAACTTCTGCTATACAAATGTGGAAAACTTCTGCTTTTCAAATATATATGACGCTGTCTACATTCAAACGAATATTACAGTATGCTCTTTTGGCATCGGAATTAGCGATCCGATGTAAATTACAACCTCCGTGTAAGTTACGCTAACAATATATTAATGCAATACATTTATAGGAGTTAATGAGAGTAGCAACAATGGTTCCAAACCTATCTTTCCATAACTATTTTTTTGGACTCTAAAATTTAAGCGCTGATACCGATGCCAAAAAACACATTTGTTGGTTCCGGGAACTGCCAACCGGTATTTCTGTGAGTGGTCAAAATGATAATTAGATACTAGAAATATATATTTAGCAAATTATTCTCATGAAATCAGATCATTTCGGTATGAATTACATTTCAAAAGTACATGGTACGTATGTCAGCTGGTTCAGCTTAGAATCCAATACGGCATTCACACCGCATCGAAAACTCGCGTAAACTCAATCGATTTTTTAGCTTTGAAAACCAATTAGGTTTTGATGAAATTTCCTCAAAACCTACTCGCAATTGTGAGGCCTCAACGGCAGACACAACTTTTGAAGAATTTAGCATGTCAGCTGACAGAGTAGTTGTCAAAACAAAATTGCAAAAGACAAAAAATTGACACCTGATAGATACAGTCGGACATTCGTGTATACGCATTCCAATTTTTGTGAATCAATTCTTAATGAACAAAATTGGTCCAGATAGTCGTAAAAAACGAAAATAGGACAAACAAAAAATAACTCTTCAAATAAGAAAAAAAACAATTAATAAATATGAAATAAACAATTTGCCTATAAGTAAGAAAATCAAAATGTTATCAGTTACATCTGTGCAACTTACAAAAATTTACAGAAAACGCAGGATCAACTATACTGCTCAACCTTGTTTCGACTTTCCCCCTTTTATATTCAACTCAATTAAAAATACAAAACTCTATCAAAAATATTTGGTAACATAATAATAAAAAAAATAGCGTATAATAATTCATGCTAAACAGAGAATACCCATTCGTTTTTTTTTTTTTCTAAACAAACAGTGCGGAATAATCTTTATTCTTGTTTGACAGTAGTCATTTAACTTGTCTTGGCATCGTTTAATTCGACGAATACAACAGAGGATCCGATGCGTGCAGATATTGAATTTGTAGGTTTGGGGAAGGAAAATAGTAAGAAATAGAATAACTAATTTATATGTTTATGTTTTTATTTTAGCCGGAGGAGGATGTGCCTTACGAAGAAGAAATTCTTCGCAATGCGTACTCGGTCAAGCATTGGCTACGTTATATAGATCATAAAGCAAAGGCGCCAAACTTTGGAGTTAATATTGTTTATGAAAGGGCACTGAAAGAATTGCCTGGTTCCTACAAGATATGGTATAATTATTTAAGAACAAGAAGGAAGCAAGTGCGGGGAAGGTGTGTCACGGATCCCTTGTACGAAGAGGTTAATAACTGTTTCGAAAGGGCATTGGTGTTTATGCACAAAATGCCACGCATATGGATGGATTATGGAAGTTTTATGACCAGTCAATATAAAATTACAAGAACGAGACATGTGTTTGACAGGGCATTGCGGGCGCTACCAATAACTCAGCATCACAGAATATGGCCTTTGTATCTTAAGTTCTTAAAGCGTTTTGATATACCTGAAACTGCTGTTAGAGTTTATAGAAGATATCTTAAACTCTGCCCTGATGATGCTGAGGAATATATTGAATATCTAATTGGTGTAGAGAAATTAGATGAAGCAGCACAACAACTTGCTACAGTTGTCGATAATGAGAACTTTGTCTCCAAGCACGGGAAGTCTAATCACCAGCTTTGGAATGAACTCTGTGAGATGATATCAAAAAACCCAGATAAAGTTCATTCGCTTAATGTCGATGCAATTATTCGGGGTGGCTTAAGGAGGTAAGTTAAAACTTAAAGTAACATTATGAATTACTTTTGTTTATAACAGGTTCCGTGCACTGCTTACACTTAATTATATGGAAGTGTCTTTGATTTCGATTGCGTGATTTTTGAATCAAAAATCTTGGCTGGACAACTTTTGCATATTCGGACGTTTCCAGTCCACTGTAATAGACAAATTTTCGGTTTTCCAACTATAAGTTCATATTTATATAGCTCAGAGAATTCGCAGTTGCGTGTTTTAATTTATATTTTCATTTTATAGATTTCAAAACCGGAGATCGTAGTAAATTAAGTTGAAAAACATTTTTGGATGGAAACTGAATAACCAGTATTTCATTGTAATTGGTTAGAATATTGCGTATTGCACGTGGGCTTTTGTGATATGTGTTATGGTTCCTAATAAAGTCTCGCTCGTTTCTGTCTGCAAAATGATTTGAATTGTGTGAAAACTCCTGCGTGTGTTTCAGAACTAAAGTAGTGGACTGGAAGCATTGATGTGGATAGTGAGATCCTTATCAGATATTAATATTTTCCGTATTACCTTTCATGATCCCTGGAAATCTAAATCTACAGAGAAGATGTTAAAACCCATTACATTCGCTATTTTAGACCCATGTATGTATATATGTGTGCAATATTATTTGGGCTTGTGATAGCATCTGTTTGTCATCATTCTGAACTTGATATTTATTTATTTATGGAAACGCTGGTTAACCGTCAGTGTATGAGTTATCTCGTCCACTGATTTGATGTCATATCTCACCGAAAAATTAAACTAAAATCGAAAAATAGAATCAAGCATCAGGCTCGAAAAAGCGCGCATTTGAGATTGATGAATTTCTTTTTCAATGAATCAGAAATTACTATTCGGAACGTTTACCTTTTCGTCTCCAACGCTCTTTTTAATTTTCATTAATGACCTATTTCTCTACCCCCTATCCAAAATATTCCTTTTTTGACGACAGTACTATCTGCTTTCCGTATTTATTTCCGTGCTCACGTCTTCGCCCTTCGGCAGTAGAATGGAAATCAGAGCTTATGTTAAGTTCATTTAATTCCGATATAGATTGCACAACTAATTGGAAACTAGCAATGGTTTAGAATTTAATGTTTTCAAAATACAATGCTTCCTGCTGCCGTTAAAGTGAAATTTAAATACCCAGGTATTATTTATGAATGACCCGTACATGTTTAACCCGAAAAACTTTCCATTCTAGAATGTATGTTAATGACAACCTACGTTGAATAACTGCTTATTCAATGTTACTAAAAATTCTACAAAATATCTAAGTTTCCACCCGCCTGTAGTGTTCCGATTACCAATATCACTTTGTCCAAACGTTTGCTGTAAATACTGATATAATATGAGCGTCCGTAAGTCGTTCTAGTATTTTAAGTTTAACCAAACACTGATTGATTGATGGTTAATTGACGTAAAATCGTTTGCTTTTGTGTATGTCTGCTTAACAGTTTTTGGAATGAAAACTTACTTAAGTTCACTCTACGATATAGCTATCAGATATATAGCCTATTTTTAAACTGAGTCCAAGAATTTCTTTTATCTTTTGTTAATATCATCAGCAGCATGTTGTCATCTGAATCTGAAGATTTACGTAGCTTTAAGCAATGAAGAGTTCTCCGTATTTTATTTCGGTTGACAAGATCAACCACTCTTCCCTGGTGAGAGAGAAAACATCGATCTTGCATGTCAGAGTCGCTTGGGGTAGTGGAACCTAGAATATGGGTTTCCACTATATTTTTTAAAAGCTGTGAACTGCTTTTGTCCAAGGTCTTCTGTCGCTATTTATCTAGGGACGATGACCTTTTTCGACATAATCTTGCGCAGTTTATAAGGGGCATTTGTCATTGCTATAGAATCTTTTCCATGATTCCTAGTTTCTTGTCTGTCTAATTTATTTAGTTCTCTGACTAGAAGAAAATCTATTTATAAACTTAAGCCTTGGTTATCTAATTATTTATTATTTAAAGTGGTATATTTCTAATGTTGTCCTTAAAAATATTGCGTATTTCATCGTGGCTGTATAAGCTGATGTATTCAATCGTAGTGTTTTTTCTGGTATTTTTCCTAACGATCTAAAGTGTGCAGATGTTATTCCTTTGTTTAAAAAAAGGCTCTCCAACTGAGATAGGAAATTATAGGCCGATTTCCCTTCTGCCAAGCATAAGTAAAATTTTCGAAAAACTTATAAAAATTAGGTTAGTAAATTTCTTAGACAAGACGATGTTCTTACATCCTTCACAATTTGGATTTCAAAAGAGCAAATCAAAGAGGACGCACTTCTAGAGTTTTGCTCTCAGATAATATACAACCTTGACAAAAGAAAATGTACAGCGGCGTTATTCATTGATATAACCAAAGCCGTCGACATGGTTGACCATACAATTTTGTTAAGTAAACTAGAAAATGCAGGTGTACGTGGCTTCATGCCTGAATGGTTTAACTCATATCTAAATAATAGATCACAGACAGTAAAGTTGAATGAGACGAGAAGTGATGTGCAAATAATCAGGCTTGGGGTACCACAAGGTTCAGTCTTTTGTCCCATTCTATTATTTAATTTATATCAACTCACTCTTCTACCTTGATCTAAAAGGCTTACCTACAGCTTTTGTTGACGATATTGGGTTATCGTATGGCGTCAACAGTCCCTTAGATCTTAATGTTAACATAAATTGCGATGTACATACTCTAAGACAATGGTTCGCTGAACACAAACTTGTAATAAGTCCTAAGACTAAATTAATGTTCTTTAATTTATCTCCGTCCATTAATCCAAAACCGGATGTTTATTTTCATGCACCGAATTGCAAAAAATTTCATTTGTATCAATGTTAATGTGCAACCAGTGTGTTTGGTCAATAATTTTGAGCTAGTGAAAATTGTAGTGATGATTGTTTTTTGATAGAGAATGTAGACGAATGTTTGTATTGGGTATATATATTAATTCGTGCCGTTTTTTTTTTTTTCAAAATATGAACGTTTATTTAAGAAAAACATGTACAATAGTATTATTCAAAGTATTGCCCATCTGAAGCTATGACCTTTTCCCATCTTTCTGGCAATTTGTGGATCCCATCCCAAAAGAACTGCGCCGGCTTGGCAGCCAAGAATGAATCAAGCCAATTTTTGATATTCTGCTCTGATGTAAACCGTATTTCAGTGAGGGCGTTCTGCGTCGACCGGAAAAAATGGTAGTCAGAAATGGCAAGGTCTGGGCTATAAGGCGGGTGGGGTAAGACTTCCCATCTACTGTTTTCCAAATAGTTCTTGACCGGAATAGCAACGTGAGGCCGAGCGTTGTCTTGATGGAAAATTATTGCTTCGTGTCTGGTCGCATATTCCGGGCTTTTTTCGGCTACTGCTCTCTTCAAACCGATTAATTGTGTTCGGTAGCGTTGTCCATTGATGGTTTCACCCGGTTTTAGCAGCTCATAATACAGCACACCCATCTGATCCCACCAAATACAGAGCATTACCTTCGCGCCGTGGATATTCGGCTTTGCCGTTGATTTGGCTGGTTGGCCGGGTTTCACATATGATTTTTTGCACTTGGGGCTGTCGTAATAGATCCATTTTTCACCACCAGTAACAATCCGATGCAAAAATGACTTCCTTTTGTGGCGTTCCAGCAGCATTTCGGACATGCATGTCTCTCGGCTTGAGTTTATGTGGAACCCAATTTCCTTGCTTTTAAATATATCCAGCTGCCCTTAAACGTTTTGAAATGGCTGCTTGAGTGACACCCAAAGATTCTGCGAGCTCCTCTTGTGCTTGGCAACAATCTTCATAGAGTAATGCTTCCAGTTCTTCATTTTCAAACTTTTTTGGCTGCCCAAAAAACTTCCACCAAAATACGATGACTTTCGGCTGCAGTTTTCTTCAAATTAAAGTAATAAAGAACTCCCGCAAAAATACTTTTTCAGGCACAAAGCTCGACATATTTGAGTGAAAAAAAATTATTGTTGTTTACGCTTCAAATGAATGATATATACTGAAATGACGTACAATGACAGTAGCTTTCCAACGCATGTTCCAATGGAATAATAACAATGGAATAATACAAGTTATGCCATCTCTTAGCAAACCACACGAAGTTTAGACCCAATACCTAGTACTCTTACTTGACTCTAATATAAAATTTTCATCTCACGCTACTGCACTGAAAAAGTACTTTATCTCCACACTTAAGCATTTTTATTACCTCCGTAATATATGTTCAATTAAGCTCCTAACCACAATTTACTATGGACTTTTTAATTCTAAGCTGCAATACGGTATAAATTGCTGGGGAGGTGGCTGTCAAAACATAATGCAGCCATTGCTAGTTTTGCAAAAGAATGTTGTCCGAAAGATTTGTTGTATACTTATACTATTTTAAGGTTCTAAAAGCATTCTTTATGAAGTCTGGTAACCGAAATTGTCGTATAATCTCAAACTATAACCTACGTAATAGGTCGCTTAATATGTTACAAGTGCCAAACTATCGAACCACCGCATATAGAATTTTTTATTCAATTATAAGTAATCGTTTATTTATTGTCCTCCCGGAAGAAATTAGATGTGTTCACATGTCCAAATGTTTTCATTGTTTTTATTTCAATGATTATTTTCTAATTTTTTATACCGAAAAATAGCTAAATTCATCGATTTTTTTTTTTTTTTTGAAAAACGTTGCTTTTGTAACTCTTACGATGAAAATAATATGTAAAGAGAAACGTGTTGTATTAAGTAATATCGAGAAGGAGCGGTGTTAGTTAGGAGTTAGTATGAGAATGTATCCTGCAGTTTTAAAACTGACCTCAGGAGCTAAAATATATCATATTTCTTCAATCCCGAACTATAAGTGCCAGTTCTGAAAGCGTTATCTTCGGGACATCAGTAAGCTCCTAACAACACCTTATTAACGTCAACGAATTAAATGACTTAGTTAAAAATCTTAACCTGTCCAAAAGTGAAGCGGAAATTCTAGCTTCTCGGTTAAAACCGAAATGTTAGAATAAGTGATCAAAGAAAAATTCGAAGACGTCCTTTGTAACTGTTGTGGTATGAAGGGTTTGTTTAAAAAAAATCGGAATTCCATTCGTTCATTCTGACTTTGAATAATAGATCCACAAAATATTTTAAAGCTGTTCTTCTCCGTAATGAAAACAAATTTTCATCTATACCTGTGGCTCATTCCCTGATGCTCAAAGAAAATGAGAAAGATATGAAAATGTTGCTTGAGAGTTTAAAGTAACATTTATAAGCAGTACACCGTGCCAGTTACAAAGGATTTTGTGTGGTTGGTTTTCTGGTGGGAACACAAAGCGGGTATACCAAACATCCTTGCTAGCTTTTACTATAGGACAGTAGAGCAGACAATTCACATTACTAGCAGCACTGATAACCTAATCGAACCTAGTTCGAGCGTAAACTAGGCCTATCTTAAGCAATTCGTAAAAGCTCCTCGTTAAGATTCTGAAACTTTAATACGTAAACAAAGTCTCCGAAGTCATATTAAAAGCTAGTATTTTCGTCGCATCATAAATAAGAAAATAATCTCCAGCAACGAATTTTTACAGTTACTCAATACTCATGAAGTGCGAGCATGGGCCAGCCTTAAAGTAGTGGTCCATAGTTTTCTTCAAAACATAAGAGCTTATAACTACAAAGAGCTGATTTCAAATATGATTGAAAACTTTAAACTCATGGGTTGCAGAATGTCCCGTAAAGTGCATATGTTACATGCTCATTTGGACCCATTTAAAGACAATATGGGTGCCTATTCGGAAGAATAAATTTTGATATTTTCAGGGCCAATATAATGAGAGATTATATTTAAATTTGATGCAAAAATTTATTTTTATTTTTACGTACAAGTTGGACCATAATCATAATATCAAAACCGAATTGACTTTCGGTATTATTTATAAAATCGATGGCATCGATGGCACAACTGCACAATGCACAAACAGATAAAAAATGAGATTTTCCTAAAATCTGACAGGCACATAAGCAAACTTTTTTAGGTAAGCCTTTTTTTTCTAATTAGTATGGTGAGAGAAATAAGAATCAGAGAAGCACACCCAAAATTTGTATTGATCGATGTTATCTTACCGTTTTATAGTAAAATAATACCGTTTGCAAAATTCAACTTTATTTATCAATATAGTTGCCTTCGAAGGCGATGGTATCTTTCGATACCAGTTTTGTAGTACGATTTCGGTTTAGCCTCAAAATAGGCCTCTGTCTCTGCGATTACTTCTTCATCGCTCTTAAGTCTCTTTCCGCGAGCATTCTTTTGCGGTTTGCGAACAGGAAGTAGTCGCTGGGGGCCAAATCTGGAGAATACGGTGGGTGGGGAAGCAATTCGTAGCCGAATTCATTCAATTTTGCCATCGTTTTCATCGACTTGTGACACCGTGCATTGTCTTGATGAAACAGCACTTTCTTTTTCTTCAAATGCGGTCGTTTTTCTGCGATTTCATCCTTCAAACGCTCAAACAACTCAATGTAATTGTCGCTGTTGATAGTCTGCCCCTTTTGGAGATAGTCGATGAAAATTATTCCATGTGTATCCAAAAATACGGATGCCATAACCTTGCCAGCCGACTGTTGAGTTTTTGGTCGTTTTGGACGAGGTTCGTCGCCTGCTCGCCACTCAGCTGACTGCCGACTTGACTCTGGTGTGAAGTAGTGGAACCAAGCTTCATCCATTGTCACATACCGACGCAAAAATTTGGCTTTATTGCTGTTGAACAGCTTTAAACACTCCTCTGAATCATCAACACGTTGTTGTTTTTGGTCGACTGTGGGCAAACGCGGCACCCACTTTAAACATATTTGTGTATGATATATCGAACACGCTCTTTTGATATCTTCGAGCCTCAGCTATCTCGATCAACTTCACTTTACGGTCATTCGTAATCATTGTGTGGACTTTTTTTTATGTTTTCATCTGAAACAGCCTCTTTTGAACGTCCACTGCGTGCATCATCTTCGGTGCTTGTATGACCACTTTTAAAATTTTCAACCCACTTGGGAATGGTTCGTTAGGCTGGTGCAGAGTCCGGGTAACACTCATCAAGCCATTTCTTTGCATCGGCTGCATTTTTTTCCATCAAAAAGCAATGATAAATCAACACACGAAATTGCTTTGAATCCATTTTTTTTTTTTCACAATAACAAAAATTGCTTCACTCACAACGCTATATCTCGAGAACTAATCGTCCGACAGCTGTCAAATTTATCTTTTGAAGGTTGGTACTATGGGTTTACTATGGTATGGGTTTAATTCAAGTGGTGCCTTCCCTTAGAAACGGCACGGTCCATGTATTATTTTACCAGTTTTTAGAGAACTGGCGTTGGTAAATAAATAATTAAGGAACTTACCATTTTGTTTAGTTCAGAAAGGCATGAGAAAATTTATTTAGTAAATGCATAAAATAATATGCGGAAATCCTGACTACACTGTGGATAAAAGCGTGTGGTTTAGAAAAAAAAAAAAAAACAATTACTTGAATTAGAGAAGTAAAAATATTTATTTAAAAGTCAATTCAAGCTGTTTTATAATCCTGATTTTGTGATTGTATAATTCTTTCCTTTATAAGTCCTCAGCCCTTTTCAAACGGATGGGAGACTTAGGTGGCCAATCCAACATATTGACGTCATTTTAATCTTGAAGCCCTGACAGATACAAGTACGATTATCAACTTTCAGATCGTTGTCCTCTTGTAGGAGCCAATCTCGGCTTTTAGTCTGCACAGATTTTCCGCGAATGCCAACAATCATTCTTAGAACATTGACATTCCCAGCTAAGGTCCCACTTTGCTGAATCCCGTTGATGGAAGTTTCACCATGCGTAGTCCACACGTCTTAATGAATTGTCAGTGAAAATAATGTTAATCTAGTCCATATCCCTGTCAGTGTAAGGCTAAGCTCATTTATGGCTTTTTAAGTGTGTTTTTTGGTTAACAAGGACTTTGCCGCAACGTAACTGAAGATATAGAAGTCTTTTGACATTTTCTTAAAAATATTTGTAAGGGGTAATTCATCGTAAGGTTTTATTTTCAATAGGCCTTTTTTGACAGATCACGCGTGACTCCTATCAAACTCCTATCAAGACTCACACCACAACAGCGTCTGTGAGAAATATTTTTCGTGCGATTCGAGGAACTTACGGTGCGTATAATCGACCTACTGAAACCACTATTGCCAATACCATTCGCAAATTTGCGTCCCAGTTTATATTAGTGGATGGTACTCGACCGGTTAGACTACATCTAGCACGTAGTGAAGAGACTTTAGCAGCTGTAGTGTACGTAGTGTACGCGAAGACCGTGACGAATCGATTCGTCGTCGTTCTCAGCAGCTTGGCTTGGCGTATTCGACAACTGGCGTATTTTATGTGAGGATTTAGGCCTAAAAGCGTACAAAATTCAACTTGTGCAAGAATTGAAGCCAGACGACTTGAATTTGCTTCATATTTTCAGTGAATGGGCCCTGGGAAAACTCAATGAAATTCCGATATTTTATCGTGAAATTTTGTTCAGTGAAGAATCCCATTTCTGGCTCAATGGATACGTTAACAAACGAAATTGGCGTATTTGGTCTGATGAGCAACCAGAAGAGTACCAAGACCTACCATTACATCCATTAAAAACAACGGTATGGTGTGGTTTATGGGCTGGTGGAATCACTGGTCCATATTTCTTCAAAAATGAGGTAAATCAGAATGTTACCGTCAATGTTAACCGTTATCGCGCCATATTAACGGACTATGTGCTTCTTGAAATTCAAGCACATGGTCTCGGTGAGCTCTGGTTTCAACAAGACGGCGCTTCGGGTCATACAGCGCGTGAAACAATGGACTTGTTGAGAAATCATTTTGGTGAGCAATTAATTTCACGTTTTGCTACGGTAAATTTGCCGCCTAGATCGTGCGATATCACACCTTTGAAATATTTTCTTTGGGAATATGTAAAGTCTCAGGTCTTCAGGAATAAGCCAGCTACGATTGACGCTTTGGAAGCCAACATTACTCGTGTTATCCGTTTATGGTAACTATGTGTTTATTGTAATTATGTGTTTATGGTAACAAATGCGGTATCGTTAAACTCGTAATTTAATTGTTTCAATGTAAATGTTGTCCTGGAATTATAATTACGATTTTTTTTTAAGACTTAAAATTTTTTATTTTTATTTTTTCCAGAAAAATTTCTTAATACCATATGTATCTAGTACCATATTTACAAATAAACTAAAGTCAAATTTCATCTCATTTCCGTTTTTTCAAGATCGACCCAACTTTTCCAAAGTATAAAACTTAAATACAACAGCCTTATAAAACTAAAATCTTAAGAGCTGCTTCGGAATTCTTTTCCCGTAAAATAAGTTTATTATTAAATCCAATTAACTTTTTTTTTGTTTTTGACGATTCATTTTATGCCCTATAAATTACAAGTCCTATTTCTGGAACAAAATTAAGCAGATCTCTTATGAAATATTATAACAAGAATTCATAATTATTTGCATAACCAGTTTGTAGTTGCTAATCGAGATATTGACGTTTAATTCATAATATCCTCAACGATGGACTTTTCAACATAAAAATACGAAAACATGGTTTATGTCTATGGTTTCTGTAATGGTATCGGTCAGCGAGCGAAATTGGAATATCTGAGAAGATATCTTGATAGGACTGCCCTAAATGCCAAAACATGTTTTAGAACACTTTCCAGGTTGAAGGAAACAGGAACAACGCGAAAATCGTCGGGAGATACACATCCTGCTTTAGAAGGCATTCTCAGCTACGAAAACGTTTTACGTTACCTCAGAAATCATCCAAATACTAGGATCAGGTAACTAAGCAGACGTATTAATTCAATCAGGACCTGCATTTGGAGAATTCTATTTTCAGAAGGCTTGGATACATTACATCATATACCAGTACTGGTGCTACAACCTGGGTACTTAGAGAATCGTTTTGAATTCTACATAGAATTAGATTCTGAAAAGTCACTTTGCGGAAGACAACTTTATTGGCCGGATTCTATGAAGGAATGAGTCCCAATTCACCAGAGATGGAATCATTACTTTCCGCAGAACAGAAAACAAGCCTCACTCCATAAGCAGCATAAGTTAAACGTAGGCAGGCATTTTTGGTAACAAGTTGATCGGACCCTATCGGGTCCCTCAAAAACTTAATTTGAATCTTTACCTGAAACTTTTGCGAAACAGATTACCCAAACTATAAGGTGATATATCACTGCACCAAAGAACAGTCATTGTGTATTAGTGGCCATGCAATTAGAGAGTGGTTAGATGGCGTGTATGAAAATTCTTGAATAGGGCGGGATAGACCTATTCTTAGCCTCCAATGTCTCCGGACTTGGACTTTTATTTATGAGGACGGATGAAGGAAATTTTTTGCTCAACAAAAATAACAATATTTGCTGACTTGAGCCATAGGATTGATAAGGGAGCTGTGAAAGCCGGAGAAGAATTGAAAAGAGTTAACATTGTTAAAGTTTTCGACACATTATTTGGAATGCTTTTTGTAGAGCACTTAATCTCACTCAATAGAATTTGCGTTGTAAAACCTATAGCTTTAGCTGTTTTTTTTTTTTTTTTAAAGAGAAATTATCATCTGACACCTGACCTATGTTATATTACTTAAGGGGGTAGTCGCATGTCCGAGGCTAAATTTTTAAGGTTTTTAAGGATTTTTTTTTTTTTTTTGCGGAAGATGAAATACAATCTTTTTATGATAATAATATGTTATTATTTAGCTATTGGATAATACAAAAAAATATTTTAATGGTATTTTGGTAGGGTTGTCATTGTGTCCCGTAGCAGATTTAAAGGATTTGAGTGAAAAATAATAAAATGGCGGCCTGGGAAAAAAAAAATTCAAAAATCTACTGTTTTTTTTTTTCGGTTTAAAATCGAGATAAAAAAGATCTAATTCTGGTACCGGAAATAACATTCATGTGTAGACTATTGTATTTAAATTTTAGACGGATCGGTTCAATGGTTTTTTTTAATTATCCGGAAACGTCTAAAGTTTGGAGAAGAAAATTTTCATTGAAAATTTATACTTACATTATTCATCTCTTCCTGGAGCGTACAGCATACCTTCGGTTTCTTCATAAGCATCATTTTCAGCAACTCTCGCTGATCTACGTTCAATTCTTCCACTTTTTGCGACGTCAGACACCATTTTCTCTGCGTTGTATATGCGAGTGTCATTGGCTTGTTGTGCAAAGTCCATGGCCTCTGCGCCTGCCCGCACACCCATTACATTTATTATTTTCAAAACACTTTTTTGGTCTTCATTGAAAATACGCTGCTGTAAGCGTTGAAATTCCAAATACAGTTATTAAAGCTTTCATTATTGTTTTGAGTGTTTCCACCCAAACAACTTTTTAAAATACTGTCGTCCGACAAGTAGATCGTAGATCGGCTTTAAAACTTTAATAATTTCTTCATCAAAAGTCGGTGGATGTATAAATGTATCTTTTTTATTGTCAGCTTTGAGTTGCTTATACTGACACCAGGAAGTTTCACCTTCTGGACAATAATGACGTTGCGAATTCTTGCCGCAACGTTTTAGATTGCCCTTTTTTCCTTTCTTCCAGAGAATTTGTATCTCTCATAATTGCAAGACCGTAATAATTAGATAATTTCAGCAAAATTTTATTAATCAACAGCATCGTTTTTGGCTTTATTTCTTTCTTCTTTTTTGGTGCACTTTGTTTTCCAACCTTTTTATTTCCTGCAGTTTCTAGTTGTTTCTTAGTTTTTGCGTACTGATTAAGTACTTTTTTTTGCCTCTTTTACATGCCTATACATATCAAAAATTTCACCTGTCGTACACTGCAAGTATAATTTTTTTAAGGCTACAGGTTCGCAAACAATAGCGCAGGTATGGGCGCCGCAGCTGCAGGTTACGCTTTCCTCTATTATTTGCTGTAACTTCAAAATGACTTAGTGTATCGATCTAAAATTTTCACAGTATATTCCCAATTTATTAAATTTTGAAAATATGACAAAAAAAATCGATTTTTTTAAGATCGAATATGAGACTATGCCTTTAATATTGCTATGTAGATCTAAGTTTAGTTAACATATTTAAATGTTCGTTAATTATGAAGCTAATGCAAATTTTTTCTTCAAATCAGGTACACGGATCAACTTGGCCACTTGTGGAATTCGCTAGCTGATTATTACGTACGTAGCGGTCTATTTGATCGTGCTCGAGACATATATGAGGAAGCAATCCAAACTGTTACAACAGTCCGTGATTTCACACAGGTTTTTGATGAATATGCACAGTTCGAAGAAGTGAGTTTAAGTAAACGTATGGAAATGGTCGCAAACGATCCCAGTCCAACAGAGGAAGACGACATCGATATTGAACTGCGGTTAGCCCGTTTTGAATACCTTATGGAACGTCGTCTATTGTTGTTAAACAGTGTTTTACTTCGTCAAAATCCGCATAATGTCCCTGAATGGCATAAACGAGTTAAACTGTATGAATCGAAACCACATGAAATAATAAATACATATACTGAAGCTGTGCAAACCGTTCAACCAAAGTTAGCAGTTGGTAAGCTAAATACATTGTGGGTGGAATTCGCAAAGTTCTATGAGTGTAATGGACAGATTGATGACGCTCGAGTTGTTTTTGAAAAGGCGACTCAAGTAGAGTTTGTTAAAGTAGATGAACTTGCATCTGTTTGGTGTGAATGGGCAGAAATGGAAATTCGTCAGGAAAATTTTGAATTTGCATTAAAATTGATGCAAAGAGCCACTGTTATGCCACAGCGTAAAGTGGCTTATCATGACGAAGCGGAAACGGTACAAATGCGTCTCTATAAATCACTTAAAGTTTGGTCTATGTATGCAGATTTAGAAGAAAGTTTTGGCACTTTTAAAACTTGTAAGACGGTCTATGATCGTATAATTGACTTAAAGATCTGCACCCCTCAAATTATTATCAACTATGGACTTTTTCTGGAAGAACATAATTATTTTGAGGAAGCATTTCGAGCATACGAAAAAGGTATTGCGCTTTTTAAATGGCCCAATGTTTACGATATTTGGAATTCCTACTTAACGAAATTTCTTAAACGCTACGGTGGTTCTAAGCTTGAGAGGGCCAGAGATCTTTTTGAGCAATGTCTTGAAAATTGCCCTCCTGATTTGGCTAAGTATTTCTATCTACTATACGCAAAATTAGAAGAAGAACATGGATTAGCGCGTCATGCTATGGCAGTGTATGATCGGGCCACGACTGCTGTTAGAGCTGAAGAAATGTTTGACATGTACAATATATTCATAAAGAAAGCGGCAGAGATTTACGGCCTTCCCAGAACCCGTGAAATTTATGAAAAAGCAATTGAAGCTCTGCCTGAAGAGCGGATGCGTGATATGTGTGTTCGATTCGCTGAAATGGAAACGAAATTGGGTGAGATTGACCGAGCAAGAGCAATTTACGCACACTGCAGTCAAGTATGTGATCCTCGTATTACAGCTGAATTTTGGCAAACTTGGAAAGAGTTTGAAGTACGACATGGCAACGAAGACACCATGCGAGAGATGTTAAGAATAAAACGTTCGGTGCAAGCGACTTATAATACACAGGTCAATATGATGGCAGCTCAAATGGTAACATCTGGTACTGTTGTAGACGTAACGGCAACAGATGGTATGCGTTTGCTTGAAGCTAAGGCAGCGGAGTTATTGAAACAGCGTCAAAACGAAAAAAGTTCTACTGCCCTTAAACTTCAAAATACTAATATCATGTTTATACGTGGTGAGACGCAGGGTACGGGTGGAAAAGACCGTGTGGTAAATCCGGATGAAATAGATATAGGTGAAAGTGATGAGGAAGAGGACGAAGAAAATGAAAATGCCATTGCGAATGGTGACAATAATTCAGAGGAAGAGGATGATGTAATGAAAAAAGTACGGATTGAAAAACAAGCGATACCTGTGAAAGTGTTTGGCGGGCTTAGACCTGCAAGGAGAAGTGATGGTGAAGAAGAAGAATAAAATATCATAATTCAAACTATGTATGTATTGTTTTAAACATTAAATAAATTTAAAATTCATTTAAACAATAACACTTGTTTGGATATGTGTATGTAAATATGCATATGCATGTATGCAAATATTTAAATGTACGGATTTTCCTGATTATGGAAAATGGAAATCTTGCAAAAGCCATTATTGGACTGAGCATATTTTTCCGAATCTATTTGATTTCATTGTTTGGCCTGTTCGATTTACGTTGGCTTTCTAGCAGTCTAAGGTTGCTAAGTATGTTTACTAAAATGTAACATACGGTGGTTCAGTTTTTGATACGTTCCAGCATATAAGTTACGATATTATTGGGAGTGTGCAATTTTTCAAAATGAGTTGGGTACGGCGGTCGTCCATTTCATATCATGAGTTCGTTTTACTGAAATTAATTTTAATCTGAAGTTCTTCCTTTTAATGGTTATATTCGTATGAGTATTTTCTTAACTCGTCGTCTACTCGGTTATTCCAAACTCGCTCGCTTTTAAGACTTCCTATTTTTTTTAGCCGAGTATGCCAATAGGTAGCATTGGAGATACGATGAGTATAGTATTATACAAAACAGTTCTACTATTGTATAATAAGAAATCATTTATGTTATGTTCTGGGATTTTGGTATAGCTCATTGTCCTTGAAAGTTGGCGTACAGTTTTCGGCAATTTTGTTTTTAGTTTTTAAGGGGTGCTTAAAACTTTGATGAGCGTCAACAATAATTCGAAATTCCTTAAGAAATTATTAAAAAAAAAAAAAAAACAACCATGCTGTCCAAGTTGAAATGTTATCGTTTATGACTTTACTATTTCACTCGTAAACATAGTTGTTTAATTTGTGAGTTGCAAACCAGCACTAGTTAATCAACAAAATACAGTTTTTATTCTCTCGTTAGTGCTTAGTTGAACTTAGCCTTGTGGAACATTGCCAGTTTCTTCTTACGCTTTTACACCCCATTCAGAGATAGAGGGGAGTACTATTTGAAAAGTAGATCGTTATCATTTTATGGATAGACCCCGGTATCTCGATAGTTCATAATCCATTGGACGAATTCTTCGCGTCCAATGACAAAATTGTTCTTGATTCCTCCGTTTAGGCATCCTAAAGCAGTTTGGGCTCTACTACCATGTTGATTGCCCGGACCGTGACTTGTGCCCACGTCAGCCGAGCTTTTTTCATTTTTGTGGTTAGGAGAGGTTTTTTCGCTGGTCGTCTTCCATATAAACCTATCTCCCGCAGCCGTCGGCGTATGGTTTCGGCGCTTAGATCAACTTGATGAAATTCACTCAGTTCTGCTCTTATACGGACAGCACTTTTAAAGCGATCTTTCATGCTAATTCGTTTTAATACATTGTCCGCCTTCTGGGTTGTATTACGTTTTCGTCCTGAGCCTTTTTTCCTTTCCAGTGGATCCAAATTTTCTTTTTTCTTCATCAGTCGTACGATAGTTGAATGACAGCAACCTATTTTAACCGCAATCTCACGATAGCCAAGCCCTTCTTCGACTAATGTCAATATTTGAACTTTTTCGTCCCGAGTCAGTTGAAGATATTTACCAGACATTTCACTTTTTTTTTTTACTTGTCACCGTCACAACTCATTTCAATCTGATTTTTTTTGCACTGAATACGAGACCGGACTCCGCTATGGGGAATACCCTTCATTAGTATGGGAAAAACCCTTACGATCTGATGTAATTAGGCATTTTTTAAGAACTCATTAGGTGGTGTTTCAGATTTGTTACCGAAATATTGACATTAAATTATTAAACCCTTGATGACAGAATTTTTAACACGAGCTTTTACGGATTCTGAAATGGTGAACAAGCGATATAGAACGTAGAATGAAAAGGACATCCATCAGTGCGTTTTGCAGATAGAGAGGACAAATCCTCCTAGGGCGAAAAAGTTCGAATTTGCCTGTTCGCCGACATTTAACATTAAACATTTAATGTTCGAGATCACATTTAAAGTTCGAAACCACATCACTCAAGTACCATCCTCGTATTCGTATAACAAACGATTTCTACATTTAGAAAGTAATCATACATTTTATATATACATACACTATAAGCTGTACTGCGCAGTTCCAGGGAAGTGCTTTTATTCCTGATATCTGTGAACGGATGAGTTCAATTTAATGTGGGTGGAATTCTTCATTTGCATACCTTTGGCTTGATTAGGAGCTGTACTATAAGGTTTGGAGGAACGACTCACTAGAACTACTCTGCACTACTCTCTACTAGTGCAGGGGAGCCATTGCACTGTGATTATGTAGGTATAGTATTCTTAAGCGTTAAATCGCGAAGGGGGAGACTTCGGCGCATTGAAGGGTCTATCTCAACCGGCTCACCGTTGCAGTATATAAAATACTATTGGTATTCAACACGTGGAAGTGGTTAGACACAAGAAACTGGTGAATTTTAGTGTGTGTCTTAGAAATTATTGCGACGATTTATTTGGGGTTTTTAAAAATTTAAAGTTGTTTACGGTATCTTTAATTGCAATTATGTTTTCTAAGAAAACTTACGCTTAAAGTAAAAGGTGCGTGAGGGAGGATTCTACATTAATAAACAGGTTTCGACAATGTGTCGAACGGTCGCTCATGTTTCCAACTCTGGCGAAAATGCCAAACTTTTGTTACAGGAAATATCACGAGAAGACCACCGACGAGGCAAATATGGAAAAGGCCTTATCAGATATATGCCAAAAAGTTGAAAGACCGTCAAGTGTAGCCAACAAATTTCAATGAAAATCTAGGTTCTTCTCAAATCAAGTGTTCACATCGGTGCAAGAAAGAAAGATAGGTACCGATGTACGTTGGTTTTAAATGCCTGAGTATTACAAGGACTAGGAAATAGAGAGCTCGGCAGGGCGTTTTACAAGCTATTTTTTCGGCTTAGGAAAGAATTAAGATGTGCCATGTGATCTGAAATACGAGAAGGAAAATGTTCACCGGCTCACCGCTGCGGATCTCTTTCGGGCACCTCAGTTCCATCTTGTTCCGGTGTATCATTGAAAAGTATTGCGAAATTGAGTGAAATTTCTCTTACATCACCTACGGAGAACTCAAATGACACAAGTTACAACAGCACCGACTTTGAAGATGATTTGGAGAGACATATTGGAGATGAAGGAATTGCAGAAACGTCAAATAGAGGCTCTTCTCACCAAAAATAATGTATATGAAGAAGGGAATTACATTGTTGAAAAACACCGTAAATCGGCTAGAATATGATATAAACTCCTCTCCTAGCTAACACAAATGAAGTTTTCAAGATCCCTCACACACAAAACATTTCTGGTACCGATATTGCTCTCAAAGTTCTGCGTGGTGGTTTGTATGTGACTTTAACGAAAGAGACATTGACTTCGGTCACATAAAAAAAAATAACAACAAAACCAACGAGGTTCTCAACGAAGAAAATTAATATCCTTAAAGTGAAATTTATCTCAAGCTCTTGCAAAGAGCGAATACTGGAGACGAAAAAGGAGAACAAAACAGAACTGATGACAAAAATTATAAACAAGAATGCTGTGTTACAGAGGATGTATGTTAATGAAAGCAGCACGAAAACTGATGAAGCCTGCCACTGAAATTAAAAATTCCAAAGGTAACAAATATTTATGGATGAGGAATGGGTCGGTTTATATGCGAATGAAGGAAGATGATAACTCAATAAAAATAAATATCATTGTTGGTTTGGATAAGCAGCATAAGCAGCAAGCAAATAAATTTTTCTAAAATCATTTTCTGATTGTAATAGCTAAAATCGTGGTAGAGAAATTACCTATAATTGTTGTTTTAAGTGAGATTTTGATCTATCATTATGAACTAACATAGATTTGAATATTAGTCCAGGTTATTCACTCCTTATGCAAAATGGAATGACATAATGACGCAGCTATTGTTGCAGTGTACGTATGTCAGAAGTGGTTTTATGTATAATTGTTTCGTACTTCATGTTCCTAGTGCATACAGTCAAATTATCTCTTACTTATGATAATGAAAAGTATTTGACACTGCATATATAGTACAGATTACATAATTTTGTAAAGATGGCTTTATTGAAGAATTCAATCGAATTTTAAGTAACATTTAAACCAAGAATCACATAGTAGTAGGAAATTTAAATATAGACATTTTAAAGAAGTTTGATAACTATTTGCTCTTAATGACTTCATATGGTCTAAAGAACCTTATTAATAAGCCAATTATATTTAATCCAACGAAGACTTGTCTCGAAAATATATTCAAACATGAGTTTGTTTTATTGTAGTGTTGATGACTGCAGAATTACTGATCGTCATATGCTAATTTTAAGCACCAATCAGGTCACCAACCCCATTACTTAGAGCCAATAGCATCAAATTGTTAGAATTAATTATACCTTGCTAAATGAACGTCTGGCATATGAATTCTTCGTATTACTTCTGAAGAAGTCTTCAAACTTATTATGTCATAAAAAAATAAAGGTTCATGTACAAGTGATGATATTAGCAACATACTTTTAAAGAAAATTGTATTTAATATAGCTGACATTGTATGCTACCTAATTAATCAAAGTGTATACACCATAAAGGCTGTTTTCCAAATTAATTAAAGTGTGAAGAAGTTATACCTCTTTTCAAAAAAGAAAATCACAGATATTAATAGATATCAAACAATAAATATCATTCTTAGAATAGCAAAACTTTTCCTCAAACAATCAGTTTGGTTTTAGATTAAAAAAATCCACTGAAGATGCGATTCTTATGTTGTGTTCTAAATTGTATGAGTGTTTCAATTGTTCAAAACCTTCTATGGCGCTGTTTATTGATATGTCTAAAGCTTTCGATTTAGTAGATCACAGTTTGCTTTCAGATAAATTGTATGCATCAGGTTTTAAAGGAGTTGTTCTAGAATGGTTTCTTTCTTATCTAATGATAGGAAGCAGAGAACAAAAATAAATGGGGTTTTTAGCAATTCTCTTACTATTAAGAATGGTGTTCACAGTTGTGGTCTGGCAAACTATAATGATGCACTCTCATGTTCAGATAAGTGTGTTAAAATTAAATCCGTCAGTGAATATAAGTATTTGGGCGTTTTAATTGATTTAAACTTGAATTGGAAAGCACATAATACATGCCCGTTTCTAAGAGAGGGCACCACTTGGAAATCCATACCATTTTCAGTTAGTACTAATCTTCAAAAGATAAGTGTATGAATTTGACAGGTGTCGGACGATTAGTTCTCGAGATATAGTGTTGTGAGTGAAGCAACTTTTGTTATTGTGAAAAAAAAAAAATGGATTTAAATCAATTTCGTGTGTTGATTTATCACTGCTTTTTGATGGGAAAAAATGCAGTCGATGCAAAGAAATGGCTTGATAAGTGTTACCCGGACTCTGCACCAGCCAAACGAACCATTCGCAAGTGGATTGAAAAATTTAAAAGTGGTCATACAAGCACCGAAGATGACGCACGCAGTGGACGTCCAAAAGTCCACAAAATGATTACGAATGACCGTAAAGTGAAGTTGATCGAAATAGCTGAGGCTCTAAAGATATCAAAAGAGCGTGTTGGATATATCATACACGAATATTTGGACATGCGAAAGCTCTGTTCAAAGTGGATGCCGCGCTTACTCACAGTCGACCAAAAACAACAACGTGTTGATGATTCAGAGGAGTGTTTAAAGTTGTTCAACCGCAATAAAGCCGAATTTTTGCGTCGGTATGTGACAATGGATCACTCCATCACTTCACACCAGAGTCAAGTCGGCAGTCAGCTGAGTGGCGAGCAGGCGACGAACCTGGTCCAAAACGACCAAAAACTCAACAGTCGGCTGGTAAGGTTATGGCATCTGTATTTTGGGATACACATGGAATAATTTTCATCGACTATCTCCAAAAGCGACTATTACAATTCGGCTACGAATTGCTTCCCCACCCACCGTATTCTCCAGATTTGGCCCCCAGCGACCAGAGGCCTATTTTGAGGCTAAACTGAAATCGTACTACAAAACTGGTATCGAAAGATTGAAAAATCGTTTCAATCAGTGTATCGCCCTCGAAGGCAACTGTATTGATAAATAAAGTTGAATTTTGCAAAAATTTTGTGTTTTACTATAAAACGGCACTGACTTTTCAGCCCATGTGTTATATAGGGTTTTCTAATAACGACTTAACAACTTTTTTTTTTTTTTTTAATAAAAGGCAAACCATTTGAGATATTTCAAAAACTTTATTATTGGCTTAAAGTACAATCAAAACATTTATAAATGGAACTCGAGTTCGTTCATATGGCCACCGCGAGCACGTTTGCAGCGCTCGATTCGTTGGACCCAATTTTCAACGACTCAGCCACACATTTCAGTCGAAACGGCCACTATTTCGCGTTCAATGTTGGCTTTGAGCTCTTCCAACGTCGTCGGCGTGTTGGCATAAACCAATGACTTAACGTAGCCCCACAGAAAATAGTCAAGCGGCGTTAAATCACACGAACGAGGCGGCCAATCGACTGGCCCATGTCTTGAGATAACACGCTCACCATACTTACTCTTCAATAAATTGGTTGTAGCGCGTGCTGTGTGGCTTGTGGCACCATCCTGTTGAAACCACATGTCGTCCAAGTCCATATCTTCCAATTCGGGCCAAAAATAATCGGTGATCATGGCGCGATAACGCTGACCATTCACAGTAACGTGACGGTTGTTATCGTCGAAGAAAAAATATGGCCCAATAACTCCGCCGGCATGAAAACCACACCAAACAGTTATTTTTTGTGGATGATGTGGTGATTCATGAAGCACATGTAGGTTTTCACCCGACCACTAACTCATATTTTGAGCCAAAAATGAGCTTCGTCACTGAAGATGATTTTGCGATGAAATTCATCATCTTGGCGCATTTTCTCCAGAACACAATCGGAGAACGTAGGTCGCTTCAAATGGTCCATCGGCTTCAATTCTTGAGTCAGCTTGATCTTGTATGGGTGTAAACCAAGATCCTTACGCAAACTACGCCATAATGTGGTCTGAGCGATGCCCAATTCTTGAGAACGCCGTGGAATTGACTGATTTGGATCGTTTGCAACGGACGTCTGAACGGCAGCGATATTTTCGACACTTCGACCAACCCGTTGTCTCACTGAGACGGCAACATCACACAACGAATATGTAGACACAAACTTTTGCACTAAACTTGTTATTGTCTGTCTACTAGGGCGAGAATTACGACCGAAAATTGGAGTTAACGCTCTTAAAGTTGCAGTCACCGACTACGAATATCTGTAGAAAATTTTTATAATTTACAGACGTTGCTCGGTAGTGTACTTTACCATGGTGAAAATGTCGAGTTTACTGAATAAATTGACAGTGACAGTTTGATGAATAGGGAAAGAGTGCGTTCACAAATTAAATTCAAGTCAAGTACCTATTGGAAAACCCTATACAAGCTACAAAATCGAATATGATGCAGGTATTGGGAAAATTGTATCTCTTAAAACCATACTGTTCTAAGCCAATACTAACTTTGATATACTACGCACTGGCAACTCTTAACTGCAATATGGTACAAGTTGGGGAGGGGCTTATTTCCCTTACTTAAAACTTAAAAATGTTTAATTAAAATAATTTTCGGTAAAAATCTCTTAACTCATTGTTGGCCGCTATTAAAAGACACATTCTTCCTTTAAGCATCTTTACATTTTCAAAATTCTTAGAGTATTTTTTAAGCGCAGTGGTAACATTGCAAAAAGGATGTCAAATTATTACGTGTTAATAATTAAACTTCGGTAAATATTCCTGTCGCACATAAAATCAAATTTCCTCACTCTTTTACTAGATGTTTTGATAAACTACCTATTAATAATTAATAATTTTATAATTTTTATGCATTTCTAAAAAATCTAAAGGATTGGCATTGACATTGAAGCTATCTTTCGATGTATGCATTGAAATCTAACTACGCTTATCTTGCAAACATTTGCAGTCTAAATAGTGATTTGAAATTTTTCTAGGTAATATGTATGTTTATTCTCTTTACGCTTCTATTATGTAGTAATTGCCCCACATTATATTCTTTTGTATTGTATAATTATTAAATCATTCGACACTCATTTCCATAGTTATAGAATAATTATCTTCTTTCTTAATAAAGTGGTAGGTATATGCATTTTAATTGAAAGACCCACTACAAAAATGAGATGAACTGGGTAGGAAATGTGTTTAAAATATAGCAAGAAGCTTATTTACTATACAGCATTTTATATACATATGTGTAGTGAGTTCCAGTTAAGTGAGGTGTCGGAAACTTAAAGAGTAATTCATTCACATATTTGTAGGTTTGTGGGAACATACCAGCGCCCTTCACTTATTTAAAAGTATATTTTCCAGACAAATCCTTTTCCAATTCTTGTTCTTTCTTTGCTTGTTAACGGGTGAACAAAATTAAAATTTAAATTTAATAAAGTTACATTTGATTAAAGACGTTCGAATCTTTATTTTTTTAAACGAATTTTGTTTGTGTAAAAGAATATTCCAACCGCAAAATTCAATATTTGCAAGAAGTGCAACAGTGACTTGTGTTGAAGTGAAGTTGGATATGTTTCGAATAAGTCCATACCAGAGCGCTAGTGTGTCCCTACACCACTCCCCTTCAGTGAAGCGATAAAGTTTTTTTTTGTTTTTTTTTAACGCTCGATAATAATGTTTATTTTTTTTTATTTATTTTTATTTTCTGTTAGCACTTGTTCTGGCTTGCTGGAAATCCAAGTCGTCTGCTGGCAGATGAGCTGGCTTGAGACGCTCAATGTTGACATTCATTTCTTCGCCGTTCAAGTTTATTGTAAAAATTCAGTCGTCAATTCTTCCGATTATCTGATGTTTGGATGTATCTAGCCTCAGGAAAACGTGTGTGCAAGAGTAAAAATCCTTGTAGCGAAATGTTTTCTGTCGATGAAATAAGATCCTTAAACTGGCTTAATTTGTTTCATGTGTTTCTAACTTGGTTTAAATATAGTTGATATCTTGTGTGAGTCTTCAGATATCTAATTTCTAAGCCTCATCCAGTTTTATTGCCCATGCTTATTTTTGACTTTATAGTCTGTTTTATCCAGAAAATACGTAAAAAACATAAGGTTTTACTATATTTTTCTTATAAATGTAACAATAGTACGAAAGAAATCATTAATAAGTTTGGAGAAAAAACTCATCGATTTTATGATACTTAGGAGAATCTGCAGCAGGTAAAAAAATGAATTTATGATTTTTAACCTAAGTTTTTAACAACAGTTGACAATAAGAGTGGATTTCCACGAATTAATAATTTTCCAATATTTTTTTTTTTTTAAATTGCATAGCTATTACTTAAAAAGTTTATTTGTCTACCTATCAAAATCCTCATTTCTTTACCCTGTTCCTTTTGGAAAATGTTTCCAAATAAAAATGAAAAACAATTTTTTTTTCTCAGTTAAATTTTTTACGCCAAGGTTACAGTTACAAGAAATGCTATTTGAAATGTCTGCATTTACAAAATCAAGAATACGCTGACGTTACTTACGTTTATGGGCTGTGCAATGGAAGTTCAACTAGAGCGGGACAAAGATACGATGAACTTCATCTTAATCGACGATTTCCTAGTAAGGGAGTATTTGTAAATACGTATCGAAGTCGTATCGGATCAATTTCAAATACACGACCTAACGCGGGAGTTCCACAAGTAAGAAGAATTTCGGCTGCTGAAAGGATACTGAAAGCTGTTACAACTGATCCATCAATCAGCATCAGGTGTTTAGCTTTGCAATTCAATGCTTCCAAACCCAAAATTTCTATTGTACTGCATGGAGAAAATCTTTATTCATACCATCATACAACTGCTTCCCGATGATTTGGCAATGAGACTTGAGTTGTCTAACTGGCTGCTGGAGCGGAGTTGGGATGAAAACGAGTTTTTTGCAACATTCTTTGGACGGACGAATCTCAATTTACAAGAGATAGAATCACAAATTTTGATAATCTTTATGCATGTGCTGTGAGCAATCACATATAAGGAGATATAAATCATTTCAACACAAATTCAGCGCCAATATGTGGGCATGTGTAATTGGAAACAAGTTAATAGGCCCTTGTTAACTACCACCTAGACTGAATAACACAAACTATCTGGAGTTTTTCCGAAATGATTTACCAGAACTATTGAATTAGCTTTATCATACATATATCCAGGATGGTGCTCCAGCCCATCATGGTCATGAGGTAAGAATTGGCTAGATGAAGAGCTGGGCAGGAAGGAATGGATCAGTTCACCGTGGAATAATAAAGAGTTTTCTTTTAATATCGTCATCATGGCTTTAGCGTGCACATCACACCCTGGAAAAAAATGATCGTGAGTACACCCTTTTGGATCTTAAGCTATCAACTAGACACAGATTGGTGCAAAATGAAGAAAACATATGGCGATTCGGCGTTGATCAGCTGAATTGGGCATCGCCACAGAGTCAAACCTTGTTATTTTGCGGTTGAAATTGGACCTACATCCGTATAAGATTGTGTTGATGCTAGAATTGAAGCCAGACTACCATAGACAACGCCGTGAGTTCGTTAATTGGGCGCTGGAAATGTTGGCAGGAGATCTGGATTTTGGTCAAAAAATCATCTTCTTGGACGAGGCCCGTTTTTGGCTCATCAGCTATGTCAACAAGCAAAATTTTCGGTATTGGAGCGAAGAAGTTCCACAAGTGTTTCACCAAGTATCAATGCATCAACAAAGATGGACTGTTTTGTGCGGCTTATGGCATGGCGGCATCATCGAACCTAATTTTTTTCGAAATGAGGAGTTATAGATTTTGAATTCTTATATAACAAGTAGAGACATTCAGCCTGGGTTTCGCCGATGGTAGCAGTATTAAAAGATAATGGCGATATACACATCTGCATAGACATGTGACGTGATAAGAAAGCAATAATCCGGGAAAATTATCCATTGCCAACGATGAATGAATAACTTCCAAATTTTTGACAGGCTAAGTATGTATTTCTATCGTTTAAATATAAAGAACGTTTTTCTCTAACCAGAAATCCACCCAGACGTCTGCTATATATAGTAATAACAATCTTTAGTACTTGTGGAAGTTTTTATTAAATTAATCACACATTTATTATGAAATAAATGTAGAGTTTTATTTATTAATAAAGCTCGGTCTATGACAATCATGAGTGGAACACAACATCATTCATGTGAAACCACGGCTTCTGTTGCAAGTGACCATCTTAAGGTCAAAACTAGCGATGATTTTTTGAAAAATTAATGTCACTGGGCTATTTGCATAAATCTTAAATAACCTCACATGAGGAGGTCTAAATGTGTAAAATCGCATGACCTTGAAGCAACCCCAAGCAACTTCTATAACCGAAATAATGCGATTTCAATTTTCGTACGCAATAAATTAATCAATTGATGGCTTGTGTGGGCGGTAGCACCATCCTGTTGAAACCAGAAATCGTCCAGACCCAATTCATTAAATTTTGAAAATAATAGTCGGTCAACATGTTGCGTCTCCATTAACTTTCTCTCCATACTCATCATCAAAATAGTACAGGCCAATGATGCCGCCAATCCATAATCCGCACCATGCAGTGACTTTTGGGATGCATCGGTTTTTTG
Organism: Volucella inanis; assembly: GCA_907269105.1. Taxonomy (NCBI): domain Eukaryota; kingdom Metazoa; phylum Arthropoda; class Insecta; order Diptera; family Syrphidae; genus Volucella; species Volucella inanis. The sequence goes on along the minus strand of OU026157.1, from coordinate 91,785,136 downwards.
TGACTCTCGTATGAGTTTTCTGGTCCCCGGAAACGACAATTTTGTTTATTTATGTATCTGTCCATCCGAAAATGGGCTTCATAGGAAAAGATCAAATTTGATGACAAAATGTCCTGGCGATCCAACATCCAGCTAACAAATCGGCGACGACGTAGATGGTCCAAAAATTCAATTATTGTGTAATTTGGATTTTATAGGCTTGAAAATGAAGATCAACTTTTAAAATTCGCAATAAACTGTCATAAGTGAACCCCAATTGTTCACTTTGGCGACGAATTGAGGTGCCTGGTTGGTTTTGAAGACTTTCGCTCACAGTGGTGATGTTTTGACGTGTACATGCTGACCGAGCATGCTAATATGGTGTTACACTCTACATCGAACCAGTTTCTTCAAAACGTTTCACCATTGCACTAATTTTGGACTCAATATGTTACTTTTACAGATCGCCCATTTTCGTAATAAGATTGAATAACGCTAATGCGTTGTTGTGTGGTAAATGACTCCATGGCTAACATTTCCAAAGATTGTATGACATCTGTCAAAAAGAAAAACCACAATAAATTCAGTAAATGACAATAATTGACAGCCAACATCCACACCGTCTGTTGGCTCACTGTTTAGTTAAGGACTTTTCAAATGCTATAGCCTTGTGTTTGGTTTGGTGCGCACGATAGCACCTGAAATATTTCAAAAAGGGATAGAAAAGATGCTGCTGGGTTGTGCACAGAAAATTTCATCGATGAAATTATTATCTACGGTGCTGATAAAAGAGTTCATGATCAAAGATTTAAGAAAGTATTAGAAGTCTAAACAATAATAATGTCCTCTTAAATTAAGCAAAATGCGTGTTTAAAATGGAAATTAACATAGACAACTTCTGGGATACTAACTATCAGAGAAGGTCGTAAAACCGCTCAGGAAGTAAAATAAAGTTATAGAATCCACCAGACGTTCAGAAACAGTTAAAGAAATCCAGAGTTTCTTAAGACTTGTAGACATTGTAGGTAAGTGTAAATTATCCAAATCAGCTAATACCATCTTGATCAAAAAGTTCTCGGTGGCGACACCGTGTGGCAGTCCCATTGTTCGGATTTGGGTTCTGTTTTGTTAAGTTACATCTGTTGTTGACATTCCCTGTAAATCTTAGCGTCATAGCTTGACATTTGCAAAAGTTGCGTAGCCAAGAGTACATCTAACTTCGTGTGTGTTGACGATTTTTTACAATTTTAAAAATGGACTTAAATTTGCAAAATCAACCTTATATTAAATTTTGCGTAAAAAACGGATTTAATGGTGCGCAAACGTTGGAAATGTTGGAAAAGTGTTTTAACGATTCTCTAAAGAAAACGGTCGTGGTCGTGAGTCAATCGAAGATGATGAACGCAGTGGCAGACATCGACATCGAAAATCGACGAAAACATTTCTGAAGTAAAAGAAATGTTAGTCAATAACCGCAAATTAACCATCAGAGAAATAGCGGACTACTTGAACATTGCCTATGGATCCGTCCAAGAATGGTTAATGATTTGAGCCGAGACCAAAAAAACGACGTCGTTTTCAGTCAAAAAAGAAGGCAATGCTCACGGTTTTCATGGATTACAACGGTATCACGGTATCATCATGAATTTTTGCCAGAAGGAAAGATAGTAAACAAAGAGTATTATTTGGGCGTTATGAGACGTTTGCGTGAAGTAATTCGCCGAAAGTTTCCAGAATTGTGGGCAGAAAACTCATGGATTTTGCATTATGATAACGCATTGTCGCACATGCCATCAACAGCTACCGAATTCACCTGATTTGGCTCCCTGTGACTTCTTTCTGTTCAATCGATTTAAAAAACCACTACGGGGAACGTGTTCCAGCAGCCGAGAGGAAGTAATGGAATGGAAATCGCAGCAAGCACTGATGGACATACCGAAAACCGAATATAAAAAATGTTTTGAGGATTGGATCAAGCGCTGGAATAGGTGTGTTACAGTCGATGGGGATTACTTTAAAGGGGACAATATAGATTTAGATGAATTAACTTATATTTTTAATCTTCTGAATAAATTTTTGACCAAGGTGGTATTGGACATCTGAGTAAGACAGAGCGTTGCACTAGCTGAAAGATATTTTGTCCAACTTTCACACATTAGATATTACGAACCCAATGAAACAACTCATGTGGTAGCGGATCCATCTCCTGTAGGTCTCGTACTTGTCTGTACTTATAAAAATAGTCTGACGGATTGTGAGAAAAGATGTTATAAAACTGAAAAAGAGGCACTGCCTTTTGTCTGGTATAATTTTGCAAAACGAATATTGAATGTAGTTGGCCAATTGCAGTGCCGTTTAAAGAGATTGAAAGGGTTTCCACAACTGATAAAGAGATTCTAAAAGTAAACATTTAAAAAATATTTCAAACAAAATTGCGTTTTTATGAGGGCATATTATTAGGGAATAATAAAATCGTTACTCCATGCGCATTACGGAAAAATGTTCTAGAAGCTACATCCGAAGAAATTCATGAAGAAAAAAGACAAAGACGCTGAAATGTAAAGTATTATAAGGGATGTACATTAATCGCCTAATCCAGTGAAGAGAAGTGATCTTAGAATAGAGTCTTGGGTAAAGGTGGCAGCAGATTTTTTGGGTAATCTCCCTATTTTGTTCTAGTAGACTGTTTCAAAAGATACCATACAAAGAGATAAAACTAATGAAACATATAACAGCTGGAAATACAATCAAGGTTTTTATTTATTTTTTTCCAAAGTACTATATATATCTCTGTCAACCAACGAAATTACCACTATTGGGCAGTGTCTAATCCTCACTTAACACAAACAATATCTTCTCAAAGGTAAAGATTCAGTTGAAATGCAGATATTTTTCTTAACTGTATACCATTTTACAGAAGGTTTAGCGTGAATGTCTGGGACAGCATACTGGATAGTACTTTAATCGGGCCATTAATACTTCCACATGTCCTTAATTCAACATTCTACAATATTTAGAATTTTTGAGATACCAGTTGCTCCTGGAAAATGTTCCAACATGGTGGAGCTCCTTGCCATAGTAGCAATAATGCAACTTCGTTTTTAAATCAAAATATTAATGGACGGTGGATTCGCCGATTTGGTCCTTTTCCTTGGCCAACTAGATCTTCTGACCTAACGCCGATTTTTTTTTCTGAGGCGCCATAAAAGAAGATTTCAAGTCGGGAAGAGTTCCAAAAGAGAATAAATACAGTGGCAGGGAGCTAAGAGGCATTTTACCAAACATTAATTTGAAGTTTGAAATCATCAAACGCGCTGGAGCGTGCATCGAAAGGCACGGGCAACATTATATTATAGGATTTTCTTGTTTATAGATAACGGTGATTTTCGTTGAAGTAGCTAGTAAAGTTGTCTGAACTTGTTTTTTATTTGATCCCGCTTCTGCTTCAAAATTAGCTTGCTGTCTAAATAGATTCCTAGGTATTTCGTTTTCCTAAATTTCGTTTTGCAATAAATATTACCTGACTTGACTTGACTTTGACTTCGTTTAGTTTTATGTGCCAGTAGTTGCATGACTGGTAGTTGTCGAGAATTGTTTTTATCGTGAGGTTTGATTTTCAATAGGCTTTTTTTCACAGATCACGCGTGACTCCTATCAAACTGCTTTCTCATTTTTGTTCAGTATCGTTTGGCAAATCATCATAAAAAAGACTTATACCACAATAGCGTCTCCAAATTGTTCAGCTGTATTACAAAAATCAGCATTATGTGAGAAATGTTTTTCGTGCGATTCGAGCAACTTAGGGTGCGCATAATCGACCTACTGAAACTACTATTGCCAATACCATTCACAAATTTGAGTCCCAGTTTACATTAATAATTGATACTCGACCGGTTAGACCACATCCAGCACGTAGTGAAGAGATTATAGCAGCTGTAGCTGAGAGTATACGCGAAGACCGTGACGAATCGATTCGTCGTCGTTCTCAGCAGCTTGGCTTGACGTATTCGACAACTTGGTGTATTTTACGTGAGGATCTCGGCCTAAAAGCGACTTGAATTTGCGTCATATGTTCAGTGGAAAAACTCAATGAAAATCCGTTGTTTTATCGTGAAATTTTGCTTAGTGATGAAGCTCATTTCTGGCTCAATGGATATGTTAATAAATAAAATTTGCCGTATTTGGTCTGATGAGCAACCTGAAGAGTACCAAGAGCTACCATTACACCCATTAAAATCAACGGTATGGTGTGGTTTATGGGCTGGTGGAATCATTGGTCCATATTCTTCATATTTCTTCAAAAATGCGGCAAACCAGAATGTTACCGTCAATGGTAACCGTTATCGCGCCATGTCAACGGACTAGGTGCTTCCTGAAATTCAAGCACATGGTCTCGGTGAGCTCTGGTTTCAACAAGACGGCGCTACGAGCCATATAGCGCGTGAAACAATGGACTTGTTGAGAAATCATTTTGGTGAGCACTTAGTTTCACGTTTTGCTACGTTAAATTTGCCGCCTTTATCGTGCGATATCACACCTTTGGAATATTTTCCCTGGGGATATGTAAAGTCTCAGGTCTTCAGGAACAAGCCAGCTACGATTGACGCTTTGGAAGCTAACATTACTTGTGTTATCCGCGAGATACCACGATACTATTTACATGATATCATTTTCAAAAAGTAATTGCCATGAATTGTTCTTTTAACCGATAATAAAAATTTTAAGTTCAAAATTTAAGTTCACTCAAATTTGTGTTTTATTTTACATTGTAAGTCAAGCCTAACTATGAATCACCCTTTAGTTGCATAGTCGCTATTTGTAAGCATTTGTTGGAGTTAAATATTATGGTGTCATCAGCAAAGGTGACAATCATCGATGTTGTCGGTGTTAGATGAGGAATGGAATAAAGGTTATATAGAAGTGGTCCTAATACGATATCTTGAAGGACTGCAGTTCGTGTTGTAAATAGTTTTAAAATAAATTTTTCTGTTGCCTTCGATTTATGGCCTAAAGAACTTCATAGCTTTGTAGATTGCTGTAAGTTCCTTGTTGTAGACGCAAGTGCATTGCTCCAGTACTGCGCCCATTATCGGCTACATCGGTGGTTAGGCGAAGTTCAGCGGCTGCTGCTGGATATGCTAAGAGAACGATATTTGTTACGTCTTCCTTGCACCGCTCGAAAGGCTCGGCCTTTGGTCTTTCTTGCGCTCGTCTTTGAGCAGTGTATGAAGTACTACTCGCGTAGCTTCAGCGCTCTTGATATGCCGTCGGTAAAAATTACCATTTAGAGGAAACGGCGGAGTTGAGCTAGCGTCTCAGGTCGCTTGAATACGACTATGGCTCTGACTTTCTCCGGAAGTGGTTGTGAACCTTCAGTTGGTATCTCAGGTATTCGACACTCTTTGTACCAAATCTTCATTTATCTTGATTCATTGATTGATTGATTAGCCGTTATACCGAAGGCGTCTAAATATAGTTTTCAGATGCTTTCTGTGTTCTTCGGATATCGAAGCGATAAGAAGGTGGTTAAAGTATGCGTGTACGAAGTCAAGATCCCTTAGTACTTCTAGGACTTTAGGCCGAACGTCAAAACTAAAAACTCGTACAGGCCAAAAAGGGTAATACGAGTAATTGCAGTCTTTGGGATGTCTGCTAGGTTGACTGAGAAATGATGGAAGGCGCGTTTAATTTGCGATAATCGCCGCAGAGTCTCCAACTACTAAATTTCTTGCCACGGGCTCTTCGATGTTCGACTGTATATTGAAATTCGTTTTTCGCTGTGGCTAATAGTTAAGGATGGGGAGACGAGTTCTTTCGTGAACTGGTGGCCCTTTGGCCTCTATATAATGGATTATGTTGTGTTTGAAACTCGTGCGTTTGGTGTGTCGAGGATTTTTTGGAGAGGTCGAAGTACTACTTGATCTCATTCGAAGAGCTTTGAGAGCTCTCATCATTAGAGCCATTTGCTGTCGATGTTGTTTACTTTTTCTTCCTAAACGGTATTGAATGCACTTTCTTGGCGAATATCCATTACGCGTATTTCTGGCGATTGATTAATTTCCCAAATACGGTCCGTAACCTTCTTAATTTGTGGTGTCTAGGTAACTTATAATTGTTGCGGCAGATAATCGAGCCACAATATTCGAACGGTACTATTATCTGTTTTACCTTGATTAAGTGATTGCATTTCAGCCCAGAACTACTTTTAATGAGAATTAAGATTTTAATAAAAAAAATCCTCTTCGACAAACTTTTCAAAACTAGTATCCGCAGGTTATGTCTGTAGTTTCTGTAGCGTTAACTTTTAGCAAACGAAATTGAAATACTCCAGCCGATACTTCTTAAGGTCTGCTATTAACTGCTAGGACAATTTCCTACTAGGGAGAGAAGGTTTCAAAGCGGGAACCAACCAGAGGCTCAATCCTGCTAGGACGAAAGGAGTTCAAAGCTACGACAATGTTTTACATTTATCATTCTTCTTTAAGTGTTAGGCTCAAACAAGTGAAGATACATATATTTTTTTTTTTAATTAGCGCGCACTCAAAGTGTTATTAGTACCACCTTAAAATACTTGCACACAGCGCGGTCTAAGGAAATTTAGCAAGGCATTCCATAAGCAAGTTGTACGGCTTAGGGATGAACTACGATATTTTAGATATCTAGTCCCTAAGTTGACTTCAGGGTATAGTGATAAGCATTCATAACGAGACGGGTGTTAAAAGTTTAAAGAGGCGAAATACTAGTGAAAACTTCGGTGGTGGTGAAAAAAGCGATACAACAAGATAAGGCAAGAGACGTTACATCGGTGTTCAAACATGTCAACTGCCTATGTAATTTTTTCGTCACCTATTAGTGTGATCTTATCTAGCAAGTGCAGAGATATCTGATCAGATGTCATTATTGTATTCCAATTTTGCGCGGATAAATGCCTTAAATATTGAGGCCAGATCAGAGAGGGTGTAATATTTCCTACAGCGCTTTAGGAAACCTAGACATTTAGCAGCATTTTTGGCGACACCAAATATGTGATCTTTCATTGACATACTCATAGATACCGAAAATGAAAATGGAAAGTTTTTCGGTTTCGACGATGCAAGTGCCATTCATGGATAATAGGTGGGTATTTAAATTTCGCTTTAACGACAGCAGACAGCATTGTATTTTGGAAGTATTAAATTCCATTCTGTTGATAATTCCCCAATTGGTTATGTTGTTAATATCGGAATTTAATGAGCTTAACACACTCTGGCGTTCCAGTACTAGAGCTGAAGAGAAGGGATGTGAGTCCGTGAACGAATATAAAAAGCAGAGAATACTGTCGTCAGCAAAGGAATATATTGGATTAGAAGTAGCAGACCGTTGATGGAAATTAAAAAGAATGTCGGAGACATAATGAAGCCCTGTGGCACACCCGCATTTATTTTGTAGATATCAGAATTGAAACCATCCAAGACAACTTTAATTGACCGGTAATTTCTAATCCATAGAAAAAGAGAGTCGTAAAGCACGCATTTTTTTCAAAAGATTCACATTTTTTAGAGACGGGCTGGAAAAATGTTGTTTTCCTTCTGCTCGGAAAGCATTCTGAATAATACCTTTCGGAAGAAGAGGACGGTCTGAAAGGGTTGAGCTTGGCGCAAAGTGTGTAGCACGCAGTATGATGCAGAATTTTTGCAATATTTTTGACGAAAGACCAAAAATGCTTATTACCTTTGGGATATTGTACTATTTTTTGCCTCAGTTTTCGATCGTGTCTTGTATGCAAACTGTCTCAATAAAAAATGATAATAAAAAGCCATTCCTTTTCCTATTGTGTTAATTGTTATATAAAAATTTTCTTTTATTGCGTAAAAAAAACAGTATATATATCAAATCAAAATGATATTCAATTACAAAAGCAACAACTTTATTCTTCTTAGTGTTAATCTTTAAATGATAATTAATTTAAACCTATAACTTATAACAAATTGAAGTTAGGATTTAAGTCTTGTTCATGACTGTTGCTGCAACATGCTCCCCGGCTGTGAACAAATAATAATGGGAATTATGTGGTACCTCATCGCTATATCTGTCATCGGGCATCACTTTTTCATCTTCCTCATAATGGTGATTCTAGTTTTCTTCGTAATTGACTACTGTGAAAGATATTCATTAGTGAGACAGAACAAGAGAACATATGTATAAGCACCTAAAACTTCTTACAATTATTTATCAGCAGCAAAAGTCGACTTTTAGGAATTGAATGTGTGATAGATGACAAGTGCTATGGGAAATGTGGAGTAGGATTTGGTGCAGACATTTTGTCAGAATGGAGATTATGCTGTTGCTCGTGTAGAACATCAGCTGATATGCAGCTGAACATATTTGGCGTTACCTATGGATTATGCAGTTGCGCGTGCATTGTATCCGGTGTCGCAAGAATGAACTTATTTGTCGTTAACTTATATGAGGACAACAAATGTTAACCCTTCTGTTCTGTTAGAAAAAAATTGCACGTATTAGATTTCGGTTCACAAAATGACTCATATTTATTTTTGAACAAATTTGATGAAAAAAAAAGAAAAAATGCAATGAAGCAAAATAAAATACATACAAATTCAGAATTTATGGGATATATTCTTCACAATAAGTAGTAGTAATGACTGTGCTATGACGATGAGTTGGACATACTGGCTTATTATAGACACTGCATGTAGTAAAAGTTTTCTTTTCATGATTTGGAGGATAAAACTTGCAGTGTTTGCGATCGCTAGCTTTGAATTTTTTAGCAGATGGTAGCGATGATATTGACACCTCTATTCGGATATTACGAATGATGGCAGCAGAAGCAATACACACCCAATAAAATATAAAGGCGTTTAGCGCGAAAATGTCAATAAAACTTGAAAACAAAACTACTGGCCTACTGCGAACCATTTGTTCCATCGTGTCAACACCGCCCTTAGTTGAGTTCTGAAATCCAATTATCTCTTTGATTATCTTTTTTAGATGTGCCTCTAAGACTTTATCATTATGATGCATAGTACTTAGCAATGTGACTAATTTGTAAATGTTTCATTTCTATGGAAAAAAATTTGCTCAAAAAGAACTGGAAGCCAACGGAGCTTTTGAGCAGTAGCATGAACTGTTAGAAATCTCTTGTTCTTTCGAACTGCCCAACAAGAGTCATTTTACATTTGAGCAATTGTAATCCTAAATAATGATTGTTAAAAAAATTTACCAGTTGTGACATTTCTTCCACGATATTCCGATACTAAGTCTAGAATAACTCGTTCACCCTGGTTTCTTTTTGGTGCTTCTCCTGTCTTCCAAGGTAAATTTGAATTTTCAAGTAAAATGCACTCAATGAATCAGCTGCTATCCATGCCTTCATGCCACATGTGAACTTTGAACGGACATGCACCACGGAAAAGAATTAGTTGTTCGTCACGGTTATGTTTTCGTTTGGGACATGTAGTAACTGCAGATTCTCAGTCCACTTTTCATAAAAGTCACGAATTGGTGCAAGCTTATCTCCACGAGCTTCTGACATACAACTTTGTCTGTCGTCGAATGCAAGTACACGTGAAATTTAAGAGAAACGTTGTAAAGACTTTACAGCTCTTAGCATTGCACGCCCATGAAGTTCATTCCACAAACTTTCGACATTTTCGATCATGCTGATCCTTTGCTATTACTGAAACGGATAACATCTTTCTTCATATACTCTTCTAACTCGAAAACATCTTTTATTCTGTAAATGCGGTAAACAGCAAAAGATGTAACACCCGTGCGTTGGTGTTATATAATATATATTCTATATCGTTATTATCACTCATAATATTATCGTTTGACATATCCTCGTCCTCCACTTCTGGTTCGTAGTCCTCATTACCACCATCATTATCCTCATCTTCAAAATCGCCATAAATTTCATCTTCAGCACGGTCTAGAAGCGCAGTAATCTCACTTCCACTCATATGGTGTATCTTTGTACATAAATGGCATGGTTAGGTAACATGCAATAACAATATGTAAAATTGTACATACAATACATACATATGTACATATTTACTGAAAAAAAAAACTTACACCAACATTGCGTTCTCTGTTTTCTTCAGCCATGTTTTATACACTTATCATATATCATATTTCTGTGACTAGAAAACACAACTACGAATATTTCGAGGAATAGCTTATTTCGACAAAAATCTGGAAAACACGAGCAAAATCCTGCTTATACAATGCGTAGTACGTCGGGTCACAAAGTGACCCGAACGGATCATGTACATACACTTACCTTAAATTTGAGGGTGGCCGCGGTGTAGTGGTATGTGCATACACTCCTCAAGTAGAGGGTCGCGGGTTCGAATCCCGTGCGAGGCAATTCTCTGAAAAAGTCTTTTCTTAGAATTTGTATGTAGTTATATGAAAATCCCGTCGGCGTTAACTCTGACATGAAGGCATAACACTGATGTTGGAGTGGTTGCTGGATGGACTAAATGTAAAGAACTAACAACTAGCACGTACTTAAGACCCACTGGTTGAGGATGCACTGGCTCCAGTTTGACAACCATCTCTGGAAAAAATATCGAAACCTAATACACCTGAGTTTCAAACTATTACACCACCCGCCCGCGCCCCGGAGAAAAGCCTATAAAAGTGTATTCATATTCCCTTGGTGTGCGCGCGGGATTATAAAAACAAAACTGTAAAATAACTGACAGAAGTTATTAAAAATATTTTAAAATTCGTGTACTGAGTAGAAAGGAATTGGAAAAAAAGGGGTAAGCTCATTGCGGCGAGAGGAGCTAAACCGATTCCCTGTTTTTTTTTTTTCTAGTGCCAGGAAATGAAATCGTTGATCAATGTCGCTAATTTTAAAATTTTTTTCGGTGTTGTGTATTGTGATCTGCAGATTTTTGCTTATCGGTGTTTTAAACTTACTAGTTTTGGATGAATTCGATGTTTTTACAGTGGCCACTCGTATTGAGGTGTCGCCTCCGTGGGAACTTCATCAGATTCCGCAGAAGTTACTGACAAATGGAACATCAAAGTAAAAAAGAATACCATCAACATCAAGAACGTACCGTCTTGCCATCCAAAAGTTGTGACTTTTGCTAAGCTAGAAAAACGTTTCAACAAGCACGCAGAAGCCAACGTTAATCAAACGTTATCACTCATTGAGCAAAAGTGTGCTTCTTATGAATAATTTGATAAGTTACTAACTTCAATCCAATCAAGGGTGGATAGACTTTAGATGCATACAAATCAATCTACCTTCCCGGGTAATGAATTCGTCGATCTTATGTAAAGATGCGACGCATTGGAGAGAAGAGGACTAGATGCTGACGCAATTCTCTTTGGATTTCCGCAACTATATGAAGTCGTGACAACGTCGTGACAACACGAATGACCAACTCATCATATTTAAATTTAGACATATGAGTAGGATGCGAGCTTGGAGATGAATTATAACTATTGTTTATATTTTATCCGCAAAAATAGCAACATACTCGAATTGGGCACTGCTATGTATGATGACTGTACGCTAAACAGTTTTGGCATATGCCCAGCATTCTTATTTCATTCCAGTGCTTACCTACGTCCACCTTAAAAACTTGTTGCACTTTTTAAGGGAATGTTGACCATTGTCACAAATACTGCAACTGTATTGTTGTTTTTGCTTTGGTCTTGTGGTAAAAAAATTCTTTGCTGGCTGCCTGCTTTGCGCTCTGGTTTGGATTTTGGTTTTAACTTTTGCTTATCCACAGCTTCCAAAGTGCGAAACCTCCAGAAATCCCATCACCTCAATAAGGGTAGGAAGCTCTTTCTTTGATTCTAGTTTTTCTCCCCATAACTGTAAGGACTGGAAGTTTATCAAGCATGATATAAATACTTATTACATTCTAGTTGTTTATCCGAACACCCAGGTTTTCAGCACATGCAGACATTCAGTGTACACATTCAACAGTTGTTTCATGTTTTTTGAGTCTTCGGCAACGATAAGGGATTGCCCGAAAAATAGTTTGAGTTACGTGTTAACCAACACGCGCTTGTGGTCATATCGGTTTGTAAGGATGTCCCAAGCCTTCTGGTAATTACCACTGTCTAAGCTGAGATGTAGTAAACTTTCCGACTCTCTACAATTTCACACGCTTAAGAAAGGTAGTCATTCCTGGTTCGTTTGAACTTTTTTTCGTTTTTCTCTGTCGGGTTGGTCTTGAAGGACCGAAAAAACTTTTCTCTAACCACTGACAGCCCCTTTACAGCTCGAGTCGTACCACGCTTTCTCTTTTGGTTGAATACTCTTCATACAATGAGGGATAAAACATCTCATTCCAAAGAGAATAATTTCTGTGATCATATTAGCAGCGGCATTCACGTTGTTATCGAGGAAACTTAACGACCAGTTGAAATTCCTGAAGAAGCTGTTAGACCGCTCCAATAAGCTTTTTCGTATTGCATTACGTTTCTTTAAGGAATCTTTTCTCTAACTGTGTGGTCGGTGTACGAGAAATTATGAGATATAACACAATGGTCCGACGAGCCTAAAGGGGAGAGCACATCAACGGTGTACCTATCAGGGTGAGAAGTTAAAAACAAGTCCAGGGTGTTGGCGGTATGATTATCAACGTCTGGTATTCGTGTGGGCTCATTTACAAGTTGGGTCAAGTTATTTTCCACAGCAAAGGTCTCAACACATCGTCTTTTGGGTGTTTTCTGTCCGGAATGTATAAGTTAACCAGAATTGTGTTTATTGAAATCGCCTGTATTCACGATTTCAGTGTGAGGATACAGGGATATATTTCTTTGTATGGAGCGCATCAAACTCTTTAAAGGTCAAATTGCTGTCCAGTTCGGGGCTTCTGTAAATAAAGCAGTAGTGGATATTTTCCTTACGAGGAATTTTATTTATATGAAGTTGAATTCCGGATTAGAACACGGATCACATGGTGGTTTGGCAAGCTACATAACTACGCAGGTAAATGGCAAGACCGCGGTGAGAAAAAAATAATGGCACTATCGACCTGTATTCCACTAAGTGCTAAAACAGCTGGTCTGTACTTACAGACGTAGACGTACGCAGAAAAGTGATTAATTTTTAGCCCGCGTATATTTGCAACCTCGACCCTGCATTCCTTAGTCATAACCACAAACAAACACAAATGCCGACGATTTTAAGCAAGGCTGCGAAATGAGAATTTTGATGTTGGTTTATCAGGAGCGGGAGAGGGCTGTTGTATGGTGTCTAGCAACTGTCTGCTCTAAATCACAGCCAGCCCTAGACGTGATTGAAGACTGGTGCAATAGTAATGAGCTTTCATTCAATCGTCTCAAAGCTGAGGTTGTTCTGCAGGAAGCTGGCTGGTCTGTATCTTCTAGTGCTTAAAAGCATCACCATCAAATTCTTCAAAGAAACTAAGTATTTGAATGTCATCCTGGATAACAAACTTCCAAACGGTTCCAAAACCAATATAGAATGTGGCGCTGGTATCTTTCTGGAGGATGATAACGTTAGATCGTCACGTTAGGAAAGTTTGCTTCTCTCCTCCAAGCGGAAAAAAAGTAATGCGCCAAAAGTTATCGAAGGCCAAAGTAATTTTTTTTTTTTAGTTTAACATTTTGATTTTGTCATAATTTTTTTCGGGAAAATATCCGAAAGCAACCTCTACTCCATAAAACACATAACTTTTCAGTCAACTTCAATGCATGGGCGGGCATAATTGCGGGTAACAAGCTAATCGGACTTTATCGGCTTCCTCAAATTTCTATCTGGAATTCTTGCAAAAGAAATTCTGTGTTTCAACAACAGTTCCAGCATTTGTTTGTTGAATAATACGAACAATTGTTGAGGTACTTTTGAAACCTTTAGTAGATACATAGGTATTATTTATGGAACACAATATCTTCCAAATGACTGCTTGCAGACCCCCATCATTTTCTCGAAATTTTCAATCAACATATTGTAATAGGGGCTCTATCTTGACGATTGCGGCTTAAATGTTTGCTTTCAGAGTTGGAAGTGTTTGTGTTTTATGTCTCGGTAGAGCGCTTCATTGACCGTAATTGCTTTCCTAACCTTATTTTCGAAAAAGAACGTACGACACTTTCGGTCCATAAATTGCACCAAACAGTTACTCGTTGTTTGGATTTTTTTCATACGCTGTGTAACATTCCATGGTACATTTCTCAAATTTAAAGATAATGTCACCATAAGCTTCATCAGCTTTAAAATAATGGGTTTTTCAAATTCTACGCCTCTTGATGAAAGATCCTTTATTAGGTGATATACCACTGCAACAAAGAGTAGCCATTGTATACAAGTTGGTTGGCGACTCCGCACGCTTTGGCCGTGGTGTTAAAGAGTGGTTAGATCGCGTGTATCAAAATTCGTTGATAGGGCGGGATGGATCAGTTCTATAGCCTTTAAGGTCTCCGGATTTGACTTCAATAAACCTTTATTTATGGGGACGTATGAAGGGCATCGTTTTCTCATCAGTGATTACAATATTGGGTGACTTGAACCGTAGGATTGGTGAAGCAGCTGCAAAAGCCCGAAAGAAAGGGCAAAGACGAGTTCTTGATGAAAAAAATATAAATAGAAATGTGCAATTTATATTTCTTTTTTTTTCTTCTAAAAGTGTTAAAATTTATAATTTAATGTTTTAGCTTTTTCAGTAAGTTGGGTCATATCTTGAAAATCACTGACTTGAGTTGAAATGAGCTGATCTTTTCTTTCTTTGTAAATGCTAGGTACACGTTTCATAATTGCAAAAAGTGGGGGTAATACGATATTATACATATTTTCCGAAAAAAATGATGACAAAATCAAAATTTTGAGTTAATAAAAAAAATATTTTTGATCTTCAATAACTTTTGACACATCGACTTCTAAAGTTGTAAGGCAATCAAACTAAAGCAATTAAATAAATCTACTGTAAAGCAATTAAAATACTCATAATTGCGAGTTCAACAATACCCCACTTTTTACCGTACACGCACAAATTTTAAAGATGTTATACTTAATAGGAATCAAAACAGGGAAGTCTAAGGCTTTGCTTAGAATCTCTATACCTCGGATGGGATGCTTTCCCGACACATAAATTTTTATTCGGAGCACCCTATATAGAGACTTTTCTAGTTTTAGCATCTCTCTCAAATGGTCTGTCTGTATGATTTCGTGAAAGGAAAGGACTTGACTATGCTATCAATTCTGTCAGTAACATGTCTAGTGCCATTTCGAGGGAAAAATCTTTCGTTTGGAGGAGAAAACTTAACGACGAACTATGAGAGCTAAACTATAAACTAAATGCACATCAGTCGCGAACGGACAACAATGCTCTTACCCGTTTAGTCCTCGAATCCAACCGGAGGGACCACTTAATAGAGAAAGATCTCATCTTAGGTGGCGTGCACAAGTATGTAAGGGGACTTCAATCGATTTGGAGTGCACAACTAGAGGCAGTCTGCTAAGGATCGAACTAATTAGAGGGGTTTGTTAGTTGAAGCCCAGGTTCACCTCGATCCATTATAATGGATCCACCATAATGGATCCATTATGAGAACCTCAAGTGCAAAAAATCATATGTGAAACCCGGCCAACCAGCCAAATCAACGGCAAAACCGAATATCCATGGCGCGAAGGTAGTGCTCTGTATTTGGTGGGATCAGATGGGTGTGCTGTATTATAAGCTGCTAAAACCGGGTGAAACCATCAATGGACAATGCTACCGAACACAATTACACTGTTTGAAGGGAACAGTAGCCGAAAAACGCCAGGAATATGCGAACAGACACGAGGCAATAATTTTCCATCATGACAATGCTCGGCCCCACGTTTCTATTCCGGTTAAGAACTACTTACAAAACAATGGATGGGAAGTCTTACCCCACTCGCCTTATAGCCCAGACCATGCCCCTTCTGACTACCATTTGTTCCGGTCGATGCAGAATGCCCTCACTGAAATACGGTTCACATCAGAGCAGAATATCAAAAATTGGCTTGATTCATTCTTGGCTGCCAAGCCGGCGCAGTTCTTTTGGGATGGGATCCACAAATTGCCAGAAAGATGGGAAAAAGTCATAGCTTAAGATGGGCAATACTTTGAATAATACTATTGTATATGTTTTTTTGAAATAAACGTTCAAATTTTGAAAAAAAAACCGCACGAATCAAAATATATACCCAATAGTAAATCACTTTCATATTATTCCTCATTTCCATTACATGAAAAATAGTGCACATTTTTTCAAAGTATTAAAAACTGATCGAGTAATTTTAATCATCAAGACACACCGATAGTTATAGTATATTACTGAATCGTCTTTGAAAAACGTGTCATAAAATTTCCACTTACCCTATAAACTACAGACAAATGTACATCATATATACACGAACAACCCTCAAAAAATGACTTAATTAGCTTCTGGAGGCCTTCAGAAGTCGTTCAGTTTGTCGTTGCATTTCAATAACTTTCTCCACAACGTCCTTAAAAAAATTATAAGGAAGCGCAGAAATTATAAAATCATATCCATACCCCATTTCATTTATCGGAATGATGTCACGGGCCAAAGCTAGTACAATATGGTATAAACAATAATAATTGGAATAATAAGTTTATATTATTTATAATTCACGGAACTTTAGTTATGCTCTTGTATAACATTACATTAGAAAAAAGGTATTCTGAACATAATCTTATAACTGAAGTTGATACGAATATATGTATATAGTATGTAGTATACAAAAAATAGGAATGAAATCTCACAAAAAGATACTACTGTATTGTTTCTTCTTTTATGTGCAGCCATATACATATACATCCACACATAATGCCTAAGATAGGAAAACAAATAATGGACACCATTAAAGAAGCACATAGGACAAAGCTCGAAGGAAGCTCGTTGTCGTTGAATGCTACTTTCCTCAATTTGACAGCGTTTAAAATTGATTCATTTATCTTGTTGATACAAATAGCGCCCTCATCGTCATTGCTTTTTTTGTGTAGCACCCTCTTTTGTATTGCGGTTGTTTTATCTTGAAAATTATAAAATTTACTCGTGTTCTGTGTTGGATAAAATCTAATTAGGATTTCATTTTATGGCCGGAAAATAAACTCGCATACAGAAGTGAAGTTATTTCTAATGATTAAGTTGATAATTTAGGGGTAGGAAATATGAGATGCATTGTGTTGGACGAATGGCTTCAGTTTATTGCGAAAACCCATATAAAATTATGCCAAAGGATTTTCGGATTGTTGATAGATCTGGGTGTTAAGTCGATATAATAAAAAAATAATACTTTATTCGTGGATTAATAGTCAGTACAACAAAAAGAATGTACATTTTTTTAAAAGGATTTACGAGTTATCACTTCAATATACATACAATACATACGTACGAGTATATTGAGGCTTTCCAGAAAATGAAATAGAAAAAATTGTTCATGTCAAAACATACTTAATTGATGAACGCTCGCCCAGTCGACAAATTTCTCCTTTACAACTACGAGGGTTGCGTCGCTTGTATAGTATGTAGCGTCGTCTTGTTGGAACCCCAGCTCGGATATATTGATGTTGTCGAGCTCTGCATACAGAAAGTCGGTTAACATCGCTTTATACCTGTCTCCTTTCTCATTTCGAAAGAAATAAGGTCCGATGATGCCGCCATGCCATAAATCGCACAAAACGGTCAATCTTTGTGGGTGTATCAATTCTTGGTCGAACATTTATGGATTGTGTTCGCTCCAATAACGATAGTTTTGCTTGCTGACATAGCCGCTGAGCCGAATATGGGCCTCGTCTGAGAAGATGATTTGTTGGACGGATCTCTATAGCCGCCCGGCTTCAATTCTTATACGGATGTAGACCCAATTCCTTTTTATATAGTATGATACTGGTTGAGTCAGGCTAGTTAGCTTCCAACTTCTTACGAAGAGAACAATTTCAGTTTTGAGAGAATTGAATGAAAGCTCACTTCTAGTGCAATAATTGCTGATTACGTCTGTGGCTGGAAATACTCGTAAATTCATATTTCCTTATTTATTTGTGACCTCCTGCAGGTCATAGGGCGTCAGCGATAAGTGAGCGCTGCAGGGCGTTGAACTTTCTCTCTGCTTGCATAAGCGGATTCTATTGCAAGGCGTTATTTGCTTTAGAATTATCTTCGCTCTTCGACCATTTTGATCTCAGTTTTCATGGATATAATACAGTACTATTATTTTTATTTCTTTGTTATAATTAGCGTGAGTTAAGGATCCTATATAGGAAAACAAAATCAAAACAGCATCACTAAACAGTAAACAAAACATGTTTATCAAACAAAACTAGCCAACAAAAATTTTCAACAAACAAAAGACAAAAAACACAACTTTATTAGCCAACAAACAAAAGAAGAGAAAAACAAATTAGTCAGCCAGCAAACGAAGAGAAAAACTATCTTATCAACCAACAAACAAACAACTCGATCAGACAGCAATTAGCAGAAATAGCATCAATAGTCAATCTTAAATTTGTATCAATAAAGGAAGCACGTTTAAGGTGCAGAAAATATTTACAATTTTTTATTCAATGCAATCTGTAAGGATTAACTGGGGGCTCAACTGGGATATCCATATTTATATGCTATCTTAAGAAGGCAAGAGACATCCTTGAAACACAGGTCTCAAAACAAATTGCACGGGAAGTAAGACTTTTAACACTGAGTGCCTGAAAACCGTGAGAAAAAATTAGCACATACTATTTTAGCAAGATTCACGGCAGATCCTGAAATAACGGACAGTGCAGAGTTAAGAAAAAAAATAGAACCAAGATAATTAAAAATTATATCAAAAACCAGCAACAGCAGTCGTTGAGACTCTAGGAAGCAACAACTGCATCGGAAGGAAGAAATGGAAGAGAATTACAAGTTTAAGTCAAACAACAAATAAAAAACTTTTGACGCCTAAGAAAAGCCAATACAATGGTCACAGCCACACTTAAAGCACATATCGACGCTTTGACAGCTGCGATGAAGCAGCAACAACTAGAGTTTGCCAAAAAAATCAAGCCATCAAAAGTAACCAGGCCGCTTATTAACATGTTACTCAAACCGCACAACACGAAGACGCCCTTTTAAATATTATTGAACTAAGAGATATCGATTTGGAACTATTTTAATCATTATCGCTTTTTAATGGTGACAAATCGCAAACCCGATCCTGGTTATCTTAATTTTAGACTTTAATGGACGGCATAAAAGATTTCTCCATCCATCCATACTACTACAGCGTTCTGGCAGTATGGATGGGTTCTGGCATTAGATTATTGGTACTTCTGCAGATATCCTCACAAACCCCAACACGAAGATGAATTTCTATGTCATAATCGACCGCTTGGATAACTCAAGACGTTATCCGAATTCCACAGTGAAGTCAGCAACCTGACTTTATCCAAAACTGCATGAAAGAGTACGTTACCACTGAAGCAGTGCTAACTCAATAGTATTGGACTCAACAGCCAATACGAGTGCACGCGTGGTGTATTTTATAGCCGCAATCCAAAGAACTTAGAAACAGTATTTGTCATTGCGAGTACGATCTTTCATGACAATGTGGACCAACATTTCGATTTACAACCGCCAACATCAAGATTTAAACGCCCAAATCGTAATTGACTGAGAGGATACCACAGAAATGAGGGTAAACCGCGATTCAACCCAGGACTCCACATTCAATGTGACTGGCAGAACAGCCCACCAATATCTTCGGCAAGCGGCACCCACGAAATCTCTAATCGCAAAACTTTAATCAACATAAGATGCAGCGAATAAACAACACAGACCATGAGGAATTTAAGCCAGAAAAAGTTGAAGATTTCAAACAGCAATACGAGAAGGAAGTACTTTTTTAGGCGTATAAACGGGTTGCCATGTATCCAGAAGCTTTGCGCAAGACCGGCACACCCGTTACGCAAACAGAAGATCCTACTTGGGCAAAGCAATACCCTTACCCTATAGCAGACCTTGAGAGAATGGAGTTATTCAGCCAAGTAAGTGTCCGTACAATTACCCTATTTGGAATGTTCCAAAAAAAAGGATTAGACGAAAATGGCAGATTCAAGAAGGGAATGGTCGATTATCAAAAAATAAATGCGATATTACTATGACAATTTAAAATTTAGGTAAAGTTAGGAGATTAAGAATCGGAATTCCATCAAATTATAATAAATGAATGGTGCAAAGTATGAGTTTGTTAGGATGCCGTTCGAACTGAACAACAATCTTTCAACGATGTCTAGTCTGTTAGTTCGCTTACATCTATATAGACAACGTGCTGATAATTTATTCAAATTATAATCAACGCACTACATCAAGCCAATATGAAAATTTTAAGCAAGAAGTCGCATTTTTCCGGGATTCTGTTGAGTACCTCGGTTATATAATTAAACAAAACCGAGTGACAGTTGACCTAAAAAAGATCCAAGCTATAAAAGAGTATCCAGTGCCAAAGACTTTGAAGGAACTAAGATCATTTTAAGGATTAGCTAGCTATTATACAAAAGCAAATTTGTTTAAAATTTTGCACAAATTACTAAACCACTGACTATTCACCTGCGCGGAGATTCAGGAATGATAACCAAGAACCAAAGTGCACGAGTAGAAGTAAAGCTAGATGAAGCAGCAATTACTGCCACAAACAAAATATAAAACGCCCTGCAGGGACAGGTGGAACTTTACCAACCTGACTTTAACTAATCAGTTTGAGCTGATTAACCGGTACCAGTAACTTTGCAATTGGAGCTGTTCTTTCTCAACACCGCGAACGCATTGCTTTTATTTCTCGAACGTTAACCAACACTGAAAAAAATTATAGTAAGAACTGACCACCACTCACACATTTGTTCTATTTCAGAAAAAAATCCAAACACTAAATTAAAAAGATGGAAAAACTTTATTGAGGAATTTTGTCATAAACTTGTCTACAAACCTGGTCATCAAAATGTAGTAGCCGAGGCATTGTCCAGCCCAAAAATCAACAATACGTCAGACTGCTCCCAACATTCTACCACAGAGTTCTCCAACTGCACATTGAAATTATAAAAATAATGCACAAGAAATATTTCTTTGCCAATTTTGGCACAACATTAAAGAGATGTGCAAGAAAGAAGCGATATTTTGTCAAATTTGTTTGACCAACTAATACAAACGGCAACCAAACAAATAACCCATTGAAAAAGTTACAATAGCAACAAAAGTAGGAGATTACATGCAGATGGACATATTTTACATTAATAACAACGTGTACAATATAAATTAAACAATTAATAGTTTTTAGTTATTAAACAAAATTTATTTTATTTACCTTATGCCTTAACGACTAACTTAGAACTAACTTAACATTTCATCAATACCTAACTCGAAGTGTTCTCAGGTAAATTGATGTTGCATTGTCAACAGCGGGTGTTAACTTCGATCTCTGGTGTTACACTGGAATTTGCATTTTGATTCTGGGAATAGAGACACGAGTTGCTTGCATGTTCGAGCTTTTGCAACTGTGGGAATAATTTTTGTGGCGTTAAATTATATAGGCACTACAGATAAATATTCGAAATACTGTTATCTCCGAAAAGTTAAAACAAGGGTGGATTGTCACAAACATATAGAAGAAATACTTACACAAATATACCCCAACATTTAATGACTGACAACGAAAATATATTTATCGGCTACATGGCAAAGACTGTGTACACTCGATTACAAATACAGCACACTGCTATACCATTAAACCGTTTGACAACTAACATAGTACTTTGATAGAAATCGGTACAAGTTTAGCTAAATAATACAACTCCTGGTGAAAAGCTTTTCAACGCCATTCGACAATATAATCAAACGACGTACTCGTCTAAAGGACTCAAAATTGAAAAAATTTTTTTTATTCGATATATTATCCTGAGATAAAAGAAATTCTTCAGAATAAGCAGGAGTAGTTACTTCAATACCACAACAAAGGACGAAAAACCATCACATATAATCCTACTGATATTGCCTACTCCAAAACAGATAGCAGGAATAAAACTACTATACGCTTTAACAAACATAAAGTTAAAGAAGATTGGCGGGGACACGATCATAACAGAGAAAGAGAAAATTATTCGCAGAGACAATGTCCGCTAACAAGCTACACAATGCGATCCACCGCGGGATTAATTACTATATTTTTATTTTTTGCTGCATCCTTTTCTGACTTTATTATAGATCTTTAAGACAAACAGTATGGATTAACAGAGACTGATCTGGTTTACCTCTTCAAGAACACAAAGTATCTTTACCACGTAGCAAACTCCCCAATTAACGTAACTTCTTCATACGATAATATACAGCACTGAGGAAAACAAAGGAGAAACAATTTTAATCAATAAAATCGAAACGATTAAGATACAGTTAATACCTTCCAACCATAGACTCAGACGCTCACTGAATTTTCTATTCTATTCTCAAGTTTGACACTGGTACTCCTCCTGACAACGACGACTTCATAGAAATCAAGACAGGACTCAATCAGTTGATGGAAAATAATAATCAACAAGGTAAGATTAACACATAGTTTGAAAAAATACTAGAGACATTAGATCCAAAATCCGTTACTGAAGAACTAATTATTGCAGAAATTCATAAGGAATTAGAAGCAATTACTAATTCTATTATTAATTTTGTTAAAACAGGAGACTTTTATTCTGGTACTTTAAATCATAAGGATGTTCAAGGAACTGCATCCACAGAACTATATGTATGTCTGTCTTAGAATTTTCTGATATTCACGTTTGTATATACAAAAAGGTGAACAGTTAGAAGTACAGTAATGATCCAAACTTACACGATTGGTGGAACTGAGCGACAACTGCGTAAGTCGAAGTAAGACAACTGCGTATAATTTCGCATATAAATATAAACATATAAATTATTTTTAATTGGGGCCGGAAGGTAAAGAAAATAACAATTTAGATAAAAAAATGTTTAATAAAATCTTAGGTTATACAAATATAAAAACTGAAGTTATTTTGATGTAGAAGGCTTCATAAAATTTAACAAAGTAGTTTGAGGACTCAAATATTTTGTTATTCTCCTGCAAAATTTCTTCGTAGCACGCTAATATTTTTTTTATTCTTTGTTTCGTAGAAGAAATGCCCTCTTCGTTGGGATCTACATATATTTTCTAAAATTTTTAACCCTTTTTCAATTGAACTCATTGCATCTAAAATATTGAATTTTTTTCAAAAACCTTTAACAGAGAGCTCGCTTTTTTTCTCATAGCTTAATTTTTTTTTTTTTTTGTCCTGGGAAGGTGAGAAATCTTCATAGACACTATAGGCCCGGAGTTTATAGTAGTGTGAGATTCTTACTCACTAAAAAACACCTCCCTTATGCAAACCACGACTGAGTTCACACTCAACAAACAGTTCTAACGCATTTTATTTTGTTTTTATAAGATATCCTGCAGGCGATTTTCCATTGAAAATTCACCGCGCTAGATCGAGAGGCTTAGTCCTTTTCAGACGGCGCAACAAATTTGTCTCGTCGAGGATCTGTTGAACAGAAATATTCGTATGACCTTGTAATCGATTATTATGTTTTCGCGCAAACATTTTAATTACGTTCTGAACGTTTTCGACTCCTAAGTCTCTGTGGATATCATCGTTTCTAATGTACCACGGCGCATTAACAATACCTCGAAGAACTTTGTTTTGAAATGTCTGCAATACATTAATGTTACTAATTTTAGTACAACCCCAAAGTTATACACCATATGTCCAGATCGGTTTTAGCATTTGCTTGTATAACAGCAGTTTGTTCTATAAGCTCAGCTTGGAATACTTTCCAATAAGCCAGTAAATGTCTCTATATTTGATTTCAAACTTCACGTTTTTTCTTGACGTGTGCTCTCCATTTTAGTTTAGCGTCGAGTGTCATACCGAGATATTTGGATTCTCAATTTTCTTGAGAGTGAAGTTCATGTGGACAGACTTGTTTTTATTAAGCGCGAGTAAGTAATGAGTAAGTCTTTGTCCAATTGCTTATCCGTGTAAGGGCACGTTGTAACTTGGCAGTGGCTTCTTCGACAATTTTAGCCGTTGCCAAAATGGCAGTGTCATCAGCAAATGTGGCTAGGACAGTGTCGTCCGTTTGCGGTATATCACGGGTAAAAAGCAAATATAGTAGGGGGCCAAGTACACTTCCTTGCGGCACCCCCGCCTTTATTGGAATATTCGTTTCCGTGTCTCACACGGAAGAGTCGGTCTTCCAGGTATGAACCTAAAATACAAGACAATTGCTGGGGTAGGGCTTGTCGGAATTTATATTTTAGGTCTTCGTGCCATACCTTATCAAAGGCTTGCGAAACGTCATGGAATGCGCTTGAACAGACTTACTTACACTCGATTGCTCGTTCAATTACATCGGTTATTCGATGCACTTGGTCAACTGTAGAGTGTTGGCTTCTAAAGCCAAATTTATGATCAGGCAAGAGGGAATTTGTGTCGGTAATTGGTTTAAGACGATTAAGAAGGATTCGCTGGAAGAAGCGATATTGGTCTATATGACTTGACTTCAGTCAGCGGTTTACCGGGTTTCGGAACCATAATAACTTCGGCTACTTTCCACTGGTGCGGTACATGCTCTAATCTAATTCTGGCATTTATAAGATAGAGCAGCTTTAGCAAACCTTTTTTCGGCAACGCTTTAAGTATCTCTCCCGTTATTAAGTCATATCCCGGGGCTCTATTGGGCTTAAGCGTGCCCTTAACTTGTCTAAGTTCCCTAAGTGTAGCCTTTTTTACTGGAAAGTTTGTCGTCACGTCTAGCGTATTGACATTCTCTGGAAGCACTTCCCCGTCGAATGGCTTAAACGTTTCTGCAAGATGGTCGGCGAAAACATTAGCTTTTTCCTTATCTTCTTTCGCCCAGTCATCCTGGTTTCTTCCTATTGGCGCCACGTGTATTTGGGGCTTTCGAACACTTTTAACGGCTTTCCATATGGAGTAGTTGGTATCCTTTGTCGCTGAGTCTTTCAAGATAGTTATTAATACCTTAATTTTTGAAGTCCTGGATCGATTTTTTCAACAAGTTGCAGAGACTATTGAAGGACGTTTTATCTTGTGGTGCCCAAGTTTTTCCTTATCATTTCTCTGATTTCCGGTTGGTATCATATGCCGACTTTGGCAACTTTGTTCGATTCGCGGGGAGTGTTCTTCCAGGCCGCTTGCTGTATGACTTCAACAAAACGTTCAATTTCTTTTTCAAGTTGATACAGCGTTCTAAGTGCTACTTTCAACTCAGTATTGTCTACAACGTCTATTCGGAAATATTCCCAGTGAGTTTTGCTGTTAGTTAATCTGGGTGGTTTTTGTTTCTTAACCAAGGATTCGCACAGTGAGAGGATAACTGGAGAATGATGGGATCGAAGATGAAGATCGAAGACTTTTCCTTTTCCGATAAAGAAGTCTATTTGATCGGGTGTTTTGCCGACATCTTTATAGCTTCATGAAGATATGCAAATGATTGTCTCGCGTAATAAGATTTGAATGTTGTAATGACCCCCTGATCTATTGGTTGAAGCAAGCTAGTTGTGTTAGGTGGCAAAAATGCAACTTTCACACGTGGGTCAAAACTAGTTTAAATTGCAGTAGGATAACCTAGTGCGTTGTCGATGATTACGATCACTTTAAATAAAATGTGTTTAGATTTACAATAACGTTCAACTGCAGGTATGAAATGATGACCAAACCAGTCCTTAAAAAGGAAAGCTGTTACTCAAGCTTTACGATTAGACGTACAAATTACAGGCATTCCAGATTTAGATTTATTTTTTAATGATCTTGGATTTACTGAGCGATAAATTAAAAGATGCTTTAACGTACAATTACCAGCTGCATTGGCGCTAACCATTACTATCAATCGATTTTTGACGGCCTTAAAACCTTGAAAGGTTGTCTCTTTCTCTTTAAGACATCTTCTTCCAGAACAGGCCAGTCTCATCTACATTGAATATGGTTTGATTGGTATAGCCACCCTAATCTATCATAAAATTCAATTTGCAGATGCAGCCTTTTTATCAGCCTTTGCCGCCTCTCTGCTTTCTACAATGCTATGCCAATTACAGCGACTTTTGAATCGGCTGAACCAACCGTTACTCGCTTCAAACTCTTCATCTTTAGCGATCTCCCCAGCGTTTTCTTTCAATCCCTTAAAAATCAGCTTAGCTCGAAAGCACACCGTGTTCTGATCAATAGGTCAATTTTTCATATTTATCTGATTATCACCGTAATTTTAACATTGTTTCCATCTCGGCAATAATACCGTGACGTTTAGGAACGTTGGTTGAATGTTAAATGTATATGTATATACGAGTATTCACAGCTTCGAGAATTTTTTCTTTGCCCTTTATAATTGTTCTGACCGTCGATTTCGTTAGATCAAACTTGGCCAATTTACAAATTTTCATTTTTGTATCAAAATCTTTAATAATATTAAGTTTACATCCCAAAGATAAAGTTTTTCGTTTCTTGTTCGATGCAGAAGGATCGGTTCTATTTCGTTTGGATGACATTAGCAGTCTTTCGTCTTCGTAGATATAAAATAAAAATACGGTATAAAAATGTAATAACAAACACGTATTCCGTAGATAAGAAATAAATACGTAAATAAATACAAAATAAATTGTAGCTATGCGTTGATTCCGCGTGACAGTGTCCAATAGCATGGGGGCAGTAAGTCTATAATCGACAATCGAGAGTTGTGTGGCGCTCAAACAAAAGACGAATCGAGAAGATTTGAAAATTGCGTAAGTCGGGGTAACGCAAGTTGGTGTATTACTGTATTGAAAATTTTAACTTCTAACTTGGATTATAAATTTTCAAATATTCGGAAAATATATCCAAGTTTATGCTCTCTATAGAGGAACACCCATGGGATTCACATTGTATTTAATTGTAGTTGTAATTACTTTATCCTTAATAATCTATGTCAAAATATGCAAATGCTGTCGAGTAGAGCAATAAAAAAAAGGGAATGATTTTTCAACTAAATATTGTATACGAAACTGAATTTCGCCGACTCCAAGTTCGGTCATTTCATCTTAACAAAGGGGAGAGTTAGGAAAACAAAATCAAAACAACATCAACAAACAGTGAACAACTGGCAAACAAAACTAGGCAAAAAAATTTTCCAGCAAACAAAGGACAAGAAATAAAATTTTATCAACCAACAAACAAAAGAGACAAAACAAATTAGTCAACCAGCAGACGAAGTGAAAAACAATCTTATCAGCCAACAAACCAACAACTCGATCAGACAGCAACTAGTATAAATAGCACTAAGCATAGAAATGTAAGTCAATTTTAAATTTGTATCAATAAAGTAAGTACGTTTAAGGTGCAGAAAATATTTACATTTTTTGATTCAATACAATCTGAACAGATTAACTCGTGCGCTTAAGAAATTGGGTACCCTTAAAATGTTCACCACAGCGCTAGTAAAGGAGAGTTAGAGAGGAAAGAAATAGAAATACCGATGCATGTTGGTTTTAAATGTTTGCGAGTTATAATGATTGGGATGGGAAATAAAGATCTTGGTAGGGCAATACATAAGCTAGTTGTACGGTATAGGAGAGAATCAAGATATTTTAGAGTGCGTAAGAAAATAGACTTGAACCTATGGTATACTGATACGTATTCTTAACGAGGCGGGTGTTACTGTTAAAGGTTTGAAGGGACGGATGCTACTGGCCTTGCAATATACGTGAGTAGTGTTAAGCTTGTGTGCTTAAATTTAAAATTTACAATTGAAAGTATGTTGTGTCTAAAGAACTGTGTCAAGGAATTGGCTAGCGTAACTTCTGCACAAATATCTATCGACTTAGAAATAAAAAATGTCAACAGTTTTAAGCTAGAAACAACTGAACGGCATGAGAACTTGGAAAAGTATTTTACAGGTTCACATTATTTTTTTTTTTAATGAACTTAACACTCAAGTGGGTATGACTTCACTTAAAGCGCTTGAGCACGTATAAAGTTTTTAGAAAAATGCAACCAAAAGAGGAAGAAAGATTTTTGGATACAGTGGTTATTTCACACCATGGGTGGTATCCAACATTTGATGGGGAAATTAAATTATTATTGTAATTGCACTTGTCTTTGTCTTCTAGGCAACCACTCATTTTAGTTCCCTGAAAAAACAGAATGTCTTTCGGAGGCCGCTGGTATAGAACCCCGAACCGTTTCAAAAGAAGCGCTTATTGGGCTTCTCGGTTTATTCTTCACTGCTCGAGGTGCTAAGAAGAGTTGAGGAGCAGAGCAGGACTAAACTATTGGGTCTATAACTACTAAGAGTGCGGTTTGCTAAGAGATAGCGTAACTTGTATTATTCTATTGTTATTATTCCATTGGAACATGCGTTGAAAAGCTACTGTCATTGTACGTCATTTCAGTATATGTCATTCATTTGAAGCGTAAACAACAATAATTTTTTTTTCACTCAAATATGTCGAACTTTGTGCCTGGAAAAGTGTTTTTGCGGGGAGTTCTTCTTCATTACTTTAATATGAAGAAAACTGCTGCCGAAAGTCATCGTATTTTGGTGGAAGTTTATGGTGAACATGCGCTAGCTGAGCGAACGTGCCAAAAGTGGTTTGCACGATTTAAAAGTGATTTTGGCTTGGAAGACGATGAACGTCCTGGGCAGCTAAAAAAGTTTGAAGATGAAGAACTGGAAGCATTACTCTATGAAGATTATTGCCAAACACAAGAAGAGCTCGCAGAATCTTTGGGTGTCACTCAAGCAGCATTTCAAAACGTTTAAAAGCAGCTGGATAGATTCAAAAGCAAGGAAATTGGGTTCCACATGAACTCATGCCGAGAGACGTCGAAAGGCGGTTTTGCATGTCCGAAATGCTGCTGGAACGCCACAAATAGAAGTCATTGTGGCATCGAATTGTCACTAGTGATGAAAAATGGATCCATTACGACAACCTTAAGCGCAAAAAATCATATGTGAAACCCGGCCAACCAGCCAAATCAACGGCAAAGCCGAATATCCATGGCGCGAAGGTAATGTCCTGTATTTGGTGGGATCAGATGGGTGTGCTGTATTATGAGCTGCTAAAAGCGGGTGAAAACATCAATGGACAACGCTACCGAACACAATTAATCCGTTTGAAGAGAGCAGTAGCAAAAAAAAAAACGCCCGGAATATGCGACCAGACACGAGGTAATAATTTTCCATCATGACAACGCTCGGCCCCACGTTGCTATTCCGGTTAAGAACTATTTGGAAAACAGTGAATGGGAAGTCTTACCCCACACGCCTTATAGCCCAGACCTTGCCCCTTCTGACTACTATTTGTTCCGGTCGATGCAGAACCCCCTTACTGAAATACGGTTCACATCTGGGCAGAATATTTAAAACTGGCTTGATTCATTCTTGGCTGCCAAACCGGCGCAGTTCTTTTTGGATGGGATCCACAAATTGCCAGAAAGATGGGGAAATGTCATAGCTTCAGATGGGCAATACATTGAATAATACTATTGTACATGTTTTTCTTAAATAAACGTTCAAATTTTGAAAAAAAAAATCCGCACGAAAATAATTATGTACCCAATACTTTTACACATTAGCACTTTTTCCGAGCTGATGGAATTATTTTCCTTTCATTTTAAGTAGAAGATCCTAAAAAATCGAGACACGAACAATTCTCAATAAGCGTTTTTCATTGCAATAGGTCGTTGATGATGGAATGTCGTATCGAAAGTTAAACCAAGGCCAGCACAAATCTGGTATCCTACTCGTAATAGGATACTTACAGATTTTGGCAAAATGTCCATTTACCAAAAATTCGTGCAATTGAAATCTATGGATCTGTTCTCAATGGATAACAAATTGATAATAATAAAATGAATACTCTGTGTTGACAGAGCTTAGCTATGGTTGCAAAACACTTTTTAATTTTTATTACAATAATAAGAAATCATTATTCTGAAACATCTGATTCTGTACATTTATTCGTAATTGATAGTACGCCTGGACCGTAAAACGGAAACGAGAGTATCTATTAACCTCATTAAACGTTAATAGTATAACTTATTGAGAAGACTTCAATGGAGTGGTGTATAATGCTTCTTTAACATAATGCTTTCGTCTGCAGTTAAAGCTAAATTTAAACACACCACCAAAACTTAAAAACTTTGCATTCTTGATATGTGTGTCAATGGTAACTTACGTTGGAATGTTATAATCGATACCATCAAATGTCTCTAAAATATTTAGGTTTCCTCAAGCGGTGTAAGATATATTTCATTTACAAACAAACAAAAAACTTATAGGTAATAACGATATTGCCTTGTTAATTGGTACCCTTTTCATACA
Source organism: Volucella inanis (assembly GCA_907269105.1). Classification (NCBI taxonomy): domain Eukaryota; kingdom Metazoa; phylum Arthropoda; class Insecta; order Diptera; family Syrphidae; genus Volucella; species Volucella inanis. The sequence goes on along the minus strand of OU026157.1, from coordinate 91,754,779 downwards.
TGAAGTGTATCTTGTCTTTTTCGAATTTCAAAAATTCAATTCAAATTCCCTATGAATGAAATTGCAGCTGACTTATAGAAAACCTTGACGAGATCTTTATTTGCTATGCATTTACTAAGACCTGCAGTCGTTCAAAAACAATGTAGATACATCCGTGTCTCTTTCTTGCGGCTCCAATTTTTCTTCGCCCGTCCGCTGTACAAACATTATAAACATGAGAAATTATTATTGTAAAATGTTAGAACTTGTTCTATTGAAAGGAACATCACTTTATTTTATCCAGTTACAATTTACAATCCAATCGTTTTTCTCAATCCATTTTACTTTTCTTTATCTTTTACTTAAACCACTTTGTGACTACTCACATTTCAAATTCCACCTTAGAACTAATCGAGATGCCGAAATATATACTCCCCTTACATCTTTTGAGAATATTCTGTACCATCCAGAGTTCCATACAAATTTTTATTTTGCTAGAAAATTCGATTCCATTCTTCACTCTTCAATGGGCGCCTTTGGGCTCATTAGGTGGGGTTCCGAATTTAGTTTCACTTAGCAACCGAACTGTTTGACCAAATAAGATCTGGGATTGTGTATGTCCTGTTGAACTATGAACAGCATTTCGGTTGGCCAATAAGAAGAGGGGAATGTGTCGATTCCAGTCGCGCTGGCAGTTGCCGTCGACCGTAGACAGATTTTCGTTCAAGGTTCTATTGAATCGCTCTACCATTCTATAACATTTAATGTGAAGTGGTGTTGTCCATGTCTTGCTTAATCGTAAATATTGGCACACTTCCTGGAAGAGTGTAGCTCCTTTGGCACCCCAAAACTGCTCATCCAGTTGTTGACTTTTTGTTCTGTGATTGTTCTTATGATTTGGGATTGCGAAAACTTCCGGCCATTTACTGAAGTTATTCTTGACCACGAGGGTATATCGGTTGCAAACGAGATAATGTTCCATCTGCACTTTTTCATTTTCTCTTTAGGAAACCATCTTGCACACAAAGCAAGTTAAACTGTCTCCAGTATGCTGCAGTCCAATATCTCCTGCCAACTTGGTCTTTCTTCGTGTTCTTTCCAAGCCAATATTGGTCCGATGTCATTATCTGTCTGTTTGGAGGAACGGATTTCAACTGTCATAATTATTTGGATAGTGGCCTTTACTTCCTTAGGATTGCAGTGTTTACATTTGACTCCGCACTCTCCGACGAGAGAGAGCATCAGCGTTTAATTGGAGTTTTCCCTTACCGTGTTTCACTTTAAACTTGTTGAACTCTGCAGGGTTTTTAAATTGTAGTAGTCATTTCAGAGCTTCGTGGTCAGTGCGAAGAATGAACTTTTGTACATAAAGGTACTTATGAAAATGTTTCGTAGCTAGAATCAAAGTTAAAAGTTCACGCTGAATTACGCAGTAGCTCTTTTCAGGTCTGGAGAGTACCTTGTCTTAATATGGTACCACTTTCTCCTGACCATCATGAACTTGAGAGATCACTGCTCCGACCCCAACGTTCCTTGCGTCTGCGTCCACTACGAACATTTTTTCGGGTGTGGGGTAACCCCATATTGGGTTTGGACATTGCACATCTGCCTTTTGAGAGCTTGGAATGCTTTTTCACACTCTCCAGAATTGTCGGCCTATTTCCGTTATTTGGTGCAGGCTCTTCGCAATATCAGCAAAATCCCTTACGAACCGCTTGTAATACATGGCAAGTCCCAAGAAGATTTTCATTTATTGTTAATCTTTTGGGACAGGCCAGTTTTTTACTGCTTTGATTTTGGCAGAAGCCGCGCTCACTCCTTACGCCGAAATAATGTGGTCCAAATATTTTACTTCCGAACGGAACGAGGCACTTTTTTCTGGGTTCAGCTAACAATTAGTCTCCTCATTAAATGTTATTGACATCTTTTTGATCTGACCGAGAATCTTCAAAAAATGTGTCAAATAAAAGCGATTCTCAACATGGTTATCAAAATCGAAGCTCTGCGTAAGATATAAAACTAATCCTAAAGGTTAAACGTTCTCAAGGGTATAATCACACGCAAACGTATCGGCAAAAAGAGCCATGTTGTGTGAAATGCACAGGAAATCACCCCTTCAAACACTGTGAAGTAAGCAAGAAAACCTCTGCAACTTATAGTACATTAATTACAAAGGAGAACATCCAGCTAATTATCGAGGTTGCGAAGTAGCTAGGGAGTTCCAAAAAAGGCGAGATAGATTTAAAAAACCGCAAAATCAGCGCTCAAAATATCAGGCAAGGAAAAGCCTTAGCCCGTAAATTAAAAATAGCTAAAAAAAATCCATCGGGTTCCAGTCACAAAAATATAAAAGAAAAAGTGTTAAAAGAAAAACCATCAAGATTAAGAATGCAGTTACCTCGCATACTTTTATATGCCCAAGCCGCAAAATTACATAGCGAAAGGACCGAAAACTTGGCAGACCCTCATGTTTTCTTTGTTATATTTGAGAAACTAAAGAAGTAAAGCAAAATAAATAAAATAAAAAAATTGCTAAAATCGACAATGAATGAATGAATGAATATAATAACCTAGAATGCTGACGGCTTATCCTTCTGTCTGAGCATCGAACTTGTCGAGTTGTAGGGGCTGAGTAAAGTCAATGAATCTCGAGAAGTTTCTCAAGACGAGTCCTGAAACTAAAGGATGCTCCCTCTCCTTCTCTTTCCACCCTCCTGACCTATCCTTTCGTCCTGGGCTGGTTCAAGATGTCATACGACCCGTGCCGATGATCAACCTGGCTGAGAGCCCAGCATCTCTAAAAATAGCTCAGTTGCAAACGGAGTATCCGCATACCTGGCGACCTCCAGTTTAGCTAGAATTATCCACCTAGGAGCTTTCTTCTACAATGACTTAAATGATCTAAACAATATAGACGTTAACAGACTCCTGTGCTTCAAATTGGTTCCATGAGTAAGAGGATCATAGATCTACGTAGCAGTACAACGCGCCAATAGGCCTAAGTGGGTTGGTTCCCAACCGCCACTCTTACCTAACCTAACTAACGGCCTTTTACAACACCTTGGCGAATTAGAAATATTTATAGGAAAGAATAATATTAACATTTGCTTAATCCTGAAACCCATAGGAAAAGCGGATCGTGCGCAAAAATTCGAGGCATTAGGGACTATTACTCTTACCATCCATCTAAAAAAGCGAAAGATATATTACCCTTGTATAGGGCGATTCATCGTGAGGTTTGATTTATAATGTAACATAAAATACATAAATTTGAAAGTGAACTTAAAATTGTTATTATCAGTTAAAAGGACAATTCATGGCATTTTTGAAAATGATATCATGTAAATGTTAGCCACGATTACGTACGAGGTGGTCCATTCGGAAGGTCCAATTTTGGGCGACTAGCTCGAGCATAGCGACTGGTATCTCGCGGATAACAAGAGTAATGTTGGCTTCTAAAGCGTCAATCGTAGCTGGCTTATTCCTGAAGATCAGAGACTTTAACATATCCCCATAGAAAAAAGTTCGAAGATGTGATATCGCGCGATCAAGGCGGCCAATTTACCGTAGCAAAACGTGAAATTAAGTGCTCACCAAAATGATTTCTCAACAAGTCCATTGTTTCATGCGCTGTATGTCTCGTAGCGCCGTCTTGTTAAAACAAGAGCTCACCGAGACCATGTGCTTGAATTACAGGAAGCACATAGTCCGTTTATATGGCGCGATAACGGTTACCATTATTTGTAAGAAAAAGACATATTTTCCTTATTATTTCAAGTCATTTACTGCCCACCGTGATCCGCGTTCAAAAAGAAAAATATATTTAAACCACTTATGCATTTCACAGAAATGTACAATGCTCTATGAATCTGGTATGGAGCACAATTGTGACGTAAATTTGACAGGCAAACCAATAAACTGGCTGACTGATACCACAAAATATCCAGACCTTATCGATTTCTTCGTGTCAAAATTTCATAAAAGTTGATGAAAGCTTTTACCTCTCCTCTGATAATTTTCCAGTCATTTTAACAATGAGTGCAACTTTATTTGAAAAACAAGAATCAGGAAGACAGTTTGGCAGAAATACTAATTGAGAAGCCTTTAAAAAAGAAATTGAAGAAAAAGTAGAACTGAACGTACCACTTAAGACACCTTATGAACAAGAGGTCGAGGTTGACCACTTCGTTAAAATCGTTAAATATGCCCTATCAAAGGAAGAAACCAACATACTACGATCTAAATTATTGGCCGGAGATAAAAGAAATGATAAGGAAAAAAGAAAAGCTCGTAAGAAATGGTAACAAGGTCGTGCCCCACAGTATAAAACACGTTTGAATAACCTATGTAACCCGCTGAGAGATACTACTAAAAAGTTAGTGCAGTGCAGTAGACACGTGTGTATCTTGAATCTAATTATTCGCTTTAGAAAGCCTTCAAAGATACTAGAAGACCTAAAGTCTCTATGCGACCAATTAGAAAAAAATAAGAATTAATGGGAAGAGGTCCGGCACTCAACCACACAATATCAGTAAATCGGAAAGAGCACTAACGGAACTAATCTTTGAAATAAAGAAATAATCAAAAAAATCCACAAAGTGTTGCCTAGAAAAGCATTAACTAAGCTTCTTTATATTATTAACTCTGCACTGATGATGGAATACGTTCTGAGTAAGTGGGAAGTTGCTGAAATCATAATGGTCTTAAAACCAGGAAAACATCTGAATGACAAGACATCTTAGAGACCGATTTCAATTCCCAATTTTTTTGGAAAATCTTTGAGAGGATAGTTCTGAGAGGAAAAGTTTCGCGAGCAAACACAAAGTTCGATTAAACGGATTCTTTAGCCATCTGCAAACGACCAAACTTTTGGAACTATGTAGTGTGATAAAAGGAAACCGCTTTAAAAAGCAAAACATGCAAGAATTCTCATAAGAAGGTCACCTTATGGTGGGGGTGGCCGCGGTGTAGTGTTATATGCATACACTCCTTAAGCAGAGGGTCGCGGGTTCGAATCCCGTGCCAGGCAATTCTGCGAAAAAGTCTTTTCATAGAATTTGTATGTAGTTATATGAAAATCCCGTCGGCGTCAATTCTGACATGAAGACATAACACTGATGTTGGAGTGGTTACTGGTTGGGCTAAATGTAACGAACTAACAACTAACACGTACTCAAGACCCACTGGTTAAGGAGGATGTACTAGTTCCTCCCGTCCAGTTTGACAACCACCTCTGGGAAAAATATTGAAACCTAATACGCCCGCGCCCTGGAGAAAAAGCCAGTAAAAGGGTATTCATATCCCCTTGGTGCGCGCGAGTTACACAAATGCAAGTCAGCAAATTTGCTGACGGCACATTTATGTTGCTTCGCAACGAATAACAAAAGTGTCAATTAGATTCCGGTGTCAATGGTGCTGTCTGAAGGTCACCGGAAACGGAATGCGTTGACCATATCTATGTTTATGATGACATGAAGTAATATGTTCAAATACAGAAAATAGTCAGTCTTAATCGAGACGACACCGAAAGCAGAGTAGTTTTATTTTTCCATTCGTTAAATAAATATAATTCGCGCGGGATTATAAAAACAAACCTGCCAATCCAGTCTATTTTAGTTTCGGTAACATAAATACGATATTAACATCGTAAGGAGATGTTTTTAGGGAGTAGAAATATCGCGCGCTCGCGATCGTCATAGTACTCATTCCACACAAAGTTAGCTTGAAGTTGGTTGAATGACGTGAAAATTCTGCAGTCTTTTATGAAAAAAAAAAAAAATATCGCAAGACCATCATGTGCAATATAATGCGATTCAGTGAAAAATACCATATGTATACACGCGGAGGTCCCTTGTTAATGAAGTGATAGGGGAAAAATGTCAAACTGAGCTGTCGTTACATAAAGGCTGTCGGATCATATATTTTTATTTTTATTTTTATTTTTTTTTATAATGAGCGCGCGCTCAAGGGATAATTATACCCCTAAAATGTTTAAACACAGCGCCGGCTGAATAAACTTAGGAAGGAGGAAAAGAGAGGTATCGATTTACATTGGTCTTAAATGTTTGTAAGTTATAGCGAATAGGAAATAGAGACCGAGAGGTCGGCATGGTATTCCATAAGCGAGTTATACGGCTTAGGAAAGAATCACGATATTTTAAAATACGTCTGAAAGTGGACTTAAGGGTGTAATGATAAACATTCATAGCGAGACGTGTATTACGGTTAAAAATTTGAAAGAACGGAATGCTACTGGCTCCAAATATCATAAAAGATCAAATTAAAACTTTAATTCACATAAGATGGCGAAATGAACTGGATCAATTAAATCATAAGTTTAGGCTTTCGTCGGTGTCTAAAAGCATTCTTTTAATTTTTTCACCAATTATTTGTTCCGTAAGTTTTTATTTTTGCACAAAAGGCAACTGCATAAAAGGATTTTCTAATATACCTGTACATAAATACCAGTACATCTACGAGTACACATGATACATATGAAAACCAAAGTGTATTTGAAAGTTTTCTAGAACTATTGTATATTATCCGCTTCTAAAATATGTCTGTGTCATACAATTTGTATACGATAATTATGCTCTTACATACGATATACGATGTCTATATGCAAGTATATACATACATATATACCATACTTCAACTTGACAACTTTATCCCCTATAAATTTGCTGTTATTCACTTACCCTCTAGCAGGATTGGTATATTGATCAAAATTTCGCTATACTATAAATGGGATTCCATTGGCATTTTCATACCATTTCTTATCCAATCTAATTATCCCTGCTTGAAGTAATTATAGGTCGGGAACAAACTAACCAGTATTTCAAGTATATCAGCGAGATGTCGAACAGTTCGGCGAATAATACATATATACGAGAAAAAGTCATGGGGGATGTCTCAGAACTCTTTTATTTTGTAATCTTGAGGCGATGGTATTGAGGGTGTCACCCCAAATAGACTTGAAGTACTCTTATAGTTACTTATGAAAACGTAGCTACTCGTAGCACCCTTTTACTTTGGTGAGGCAATTTTTATTTCGAAATTAATCAGATTTTTAATTTATTTAGGGTTAAGTTATTTGCACACGGAGGAAACACGTCTATTTATGTAAATGCATGTTTCTGCATATGTAGATTATATTATGTACTCGTATGCTTTCGTTTCAAATACGAATTTATACATACATGCATAGGTATTATATTTGAAACATGTTCTACGCAGAAAAGAAAAATTTTATTGGGTATATACAAATATTGTACTCATATGTACCATAGATACAAGTTGGAGAGTTGAGCTAAAATCGTGTTGAAATATCAAGTCATGTAATTCTGCCCATATAAATAGTTGAAAAGTTGAGTTGAAAAATTACACAATTAGAAAAGGTAAAATTCTATCATTTTCCTACGTGTAAATAAAACCAGCAATTAAGCGGTGGTTATATATATGTATGTAGATACATACTTCAAGGCATCTTTTTAACTAAGCTAAGTATCAAAATTGGAGCTAAGTCCAGCCAATTCATATCGTTTAAATGATAAAATCTAGATTGACTTGATGCTTTCAAACAAGTTAAACTGAGCTAAAATATGCAGCACCGGCTAGAAATACACTTCAATAAGTTAATATTTAGCCGAACAAAAAATCCTATCCAGGGGGCACTGGATACACTAGCTACTTCTTTTGATTTTGAGTTCCCATTTAATTTCCTTGTCACTGTCCAAAATTCAACTGAATTTCTGTTTTGGCTCAATAACAATGCCCATTTTTCTTCCTGTGCTCGTTTCTTTTCTTTACACATCTCTTTGTATTGTTTGCTCCTTAAATCGTACAGGTAGCAGGTTTTCGTTTGAGAGAAATTCTTGGATTAGATCGCTTCCAATCATGATCGTGATTGGAAGATGATCCGAATATGTTGCATCCCCAACCACAAAGCCTTTAAGGCTGATAAGGTTGATAATAAGCCCATAATTAATTGTGGAGCTGCCCTGCTTCCCAGTAAATGTTAATTCACCCCTTTTGTCTTCGCCCGCGCTTCCATTCAAAATGCTCAATCCAAATTCGTTGTACGATTCAATGAGTTTTCTTCCTTCAGCATTTACTTTTGCGTCTTTAGAGCTCCGTTTACGACTTCCAAGTATCATATCCGGTTCCAAGTCCGCTGTCCTTGCATTTAAGTCTCCCATTATTATTAAGTTATGTGATCTAAGGGAGCACAAAAAGTCATAGAATTTTATATAGTTGCCAATGGTTGCAATTCAAGTAAATAGGCACAATATATAGAAAATTATTAGCGTTTTTTAATTTTATGTACAGATTTAATGTGCAGGAAATATTTCTTTTTTTATTGCAGTTAGTGTTCCACCGCTTGCTCTGCCTCTGTTTGCTGACTTCTTTGAAGGAATCCAAAAACACTCAAACGAAGAAAAATATTTTTCGAAGTTTTTTAATTTGTTCTCCTCCACATGTGTTTCCAATAAAAAAAAAACAATATCAAAACAATACAAATATTTTAAAAATCCAGGAAATATTAATTTCATACCAAGTCCACCAACATTAAACGATACAATTTTATGATTATTTAAAAAAAATTATTTTCGGTTTATATTCGCAATGACATTCCTGTACTACTGGTTTGAGCCATTGTGTTGCCAGTTTGATTCGGATTTTCACTAACACCTGTCATGGGGCTTGATCCTGTCAAAGTGTTGTCATTGTTAATTGTATCCTTCCTACTCGGTAAACATATTTTTGAAAAGATTAATCGATATACCAAAGGTTTCACTAATTTTTTTAAAACCACAGTTTTTTCCATGTCATAGACCGAGTGTGTCTTCCCATGTAAATTCAAGATGTTCAATAAATTTCTTTTAATTTGTTTGACCGTGTTTGACAATTGTCCTGACGTGCAACAATCGCTTTTCGCCTTCGGATGCCCGGTGGATAATCTTTTTGTATTGAATTACTACCACCGTGTGGCGCTCCCATTGTTCCGATTTGAGTTCTGTTAAGTTTTGAGTTAAGTTTTTGTTAAGTTGGTATATCTGTTGTTGACATTCCCTCTAAATCTTGACATTTACAAAAGTTACGTAGCTAAGAGTACATTTATCTCTGTGTGTGTTAACGATTTTTTACAATTTTAGAAATGGATTTAAATTTGCAGTAACGAACTTGTATTAAATTTTGCCCAGATTAAATGGTACGCGAACGTTGGAAATGTTGGAAAAGTGTTTCGGCTGTGTTTCACTGGTCGTTTATCAGTGGCACGAGCGATTCAAAAGTGGTCGCGAGTCAATCGAAAATGATGAAGGCATGGCAGACCATCGACATCGAAAATTGACGAAAACATTAATGAAGTAAAAGAACTGTTGGTCAATAACCGGAAATTAACCATCAGAGAAATAGCGGAACTTGAACATTGCCTATGGATCCGTCATTGCAAGAGCAATGACGTCGATGAAGAACCTGATATCTGGGACTTACACCCCAATTACCTTTCCCACGAGATTGCGTTCTGATGGCTTCGTTCCGCCGGAAGCATTCTTCTACGCAGATCAGATAGGGTTGATCTAGGATAGAGAAGTGGAGAAGATGGTTCGTCGTCGTTTCCGTCAAATTTCGGATCAGCCTCACTGGGCAGAGCTGACCAGTCTATTTGCACTGTAAAATGCGATAGCCAGCTTACATAGGCTTAGGTTAGCCTTTAAAAAATATATACATATATTGGTATATACAAAGGTATATACTAATATATGTTTATTATTGTGTATAATGTCTAGGTGTGTATATGTGTGTATTGTATATGTAGGTTAGATAGACTAAGGTTTATTTTAAGTTAGATATTAAGTTTTTATAAAAATTTAAAAATAATGTCCATATGCTAAGTTTTTTGCTAACAATATTTTTCCTAGCCTTAAGTATAGAAAATAAATATTATAAAATGAAATAAAATGTAAATAAAGTCGAATGACATATATATAAGAATTTAGAATAGCTTAGAGTGCTTGTGTGGGTCCAGCAAGTTAGTATAAGATTGTTAAGTAATTTTAAGCTAGCATTTAAGCATTTTTTGGTAGTATGTTAGAGTTAATGATTAAGAAAATAAAATGCATATAAAACTGAAAAACAAAACTGGAATTTAATTCCTCCAAAAACACCATGCTGTCTGTTGGCGTTACAGCGAAATTAAAATATCCAGCCATTATCCATTTATGGCACATACATCGCCGTAACCGAAAAACTTTCCATTCTCGGTATATGTGTTAATAACAACTTGTGTTGAAATGATCACATATTCGATGTCGTCATAAATGGAATACAAATGCTCGCTCCTAAGTGCTCTAAGACCTCTCTGCACCTGACAGATAGGATTTAAACCCGTGCTATGATAATCCTAGGTTTATTTTTTTATAATTTGCGCGCGCTCAAGAGATGTATGTACCCTTAAAATGCTTGCACACAGCGCGGGTAAATGAAAATCAGGGAAGATGGAAGGAGATGTACCCATGGACGTTGGTTTTAGATGTTTGAAGGTTATAATGACTAGGAAATAAAGAACTGGGCTGGGAATTCCATAAGTAAGTTGTACGACTTATTAACGAATCACGATATTTTAGAGTACGTCCGAAAGTGGGTTTGAGGATACACTGATGAGCATTCATAGCGAGATGGTTGTAAGTTGGCTCTATGGAGCACTGGAGGTAAAAGTAGCGATAAAACAGGGTGAGACACGAGACATTCCGTCCATTGTCTGAGTGATCACTATGAGCAGCTGTAGATATGTTTTTCGCACACCCGACCAGATGTGGGCATTGTACTCCAATTTCGTTCGGATAAATGCCTTGTACATATATTGAGGCCAGGTCAGAGGGGTAAAGTATTTCTTACATACCGTAACATCGGTCTCGGTATAAATGCTCATCAGTACACTCTTAAGCCCAAAAATATCGTGTTTCATTTTTAAACCATACAACTTGCTTATGGAATGCCCTGTCGAACAGAAATTACAATTTCTGTTTTCGAAGATAGAGCAATTAATATGACATAATACCTACTCATGTTCTAAAACACAATACAATTTAAATATGAATATTAATGCATGAGCATGATTTGTGTCGGTACAATGCGCATTTCTTTAGAGAAAGGAACTTGAGGAATATATGTTACACAATCCTTGGTAATCAGAAGCATTACTATTAACGCCAACAGTAACTATGCTTTGACATCGTTTTAAGTTTTAATAAAATTATGTTGGTGGCCTCATAAGAGCAGTCTTATGCACAAAGTATAAGTATATATGTATATATACACACATACATGCCGTTGCACTCCGTTTGTACAAATACAAAATAGTGTTGAAATTATGCAAACATTTCAATTTGAAATACTAAAAAAGTACACGTAGTTCCAAAAAATAAATGTGTGTCTATTTTCTCTTTTTTGTCAAAACTACCATATGAATGGAAGCCAATGGAGCTGATCTTTTTAACTAATAGAAAGGTTTACTTTTTTTTCTAAATACCAATAGTACATACATTTATTTTTTAAAATGAACTTTAAAGGACAGTTAGGATAAAAAAAAGAACTGAAAAAGGAAAGAAAATTGTTTTCACAAAAAACTGTTTTAATAATCCTTCGTACAATTCTTTATGCATAGCTCGTAAGCTCTATAATCCCACAATACATGTTTTCCTGAAGAATGGATCAACTTTATTACCCCTGTCCACTGATTATCTAGAAAACTCACATCTTAGCGACTTGCTACCACCAAGCTCTTCAAATGGCTGCTAGCGAAAACACTTTTTATCGAGGTAGCGAGAGTAGAGGCAATGCCCAATGTGCCCATCTAAGACATTACTCTCTAAAATGCGCATCTTCTTGTTTCTGCATGCTCGATCATAAAACGCGAAAATAAAAGGAAACTGAACCCTCCATATGTTATGCTAACGTCTTCATTATTAAAGAACGATAACGATCTACGATATTTCTTTTTCGAAGTCAATTAAAAGTCTTAAAACTAATATTTAAAATGGCAGCAATGCTACACAGAAGAATGTTCGTACGAGTATGTGTATTCATGTACATGTGAATAGATGCAGCGTCAGCATTTATCTATTCGTTCGAAGTTAATTAATTTTATCTAGCAGTATAAATATAAATCATATAATATCCGGCAAGTGCATAGGCAATGCATCTACAAAAAATGGGCCAAGACATAGTCTCTTTCACTCACTTTGTCTTCCTTGTTAATTTGTGCACATCGAAAGGTGACTTAAATTTTTACACGTCTCTAAATGGCCGCCTTTTCATTATTATTCATCAGAAAATTACACTTTTGGAGATTTTCCATTGCCCGTTAAAATCGACTAAATCTATACTATATATCACTTAATTTAGATTACAATAAACTGCTTCAGTTTCATTTACTGCAAATACTATCTTTTTTAAATTAAAATCAAAACATCCAATAACAACCGTTAATATTATAGCTAGTATAGAAAAAAATCCACACGATGCCCTTTCGAACCCTTATATTCATACCTGGTTGACCTTCAAGCTGTATTTACATAAAAAAAACTGATCTCCCTGATCGTCATTGTTTAGTTCTTTAGGAACGGAATTATAATTTAACTTTTTTTTTTGAGTAAAAAATGAGCTTAAAATTCAGGTACCGAATACCTGGGTACCCACATTGATAATTAGGTATATAGAATATAGTCATTCCATAAATTTAACAATATTTTTTGAATGTTCATCGCAAACCGGCAATTAACATTCACTGCAGCTCTTGCGCGTTTTCTTTCGTCTTTTTATTTTCATTTTGTGACAAATATGACAGGATCCTGTGACTTTCTTCCTTCCCGCTTAGTCAAATAAATAATTAATACAACTTAGTTTGCGGTTTGCTAAGAGATGGCGTAACTTGTATTATTCCATTGTTATTACTCCATTGGAACATGCGTTGAAAAGCTACTGTCATTGTACGTCATTTCACTATATGTCATTCATTTGAAACGTAAACAACAATAATTTTTTTTCACTCAAATATGTCGAACTTTGTGCCTGAAAAGTGTTTTTGCGGGGAGTTCTTCTTCATTAGTTTAATATGAAGAAAACTGCTGCCGAAAGTCATCGTATTTTAGTGGAAGTTTATGGTGAACATGCGCTAGCTGAACGAACGTGCCGAAAGTGGTTTGCACGATTTAAAAGTGGTGATTTTGGCTCGGAAGACGATGAACGTCCTGGTCAGCCAAAAAAGTTTGAAGATAAAGAACTAGAATCATTACTTTATGAAGATTGTTGCCAAGTACAAGAAGAGCTCGCAGAATCTTTGGGTGTCACTTAAGCAGGCATTTCAAAACGTTTAAAAGCAGCTGGATATATTCAAAAGCAAGGAAATTGTGTTCCACATGAACTCAAGCCGAGAGACGTCGAAAGGCGGTTTTGCATGCTGGAACGCCACAAAAGGAAGTCTTTTTTGCATCGGATTGTTACTGGTTATGAAAAATGGATCCATTACGACAGCCCCAAATGCAAAAAATCATATGTGAAACCCGGCCAACCAGCCAAATCAACGGCAAAGCCGAATATCCATAGCGCGGAGGTAATGCTCTGTATTTGGTGGGATCAGATGGGTGTGCTGTATGAGCTGCTAAAACCATCAATGGACAACGCCACCGAACACAATTAATCCGTTTGAAGAGAGCAGTAGCCGAAAAACGGTCGGAATATGCGACAAGACACGAGGCAATAATTTTCCATCTTGACAACGCTCGGCCCCACGTTGCTATTCCGGTTCAGAACTATTTGGAAAACAGTGGAAGGGAAGTCTTACCCCACCCGCCTTATAGCCCAGATCTTGCCCTTTCTGACTACCATTTGTTCCGGTCGATGCAGAACGCCCTCACTGAAATTTGGTTCACATCAGAGCAGAAAATCAAAAATTGGCTTGATTCATTCTTGGCTGCCAAGCCGGCGCAGCTCTTTTGGGATGGGATCCACAAAATGCAAGAAAGATTGGAAAAAGTCATAGCTTCAGATGGGCAATACTTTGAATAATACTATTGTATATGTTTTTTTTAAATAAACGTTCAAATTTTGAAAAAAAAAACAAACGAATTAAAATATGTACCCAATAATAAACAGTTTTACATGATTTACAATAGTTAAAATTGTTTATTTAAGTTTTTAGATAATCATCCATTCCAAAATTATACAAACTTATCATTGTTATTTTTATTTTTATTTATTTATTTATTTTTTTTTAAGAACTTTTCACTCAAGTATATATACTTTACACTTATAGTATAGTGCCTGAGTTCGTGTAAAGTTTTTTTTTTTTGTTTTCGTTGATCGTCTGAGTTTTTGACTAACTTGCTTATAAAAGTATTTAAAATACTAAGATGTAAATTGCTATAATATTTATTCCTTTATTTTTTGTTATAACTAAAATATTTAGCACAATATCAGAAAAATATATTTTTCTTTATAAAAGGTAAGTTTCGAGCCCAGTTCAATATTTTTATTTATTAACAAAGGTAGAAACCTAATACTTAGAATATCAAATATGCGTTTTCCTGGTCAATTCTTTAATTACGGATATAAAACTATAATATATTCAATCACTGGATCAAAAATTACGGAATCCTTTCTTAAATTTTTTGGAGGATTTCTATTAGCTTAGTACAATAGTATTCAAAATTGGCCAAACTATTTTTATTATTAATACAAAACTTGTCTTCGAAATTAAAATTGAATGTTTTATCCAAGGTCTGCCTTTGAGCTTTTTCAAAATATTTATTTATCATTAGTTCCAGACATTGATCTGTAGGGTCTTCAATTTTTAAAACAAAAAGACGTTTGTTTTAGATATTAACAAATATTTTGGATTTAATTTTGATACCATTTGGAATTAAAATCTATATTTATATTTATAGCGCTATAAAATATACTTTAAAATCGTTTATGTTTTTGGATTGTTGTCCCACGAGCGGTTCCGGTTGCGCCGTATATAACACATATACATGTGTTATTCCTTCTCGTTATTTCGGAATGACATCTCCGGCCTCATAAATGTGCCTCGTCACTGAGTGTGATTTTTTCGTGAGAATCTGGATCTTCTTCATTTTCAAAAAAACCAATCAGCGAAAATTCGATGTGACCAATGGTAATTTGGTGATCTTATAAGAACGAATAGCCAAGTCTTTTTGCAAAATAAGCCACGGACTACGGAGACGTCCGGCGTGAAATTGATTAGTCTTAAATTACAGACACCATCCGTTTGCAAAACGATTGTAACGGCCAAGAATTGCAGTTAACGCACGTAACGTAAAAAACGGGCTGCATCTAATGAAAAACCTTTTAAACAACACTGTGAATTAGTGGAGGTTTGTCTGGGTTTGTCAGCCCGACGTCTTGGCTAAGGAGAATATTCCTAGCAAACCTAGAACTTGCACCTAAATCCCGATAGAACCCTCCTTCCCAAAAAAATATTTTGAAAATCATCATATTCAGTAACCCAACCCTTCTGACTCAGGACTTGGAGGTCGCAAAACTGGAGGAACAGGGACCCTTACAGATGCCCACATATCGTGATCAATAAGGAATCACTTAACCCTAAAGCGCGTACTAAAGTTGTGATCCGGTGTGGTTTCGAGTTAATAAAACTAAGGGTTTAAAAAAAGGATGAGCTGGATAAGCAACCTTCTCTTCCTTGAATTGAAATTCAGCCTCAGATCCTGGAGCATCGATATTCTTTCTTGAATTGAATAGCAACGGCTCGAATTTATCTGAGGTAAATTAAGTCGAGGGTCTTCATCTCTAACACCCTGTCGGAAATGGAAACTGAAGAGGAATTACAAAAAGATCCTTTACGATCAGATGATAAAGATGAATTCTTGGGCTCATGTTCAGAATCGGAGGATTCGAACAACACCGTGATGCAGGCTTCTCTGGTAAATTGTAGAAATGATGCTACGGTTTATTTAGATTAACCTCCATTACTCCAAAAAGGCCTCGGCCGCACTCATTCAGCGTCTATCTAAAAATGCAGCAGGCATTATCCTTATCCAGGAACCATGGTTTGTAGAAGATTTGGATCGCGAATTTGGGACAACTGAATATGTTCTGCTCTATACAAGCGACAATGGTAAGATTAGAACTTGTATATTAGTGAATCGTAGTTTTAATGTATTCGTACTTTCTAATCTCAGCGACTCCGACATCCGTCCTCAGACAGGAAATTACCAAAGGAACCTAATGGCTGGTATCGTCATATCTTAGCCACGATCATGTGGGCCCTCTCCTTGGTGAAAATCCACAAAAGGTGGTACTGAAAACTGAAAGGCTAAAAAACTTATCTCATCATCGGGAGCGCCATCGTAAAACATCACATGGTATGGGGCAGTACCGACACCAACGGTAAAGCTGAACCACTTTTTGATTACATTATAAGTATGTACTAAAAGTATTGATTGCAATATTGGCAATAAGCATACTTTCATAACTACAGTGGATCCTAAACGACCTGAAGTAGCTCCCTATTCACGGCCAGTCATAATCTTAGCAGGATTACTGCAATTATAACCGAAATCTACGGTCTGATAACAAGAGACCATACAAGTCTGCTGGTCACCATTCCCTTGTTACGGAGAAAAGTTGATGCAATTTTCATTTCCAAAGCTGAAAAACATTCTTATGATGTCCCAATGGATCTCAAACCTATAAGTCTATCATCCATCCTTCTGAAAACTCTAGAACGACTGATTCATATCCATATACGATTTAAAATTAATGTTTATATTAATTATATTAATAGCATTAATGGACAAAGAGGGTGCCTTTAACAATGTCAACATATCCGCAATTATGTCATTATCTGGAGTTGAGAAGCCTTATGCTAAATAGCAGAATTATCAACTCCAAACTAGGTGTGATTTCTGCCAAAAGCTGTGCCAGGAAAGGTACGCCACAAGGTGGTGTCTTTTCATCATTTCTCTGGAACTTAGTGGTCAATGAACTGATGATATACCCGAAAGCGGATGGTATCAGAGTATATTAAGCATCTTAATACCATTAAAGAAGTCTTACACCTAAATATTAGCAGATTAACCCGTTCGGCGGTTCGCTGTTGATTGAAAGTAAACATCCATAAAACTGATCTTGTTCTTTTTAGAGGATATACAAAATTCCAGTCGTAGACCCTCCCTCAATGAACGGTACCAGTTTAGTCTTCTCTGATAAAGCGAAATATCTGGGTCTCAGTTTTAACAGAAAACTAAACCAGAAACTTAATATTCAAAAAAGAGTAAAAAAAGCTACAGTAGGTCTATTCTCATGCAAACAAAAAAAAAAAAAAAAAAAAAAAAAAAAAAAAAAAAAAAAAAAAAAAAACATTTGGAATAAATAGGGCTTTCAATATCGCATTACCCACTGGCTATGTGCCTCGGCTTTAAAACCAATATTTACCTACGTGATGATTGTTTAGTGGACGTCCTTAAACAATGCAGTTAGCTGCAGAAAACTAAGCAAAGTCCAAAGAACAGCATCTCTGTATATAGAGGAAGCTGAACGTACTATTCTGTTTCACTTTCACTTTCAGAAGGTAAGTGTCTTCAAGCCTGGCTATTCATCTTGCAGCTACTGCACAGTAGTTATATTTTTAATAGACTAGAAATCCTTCCAAAGAACATGGATTACACCATGCCTTTATATTGGTTTGACAAAGACTTTCATGTAAGCATCCCCTCTAGATCATTCTGGAAGGAAAATACTTTCATGGATGATAAGCCCATTCTTTTCTATACGGATGGAACCAAGACTGATGGCGATAATGGTGGCTGTATTTTCTCAGATAAGCTTAATATAAGACTCTCCTTCCGCCTGCCAAATCACTATAGCGTGTTCCAGTCGAAAATTTTAGCGATTAAAGCAGCCCTGTCTTTGGTGAGGAAAAACATGATATCTGGAAGGGATATTCGCATCTTTTAGGATAGTCAGGCCGTAATCAATTCCGTGGACAAAGTCTCACAAAATTATTATACAGGCCTTGAATACCGATCATTTCTTAGACAGATAGCAGAGCAGTTCAACTCTAACCTATTTTGAAACAAAGAAACTCCATGGAATTTTAGGGCCGATGAACTCGCCAAGATTTTAAATACTCTACCTATCCTACCGGAGAAAGATAGCATCAGTAGACTAATCGCTATGTGTTAGGCTAATAGAAGAGCAAGCCATAGATGAACTGTTGAGTCAACCTGTCTACCGACCAAAGAAATCTGGCCAAAACTGGATCTGAATCGCTCTAAGATTCTAAATAGGAAACGTCTCAGCGCTATGATAAATGTCAACACTGGACACTGTCTTATAGGGAAGAATGCAAGAGGGCTTGGTATCTTCAGTAATGATTTCTCCAGAAGCTGCATGCACGAGGAGGAGGGGGAGACAATTCTCTAACTACTCTGTATTTATCCAGCTCTCTTTCAAAGAAGGAACCTCCACTTAGGAGCTTTTTTCTACAATGACTTGAGTCATTTACATCATATGGACGTTAACAGTTTCCTGTGCCTTATCAGTAGATCAAAATAGTTCCAAGAGTAGGAGGATCACAGATTCATGTGGCATCACATTGGGCCAATAGGCCTAAGTTTGTTGGTTTTTCCAACAACCACTCTCACTTCACCTAATCTTCCAGAAAAAATTTTTTCATTTTGCACTAATGATTTTCAGGTGCATTTTTGACTCCAGAAGTTGAACTCGCTCTTCTTGACCAATTTATTTTACTACGTAGTGTATTGTTACAACTTTGTATCAGCACAAATATTCCACGAGTACTGTAACTTTTTCTACAGTAACAGCTTCATATTTCCATAGTTTTCTTTCATTTTGGTTATATCTGGAAGAGGACTGAAGGGTATTTGCCAATGTGAAGCAAAACAGTTTTCAAATTTTCGTAGAAGTCTTTCAACATTACTCGTATTACAATACA
Organism: Volucella inanis; assembly: GCA_907269105.1. Lineage (NCBI taxonomy): Eukaryota > Metazoa > Arthropoda > Insecta > Diptera > Syrphidae > Volucella > Volucella inanis. Next base: position 91,735,800 of record OU026157.1, on the reverse strand, counting down.
AAACACTAAATACCCGTCTTTGGTAAAGTAACTAATAAAATCTTTTTTCTTAGTAAAAAAATATGAGCGTATCATATTTTCATTTAAAATATTCCATTGTTTTAATCTCGATCCAAGAAGTTAAGCCTTGATTTTGAGAGACCTAAATTTCAAACGAGTTCATTCAAATAAGATTTATTGAATAAGGTATAAGGTTATTTCGATCGATTTCAACATAAAAATGAAGAAGTACTTACTTACAACACATTTGCTCGACAAACTTCTTTGACAAAGAAGGTTTTCATTAGGAGGCACTAGAGTTAAAGCATCATTGCTTCGAGCAACTGGTCTTCATGCAGAAAGAATAAATGTAATGTATTTTTATTTATTTATTTATTTTTTTTTTTTTGTAAATCCTCGCGTCATAGTCACACAAAAGTAGCAATCGTTTTCTTGGTTTAGTCGTTTACTCCAAATCATGGGCGTTTCAAAAGACATGGTCTTATGACTTCCTTCGGGACAACCCTTGAAAGTTCTTAAGCAACTGTTACAACATATTTTTGGCAGCCAATATTTGTCTCTTTCATTTTGCATAAGTGCATAAGCTGTTTTCACCAGAAAAGTTATTGCATTCCGTTGATTTTATAGTTTATTCTCCACAAATGTAACAAACAAGCCTGCAAACATCTTTCTCTCTCTCTCTCTCTATCCAATTTTCTGCAAAACTTAGAGTTTTTCGGTTTTAGTTGCTTGAAAAATAGAATGTCTTTCTAGCGCGGTAGAGATTTAACGCCGAACTTTCTGATCGAGAAGCCAATACACTAGCACTTGAGCCACGGCCAACCGCGTTTCCACAGAGCGTTTTTGAATCCTATCTAGATATATTTTAGGAGCACCTAACCGGATATGGGCATTGTTCTCTAATTTTGAGCGGCTGAATGCCTTATAATTATATTGGGACAGATCAGAGGGGGTGAAATATTTCTCACATTGCTTGACGTGACCTAGACGTCTCGTAGCATTTTTGGAAACATCAAATAGTTACGTGGTTGTCCCAACGTAGATTGTCATTGACGCACATACCGAGAATAGAAAGTTTTTTGGTTTCAAAGATGCAAGTGCTATTATACAACAGTCTAATTTTCGTTGATGTATCAATTGATTCAATAGTGGCTTCTCTTTTTAATAACAAAGTCTGCCAAGTCGGAACGAATCAATGATATAATTGCAAGCATTTCCACCACTTTGCCTCACCGCATCATTATTTTTTCCCGTAAGCCAAGTTACTGGGAACACCCAGACTTTGCTTTACTCGTACCATCAGTGTAAGCTAGTTTTTCAGGTTATTCATTTTACTCTAAATGATTTTCGTAGGTGGTTAAAACCAAAAATACCACTTAATTTTCTTCGCCTTTTCCCAATTGGACAAATATTTATATAAAATCTTTTATTACTATTAGATGCTTCATAATAAATTGTTTTGACCATTCTCCACTGCTGTCAGATATGAACTAACAAATGACACTCAAACTGTTTGCCTGAAACATAAAACGCATCCTGTGAGTGAGTTTCAAGAGCTATTGAGAGCTGGAACATTGTCGATAGCATCAATAAACAAAAGTTATTATCTCGTCAATCATTCAGTTGGACTTCAGTAACGAAAGTGAAATTATTCTCCCTAAAAGATGAAGTTTTGTAAAGGTTACTGCAATAAAAGTCATTTAAACATTCTGTTCCACATGAAAGTTTGCTATTGCAGCAGCATGTCCGCATATTATCCATACCTATGTACTATATATTCGAAAATGTTATGTGAGGTGAAATAAATTTGAAGCAAATCTGAATGGAAATTTGCTTTTATTATCCATGATCAAGTATATCTGTATTCCCGTATAAAATGACAGGCGCATTGGAATAAATGACAAAAAGCAAATGGAACCAAGTCATATCAAATATAGATTATCCTGCTGCGGTTGAAAACGTGATATGTTAATAAGAAATTCAGGCAATTTTGACAGAGTGTGGATATTTTTATTCTGTACCTACGTACTTGTATTGATTTGAACACTATGAAATAATATCCATAATTCTCTTAAAACTTCTTGTTTGTTAAATTTTGTATTACGTTTCGGTCTCAGTCATATTCTGGCATGTACAATTGCTGCGTTACAAAGTCTATCTTAACTGTGTGGTCTCCGAAAGGGGAAACGAATTTAAATACTTGCCATATTAAATTGCTACAAGCTAAGGCTTATGTCTTTAAAAAAAATGGAGTCCCTACTGCCAACTTAATGCTCACAAAAAAAGAAGAAGTAGATATAGTTTTTATTTAGAATCCATTCAAAGGGAGATAACCACATAGCTTGGGTGGTGTCAATTGGGGTATAGCTCTTTTTCACGGAATGACATCGTAAAGTCAGAGTCTGAATTCATAAAAATTACAATTCACGCCATGCATTGGTACATGGCCTATGAAAAAAAAAAAATATATATATATAGTGCAGCAACAGAAGATATTTTAATGATAACGTCTGCAGTGATGTTAATGCGAACACATTGCCTATGTCAACAGTGAAACTTTTTCGACAATCTATTTAAAACAAATTTTTTTTATTATATAAGAAGTGTAACACTCATAACAGGCGAGAAGTATTCAAGCCACTTTTGCCACAAGTTTCTAGACCTGCAGTTAATAACTGTGTGGTGTATAATTCTTGGATAAATGGAAACTCGACGCTGTGGGGTAATGAGAATGAAACCATAGAAGTAGTAGTAAAAAGTTGTTTTGTGTATGTGTAAGCACTTATTAGAAAATAGCTAATCTCTATAACTTTTTTGCAATAACACCTGCAAGTAATAATGTTTTGCCTCAAATGAAAAAGCTCTAATTCCTTCCCTTTTCAATGGAAGGTATTTTGCCCAGTTTTTTTTTTTTTTTTGCTTTTGGACAACTTATTTTCGTTATATATTTATATTTTAAATAAAACTTCATTAGTGTTTAGTGTGAAGATATGTTTTATAGTAGATTTTCCGGAGTAGAAGTTATATTAAAATTTGCTAATGATCTGCTATGTACGAGGGCTGTTCATAAGTACCCGGATTGGAAGATAGGTGGCGCTGCTGAGCCAAAATGAGTGTACCATCACAACCTCTTTTGGACTGCCTGTCAAAATTTGGTGACAATCGGACGCTTAGTTTTGTTTTGACACCCATTTCAAAGTATCCCCTTAGTGCTTTTTGCGACCATGGAGAAAGAAAAGTATCCGAGATCCGATTCTTGTTTTAGAGCGGCAAAACCTGCTAGGAAATCCAGCCCATTCGCTATAGTATATATGGTACTCATTCACCTTCCCATACAACCATTTACCATTAGTTCGCACAATTTCATTGTTCTTGATAAACTGCGCCCCGATGGCTCAAAAAGGGTTACCGCAGAGGAAATCGTAGATAAAAGTCCATCATCTCGTATTGGCAAGTCGCCGAGTGAAAATCCGCAAATTGGCTGAGACAGCAGGCATCTTAACTGAACGCGTTGGCCATATCCTGCACGAGATTTTAGGCATGAGAAAGCTGTCCGCATGATGAGTGTCGCGTTTGCTCACACTGGAGAACAACCGCAATCATGAGACCACTTCAAAGACGTGCTTGGCCCTGTTCAATCGAAATCCGGGCTAGTCGATGTGACATGGATTCATTGGTACACAATAGAGACCAAAGAATAATTGAAATAATAGGTTTTACCCGGTGAACGTGCTCCAAAAAAGGCGAATGCCGTGCCTTTGGCCGGAAGGGTGATGGCCACTGTGTTTTGTGACACGCAAGGTGTGATGCACGTCGATTATTTGGAAAAGGCAACAACAATCACAGGAGTGTACTACGTCGATTTATTGGGCCGATTCAACGCCGATTTGAAGATAAAACGAGCACATTTGGCGAATAAAAATGTGCTCTTCCATCATGATAACGCATCGGCTAACATTTCTGCAGTCGTTACAGCCAAATTGGTCGAATTGCACTTCTCCGTATTCTCCGGATTTGGCTCTTTGGCTGCGACTTTTTTTTCTCAAACCTTAAAAGATCGCTTGCGGAAAGAATTACGAGTCGAGCGAGGAAGTTAACGGAAGGTTTTAAAAAAGTTGCATGACTGCTGGGAAAAGTGTATCGAGTAGAAAGGACATTATATTTGCATTTGACATTAAGTTGCGTTGTCATTTGTAATCCGGGTATTCATCAAACAGCCCTCGTATAAACAGTTGAAATATGTAAAAATATGTTACGCGTACAGTAACACCAAATGCCTTATATTTCTCCCATGTGTCTGCATTGGTCCTGCGCTATTTGAGATTGTCTAATGTCGGTAATTAAATATGAAAACTGACGCAAATGAGCTTGCTTCTTATTAGAGTTATTATTATTATTAGTTTGAGGGTTTTCAAAAGCATCAGTAGAGTTTGACATGTAACTTAGTTCATCTAAGCTGTGTACACTTTGTTGTAAGCTTTGTTTTTCAACTTCATCTTCAATTTTTTCGGAGGTGGGTATGTATACACATATAGTATATTGTCTAAGAATGTGCTAAAGGGCAGACCTAGTATGATTTTTTTCGATAGTCTATACCTTCAAAAATAAATACTAAAATTTCAAGTGAATACCTCAAATAGTTTTTGAGTTATAGACTTGTAAAGAGTAGCCGCCTACCGGTCAGAAAATTACCCTTGCTACGGAGTCTGTCATCACCGTACACCATTATAATACGATTCCGGTTTCTGTTGTTGACCTTCAGGTATACAGAAATGCATGAATAGGTCTACTCTTTAGGGATTTTTCATTTATAACTACGTCACATGTTTTCGGAGCCAGGCACATTTAGTTCTACTGTAACCGTTATACTGAGCACGTCGTTATTTAATTCAATAAAAATGAGTGATCAAGCTCTGTATTCAGACCAAAAAAGTACTCACGACATTCCCAGTTTCAAGAAAATGAAAGTTTACAGGAAATCAACATTCGAACAGTCTACTGCGAATACCAGTAAGCCCGCTGAAAAACTATCACAAAATGACACAACTATGACAAAATGACAGAATAATAACGAAAACTACAATGGTTTCCTTTAACACTTTGCTCTGAAACACCTCAAAAGTGGTCTCAAAATTATTGGTATCAAATTATTTGCTACTTCAGTATTCAATGACAGTTATATAGGGTGATTCATCGTGAGGTTTGATTTATAATGTAAAATAAAATACATAAATTTGAAAGTGAACTTAAAATTTTTATTATCGGTTAAAACAACAATTCATGACATTTATTTTTTGAAAATTATAGCATGCAAACGTTGGCGACGACTACGTCTGAGGTGGTCCATTCGGAAAGTCCAGTTTTGGGCGACTCGTTCGAGCATACCGACTGGTATCTCGTGGATAACACGAGTGTTGGCTTCCAAAGCGTCATTCGTAGTTGGCTTATTCCTGAAGACCTGAGACCTTACATATCCTCAGAGAAAATAGTCCAAAAGTGTGATATCGCACAATCTAGGCGGCCAATTTACCGTAGCAAAACGTGAAATTAAGTGCTCACCAAAATGATTTCTCAACAAGCACAGAGCTCACTGAGACTATGTGCTTGAATTTCAGGAAGCACATAGTCTGCTAACATGGCACGATAACGGTTACCATTGACGGTAACAATTTGATTTGCCTCATTTTTGAAGAAATATGGACCAATGATTCCACCAGTCCATAAACCACACCATACTGTTATTTTAAATGGATTTAATGGTAGCTCTTGGTACTTTTCGGGATGCTCATCAGCCCAAATACGGCAATTTTGTTTATTAACGTATCCATTGAGCTGGAAATGAGCTTTATCACTGAACGACGAATCGATTCGTCAATAGTGGTTTCAGTAAGTCGATTATGCGCACCGTAAGTTCCTCGAATCGCACGAAAAACATTTTTCACAGAACGCTGATTTTCGTAATACAGCTGAACAGTTTGGAGACGCTGTTGTGGTGTGAGTTTTTTATGATAACTTTCCAAACGATACTGAACAAAAATGACACAGCAGTTTGATAGGAGTCACGGGTGATCTGTCAAAAAAGCCTATTGAAAATCAACCCTCACGATGAATGACCCTATACATTTATTTACATTTTGGACATTGCAATGTAATACAAGCATGGGGTCATGTAGCAGATAACTTTCACCCTCACCTCGAATTGGCTGCTAGAAAACAGTGTCCTTATAAGGGAAAAAGCTGTTCGTGCCGTCCCAAGATCGAAAGCTTTTGCCAAAGGGGTCCTAAATATGATAGAATAGTTTCCGAAATCTGAAAATTGATCTTCAGTCGCAATATCGCTTAATTTTATCGAAGCTGCATTGCAAAAGTATATTAATGACCTTAAGTTTTAGACCTAATCTGTACGCGATTAAGTAGTCTGTGTACGCTATGTCATGGTGAAGTGAACCTATCAGTTGACTTGTATAATTCATCTTCATTTTTTACGGTGAACTATGTATCTATCTACGAGCATATTAAAAATAATGTACAGAAGTTGTTATCACCACACCTCATTTGGATCTATGCCTGTTATTGCAGTTTTTGTTAGTTATCGGTTTTTCGGGCGATTTTAAGACACAGAAAGTCATTTCGATCTTTCCTTCTAAATATTTTATTTATTTGTGGGAACGTATTCGGGTTGATGGTGCAAACAGCTCGAATTTCGCTGTTCCAATAAGAACTTACAGAATTTCTTTAATTTTCTATCGTTTAACCGACGACTTCAGCGTTATGATCTCCATGTTATATTTATCATACAAGGTCTTAAGTCTCGACAGCAGTCTACTTTCATGTCGGTGCAGTGCGTCAATAGTTGCTTTACGGAATAGATCTTGCCTGTCAGTGTGTTGGTATAGAGGTATCGTTTTGTCCATTTTTTGTTTAATTCTGGAGAAGTGTGTCCAACGCAATCTACTATAATTATAGCAGTGCAATCGAACGAACTAATTCAATTCCGCAGTTTCGTTTGGAACGATTATTTGGGTACTGAGATCGCAATGGTCACTATTATACACAAAAGTGCGTAGATAGCTTAGGATATGTTGGTTAATGCCTGTAAGTTCTATTTGTATGTCAGCAGCAGGAGCTCCAAATAGGACCCGTGTACTATGTGTACACGTGTAGGTTGGTCTTTAAGCAACTTAAATAGTGCGGCTCTTCGTTCGTTGTACATTACGTTGTTAAAAGATGACTCTGCAGTAACAAAAGGTGTATTTGCAGGCATAATCAATCTAAGAACCAAAATATACCCCAAGTAATCTCGATGCTATACCATGGAGCTCTACATTTCCAATTCATAATACCTCAGTACTTTTTTTTGGATCCTCTGCTTCCTAAACTGACAAAACAACTTTAACAACGATGTTGAAGATCGCTATATACTGTCTCGTCTGAGGATTAATAACATATATGAGAATGTACGCTTTTATTTAGTACATCTGGACGTTAAATCTGACCCTGTTTGCATTGATGGAGTGACCACAATAATTGTCCTTATGGTCACACAAAAAGTTGTGGTTAACACAAAAGAGTTAAAGCAAAATTTTCTTCGTTTTCATGAGGCTTCCAATATCTCTCCATTCGATGACGTACATAAATAATCTCTTCGTATGTGCCTCCCATGTGCACTCAAAACACATTTCTCATATTCAACGGGCGCGCTCCAGTTTCAAAAACTACTACTGCTCCTAACCACACTTTGACCCCCTACCTTACCGCATTTCTCTCTATTACCAAAACGTAAGAGGATTGCGCTCTAAGATCCCTACCAAATTCATTAACTTACAAAAGCTTTCCTACAAAATCTTTGCCTTTACTGAATTAAATTTGCATTCCGACATTAAAAATAATGAAATTTTCAGTTAAGATTTTGAAGTTCTTCGTAACGACGGTCTTAAATGATTCTTATGGTCGCGGTATCTTGTTGATGATTCACACTAGTCTTGGCCCTATACCTATCAAAACCTCTCATTCTTAGAATAGGGTAATTGTGGGAGAGATATCGCGTCGGCATAGATACCACACTAAAACAAACTCATACATCATCCGCGCAAAAAATTTTGTTTTGCTTTTAGTCCATTAGGTATTCAAAGGAAAACGTACGAAAAAAAACTACTTACATACAACATATAACGGGAATTTTTTTCCCTTGTTTTGTTTTTCGCACCCCTTAACCCTTTACGCTATAAAAAAATATTCAGTATGTTGCTACTTGTCGATCCAGAAACAGGTAATCTCCTGTTTTCTCAAGTGTAAGTAATTTTTGTCATTAATTAGTGTTAAAAGAAGTGGATGGTGTGATTTTTTTTGTTTTCGTTTTCTTTTTTTTGTTAGTTATGAAGCTCACTACATTACTTACTTAATTTATTTTTTATGGTAGAAAATAAATCCATCTTTAAGATTTTTTGAAAATTAAAGTTTGTTTAAGGTACTTTTATAAAAAAAATTACATCGATTTTTAAAAAAGCGCGGTATCTCTCTCTCAATTACCTTACGCTTATGCAAAAATTACACTCTCCAAAGACAATTTTTTCAAAATATACTTCTACATTCGCCCATCTCAAAAAATTTATTAACTCCATACTAGATATTGTAAACCCTGTAAATATGGTAATAGTTTTGGGGGATTTCAACTACAACGGGTACATTCTGATGACAAAACTTATTTTCTTGGTACGAACCTAACTTCAGATAAATCTTTTTTATCGATTGCCTCTCTGACTTTGCCTTTTTTTTTGTTTTCTCGCCTGATGCCAAATAATTGGCACAGAGAGCAAACATCTTGAATCTAAACTCGATAGATACCAATTTCGGTAGGGCTGATTTCGGAAAATTGATCTACACGCTAAGTACTACTAATTTTGATAGCATCAAATTACAACAACATCCTGTTACAATAATGAGCTGCATTCGCTACGTAACTTTTTCTCAGTTCTGTGAATCACTCTATCACGATTATTTAAGCCGAATGCAATCTGAAGTTAACTCCAATTCGAAACGCTTCTCTAACTTTATAAACAACAAATGAAAATCTAATAACTATCCACTTAATCCTAGATTTTCAAACGAATCCTCGAACAACGCTGAAAAAAATTTCAAACTTATTCTCTAAATTCTTTACCTAATCGTTTGCTATGCATGTTGGAGAACCTGATTTTTTTTTTTTTTACATGAGCACCTGTGCTCAAACTTCACTTACATCATATGCTAGTCAAGTTTGGTCCACTTACCATGAAAGTCACTCTAGGTGGATTGAAACTATTCAACGTAGATTCATTCGATTTATATTTCGGGATCTACTTTAATAATAATTACAATAAATAAAAAAAATTAATCTTCAGCCCCTCAAAAACGTCGAAAAGCTGCTGTTGTACTTTTAGTTCATTAATTACTCACTCATTATATTGACTGCTTTACAAATTTAATTAATACTAATTCACGAAACATTAGGTCTACACCCGTCTCCCATATCAATTTTCACCGAACCGATTACGCCTGTAACGAACCTTTGACCAGAATGCTGCGAACTGTGAACAACATGGTTAATGGGTACGACTTCAAAATCAGCAGAACCCGTCTTCGAAATTCCCTCCCCTAAGCTCCATGACCCCTAGCCCTTCTCGTAGTTTTTAAATCCTGGTAATGTTAGTTTTAAGTTTAGTTTTTAAGTTATATGTTTGAATAAATAAACTGTCCGTGCCTCAATCAATCGAACCTAATAAGTGTTTGCTACGCCGTGTACGTACCCATTACTAAAAGTGTGTTCGGCAGCAGTGCATAGGTTTGATCAATACGTGTGGCCCGTTCAGTAACCTTACTGTGGAGCTGAGCCATCTGCCCTTAGATAAAGAACAAAGTAGCTAGCATATCAGGTACAGGTTCCGGTGCTCTAGACGCTGGGCCCTGATAAGTAGCTTTCGCATCCTGTACTGTATTTCAGCTACCTTCCGCCATTTGGGTGAAGATTTGGGGTTGGCTTCAGCTTCTTCCTCCTTTTAATAGTTTGTTCCTGTTTCTTAGAATGAGAATGTGCCGATATTACGGTCTGGTCACAGGCAATATGCCATCTACCAGAACGACGCCACGGACACCCACACTCAAAGTTGTAACGCCCTCATATAGTTCTATTCAAAATAGTTGGCCAAAAGTCACATGCAAAGAGATAGTAAGCGAATGAAAATGCATGCGTGTGCACGTTCTCTTCCATATTTTCCATTTTCGAATATTTTATGTTGTAAAATTATATATATATATATTTTTAATTTTAATTAATCAGTATACATATGTACCATATATGGTATATCATATTTAACAAAGAACTTTAACCGTAGTTCTAGCAAGACTTTCCACTGTCTTTATTGTAGATGTGAGGTAGAGCTGAATATCCATCCGGATTGAGATAGCGGCTTTAAGTGCGAATCCGAAAAAAATAATTATGAATAACAAAACATAACCAGTATAGCCAAGTACAATATTTGTAAAGGGTGATTCATCGTGAGGTTTGATTTACAATGTAAAATAAAACAAATTTGAAAGTGAACTTAAAATTTTTATTATCGGTTAAATGTTGGCCACGACTATGTCTGAGGTGGTCCATTCGGAAGATCCAATTTTGGGCGACTCATTCGAGCATAGCGACTGGTATTATCGCGGATAACACGTTGGCTTCCAAAGCGTCAATCGTAGCTGATTTATTCCTAAAGATCTGAGACTTTACATATCCCCAGAGAAAAAGCTCAAAGATGTGATATCGCACGATCTAGGCGGCCAATTTACCGTAGCAAAACGTGAAACTAAGTGCTCACCAAAATGATTTCTCAACAAGTCCATTGTTTCTCGCGCTGTATGGCTCGTAGCGCCGTCTTGTTTAAAAACAAATTTACCGAGACCATATGCTTGAATTTCAGGAAGCACCTAGTCCGTTAACATGGCGCGATAACGGTTACCATTGACGGTAACATTCTGGTTTGCCTCATTTTTGAAGAAATATGGGCCAATGATTCCATGAAATGGGCTTCATTACTGAACAAACTTTCACAATAAAACACTTGATTTTCATTGAGTTTTTCCAGAGCCCATTCATTGTAAATATGACGCAAATTCAAGTCGCCTGGCTTCAATTCTTGCAAAAGTTGAATTTTGTATGCTTTTAGGCCGAGATCCTCACGTAAAATACACCAAGTTGTCGAATACGTCAAGCCAAGCTGCTGAGAACGACGACGAATCGATTTGTCACTGTCTTCGCGTACACTCTCAGCTACAGCTGCTATAGTCTCTTCACTACGTGCTGGATTTGGTCAAACCGGTAGAGTATCATCCACTACTGTAAGTTGGGACTCAAATTTGCGAATTGTATTGGCAATTGTGGTTCCAGTTAGTTGTTTATGCGCACCGTAAGCTCCTCGAATCGCACGAAAAATTTTTCTCACAGAACGCTGATATTCGTAATACAGCTGAACAATTTGGAGACGCTGTTGTGGTGGGAGTTTTCCATGATGACTTGCTAAACGATACTAAACTAGAACAATAAAGCATTTTGATAGGAGGCACGCGTGATCTGTCAAAAAAAGCCTATTGAAAACCAAACCTTACGATGAATCACACCTTATAACCATTGAGGATAAATGGCTGGAATGCGACTCATTAACTCCACAAATCATTCAAAAGATTATTGTACTATTCCGATTACCACTAAAATTATTACAGAGCAGATACAAATGCTAAACGAAAAGGAAACCCAAATATCGAAGAAAATGCAGATATTGTATTATTGATAAGAAAGGCAAGTAGAAGAAGACTTAAATGAAGAAAAGTTGAAAATGATACTTTGAAGACTTGAAAACCGTTAATTATAAGTTCGGGATGCTGACTAGGGATAGTTTCGATTTAGGTCAGAGCTTCGTTCTGCCTAGCTTCTGAAGATTTTAATCTGACGAAACCAATATAGGTTGAGAAGACTATGTTAGAGACTACGTTTCGAAAGCTACGTTAATAATTGTACTTGTATGGGTATGTATGCTGATGCTCTTGATGTTTTATCTGAAAACATATTCACAATTACAGAGTACTATAAGGAGAATCCTTACTTGAAATTATTTCGGTTGGTAGGAGCTCGCAATTTTCCATAGAATTTACACCAATTTCATTAATTTTCATTTTTTTTTTATTACGGGGCTAAATTATGTCCGCGAGCAGACGAAAAAAAATTTCAGCCACACTGGACCCCCTTGTTAATTGTTATAATATTGGATTGGCAAGAAAATAGTTTTGCTTTTTTAGTGTGGAATCACTGTCCATTTTTTTCAATAATATTCTGTCGTATTTCTGGCAACTTTATGATTCCGTGCTTATATTCGTATAACTTCTGGCCCTTGATAGCATAAAACTTTACTAAGTGCGATATCAGGTCATCAGTACAGTCGCGCTTTTTATTTAATATTTGCTGTCTGTAGTTTTTCTTCTGGTATTTTCAATAGCTCTGTGTAGCAATTTTTTACATTTTATGGTGCCGAAATCCGGAAGACCAATGAATGTCTTAATCGAGATCGAAATGAAAAATAAAATGAATTAGCTTCGCACTTGCCTTAAGTACATAATGGATCTATGATGGTTGACATTGCAAGCGAATATTTAATGTCCGGCGAATCCAAAATAGGAGATAATTTTGATAAGTTAGACGACAGGAGAAGAGAGAAGAGGAACTTGAAGTTTTGCTTGACTGATTAATATCGGCACATTAAAGTTTACTTAAAGCAAACACTGGTATTGTTTCATTGATTAAACAGGAGTTCCTGAAACGGCTGCAATATGTTGCATTCTATCATTCCAAGCAATGAAATTGCAGGTTCTTAACCCGAAGAAATTTGCAGGTGACTATTGACAATTATGACAATTCGCACCTTTATACACAAAAATGTACAATCGATAAGTTTAATTATCTGAAGACGATACTAGTATGCAGGGCTTTGCAAGGTTTGCTGGTCTTACACCCACGGAAGATAATTATAACTCACCGATCGTCGTGCTTAAAGATAAGTATGGGAACGATGAGAAGATTATAGATCATACAATTCAGCGTTTATTGTTGACACAACCGATAAGTTCCCAGACAGATGCACATGGATTGATACTCCTTTGTCCTTCAGTATTAACGCCTACTCGCTCGCTGACATGGCATCACATTCTATCTTCGCATTACAATGTGATGCTTAAATGAGTTCTTTTACTCTATCTTCCCAATGACCTTCCGAATATAGATTTTCATCGATTGTAAGGTAATTTAGCTGAAAAAATAGGAGAAGGAAATCGGAAAGATAATTGCGATATCGAGGAACAGGTTATTTTATCATCCGCGTCAGCCATTTTATCCGTAAAATCAATAGGCGATAAGCACATGAGCAAAAACAAGTCCAATTCAGCATTAAGTCATCATTAACAAAAAATTACTGCACGAAAACTGTTCAAAACTGCAGTTGGGTGGCCGCGGCTCAAGTGGTAGTGTACTGGCTTCCAAATCTGGAGATTCGGTCTTCAAATCCCAGCTTCGCTTGAAATGCATTCGCTTTTTCATTTAACAAAATCAAGCCAACTTCCACTAATAATTTAGTCTCCACATTAAATTTTGAATGCCACTCATGGAGAGAAATAACCACTAAGACCAAACATCTTTCTTTCTCTCTCTATACCATTTTCAAAAAAACTTAACACTTAACTGAGGCATTATAAGTGTACATATTCATATCCACTTGAGTGTTAATTTCTCTGTTAAGTTCAGTCCACAGCTGGGAATAACGAAAATGTATTTTTGTGATAGCAGTTTATCAAGGAAGCAGTTGTTGAAAATTGATGGTAGATGCTTCTGTTGTTGCAAAAAGGGTCGTAGTTCAAAGATCTGTCGAGTTGATAATATTGTGTGTAAGGCATGCAATGGTCGTCATGCAACCACTATGGGTGACCCTTTATATGCAGCGACAAAAAACAAGTCCAGCTTATCAGTAAATGCTTGTAATGATGTACTTAATTATATAGTAATGCACCATACAAATGTACAAACTATGAATTTGTACACAACGCACAGAAATAAACAAACTAATAATGTTTATATTGAAAGATGAGCTGATTGTTGGTGTTGTTTTGGACGGCGAAAGCCAAATGTCATATGTCAAATCATCTGTAGTTCGTCATCTAAATTCACCTTCAATCGGTTCGCGTAGTTTGAGTTTAATTCCTTTTGGATTTAACAAACCAAAACCTAATGAATTGTCCAACAATGTTTGTTGTCAATATAACAATCAAACCGTAGTGATCGATGCGATCGAAGTGCCGGAGATTTGTTTTGATATGCTTGCAGTGCCCAATATGGATATTGAAACGTCAAAGAAAAGATTGTCTTTGTTGATGCTCGAGTTAGTGGAAAAGCCCCAAAACAAGAAATAAGTATTCTTATAGGCGCTGGCCCTTATTGGCAATTTGCGACAGGCAATCATAGACGAATTACACCTAAATTCTCAGCCCTTTACTTGTGGGTACAACAAAATTCCCTGAAAATTGTCTTACTAGGTGGAGTGAAAAGTAACCTCCTTGGGAATGAAAAAAAAATTTTTTTTAAATATTTTTTTTTTATTTTATTCAATATAGTCCCCTTTTAGTTTGTTACACTTATTCTAGCGATTTCCCAACTTCTTGATCCCGTCCGAAAAGTAATTTTCCTGAAGGTCTGCAAAATATTCCTCCGTGAGCTGAATTTTTTATTGATTAGCCATTTTTGAGGTTTTGAGATAATAGTCCGAGGGAGCCAAATCGGGCGAATAAGGTGGATGCGACAGCAATTGGAGACGTAAGTCATTGATTTTAGCCTTGGTTGCGATGCTCTTGTGCGCCGGTGCGTTGTCTTGCAAAAACAAAATTTTTTTTTCGCTTCATGTGAGGCCGTTTTGCAGCGATTTTGGCCTTCAATCGCTCCAATAATGCAAAGTAATACTCGCTGTTGATGGTTTTTGCTTTTTCGAGGTAGGCCACGGAGTATGCCATGACAAATCTAGAAAACCGACGCCATAACCTTTCCCACCTATCGAGCCTCCCTCGGCCGCTTCGGAGCACTCGTGCCGGCTTCAGTCCATTGTCGGGAACTCATTCTGTTCTCTGGTGTTCAACAGTTACCAATCGACGCCAAAAGTCCACCCGATTCCATATCAGCAAGTCCACACACTCTTTCGAAATGCTCTCGCGTTCATGCTTTTGGTTAAGAGTGAGTATGCCCGGCACCCAGCGGCAGGATAACTTTTTCATATGCAGAATATTGCCCAAAATATGGCGTGTGCTCTCAGTACTAATCTTTGTGGTATTTGCTAGCTCGCACCTTCACTTTCCGGTCAGCCAACACCATTTCATGTATTTTTTTGACCGCATCGGAGGGCCTGCTGCTGCGGACTTGATCGGTAGTGGAGTTGCGGCTACCACGAAACTCTCGAAACCAATATTTGACGGTGTAATCAGATGGAGCATTAGCCCCATAATATTTATCCAACTTTTCTTTTGTTTCCTTCGCCGTTTTGCCTCTCAAAAAATAATGTTTTATGAGAGAACCATACTCAACATGATGCCAAACACGTCAACAACAATCAGCTGTCAAAACAAAACTAAAGACAGTATTCCACTGAAATTTGCCATGTCTGCCTAAATATGAACGGACTTCAAGGCACCATAACTTTTTTTGCAGTAGCAGCTCATTTTGGTGGTCAAGGAGGTTACTTTTCACTCCACCTAGTACATCTCGCCGCCTGTGAGATCGTGAGGCATCCTGTCAAACTTCTACAAAACCGTAAGTAAGGACCTAACGATGCATATTTTACAAATCGTGAAACCGCTTCGAAGCTATGTTTCCGTGCAAGAAATGAGTATTTTCCTCAACAACAACAACTCAGGAGCCATTCAATTCACTTGTTAGGAATCCATACTCAACTATAAGGATTCTGGAATACGATGCTGCAATGCAAGATAATATATGCTTTTTGGTTTTTTTTTGTTTAATTGTCATTTATTTTTGTTCATTTTAAGTAGTTTACAAAAACAATAATTTCTAAGTCTCTTTTTTTTTTTTTTTTTTTTTTTTTGTCATGGCTGATGGCCGTCTACCAGATTGACATCATCAATGATGCTTGTACCAAATAATTGTAAGCAAAATCCCCTTAAGATGGGACAGATAGCAAGAAAATGAAAAATATTTTCTCTTACGTTTAGGTTGCACATATTGCACATGATTGATAGTTCTGGGCGGTGTGGTAAAAAATTCAGGCTTTTAAATGAAGTTGCTGAGCCCGTGCTTGAATTCGATAATAATCAAGTACGCTTTTGCAAATGGGTGAGTTTCTAAGCGCTTGGTTTTTAATTAAAAAAAAAAAAAAAACACAGGAAAATTGCAAAGATGAATAAAATGTTTGTATTCTTCTAAGATTTCGAAAACATAAATACTTTATTTTATTTCAGCAGACATTAAGAAAAATGTTCAGACAAATATGGATTAGAGGGGAAGACCAGAGATTTAAATTAATGTACTGGATGTGGGGTAATGACAGTAACTTATAGAACAGCTGCAGTTCCGTATTTAGCAGTTAAATGTCTTTAAAAGGTTGCAGAGAAGGATAGTAGAAATGATCCAAAAATATCAGAAATTACAAATACAGATTTTTGAATGGTCGATTTAATGATAGTGGCTGACACTTTTGAAAAAGTCAAGACATTGCACGCAAACGTTTCTTTAGTTTTGTAACAATGCTTTTGATCAATATTTCTTTGCAAGACAGGGAAGTTCAATTAAAAATCAACAATACAATTGCAGATGAATTTAAGGCATTAGGAGATACAAGTCTAAATTTCATTGGAGCAACGAGTAGCTTGCATGAAATTTTTAAGCTTTTTCAAAAACACTCCAATAAATTAGAACTAAACAGTTTTTTTTTTATAATTAGCGCTCGCTCAAGGGATTTGAGTACCCTTAAAATGTTTGAACACAGCATGGGCGAAGGAGAATCAGGGACGAAGAAAAGAGAAATACCAATGTACATTGGTCTTAATAGTAGGTATAATGACTTTTGAAGAAATGTGTACTCTTTTAATTGAAGCCATTTTAAGTTCTAGGCCATTGACATCGTTATCAGGCAATCCAAATGATTTTCAAATTTTGACGCCAGGACATTTGCCGATGGGGAAACCTTTATCAATCGTTATTGAAAGCAGTGATAATAAGAGTTGTCACGGTTTGCAGGATTATTGAAAAGCAGTGGAAAGAAATTCCAAAGAGTTCTAGAGTATGTGGTCTTTAGAATACCTGTCTGAATTATAAAGAAGGGTTAAATGGAGGGTTCCACAAAAGAACGTTGAAGAAGGCGCATTGGTTCTTGTAAGAGAGGATAATACTCCACCTATGCAGTGGAGGAGAGGTCGGATTAAACGTGTCATTTTGGGTCAAGACGGCAAGTGTAGAGTGATAGATGTAAGGACCAGCAATGTTGCATAATATTTATCCTTTTCCTACCTCAGACAATATTCAATCTGAAATGGTGAATGCCAATACTAAATATGATACAATAGAATACTTGATAATAAAGAAAAATCAACGAAGAAATAAGAATATCATTTCAGCATTGCTAGGATTGTTAATTATAATCGCTATTAATTGTGACATTAATGTATATAATTTTTATAAATAAGGCTGGAATTTTTATAGAAAAACCAATACGGCACGGAATATCATAGTCCATATGAACATGAGCGGATACATGGAAGACGTGACTAAAATTGGGCATTGCTTAAGTGTACTTCAAGGATATGATGGTTGAACTTACGATGAACAGATGACTTTGATCATTCACCAGCTTTACAGCATATACAAAAATATAAGTGATAACCATCATCTAGTCGCTCTCTCGAGAGGTAATAAAAAAGATTACCACGCTCAGTGTTACCATTTGTAGGAAGACTATTTCACTGTTTGTTTCGAATATTGGATGAGGAACATGTTAGCCTATTAGCTGAGAAAATTAGACAAAACCAGCAAAATAAGAATTATCTGCTGAAATTTCTACGTATTCAATCATCGGCTCAAGGCGTAACGATAAACATTAGATACAAAAAATCAAAATGAAATGAGATGGGAAAACTTCAAAGGATTCAACAATTTTTTGTATACCTTAAGCAATGGTGTAACCAACTTTCTTAACAATGATATACTATTGGCGCCATCCCAAATATTGCCATTGAATGCTTTATACAAATGCAAAGAGGCATAATAAGCGCCATTTGGAAAGGATACTGCCAGTGGAAAAGTTTCAATAACAAATTGAAAGGATATATAAGATATATAAGATTGCCTTATTCGGATCCTTTCGCACGAACAGTTAGGGCCATAAAGGATTTATATTATTAAATATAAAAGTGCTTTTAATAAACAGAGATATTTTTTTTATACAATTTATCCGTAGCCAACGTATCACAATAGGGTTCATGCAAGTATTAATTCAGCATATCCCGATATTTTAATCGATTGTAAAAGAACAATGTTCTACGATATGACTGACGATAGATTTTCCCACTTGGTGTGCGATAGAAATATTGGAAATAGCTTGGTGTACGATAGAAATATTGGAAGTAGCACCGCATGAACATATAGAAGATATGCAAATATGCGGACTGCGTCCATTTTATGTATTAAGCAGATTTAGGATTTGTTATAAATAAAGAGCCGAGGGAAACCAGGGCTTTCATTTCTCTATAACTAGTGTTTTGTGTGTTCTGGTTTAGCTCTTGCGTTATTGTAACACTATCCTTACTTCATTTTAGTGGGGTGTGTGTCGTCCAAGTTGAACTGTATGTTCTGCCTGTCTGTGACTCTTTATATTGTCTTCCTAATCTCTACAGGGTCCAATTCGGGTCTTGTTCTATTCACATAGAGGTAAAACTTCTGAACCTTGTTTCTGAAATTGTACCACTATATTTTCCCGATTGCCTGCTCTGGCAGGCTATGTCCTTCCCTCCACCTTTCTTCGTAGAGCGAAGTTGCTTTGTACATTTTTTTTTATATGTACTATATTATAGCAATGTAGGCCCTCCGGTAGTTGTGGAGTTACAAATGGTCTGTCAAAGGTCTCAATTTTCCATGTGCATGTGGTGGATAATCCCATCATACGTTTTCTCGGACCTCAAACGGCCTATCCTCTACCATTTTTTTTCACCACTCCGATTTACGCCTCCGTTGATCCATCACAGAAATTTATCCGTCGTATGTTCTTTACTGGAATTCAAGCATTTCAGACAGGCCATTATTGGTAAAAATTTTTCTTTCCTGCTCAATACATGAACTTTTGGCAATTAAAACCCGGTTGAATTAAGACTAATACTTGGCAGCTTCCAAGGCAAAATTAACACAATTGATGTTTAGTCATAGTAATATCACTGGGCATCGCCAGGTTGACGCCGTTCAGTTTCTACAGTGATCGTAAAACGAACGTCATATTTTAGACGGAATCTTATATTTTTACAAGCTAAGGTTTTCAAGTACGTGTCCTTTGTTTTTTTGTACGCATGTGAGTGATCATAACAAAATAACGACACATGGGTTACATGGTTAGTACCAACCTTCAAAAGATACGCGTATAAATTTGACAGCTGTCGTTTGGTAACACCAGAGAACAGAATGAGTGTCCGGCAATGGACTGAAGCCGGCACGAGTGCTCCGGAGCGGCCGAGGGGGGCTCGATATACCGGAAAGGTTATGACGTCGGTTTTCTGGGATTGTCATGGCATACTCTTCGTGGACTACCTCGAAAAAGGAAAAACCATTAACAGCGAGTGTTACTGTGTATTATTGGAGCGAAATCGCTGCAAAGCGGCCTCACTTGAAGCGGAAAAAAATTTGTTTTTGCAAGGCAATGCACCGACGCACAAGAGCATCGCAACCACTTCTAAAATCAAAGACTTACGGCTCCAATTGCTGTCGCACCCACCATATTCGCCCGGTTTGGCTCCCTCGGTCTATTATCTCTTCTCAAACCTCAAATGATGGCTCATCAATAAAAAATTCAGCTCACGCGAGGCAATCATCAACGCCACGGAGGAGTATTTGGCAGACCTTCCGGAAAATTACTTTTCGGACGGGATCAAGAATTTGGAAATTCGCTGGAATAAGTGTATCAAACTATTGAATAAAATAAAAAAAAAAAAAAATTTCATTCAACCCAAGAAGGTTACTTTTCACCCCACCTAGTATATTATATATGGCGGGTAATTTTTGTCCTATTTTCGCTCAGAACGAACAACAATAAGTTAATCGGTTTTTTAAGCGTTAAAATAAAAGCAGTAAATCAAAATTGAGATATTTATCCTCAATAAGCCATTATCTTAAAAGATAATAGTTCATTGTACAAGGTGCCTCAGACATAAAACCATTTACACATTTGCACCATTTGGCCCATAATACACAGGGTATACGTAATTCCGTCACCTTTTATTTAGGGGGAACTGGTCCCTCTTATCCTCGTTTTTTTGTCTGATCGTTTGCGATTTGCTATCATATTCGTACATACATACTCGTACATATGTACGTACAAACTTATTTGAAGGACGCGGTTCTCTAAAAAGCTAGCTGTCCTTCGTCCTTTTTAAAGAAGAAGATAAAGATAGAGAATTCCTTACGTGTAGATTTGTGTGTTGGCAAATATGCAAATTAATACAAACTTGACACTTCAACGGTGTATCCTAAGGAATTTTAATTAAGGAGGTAACGGTACGACTCGAATACGTAATAAGGACACAAAAGAGGACATTTTCAGTCCCACAAAGTTGAAAAGGATTTCCGTAGGTCTTGCGTATGCATAGCAAGCATTGTGACAATGTATAGAAAGAGACTGCAGAGACTATGTATGTGTGTATTATTGAGCATAAACTTTGTCAACGAAATCTCAGAAATCAAACGAAGTCACTCATACCAAAGACACGAAAAAGATGTATTCTAGGGAGTCGTATATGAATGAATTGGGAAATAATATGCTAATTTTAAGGACATTTGTGGTTTAAACGGGATGAAGCCGTTATGCGACTAAACGCTAGCAGGTAGAAGTACATTTCAAAATTATTGGTCTAATAAGAATGTACTTTTTTATCCCACGCTACCGTCTCGTTGGCTACACAAAGATAAACAGTGCATTTGCCAACATATATGCATATATGTATTATAGATCCATGCATCTTAAAATTTACTCCGTAGATATAAAATAAAGTTTGATGGAAGGTGTTTATTCTGAAATTAAATATTTGTTTTTAAAAATTCAATAAAAATACACATACGCATATCTGTATGACAATTTGTTTTATGTACAATAAATCTTTTGATAAATGTACATATTCATGTACATAGAAAACAAATATAGGTATAGACGAAGGTACATACGCAAAAGAGACTAGAAGACATTCGAACTATCTTGCGTTCAAATAAACAAGGATGTCCTCATCTATGTATTTCATCCAGAGTTGGAATGACACAATAAAAAACTTTCGCAGAGCGTTTTTAATGTCTTGACAAGGTCAAAAAAGAAAAAGAAAAAACATCAATTGTTAAATGTTTACTTCTTTTTTGGTTTTTAACGAATTGTTATTTATTAAGATTTAAAAACTGATAAAAGTAAAGAAAACCTACCTCAAAGTAATGTCTGCCTCCTTAAACAGTTTGACCAATTCGTCGATGTTTTGCGTCGTTTCTTGTGGACAGCATATACACTTGCGGTCATAAAAACAGCACCATATCAAAATGATTGAAAAATTGTTAATAACTACGATAATAATTTTTATAATCAAATGAAATTTTTGTTGAGTACTCCGCAGTAGTTTATAAGTATTTCTATCTAATTTCCATCTGTTTATTGAATGTTTGAAAAAATATATTAACAAAGGAAGAAAAACCAGTTAATTTTCTTATTTTTTTTTTAAATATTTTAATACAGTCATTGGTTAACAAAATCAAACGATACATTTTTTATGTATGTGTATATAAGATGTTTATATATGCCACTTTTACCAAAAAATTATCAATACCGAGTTGCTCCCCCTTTGGGGGTTATAACCGCTTTTATTCTAGAAGGCATCGAGTTTACTAGAAGTTCAGTATTATCCCTTGAAATTTCAGTATTCCATACATGTTCTGGCTTATGTTCAGCCACCTTACTTTTCATTACATGCCACAAGTGTTCGATTGGGTTTAAATCGGGCGAATAAGCTGCCTAGTATAGTCTGGTAATTCCGAGGTCATCAAACGTTGTCTTGAGCTGAAAATAATTGAAAGACTCTATTTACTTGTCTGTTTATTATTTATAAAGTAGACATCTAGAAGTTGATTTAGAACACTTTATTTACGGATTTGGCGCGGTGGCAGGGTGCAGAATCATCTTAAAAAATGCACTTTTCAGTATACGAATGATGCTGTTCAATTGCTGGTACTAAAAACTCCCTTACTACTTCTCTATACTGTTGAGCGTTCATAGTTCCATTAACAAAGTGCAAAGGGCCCAAAACGTAAAAAAACATCCCCAAACCATCTGGCTTTGAGCAAACTTCATTGGTTTGACTATGCACTCGTCCTTGAACCTTTCACCTGCTGACCGTCGTACGTATGGCAAATTGTCGGCACACAAGAAATTAAATTTACTTTCATCGGACCATATCACACATTGCCAATCATCCTGCGTCCAATCTTCGAACTTTTTTGCCCACTTCAAGCGAGCTTTTTTCATTTTTATGGTTAGGAGAGGTTTTTTCGCTGGTCGTCTTCCATATAAACTTATCTCCCGTAGCCGTCGGCGTATGGTTTCGGCACTTAGATCAACTTGATGAAATTCACTCAGCTATGCTCTTATACGGACAGCACTTTTGAAGCGATCTTTCCTGCTAATTCGTTGTAATTCATTGTCTGTCTTCTGGGTTGTTTTACGTTTTCGTCCCGAGCCTTTATTGCTTTCCAGTGGATTCAAATTATCTTTTTTCTTCATCAGTCGGACGATAGTTGAATGACAGCACCCTATTTTAACCGCAATCTCACGATAGCTAAGCCCTTCTTCGACTAAAGTCAATATTTGAACTTTTTCGTCCCGAGTCAGTTGATGATATTTACCAGACATTTCACTTTTTTTACTTGTCACCGTCACAACTCAATTCAAACTGATTTTTTTTGCACCAAATACGAGGCCGAACTCCGCTATATGGAATATCTTTCATTAGTATAGGAAAAACCCTTACGATCTGATGTAATTAGGCATTTTTTGAGAACTCATTAGGTGGTGCGGTTTTTATGACCGCAGGTGTATGTTATGTAGGTACTTGGTTTTATCCGCGCAACTAAACTCATTTTTTCCGCTTCTGCTTCGTGGTTTGTAAATGAAATAGTAGCAATAATACTATATTGCTTTGGTCTTGGCCTGCAAGTTTCGAAAAATTCTCTCTTTTGATGAGATTGTTTTTTTTTTATAGCTACACTCCACGAAATAATGATAAAGACAAAACACAATAACTTTCTTTAAACAATTATTCTTAGAAATTTAAGAAATACATTTAATTTTTAGTAACTGCATAACAAAACAACTCGAATATAAATTAGTTATGAAAATTATCTCTTAATTTATATTTCTAATTATTTTTTTAAATTCTATACGAACGAAATAATGATTAGGACACTGTCTTTTTACTTTAGTATTTGTATTTAAAATATTTTTGATTCGAAATCAAATAGAATCTTAGTACTTAGTGTTTAATCCTTTGTTTCTAATTACATCTCGGAGACTAACCAGTGATTGTATCTGATCTATGTCGGTTTTTTCCCATTCTTCCTTGATGGCCTCTTTGAGATTTTTCAAATTATCAAACTGACACCCATTTTTAAGAGTAATGCGCGACAAAACCGCCCCCACGTTCTCAATGGGGTTAAAGTCAGGGCTGCAAGCGGGCCATTCCAATAGAGAAATATTTCGGGATTTTAGAAACTCCTTTGTAAACTATGGATGCGTGAATAACCGCATTCTCCTGTTGAAATATAAACTCGCTACCAAATAAATAATCCTCAAGGTCAACTAAAACATCATCTAAGAGTTCAGTGTATTTTTGGATATTCATTTTAGTTGATATAAAACATATAGGTGCCTTTTCAGAGCAGTTTATAGCACCCCAAACCATTAACGTGTCTCCTTCGAAATTGCGAGCATGCCTGAGCTGCCTTTCGGCTCTTTTATTATGCCAATATTTTTGGCAACCATCTGGCCCATCTAAATCAATTTTTTTTTCGTCAGAAAATACCACTTTACACCACTCTTCGTCCCAAAATTAAAAAATTTCAGCAAAAGTCAACCTGTTAACTTTGTGTCGTGCTGTAAGCGTCGGTTTCGGCGTGCGTTTAACATATTCAATGGTATTATCTGATTTTAAAATTTGTTACACCTGCCTTGTTGACACATTTAGCTTCAGAATGATTACAATTTCAGAAGGACTGATGGATTTATTTACAGCAAGACGTCTTATTTCTCAAATATCTCTTGTTGTTAATGTAAGTTTTCTTCCGGTACTTCGCTTAACTCCATAACTTCCGCCAAAATTTATATAATTTGCTATAACAGTTTTACTTCTTTTTAGAATATCTCCGATTTGCCTTGTTGTTTTCCCCTGTTCTCTGTAAACAGCCACACGCCCTTGCTTCTCTTCGGTCAATGGCTTTCCATGAGGCATTGTAATTGATTTTTAACAAATAAATTAATATTTAAGACTAACATAAGTTTTTTCTGTCGAAATTCAGCTTAAACTTATATATATTTTTTAATTATTCTTTCACTTAAGCACAACTGGCCTTATCAATATTTCGTACCGCAACTCATCAGTGTAAAACAGATGTGTTAGCAAAAACAAAAAAAAAGGTTATCGCTATGATGCCATAAGACGAAGCGATAGTGCTGCTGCTTTCAATGAATTAGATCTCATCAAAACAAAAGGGAACGAACAAAGGTTTCTTTGTTCTTATCATTATTTCGTGGACTTTAGCGTGCGCTCGAGGGATTTGAGTAGCCTTAAAATGTTTGTACACAGCGCGGGCGAAAGAAAATCAGGGAGGTACAAAAGAGAAATACCGATTTATATTACGTTGATCTTATATGTTTGCAAGTTATGGTATAATGAATAGGAAATAAAGAACTCGGCAGGACATTCCATAAGCGAGTTGTACGGCTTAGGAATGAATCACGATATTTCAGAGTATGTCTGAAAGTGGGCTTGAGGGTATACTGACTAGCATTCAAGGCGAGACGGGTATAACGGTTGAAGGTTTGAAAGGACGGAATGCTACTGGCGATTTCTATGGAGCACTGATGGTGAAAATAGCGATAAAACAAAGTGAGACAGGAGACATTACGTCGGGGTTCAATGGTGTCAATTGACTGACTGATATAAGTATCATCTATGAGTTTTTTTTTGTACGGGTTTTAATCTTATCTAGCAGGTGCAGAAATATTTGAGAAGCACCTGACCAGATGTGTGGGTATGGTACTCTAATTTTGGGCGGATGAGTGCCTTATGTATTGAGGCCAGAACAGAGGGATGAGAAATATCTTACATCGCTTGAGGAAACGTAGAAATTTCAAAGCATTTTTCGCGGCAACGAATATGTGTTCATTCCAACTTCGGTTATCACTGATGCACATCCATTAATGGACAATGGCTGGGTGGTTGAATTTCGCTTTAATAAAAGCGACAGCAGACAGCATTGAGTTTTGGAAGCACTTAGTTCTACTTTGTTGATAGTTCGCGCAATTGGTTATGCTGGTAATATTTAATTTAATGAGCTTAACATACCCTGCTGTTCCCCTTCTACAGCCGAAGAGCAGTGACGTGAGTCCAGGAACGAACGAACGACGAATATATCGTCGGTAAAGGAATATATTGGATTAGAGGTAGCAGACAAGACAAGATCATTTATAAAATTTAAAAAGAGTGTTTTCGCGTTTCGCGTTTCGCGATATTTCATGAGCTGTAGTATTTTTTGCCTCAGTTTTTGGTCGTATTGCAATTTTACACGTTTAAGAAAAACGCTGCAGTCATTCCTGGCTCGTTTGAACACTTTTTTGAGTTCGGACCTTATAGGACCGAAAAAATATTTCTCTAACCCTCCCTTTACAGTTCGAGTCGTATAGAACCATACCTTTTCTTCTGGTTTGATACTCTTTATCCGATAAGGGATAAAGGATATCATTCCAAAGAGAATGGTGTCTGTGATCATAGCAGAAGCGGCATTCACGTCGTTATCGAGGAAAAATAATGACCAGTTAAAATTCCTAAAGAAGCTGTTAAGACCGCTCCAATTGGCTTCCTCGTATTGTCATACAGTTTTTTTAGGAATCATTTCTCTAACTATGTGGTCGATGTTCGAGAAATAAGTTGATATGACACAGTGGTCCGACGAGCATAGAGGGTTAGCACATTGACCTTGTATTTATCAGGGTGAGAAATTAAAAACAAGTCCAAGTTATTTCGCAGTGAAATTCTCAACACCGTCCTTCGGGTGTCGTCTGTCCAGAATGTCGAAGCCATCAACAATTGTTTATATTAAAATCGCCCGTAATAACGATTTCAGTATGAGAATACAGCGATAAAATTCTTTGAATAGTGCCAGATAACGCATCGAACTCGCTAAAGGTCGAATTCTATCTAGTTTGGGGCTTCTGTAAATAAAACAGTAGAGGATAATTTGCTTACGGAGATGGAATTTTAGCCACAAGAAGTTGAATCCTGAATTGGAACACGAATCGCATTGTAGTGAAAGTATGGTTAGCTACATCACTATGCACGTAAATGGCGAGACCGCGGTGAGAGAAGAATAATGGCACTAGTTCGTAGCCAGGTAGTTTCAGATCAGAGTGATCTGAGAGGTGTGGGCGAGAATCTACCTGTGTTTCACTAAGTGCCAAAACAGTTGGTCTGTATTTACAAACGTGGACGTACGCAGAAAAGTGATTATTTTTTAGCCCGCTATGTCAACCCTGAATTCCTTACTCATAACCACAGGCAAACAAACAGAAAATCCAAACACCGACGATGCGAAACAAGGCTGCGAAGTGAAAATTAATTTTGACGTTGGCTTACTAAATTAAAGTGTTGTAGGTTTAATGCCCTTACAACAAAATACAACAGTACACCAACAAAATTCACATTTGCAAGCCGCTATCCATCGGTTGTTACATGCACTCAGCCATTGTCCGTGCCGTATGAGAAATACAGCAACAGCAGTGACCAAGTGCAAGCAACAGTATAATACTATGACCGGAGACGGGAAAGTTGGTAAGCCTGCACTGTGCTTTTTGTTTTTTTTTTTTTTTTCAGACATTGCACTGCACTGCACTGAATTTATTTTTTTGGCACGCGTGCATTTTTTTTTTTTTTTTTTAAACACACAATAGTAGCGAGTGCAAAAACTACGTATATCTACCGAACACGTAGTGGAAGGAGCCGCAGGAGTCATCAGAATCAGGCGATCTAGCGGCTCCTGCGTCAGTGCCTATGTTGATTGGGGTCTACGAAATACGCCCCGGGCGCAATCGAAAGGACTATGGATGGATTGTCGCTATTGCGAGTACCACCTAGAGTATAATCCATTAGCGTCACCTTCATAATTTTAACAGTTTTATATCTAGTTTGGATGTCTTTGGCTTTTAGTTCAACATCTCACTTGTGTTATTTTCAGAACCTTAGGATAGTTGACTCTTAAACCTTCCTATCACGATAAGGTAGCCAAAGTATGCAATGTATTTCCTGAATCTTGAATTTACCTTTGAAATACTGAAGTTAAATACTGAAATGATTGACAACACTTATTTGTAAATAAAATTCCATTTTTTTATTTCTAATTTTTAGAGATACTAAAAAAAGTTTGAGCTTATGTACGATGTTTT
Organism: Volucella inanis; assembly: GCA_907269105.1. Classification (NCBI taxonomy): domain Eukaryota; kingdom Metazoa; phylum Arthropoda; class Insecta; order Diptera; family Syrphidae; genus Volucella; species Volucella inanis. The sequence goes on along the minus strand of OU026157.1, from coordinate 91,707,796 downwards.
AAATGTTTTATATATAAATAAATAATAAATAGTCTGATTCGTATAGATATGTGTATATTTAATAAAAATCATCGGTAGATTGTTACAGAAAAACTACGCACAGCATCCCTCTATGTATTTTAATCTCTTCAATGTTGGTCCACTTCATTAGGAGAATAACAAATAGCGTTTTCCGCAGTCTACAATTTCTGTTCACTCAATTAAATTTGATTTTTTTTTTCGTTTTGTTTTTTATCTCTCGCTTTTTCTGGTAATTGTCCTTTTTTGAATTCTTAATTTCACTATTGTTGCTGTGTTTTAATGTCAAAAAAATCTTTTTTTTTTATGTATTTCATCATTTTCATTTTCATGTAGAAAAGCGGATTGAACGCTTGCAGCGGCAATATTAAATGTTCATCTGACCCATTCTCAATTAATGATTGTCGATGGCACATGAATGGTGAGGTCCCATCCTGATTTTTATTTTTTCTTTGACAATTTAAATGAACAAAAAGTAAAACAATTTCATGTCAATGGCAAACAAATAAATTTATTTATGACCTTATAGATCGTAAAAATTAAACAGAAATAAAGCAAATACTCGCATATAACTAAAGAGCAAACAATTCTCCTGTGCCTTCAGGTTTATGATGCGTATGAACATGACTAAATGTTCAGATATGAACGGATGTATGATGTATATACGTACATACATATGTATGTGTACATATGAATACACGTTGAAATCAGCTCAGCCATAATCAAATTATTATATTCAGTGCAGTGAAAATGGTTGACTGGCTTATTTTATATGGTTTTTTAAATTTTGAAATCTAATTATATTGCGTATAAAATTCGATTTGAAATTCATTAAATTATATTAAAATGTGAATTTTTACTCGTATATAAGTACATACGTATAAACATATTTTCAGGGAGAAGACCGATGCCAAACGTCTTGCATAAAATTTGTTATCAAAACACGTAACTCCACGTTTTGGACTAACAAATTTTGTATTATCACATTTATCCAATTAGGGGTATCTTGTAAGAACGAGTATGTATATGTTCAAAATGTTTTACCAGGGCTCAACATTTTGAAATAATGACAAAGTTGGTTTGCCAATTATCATATTTGTTATTTCAAGAGCTGGCAAAATGTTCACTTTCAAATATAAACTAAATAATATCAATTAAGTTTTTTTTTTTTTTTTCATTCACTTCAAACAATTCTTATGGGTTCTTAGTTTTAACATAGCTAGTTTGACTAGACTGATATGTGGTCACTTTTTCCAGTGTTTCTGCTGTTCTTTCAATTTGAAGAAACAGCTGAGGCATTAATATTTGTATAGTGATTTCGAAGTTTCGAAAGTATCCCTTCTGAATGATTGCTCATGGTAAAGTACGATTCAAGTTAGTAGTGAGGAAGCAAAAGAACCGCTAAGAGAAGTATTTAACAATGCAGATTATATAGGGTTTTCTAATAACGACTTGACAATTTTTTTTTTTTAAATATTGGGTCTATAACTCATGCGGTTTGCTAAGAGATGGCGTAACTTTATTCCATTGTTATTATTCCATTGGAACATGCGTTGGAAAGCTACTGTCATTGTATGTCATTTCAGTATATATCATTCATTTGAAGCGTCGAACTTTGTGCCTGGAAAAGTGTTTTTGCGGGGAGTTCTTCTTCATTACTTTAATATGAAGAAAACTGCTGCCGTATTTTGGTGGAAGTTTATGGTGAACATGCGCTAGCTGAACGAAAGTGCCAAAAGTGGTTTGCACGATTTAAAAGTGGTGATTTTTGCTTTCCTGGCCAGCCAAAAAAGTTTGAAGATGATGAACTGGAAGCATTACTCTGTGAAGATTGTTACCAAACACAAGAAGAGCTCGCAGAATCTTTGGGTGTCACTCAAGCAGCCATTTCAAAATGTTTAAAAGCAGCTGGATGTATTCAAAAGCAAGGAAATTGGGTTCCACATGAACTCAAGCCGAGAGACGTCGAAAGGCGGTTTTGCATGTCCGAAATGCTGCTGGAACGCCACAAAAGGAAGTCATTTTTGCATCGGATTGTTACTGGTGATGAGAAATGGATCCATTACGACAGCCCCAAACGCAAAAAATCATGTGAAACCCGGTTAACCAACCAAATCAACGGCAAAGCCGAATATCCATGGGGCGAAAGTAATGCTCTGTATATGGTGGGATCAGATAAGTGTGCTGTATTATGAGCTGCTAAAACCAGGTGAAACCATCAATGGACAACGCTACCGAACACAATTAATCCGTTTGAAGAGAGCAGTAGCCGAAAAACGCCCGGAATATGCGACCAGACACGAGGCAATAATTTTCCATCATGACAACGCTCGGCCTCACGTTGCTATTCCGGTAAAGAACTTTTTGGAAAATAGTGGACCTTGCCCCTTCTGACTGACTGGCGCAGTTCTTTTGGGATGGGATCCACAAATTGCGAGATAGATGGAAAAAAGTCATAGCTTCAGATGGGCAACACTTTGTATAATACTTTTGTACATGTTTTTCTTAAACAAACGTTCAAATTTTGGAAAAAAAAAACGCACGAATTAAATTACATACCCAATAAAAGGCAAACCATTTGAGATATTTTAAAAACTTTATTACTGGCTTGAAGTACAATCAAAACATTTATGAATGGAACTCGACTTCGTTCATATGGCTACCGCGGGCCGTTTGCAGCGGTCAATTTGTTGGACCCAATTTTCAACGACTCGGCCACACATTTCGGCGAAACGGCCGCTATTTCGCGTTCAATGTTGGCTCTGAGCTCTTTCAACGTCGTCGGCGTGTTGGTATAAACCAATGACTTAACGTAGCCCTACAGAAAATAGTCAAGCGGCGTTAAATCGCACGAACGAGGCGGCCAATCGACTGGCCCATGTCTTGATATAACATGTTCACCATACTTACTCTTCAATGAATTGATTATAGCGTGTGCTGTGTGGCTTGTGTCACCATCCTGTGGGTGTCGTCCAAGTCCATATCTTCTAACTCGGGCCAAAAATAATCGGTGATCATGGCGCGATAACGCTGACCGATCACAGTAACGTGACGATCGTTATCGTCGACGAAAAAATATGGCCTAATAACGCCGCTGGCATGCAAACCGCACCAAACAGTAATTTTTTTGTGGATGAAGTGGTGATTCATGAAGCACATGTGGGTTTTCACCTAACCAATAACGCCAAGAAGCCAAAAATGAGCTGAAGATGATTCTGTGATGAAATTCATCATCTTGGCGCATTTTCTGCAGAACCCAATCGGAGAACGTACGTCGCTTCAAATGGTCCATCGGCTTCAATTCTTAAATCAGCTTAATCTTGTATGGGTGTAAACCAAGATCCTTACGCAAAATACACCATAATGTGGTCTGAGGATGCCCAATTCTTAAGAACGCCGTGGAATTGACTGATTTGTATCGTCAATTCGGACGTCCGAACGGCTACGTTATTTTCGACACTTCGACCAACCCATTATCTCACTGACACGGCAACATCACACAACGAATTGGAGTTAACGCTCTTAAAGTTGCAGTCACCGACTCCGAATATCTGTAGAAAATTTTTTTATAATTTTCAGACGTTGCTCGTTAGTGTACTTTACCACGATGAAAATGTTGAGTTTACTGAATAAATTGACAGTAAAAGTTTGATGATTAGTGAAAGAGTTCGTTCACAAATTAAATTCAAAGTTGTCAAGTCCCTATTGGAAGACCCTATATTTAGCAATATGTGTGCGAATACTATATGCACAATATATAAATAAATATATGAAAGGCAATATTATAAATGGTGTTCAAATTTGAGATATCATTTTAAATTTTGAATGAAAGATTTAAATTGTGTGAAATCTGTATTTATTTTTATTGGAAAAATTGGAACATTGGTTCCGGTAAATAATGAAAAAGAATGTCGTCCAAGAGACCTTCTCTGCTAGCTCGGCAGACTGTCAACCTTTTACCAAAATTTTGAATCACTTTTTCCCATAATGATGGTTCAACAAGTGATATTTGCTAGATGATGTTATCGTTGGGGTGCTGAACAGTTTGAGGACTATCGGCATTAACTTTACTCTTCAGGAAACCCCATAAGAAAAAATTCAGTGGTGTTAAATCGCATGATCTTGGTGGCCAATTCACATCTGTTCTTAGGGATATTATGCGTTTGTTAAACTTGATGTGTGGCATGTTGCACTGTCCTGTTGAAACCATATATTTTGCACATCAATATCTTCCAATTGACTCCATAAGAAGTTTCTTATCATCACTTGTTATCGAATTCAATCTACAGTAAATGCATTGCCATTTTCATCCTAAAAAAATGGACTAATTACGCCACCACACCAAAATCCACACCATACAGTAACTTTTTTTGGTTTCATTAGCCTTTCAAACAGTCTAGGATTTTTTTCAGCCCAAATGGGACAGTTTTGTTTATTGACGTGAATGGCCCAATTAACGGATTGCCGACGTAATGCGTGGTCAGTTAGGCTTAATTGTGTAAACTGTATTTTGTAAGCCTTTACATGCAGATCTTTGTGCAAAATGTTAAACAAAGTTGTTGGTTTGAGGTTTAACTGCGACGAATTGACGTCCTTGGCTCTTCAGCAACACTTCTGCTAATAGCTGTAATATTTCCACTCGAACGACCACTACGATGAAAAACTTTACTTCTCTGAACCAGTTTTTTAAAATTTATGAACGATAAGTTTAATAGCACGGTTTGATGTGCGTATTTTGAACGAAATTTTCCTTCAACTTATATAAACTTTCACCATATTTTAAATAAATTTTTAGTGTACCGATCCATTTTAGCCTACGGGAATGTATTAACTTCATACCTGAAAGAATTTCGGTGTAATCTAACAGTTGTAAAGAAGTGGCGGCCAATTATAAATGTTAGGTCAAATTTGAACATCCGTTATTTTACAATCGCAAACTAATTAAATTAAAAGTCTTCGATATTCGGAGTATTTTTAAAAACGAGCTAATACACCCTGACTGACTCGAACTGCAACCAATTTCAGGCTGCTATAATTTCCAAACCGTTCATTACTGTGAGCTCATTTTTTGACACATGACAGATATTGCAATTTTATTATTTGTAGGCCTTTTAAACGATTTGCGTCTCAGGTGTGTTGAATAAAAAAATTCGCGATGGAATTCAAACGTGATAATGTGATTGCTTTATATTGGCCTGAAAAACCACAAGTAGCTATCGTTAGAGCCCTCCAGCACCTCAACGTGAATAAATTATTTGTGTCTCGAAACATAGCTCGTTACCGTTATACTGGCAGCATTGCAAAACGCCATGGAGATGGTCATAAAAAAACAGCAACTTCGGTTGAAATGGTTCGGAAAGTAAAGGCTCGAATTGAGCGAAATCCGCATCGAAGTTTAAGAAAAATGACTCGTGAGCTCAACATATCGTTGGAACGGATACAACACATACTGAAAAATGAGCTTGTGCTCAAGCCATTGTAGTTCCAAAAAACACACGATCTTACACCGCAGAAAAAAGTTAGAGTCGAAAGAGCGAAGGAGTTTCTACGCTTGCACGAAAGTGGTGAGTTGCCGAATTTGGTTATGAGTCGCTATTTGTTATAGAGCAATATGTCAACAAACAAAACGACCGAGTTTACTTGCCAGAGAGGTCCTTCGAAAATTTACCAGCACCGACGGTGATGGTTTGGGCCGGCATAGCCACTGATGGTCGGTCCGCTAGTATTTTTGGACCGTGGCGTCAAAATTAATGCGATCGTATACCGTGAAACTGTTGACTAGGGGTCGGTCATTATTCGCGCCAAAGGTAGACATATTGAAACTACTGACAAAATTTTAAAATTGATGTATTTTCCAACATTTTTTGGTTTGGCACAATAAAATTAATAAAAAAATAAAAAAAATATAGCATTTTAAAAAGTTGCAGTTCGAGTCAGTTACCTGTGTATTGTTTTGTAATTTGAATGAAATATATTTATTACTTCAACTGTGATTTGCTAATGTAAGAAACGTAAAGGGAGACAACGGACGGGCTGTCAAATAAATTTGAATTTAACCGCTTCAAAAGTAACCGGAGGTTCTTTTCAATATTTCAGATTTCCTTTTCAAAATAATGGGATTACAAAGAATGAAGTAATAATCTTTAGCCTGATGCTAAGAAATAGCTATTGAAAAGCAAAGTTTTTTTATTCCATCATCACATTGCTAGACCCCATATAACATTGCGAATGTGAAAGGAAATAATATATAAAAAATAAAAAAATTAGAAGAGATGTATCAATTTATTCAAATTAAATCCTAAACCAAGATCTTTGTGGCTGTTTTTAATCCAATTAGATAGCACAATAGTTAGTTTTTTCTTCTAAAACTAATGTGTTCTATAAATAGCATATTATTAAATAACCAAAACATAGCAAAAAATCATTGGATAACCTAATATTCTATAGAAAATGGTGATTTCGCAACAATTACACCACAAAACTTTCTGAACTTTAATATGCTTCAACGATATATTTTTGAAAAATCTTTTGTCAAAATTAACGACAAATGGCGTTATTTTATTATATCGTTATTTTAGTGTTCGAAATCCTTGTTTTGTGTTGTTTGAGTAGTCTGCATTGTAAGTTCTCCGGTACTTGTTTTTAAAGTGACCACCCGAATTAGTCCGTCGTTTCAAGGATGTGTAGCGATGATTCGTCCGAGTCGCCATTGCAACGGTGGTAGTCTCTCGTCTTTAATGAGAACTAAGTCGCCGCATTTGGGTCCCGGCTCCCGTATCATACATTTTGGGCGCTGTTGCATTCTAGACAGGTATTCCGTACTCCACCTGCACCAGAAATAGTTGGTCACTGAGGTGATCCGCTTCCATCGCTCAAGGTAACTTACCCTTTCCAAGGCAGTGTCTCCTTGAGGAATTGCGACGAGTCTTTTGCCGATTAAAAAATGTGCTGGTGACAGCGTTTCCAAGTCTTTGATGTCGTCCGACATTGGGCACAAGGAATTGAGGCAGGCTTCAACTTGAGTAAGCAACATTGACAGTTCTTCAAATGTCAGAGCTTCTGCCCCGACCGCTCTTCTGAGGTGATGCTTTACCGATTTCACCCCTGCCTCCCAAAGCTCTCTGAAATTGGGAGATGTAGGTAGAATAAGAGTCCACTTTGTGTACAGCTGAGTCAATTGTTCATTAACCGACCTTTAGTCAACATTCGCCTTTTGCAGCATCCTCCCTAACTTTGTTTCCGCCCCTACAAAATTAGTGCCACGATCACTGTACAGTTCGGCGCACATTCCTCGGCGAGCTATAAATCGTTTGAAAGCCGCTAAGAGCGCCTGTGTCGTAAGGTCTGGTACGACCTCCAAATGCACTGCCTTGACTGCTAGGCAGATGAATATTGAAAAATATCCCTTTAATGTTTTTGCAACTCGTTCTTTCCAGGTTTTGATGTCAAAGGGTCCTGCAAAGTCTACACCCGATCTGGAGAAAGGCCTTGCCATGCGAACTCTTGGCCCAAGTAAGTTTCCCATGAGTTGTTGCATTGACTTCGCTTTGTAACGGAAACAATTGATACACTCATGCACCATCTTCTTCACCTTCCTGCTTAAAGAAAAAATCCAGAACGTTGTGCGGATGTACGCCATCATTAGAGAAACACCACCATGGATTGTGATTTTGTGTGCATCTCTTATTTAAAGGTGTGTGAGATGATGATCTGGTGCCAAAATAGATGGATGTCTCTGTTCGTCGTCCAAGTTTGAGTTCTGCAGTCTCTCTCCAACATGTAGAATGTAGTCAGCATCTATAAAGAGATTCAAATTCAAGGTACATTTGGGATATACCTTTTTTTTGCAACATTCATTTCAGCCTTGTCAATTTCGTTGACCTTCAATGAACCTTTATATCTTGTTTCAGGTTTTGCACGGCAGTTAAACACAAAACGAATGCAATAGGCTAGAAAGTGACGAAGCCTTATTAACGAAGACTGCTTAAGCATAAGACAAATGACCTCATTATCTTCACCGAGTTGTTACGTGACATGAAAAATGTTGGTCGTGTTCTCCTTTCGTTGCTCCAAGTCAGGGTTAATCCTTTTGGGTTGAATGGGAATCTCAAAGGAAACTTGGGCCCTTCCACCACAACTCGTTTCGTTTAATTGCTGAAGGCAATATACCCCTCGAGGTGAAGTCAGCTGGGTTGTGTTGGGTCGGAATGTGTTTTCAAGAGCTGCATTTCGTCAGGCGTTGAATTTCTGTTACACGGATGGAAACGAAGGTTTTCCATCGGCTTGGCAGTGATGTGACCCAAGCGAGGGCAGTCGTAGAATCTATCCACGCCTGTATCTGCCATCTGTCGTTAATTTTAACTCTTTATTGATATAGTATATGTAGATCGTTAACAAAAATGATTGGGAAAGTTCCCATACATGTGTATTGGGGATTAAATTGTTATTGTTATTTGGCTTGTTGCTATATCTGAGAAAAAAAATTGTTTATTCGGTACCGTTTGCGTTTACGGTTGTACGACATCGACCTAGTCAGAAAACTGCCCATCAGTCACCTGAGATGGCTATAATATATAGAGCGAATAGGCAACAATGCTCCAGCCTGCAGAATCAAAAGAGTCAGAGTCAAAGGGACAACGTTGAAGAGGACTTCAACCGACTTGAAGGACGCAACTGAAAGTAGTTACCTAAAGATCGCGACAACTGAGGAGGCTTGTTAGTTAAGTTCACTCCGAACTGTAACGCTACTTGAGTAAGTAAGAAAGTAAGAACAATAACGCCTTTCTGACGCAATTTCAACTCTGAATCGGTTTCTAGATCGCCAGTGTACACAACTTGAGCTGTTGCCACTCGTTGTCTTTAGTGATGGACAAGGATGAACTCCCACATTTAGTCATTGGTAAATGAAATTGCATTCTTAATTTTAAAGAACGTGTTTATGACTTTGTCCTTTCAGGTTAATATTCTCACCAAATCAAAATGGGTTTCTTAGGGACAGATCCCAAATCACCTATCTTACCAAATTAGTTTGCGTTAAGTTATGTACCTATGTGCCTTAGAATATTAAATTTAGTAGACACATTTAATATGCTTTAGAATTAAATAATTACACTTGTTTTCCTATCTTTGTTTATCTTAATAATCAGGGTATCAGTATAGCGTTTCACAAAGATCTTTGTTTTCATACCTTATTAATTATTGCAAAGCATTTTTGTGTCAAGCTTTTTCCTAAACGACGTTTTCAAAGGCAATCTTGTCACCGAAGATTTTCGAGCTCTGCATGTGCTGTAAATATATATATATATTTCAACAATTACTTCTTTTGCAAGCGTAACGTTTTGCCACAAAGAAAAATGTTCGGATCAATAATAAAGGTATATATTACATATATGTATATTACTACGATTTGCTATCTGGGCATCAAACATGTTATAAGAGTTAATTTTCTCTTAAACAACGATCTTATAACAGATTTTACAACTGGCAACGAGTCTGGACATCGAGAAGATCTTGGCGGTTTAGCAAGTAATATTCAGCGACTAACTCGAATAGTCTTTAAACCCGATGTGCATAACCGCATTTCAGTGATGCAGTTTGTTGATGGTACTGCGGATCTTTCCATTCGACTGGCAGATCCAAAAACAATGATCGGCGGAAGCAGTTTATCCGGCGACTCAAGTTAGTTATTCTGCTCGGTCTATCGAAGCTAATGAATGCAAATGCAATCCAATTATCGTTAAAATCAGCGGCAACGCAGGAATCAAGTCTATATGACTCGCGCAGCCTCAAGCGCAGTTATGGAACTGAAATCCGACTCGGGAAGCACTCAGCCGTCAGTGCGAAGGAACTAATGCTGACGAAGTTAACCTGTCTCCAAATTTATAATATGTACTGTGACAGATATTTACCTGGGTTTACTGTTTCCGTTAGCCTTGGTTATGTCTCTTGCCAGATGCTGGTCGATACTGGATCGTCAGGTTCATTAATGCATCGAAATGTCTTAGCTTAAAACGCTCGCCTTAAACCTGGAGAAGCAGTCATCCAAACTCTTTGTGGGAATTCCTTTAATATTTCACAAAAGTGGCGCACTACTATTCAGATTGGCAAATTCAAACGTCGCATTAACGTTCTGGTGGTTGATTTTGACCTCCCCACCTTTATTCAGGGTATTTTTGGGTTAGATATTCTAAAAGTCTCCAAGAGCAATTTTATTTTTTCTGCTAATAAAATTTTGATTAGTAACAATCGAATCGCGCTTCAAAATGACATCAATATGCTTTTAAGTAATCATCTAAGGGATTCAAATAAAACCGTTCGTGCTATCTTTCTGCAAAAAACAGACCCATCTTATATGTGGGTGGTCGTGGATCAATTGGTAGTGTATTTGCTTGGCAATCGTACGATTCGTAGCTCAATACCCGGCGTGACCGAAAGACTTTTTTTTCAGGAAACTAAAATATCATGAGATAAATGGTTGCCTAAATACAACATCAAGTTAATATACACTCATAATTTAGTCTCCCCATTAAATGTTGGATCCCACCCATGGAGTGAATAGGTACCCGTTGAGTCCAAACATCTTTCTTTCTCTTTCTGTCCCATTTTTTGAAAGACTTAACACATGCTTTGGCATCATAAGTGTAGTCATACCAACTTGAGTGTTAAGTTTAAAAAAAAAAAATAACCCCCCCCCCCCCCCCCCCGCATTAAAACGTTTATTCGCACATATATATACATCCAGTGCGGCTCTTGTTGAAGGTCTTGTTCGCCTCTGGAAAATGATCTTCCAAAAGGAATTTTAATAGAAAAATCGATGACCAGTAAACAAAATGTTGATGTATTTGATGCTGATTCTGCATCACAGTTCCGTAAAATACTTCCATCGCTACTTTCGAAGTTACGTCCAACGTAGTTCAGTCCCTCCTTTTAGAATACAGCGATATTTTCTCCAAATCCCCAGCATAAAATTGATGTAGATACTGTAAAACCGATTACACAATTGCCACGTAGGCTACCACTGGGCAAACAGGAAAGTCTCGATGAATTATAGACAATATGCTACAGAATGAGGTTATTGAGCCCTCAAACTGTCCTTGGGCATCGCCAATAGTAATAATAAAGAAAAAGGACAGATCGACTTGTTTTTGTGTCGATTACCGGCGGTTGAATGACTTTACTATTAAGGACTATACCCTAGACGGAATTCCGGGCTTAGTTTGGTCTCGCACCATAGACTGCCAATCTGGTTGTTGGCAGATCGAGATGATTCCAGCAGATCGTGAAAAGACAGCTTTTGTCATAAGAGATGGACTGTGGCAATTTAAAGTTATAAGCTTTGAATTGAAGAATGCGCGGCTATCTTTGAACGACTCATGTCAAATATTCTCCGAGGACTACCAATGGAAACTTGTTAGGTCTATTTGGATGACATTTTGATTCTTGGTAAGAGTTTTGATGAGATGGTTACTAATCTTCGTTCTGTTTTTAGACGATTGAGTACCGCTGGACTAAAAATTAATCCCGCTTTATGCAATCTACGATATTTCAGAAGGAGGTGTGCTTTTTGGGCCATCTAGTGAGTGAGAACGGTGTGTTACCTAGCTCCTTTAAGATTGAAGCTGTTCGTAGCAAGCCTATGCCAAAAAATGTATCTGAAGTAAGAAGTTTTGTTGGATTGTGCACTTACTACAGGCAGTTTGTCCCTAATTCGCCAAACTTGCACGCCGACTACACCGCCTAACCGAGAAAAATATTTTATTTGAGTGTACTCCATAATGCGATGAATCGTATACTTCCTTGAAAGCATGTGTCACGTCACCATCGATTCTGGCTCATGTTCATCAGACTGCGATTTCATTTATGATACTTAGTTTGAGTAATATTGTCCGAAATCATTGCCTACTTCAGTTCAGCTCTAAGCAAACCTGAGCGTAATTATTGCGCTACACGCAAATAGCTACATGCGATGATCAAATCTATTGAGCACTTCCACGTGTATGTTTGGAAGGGAATTTTTAATTCGCACGGACCACGTGGCTTTTAATTGGTTACTCTCGTTTAAAAACCCAGAGGGTCAACTGGCACATTGGTTGGAGCGCATCCAAAAAAAACTCACCTTAATGCTGATGCCGTTTCACGACGACCCTGTTGTAATAAAGTCTGCAACTACTGTGGATTAAAGGCGATAAACGTCCTGGTTGGAAGGCAGTATCTGTAGAGTGTAAAGCTTATTGGATTCAGTTTGGAGCATTGTTTCTTAAAAAAAACATTATTTGGAAGAGATGAATGCCTATTTCACGTAAACAATCAGAACGAATGCTGTCGGTAGTCCCAATGTTATTGAGTAGCTATGTATGTGATAAGGATCTTACACGACACGCCGTTCGGAAGGCATTTCGGTTGTTACAAAACTCTAGAAAAATACGATTTAGTTTTTATTGAATGTGGTACTTGTGTGTCAAAGACCGGACTAAGTACAAAAACTCGATGAAATCTGCAAATTTATATTTCTGGGGAACCATTCCAACGTGTTGCTGTGAACATTTTGAGACGGTTACCATCAACGAAGCGCGGAAATAAATGAATTGGTGTTCATGAATTATTTTACCAAGTGGGTAGAGATTTTTCCTATTCCAGATCAGACTGCTAATACTGTCGCCAGAGAGTTAGTAAAGGAATTGTTTTGTCGTTTTGGTATTCCACTTGAGCTGCAGGACTAGGGACGGAACTTTTCGGTCGAAGTTTTCCGAAACGTGATGAATATTTTGGGGCCCACAAAATAAGGACTACATCATTACATCCACAATACGATTGTCTTGTAGAGCGAATAAATAGGACCATGCTACACTAGTTTTCCAAGTTTGTCAATGAAAAACCAGATTATTAGGATGACTGCCTACCTTTGCTTGCTATGGCATATCGCGCAGCACAACAGGATTCCATCAATCAGTCACCATTTGCTATGTTCTTTGGCGGAGAAATAAGGCTTCCACCGGATTTGACTTTCAAAACTCCGTCAGATGTGGTTGAGCTTAGTGGATACCCCAAGCAGCTACAGGAGCTGCATCTAATGAACGCCGATTTCAGATTAGAAATTTTGTTTAGTTGTATAACCTACGACGAAGAATACGAGTTTCCCCAAAACATCAGTCTGACTGGGATGGCTTCTATCTCGTTATGGAGTTAAGGGGAAACTGTTTGGTGTTTTAAAAAAACCGAACAAATTGACTGTTAGTCCTGAATGATCTCCAAGATTATCGGAGAAGAAATTACTACGATGAGATTCTCTTTGGCTGAAGTGTCTTCATTCTGACCACCTGCAACTTGTTTCATCTATCACACTAAGGTGCTGCTTGGGTGACGGTGTCAATGCAGATATTTCAAGTATACAATATCACACTCCATTTAAAGCCAGAAAAGAAAAATTAAATTAAATATTCAGTGTGAGTTTTTCAGTAACTTTCACCCTTTGATGATGGTCGCCAAGTGCAGCAAATGAATAATTTAGGATTGTATTCGTCATTTAGGGACTTCCGCTTTTTTGTAAGCGGATAGAGCTATCTGAACTTTGTCACATGTTACTACATATTAAGGTAACAATTCAATTTTCACTTTAAAATCTACATATTATGTACAGGGAACGTTTATGTTTCAATTCGATTTCTTATGCATAATGCACTTTCAAATATAATTACGATTTTTTCATTTAATTTTTAATGCATTTTTATTTAAATTAATTCATTAACTCTTTCTTTCTAGACAAACAAAATAATAAAATTATTATTATGTTATTAAATCAATTTAATATTTTTTATTAAAGCTTAAAATTATCTTATTGCATTTAAACTATGTATGTTCTTCGACGTACGTACGTAAGGTACATAATTATTTCTATTCCTAAAGTTCTTTCCTTAAAGAAAGTAAGAAAACATTTTTTAACAGCAAAAAACTTTGTAAATTGACTTTTTTATTTTGTTGTAAAACTTTAAACTAAAATTTAGCAACTTCCTAAAAGTAAATCTTAACCTACTTGTACTAGCTTATTGTATATATCATAAATTTTTACCTCTTTCGTCTTCTTTTGGATAGTTGTTGGCCACCTCTTTGTTCTTTTATAATATTTTTTTTTTGTAATTCTTCTTTGTTTTGTTGAAATTGTTGAAATAATAGTATTCTTATTTATTTTTTGTATCTTAGTAATTTTAATATATTTTTTATATATAACCTAATCTCATCTATGATAAAACCGGCTAAAAAAACTAGGTTGGACAACTATGTAAATGGCGATAGATTTTCATACCACGGATTGAAGATATTTGTTTTTGGCGTAATGTCTTCTATATCTGAAAGAATATTGAGTTTTTGTAGCTTGGCGCGATATTTTCAAAAGTGCTCTTTGTATGCGTTGATCCATTTCTTGGTGAAACAGATTTTGGAGTCGTATAAAGATTTAGTAATCATCGTTAATTAGGTCGCAATTAGCATATGAGCTCGTGTGAGGTCTTCGTAGTCATTTGGATTACAGGATAGAGGTGTGATAGCTCGGGATCTTATGATACTTCGCTGTAACGAGTTCCGCAAACGTCATCTTGGTGTTCTCAAGAGTTCTAACGAGATGACCGTTTGCTATCTTGACCGCAGCCTAACACAATTCACCAAAGTGAGGTGACCTGGTGGGGTTAAAATAGAAAGTTAAATTTTAAATTAATTCTTTTGATGAATTTTCGAAAAATATTTGACTAAATTATTTAAGCTTTGTTTGTGTCCCAATAAAATTTGTTGGGTTATCTGAATAAATATTAAATGGAAGTTCTCGACGATCTATCATTCTTTTTAACGCTGTTATATATGTTTCTGATGACAAATCTGAAACCGGTTCTAAATGGATTTCCATAGGAAAAAAACATACAACTAAGGTGATGTACGTCTTGTACAGTCTCTTTACACTGCCCTATACACATTTTGGTGTCTAGGATTTAAGACCTGTTTTTAAGTATAGGGTGATTCTTAGTAAGGTTTGATTTATAATGTAAAATAAAGCACATAAATATGAAAGTGAACTTAAAATTTTTATTATCGGTTCAAATAAGAATTCATGGCATTTACTCTTTAAGAATTATATCATATAAACGCTGGCCATGACTACGTCTGAGGTGATTTATTCGGAAGGTCCAATTTTGGGCGACTCGTTCGAGCATAGCGGATAACACTAATAATTTTGCTTCCAAAGCGTCAATATTAGCTGGCTTATTCCAGAAGACCTGAAACTTTACATATCCTCAGAGAAAATAGTCCAAAGGTGTGATATCGCACGATCTAGGCGGTCAATTTACCGTAGCAAAACGTGAAATTAAGTGCTCACCAAAATGATTTCTCAACAAGTCCATTGTTTCACGCGCTGTGTAACCCGTAGCGCCGTCTTGTTGAAACCAGAGCTCACCGCGACCATGTGCTTGAATTTCATTTCTCAAGTTGCTGAGAACGACGACGAATCGATTCGTCACGGTCTTCGCGTACACTCTCAGCTACAGCTACTATAGTCTCTTCACTACGTGCTGGATGTGGTCTAACCGGTTGAGTATCATCCAATTATGTAAACTGGGACTCAAATTTGCGAATGGTATTGGCAAAAGTTGTTTCAGTAGTTCGATTATGAGCACCGTAAAATCCTCGAATCGCACGAAAAACATTTCTCACAGAACGCTGATTTTCGTAATACAGCTCAACAATGGACACTCACACACGAAGTGAGTGCTTCCACGATGATTTGCCAAACCATATTGAACAAAAATAATTAAGCAATCACGCGAATTACATTTATTAACGAATGGAAAAATGAAGCTACTCTACTTTTGGTGTCGTCTCGATTAAGACTGACTATTTTTTTTATTTGAACATATTACTTTATGTCATATCATAAACATAGATATGGTCAACGCATTCCGTTTCCGATGGCCTTCAAAAAGCACCATTGACATCGGAATGTAATTGACACTTTTGTTATTCGTTGCGAAGCAACATAAATGTGCCGTCAGCAAGTTTGCTGACTTGCATTTGTGTAACTTCACTCCCCTTTCACAAAGAATTCTCCGGAATTCCATCTTTAATTGTTTTTATTTCTACCTTAAGTTTCTTATTATTTTTACATATTATTACAACTATAGTTACTACCACAAGTATGAAAATTAAAAGAGTAGAACCTATTATATAGTGGTTATTCCTATGATACTTCAGTTGTTCTAAATGTTTTAAATTTTGAATTTGAAAAATATTTAATTTATTCGAAAAGTTCATTCTTTCATGTATTGTCACATTTTGATTATCTACGTATGCAAAATTTTAGATAAACTCTATATTATAATTAGACATTATGATATTCAAGACTTCAATGGAACAATTATTAACATTTACCATAAAGTTTCAACTTTAATATTTCTATCATCACATTCGTTAACAATATGTTCCTTAACTAAGTTCTTACAAATATTCAAATGTTTATCGATAGTCGCAATTTCGGTTTTATTATTATTGCGGAAATTACATTCTCGCTCAATTATACAGTTATAAGTTTTCTTTAGACTCTGTATAATACCATTGTCTTGATGTTATTTATATTATCCATGAATTTTTGATTTATACCCATTTGTTTGTTCAAATTTTCTATAGCAGCATTGTCATTCGTTTCGACTATTTTAAGATGTTCAGCAATATCTATCTTATCTTGGTCATCCATTGTTCCGCATAGCCATTTCTGACCAGTTTCAATGAAATTCATAAGACCTCTTTTTTTCCGGATTGGGAGTGTTAACGCCTTGACTTTTGCCTTAATATTTAAAATTTCCCTAAGCAACGGCCCATTCTTCATTAAATTAAGTTTTTGAAGATTCATTTTAGCAGACTCTACTACAGCTACATCGTTTGGGAATTGTTTATTAATTCGACAGATCCTCAGTATAGGGTAACATAACCTTGCTCACTCTGGATCGGTGTTATTAGGAGGGATGATTGTGCTGCTGTCACGGTTATCAACATAGTTAGTAGTATCACAAGCCAATTCTGTACCTGTAAATTTATTTGGGCTTTTAACTGTGGCGGGATGAACATTTACTAATTTATTTTTTCTATAATAAGGTTCATTCTTGTGCTTTAAGTGTTTGTAATTTCTAATAAAACCTTCATGCCTATTTTCTTCATAATCTTCCCTAGTTACATTCCTCTTATTTAAAATTTTATCTTTCTGTTTTGAAATTTTAGTAACTAATATTTCCGGGTCTACGTTACTAGCTTGATTCGGACTCATTCCAATTGTAGAATGGTGGCGGTTTTTGTAAACTAAAACGGGTTTATGCACTTTCCGGACAGTTGTAAGTTCTTGGTCTTTAATTGTTAGTAGAATTTCTAGTAAAGTGGAATGGAAGCGTTCAATATCAGAGTTTCCAGTATGAGGATCCGGTATGGTAAAATGAACTTCGATGTCATTTTCCTTGAACAATTCTTTAATATTTTCAGATTTGAATTCATTATCGTAAATAATTTTTCTAGGTTTACCGAACTTTGCTAAATGGTCCTCAATTGCTTCTACTTTACTAACCCTATTTTAACTGTTCAAACTGTATGCATATGCCTGCTTTGTTAGCTTATCAATAAAAGTTAGGAAGAAAAGCTTATTGAAATGATAAATGTCCATATGCAGAATTTCATTGGCTTTAGAAGGAGTTTCTGATCTTTTAAATTTTGGTTTGAGAGGTTTTCTATCGTACTTCCCTTCCTGACATGTTTGGCAGTTTCCAATAGCTTTCGAAATTTCTCTCATAAGTCCTGGATAATACAATCTGTTTTTAAGTGTGTGATAAGTTTCCGAAATCCCTGAGTGATTACTTTCTCTTACATGATAAAGTAAAATCTGCTTGCAAATTTCTGACTCAGCTTTGATTTCTTGAGCTCTTAACGTGTACTTAATAAACGAGATATTTTTATTTCCTCCAAAAAGACTTATCAAACATTGTTGAACTTTATTGTACTCGGTGTACGGCAGTTCGGTATAAATACCTACATTTCCCTTTTGTAACACTCTTTTGAAGAGGTCTTCCCAATATGAGTTATTTTTAGTCATATCTAATTGAATAATTTTTCTACCATGGATTACCTCCTCCTGTGCCAAAACAGAATTTGTTAGAATTAATTGGGTTTTACATTTATTAACAATATCTTCCTTTAAAGGAAAATGATCTACTTGTTCAGAGGCAGAATGGACTGTTGCCTGGTTCGATTCGGTTTCCTCATCTATTTGGTCGACATCTTTCATACGGCTTGAATGTAAATGGTTTTCCAAAATTTGGAAATCTGAGTATGGGGTAGTTGATGATGTTTTGTTTTAACGTTTCAAAGGCCTGGATGTTTTCGGGATCGCTAATTTTTATATTTGCAAAAACCTAGTCATTGGATACGATATTTTCGAATAATTTTTTTACAAATTTTCGATAAAATCCAGCGACTTCAAGGAACGCTTTTAACTCTTTTTCCGACGATGGCAATTTGTAATTTGCTATACATTTGAACTTTTCTGGATATGGTTTCATGCCTTCTTCTGTTAATATATGGCCTAAAAATTCCGTGTCCTCTTGAAGGAAAGAACATTTATCAAACTGCACCTTCAGGTTATGTTTAGCAAGGACATTGAAAATCGTAGTAATGGCTTGGAGATGTTCTTCGAAACTTGTGGAAAATATTAGAATATCTACTATTCGACTTCCTAACAATGCCCTGCTTCTCCATTTCTGTAACCTGTCTCCGAACTTCTTCTTCATGTTTCGGAGGCAGTCTATAAAGCTTTGCATTAATTTGTTGATCAATGGTCGTTCTGATCTCATGCATGATTGAATCCGTATTTGTAAGCTTATCCCCTTCTTTATAGATTAAACTCTCATACTGTTTTAATATTTTCTTTATTTCTTCTCTTTCTATTTGACTCAGATGTGAAGTGTCTAATTCCTGCTTTTGTTGGTAATTTAATTCATAACAGTCAATTTAGTCGTAGTCTTCTGAACCTTTGAACTAGCAGTGTTTACTAAATTCATTATTTTCCTGCTTATACTTAATTCAGCTACGTTTTTTCTAATAATGTCTATTCCCAAAAGAAGATCATAGTCTTTATCTCTAAGTGACATTTTATACCATTTTAACTTACTATTAGAACTCATCCGAAATTCTTTGGGAACATCAGTAATAATAATCTTAACATCACCTTAACAGCCAATCCTTGATGAATTTATTATACCAACCGTGGAACCGGCATCTATTAAAGCCTTATATTTAATATTACCTATCGTAAGATTACAAAATATTTTGTTCCGAGGCTTAATTCCGAAAATCCGTCGGCTCTATACTGTGAATCTCCCCACTAAATGTAGGTACACTCTCATTAGCAGTATTAGCTCCTACGGAATTTACTTCCATCGGTTGCGGATTCTGACTATTATTCCTCGCCTGTCCTGAAGGATTAAATGTTTGGGATGAATGCTGTCTCGACTGGCTAGATCCATTATTACTATTTCTGCCCTGCCCTGAATTGTTACTCTGATTTCTATATTGCCTATCATTGTTCTGGTACCTTTAAGTATTATTTTGCAACCCTCTCTGTTCTGAAACTTTATTTTGTGATTATCTATTATCACCATCATTGCTAGCTCTCTCTGATTCGACATTTCTCGAATGCTTGGCAACTTGGAAATTATTTGAATTTTTTTTGTTAAATTTTCTTAAATTCCAGGCACTATCTGGAATGTATGAACGCAAGATGGACAATATTGCATTCAAATCAAATTTATTCCTAATTTCTCTCGATAGCTAACCGATTGTTAATTCTTTTATTTTTCCTACCATTAAGTGCTTTTAAGAATTAACAATCTCGGCACTATTAGTTTCTTATAACGCATACTCATGGGCTTCTTTTAACAGTAAATCTAACTAATTACATAGTTCTAAGATACTATTTACCTTCAGGTTAATAATTTTAAGTAATATGCCGTTGAAATCCACGATGTATTAGATGACCCTTGATATCTTCCACGTTGTTATCGGCATCGTATACAAAATACTCTTTGCTGTCCCCACGATCTTGATGTTGTATATCGCCCTAAACATCTCCGCCTTTCGGTTATCAGGAACGACTGTTAGATGGGTGTCCATACAAGTAAGGAATTGGGTCAGCTCGTCTTTCTCGCCGGAAAACTGCTTAATGTAAGAAATAGTTTTCTCTGTGGGTTCTGGTCTCCTCTGATTAAGTTGTTGCTGGAAGTCCTGTTGTTGCTTTTGAACAGCAGTTATGTTGTTAAGTGCTTCCACCATGCTTTGCATCATCTGCTCCATGTTGTTATTTATAAATATCCCTCGGTAAGCAGTGAACAGTGACAATCGTTTATCTCGAATCGACGCAATTTTGGACAAAAACTGAGTTTACTGGATATATTTTCGAGTGGTTCGTGGATGGAAACGAAAAGTTGACACAACCGATTAGTAACTCCGTATTAAGCACTGATTTTTAGTGTGAATACCGTCGTGATTACTTCTTCAGGTTCGACTTAAATTTCTTCCAATTTAGAAGAAACACACCGACTGCGCAAATTACATTTATTTAACGAATGGAAAAATGAAACTACTCTGCTTTTGGTGTCGTCTCGACTAAGACTGACTATTTCATATTACTTCATGTCATATCATAAACATAGATATGGTCAACGCATTCCGTT
The DNA here is from genome assembly GCA_907269105.1 of Volucella inanis. NCBI lineage: Eukaryota > Metazoa > Arthropoda > Insecta > Diptera > Syrphidae > Volucella > Volucella inanis. The sequence goes on along the minus strand of OU026157.1, from coordinate 91,687,031 downwards.
TCCGATGGCCTTCGGACAGCACCATTGACACCGGAACGTATTTGACACTTTTATTATTCGTTGCGAAGCAACATAAATGTGCCGTCAGCAAGTTTGCTGACTTGCATTTGTGTAACTCGCGTGATCTGTCAAAAAAAGCCTATTGAAAATAAAACCTCACGATGATTCACCCTATGTGGTATATCTAATAAGGTGATTTCAAAAATGTTAAATGTTTTTTTTATATCATGAGATGGACAAAAAACTTGGCTTTTAAAAAATCCGGCTTTATTTTAGTATTTGAATACGTGGAGAAATTGTGTTTTAAGGGATTTTCTAGAGTGAAGTTGTCTTTGACAATCGCGCATAATTCTCCAGCAATAGTCTAACATCATATGAACGTCCCATCTTCCTTGATACCTATTCTCAAACAAAGATGTCCTAGGTTATGCCGATACTGATCTATATGACTATGGAGGTAGTGGACTTTTATGCTCATATTACAGTCAACATTTTTAAAGTTAAGAAACATTTCCATAACTAACTTTTCATAGTCATTAGCCTTGTAATTTCCGAGAAAATTTTGTACAACCGCTACAAAAGATTTCTACGCAAGTCGTTCTAATTCAGTCGTAGATGCCTCAAAATTAGTAGAGCATTTAATTTATAAACTTGATGGATCCCAATCAAAAATGCCTGCTTTTAACATTTCATCCAGGAAATTTCTGAGAAATATACTGAAAACATTGTCCATTTTTGTCTAGAGTTTTCACTAGACTTCTAGGGCTTCATTAGCCCTAATTTTATGTGCAAGGGCAGAAGAATGATTCTTTCTCGGGGAACTAAAGGCTCACTTATCACATTGCTTTCACCAACGACCGTAGCATTTCTCACAGGCCAATATTTATGTATTTAGTGCCTTGATTTTGCTCTACTGTTCCAGAGATAAATAAAACATGTATATTTTGTATGGCCATTTTGTTGAAATAACAAAAAATTAACCATCTTCAAATCGACATAGATCACTCATTTCTGTTCGACATATTTTATTTTCTGCAAAACAACTGAATTACTTCATATCCTTCTTTCGTATAAGTAGAGTGGGCAATTGGAATAGCAGAATGTTTATTGCCATTATGTAAAAGGACAGCTTTGAGACTTATTTTACGGCTGTTAATAAAGAGACTCCAGTCCAAGCCCATTAAAGTCAGAAAGCCTCTCACATCACTGCAATATGTTATACAAAATTTTCACCAGAAGAAAAACATTTCAATGCGTTTTGTTCTCTCGTGCAATAGAAAGTAGTTCGCACATCAGAGGCAACTTTTTTCTTTTAATCTTGATGCTAGTAGTTCAGCACGTTCCTTTAAAATATCTAAGTCTCTGATGAGATTATTAAGCCCGTTTTGTGAAAATGTTTTAGGTTTCGAAGTTTCTACAGAGCATTCAAAGTCATCACTTACTTGAGAAACACTAAATCCTTCAATTTCTTCCTGCTGACATTCTAGTAGCTGATGAAAAACTGGTATTGGAACGTCTTCTGAATGAGAAATTGGTCTTATTGCTGAAGAAATATTAGGATATTTCCATTTTGTGTAAATCGTTTTTGTTGATGCTTACTATACATGTCATACAGAAGTAACAGTTGTTATGATGATTTTTTTGTTCTCGCCAAATCATCGGTACTCTAAATTTCAAATATTTACGTGGACCTTTCTCCCATTGCCGCAAATGCTCAGGGCACTTTTTATGTACACTATGAGGCGCCCACGCTTTACCTTGATTGCAAATTTCAATATTGAAGTAGGCAAAATACAACCGGATCACAGTGTTTTTTTATAAATTATCGACGATCTTTAAAAATATATTCTCCACAGATGTAACAAAACTTATCAGGGTCGTTAACACAACGTCTTAACTTACTAGCCATTATGACATATCTAGATTTATTTTATCAGTGTTATTGTGAAATCGAATTAGGCTTAACACAAACTAAACTGCGAGGAAAGTGGCGATTCGATAAAGTCAAGGAGAGCGTAGGAAATAAACTCATAACGTCTCTACAACACAGCGCTTACAGAAGTTTGAAACTGCGAGGCATCAGCGCTGATATGTAAGGGGATAACGGACCCAAGAAATGTGAAGTAAATGCATACTGCAGCTTCAAACTTGGTTAGATGTTTTTATTCAGTTGGTTTAATTCGAATCCATGGTGTTATTTTTATTTTCAATTTTAATGGTTTCATTGAAAAAGGGCGCGCAAGGAGATCTTAACACCTATGTGCCAGTAGATAGTAAACTAGAGGTAACAGGATAAAAAAACTAATGAATAAAATATGTATAAAACTTTTCCTATCTACCACAGAAGCAAACAAAGCTGCACCAATTTTTTTATTTTATTTTTTGTAGACTTGTGTTATTTGTTCTAGAAGCTTCGGTTTGTATCTTAAATAGTGAGACAATTCCTCATTATCCGACGGGTTACTTTCTTTGCGCTTACCACCCAAAACTGTCTGCGAATCAGAACCACTAACATCTTCGAACCCGCATGATAGTTACACAAACATAAATATCTCACCATGCAACTAACGAAGTTGTAGTTTTTTTATAATAGAAGAGGATGATTTTGTCCCTGTGGTAGATTTGCGTGCTTAAGTCTTCCTCCTACTCTTAATAATTCGAATCATATTGAGTTATCCACAAACGGGGTAGCTACTTGACGGATCCTTGAAGATTCTACTTGGATTTAATGCAAGCAATTTCCTTGGTAAAGATTTTGATTTTGATTTTGAATGGTCTAAGCAATGCGATTTAATGATGCGTTAAGACCTCTGGGAGAAAGAAGACCTTGACTACACGTACATATCTTGTTTTCGACACTGATTGTAGAATCTGAGCATATATACAAATGTTCGTAGTACTTTCAAATAGGAATTGTTCTTATTTATTATCTAAAGCAAATAATTAAGCTGTTTCGGTTGACAGAAGTTCACCGAATGAGAGAAACTTTTTCTATGTTCGTGATCATTTTCCAGAATTTAATTGTAAGAAAGTTGGTCCGCAAAACATATTAAATGTTTTAATTCATCAATTGTTCAACCACTGGAGAGAATATCCGCTGGATTTTGCGAACTAAGAACGTGTCGCTACTCCATCCCAGTTTTCCTGAATTTTAGCTACTCTATAGTAGCATAGCGATCCAGTGAAGGACAATCTCATGGTCGGTCCAGAAATATATTTTGGAAATGCATTTCAGAAATATGCACTCTAAATACGACCAAAGTTTTGTTAACAACAACAAACACGCCTAGGCAGTTCTTTGCGCTTAGTGGGAGCTACCCAAAATTTCGCTACTAAAAGCTCTATTGTTACCTTTCCACCTGTGTTTGTTGACCTATCGTCAACATCCATGTATTTGGATATCTTCTTTGCCTGTCGTCAAGATATATCTCGGTATCGGAAGATTCTGCAAAGACTGCAGATCTTCTTAAAAATGTTTCCACTCTGTGCTTAAATTATGTGGAATGGATTAATCTCAGTCCGTATTTTCTGCAAACTTATTTTGTCTCTAATGATTATAGGGCTCCGAAGCTCTATTGAGTCGAAAAAGAAAGACAATAACGAAAGAACTGATCGCTTTGTATTTTTCAAATATGTCCAAACAGGTTTGAAGGGAAATTAAAAAGTGTTGTGTACTGAATCTAATGTGATTCCTAGTGTGCTACTCAGACTTTCTTCTACGAGTTTTAAGTCCTTCGTTGAGGTACACGTTTCATCCTGAATAATTAAATCTTGCTTACTATGCTTACTATCTAATTTAAGGTTTGCCGAACTTACAATAGTACGGATTTGCCTTTTAATTTCAACTAATAATTTCAAATCATCTGCACCCGTGAACATGTCGTCGACTTAAAAGTCTGACAATATGAGCTGTAACCCTCTTGGGTACGTTTTAGCAAATTTGTCTGCAAGGAAACGTAGGCTACGAATATGGTATTAAGCTGAAAGATTTTAATAAAAATTTGTTCGGTTTCTTGCCAAACGATAAACTCGTATACAAACTGGCGTTGAGATGGGTGTTTCTAAATCTGCCAATGCATTTCAATAATGTCAGCAGTAGGAGCAAATTTATGGAGTCGAAACCGAAAACCATCAAAAATTCGTTTAACGATATCTACGATGAAGTTCTACAAGAGGTACCAAAAACCACCCTAAGTTAAACTGGGCTTAAGTATACAATGGTAGGGAATGAATTAATGTTGTTCACTTAGAACCGGATGTTCAACTAACGATATGTTCCCCAAATCTTCATATTTTTTCATAAACCTCTTGTAGTCCTCTTTCATCCATTCGACAATTTGAAGTTTGCGTTCCACAGAAAGAAATCGTTTAAATGCTATATAACAGGAAGCTCCGTAGCAACCTGGATTGTCTTTAAATGGCAACTGGACCAAAAGCCTACCATCTGGAATAGTTTCAACTGTTTTTGAATAATGTTGTTCGCACTTCGTTTGCACTTCTGTCCATTTCAGTTTTTCATGACGGTTTTTTTAAATCCCAGAATTTCATGACATAACTATGCAGAGATTCATCTTGCGCTGTATAACAGAATAATCCGTTTGAATTTTTCAGAAGATTTTCACATTTTCCAGATATGATCCATCCTAATTTCGTTTTATGCGCTGTAGGCAACTGTAGTCCTAATTTTATTTGTCCAATTGTCTCAGCTCCTAGGAGAATATCGATGTTTGATGGCTCATGAAAACTTTCATTGGATAATTCAATATTTTGATGAAGTTTCCAATCAGCTGTTGCCTAATTGGGTTGGAATCCAGTAATAGCCTTGTTTATAAGAATCTCTTGCGAAGTTTCAAAATTATTTAATCAGGATCTAATTTGGGTTTGTGTTTGATAGTGCGAACGTGTTTACACCTAATCTATTCCTACGATTCGGTTTGTCCCCTTTGTTTATGTAAACTGAGCATTTGAACGAAGTTTTCTTTGTTATCTGGGACCCAGAATCAAACAGAGCTCTTCCGAATTTGAAGCTTCCTGCTCCGTCTTGAACAAGAACTAACGCTGTAATTAAGATGCCCTGACTCGCAACCATAATAGGTGCCGTTTACATATGAAGATGTACCCTTAGAAGAATGTTGTTGTCTATAACGCAGCGTTTGGTGTGGTTGTTTGCATAGGTTGCATCTATTTAGTTAGTCCCAACCTTGTGACCTTTCTTCAAGCAGTTTTTTCAAAGTACCAACTTCTTTGTATTCGAAAATATTTCAAAGAGTGTGAGTTTCTGAAAACTAGGACAACAGGAGATGAAATGGCTACTTTCCTTACAGAGTAAGCACGATTTTTGCAAGAGTCAACGATAGTTGGGTTCGAGTAGAAAACCACATTTTTTTGTCGACGATAACGATTGTCACGTTACCGTAAATGGTCACCGTTATCGCGCCATGCTTACCGATTATTTTTGGACCGAATTGTAAGATATGGACTTGGACGACATGTGGCTTAAACAGGATGGTGCCAAAAGCTACACAGCACACGCTATAATCGATTTATTGAAGAGTAAGTATGGTGAGCGTGTTATCTCGAGACATGGGCCAGTCGATTGGCCGCCTCGTTCGTGCGATTTAACGCCGCGAAATAGTGTGTCCGAGTCGTTGAAAATTGGGTCCAACGAATCGACCGCTGCAAACGTGCCCGCGGTGGCCATATGAACGAAGTCGAGCTCCATTCATAAATGTTTTGATTGTACTTCAAGCCAATAAGAAAGTTTTTGAAATATCTCAAATGGTTTGCCTTTTATTTAAAAAAAAAGTTGTCAAGTCGTTATTAGAAAACCCTATTTAAGGCGATTCATCGTGAGGATTGATTTTCAAAAGGCTTTCTTTTAACAGATCACGCGTGACTCCTATCAAACTGTTTTATCATTTTTGTTTAGTATCGTTTGGCAAGTCATCGTGGAAAGACTCACATCACAACAGAGTCTCTAAATTGTTCAGCTGTATTACGAAAATCAGCGTTCTGTGAGAAATGTTCTTCGTGCGATTCGAGGAACTTACGGTGCGTATAATCGACCTACTGAAACCACTATTGCCAATACCAGGTAGTGAAGAGACTTTAACAGCTGTAGCTAAAGTGTACGCGAAGACCGTGACGAATCGATTCGTCGTCGTTCTCAGCAGCTTGGCTTGGCGTATTCGACAACTTGGCGTATTTTACGTGAGGATCTCGGACTAAAAGCGTACAAAATTCAACTTGTGCAAGAATTGAAGTCAGTGAATGGGCTCTGGAAAAACTCAAAGAAAATCCGGTGTTTTATCATGAAATTTTGTTCAGTGATGAAGCTCATTACTGACTCAATGGATACGTTGATAAACAAAATTGCCGTATTTGGGCTGATGAGCAACCGGAAGAGTACCAAGAGCTACCATTGCATCTAATAAAAACAACGGTATGGTGTGGTTTATGGGCTGGTGGAATCATTGGTCCATATTTCTTCAAAAATGTGGCAATGGTAACCGTTATCGCGCCATGTCAACGGACTATGTGCTTCCTGAAATTCAAGCACATGGTCTCGGTGAGCTCTAGTTTTGACAAGACGGCACTACAAGCCATAAAGCGCGTAAAACAATGGACTTGTTGGGAAATCATTTTGGTGAGCACTTAACTTCACGTTTTGCTACGGTAAATTGGACGCCTAGATCGTGCGATACAACACCTTTGGACTTTTTTATCTGGAAATATGTACAGTCTCAGGTCTTCAGGAATAAGCTAGCTACAACTGACGCTTTGGAAGCCAACATTACTCGTGTTGCTTGCGAGATACCAGTCGCTATGCTCGAACGAGTCGTCTAAAACTGGACCTTCCGAATGGACCACCTCCGACGTAGTCGTGGCCAAAATTTTATATGATGTCATTTTTAAAAAGTAAATGTCATGAAGTGTTCTTTTAACCGTTAGTAAAAATTGTAAGTTCGTTTTCATACTTGTGTGTTTTATTATCCATTATAAATCAAACCTCATGATGAACCAGCCTATACTCATCATAATCTTCTTTTTGTACAGAGCTAGAAGTGCTTGACTTATCGTCACTATCTTCCAAGTGAACATCGAAAATATCCAACACAACAAATATGGTGTTATGTTTGGGCTATGCTGTGGTCATAGACGCCAGCCAAAAGAGAGTAGGTGCGCGCTTTGCGCTATTCATTTGTTTAAACTCCACTTTTCGGGGTGGTTAAGACGCTCTCGCGATTTCGTCGCTCTGTTAAGGGTAACTCACCAACTGTCAGGCAGGCGCCTCCTTAGCGATTTTAAGTGACGAAGAGTACGACAATTTGTTATAGTTTAACGGTTTACAAAAAAAAAAAAAGCAGTTTGAAAAACAAAAACTAACTTAAAAATTATAGGAAGTAAATGAAGTAACTCCTTACATTGATGAAATAATTCCTAACAACATTGAGTGTAATAGCTCTAAATTAGGTTTTACTATATTTCATTCACACAATTTTAGGATTTATTTCATGATGAAATAATTCCATAACTTAAACATAAAATAAATCAAATTTATAGGAGTTCTTTCATGTGTAATAACTACTAACTTTGTATGTAAAATTTTAGGTTTTATTTTATGTTTTTTGTTAGGAATAAATACGTTAGGGGCTATTGCATAGGGCGATAAAATTATGCCTCCCAAATTCCAGCCTTTGTAATCGAAAAAGTGCTGAGCTCTGAGCTGAATAAGGTTACAACCGCATACGAGTACACGATGTATGCTTCCAACACCTGAAACCTACGTATTACCGGTCCTGTATATTTTTTTAAAATGCAGTCCTTTTCATACAAAGATCACAACACCTAACATATTCCTTGAATAAAGTTTTGTCTGTTTTTTGTATTATTTTGTACCTTATGTGACTGTAGCCATTTTGGCTGGAGGTGCATTAGGCCTGGTAGCCTGTGTCGGTTTTTGTATTTTTTGTTATGTGGCGGATGCTTCTTTTGGCTGACGCTTAGAGCATTAAAATTGTTGTTTCTTCTCGCTTTTTACAACATGTCTAGCTTATTGGCAACAACTTTTTGTTGTAGCTATCTTCTGATTAAGAGGTCACCAAAGATGGGAAGCTGTTTTTATCTCTCAGATTGTGCCTTCCCGCCGTCAAACACATATGGCATTCGTCCTGCCTCTTTCGTTATTGTGCTGCTGCCTTTGCTGATGTTGTTAGCGCCTCTTCGAGGCAACTTCATATTAGATGCTGATAAGGATGTGCGCTTCACGAGGTTTAGAGTTGACTTCAGCTTCCTCCTTCTGTTATTTGTGTTTTCCGGGTTTTCGGAATGGGCCGATATTACTATCAGATCACATGGTGCCATCTCCCGGACCCGCGTTTTGTGTAGCGGACCGTTCATCCTTAGGCTTCATAGTATTTATATTTATTTTTATTTATTTTATATTTTGTTAATTTTTTAGAAATAAAAAGTCCGTCGTATTCGAGAAATCTTACCTACAACTACTCTAAATGTCTCTAATTGTCTTTTTGATAAATTTATTATTCACTTTTTTACTTTGAAAGAAGTCAAAACACATCTGTTCTCTATCGAGGTCTACTCATAATATTATGAGTATGAACTTGTACTCGTACATTATATGAAAAGCAGCATCTTTCTTATTGTCATAATTTTCTATTTTTCTCGTGTACATTTGTACACATATGTACGTGTATGTATGTAGATTCAGGTTTTACAATATCTAAACATTTTTTTTCAGAAATTCAGTTGTTCCGTGCTATGTTATTATTAATATCGTTTACAATTTTAGACACAAATATGTTAAAATGAATATTGGACCATATACAATGATTGCGATATTTTGGAAAAATGTCAAGTTAGCGGCTGATATAAAACATGGTTCTGCTCCAGCGCTCGATTCGCAAACACAAACTTCTACCTCACGTCCGCTGGCGTATTTTTGAGTATAACAACCGTTGGATGCATTAACTTTGGCGCACATGTAGGTAATATTTTCCACTGCAAATAAAACAAAATTAAGTAAAGTTTGTTTTTTTGAATTGTTAAATTTGAGGGTTGAAGTGCATTCGTGATAGTTACCTGCGTGATTGTAGATATAAGAGTATTTAATGCAAGATTCGCCACGTACCAGACGACATCCAATTTCCAGTGGCTTTTTCTCAAACTTTTTCCACATAAGCAAAGTATTGGGCTCCTTGCTGTTAGCTGAAAGTAAGCAATGAAATAGTCATTAAAACAACAGATTTTCTAGTTTCCATATGTGGTTTGTTACACTTGCCATTGTTTTACATAGATTCTCGTAATAAATTGGTTATATAATTTATTTATTGTAACGCAATAAAAAAGGAAAAAAAATCAGAAACTATCTGCTACACGGGTACATTATATTTGTACATATGAATGATGGAAGTTTCAATTTTATTGGTTATATTTCGAATTTTTAATTGGAACTGGAAGCATTACTCTATGAAGATTATTGTCAAACACAAGAAGAGCACGCAGAATCTTTGGGTGTCACTCAAGCAGCCATTTCAAAACGTTTAAAAGCAGCTGGATGTATTCAAAAGCAAGGAAATTGGGTTCCACATGAACTCAAGCCGAGAAACGTCGAAAGGCGGTTTTGCATGTCCGAAATGCTGCTGGAACGCCACAAAAGGAAGTCATTTTTGCATCGGATTGTTATTGGTGGTGAAAAATGGATCCATTACGACGACCCCAAGTGCAAAAAATCATATGTGAAACCCGGCCAACCAGCCAAATCAACGGCAAAGCCGAATATCCACGGCGCGAAGGTAATGCTCTGTATTTGGTGGGATCAGATGGGTGTGCTGTATCATGAGCTGCTAAAACTGGGTGAAACCATCAATGGACAACGCTACCGAAAGCAATTAATCCATTTGAAGAAAGCAGTAGCCAAAAAACGCCCGGAATATGCGACCAGACACGAGGCAATAATTTTCCATCATGACAACGCTCGGCCCCACGTTGCTATTCCGGTTAAGAACTATTTGGAAAACAGTGGATGGGAAGTCTTACCCCACCCGTCTTATAGCCTTCACTGAAATACAGTTCACATCAGAGCAGAATATTAAAAATTGGCTTGATTCATTCTTCGCTGCCAAGCCGGCGCAGTTCTTTTGGGATGGGATCCACAAATTGCCAGAATGATGGGAAAAAGTCATAGCTTCAGATGGACCGCACGAATTAAGTTACATTTTGGAGATTGCAGAGTTTTTTATCTAAGAAAAACGGAATAAAATTTTAAATCTAAGCGAAGCTCTTTAGGTCAAAGTGACACTACAGAAGGAGATTTGATTAAGTTATGGTAAATGAAATATAATGTCGTCTATTTATTTTGTTTTTTTCTTAAAAAAAATTGTATTATTCTCGTGCACTATGGTATATAGTTTTTGATAAAATTGAAAAAAAAAAAAAAAAATCACTCGATAACGTCATTTGAAAAGAAACTAGGATGAAGTTCGGGCATTAGCCCTGATGCCTTTGTGTTAGATACAGGTGTATGTTTATGTTTTGAAACTGATTTGAACGTTTTTTTTTAAAGTACATATTCACCTTTATTCGCTTCCAACAAAATATCAAACACAATGTTGAAGCAATTTATACTTATTCAAATCTCCACTGAGTTTTGTTTTGTTTTTACATACATACTTGTATATAATTGTTTTAAGGTTCCCGGTTTAGCTTTATCAAAAACAAATCATACACTTTAAACCTACTTGTCGCTACTAATGGTCGTCGACAAGGAACATTTTTCAAGTCCTGTCTGAAAGTTTCACATGTCAAGTTTTTTATTTCGCTATCTTTGTCGAACTTCTCGCCTAGCCATGTAAAACGAAAACAAAACGGATAATCACTTTGCTTCAAATTTGGCTTTTGTGTCGTTGTCAATGCTATGAAAAATAAAAGTTTATATCGGAAGTTACTCGTAAACTTTAATTTTCGTTATTTACCTAATTGCGATTGAACCAGTGTTCCGGATAAAATGATTAATGTAATATGCCACAGTGTCATTTTATAATTGCTTTTTAAAATGTACTTCCTTACACCACATGAATGCGTGAATAAGAATGCCTGAGTACGCATAGGTATGTACTCGTATGTTTGTTTAACTTAGAATGTTGATATACATGATGATGATACATGTAACTTTGATATCTTATCGCATTTTGTGTTCAGTCATATCAAGGTGCAATTCTTTTTTCATTATAAAATTATTATTTGTTTTTTCAATATTCCATTGCCTTTTTGTTCTTATTTTTTTTTTGAAGATATCGATATCCAGAACTGCTAGAGTGCAACAATATTGTTTTACAGCTAAAAATTGGAGGAGAGAACAGTATTGCCATGTGTCCGATTTATTTTTTTAGGTAAAAATTGAAAGATTTTGAAATTAAAAATGAATATACAGTTTGATTAAGATGGATTCATATTTATTTACTATGTATTTGAAGAACGAGATTACGGCTTTCAGAAAAAGTACTAACATATGAGTAAATAGTATGAGTGTTCCCGTTATCGTATCTTAGCATGAAAAGAGGGTAACACCTGGTGTCCGATTTCTTTTTTGACCAACTGTATTTGGATTTGCTTATTTTAATAAAGTTGTAACTAGGAGGCATTCCAGTCTTGCTACAGCTTGTATATTCTTTTAAAGTTTCGTCAAAAAATAAAGCTATTCCGATTGGTACATATTCACTATCAATTCTAGATCTTGTACTATTGATCACAGTTTTTGGAGACATATTTGTGTTTGTTCAATCTGGTGCAATCCCAAACACAATGTTTTTCGATTGGTAGTTTATTAAATTCATGGTTACGTCCTTCTAAACACCGGTAACAGCACGCCAATTATGTCGACATGATCGGCGTACAGTAGTAATTTGGGAAACTTTTGAAAGATTGTATCTTCAGTGTTCGCTTGTAAGTTTTGCACAAATCTTTCAAGTATGATGTTAAACAAGTCAAATGACAGCGCCTCAACTTTTCTTAAAACTTAAATCAAAGGTCTCGGCTAAGTCATTAACGACTTTATTGAGCAGCGAGTGTTCTTAATCGTCATTTTCCACAAACGGGCGAGCTTGGTAGAGATGCCAAAACTAGACATGGTTTATATAGCTTGTCCCTATATATAAATGTTATCACATGCAGCTTTAAAATCAATAAAAAATTGGTGTCTATCGATTTGGAATTCTTGATTTTTTTCCTAGGATCTACGAAGTGTGAAGATTTGGTCATTTGTGGACTTTTCCTGGGCTAAAACAGCACTTGTAGGGGCTAATCAGGTTTTTGATGAAGGGTTTCAGACGTTAACACAATATAACAGACAAGATCTTGTATACGATGTTCAGGAGACTATACCTCTACAATTTGCACAGTTGAAGAGGTCTCCTGTTTCGTGGATTGGGCAAACGATGCTGAAATTTCATTCATTAGACATACACTCTTATGACCAGGTCTGAGAAATGAGTTGGTTTATGTTCTCCACAAAGTCATTCTAGCTGCTTTGAATACATAGGCTGATAAGTCGTCAGGTCCAGCTTTATTGGTGTCCTTAATACGATTTGGCCAAGTAGGTAGAAGTTTGGCTATCATCATCTAAGTTGAATGGGCTTCTCTGTTCTGTTGGTAGAACTTCCGTACGTTATTCCTAGAGTACAACCGCCACTTTTTTTTTGTTGGTGTGCTTGCGAAATCCGCATATGTTATTTACTTGGCTGCATTAAGGTGGTGATCCGAGTTAATGTTGGTTCCCTTGAGAGTTTGGGCGTTCAGTATACTGGAGAAGTTGAATGTACATGAACAATGATCACATTGTTTCTACATATTTCATCAGCAATACTATTTATTCATGTACAGGAAGAGCATCATTGCTGTCATAAAAGAGAAGAATTAGGAATACTCAACTAAATATTAGGAGACTGTGGCGCCCCTAAGGGAAAGTAGATATAGCGGTAAATTTTTGACTGACAATTCCGTTCAAGTCATCCCCTTTCTTTTTCCTTTTTGTTCGCTTTGGGTAGTTCAGTTTAGCACATAGATAAACTTACGCTTTGATTCGACCGACGTTTTGTGCTCATACTCGTATTAATTTAACTTCAAATAAAATATAAATTATAAGTTGAATTTTCTTAGTCAAATATCAAACTAAATTTTGTTGTTTTATTTACACTTCCATGGCCTAATATTCCACTAGGTTATTACCAATCAGACTAAATTAAAAAATATAAGCAAAGACACAAGCTTGAAATCATTGCAAGTTGTATGTTAATACAGGATAAGTTCACATACATCGTCAATGTAAGCAATTTATTCTCCCAATTAAATGTTCGATGGCACCTATGGATTAAACTAATCACTGAGCACAAGTATCTTCTCTCTCTATCTATATAATTTTCCTTGCTCAGGCATTTTAAGAGTGGTAATACCCTCTTTAGTGTTAAGCTGGATCCTATGTTTCCACCAATATCATTAGTTCGAACGATGTTGTCAACATAAGCAACAAGATATTAACTAAACTGCGACATCGTTTCAGTTGAATTCACAAAAATTACATCCGCTCCCATGACAGGTAGCTGGCTGGTCACCATAATTCAAGTTCTTTAGCTCATAGTAAGCCAGTTAGTTAGTAATTTAATTGAATCTTTGAAATGCAGAAACGCTGCCCAAATAAAGATTTTTTTAATTATTTAAGTTTTTAATGTCCGTTTTTGCGTCCGAGTAGGAACCGCGAGTGCTTAGAAGTAGTTCGTACCAGAGCTCATGGTAAAAAAATAATTTTTTTATAATAACCAGTGGCTTCAAGAGGTGCCCGCGTCAGCTCTCTCTAACGCCAGTGCCCTCAAGAAGTGTGTGCGCGTAAGAATTTCCAACGCCAATGCACTTAACAAGTGCGTGAGTGTAAACCGATTTAGAAACAGTGCCCTTAAGCACGTGAATCTCCTAACGCCAGTGCTCTTAAGTTATCTGTGCGTATTATAAAGGAACTGAAGGCAGCACTTAAAAGCTCTTAACAAAAAACTATACGGATTAAGTTTACAATTACATTATAAATCTACTTCAATAAAATTATAGAAACATATTAATAAATCATTATCAAATAGTGAACGGTAAATTAATTCTTAAATTCCCCTTGTGAACATATATAGTATATTTAATATCTTGTGAACATTAATATATTGTAGGTTATCAAAATAGCTCAGAATTAATACATGGTATACATAAAATGGCCAACCCTGAAAACTAAAGTCTCCCAATGTAACGCACGAATTAATCACATTAATTACGGGAATCGTGAGTAGAATATTTAAAAAGAAAGGTATTAGATGATGAATTCTAATCAATTTGTCGCTGCTTAACATTACACTATGAGGCTGAGAGGGATCTGTTTATTTTAGAGTACTAGATGACTTCTTTAATACAGAGCAATTCAATTATACATGAATTTTATCAAACCGTATACACCCATTTATCGCTACTACTAAACAAAATATCTTGGATAGAGATCTTGCGATAATTTATGTCCCTTCTTACCAACACTTATAAGGACAAGGCCCTGGACACTTTCGTCTGTAGAATTAAGGGAGATTTACCAAGATTATTGGGTATCAGGGAACCCGCCGGTCCCCCACAGGCGTAACACTTGCACCATAAACCAGAAAATCAAAACTTCCGCTCCGTCTACGCAAATAATAATCCACAATTTGAAAAAGCATATAGTTCACCTCAACCTCCACCGCTTAAGGCCCTTATGCATTAAACCAATTTTGCCCACACGTAGTTTACTTACCTCTTGGAGTCAATCATGTACCCCGAAATCAACCGACTTAGAACTATTATCTATATTCAACATATAGAATACCTCAACAGCATCAGGAATTATCTTTTCCTACCTACCACAGACACATAATTATTAGGGAAATTTATATAAATTAAATCTTAATTAACATTCTCAAAATATATCTTAATGAAGTGTCACTAAAACTCCGTATATGTCAGAGCTAATTATGGTAAGAATCCAAACAATTTACCCTTAAGATAAGATTTACACAAAGCATAGTGAAAAACGTGACTTATAAAATGGAGCAAGAAGAGGAAAAGCAGGACATGGGAATAGCCTGAAAAATAAAAGTCAACTACTTCAGCGTATCTATTTGCCTAAAATGAAAGCAAAAATTCATGAGTTAGTTAAACAATGCTCAGTATGTAAATGCTACAAATAGCTATCCAAAACATAAAACAACGCTTACGGCAGCTCGTATGCACTTTCGAATTATCCAAAATAATTGTTTTTGATAATGAAAAAGCCTTCAACTCTGCATCTATCTGCTTCCTTCTTCAAGATCAACTAGGTATTGAAATTTATAAAACAGCTCCTTATTCCAATATTGTTAATGGGCAAGTGGAAAAACCTCACTCAACGCTTTCTGAAGTCAAACGCTGCCTTAAGGCAGACCAAGTAAATAGAACATTTGAAGACCTTCTCAATCGTTCCGTATATAAATATAGTGTTGTGAGTGAAGCAACTTTTGTTATTCTGAAAAAACGAAAAAAAGGATTCAAAGCAATTTCGTGTGTTGATTTATCATTGCTTTTTGATGGGGAAAAATGCAGTCGATGCAAAGAAATGGCTTGATAAGTGTTACTCGGACTCTGCACCAGCCGAACGAACTATTCGCAAGTTAATTGAAAAATTTAAAAGTGGTCATACAAGCACCGAAGATGATGTACGCAGTGGACGTCCAAAAGAGGCTGTTTCAGATGAAAACATCAGATGTTAGATATATTATACACGAATATTTAGACATGCGAAAGCTCTGTTCAAAGTGGGTGCCGCGTTTGCTCACAGTCAACCAAAAACAACAACGTGTTGACGATTCAGAGGAGTGTTTAAAGCTGTTCAACCGCAAAAAGCCGAATTTTTGCGTCGGTATGTGACAATGGATGAAACTTAGCTCCATCACTTCACACCAGAGTCAAGTCGGCAGTCAGCTGAGTGGCGAGCAGGCGACGAACCTCGACCAAAACGACCAAAATCTCAACAGTCGGCTGGCAAGTATGTGGCATCTGTATTTTGGGATACACATGGAATAATTTTCATCGACTATCTCCAAAAGGGGCAGACTATCAACAGCGACTATTACATTGCATTGTTGGAGCGTTTGAAGGACGAAATCGTAGAAAAACGGCCGCATTTGAAGAAAAAGAAAGTGCTGTTTCATCAAGACAATGCACCGTGTCGCAAGTCGATGAAAACGATGGCAAAATTGAATGATCGGCACCCAGCGACTATTTCCTGTTCGCAGACCTCAAAAGAATGCTTGCCGGAAAGAGATTTAAGACCGATGAAGAAGTAATCGCCGAAACAGAGGCCTATTTTGAGGCTAAACCGAAATCGTACTACACAACTAGAATCGAAAGATTGAAAAATCGTTGCAATCAGTGTATCGCATTCGAAGCCAACTATATTGATAAATAAAGTTGAATTTTGCAAAAATTTTGGGTTTTACTATAAAACCGCACTGACTTTTCAGCCCATGTGTTACACTCATGCTAAAAAAAGCCAATTTTATGTTGTAATGTTATTATTACATATAATGCAAAACAAATAGTTTGCTTAATCTGGTGTTAATGTTTGTTGAAACTATATTTTAGTTAAAAATCTTAGCAAATTTTTCAAGTGTGTAACATTATTGTACAATTTTAAAAGATTTTATTTTTAAGTGTATTCTACGAAAAATGTGTTTTTCTATGTAAAAAATTTATCGTGAAGAGTAAAAAACAACTTAAAAACAAATTTTGTTTTAAACTTCATTTAATTTTGTTTTAAAATTGTTTTTCAGTTTTTGTTTTTTACAAAAATTATTATTTTGCTTAACAACGCATGTGACCGCATTTTGCCTTCACAACGCTCTCTAACCGAGAAGGTATGCTTTCACATTATTTTTTTTATTAGCTCTGGTGAAATTTCATTGTATCAAGTAAGTTTAATAATGTCCTCTTTTTAAAAATAATATTAACACAAATTTCAGAAAGAATTTAACCGGAAGAAGATTCGTACACGCAAACCCACGGAGAAGATGAACAGGTTAACACTCAGCATTGCGATGTACAACTTTTTGATGCTTAACACTTCGATACACAGCAAGTAATCGAAGACCAACCGGGACATGAAGAATACCTATACCTAATGCAACAAGCGTTACATTACTTCGAATGTAAGGCAAGAGACGGGAATATCCTAAATTGTTTAATAGATACAGGCTCGAACAAAAGTTATATCATGCCCGACTTTGTAGTAAATTCTATTCCAAAGAAACAGATCTTTTACTCTAAGTCTATAGCTGGCGATGTGAAAATTAGAAGAAAGAGAAACAAGCTGCTGATCTTAGGTACCACAATAAGAAGATTTTATTCCCGCTCAAAGTATATTTCTTAGATAGAATAGACGTAAGGGTATTCGTGCAGTTTGCTAAGAGATGGCGTAACTTGTATTATTTCATTGTTATTATTTCATTGGAACGTGCGTTGGAAAGCTACTGTCATTGTACGTCATTTCAGTATATGTCATTCATTTGAAGCGTAAACAACAATAATTTTTTTTCACTTAAATATGTCGAACTATTTGCCTGAAAAAGTGTTGTTGCGGGGAGTTCTTCTTCATTACTTTAATATAATAATAATATTATTATATTTTTTATAATTATTATTATAATTATTAATATAATTAATAAGAAAACTGCTGCCGAAAGTGATCGTATTTTGGTGGAAGTTTATGGTGAACATGCGCTAGCTGAGCGAACGTGCCAAAAACAGGTTTGCACAATTTAAAAGTGGTGATTTTGGCTTGGAAGACGATGAACGTCCTGGGCAGAAAAAAAAGGTTGAAGATGAAGAACTGGATGCATTACTCTATGAAGATTGTTGACAAGCACAAGAATTTTTGGGTGTCATTTTAAAAAGTTTAAAAGCAGCTGGATATATTCAAAAGCAAGGAAATTGGGTTCCACATGAACTCAAGCCGAGAGACGTCGAAAGGCGGTTTTGCATGTCCGAAATGCTGCTGGAACGCCACAAAAGGAAGTCATTTTTGCATCGGATTGTTACTGGTGATGAAAAATGGATCCATTACGACAACCCTAAGTGCAAAAAATCATATGTGAAACCCGGCCAACCAGCCAAATCAACGGCAAAGCCGAATATCCGTGGCGCGAAGGTATTTGGTGGGATCAGATGGGTGTGATGTGTTATGAGGTGCTAAAACCGGGTGAAACCATCAATGGACAAAGCTGCCGAGCACAATTAATCCGTTTGAAGAGAGCAGTAGCCGAAAAACGCCCGGAATATGCGACCAGACGCGAGGCAATAATTTTCCATCATGACAACGCTCGGCCTCACGTTGCTATTCCGGTTAAGAACTATTTGGAAAACAGTGGATGGGAAGTCTTACCCCACCCGCCTTATAGCCCAGACCTTGCGCCTTCTGACTACCATTTGTTCCGGTCGATGCAGAACGCCCTCACTGAAATACGGTTCACATCATAGCAGAATATCAAAAATTGGCTTGATTCATTTTTGGCTGCCAAGCCGGCGCAGTTCTTTTGGGATGTGAACCAAAAATTGCCAGAAAGAAAAAGTCAGAGCTTCAGATGAGCAATACTTTGAATAATACTATTGTACATGTTTTTCTTAAATTAACGTTCAAATTTTGAAAAAAAAAAACAGCACGAATTAAAATATATACTCAATAATAAGGAAGTAGTATCTGAAAATAGAACAGCAATATTTAACTAAGTGCGAAAAAATAGTTCATAAATTAATAATAAAGAGTTAATTTAAAAAGAATGCTCGATTACTCGAATACCCAGCTGGGCACCATAGAGGCCGGGGTCGCAAAAATGCAAACCGGCATTTTAAAGTTAATTCATGTGATTGACTTAACCCAATAACGACTGGTGCTCGAACAAATAGAATGGAACGTGCAAAAGATTATCGGTACATCCCATCCTATGCTTCCACTTCTCCGCAACCAAATACTGAAGATCCAAACTCACCTCAATCGACTACTACCAAAATCTAAATCCAAGCGATCATTTGATTTCCTAGGCTGCGCTTGGAAATGGATTGCTGGAACCCCAGACAGGCATGATTTTAAGATTATTGCCAAAATTAATAACGTACTGACTAACAATATCCAATAAGTTGTTATTAATAGACTCATTTTAAACAAAATTAATGAAATAAGTAATATTACGAACTAATAAAGAATGTAAAGCAAACAGATGACTTTTTGTTATGCTTAATATATAAGATAGAGATTAAGAAAGATGTTAATAACAATGATAAATACATACATATTATCAAATTCAGAAATAAATTTTATTAAGAAAATATTAAATAATGTCATAGAGGCAATTGAATTTTCGAAAAAAAAACCAGCTTCGAATAACAAGTTAATATTATACAATATTTTGTAAGTTTACCAACCGCTACTAAAGAATCATGTCAAAATATTCTTATAAGATCCATAAAAAGGAATAAATTTATAAATAAATTAGAATTTAATAAAACTTTGAAATGTAAAACTAAACTATACGGTATAAAAGGTCCATGTAAAACCTTTAACAAGCTTTATATTTGTAGCTGCGATGTAAAAGATATAAGTAAAAATAAATGTATTCGTTACCTACTTTCAAGCCGATCTCCAACATGCACACAGAATAATAATCAACACGTTTCCATGATAGAAGAAGTAATCCCTGGAATAATCCACAACGGTGAAATCGAAACAGTCCACTTAAATGGAACATCCAATTTTATAATGCTACCCTCAAAGCACGTCAGCTAACCTAACTCTTGCCAGTAATATTACAACCACACGCAATAAAACCGACTATAGAATAACTTCTTTCCTTAGAAATGATTATTGAAATAGAAGTCAATAATAGCTGATATATTCAAAAATTGGAAATAAGTAACCGTCAAAAGAACTTTACCGTATTTGGAATGTTAACTGTAACATTGGTGATGGTCTTCTTCCTCATATGGAAGATTGTAAGGAAATCGGTAAAACACTCTTGCAAAACATTCGCAGAACAACATAATGGGCGAACAGAAAGGCGAAGCTTAGGTTATTTTTTAAGAAAATGATTTTGATGTTAGTCTAAGTCTGGCTACGAAGATGAGTAAACGCTTAAAAAAAAAAAAAACAATAAAATAAAAATATAATTTAATTTGTACCAGTGATTGAAGTACAAGTAATAAGATTAGCAAACAGAAACTCCTGCTAAATCAATATAATACAGTTCCATCACTGTCAACAATGTCACAACGGATCTCTCCGGAACATTTATTGTTTCGTATTATATATCAAAAGATGATAAAAACTTTACTTCAAAAGAAGTCCCAGGATATAAAACCCTACCAGCTACATATACTACAGCCCGTTACGTTCCAGAAAAATCTTCACTTTAGAAATAATGAAATGCATATGTATGGTACTTATACGCAGGAAATACAACTCTGGAGGACGAAGAATCAGCTAGGCTTTATGGCAAACATAAGAAATACCCAGAGAGATAAATTATCCCGAAGTCGAACAAGGACGATGGAATTTAAGATGAAAGGAGTTAACACAGCATAAGTTCACACACGTGTCAACTTTCGATTCCACCAATAAGGGTTTAAACAACATTGTTGGCATAAGCGGCAGTGCAAGTCAACAAAACAGAAGTTCACAAATGTCTCAACGCTCGCTACTTAATACTTATATTCCACCAATATCAGTAGTTGGAACAATATCGTCAGCATAAGCAACAAGGTATTAACCAAACTACGATACAGCTTTAGTTGAATGAACAAAAATCACATCCGCTCGCACAACACGTAGTTAGATGGTTTTCATAGTTTAGGTATTAAAGCTCATGGCTTTAGAAACATGTTAGATAGTAATTTAAGTGAGTCTTTGAAAGGTAGATACGCTGCCCTTTTTTATTATTTAAGTTTTATAAATCTAAATTTATATGCAATAGTGGACAAAAAGAAAATTAAGTGAAAGGAAAGAATTATAAAAATAAAAAGTTTATGTCGCAAGCCCAAATGGCGGCAGCTAAGCCAGAAATGAGTTTTGAATTTATGATGAAGGAAGGGGTAAGTTTTTCTAAAAAAGATGACATATATACTTGAGGTCATAAAAACCGCACCATATCAAAATGATTGGAAAATTGTTAATACCTACGATAATAATTTTTATAATGAAATGAAATTTTTGTTGAGTACTGCGCAGTAGTTTATAAATATTTCTATCTAATTTCAATTCGTTTATTGAATGTTTGAAAAAAGATATTTACAAAGAAAGAAAAACCAGTTAATTTTCTTATTTTTTTTAAATATTTTAATGCAGTCATTGGTTAACAAAATCAGATGATACATTTTTTATGTATGTTTGTATAAGATGTTTAGATATGCCACTTTTACCAAAAAATTATCAATACCGAGTTGCTCCTTCTTGGAGCAACATGGAGAAGGCATCGAGTTTACTAGAAGTTCAGTAATATTCTTTGTAGTAATATTCTTTCAGTATTCCATACATGCTCCAGAACTTCATTTACCTTTTTTATACTCTCTGGTTTATGTTCAGCCACCTTACGTTTCATTACATGCCACAAGTGTTTAATTGGGTTTAAATCGGGCGAATTAGCTGCCCAGTATAGTCTGGTAATTCCGAGGTCATCAAACGTTGTCTTGAGCTGAAAATTATTGAAAGACTCTATTTACTTGTCTGTTTATTATTTATAAAGTAGATATCTAGAAGTTGATTTATAATACTTTACTTACGGATTTGGCGCGGTGGTAAGGTGCAGAATCATCTCGAAAAATGCACTTGTCAGTATACGAATGATGCTGTTCAATTGCTGGTATCAAAAACTCCCTTACTACTCCTCCATACTTTTGAGCGTTCATAGTTCCATTAACAAGTACAAAGTGCCCAAAACGTAAAAAATAAAAACATCTCCAAACCAACTGGATTTGAGGAAACTTCACTGTTTTGACTATGCACTCGTCCTTGAACCTTTCACCTGCTGACCGTCGTACGTATGGCAAATTGTCGGCACACAACAAATTAAATTTACTTTTATCGGACCATATCACACATCTCCAATCTTCCTGCGTCCAATCTTCGTACTTTTTTGCCCACGTCAAGCGAACTTTTTTCATTTTTGTGGTTAGGAGAGGTTTTTTCGCTGGTCGTCTTCCATATAAACCTATCTCCCGTAGCCGTCGGCGTATGGTTTTGGCGCTTAGATTAACTTGATGAAATTCACTCAGCTCTGCTCTTATACGGACAGCACTTTTAAAGCGATCTTTCATGCTAATTCGTTGTAATACATTGTCCGTCTTCTGGGTTGTTTTACGTTTTCGTCCCGAGCTTTTTTCCTTTCCAGTGGATCCAAATTATCTTTTTTCTTCATCAGTCGTACGATAGTTGAATGACAGCATCCTATTTTAACTACAATCTCACGATAGCCAAGCCATTCTTGGACTAAAGTCAATATTTGAACTTTTTCGTCCCGAGTCAGTTGATTTCAGACATTTCAATTTTTGTTACTTGTCACCGTCACAACTCAATTCAAACCGATTTTTTGCACTGAATAAGAGGCCGAACTCCGCTATGGGGAATACCCTTGATTAGTATGGGAAAAACCCTTGCGATCTGATGTAGTTAGGCATTTTTTGGGAACTCATTAGGTGGTGCGGTTTTTATGACCGCAAGTGTAGTATTGTTTATTTTGGATTCTGGGTTTTCAGATAATATAATAAACTATAAGAATTTCTTTGGCGATCCTGTCAATTTGGAAACGCTGTTGATGTCGAAAAGTCTGGGGAGTATATGCCTCAGCTAAAGACATTGTGATACTCCGCAGTAATTGCCAAGAACAAACGGTGATGAGTTATTTGAAGGCTGTATATATAGAAAACAAGCTAGACTTCAATTTGAAAAGTTTAAAAATAAAGATTATATTAGAAGACCGTCAACCATAAATCATTTTGATGTTTTTCGTCCGATAATACCTTCTGCTATTGATGGAAAGACCTATTAGATATGTAGATTCGCTGATAAGTATACACACTATTGTGTTACTTATCTGGTAACTTACAAGTCTGACGTGAAGTTCATTTTAACAGAAAAGTTGTAAATTTGTGTACTGATAGGTGGCAAGAGTATTTGTCAAATAACATGCCTGACTATTTTGTTGAAAAAGGCATCAGCTATTATATAACGGTTAGAGTGTGTATCCGAGGTTATTTAGCTAAGGACCGAACTAACTGACAGGGCTTGTTAGTTAAGTTCCGGGTTCATCCCGAACTATAGCGCCGACTAAGTACATAAGTAAAAAGCGTTTGCATTTTTTACTTGAAGAGTTATCTGGATGTGTGTATCGACCGATTTCAAATCATAAAAATGCAACTAAAATGAAAATGACCTTGAATGATAGCTAAAATAACTGTCGCATCATCGCAATGAAATCTAAATCCGGGGGGAAGACTATCACCACACAACACTCCACTATATAATGATTTATTTTAAAGTAAAATTAGTTGTAAAGTATTGTTGGTTATCATATATTATGTGAATAACTACGGATATGAAAAATATTAATGCATGCACGTATGTAAAGTGTTAATATTTCCAGCATAAGAAAGTAATTTATATAAGTCTCAGTTTCTTGGCATTCAAATACCACATGAAGTAAGTTGTGTAAATTGAGTTGTATCATATTTATTTACTTTAATACACTTTAATTGGCGATTAGTTGCCACTTAATACACAAAAGTACAAAGAGCTAACAAGCCTTAAAAAAAAAAATACCTTAAATCAGTTTAGCTGATTCGGAGACCCAATTTTGTGGGAACGTCTGTTTCAATAACCGATTGCCCCTGTTAGTACAGTCTTATTCCAGGGAAATTTACCATTGATCATATTTTTCCATTTTGTCAGTGAGTTCAAAAAAAAGCTTCCAGCTCTTTAAAGCTCTTTACGATCTCAAGGTATTAATGATGGAGATCATGATATAATATGATACTTGCAGGTTGTTGATATCAACATACGAGGTGTGTTCAAGATGACCTTATATTACATATATACAGGGAGACTGACTCAAACTGCAACCTTTTAAAATGCTATATTTTTTTTATTTTTTGATAAATTTTATTGTGCCAAAGCAAGAAATTGTATCAGTAGTTTTCAATATGTCCACATTTGGCACGAATAATGGCCTTGAGACGGCCGAAGAAAACATCGCACGCTGAACGCAAGTGGCTCTGCTTGTTTGAGGTGGTTCAGACTTTGGTAGAACGGAGAAGAATCCAACGGATTTGCATCCGGAGAATTTGCAATCCATTGTGTCGAAGAAATGATGTGTGGAACATTGTTTTCTAACCCATCTTGGTTGACGCGCGCTTTGTGAGACGGTGTCGGTCTTGTTGAATTGTCCATGGCCTCCGAGCGAAAAGATTGTTTTTTTCTGTCTCTAGGACAGTTTCACGGTATACGATCGCATTAATTTTGACGCCACGAGCCAAAAATACTAGCGGAGAGCGATCATCGGCGGTTATGGCAGCCCAAACCATCACCGTCGGTGCTCCCTGCTTTCTGGTGGCCGTCCAAAGGTGTAAATTTTCGAAGGACCTCTCTGGTCATTTTGTTTGTTGACATATTGTTCTATATCAAACAGCGACTCATCGGAAAAAACCAAATTCGGCAACTCACCACTTTCGTGCGAGCATAGCAACTCTTTCGCTCTTTCGACTCTAACTTTTTTCTGTTGCGGTGTAAGATCGTGTGCTTTTTGAAACTTCAATGGTTTGAGCCCAAGCTCATTTTTAAGTATGTGTTGCATCCGTTCCATCGATATGTCGAGCTCTCGAGCCATTTTTCTTCCACTTCGACGCGGATTTCGCTCAATTCGAGCCTTCACTTTCCGAACCATTTCTGCTGATGTTGCTGTTTTTTTATGATCACCTCCATGGTGTTTTGCAACGCTGCCAGTATCACGGTAACGAGCTATGGTTCGAGGCACAAATGATTTATTCACGTTAAGATGCTGGATTGCTCTAACGATTGCTACTTGTGGTTTTCCAGGCAAATATAAAGCAATCACACAATCACGTTTGAATTCCATTGCGGGTAAAATTTTTTCAACACAACTGAGACGCAAATCGTTTACAAGGCTTGTAAATTATCTGTCTGGAGTTGGTTGCAGTTCGAGGCAGTCAGGGTGTATATTCATCAATATTAGTGTTGTCCTTTTTAAAGTTAACTTGTGCCAACGCTTTTTCCGATCCTCGAAGCACTTCTCATAAGCACTTTTTGGTATAGCCTTGAGCGCTTCTAGCAGTGCGGTTTTTATTTCCTTAATCGTTGCAAATCTCCATCCTGTTATAGGTTTCTTCAGTTTTGGGAATAGGAAAAAGTCGCATGGAGCCAGTTATGACAATTTTGACTAAGTCAAGATCATCAATGACGTAATTTAAGAGCTCCTGAGCGATGCTCATGCGACGGTTTTTCTGATCAAAATTAAGAAGTTTCGGAACAAACTTCGCTGACACACGTCTCATGCCCAAAACTCCAAGAAAAAATTGTATGAAACCAGCTGACATCCACATCCTGAGGAACTTCTTTTAAAATTCGAAGATTTTCCAAAACAATTTTCTTCACAGCTTCGATGTTATGATCTTTTGTTCATGTGCTTTGGCGTCCAGAGTGTGATTCGTGATTGGTATTTTCTCAGCCATCTGGAAGAGCTTGTACCACTTATAAATATTTTTTTTTTTACCTAGAGTTTGATTCAATTTTTTACATTAAATTTGATGCAAATTCTTCGCTCCATTTTTTATAATAATTGAAAATCGCCGAGACACAAAAACACGTCTAACCTTTCTATTTGTCGACAACAAACCAAGTATGCTATAAGTTAAAACACAAAAAATTCAAGTTCTCGTTCTCCTCAAATGACAAATTCCACTGTATTGCAACATCCGACCGTTGACACGAGCATCCAGGTCATGCGAAACCTATGCAAACATGCACATTCCATCATGTAAGGCAAAGGTTAACTGATGATACCTATGGGATCACTTCGTCGCTGGATGAATGTTTGGGGCAAGTAGATTAGTATTAAAGGGAGTGTAA
Source organism: Volucella inanis (assembly GCA_907269105.1). NCBI lineage: Eukaryota > Metazoa > Arthropoda > Insecta > Diptera > Syrphidae > Volucella > Volucella inanis. Next base: position 91,660,801 of record OU026157.1, on the reverse strand, counting down.
GAAAATATTGTTCTTGAGTTGTAATTTTCAAATCAAGAAAAAAATATTTTTTTTAATAAATAACATTAAAGTTATTTGATTGGCGCCTGACCAGGAACCAATAATGTCGCGGAGATAAAGTGTTTTCAAAACCAGTCGCCTCAAGTAGCCGGAGTGCTTTTGTGAAGTAAGTGTCAGTTGCCTAAAGTAGCCGCGCTTAATAAAAAAAAAGAATACTATATATTTCTTCTCCGATTCGAAGTCAATTGCCTTAAGTAGCCGTCGTACCTCTCGCTTACTTCGTGCCTATCGGTTCCCCAATTATCATGACCGCGTAGTGGAGAAAAATTTAAGGCCCCCGGAGTAGCCCATAGTTGATCATTCGCGAGTGCAGTGTGAAAAACTATTGGACAAAACGGAAGCTCGTTATGAGCTAGCCGCACCACCCGATCAACCGAGTTTACCAGCCCGAGGAAAAAGTATTTTTGAATAGATAAAAATAGAGTTACATGTGTGATAAATTCAAAAACAAAATAATTTTTCTAAAAGAAAACGATAATATATTACATTCTTTATAAAATTAAAAGAAAACAAAAATAGTTTCCTTATAATTAAATCGAAAAATATATATTTAAATAGTTTCCTTATAATTTTTAAGTTTTTCTTAACCTCATTTTTTATATCAGAAATTTGGTTTACTTATTATATTATTATTTTTTCTATTGCCTAATTTATTTTCACTAAATCAAAATACCGAGCCACTGATCCAATAGGCCCAGAACCCAATTCCTCATACCAATCCACAGCTTACCATTCCGATGGAACTTTAGAAGTTTGATCCACCCCCGAGACCTACTAATTAGGTCGATTTTGTCTAAAATGCTTTATAAACAAAGTCGACGAATGGCTGAAAATATGCTCAACCCCAAGCTGGTGTAGATCAGACAGTAGCTCCAGAATACAGCAGTAGGCTGGACGACCTCGACAAAATACCTGATGTCATTCGTTGCCTGAGAAATTTCACAGGGGATCCAAGGGAACTTACCTCGGAGAGCGTTAGTCGAGTTTTACAGATTTATGAACCCAGTAAGGGAACTCTTAAATATTATGGCATTTTAAATCCAAGAACCTGCTTACCCGAAAAATCAGGGGTAAAGCTTTGGACACTTCATAAGGGTTTTAAGGGCGATTTACTCAGGCTTCTGGGCATCCGAGAGCCCATTGATTTGCCACAGGCATTACATCTCTACCTTAAATTAGAGAATCAATTTAGAGGCAGCCACTTCCACGGTAACCAGTCAGCAGCCCGAAAACCTCAACCCCAGCATTCGGTCAACAACTCTCAGACATAAAACCTTGCATACCCATTTTAATTGACAAACACTCGACCAACAGCCCCATCGTTCAAACCATCCTCAGCAGAACAGCCACCTTAATTATTCGCAAAATAAACCAAATCGACCAAAACCCAATATACGTTCCCAGTAAAACAAAAACCCTTATCAATCAAACAGGAAGATAACAACCAAACTACCATATTGTCGAATGTCAAGAACAACTTTGTGCACACTGTAGAAACATAAACCTTAATGATTAACAACCAGACCAGATTCTAGATGATCATCCTGGAGATTCGGACGTGTCATCTTACTCGAACGGAAATGCAACCTCGAAATTGGAACATTGGGATATCAATTTTTTAGGCTGAACGACTATATCTTGCCTTATTTTGAGTGCAAGACGAAGAGCGGCGATATTCTTATATCCATATATTCTTATATACATTTTCTTTTTTCCTGAAACCTCCAGACAGCGAACAATCCTTTTTCACCAAATCCATAGCTGGAAATATTAAAATAATTCAGCATGCTTTGGTCAAACTTTTCTGTCTTACGAAGGCTTGAAATTCTTTCTGCTACCAAATCTTCGCACCTTCCATGGCATTCTGAGCAATGATAGTCTTAAGAAACTATCAGCTTTCATAGACACGGGACATAGCTTTATGACAATCCGAAACTCTATTAAGATTAAACTCAAACAATTAAGTTCTCCTTCAGTAAATGCGATGGATGTCAAGATCGGTGACTTGACTCCTACTCAGCAAAACCTTTTCAGTCATTATTAACCGTTTCCAAAATTTATTTTCCGAACCCCACGAAAGGCTTCGTTAACCACAAAAGTTGTCGGTGAAATTAGAACCTCAACCGATTCTTCCGTCTGTAGTAAATATTACCCGTTCCCTATGTCACTTAAAGCTGAAGTCAAAAATCAAATCCAAAATTTATTAAAGGCCGAGATCATAAGACCCTTTAGATCCCCATACAATTCACCTGTTTGATTGTTACCTAAAAAACTCAACTCCTCAAGATTAAAACAGTTTTGGATCATTATTGACTACAGGAAGCTGAATAGTGTCACTATAGCAGATCGGTATAGAATAACAAGTGCTTACGCAACTCGGTAAAAATAAATTCTTTACTGTTCTCGACTTGAAAAGTGGTTTTCACCAGATTCCATTGGAAGAATCAGATATAGAGAAGACTGCATTTTCCATAAACAACAGAAAATATAAATTCGCAAGGCTTGTTTTGGCCTTAAGAACACACCATCGATCTTCCAAAGGGCACTCGACGACATTCTTCAGGGCCATATCGGTTAAACTTGCTATGTATATTTCGACGATGTAGTTATTTTTAGCAAAACCGAAACTGAATACGCCCAGCGCATGGAGGGAGTTTTAGGAATACTCAATTACGCTAATATGAAGGTTCAGCTTGATAATTGTCTACTTTCAATCAAGAAGTAGAATTCTAAGGGTTTATTATTTCATCACCAAACACTGAAAGATTTGCGATCCTTTCTTGGTATATCAAGCTATTATCGTCGCTTTCTCAAAGACTACGCAAAGCTCGCGAAACCTCTGACAGCCCTTTTAAGAGGGGAAGAAAGACGTACGTCCAAAACCTAGTCTTCCAAAACACAAATTTTCTTTGACTCATCCGAAAAATTCTTTGGTTTGCAAAAATCTCATCCTTACATATCCGAACTTCAGTAAACCTTTCGAACTGACAACTGAAGCGTCCAACTACGCCATTGATGCAGTTTTATTACAGGGGGAGAAGCCGATAACGTTTATCACTTAGTCCAACTGAAGAGAATTACGCAGCCAATCATATGAGCCTTAGGTTCATTGCGTAACTACCTATACGGTTCAGCCCAAGCTAAGATTTATACTAACCACCAACCCCTTACCTATGCGCTTAGTAGCAAAAATAACAACAGTAAGATGAAGAGGTGGAAAGCAATTCTTGAGAAACATAATGAGGAATTACAGTATAAACCAGGCAAAATGAATGCAGATGCACTCTATCGACCTCCTCGAGCAACGCAAATTAACTCTCCTTCTCCTAAAGAACATAGTGACGAAAGCTCGTCTCAGAATCTCATTATTAGCGTTGAAGTGTCTATTAACGCTTTTAAAAACCAAATACTTTTCCAAATCGGTCCAACCCCTAACCATGCGTTCGACATAATCTTTCCCACTTACCATCATCATAGAATTATTGAACCCGAGTATAACAAGGAAAAACTAAAAATAATCTTAAAAAACATTCTTAATCCCTCCGTCATCAATGCGATAAAAATCGATAAACATATCATGGTAATGATACAGGAAATTTATCCAGCTTCATATACGCGACATAACCAATAAATCGGAACAGGAGGAAATAATCGTCAATATACATAATCGAGCCCACCGTGATGACCGCGAAAACAAAGTACACATTTTGGAACAATCTTACTTCCCAGCAATGAAAACTAAAATCAAAAAGATAATTAGAAAATGCTCAGTCTGTAACGAAAATAAGTACGACCGTCACAAAAGTAAGCCAACAATTAAACGTACCCCAATACCTCAGTATCCAGGAAAAATCGTGCATTTGGATATTTTCTCTACGGAAAACCAGTTGGTTTTTACTTCCATAGGCAAGTTAACAAAGTATGCGCAAGTGCGAATTCTCAAATCAAACTCGATAGAAGACGTTCGCCAGCGTCTCTTTAAAATCCAGTTTTCCTTCGGCGTACTAGAAATAGTAGTAATTGATAATGAGAAAAAATTTAACTCCGCTTCAATGTATTTCATGCTAGAAGACGAGCTCGAAATTAAAGTTTTCAAAACACCCCTTATTCCACTCCAAACTGATTGAAATTATGAGATGTTTGAAAACGGAAAGTCTCTATCGATTCTTTACGAACTTCTGGAACGTGCCGTCTACGAATATAATTGTTCCATTCACTCCACTATAGAAATGAAGCCCATAAAAGCATTCTTCTCACGATGAGTAAGTTCTGACCCACTTTTACTAGAAAAAACACTAATATATATATTTATATATTTATGTAAATTAAATTCGCCATTGGGTTATCGACCGCTTTATTTGATGGATCACTTACAACTAACTTACAACTAAGAGCTTTGTTGCTAGTATAGGGTTTTCCAATAGGGAGTTGATAACTTTGAACTTAATTTGTGAACGCACTCTTTCACTAATCATCAAACTGCCACTGTCAATTTATTCAGTAAACTCAACATTTTCATCATGGAAAAGTGCACTAACGAGCTACATTCTCCGATTGGGTTCTGGAGAAGATGCGCCAAGATGATGAATTTCATCGCAAAATAATCTTCAGTGACGAAGCTCATTTTTGGCTAAATGAGTTCGTCAATAAGCAAAATATGCGTTATTGGTCGGGTAAAAACCCACATGTGCTTTATGAATCACCACTTCATCCACAAAAAATAACTCTTTGGTGCAGTTTGCATACCGGCGTCGTTATTGGGCCATATTTTTTCGTCGACGATAACGATCGTCACGTTACTGTGAATGGTCAGCGTTATCGCGCCATGATCACCGATTATTTTTGGCCCGAATTGGAAGATATGGACTTGGACGACATGTGGTTTCAACAGGATGGTGCCAGAAGCCACACAGCACACGCTACAATCGATTTATTGAAGAGTAAGAATGGTGAGTGTGTTATCTCAAGACATGGACCAGTCGATTGGCCGCCTCCTTCGTGAGATTTAACGACGCTTGACTATCTTCTGTGGGGCTACTTTAAGTCATTGGTTTACGCCAACACGCCGACGAATAAATGTGTGGCCGAGTCGTTGAAAATTGGGTCCAACGAATCGACCGCTGCAAACGTGCCTGCGGTGGCCATATGAACGAGGTCGAGTTCCTCACAAATGTTTTGATTGTACTTCAAGCCAATAATAAAGTTTTTGTAATATCTCAAATGGTTTGCCTTTTATTTAAAAAAAAAGTTGTCAAGTCGTTATTAGAAAACCCTATATAATAAAAGTATGTATTGGTAATTGGTATACAACATAATTGGTATACATCAATCCTCACTAACTTAGTTTTTAACTATTCATTTTTAATTTTTAAAATAATATAATCTTTTATAACATAACATAACATAACATAACATAACATAATCTTTTATAACATTAAATTGTCCACTTCATTTATTTAAAATGATATTTAAGATTTATTCAGTTTTTTGTTAAACTTAATTTGATCTTGTATAAATTGCTTCCTTAAGATTTCCCTAACGATTTCTAGATCTTCTTCAGCGCTTAGATCTTCATCATTTTAATCTTCTTGTTTTTTTGTTTTAATTCTAACTTCTTTAGTTTCGTCTCTGTTATTATTTGTTTGAATAAAGGTAGTAGTAGGGTTAAATCTGATATTTTTATAATACATCGTTTCATTTGGCTTAAATTCCTGTTTTTGCTTTAAATTGTTGATTTTACTAATACTAAGGCTTTTTTGTAACGCATTTTCATCCTAGTAATTCCTATATGCGTGTCGTGTAAAATTTTCAGTACATCATGTTTAAGACTTTCAGGTATTACAACCCTGTTAGCATAATAGATACACTCCTCGCTACATCAAAACTTTAAACACCTTTCAAAATAATACTTTGTTTCCGTGTCAACTAATTGATTTTCGTTATTAATTAACCCATTATACACTCTCAGTAAGAGCTTATCTTTTCTAGTTTCACATTGAATATGCTCTAATTTGAGAAGTTTAATACCCTCAGGACCAAAAGACAAAAAATTAAGAAAATCTTCGCCAATGTCCGTTGATTCTTCAATTGGCAGTCTGAATAAGGCATCAGCATTACCTAATATACTTACGATCCTCTTTTGTACTTAACGTCAAAATCGTATATTGACAACTGAATAGCCCACCTTTGAAGCCTTGCTGCTTCCTTCCTTTTCATTAAAAATTTCCCTTAATGCTTGATGATCAGTAACTATTGTAAACCTGTGCCCATAGAGGTATTTGTGAAATATTTTTACAGCATAGACAATTGCTAGTGCCTTCCTATGTGTCTGTGAGTAGTTTTTCTCTGCTTCACTAAGTGAAGACGAAGCAAAAATTACAGTTTTCTCTTCATTGTTAACTACGTGAGATAACACTGCACCCACTCCATAAGGGCTAGCGTCGCATGTGACTATTATAGGCTTTTTTGGATCGAAATGCTGTAATAAGTTGTTGCTAATTATAAGCTTTTTGGCTTCCTCAATTGTCGATTGGCGTTTTGAATTAAACTCAAACGTATTATTTTTCCATAACAGGTCATACAAAAACCGTAATTTCGACGCTAAATTCGGAATAAACCGATTATAAAAATTTATTAATCCAAAAAAACTTTTGAACTGAGTAATGGTTTTTGGACTAGGTGCTCCTAAAATGGCTCTAATTTTTTCTTTATTAGGTTTTATACCCTTTCCCGTTATAATATGGCCTAGATACTCTACTTCCTTTATAAACCATCTGCATTTTTCAAAATTGACCCTTATATTGTGACTTTTTAATCTTTGAAGCACCTCTATTAGATTTTCCTCACACTCCTGTAAATTCGTTCCACCAATTAATACATCGTCCAAATAGCAAGTAACTTTATCTATTGATCTTAAAATTTCATCCATGACCTTCTGAAACTCTGCTGGGGCTACTGAAACTCCAAAAGGTAATCTAGTAAACTTGAATAGCCCTTTTTGTATGTTAATCTTTAATATATGTTGAGATTGTTCATGCACTGCGAGTTTCAAGTACGCACCGGATAAATCCAATACGCAAAAAATTGAACAGTTGCTAAATCTTGCAGACAAGTCATCCATTCTAGGAAGCGGATAAACTTGGCTTTGTATGGATTTATTTACTGCCACTTTGCACTTCAAACATAACCTCAAATCACCATTTTTCTTAGGAACTATTACCATCGGAGATGCCCATTCGCAATACTTTACTGGTACTAATATATTTTCGGATACCAATTTGTCAATCTCCTCCCCTACTCTTTCTCGAATTCCAAACGGAACTGTATATGGTTTCGAAAAACTCGGCACAAGATTTTCCTTCAACTTTAGTTGAGCACTATAACCTACAATTGAATCCCTCATATCTTTTCCGAAAACCTTAGGAAACTTAATCGACAGCTCTGTTATTTTGTTTGTCACCATGTCATCCACTCTATTAACAGTAAAATTTGCTCTCTAGATTGGCAACAGAACATCTAGCCAATCGCGACCCAAAAGCGTAATAGATTTACGATTTGAATTTATAATAAAGATTTCAAGGCTATGAAATTGAGATATATTCTTGAAATCCTGAACGTTTACTATAATATTGCCCATGATTTCTACCTCCTGCCCTGTTAAGACATTTAATTGCTTTTTAACAGGTAAAAAATTGAATTCAAATGTGTTCTATAGAAATCATAATTAACAACCGTTGAACATGCGCCACTATCAACTTCCATTTCAATTAAACTCTTATTAGTACACAACTTCATTACATGCGCTAAATTTGAAATATTTGAAACTGAAATTATATATCCCAGTGATATGTTATTAAGATCTCTATTAACACTTTATTATTTACATTTAACTTTTTCTATGCATGCTATTGTTATTACCATATCTACAGTTCTTTTGGAAATGGCCATTTTTTCCACAGCCAAAACAAACCCAATTTTTTAAATTTCTTTTATCATGCTGATACTTATCGTTACTTCCATACGAGCACATTGGTGGTTTATTAGAGTTGTTTTTGCTTGCTGATCTTGCGCCCGACTGGTCTCTTCTGCGCTGCTGGTGGTAATGATGCTGATGTTGGTGATTTTGTGTTGAGATGTTGTTTAAACTTTCTGGCCTCATCTGCCGTAACTGCATATTTGTCATCTCTATGTTTTCAAATCACATGATTGGGCTAACGTTTTAAGTTCGAGTTCATAATCACTAACCGTTTCGTGAGCTTTTTGGTTTTTTTTTATGAAATTTAAACCGTTTCGCGATAATATTCACCTTTGGCTTATAATATTACCCAGAAATTCCGATCAATTCCCCGAACGATTTTTTATCTGGTTTTTCAGGATCTTATAAGATTCAGGGCCTATAAGCGTAATTAAATAAGACACTTTTCTTGTATCCTCCGTCACTCCATTTATTGAAAGTAAATGTTGTCCTCGTGGTCCTCTCCTGGAATTCAATTCAACTGTCCCAATGAACATCATTGTCCTACAGTTTTTACTTCCGCGCATTTTTAAATATGTCTCGCTTTTAATTTCTTTTGCTTCACTGTGCTCACTCTGATCCATAAACGATTCTTGTTAGTTTTACTTTGCTTAATCATCCAATTTTTCTCATTTCATACGCCCGGTTATATTTTCCTCGTCGCCATTTAATATATATATTTATATATTTATGTAAATTAAATTCGCGATTGGGTTATAGACGGCTTTATTTGATGGATCACTTACAACTAACTTACAACTAAGAGCTTTGTTGCTAGTATAACAAAAGTATGTATTGGTAATTGGTATACAACATGATTGGTATACATCAAACACGTAAAGTGAACATATAAAAAATACAAGATAAACAAGTCGCTGATATCGAATACCATATTAAGAAAGGCAACCGATAAAAAACTACACCCCCGGTCAAGTCATTTATGTTAGGTAAAATAGGCGAAAAGGTTCAAAATTAACATGTCGTTATAAGAATGAAATGGTAGCTGAAAATAAATCTACCACAATCTTAACACAGTCAGGCAAAACTGTCCATAAGTCACATATAAGAAATTAAACCCCTTTTTTCAGATTTGTACTGGAAGTACAGCCTATGCTGCGAAAAATTCCCAATTGGTAAAGATTGACATCGGAACCGCGAGAATACAGGATGGTCAATTCAAAATTATCCACCTCATCGATTTAGAAGCCCACCAAAATTTAGTTAACAAGTTGGAAAATTCCATCCTCTTTATCCCCTCCTATCCCATGAAATCCAGCAGATTACAAATCACTTGGCGCGTCTTAAACTGCACAAGCAAAGTAAAAGATCATTGCACTTTCTAGGTATCGCCTATAAATGGATCGCAAGAAGAATAACGTACTACGAAATATTGGTCTATAACTATTCATAGCCATCAAGAGATGGCGTAACTTGTATTATTCCATTGGAACATGCATTGGAAAGCTACTGTCATTGTACGTCATTTCAGTATATGTCGTTCATTTGAAGCGTAAACAACAATACTTCTTTTTCACTCAAATATGTCGAACTTTGTGCCTGAAAAAGTATTTTTGCGGGGAGTTCTTCTTCATTACTTTAATATGAAGAAAACTGCTGCCGAAAGTCATCGTATTTTGGTGGAAGTTTATGGTGAACATGCGCTAGCTGAGCGAACGTGCCAAAAGTGGTTTGCACGATTTAAAAGTGGTGATTTTGGCTTGGAAGACGATGAACGTCCTGGGCAGCCAAAAAAGTTTAAAGATGAAGAACTGGAAGCATTACTCTATGAAGATTGTTGCCAAACACAAGAAGAGCTCGCAGAATCTTTCGGTGTCATTCAAGCAGCCGTTTCAAAACGTTAAAAAACAGCTGGATATATTCAAAAGCAAGGAAATTGGGTTCCACATGAACTCAAGCCGCGAGACGTCGAAAGGCGGTTTTGTATGTCCGAAATGCTGCTGGAACGCCACAAAAGGAAGTCATTTTTGCATCGAATTGTTACTGGCGATGAAAAGTGGATCCATTACGGCAACTCCAAGCGCAAAAAATCATATGTAAAACCCGGCCAACCAGCCAAATTAACGGCAAAGCCGAATATACATGGCGTGAAGGTAATGCTCTGTATTTGGTGGGATCAGGTGGGTGTACTGTATTATGATCTGCTAAAACCGGGTGAAACAATCAATAGACAACTCTACCGAACACAATTAATCCGTTTGAAGAGAGCAGTAGCCGAAAAACGCCCGGAATATGCGACCAGACATGAGGCAATAATTTTCCATCATGACAACGCTCGGCCTCACGTTGCTATTCCGGTTAAGAACTATTTGGACAATAGTGGACCTTGCCCCTTCTGACTGACCGCCGCAGTTCTTTTGGGATGGGATCCACAAATTTTCAAAAAGATGGGAAAAAGTCATAGCTTCAGATGGGCAATACTTTGAATAATACTTTTGTACATGTTTTTCTTAAATAAACGTTCAAATTTTGGAAAAAAAAACCAATAAAATATATACCCAATAGCAATAGGCAAACCATAATAAATCAACTTACAATAGAAAAAATTAGCGAAATCACTGAAATGACTAACAAAATAATAAAAATCGTTAATTAAACAGAAATAAATAGAAACGAAATTACACTAAAAATAATGTATAAGCTTAAATTAACAAAAGAAGAAACTATAAAAATTGCGTATTCGATCCTTTGGGCGAAAGCAAACATTATGAACTCTTATATATGGTATTAATTTATGTAAAAACTAATCTTATTAAGAATTTGTTTGTAACAGGAAATGCTTCTTCTTTAATCAATATAAAAGAAGCCTTAGATTTTGCTGATGTTTAAATAGCAGCAGATTGCAAAAACATTGTCTATGTTATGAGTATACCTATTGCTAGTTTTGAAACTTATAATGGCTATCTTTTAAAAGCCGTCAAATTTAGCAACAAAATAAATAATATACATTTTTCTAACAATTTTAGATTTTACGAAAAAAGTGTATGGAAGTATTAATAATTCTAAGACCTTAAATAAGAATATAATTTGTAATAGGAATAATATTATAGACATAAGTAATTCCACATGCATTCCAAACTTTCTCAGAAGCCAACATGCACCATCATCAACAACCAGCATATCCCAACTATAGAAGAAGTTTTGCAAGGTAAACTGTTCCTGAATCAATTTAAAGGGTGAGTAAGCATTAACATTGAGGTTAGATGGCACATTCGTCATCAAACATTACAACTCCACAGTCCAAGTCAACGCGAAACTATTCAAAGAAGAAGAAATTATCAAGTATCAGCCACTACCAGCAATTTTGCAACCAACATCATGCAACTTCCATGCGAAAGCATGGAAGAAGTATGGTATTGTCCCTAGAGATGCTAAAGCAGTTACAACTCAACGACACCCAGAAAATAGGTCTGCTCAAAATCGAAAACAAAATGAACTCGATCATTAACATCACACTAGTTATGCTCCTGATAAGTTTAGTAATAGCTTTCTTGTGTTATCAAAAGCTTCAAAAACCGAAAGCTCAGAGGATTAACAAATGCAGAAAAATTTCCAGCATCCATAACAATATAGTAGGTGTGCAAGACATCCCACATCGTGTGAGGGCGTTCGAAATTAAGGGTGAAGGAGTACACACAAAAAATTCAACTTCCATTTTCATTCTCCTCAAATGACAAATTCCACTGTATTGTAAGATCCGATTGTCGCACAGAGGAGAATTTTACCTTGAAAAGTGGACAAAAATATTGGGTGTGTTTAATATAACTTATGAGTTATAGAAAATACTTTTGGATCATATTAACAGAGTTATTTTCAGTTTTCATGCTAAAAATTAAATATTTAATAAATATAAATTCAATTTGAAATTTATTCATTTTCGTAATCAAATTTGTCACATGTTTCTTCCTCTCTCTTTCATTTTCGATGTTATCACCATTCGAGTTTACATATGTTGTCTCTGGAAGCAATAGCTGTAAAGTTTCGCTGGTGAATGGCTTGCTTTTCTTTTGAGACTTTGGCCTCAAAGTAATTAAAAAAAGGGTCAGAGCTTAACAAAAAGTCTATTTAAGACATCTCTATTACAATCCTTACGGGAAAACTTTCTAGAAAAATTTTGCCTAACATATATAAACGAAAATGCTTGTTTCTAGCTTCTGCCGCTTCCTCTGAAAGTTGGCCAATAGGTATTAAATATAGCGTGGCTGATTACCGTGGCCACATGACTTAAAATTTTATGTATTGTTGGCGATATTGGATACCAACTATAAAGTTCAACATAAAGTTTTGCAGTTTCTTCAGCAAAATTTGAAAATTGTTGTACATCAATTTTGTGTCCACTTGACAGGACTTCCAATATTATCCTAAATTTGCTAATGAGGTTAATGTCTACTCCAGTAATTTGGGAAGCAGTTTCAGGATCTGTAAACAATTTTCTAGAAGTGTTTCCGCCATTTGTGTTACCAGATCCGGCTTTGGGGATGTCAACAAGCAGACCCAACACATACGAATCGGTCTGCAATATCTTGTAGATGATGGTACTGGGTTTTGCCAAGGCGTCTTTTTCTAGCCACCACTATTGCTTATCAATCTAAAGGGACCAAGAGAACTTTGAAAGATGTTTACGTCGCTATCCATGTCGTCTTGAAATGTCTGTTTAAATTGTTGTCGTTGTGAACCATCGCAACCCCATTTTGTCAATAACTCCAAATTTTTCTTTTCTTCTTCGTCTGTAGTTTTCAGCATATCCTCGAGGTATTTAAGTAATCGCGAAGTCGTATGATCAAGGAGATCCTGTAGGATTTCTTCTCGAGGATAGCAATCCTTTTTTGCCCTCTGTAAAAATGAGTAACATGGATAAATGGTCTTACTAGCAGCGTGAATAATTTCGTATTGCTTTCTTGTCATATCACAATTGACGAAATGTGATAGAGCTTCTGAAGGCGTATGTTTTTTCACTATAGTATTTTCCGCGGAACTAAGTATTTTCATATATTTTTAAGCTCTCCTTGGTGTTAGTGTTACAGCTTTGATTATTTTAGATACGTTACTATTACTTACAGCACGCTGGCTCATTTGCGCTGCATAAGTTAACTGGTCAGGTGGAACCTAGATAAACATATGCACTATGTAAAAGATGTAGGCTTAATAATAAATATTACACATTTAACAGATATGAACATGATATTAATACACCTAGATAACAACAATTTCACATTTTGAACAACACACCTACTTACATAATAGATTTTAATAATAAACAGTTCAATTAACAGTTTACTAGACAGAACATTTCTTTGGGGTAATACCTGGTCTCTTAAACTCATTGTTATTCGCCGCTTCCTACGTTCACTTGATTCTTTAAAATTTTTTATTGGACGACCAGGTTTTATTTTTGCCCAGGTAGGTAGCTTTATGATTGAGTTTAGCCATTCCTCATTTTTACTTAAAAAGCGATCTTCTTTATACTGGCGGCTGCCCATTTCCGCTTAAAATGAAACCTAAAAGATTTCAGTGCACGTCTAAGTGAACTTTCTCCACCTTCTGGACATTTGGTCATTTCCTTGATTCGTGCTTTATTTCATAAGATCGTATAATTATCTCTTGATCTCTCTATCGCCATTTTTATTACCTTTCCTTGTTTTTTTTGCAACAAAATTTTGTCAATACCGTAAGTTTAAGTTTGATAGCAAATCAATTGGCGGGAATATGCGGAAGATTTTTTTTCGAAAACCTTTAAAGAAATAACCGAATTTACTGTTACTTAAAGAATTTTAGCTGAACTCGTCTTAACTCGTTTAGATAACACCTACAATATAAACACATTTTTAACAAAACACGTATCTTTTATAATGCAAAATAAGCGCGGGAGAAAAAAGAGTTGTATCAACTGTTAATACAATTTTTTTTTTTATTTTCTTCCAATGTACACTTCTCATACTTATAGATATAAATTGATCACAACAAATTTTCACACAATATAATATAAAAATCGCGAGTGAAATGTTTTGCTTTAAATTCGATGGCTTCCAACAAACACATGTGATTAGCACATCTCTCGACTTTCGATTGATTGTGCAGCAAAGCAAAAATAGAGACATTATTTAAATATCCGGTATCTAACGTATTGGGTTTTAAGCTACAATATTATACCAATTGTTTTTGTTTTTAACAAATTTCATGTTTTTCACTTTTGACCAGGTTTCTCCATAGTGATACTCCTCCTGATGACACCTGTGGGAACACTTCGTCGCTGGATGAATGTTTGGAGCAAGTGGATTGGTGTAGGGTTTTCCAATAGAGACTTGACAACTTTGAATTTAATTTGTGAACGCACTCTTTCACTAATCATCAAACTGTCACTGTCAATTTATTCAGTAAACTCAACATTTTCATCATGGTAAAGTACACTAACGAGCAACATCTGCAAATTATAAAAATTTTCTACGGATATTCGTAGTCGTGCATTATTAGTGCATAATCAGTGCATTTGCATGCAGAGAATTATTACAATCTAAGGTGTTAATAGAATTAGCGGTGGTCAAAGAGAAACCAACATCCATATATAATTTTAGATTTTAAATGAAAAATAGCTAAGTAGGCCCATCTAAATGAAAAAGGTGGTCGCCCAATAAAACGCTAATAAAAACAAAAATAAGAGAAATAGAAAAAGTGAAAAAAAAACTAATTAAATAAACATAGAAGTTGATTACCTCCATAAAGATTTATTAGTTCATGCAAAGCAAATAGATACTAGTATTATGAGTTCATTCTGTATACTAATCTCTCCACATTTTGTAGGTCAATTTTGTGCGAAAGCCCCAACTTAAAAAGGCAAGAAAAGCCATTAAAGCAAATTTGTCACACAAACAGGACTTCCTTTTCCTTATCTTCAATAATAAGGGATGATTGCGGTTACCCCAATCTCCTGGCTTTTTACCTAATGAGCTCAGGGGAAGTTCGAGTATTTTTAAAAAAAAAAGCTCCTTTGTCTTAAGAAATTTTAGGCTGGCGGGTTTCGCTATCGTTATTAAATATGGGGAACGTGGATTATAAGATAGAGAACTTGAATTCTTTTTTCTTTTGCTTTGAAGTGAATTAAGTGTTCATTTGGCCAAAAGAACTTAAAACGTTTCATTTCAATTAAATAAAGTGAATCTTAATTGACTCGCATTTTAGAAGGCAGACGATTAAAACTAACAATTACTTTTTAATTCTATACGAGTTCTCTATATGTCTTAAAAATAAAATCAATTAAAGGCCTTATTCTGAATAAATTACTGTTAGTATTTAAATTCTGATGGTAGGGTCTCAGTAACTTGATTAAATGAAAATCGAACATAATAAGAGGGCATTTCGTAAAAAAAAAATTAATTGTCACTTCTTCTTTAAAATAACTTCTAAAACAAGAAATATTTAACGTTCTTTCTATAAACTTCTTAACTTAAAAATGTGTTTTCTTCAATAGCAATAAGAACAATCTTGAATGGTTAAGGTTGCTTTTTATAGGGAAAGCGTTTGATTTACTTTACCTTACTATGGAAAGAATATACCATAAGTGTACATTCAATTATAATTAGAGTAAAATGTTATTGCTATAGAATTCTATTTTATTTATTTATTTATTTTAATATATACGCACACTCGTATACACGTAATATTGTTTGTATTATACTAACTTAGTCACCACCTATGCGATAATAAATAATAATTCACGTCGATAAAACTAAAAGTACGATATTTACATTGTTTTGTTAGTAATTCATATGGTAAATTGTACTTTAGTGAACTTGCTCGTGAACTAAAAATCTTAAGACTTTGTTTTTTTTTCCATATGAAGGATACTTAGGTTATCTTAGAAGTTACTCACTTGCGGGGCAGCATTTACATCAAATTAATAATAATAACAGACACCCAGCCGATCCTACCATTCGCTAAAAAAATAAATGCCTCTTGAATAAATAGATACTCGTAATATCGGGTTTTCCAATAACGATTTGACAATTTTTTTTTTTAAAAATAAAAGGCAAACCATTTGAGATATTTCAAAAAACTTTATTATTATCTTGTAGTACAATCAAAACATTTATGAATGGAACTCGACTTCCTTCATATGGCCACCGCGGGCACGTTTGCAGCGGTCAATTTGTTGGACCCGATTTTTAACGACTCAGCCACACATTTCGGCCAAACGGCCGCTATTTCGCGTTCAATGTTGGCTCTGAGCTCTTCCAACGTCGTCGGCGTGTTGGCATAAACCAATGACTTAACGTAGCCCTACAGAAAATAGTCAAGAGGCGTTAAATCGCACGAACGAGGCGGCCAATCGACTGGCCCATGTTTTGAGATAACACACTCTCCATACTTACTCTTCAATAAATCGATTGTAGCGTGTGCTGTGTGGCTTGTGGCACCATGGTGATCATGGCGCGATAACGCTGACCATTCACAGTAACGTGATGATCATTATTGCTGACGAAAAAATATGGCCCAATAACGCCGACGGCATGCAAACCGCACCAAACAGTTATTTTTTGTGGATGAAGTGGTGATTCATGAAGCACATGAATTTTGCTTATTGACGAACCCATTGAGCCAAAAATGAGCTTCGTCACTGAAGATGATTTTGCGATGAAATTCATTATCTTGGCGCATCTTCTCCAGAACCCAATCGGAGAACGTACGTCGCTTTTCTTGTGAACGATACTCATTCGGTCTTTGATGTATTTATCGCTCCAAACTTGTAAGGATGTCTTTTACAAAAACAAGTCGGAGAAGGACTGAGATCATTTTTCCTTGTGGAGTTCCTCTTGCAACCGTTTTCCTGACTGCGTTTTTTTTTTTTTCAAATTCTGAATTGATAATTCTGCTCTTTAGCATGTTTTCAATCCATTGTGCTGTCGTTGTTTCTACAATAATCTTGTCCAAAGCAGTTTTTGCAACAAACAACAACAGATCTAGGTATGCAAGCAACATATGTACAAACCTACGAACAATAAAAGGTATCACACAACTGGACTCATTTGTCACTAATAAGTATGCCGTAGGACCCACACAACTTCGATGGTCATTTTGCAAAAATATCACACGAAAATACTTTTATATTTTGTAAGTGAGAAATAATTTGTATATTGTGATATCTGAATGTAAGTAGAGTCATTTATATTTGATTAGCAGAAGATTTCGGCATTTAAATAGCAGAAGACTCAACCATTGGACCGCCCAAGGTATGAAAGTTAGTTCTAAAGTGGAAATTGAAGAGTGAATTAAGAAATTTATTAAATAGTTTAAGGAAAAGTAAAAGTGGTTGAGAAAGTACAAGTTATATCATTTGTACCCACAATAACATTTTACATTGGTGTCAGAAGTGTGTGTAAAAAAATAGAAACAAGTGTCTTGTGTTTGTTTGAAAAAGCTGTAAAGGGTCGAAAACTATTGAAATTGACCCTCGTTCAACCTAAATCCGAGCTTAGCAAGAGTAACATCAGTGCCAGTGGAGGAAAACATGACTTGGTGCTTCGACTTCAGGACACATTGAACAAGAACGGGCATGATCCAGATTCATACGCCTTTGACGTTGGCGAGGAAGAACACATAAGTACCGATAATGACATGGCTGTGATGATGTAACTTCTCTTGTTAAAAATGGACGAACAAATAAATAGCCTTGAACGAAAAGTGGGCGAAAAAACCAAAAAGCTAGACAAACAAAATAATAGCCTCAAACAAAAAATAGACGAAAAAGAAAGATGAACTACCAAAAGAAAAATCTGGAAGTACAAAAGAATATTCGAAAAAATGGACAGCAAAGTTGAGAAACTGGCAATAAGCTCGACACAGTGCGAAAACAGAAACTCTGCGAATGTTCTTTTAGCGGTCCAAGGAGAGAAGATTTAAAGCCTCCCTCATTAAATCACCAGTGCTCCATAGAAATCGCCAGTAGCATTTCGCTCTTTCAAACTTTTAACCGTAACACCCGTCTCGCTATGAACGCTCATCAGTATACCCTCAAGCCCACTTTTGGACGTTCTCTAAAATATCGTGATTCGTTCCTAAGCCGCGAAACTCACTTATGTAATGCCCTGCCTAGCTCTTTATTCCCTAGTCATTATAAAACCAACGTTCATCGGGACTTCTCTTTTCATCCTCCCTGATTTTTCTTCACCCGCGCTGTGCGCAAGCATATTAAGGGTACTTAACTCCCTTGAGCAAATTATAAAAAAAAAACGAAACTGCAGTAAGGAAAAGAAACACTGCAGCAGCTCCAAGCCGACGTGAGTAGACTAGCACATTTGTCATACCCCACCGCAGGCCAGAAAATTATCCACGAAATGATGAAGGACGCATTTATCAGGGGAATTGCAGATTCGAAGCTAAAGTCAGCAGTAAGGATAGCCGGAAAAAGAACCCTTGCTGAAGCACTTGGCCTCGCTCTGACGATGGAAACAGCCAATCAAGTTTCCATAGAAAAACCTTTCGTCAGGGAAGTAGCATCTATTGAATGCTCCAGCGCAAAACTAAGTGCCGAGAAACGATATGGTATTCTCCACGTGATAGATGAAGAATGCGCTGCTGGAACTGCAATAAAATAGGACGTCTTCAAAGGCAGTATAAAGAAAGGTGCGATAAAAGGTCTGCCCTCACTGTTGTAACAAAAAAACTAGAGGAAGAAACCGGCAGAAAAAGTGCTCAAGAATCCAGTCAACCTTCTCGAAGCCATCAGCCGGGATATGCTTAAACTCCAACCCCGTCCCGGGAACGTCATTCAAGTCTCGCTAGCAAAAAGATGCAATGAAAGCCTTCTAGTAGAAAAAGTCAGTGGAAACGAATGCAGAAAATATCACCGATTTTATTTGATGGAGCCAGATAATAGGAGAGATGTCATGGTGGGAAAGATCTAAGTGCAACAAAATAACAGCATGGTTCCTGTAAGGATTCTTAATCCAAAGACATTTAGCGTAAAGGTGAAGAAGGGAGAAATAGTGAAAAATGTACATCTATTGAGTTTATATCTACCACAACGGAAAAAAATCGTGCAACACCGGTCGCGAGTGTCCAGAATATAAAAATCAAAAACAAAATCCTTAGCTTCTGTAATTTTGATTAAGACCAGAGTATCCTGGCAGACGAACTAATCGGTGAAAACGGTGATATAATGTATTTGCTACACAAAACGGAGAGATGGACCTACGCAACTTCTTCAACACCACATTGACACCGGAGACGTTAACCTACAAAGCGTTTTCCATTGACAAAGCAAGCAGAAGTTGCCGGAATGGTGTCGTAGTATTCCGACATGTGTTGTACGGTTCGCTCTTTTGCGCGCGGTCGAAGAAGAAAGTAAAAAAAAAAGAAACACAAGACAACTGGTGTGGCAACAGGTTTTATTTTTGGTGTTGTTCGTTACAGATCACCCGTCTTACTAAACTAACTTAATTCTAACTTAAACTACTTAGGCATATGAATTATGTTTATCTACCTACATATATATGGTGTACATGCGAGTGCAAATATGTGCTCTCTGTACATAGCTATGTAAAGCATTTTGTTTTTTTCGCTAAGTACAGGATGTCGATACATCACCCCTTTCCAGTAAAAAGAAAATAATTATAATAATAATGAGACTAAAATTTATAATTTATTAAATTTGACATGTTTGTATTTGGTCCAATGTTTATTGCTCAGTATTCCAAATGCAGGTTTCAATCGATCTATTGAAATTGAAGTGAGTTTACCATCTATTTTTACTACAAAGTACTTTTTAACCTTTTTAACTACTGAAAAGGGTCCATTATATATGGTTTATGTAGAGGAGGTTTGACGGTATCCATTCTCACAAAAACATGGGTACAATTATCTAAAGATTTTAGAATAAAAATGTCAGTCTGTTTTCATGAATTAGCGTAGAAGTTCTTTTGTTCACTTGTTAGTAAAAATTTGGACAGGAGTTTGCAAAGTTTGTCCATATAACATTTTCGCAGGTGAGCATTGCAGGTCTTCTTTGTGTGCAAAGAGTATCCCAAGCAAGACAAAAGCGAGTTCATTGCTCCAAATGAAGTATTACACCTGGCCATTGACGAATATTTTTAATGCCTATGGAAACATTCTACAAGCCCATTAGACCATGTGCCTGTGGGATAGGCAGTGGTTCGGATGTGATGGACACCTATTAGTTTTTGTATACCACGATCGGTTATAAGTGAACATGGTACACCAAAACGTGAAATGTATTGAGAGGCAAAAGTTTTTGCCACTGTATCTGTCGTCATATTTTTAATGGGGTAGGCTTCAGTCCATCGCGAAAACCGGTCAACTATCGTAAGTTAGTATTGAAAGCCAGAAGATAATGGAAGTGGTCCAATTATATCTAAGTGAAGATATTCAAACCTCCCACTAGGGATGTTGAATTTTTTAAATGCTGCTCGCGTGTGTCTTTGAACTTTGGCAAAATTTGTAGCCCTTTGTCCAATTCCCTATGTCTTTGGTAATACTATTCCAAAGATAAAGTGAAGTCCTAACTCCTGGGTGTGAATGGCTATGTAACCTGTCAAATACTAATTTTCGCAATGTCGGTATAAATAGCTTAATGTTACTATTGCTTTTCTCGCAGAGTAATGAATGAAACGTAATGAATTTAAGTTCAGTCAAAATGCTCTTATTCTTATTGTTAAAGTACTCTGATATTTGTTCATCAGATTTCTGCTCTTATATAAAAACATTGTGTTCGACATCGGAACTTATTGCAGAATTTGTACATGGCCGTGAAAGCAAATCGGCTACAACATTATGCTTTTCGCTTATGTGATAGATCTTGTCTGTGAACTGAGCCACATATTCTATAAGCCGAGGTCAGCCTCAGACCTCGATCTGTTTTAGAGTTCATAGCTTTAGTGAACGGCATGTGGTCAGTGTAAACCACAAAATGTCGTCCCTCAACAAAATGTCTAAAATGTTTAATTGCAAGGTAAATGGACAATAGCTCGCGATCGAACGCAGAATATTTTATTTTAGCCGAAGACGGTTTTTTAGAAAAGAATGCTAGAGCTGTCCATCATTTGTTAACGTATAGATGAAGAACCGCCCCAACAGGAGTATTAGATACATCTGCAGTTAAGCTTAGAGGAACATCATCCGTAGGGTGTACTAGCAAGGTAGCATTTGCTAAGTTTTGCTTAATTTTCTCAAATCTATCTAGGCAATCACTCGACGACGTCTTTCACTTTCAATCGATTTGATTGAAGTGGGTTTGTTTAGTTCCAAAATGGCATTAACTCTATTTCCTGAAGGAAGAATGCCATCTCTAGAAATGGAGTATCCCAAAAATTCAAGTGTCTTGCTGCCAAAAAAACATTTAGACGGTTTCATGATCAGCCCGAATTTCGTTAATCTCTCAAAAATGTATCTCAGGTGTTCTTTGTGTTACTTTTCATCCTATCTAGCAATTAATATATGTAGTATGTCATCTTTATATACAAAAGTAAAGTCGAAACCGGAATTAACATCTGAAAGGTTTGGCTTGCATTTCGGAGGCCAAAGCACATGCGAGGAAACTCATACAGCCCAAATGGTGTTATTATGGCTATTTTGTAAATGTCTCCTTTAGCAATATGGATTTGGTGACATGCTCTGAACAAATCTATTTTCGAAAAAAATTTATATATCTCTCCGATCGGGCGCAGTGACGGCATTGAGTCGCCTATAATCGCCGCAAAGTCGCGAATCTCAAGTATCCTTTTTCTGTACTAAGTGCAGAGGCGAAGAGACTGGTGATGACGAAGGACGGTCTACAATAAGGTAATTCACCCTTGGTCAAAATGTAGTGGACAACAGAATGTTGAGCCGGTGCATCGAAGGAAGGAGCAACAGTTAAAGAAGGAAACTTTTTAAGAAATTTAGCATATTCGTTATACATTCATATGCAAGTGGTGTAGGAGTACTGTATCTCACACTGCACGTTCCAATGGATAATGAAGTAACCGTGTCAAAAATTTTTTTTCTTTTTAAATAGACAGTTTAGAAAGAAAATCTGCACCTATAATCGGTCTGTCGACTTTTGCCACCGTAAAATTGTACTTAAACTTTTGACGTAAGCCTAAATCAAATTCTAATAATTTACTTCCATAGGTAGGAATGTGTGTTCAATTAGCTGCTGCCAAATAAAAATTCTGAGGTTTTTTGCTTGCGTTAGCTCAAATTTGCCTACTGGCATACAGAACAAATAGCAGATATATTAGTATATTAGTAGACGATTGAATTGACTTTAAAATTTTGTCTGCTGTCTCTAAGACCTTATTAAAGTCAGAATTGCTATATTTATCAGGTTAGGTGAACGGGAACACCATAGTTTTCTGATCAGTTTCTCGCCAAGTATACTTGAATTCCCTGCCAAAACGTTCAACCTTCTGAAAAACTCACTGGGTTTTGTTATCTCCCATTTCCTCACCTGAAATAAGTTTTTTTAATCTCTTCTCGATACTTAAAGAGTGACGATTTAGTAATGTTTGCTTCAGATACTCAAAAAAAATTGACGATGGTGGACTTTCGAAAAGTTTTGAAGTGATTCTACTTCCTGAGGCAAATACGAAGTTAAATAATTATATTTAGTCATATCCTGAGTTATGCGACATATGATAAATTGAGCTTTAATTTGAATGAACCACGTGTTAAAAGAGTTGGCAAAATACGTTGGTAACCTAATTTGTATGCGACCAATTTCTGAATCCCTTATCTTAGACGTGCTATCAGAGGATTCAGTGACTGGCGTACCCTTATCATGAGTCATGTTGGACAATATATACTTAAAAAAAAACCAACCAAAAAGTGTATCGAGTTTCGAGTTCCAATCTCACTGTTCGTTAAAATTTTTATTCCTGGAAAGAGAAAGACTTATAACACATGGGCTGAAAAGTCAATGCCGTTTTATAGTAAAACACAAAATTTTTGCAAAATTCAACTTCTTTTATCAATATAGTTACCTTCGAGGGCGATACACGGATTCAAATGATTTTTCAATCTTTTGATACCAGTTTTGTAGTACGACTTCGGTTTAGTCTCAAAATAGGCCTCTGTTTCGGCGATTACTTCTTCATCTTTCTTAAATCTCTTTCCGGCGAGCATTCTTTTGAAGTCTGCGAACATGAAATAGTTGCTGGGGGCTAAATTTGGAAAATACGGTGGGTGGGAAAGCAATTCGTAGCCGAATTCATTCAATTTTGCCTTCGTTTTCATCGACTTGTGACACGGTGCATTGTCTTGATGAAACAGCACTTTCTTTTTCTTCAAATGCGGCCGTTTTTCTGCGATATCGTCCTTCAAATACTCCAACAACGCAATGTGATAGTCGCTGTTAATAGTCTGCCTCTTTTGGAGATAGTCGATGAAAATTATTCCATGTGTATCCTAAAATACACATGCCATAACCTTGCCAGCCGACTGTTGAGTTTTTGGTCGTTTTGGACGAGGTTCGTCGCCTGCTCGCCCCTCAGCTAACTGCCGATTTGACTCTGGTGTGAAGTGATGAAGCCAAGTTTCATCCATTGTCACATACCGACGCACAAATTCGGCTTTATTGCTTTAAACACTTCCTGAATCCTCAACACGTTGTTTTTGGTCGACTGTGAGCAAACGCGCACCCACTTTGAACAGAGCTTTCGCATGTCCAAATATTCGTGTATGATATTTATAACACGCTCAGAGATATCTTCAGCTATTTCGGTCAACTTCACTTTACGGTCATTCGTAATCATTTTGTGGATTTTTTGATGTTTTCATCAGAAACAGCCTCTTTTGGACGTCCACGGCGTGCATCATCTTCGGTGCTTGTATGACCACTTTTAAATTTTCCAATCCACTTGCGAATTGTTCGTTCGGCTGGTGCAGAGTAACACTTATCAAGCCATTTCCTTGCATCGGCTGCATTTTTTCCCATCAAAAAGCAATGATAAATCAACACACGAAATTGCTTTGAATCCATTTTTTTCCACAATAACAAAATACATAAAAATACACGTATCTTTTGAAGGATGGTGCTATGGATTTACTATGGTATGGGTTTAATTCAAGTGGTGTCTTCTCTTAGAAACGGCACGCACTTTTCATGTATTACTTCAAAGCGTGGATTTAATTAATTGTTTAATGAACTACGATACTCCAAAATTCAAAATCATAAATTTGCTTGATCAATAAAAATAATGTGAATATGATAGGAATATAAAGAAATTAAAATACATACATAGTAGATACATTGTAACATTCAAATGTGAGTTTTTTTTTTTCAATTCATTGCTAAAACAAAAGTTTAAATTAAATGCATATTTGTATGTGGAGTAACTTTCACTGCAAAAAGCAAAATTTGGTATACAATTTTAGTTTCACAAAAGAAGATTTTTCGCAATAGCGGATTTTGTTTAATATGTTATCTTATGTACTGAAACGGTAAGCACACAGTTACAATTGTGGGCACTAATCATGCCACATTAAAAATTTCGATATGTATATTAATGCACTTTGACTGTACGTATCAAAAAAACTTTTTTTTTAATACATATTATTCGAACAATGTTTGATGAGATGAGAAAGAAATCAGCAACCAGGTCTTCCATAGCGTTACTTTAGATTTCCACCATCAATTGCGTTTTCAGTTTTTTTACCGCATATGTTTGATAAAGTTTTTTATGTCGGTGATTAAAATATTTTTTTTTTGTTGAGTTAGTTCCACTTTTTTGCACAAAAAGTTCGTGTCAGGTTTACAGGCGCGACAAGCCAATGATTTCATTTATTAATAATAAAAACTTCCGATACTTTCAAAGTCGGGGTCACCAATGTAGTATTCCGAAATATGTTGTACTTTTGCTCTTTTGCATGCGGGCGAAGAAAAAAGGATGACGTTACAGATCACCCGTCTTATTAAAATAACTTAATTCTAACTTAAACTACTTAGGCATATGAATTATGTTTATGTACCTGTTTTGCTTTGTTTTCTTTGCTGAGTACAGGGTGTCGCTACAGTGTCGAAGATGAAAGTTGAAAGGCCGAAAGAAGAATCGCAGAGTCCGTGGGTATCTCCAGTGGTTATCGTTAAGAAGAACGACGTCAGCACGAGGTTTTGTGTAGACTAGCGATGTCTCAGCGATGTCACCAGAAACGACAGCTACCCACTTTCGAGAATCGACGACACGTATCAAAGCGTATTCAAAGCTTTCTGGAGCTAAATGATTTTCAACTCTTGACTTGAAGAGCGGTTACTTGTAGGTTAAGATTAAACGTAAGAATCGTGCGAAAACTGCCTTCACTTTAGGAAGCGGTCTTTGGCAATTTACGGTGATGCCGTTTGTACTGTTAGGCTCCGGCCACGTTCTAGCGATTATTAAAACGAACATTGCAAGGGCTGACATAAAAAATCTGTCTAGTGTATCTGGACGATGTTATAGTCATAGGTAAGACTTTCGAGCAGCATCGATAAAACCTAAAAGAAGTACTTGAGAAGCTGCGAAGTGCTCATTTAAAGCTATGAGAAAAAAATATGTCTTGTTCCATCGAGAAGTAAAATATCTCGAGCTCATTATATCAGCGGAAAGTGTAAGAATGGATCCTGATGAAATTGAAACCGTGAAAAGTTAGCCTGCCCCCAAAGATAAACACTAACTGAGAAGCTTCTTGGGGTTTGCCACGTATTACAGGAAGTTCGTAAAAGATTTTTCTGATATTGCGAAGAGCCTGTTTCAACTTAGGGAAAAAGGCCGGCAGTTCAGTTGGTCTGGAGAGTCTGAAAAGGTATTGCAAACGGCAGCAGTGCAATGTCCGCATTTTGGGTTACCCCACACCCGGCAAAATGTTCATCGTGGAAACAGATGTTGACAATGTTGGGGTTGGAGCAGTGATCTCTCAAGTTCATGATGGTCAGCAGAAAGTGGTTGCATATTAAAGCAAGGTACTCTCCAGGCCTGGAAGGAACTACTGGGAAACTTGTCATGAGCTTCTGTCTTTAATTCTGGCTACGAAGTATTTTCATTCAATCTTCGGACAGGGCACTCAGCACTGAGACAACTAATACAATTACAGAGTCCTGAAGGCCAAGATTTTCCCGCAAGGGAAAATTCCACTCGAATGCTGATGCTCTCTGTCGTCGACCTTGTGGAGTCAAATGTTGACACTGCAATAGTAAATAAGCGAAAGAACAGGCTACTACCTGTTTTACCTGGATTACAGACGAAATACGTTCCTCCCAACAAGAAAATAATGACTTCGAATGAATATTGTCCTGGAAGGAACACGAGGAAAGACTAATCTGGCAGCATATATCAGACCGGAACCAAACTCTGAAAGCTTACTGGACTGGACACAGTGTGACTCGCTTCGTGTGCAAGATGGTGTGCTGAAGAATAAATGGGAAAGTGCAGATGGAACAATATCTCGTATACAGCTTATCCATGAAATACATGACGAAATCTCAGGGGGCCATTTGCGAATAAACAAGATGTTGGAAAAATTAAGTGAACGTTTCTATTGGTTAAGCGCTAAACAAGATTTGGAAATTGCTTTAAACATGCATAAGGTGTGCGTCTTCTAAGGGCCTAAATGTAAAGCCACAGGGACGAATGCAACAATACAATATCAGAGCACCATTCGAACGAATAGCCATCGATATCGCTGGGTCTTTTCCCGAAACCTTTAATGGTAACCGTTACACCCTCGTGGTCATGGAATATTTCTGTAAGTGGCCGAAAGTGTTTTCCATCCCATCCATCCATGGAGGTGGCCGTGGTGTAGTGGTATACGCATAAACTCCTCAAGCAGAGGGTCGCGGGTTCGAATCCCGTGCCAGGCAATTCTGTGAAAAAGTATTTTCATCCTTTCGGCGTCAACTCTGACATGAAGGCATAACACTGATGGAGTGGTTGCTGGCTGGACTAAATGTAACGAACTAACAACTAGCACGTACTTAAGACCCAGTGGTTGAGGAGGTTCTACTAGCTCGTCCTGTCCGGTTTGACAACCACCTCTGGGAAAAATATTGAAACCTAATACACCTGAGTTTCAAACATCTACACCACCCGCCCGTGCCCTGGAGGAAAAGCCAGTAAAAGGGCATTCATAACCCCTTGGTGCGCGCGCGGTATTATAAAAAAAAATCAAGAAGCTAAGACCCTGGCAGAAGAGATAGTCAACAACTGGGTGAGCAGATTTGGAGTCCTAATAGAACTACACTCCGATCAATTGCGACATTTGGGATCAAAGGAAGTGTGCAAATATTTGGAAATAAGGAAGACCAACGCCACTACACCCTCAATCTGATAGAATAGTTGAGCGATTTAATCGGACCTTAGTTCGTTCGACAGGACATTCATCATCCGAGATCTTATTTGGTCAAACAGTTCTGTCGCCAAGTAAAACGGAATTCGGATCTCTACTTACTGAGCCCAAGAAGATAAACGATTGCGTGAATGGCTTGTGTAGCAGGATTTGTATATTGCACGAAAATATCCGAGAAAATATAAAGCTAGTGAGCAACCGCATGAAGGCTATTGTATCTCAAACTAGATTTCTGATTTCATGCAATCGGTTGTGTTTGGCCAATTTATTATTCTGAGTGTTCAAATTCATTCCCAGCAAATATATTTAAAATATAAAAGAAGATGGAAGCACAAATAATAAGTATTTTACTATCCTCATCGTCATCATCAGAAGATAAAGTGCTTATGAATGTTTTATTCGACAGTGTTTCAAAAAATCCGATTATAATTTGGCAGCATAGTTCGAAGAAGTTTTAAGTCTCCCTTTAGCATAAAAATTGGAGTCCAAAAAAAGAAGCCTGTCCAATCGATTGATTGTTACGATTGAGTTATGATTTATTAATAAACATAAGTATAGCCGTAAATTATTCCATATATCGCTGGAACATTCTCGGGGAATTAGAGGTTCCAAATGGCAAGCATGGATACTCGAAGAGCCCGAATTCCGTGTTGATAACATATACCATATTACTTGCAGCTTACGGAACAGCTTCTGAACTCGAGAGATAGGATACCGAACCACCTCTAGTTGAGGACTAATAGTTACCTTGAAATCGCCACAAATTCGCAGACTGCCGTTAGCCTTTTTTACTATGATTATGAGTTCTGCCCGTTGACTCGTGTCCACCGTGTGAGATGTGCCGCAAACAGCGTACTACAACCCAGTTCGGGGGTGAAAACTTTCTGGTGCTGATCTGCCGCACAGTCTCCTCATTCCTCAAACTTATCGGACCAGTCCAGCCCCACCATGTTAGCACCTTGTGCATTGTTGGCCACCAACATCTGACTGTTACCCATGTCACCTCGTTCACATCACCATACACTCAAAGAACCCGGCTTGTGGGCTTAACATACAATAGACTTTTCCTAAACTTTGATATCTTTCCAGGCCTATCAATGAGCAGGTGGCTCTCGTATCGAGTTGAAAAATCATCGGATGCTCATTGACTTGAAGCGACATGAAAATCTTTCGGCCTCTTCTTTTGGACTTCCATTCATCAGATGACACTTCTTCCACCTTGGCGTTTCAGTCCTTCGACTTCTCTATGAGACTGATAGAGTGTGCAGTGTAGTTATGCGAGAACTTACGCCCGATCTTCCTTCCTGTTAAGCCTTTCTGTTTGGCGCCCCCTCAAATCATGGTGATGACAAGCAAATACTATTTATGTGCCTCCGTCGCTGACATACGTCACATACAGATTCTCTGTGTTTACACTGACAGCGTTCATGGTTGATAAAACAACCCGGCCATGATTTTCTAATAACGAAATAATCATTAGCTTGTAATTGAAGCTGCGGCTGGGACAGTGGCACAAAAAGTGGAGGATATCCACCAAAGTAAGCCTATGTCCTCGCAATCTCTGCAGATGTCGTCGTCGGTAAGGCGCAGCATTAAAGCCTTTAAGCCTATTAGTAATCTAACAAGCGTAGAAAGTTAATCTCTGCTTTTCAATAGAATATTATTTGTTCTGGATTTACTGAGTTCCGGCCATAACTGTCTTGAGGTCACGGAGGTTGAAAGGATTTATGTATAGATCTAAGTGCAAGAGTACTTAAGTACACGTAGCATTAGCGTCATTCTCTTGGCATGAAATTTAATGAACTTTTGTCATTAACCTAAGGTTGATAGTTTTGTTTGTGGATTACCACCATATTAAGCTACCATAAGTTGAAATGGGTCTGACGATAGACATGTACATTGGGGTTAGGTCCTCATTTTCTCCCAAATATACAGCGATTGATGCTTTTTTACACGTTCCTCGACATTGAGCTTCCAAATCAGTTTACGATACCCATTTGGTATTTAGCAGTGTTGGATAGTCGGAATGTTGTCCCATCTATTGAAGGAAGATCAAATTGTGGCGTTATCCATTTATGTGTGAATTAAACAAGCTCTGCTTCTTGCGAATTGATTCCCAACCCACACAGCTTGGTCCATTCTCAAAGGATTCTAAGGGCATAGTTTAAGAACCACGTCATCTGCATATGCAGTTGTTTTTATTCCTTCACTATTTAGATGCAGAAGTATTTCAATAACAAGAATGGTCCACAGAAGATAAGATATCACCCTTAGTACTGTGTTACCTAGTGAGTTGGGGAGTTATCAGTTGGGTTATCAGGTCCGTTTATGTTAAATAAACTCAGGCATTTCTTAGATTTCTACTTAGATTTCTACTTATATATACTCGTAGCTAGAATGTTTTCATTGTTGAAGGCTTCTTCGATGTCATGGAAGACTCCTAATGTTTTCATCTTCGTCGTATGGACTTTATTTTTAAATCGTGTTGACAAGTTCATGTAGGGCCGTTTCTGTTCCTTTATTTTTTAAATAGGCATGCTAATTTGAGGCTAATTCTTCTGGGTGCAGATTGCTTCAAATATGACGGACGAACAGTTTTCTAAAATTTCCTGACATTTTTTGGGTAGGTATAGCTGGGCTTACCTGCCTTGAGAATGAAGATTAGCTTTAATTATCTAAAGCCTTTTGGCACATTCTGGCACCATACTTGATGCTACTGCTAAAAAGTCTTTTTAGAAACGGTATCACAGTCTGCTTCGTTTTTTGAAGCATGATTGGTGTGATTCCGTTCAGTCCAAAGGATTTGTAAGTGGAGAAAGTGTCTATGGCCCAGCTTATTTTTTTTCTTCTATATACTATCCATTCTGGGATTTCATTTTGGCTAGGAAAAAATGTATCTATATCCACTACTGGTGCTGGAATAGGAGCGCATCTAAGAAATTGGGTTTCTAGCAAGAGCCCGAAAGCTTTACTGTTCGATTTCGTATAACTATCATCTGGTAGTTTTAGATTTCCAACTTCTACTGAAGGTTCCTTAGATATGATTTTTCCTTTTTCCTTAGCACTTCTTGTGCTTTTAATGTTGAAACAAAACTCTCTCTATTATTTTCTTTGGCGTTGTAAATTGCGCTTTTATATTTTCTCAAACTGTTCTTATATTTGTCCCAGTCGAGAAGCATTCAAAAATTTTGTTACCACTTCCCAAATGCATTTGATTGTAGTTCCGTGGTCTAACAATGTACGGAGTTGTTGTATTTAATGATCTTTTCGGGGCATGCTTGGTTAAAAGTCTGGGTGAAGATCATCTCAATTTACCCACCGCATAGTGTATTTCGGCGGAGGTTTTCATTGTGAGTTCGTAGGGAATCTATTTCTGCTATAAAGCTTTCCCAGTTAGTATTTTTGGGATTTTTGAACAGCATAGGGCATATGTGTATGACATTGAACTTGATCATACTATGATTGAAGAACGATATGTCCGTAGATACCCTTCAGTTGCTCACGGCAAGGGTGCCAGCAGGGTGATATCTAACACCTGTCATCTGTTTTTCACTCCAAATGTTGATTCATTACCACTGTAAGCAATTAAAAGATTATGATCAATTATGTATACCTCGACAGTTTGTGTACGTGCTACACCATAGTGTGATGGGAGTAAGCGTCAAATCCAATAATAACATCTCACCTTTTCTGCTCTACCTTGTTGATAAGTAACCTAAATATTACTGAAGGGACTCCGTCAGTCGATTAATGCGGCATGCGGCTTCTCACGGATAAGCATAAGCCCTGATTTTAAAATATCTTCACAAAAAAAATTCAGGCGAGTGCAAAACAAGAGATTGTGGTGGCCAGTCAAAATCACTATTTCTTGAAATCTATTGATCAAGGAATATCGTATTCAATAAATTGACTGTTTCAGAAGCAGCATGGCATGCGCTCTCATTGTGATAAAACACACCATGCCTTTTTTTCAGTTCAGATGCCAAAAAATGCATATCATTGCTTTATATTGCACTGTGTTGAGTGTAGCGGTCTCGCTTTGAAAGGGAAGGTCTAAAACATATGCCGAATCAGACCGTAATTTTTGGTAAATGTATGTATAATTCTTCACTTTAAGCACCCCAATAACGAACATTTTACGTATTACCGCTTCCACATAAAGTAAAATGAATTTCGTTCATCAAAATCAGGTTCACCAGCAAGGATGTTTTGCGTGTTTGAACGTATTAAACAGGACGCGGAAAGTATGTTTGAGCAGATGCAAGCCAAACTGCTGAACACGGCAACCATATGAAGTTTCTGGATGTTGGCCAAGATTAGCTTTTTCAGTATCAGTGTCAGTACTTAAATATTAACACAAGAGAGGACTAGTTTTCAAAGTAAAATTTAAGAATTTCAGCTCTTCATTTTTCTATAGTGCTCCATGATAAAAATTGTACTGAAATAGAGATTTTTACACGAGCTGTTAAATGCTAGTTTATTTATTTAAAAAATTAATATACATAATTACCATTCATTCAGGACCCTAAATTTGAGAAAGTGATTAATTTCCACTGCCATTTACAAATTTCTATACGAGATTTTTCTTTCGACAGGAATTGTAAAAAATGTCAATTTAACGTCAAATTAACTCAAAAGAGCTTCATATTGAAAAAAATTGTTCGCTTAATACGATAGAGTTCAATAAACGCATATTACATCGATTATTTTCTTTAACAAATTGTTGCAAAAATCTCGTGGACACAAAAATCAATTCAATCGTTTTGAAATCCAAATTCGAACTACTTTAACCATTGATCGAAGTAAATATAGGGTGATTCATCGTAAGGTTTGATTTTCAAAAGGCTTTTTTGTCAGATCACAAGTGACTCCTATCAAACTGCTTTGTCATTTTTTTCAGTGTTGTTTGGCAACTCATCACTACAAAGCATCTCTAAATTGTTCAGCTGTGTTACGCAAATCAGCGTTCTGTAAAAACTGTTTTTCGTGCGACTCGAGGAACTTACGGTGTGCATAATCGACCTACTGAAACCACTATTGAAAATACCATTTGCAAATTTTAGTCCAAGTTTACATAAGTGGATGATACTCGACCGGTTTGACCACATCCAGCACGTAGTGAAGAGATTATAGCAGCTTGGTATTCTATGTAAGGATCTCGTAGAAGCGTACAAATTCAACTTGTACAAGAATTGAAGCTAAGCGACTTGATGGAAAAACTCAATGAAAATTCTGTATTTTATCAATGAATACGTTAATAAACAAAATTGCTGTATTCGGGCTGATGAGCAACCCGAAGGGTACCAAGAGCTACCATTACATCCATTAAAAACCATTATGGTGCGGTTTATGGGCTGTTGGAATCATTGGTCCATATTTCTTCAAAAATGAGGCAAATCAGAATGTTACCGTCAATAGTAACCGTTGTCGCGCCATGTTAACGGACTTTGTGCTTCCAATAAATTCAAGCATATGGTCTCGGTTAACTTTGGTTTCAACAAATTCACTTAAATTCACGTTTTGCTACGGTAAATTGGCAGCCTAGATCGCACGATATCACACTTTTGGACTATTTTCTCTAGGGATATGTAAAGTCTCAGGTCTTCGGGAATAAGCGAGCTACGATTGACGTTTTGGAAGCCAACATTTCTCGTGTTATCCATGAGATATCAGTCGCTATGCTCAAACGAGTATCCCAAAATTGGACTTTCCGGATGAACCATCTCAGACGTAGTCGTCTCCAACATTTACATGACATCATTTTCAAAAACTAAATGCCATGAATTGTTCTTTTAACTGATAATAAAAATTTTAAGTTCATTTTCAAAATTATGTGAATTTTATTTTACATTATAAATCAAACCTCACGATGAATCACCCAATATTAACATACGTACAGCTGTTTTCAAGAAAGTTTTCATCATTTCTAGTTGGTTCTAACTGAGGTTGGTTTAATCTTATTTTATAGGTGGTTGAACGGTGGTTCAGAGCTTAAAATACGATTCGCAATCTCATACTGAAACGCATGCTAAAATCTACTAACTAAATGTTAGTTAGTAGTATCTAACAAAGAAAGCATTTTTTTTGGAAATCACTGGAATTGCGTTATTTGCGGTTCGGATGATCTTACTTTGTTCACGGTCGGTGCAGAAAGGTGATTTTCGATTTCTTACTAAAAACTAAATAAACATATAAGCATATGAGCTATTTATGGCTTTAATATTTGCTTCGATACTTTCTTTCTTTTTCTTTTTATTTAATGCTAATGAACTTTTGGTTTGTTTGTATCTAATGTGATTTTGTTATTGTTTAAAACTTTATGCTCGCTAAATTGAGCAGCTAATTTGCTTCGTCTACCGTCTAGTTCATTGTAATTTTTTTGAAGTCTTTGCGTTTTTACTTCCTTTTGTAAATAATATTTTGTTTATATGTCAATGTCCGTTCATAAGTAAGGTTACTGAGTAATTTTTAAGATGTAGTTTTTAAGTCCTGTTGAGCTAATTTATTATACATTACGGTTTAAGTAAAATAGATTACTCTTGTTGATATATCCGTTCAATACTTCAAAAGGGGTTACCTTTGTTACACTATGAATTGAATTATATAATAATAATAACGTCCTCATCAACAATTTCGGCAATTGACAAATCTGTCCACTGGCGAATTTTCTCTTGATGTTTTAGCACAAGTAGTGCGTAATTTTATGTCATACAAAATAGAAAATCCTTAAATAGCGACGACAGGAATTCATTATGTGATTTTAAGAAAATTATACTGTTTCTTGCGGATATTGAGTATACGCAAGAGAATCTGCTAAATTTGTCTGGTATTGAGCTCGAATTTAAGAAATTCTCACAATCTGTCATATTTATATATATGACATGTTTCACATGTTTCGACTGGCATCCAAAACGAAAGATTCAGTGTTCAAATCCCAACTGCGACCAAAAAAACATTAATTTGTTCAGTTAACAAAAATCAACGAAGTCAACTTCCAAAAAGAATGCTAAAGCATTATATTGTAAGTATATTCAAGCCCACTTGAGTGTTTGAATATCAATCCGCGGTTAAGCGTACGAATTTGAACTATTTGCCTGATTTTTGTATACAATAGTATAGTCAAAATATTCGAATTTGATGTGCTAACGAACTCATTTTGAATAAGTTTCAATTTACGGAAAAAACCATGTTAAAAGTTTGTAATCTGTTTTTTTACCAAAAAAGTACAGGCAAAACAATTAGTAGATCAGTCAATTGCTACCATTTTTTTCCGATTGTCTTATAATTTTCTTCTGATTTGATAATGTCTGGCTTGAATAGCTAACCAGGTTTTCAAGTCCCATAGGATCTTGGGATAAAACAGAACCTACTGAAAAATTACACGCATCTATAGGTCTGTTGAAATCGGGCTTCTGCAAAATAGGATAGTTGCACAGCAACTATTAATTAGAATCTGTCATAGAACAATATGTTTTCCTTTCCGAAGGCATTCAGTTAAGGGTTTTGTAATTTTTGCAAAAAAGTTAATACACTTTCGGTAATAACCGAGCAGTCCTAAAAAGTCTCGTTTTTTGCAGAGGTGGCATACTCGGTGCCGTAAAATAAAGCCGAATTCCAAATTTTACAGTACAGTAATGTACAGTTTTACTCTAAAGGGAGTACATCTTTAAAAATTTTCTGATTTATTTCAGAAAACAGAAAGGGTAAGAAATAGTTTTCGATATTTCTATTAAGGCTTTAAAAAAATAATAACAAAATAAAGTAACAGTTTTCGGCCAATTAATTTATTTAAGCTTTTAAGATTATTATCTCAAATGGTATGTTCAGCTGTATCCGTGTTCAGGGCTCCTATGAGAACAACAAGTGCTGATATTCTTCGACAATCGTTGGTAAAATTTGGAAATTTTCTTAAGTTCGTAGAGTGCCTACTGGATGTTATATATTAAAATCCAAAGAATTTAAATTGTCAGTGAATGGCACCTTCCAAATCTTTGAGCCCCCAAAGAAAAAATACAAAGACAGGGAAGAGCAAATCGAGGCCACTTTAATTAAATGGGACAAAAAGGCGTATATCAATTCACGACTTTCTAAATAAAATGATAAATAAAGGCAACAACTTTCTAAAGAATTGTTCAAAGTAGAACTAACGTATATTGTTAAACTCTTGTATTCTAAGTATTTATTTCTTAAACGTTGTTCTGTTTCAAGTGATTGACATAGGTAACCGTAAAGGTAACTATAAATTAATTAAATAACTAAAACTTTATTAAATAAAATAAAATGTAAACAAAATGTTGAATGTTGAAATATGTGTTCAATTCAAGTTTGAAGAATGTGCCTCGCTTCGCTCGCTAACAGGATTTCACCCTTTTCTTCACAAGCTTAGACGCTCACGCAAATTTGCCACCCCACTAAGGGAATGTAAACAACTGTCAGGCAGGCGTCTTTAACTTCTTAGCTGCTGTATTTTAGTTGTAATTGTAATGCAGTGCATAAGTTATACCTCTTTTCAAAAAAAAAGGAAATCAAAAAAGAAAAAAACAGTGATATTAATAATTATCGTCCCATACCGCTACTTCCGACCTTTTCCAAACTGTTCGAGAAACTTTTGAAATCACTCATGATTTCATTCTTAAAATAGCAAAACTTTTCTTGGTTTTAGATCAAAAAAATCCACAAATGATGCGATTCTTATGTTGTGTTCTATCTATCTCAATGATAGGAAGCAGATAGTAAAAATAAATGAGGTTTTTAGCGACTCTCTCACAATTAGGAATAGTGTCCCTTATGGTTCTGTACTTGGTCCTCTGTTGTTTTTAGTTTTTATAAATTCACTTTTTCAACTTTTTATTGGCCAATCCACCACATTTGTGGATGATATAGCTTTTACGTGTCAAGAATTGAATTATTTTCATTGCGTTGCCAATATAAATGAAGATGTCCACAAGTTAAGGCAGTGGCTGCTTTGCACAAGCTGGTGGTCAGCGAAAAAACCGAACAAAAGACTTTTAAAATGATAGGCAATGATTATTTTGATCTTACCATGGTATTCCACTCACATGACTGCAAAGGTTTAGTTTACTAGTTCACAGTTATGGTCTGGCAAACTATAATGATGCACTATCATGTTCTGATAACTGTTTTAAAATTGAATTCGTCAGTGAATATAAGTATTTGGGTGAATATATTGGGTCTATAACTTAATTCGTGCGGTTTGCTAAGAGATGGCGTCACTTGTATTATTCCTTTGGAACATGCGTTGGAAAGCTGCTGTCATTGTACCTCATTTCAGTATATGTCATTCATTTGAAGCGTAAACAACAATAATTTTTTTTCACTCAAATATGTCGAACTTTGTGCCTGAGTTCTTCTTCATTACTTTAATATGAAGAAAAATGCTGCCGAAAGTCATCGTTTTTTGGTGGAAGTTTATGGTGAACATGCGCTAGCTGAGCGAATGTGCCAAAAGTGGTTTGCACGATTTAAAAGTGGTGATTTTGGTTTGGAAGACGATGAACGTCCTGGGCAGCCAAAAAAGTTTGAAGATGAAGAACTGGAAGCATTACTCTATGAAGATTGTTGCCAAACACAAGAAGAGCTCGCCATTTCAAAACGTTTAAAAGCAGCTGGATATATTCAAAAGCAAGGAAATTATGTTCCACATGAACTGCTGGAACGCCAAAAAAGGAAGTCATTTTTGCATGGGATTGTTACTGGTGATGAAAAATACGGCCATGTATGCTCTATATTTCGTGGCATCAGATGGGATCGCTGTATTATGAGCTGCTAAAACTGGGTGAAACCATCAATGGAGAACGCTTCCGAACACAATTAATTTGTTTGAAGAGAGCAGTAGCCGAAAAACGCCCGGAATATGCGACCAGACACCTAAGCAATAATTTTCCATCATGACAACGCTCGGCCCCACGTTGCTTTTCCAGTTAAGAACTATTTGGGAAACAGTGGATGGGAAGTTTT
Organism: Volucella inanis; assembly: GCA_907269105.1. Taxonomy (NCBI): domain Eukaryota; kingdom Metazoa; phylum Arthropoda; class Insecta; order Diptera; family Syrphidae; genus Volucella; species Volucella inanis. The sequence goes on along the minus strand of OU026157.1, from coordinate 91,623,423 downwards.
ACCCCACCCGCTTTATAGCCCAGACCTTGCCCCTTCTGACTATCATTTGTTCCGGTCGATGCAGAATGCCCTCACTGAAATACGGTTCACATAAGAGCAGAATATCAAAAATTGGCTTGATTCATTCTTAGCTGCCAAGCCGTCGCAGTTCTTTTGGGATGGGATCTACAAATTGCCAGAAATATTGGAAAAAGTCATAGCTTCAGATGGGAAATACTTTGAATAATACTATTGTACATGTTTTTTTTTTAATAAACGTTCAAATTTTGAAAAAAAAAACCGCACGAATTAAAATATATACCCAATATATAATTTAAACTTGAATTGAAAAGCACACATTCAAGCTATAATATCTAATATGATGCAGGTAATGCGAAAATTGTATCTCTTAAGACTACCATACCATGGTATACTGTTTTGGAAAAAAAATTTATTTATTTTTCAACATAATCGCCTTTCAGCTCTATACACTTTTCCCAGCGATGTTCAAAAAGTTCGATACCCTTTTTATAATAAGAACTGTCTTGCTCCTCAAAATAGCCATTAACAGCCGGCATCACTTCTTCATTGTTAAAAATCTTTGACTACTGAGCCATTTTTTCAAGTTTGGAACAGAAAATAATCCGAAGGGACTAAATCTGTCGAATAGGGTGCATGAGGAAGCAATTCAAACTTCAATTCAATAATTTAGCCATTGCAATAACGACACTGTTTTTGCTCGAGTGTGAGCAAACGCGTCACCCATCGTGCACAAAGCTTTCTCATGTTCAAATTTTCAAATACGATTGTAATGATTATCTTCTTTCTTAATGAACTTCCATTTTTGTATTGAATTAATTGTAAAATAGATTAAGTTGAAATGAATTAAAAAAAAAAAAATTGATATACTAAAGTAATATTAAAAACATTGAAAAGTGAATTAAGATCGATTCGGCATTATTTTACTTTCACAAAGTGAAATAAAGCCGATCGCTAATACTGTATTCGGCCTTACTTCATTTTTACAAAGCGAAATAAAGATGAATATTTGAATTTGGCGTTATTTTACGAAACCATACTCATATTCTTCCTTGGAGATCACGAAGAATTTTCTCCATCACCCTCTGAAAAGTAGATGGATGTTGTCCATCACCCTCTGAGAGTGGCGGGTGCATTCAAATTCAGACAAATTTTCAAGTTTTGGTTTGCAGGAATTTATAAAAAAATTGCAAACTTCTTGAAATTCGTTTTAGTTAATTGATTCAGCTTTAAGGAGCTATTTAAGGAAGAATGTTTGAAAAGAGGTGGAACACATTTCAACAACTGCAGTAGTGTAAAAATTTCATGCTTTTTAGGATTATTAAAGTTTTTTTTGGTCAGCATTGGTTTGATATAAATATTTGCATTCTCAACGTTAGCAGGGAAATTAACAATAACTTTCTTTAGTGGTGGGATATTGTATGATTGTGAGATGAAATTGGGCTTGTAGCTGAGAGAAATTTTACTGTTATTGGTTTCTAAAACTGAATTTTTCATGTCAATTTTTATGTATGCATTTCTGCCCTTATCAGACCATCAAAGTAACTGTGAAACTTAAAAAGAGGAAAGAGACTTTGTTTTTGGTATTGAGCTCAAGTAATCCGTTGAGAATTACTTTTGTATCAGTCAATAGTGTCGTTAAAATGGTAAGTACCATATTTACTTTGACTGGTTTTCTTTTATTAACTTTTTCGTTTATTACATATTCTGGACTACGAAACGTGTCTATGACTAACTTAAGGGCTCATACATGTACTAATATGTACTGATACCTAGTCCTGCCATAGGTTCTGTTACACAATTTTCAGCGCTTATCTTTTAAAACTTCTTGCGGTGATTGTGAGAAATCCCCTTAGGAAGCAGAAGATTATGTCCAAGTTATTGGATATATCAACCAGATCCATGTCTAGGCTGATCCGGGATGATCTGCATATGAAAGCCTATTGTCGGTCCACGGGTCATCTTCTAACGCTTCAAATAAAAAAAAAAAAAAAAAAAAAAAAAATAGGCTGGAAAGATGCAAGCGACTTTTGTAGTCACATGCGGACAATGGTCATGAAAACATTCTGTTTACGGATGAGAAAATTTTGACTGTGGACGAAGTTTTTAACAAACAAAATAACAGAATTTATGCCACTTCATCTAAGGAAGCGAAAAAAGTTTTTCCATGTGTTCAACGTCGACATCATCCCTCTTCCCTAATAGTTTGGTGAGGGGTCTCTCACCATGGTGTCATATCACTTCATTTTTGTGGAAACTTGTAGTAAAGCAAAAGGCAGTCATTTCGAGTAAATCCAATTTAATTTTATAATGAATGAAATGAAACAATTTTAAATGCAATACGTTTACTGTTATTTTTTTATAACGTTTTATACAATATTTGTAAAAGAATTTATGGCAGGACTAGTTAGGTATGGTAAAAGATTTGAATTGTAGTTCTTAATACCAATGTAATCTATAGATTCTCCGAGAGATCTGATGGAAAATTTGTTAATCGGATGTTAATCTTGATCGTAATAGGGGTATCTTAAGTTTGATGATAGGAATTTTTCTGGTCCGAAATTAAAGGTATAGAATTTTTGATATTAGTGTTAGGGTTGCTTTCAATATTAAATAGATCATATCTGTTTTTATTTAGGGCAAAACTTCGATTTGTATTAGTACTTAAAGTGTCCATTTCTTCCAGTGGTGAAAATTGTCTGTAAGTGGAAAATTTATTGCTCATAGGGGGTTTTGTGTTTGTATAATAGGCAGAGTTGTTGTTGCTATTACATTTATATTGTTGGTTTGGGTTTCAATAAAAATGTGATGTTTGTTTATGGTTATTTAAGGGAAATGTGTTGCAAATGTGTGAGGGTTAACAACTGGGTGTTTGGATGGAATTTGTATATAAGGGTTATGAATTTGTCTTGTTTGATTGTAACGTATAATACTGAATCTATTTGTATTAAGAATTCTGATATTTGAAGTTTTCGGAATGGAAACGGAAAGCGATTTGGCTCTCGCAGACATAAATAATAGGCTTCACTAAGCTTTTTGGGTCTCATGGATCTATTAGTGGACCCTAACGGTTCTTCTAGGTCCGAAACAAATGTTTTGAAGTATATTTCCTCATACAACTTAAGCTTGGATATAATAACATTGCTATAAATTTTTTGTACTTTCACGTGGTAAGTGCCGATGATGCGTTAATAATTTTGGAATAAAATGTTTCGAGAATATTTTGATCTTGTCATAATTGATGTAAATCGCGAAAAAGACTAGTTTCGCTTCTCTTATCCGAGTAATGAGTAATTGAGTTATTTTTGATCACACTCCAAGCTGTAGATGTGCCATATGAATTAAGAGCCTCATTTGCTTCTCCAGTGATTTTATTCCTTATGGCTTTTAAAATGATTTTTTGATTACTGAAATCTGCAAGGAATTGAAAATATCCAAAACTATAGTTAACTGTACTGATTACGTGCCATTTTATCTATATCTATAATACAGTTATCTATAATATCAACTGTATGCGGATGAAGGTCTAGTTATGAAAAAGAAAAACACTTGTTTAAATGCTTAACTTTTTCTTGATGATTTTTTTTTTTTTTTTTTTTAATTTTTAACCAGAATCTATATCACTTAAAGCACTATCTCTTATTTTAAATATTCATTTTTATTTTTAACTTCAACTATCTTTCACTGTACTTTTTACGTCTTACGTTAGGTGACATGGACACACCAATGAATTGATTCATAAGTTAGACATACCTTTTTAAAAAATTCTGCTACCAGAATGCCAAGCTCACGATCCTCATATGATTTTGCATCAGCATTTAAAATTCAACCTATATATTCCTTCGATGAAAAACACGAGACTGATGCACTTGATTTAGTATTGGCAGCTTTTTGTGTTCTTCAGCTAATTGAAATCCTCCACCTCAATATTCTCTCTATGTGTGCTTACTTCTACGTTCTTAGACCGCCAATCTCTTTTAGCCACTTCTTGATTTCTTTACCGATTGGTAGAATAAGCAATCCTAGCGACTGCGCAAGAATAACGCTCTCTCATATTTAGCAAGACCAAAAAAACGAGTTAAAGTGATAGAGTGGGTTTATTTTTCAGCATTCGTTTGTGGTTTGGATAGGAGATGCTTAATCGTGTAACACGGGCAGCCACTTGCTTGTCGAAATGTAGTCAGATACCTTGGGATCTGTCTAGATCAATATCTGTATTTTAATAAACATATAGATATTGCTCTAGCTAAAGGTGCTTTTGCACTTATAGTAGGCAACTCGATGCTTACCCTCGTGATCTGCTACATGGCCCTTATCCGGCCTATGCTTGTATTTGGTTGTCCCGTGTGGGACACCAGAGTCAGAGTAAATAAAATTTTATCCTAACGAGGTCTTGTACAATAGGGCGAACCTAATAAGAGTGGACAATTTTGTTATTAAGAGCAATGACCTTGTCGAATAACCTGATCTCCGGGGCTTACTATCCGCTGTGCGCTTTGACAGCTTTATTCCTCTACCTAGATAAAACAGGTCTGATCCAGGATAGAGTAGCGGTGCCATTAATCCTCCACGTCGCTCAAACAGCTGCGGACATGCGACTCAACTACGACAGAGACGTCGAACAAGGCAGTGCGGAGCGTCTTCGTTTCAATAGGGTGGTAGGAAGTCGCGACATGAGGGATGTTACACGGCAGCACTAACAAATTTGGTGGCTTGTTGAAGGGGATTGGTCAGCCTAATTTTATAGCCGTGTCCTTTAGGTAGGTTTAAGGTAGCTGTTAGGAAAAAATTAATAAAAAATAAAAAAGGAACAAAAAAAAAAAAAAAAAAAATGAACTATCTACCTACTACAAAAACAAAGTGTGAACTTATGTTGCGAACTGTGGAAAAAAAAAAACATTAAACTACCTGAATACGCGAAACGGGGCATTAGAGAGGAACTAGGAGAAATTCCATGAAAATGACATTATTCTTTGTAAAACGTAACAGCAAAGCTATAAATATTTTGTTAGCAGCTTTAAAAACCAAGTACGAAAAGTTGTGTAAAAAATGATGAGTGATTAAAATTACGGATAAAAACATTTTTGGAACTGAACGAGTTAAATCTAAAATCCGAAATATGTACGGAACAAGAATTAAGTTCCGATGAGTAATGAGTGAAAAAAAAAAAAAATTAGTACCCGCCAAAGAAGTGGTAACTTCTTCCTTTACAGATATACGACTAGAAACTAAAGCAAAACTAAAAGCAAAACACCAAATTAAGCTCATTTTTCATTTTCATTTTTTATTTAATGGTAGCATTAAGTTGCTTAATATAAACTTGTGCACAATAAACTATCGAACGTCCTTTATATTAAACAAGGAGGTTAAGTCAAAATAAGCTGAGGGACACTCAAAATTGATGTCATATCGAAATTCAACATTACGAATGGGTATAGAAAGGTCGATGAAATTGTCATCGAAGATGTCAGCATCTTGCCGGGGGAAATTCATTGTAATACTTTACTAAATCATCCCAAGGCCAATGAAACTTCAATTTAACGTGAACTAGAAATACTAAGTACATCAAACGGTAAAGCAATCAACAGTCGTTCTAAGAGGATTATTTGGGAAACTATTACAAATCGTGTTTAGAGTTAATGGCGAAGTTAACACACCTTAGACCATCAAGAACTGTTAAAAAGGGCAATTCACCTACAGAATACTTGAATGATGCCAACAGCTACCTCTATAAATGAATTTCATGTTAATACAATACAAAGGACCGATTTCGTGTGATAACACATAAACAGTTAGTTTAAAAAATTTTTTTTGAAAACAAGGTGGGATTGTAGATTCTGCCATCATACCAAATTTCTTTTGACCTGCCTTCTGAAATGGAGGCTCAATACATTAAACTTACAATCGCAGAATCAAGAAATTTCTTGGAATTTTTAACACCAGGTTATTTACATACAGTCATCGAGAGCAATTTAGCAACCTTCCAATCGAATAAGAACCTAACGTGCCTCATGCGATTATCAGCGGATTTCTACACATCGGTGAAATAGCTTCATATGACTTTTTCTAAAATTACTCTCATACCACACCGCATAAGTAATAACACCAATGTAATACCAGAAGTCTCATCATTCTCCTTTGCAGTAGATTATAATAAACAATACTTTTTTCAATTAACGGACATTAAACTACGCGGATGCATCGTATTGGAAAAATACACTTTCTTATGCAACCAAGGAGTAGCAAGTCAGATGAATGCGAAGGGCAATTGTGTTATCAATCATCTGTACCGTCGATCGACAAAAGATGGTTGACTTTGGAAGCACTTATACGTCAAAAATACATGATTGTTCGTGACCAATACACCAACTGCAGCCTCAGTAGTTTGCAACGGGTAAAGAGAAAATGTCGTATTATCTGGGGTTGGTATCGCTCAACTAAGCCAACCTCGCTTTACTCGAACCCAGGAGAACACTCTATTTACTGAAAGATGTCAATCTACTTTCATTAGAGCTATGAATTTTACTCTCATCTATTACTTAACCATAAAATCGGATGCTCTTCATTCCAGGTCAAAACCCAAAGAATCTATCCACAGCCGATTCATGGAACAAGGTAAAGGGAGACTTTGACAATGAAGAAATACTTTTTTACTGCCGCAAAATTACACTACAAGTCACATTCAGCTTGCGTTCATGCTTCCAAATGTAGCTCAACACAAATTCTCTAAACGTGCAATCAAGGAACGTAATCAAACCCAGATCGCACTGCATTTTGTCGACGAATAAGTGGGTGACGACTATAATAATCGCAAATTAAAGCCTGAAACATTAATTGGCGCAACCGGCGGTCGACGATCCAAAAGCAATCTAAAAATAAAAACTAATGACGAGAAGAAAATAAAGCATAACAGAACGATTATTCAACTGAATGAATGAATTTAATATGCTTAAAAGTTTGTCCGAAATTTTCCGTGTTGGATATAGTTGACAGAGAACAGTCTTGGTCGATCGCAATAGTTGCTCCCACACCAAATGTTATAATGTTCATAACATAAACTTTTGGACCACTAATGCACCTATTACTCCGAGAAAGCATTAGAAATGTGGGTCAGCTTCCCTAATTTACACGCAATATACGCAATATGAATCTGCGCAGATGTTAATAAGCTTCTCCCAGAATTTTCGAAGAACAGACGTCAAGAAGGTAAGTTGATCGGACCCTTTTAAGAGAACTTTCACCTTGGTAGCTGCATTCCAGACCACTAATTGTTTTCCTGTTTTACTTGAGCTTTACATAGCTTGCTTGCATATCCTTTCTAACACAGTCCTCGATTTTTTAATTCGTAAGCGCAGCGAACTGCGAGTCTCTATTCAAACGCTTACGAAGGCACAAAAAATGTTTCATCCTCATGGGAAACTACCTGCATTTCGCTGTATTTTCAGTATAGAGCTGTTTTGCATAAGCGGGTGCAAGTATTCAACAATTCAAGGGCACGCTTCTCTTCCATTGGCATTGCCACTTGGACTTGACACTTAAAAGTTTTCTCCTCTGCCGAAATCCTTAATGAGCATCTTCAAATTCGTATCGCTGTTCTCCTGCTCACATCTCCAAAACTGGAAGGTCGTTTGGGAGCGTGGAATTGTCGACGATATATCAAAGCTATAACCATGCCTAGTCTTGGCAGCGACCGGTTGATCAAATGATCTTTTCTTTACACATTAAAGGAAACCCTATCTTGAGATTGTTTAAGCCAGTGAGCATACAGGGCTGAGTGTTTTTGTAGGGTGCAATGGGCAAGCCCCGGAAATGTTTATATTTCAATAGTGGTATAAGGTTTTTCTTATCTGAGAAGCTACAGAGCTGTGTTGATCGGTTATCAATAGTGGCCAAAATTCGGGACTACCATCAAAACTCTGAAGATCACGTGATATTAATTGTCAAGCAGCAATGTGACTTTTTGTAAGGCCATTGGATCGTTTTAGAGTAACATGATGGTCATCATGTAAAGGTGGTTGGTTAGAACAGTTTAGGGTTACAACTATATTATATTGTTTTGCTGTAGATCAGGTGCTTGAACTCGCAGGTATGGTCTTGAGGGTGCTTGGGCGTTTTTTTGCCATCCAGAAATGGTGGGCTGAATCACCCTAACATCATTTGTGATGACGCAGTTGGGTTTGCCTATGAGTTCGCTAAGTACCATTTGTTGGTTCGACAAATTTGGTTTAGAGCCTGCTTGCTGTTGAACCCTGTAAGCTTTACATTTGTAAGCTTTGGTTGTAAGGTTTAGGTAGATGGACCGTATTATATGCTGGCGCACTGTGGCTTCTCTATGATATATTTCACGTGGAACTATTACAGCAAACTAAACCATTTTCTAAATGAAAAAACATACTTCCTAGATAGTCACGCAGTTGACAAAATAAGTACTATTTTCAAACTGAGAGGGGAACTCGTTCAACTAAACTTTATACCCCAAAGACCAGATTTACCAATATTTTGTGACCTCTGAAACATGAAGAAGAGAGAAGACATCTTATATTTTCTTGGTGTTTGTCCGATTTTAAAAGAATTTCTACAATCAATGTTCGGAAAACATGATTTAGACGAAGATGAAGTAATGAGCATTTTAAATGGAGAAAAAGGATGGAAAGTCTTATATGATTACTTAGTAGCAGCACTTTGTTATAGAAAGCGTATCATAGATGGATATTTTTAATGTAAAACTTAAGTATGTATTTTGTCAACCTGGTAGACGGCCACAGGCCAAACCATTAAAGACTTAGGTTAATCGTTACATTGTAAAACATTTATTGAAAATAAAAGTCAACTTACTATTTCACGTGTGTATATACGCGTCCTGATTAATGGCAATTCCAAGCTAAGTTAGGAAAACCTTGAGGCGAATGGAAATGGTTTCTCCATTTTAGAGACAACTTTTTCTACCCATTGAATGGAGCTTTTAGTAGTAAGCCAATTTTCCATACTACCTCTTATTTCAGATGGAGCTGCTTCTTCTTCTTTTTCTCTCTCGGATGACTCATACTTTCATACTTCTTTCTTCCTGTAATGACACAGACGACTTTGATGACCCTGTTACATTGGACTTTTAGCATGGCAACCACATAGTCAAAGCTTAGATTCATAATTTCTTCCTTGAAAATGCCTTATAAATGATATATTTTTTGTGGAAGTTTTGAATGTTAAATTTGGAAGAGGTTATGTTGGCCCACCAAAATTAATAATTTCCCATTTAGCATCAGGCAGACACCAGAAAAAGCTATCTCAATGAACTTTTTAATTACTCAGTTTTAACTTAAAATATCATCATTCATCTTAAACAAATCACCTCATTAAGAATAAACATGCAGACCAAAGAATAACAAAAATAATAACAAAAAGGATCACTCCTCCTTTTGAGTGAAATAAACCACCCAGCTTCAATTAAATCAAAAACAACGTCTCTTAGATCAATAGCGCGTTTCAAACAAAGAAAAGTAATAACAAGAAGCATCACGCTCCCTTTCAGGGAAAAAATTCATCCAGCTTTGAAAAAAAAAAAAACAACAACAGCGTCTCATTAGATAAAATAGTGGAGACCTATTGCATCATTTTAAGTTACAAATCCCATTGAATTTCGCCTGCGTTGGAATGCCGTGTTTAGACGGTGACTCTCACCCATGAGAACTGCAATTAGAAATGATCGCTGTATACGTACAAATGTGTGCTGTTTACTGCCTGAGTAGGGAAGTTAATGGACTCCTTGTGAAAATCAAAATTGAAAAAAATTATATTATCTTCTCGGTTTTAGGTGTATGAAATGATTTCTTTTAGGGATTCCTGAAGAAAATGTGTACATTTATATAAATGTACACGTACAACTCATGCACACTTAATTTAATTAAATTTTTGAGTATTAAACATTGTAACTAAGTGTGAAAATTAAAGAAACATTTTATTTTAATAAATTTTTAATTATGAATGCTCAAAGAAAATTACATGTTTTTTTTTTTTTTGGTTTTAATCATATACCAAAAAAAGTTAATGGTGCACGTGTATTGAAATCTCTTAAAATTTTGCTTTTACTGAAATATATGGTAAATCAAAGTCTATGCGAAAATGAGGGTAATCTACAACAGAAAGTGTTGTATTATTGAGACAGAACTATTAACATTCAACAAAAAAAGTAACAGAAAAAAAATTAGCATAAATGTCGGCGGGATTGGAGTGACGAGGCAAATTTCTACTTGGTTATCTTTGTTTATAAGCAAAATGACGGGCTCTTCGGGTACCAAAACACAATGTTGGGCTCCACAACAAATTGTTATCGACCACTCTTCATGACGGTAAGTAAAATAAAATAATTTGAGTTAGTTAAGCTAATACTAAAGCCTTATAAGAACATTTAAAGAAAAAGAAAATGTATTATACTGACATGAAAAACTATTATTGTGCTTCAAAAAACTTGAGCTTGTCACACTGCTTTTATCTTGCTGTTTTTATGGTACAACTTGGTGTTGAATGTAGGCGCGTCATTTTATTTTTTGATAATCCTACTGTTCTTCAGCCATGAATTGTCTATCTCATAAATAAACTAAACTACATGGAACTCTTTTCATCCGTTTACAAGCCAATGTATGATACGAGAATCACTTAAACACCCTTCGGGTTAGGGGTTAGAATATATCCGAGGTAAGGAATGCCTGTCGTAAGAGGAGACTAAAATCCACTGGGCCGGATTAAGGTGTTAAGCGACCCGTGCCAGAATCGACTAGGTTGGGGGCCCAGTATAAAAATAGCTCAATCTCTAACGGAGCATACGGATACTTGGCGAACTCCGGATCAGCCAACCTTATCTGTCTAATGTGGATCTCTGGACAGACGGACTTCCCTTTCTCCGCTACTCGTGGGAACTAAAATGAGTTCAAATAATATCCAAAATAATACAAATATAAACCAGGACCCCTTTAAAAAATGCTCAAGGGTCACGAGATCTCCAGCACGCGGATCGCTAGGAAAATCATGCGAAAGCAAAGACCAAACACAGTCGGTAGCTCAGGGCAATAGCATTACACCAAATAAGCTACAAAATCTCGAACGCGAAAATTCCGATCTCCGCGCTAGACTCCAATATATGGCATTGCTCTGTGCCGAACTAAAAAAGCAACGAGATGCCATTAAGCCGCAATCTAAATCTGAGTCTGAGTCTGTTTCGCTACTTGACCGCCCCGAAAACTCGAGTTTTCATACGGACGAAGAAGAGCTAGTCCGCGAAACGGACTGGATACTTAAAAAAAAGCCAGGTAAGAAGCGCAAAGCTACTTCCTCGCCTAATATTGAACAAACAAAGAAGCAAGCCAGTTTTAAAACTGCTGAGGTCAATAAGGCAACAAAGCAACCCAAACAAAGACCGCCGCCGCCAATAAACGTTTTTGGAATCTCGGACTACAACAAGTTGCACATAATCCTAAAATCACTGTGCTCCACCGATTATAAAGTAAGATCTCGCAATAATGATACATGGACTATTAATGTCCTTAACCCAGACAACTACCGTTCGCTTTCGCAAAAATTAAATGCCGAGAAGATTCAATGGCATACCTACGAAAATAAAACGGAAAGACTCATACGCGTTGTAGCTAGAGGATTGCATCCCTCTTGCCTTAAAGAAAACATCATAAATGACCTTAAAAATAAAGATTTTAAGATAATCGACGCAGTTAATATACTTGCGCAAAAACAGCGCAATGTTGAAATCGAGAGGACGACCCCAAGACGCGGCCTTCCCCTCTTTAGGCTAACTTTCGACAAAACCGAAAGCTTAGAAAGAATTTATGCCATAAATTCAATTTTGGGACTTGTTGTCAAAATTGAACCTCCGCGGAAAAACTCTAGGCTGATTCCCCAATGTACACGTTGCAAGGAATTCAGCCATACTCAGGCCTACTGCCAGAAGGAACCTCGCTGTGTAAAATGCGCTGGCAAACATCTGACTCGAGAGTGCAATGCCGCGAAAGAATCCCCAACGATATGCATTAACTGCAAGGGAAAACATCCAGCTAATTATCGAGGCTGCGAAGTCGCGGAATTGCAAAGACTACGAGATCAATCAAAAACGAAGCCTTTGAAAAACGCAGGGACAGCTGGAATGAGAAATAACAACAGCGGTCCTACTCCAAAGCCTTTAAAGAAGGTAATGGTGACAAACGCTAAAATCACCAATAACAACAACGTCAAAAATAACAATGCGCAAGTGGAAAGTGGAAAAATGTGTTATCAGTAATTCTCGAGAGACTAGAAAAACAGACTAAAATAAATAAGATAATAGTCGAACGGCTTCTTAAGTTCGAAGCCAATTTCTGTAACTAATTATGGCAAAGAAGCTCAATATACTTGCGTGGAATGCCAACGGGTTACAGAAAAGGCTTGATGAACTAAATATTTTCATGCAGGAAAAAGTAATTGACATATGTTTATGAAACTCACCTGGCAACAGAATCGCGCGTGGAACTAAAAGGTTACCGCTACTACCACGCTCATCATCCATCGGGAAACGCAAGAGGCGGGTCATCCCTATTCATAAGAGACAGCATTGAACATACTTTGGAAGCAATAATTGAACTTGACAAATTTCAAATAAAAATTACTCTTTTAATATATCCTCAATCTATTGCCAATCGTGCTGCAAAATAAAAAAAACAAGAATTTATTGACCTATTCAACTCTCTTGGACCAATCTTCATTATTGGTGGCGAATTTAACGCGAAGTACACCTTTTGGGGCTCAAGATGTATCTCTCAAAAAGGCAAAACTCTTTACAGGGCTGGTATGGAATGTGGTTGCTATTTTTACTCAACAGGCAAGCCGACATATTGGCCCACGGATGTCGCCAAAACACCCGATCTAATAGACTTCTTTATCGGAAAAGGAGTAAACGCTAGTTACGTCAAAGTTGAAGTGGGCTTCGATCTTTCCTCCGATCATTCTCCAGTTATCCTCTCACTGTGCGAATCCTTGGTTAAGAAACAAGGACCACCCAGGTTTACTAACAGCAAAACTAACTGGGAAGATTTCCGAATAGACGTTGTAGACAATACTGAGTTGAAAGAAGCACTTAGAACGCCGTATCAACTTGAAAAAGAAATTGAACGTTTCGTTGAAGTCATACAGAAACCGGCCTGGAAAAACATTCCCCGCGAATCGAACAAAGTTCCCAAAGTCGGCATAAGATATCCACAGGAAATCAGAGAAATGATAAGTAAGAAACGAAGAGCGCGGAAAAATTGGCATGAAACCTGGGCACCACAAGATAAAACGTCCTTTAATAGGCTCTGCAACTTGTTGAAAAAATCGATCAAGGACTTCAATAATCAAGGCATTAATAACTACCTTGAAAGACTCACAGCGAAAAAGGATACCATACTCCATATGGAGAGCCGTTAAAAGTATTCGAAAGCCCCAAATACACGTGACGCCAATAAGAAGAAACCAGGATGACTGGGCGAAAGAAGATAAGGAAAAAGCTAATGTCTTCGCCGACCATCTTGCAGAAACGTTTAAACCATTGGATGGGGGTGGGTGCTTCCTGAGAATGTCAATACGCTAGACGTGACGACAAACTTTCCAGTAGAAAGCTACACTTAGGGAACTTAGACAAGTTATAGACACGCTTAAGCCCAATAAAGCCCCGGGATATGACTTAATAAAGGGAGAGATACTTAAAGCGTTGCCGAAAAAAGGTTTGCTAAAGCTGCTCTATCTTATAAATGCCAGCATTAGATTAGAGCACGTACCGCACCAGTGGAAAGTAGCCGAAGTTATTATGGTTCCGAAACCCGGTAAACCGCTGACTGAAGTCAAGTCATATAGACCAATATCGCTTCTCCCGATTACATCGAAGGTCTTCGAGCGAATCCTTCTTAATCGTCTTAACCCAATTACCGACACAAATTCCCTCTTGCCTGATCATCAATTTGGCCTAAGAAGCCAACATTCTACAGTTGACCAAGTGCATCGAATAACCAATGTAATTGAACGAGCAATCGAGTGTAAGTTAGTCTGTTCAAGCGCATTCCTTGACGTTTCGCAAGCATTTGATAAGGTATGGCATAGAGGCCTAAAATATAATCTCCGACAAGCCCTACCCCAGCAATTGTCTTGTATTTTAAGTTGATATCTGGAGGACCGACTCTTCCGTGTTAGACACGGAAACGAATATTCCACTTTTAAGACAATAAAGGCGGGGGTGCCGCAAGGAAGTGTACTTGGACCTCTGCTATATTTGCTTTTTACCCGTAATATACCGCAAACGGACGACACTGTCCTAGCCACATTTGCTGATGACACTGCCATTTTGGAAACGGCTAAAACAGTCGAAGAAGCAACTGCGAAGTTGCAACGTGCCCTTACACGGATTAACAATTGAAAAAAGACTTGGCGAATCGCGCTTAATGAAAACAAGTCTGTTCACGTGAACTTCACTCTCAAGAAAATTGAGAATCCACCGGTGTTTATCACGCAGTACGAATTCCTTACGCGAACGAGGCCAAATATCTCGGTATGACACTCGACGCTAAACTAAAATTGAGAGCACACGTCAAGAAAAAACGTGAAAAGCTTGAAATCAAATATAGAGATATTTACTGGCTTATTGGAAAGTATTCCAAGCTTAGCTTAGAGAACAAACTGCTGTTATACAAGGAAGTGCTAAAACCGATCTGGACAATTGGTGTACAACTTTGGGGTTGTACTAAAAATAGTAACATTAATGTATTACAGACATTCCAAAACAAAGTTCTTCGAGGTATGGTTAATGCGCCGTGGTACATTAGAAACGATGATATCCACAGAGACTTAGGAGTCGAAAACGTTCAGAACGTAATTAAAATGTTTGCGCGAAAACATAATAATCGATTACAAGGTCATACGAATATTTCTGTTCAACAGATACTCGACGAGACAAATTTGTTGCGCCGTCTGAAAAGGACTAAGCCTCTCGATCTAGCGCGGTGATTAGCAGCGCGCAATTTTTCTAAAGTACACAGGAATTTTCAGTGGAAAATCGCCTGCAAGATATCTTATAAAAACAAAGTAAAGTGCGATAGAAGAACTGCTTGTTGAGTGTGAACTCAGTCGTGGTTTGCATAAGGGAGGTGTTTTTTAGTGAGTAAGAATCTCACACTCCTATAGGCTCCGGGCCTATAGTGGCTATGAAGATTTCTCACCTTCCTATGAAAAAAAAAAAAAACTTAAACACATCGTTCCATTATATGATATGAAAAAACTCACGCACACTTTTTCAAATGAGTGTCTCACATAAATGAAAGAATACAAAGTTATGCCTTGTTGGGATATCTCTACCATAACCGTAAGTTATTTCCCTACCTTTAATGACGTAATTAGTGTCCTTCGACTTCAACAACATCAAAATTTATATGCCCTATCAATAGAATTATGAAAGAAAGGATTATTATATGTTAACTCACGTGATGACGCACGGAAGTGTAAATATTTTTTGCTTTGAATATACAATTCATGGACATTTTTAGGGTTTGGAACATGAATGTGGAACAGCTGTGTTTTAAAATTAAAATTTTTAAAAGTTGTTTTTTAAGGTAAGTTTCTTTGTTAGGTTTTTCGAAGCACTCAAGGTACTCGTTCAATATACTCTACCCTCCCGAACCAACATTTTATCCTGGTAATATTAGGGCAAACCCATCAACCTTGGATACTTTTCTAACGAACATCCCCAGTCTTTTTACTCAACCCATGGTTATAAATGAACTAAGCTCAAACCATCTACCAGTCATAATCAAAACTCTGGTTTCACCTTTACAACTAACAATTGAATATTTAGACCTGAAAAATGCAAATTGGTCGATATATAAAAGCGAATTGCGTTCTAGATTAAGAAATATAATTAACATTCATGTTGATGAGATTAGCGTTCAACAAATAGATATGAGTGTCTCAAATTTTACAACTGCTATCCTCGAAAGTGCTAATAAAGCAATTCCCAAAAACCAAGTACGCAGCAACTCAGCTAACAACCTCCCCCAAACATTGTAGAAAACATCAAAATTCGTAACCTCTATCGCAGAAGGTGGATGAGAACTGGAGATCCCTACTATCTTTCACAAGTTAAGTTACTGAATACGTTGATAAAAGATCAAGTTTTGCTTTCAGAAACAGAACTAGGAATCAAAAACTTCAAAGTTTAAAAACAGGAAGTAAACCATTCTGGAATATTATTAAAATAATATAAAAGAAAAATTCAGTTATTCCTGCTTTGAAAACAGGTAATACAATTGCTTTATCTAACTTTGAAAAAGGAAACGCTCTTGCACTAATGTTTTCTAACAATCAATTAAGAAATAGGACCACAAACAGCATTATTGAGTCTGCTGTTGCAAATTCGATTAACCGCATAAATTATCCCAATTTTGATTCATCTGACAATGAAGTTTCGTTAGATGATATCATTAAACTGTTGATATACAAAGTAGTATTCCAAGCAATTATATTTTACGGTTCCCCTTTCTAGGCTATATGAGCGTCATATTTGTCATGCATTTCTTCCGATAACGCATTGATAGAAAACCTAGCTAGGTAGTAAATTATTTATTATTATCATTCAGTTATTAATTAATTTATCTATTTATTTATTTATTTATTATTATAATTTGTTTTGTTCTTTTTCATTGTGTACTTATTATTTATTCACTTGAACACATTGTAAGGCTGGGTTCTATCAAGAGCTTCACCGCCTCCCATCTATAAGTAATGAGTTACAACTAAAGGGTTTTCTAATAACAACTTTACTATTTTTTTTTAAATAAAAGGCAAACCATTTGAGATATTTCAAAAACTTTATTATTGGCTTGAAGTACAATCAAAACATTTATGAATGGAACTCGACTTCGTTCATATGGCCACCGCGGGCACGTTTGCAACGGTCGATTCGTTGGCCCCAATTTTCAACGACTCGGCCACACATTTCGGCCGAAACGGCCGCTATTTCGCGTTCAATGTTGGCTCTGAGCTCTTCCAACGTCGTCGGCGTGTTGGCATAAACCAATGATTTAACGTAGCCCCACAGAAAATAGTCAAGCGGCGTTAAATCACACGAACGAGGCGGCCAATCGACTGGCCCATGTCTTGAGATAACACGCTCACCATACTTACTCTTCAATAAATCGATTGTAGCGTGTGCTGTGTGGCTTGTGGCACCATCCTGTTGAAACCACATGTTATCCAAGTCCATATCTTCCAATTCGGTCCAAAAATAATCGGTGATCATGGCGTGATAACGCTGACCATTCACAGTAACGTGACGATCGTTATCGTCGACGAAAAAATATGGCCCAATAACGCCGCCGGCATGCAAACCGCACCAAACAGTTATTTTTTGTGGATGAAGTGGTGATTCATGAAGCACATGTGGGTTTTCACCCGAGAAGTAACGTATATTTTGCTTATTGACGAACCCATTGAGCCAAAAATGAGCTTCGTCATTGAAGATGATTTTGCGACTCTGAATATCTGTAGAAAGTTTTTATAATTTGCAGACGTTGCTCGTTAGTGTACTTTACCATGATGAAAATGTTGATCATGATGTGACAGTTTGATAATTAGTGAAAGAGTGCGTTCACAAATTAAATTCAAAGTTTTCAAGTTCCTATTGGAAAACCCTATATTATAATGAAGGTTTTTAGTAGCTTTACCTTCCCTGTATTTGTTCTAGATAGTCAATTGCTTTAAAATTATTAATTATATTGTCAGTAGCAAGGTAGCCATATACCGCAACTCTGTAAATTGTGCAATATAGGTTAAGAGAACTATGTAATATATTTCTGCTACAATAAATATATCTATCTATCTATTTAAGCATTTGTAGCAATTATATTGATATTGCTAATACTCGTAAGTGTATTTTTTTTTATAATGTCAGATTGGTGTAGAGTATGGCCCCACTTTCGATGAGGCTTGCCATCACATCAGCAAAGGACCTGTTGCCATGGAAACCTTTTTGCCGTTTTGTCTTTTTCAGGGACGAGATTGAAAAATCCTGCTTTCCATATACCTGAAAGAAAAAGCTAGAAGGAACACCTCTTCCGAAAAAGAAGAGATTAATTTGTTAATCCACGAGAGTTGAAATCCTTTCCCAGTCACGACGGGATGTAATTCCTTCTATTTACAATAGACTTTTACGTTGATATTTTTAGCGGGTATACAGGGGTACATTCGATCACTGATTCACTATTCTTATGGTGAACTACGTTTTATTGTACTGATATTATGAAAAGTTCTTTTTGTAATCAAGGCCGCACCCAGTTCTTATGGGAAGCGTTTTTGTTTTTTAGTACAATACCATTTCAACGCATTGTTCTAGTGGGAAATTAGCATTTCCATTTTCAGGTCTCTGCTGCTCGGGCGCCAGTTAATTTTATTTATATTATAGTAACTGAATTAAAAATATATCTTTTTGAGACTAATGTCTCTTACCTTATTTGTTACTCACTTAATTCCAATTTACAACTTTTCTTACACTTACATTTATTGTTTAAATATGCTAACCCCGCAAGCGAAACATTGCAGACGGGATTGTACCTGCGTTCGGTGCAGAGAAACATTTTCTGCTCTTATTTTGTATTATTAAATTCACTTATGCAGCACTAGAATTCCATCGTGCCTAAAATTGTATGAACGCTTAAATGTTGATTGATTTGATTGTAAGAGCTTATGGTACAAATATGTATGTTACAACATTAGTATAAGTGAGCAATTTTTAAAGCTTATATAAAGTTTATATGGTATATCAAGTATGATATGAGCAACGTTTTGAAGTTGTTGCCTAATTAAAAAAATATTTTCAACTTGGACTAATGATATACAAACATACACTTAACTTAGAATTATCATCTGCACCTGCTTCATTAGTTTGGATCGTGGTTTTCCAATTTGCGTATGTTCATATACGGATACATATGGTATACAGAAATATGTGTGAAATAAGGTTCCTGCGATATTTGTATGAAAAAAGTCATTTGGCGAAGAAGCAGTCACAACGTATGAATAGTGGAAATTATGGATGCATGTATGTATATACGTAGATTAACGTGCAATTAAATCACCTACACCTCATTAAATTAATCTTGTGCTTATGCTTATCCCGAAGTCATTCTAAGAAAATGACATGAAACGCATATTTTCGTAATGTTTTGTGCTTAAAGTATTTTGCGAGAGCTTAGACATGTCATACTTACACGTACATAAAAAGTGTACTGCAGAATGCCGGTAGGCACTTAATGAGCTGCAGTTTGTTTCCAGCGTGGGTTTTCTGACATTAAACATTAAATGTTTAACTTATCGAACCCTTTTCTATTTTAATTTTTCATTTAATGCATTATAGTGCTTACATAATTCTTAATACGAGTATTTACCAGCTTTTCCTTTGGCATATACGTATATACATATATTTTTTATAAAATAAACTACAAATAATAAAGTCAATAAAAATGTTTAAATTTAATTCTTAAGCTAAAAGTAATGTGCATAAGATTTGGAAATGGAAATCTTATAGCAGAAAGTCAATGCTAACAATAACAATGTTTTTATTGTACCATTTACACACGACTTTCGTTCACCCGACTAGTGCTCTTTAATGAAGCTACTCTAGCAGTATTATGAAAATACAAAATATACATATATATATATATATGCTCTAAATAAAATACTCAAGATCACTTTCCGGCACGTCTGTCCTCTACAACCTCACGGTATCGAATGCTTGATTGCCGTAGATTTTTTTTTTTCTGTTATGTACATGTAATAGTGTTTGTACAATATTGGGTATATAACTTAATTGCGGTTTGATAAGAGATGGCGTAACTTGTATTATTCCATTGTTATTATTCCATTGGAACATGCGTTGGCAAGCTACTGTCATTGTACATTGTCTGGCTTATCTGAAATCCCTCTACATCCTTTACTAAATACCTATGGTTCCTTAACACTTTTTCTACTCTGTATGGTCAATTAAACTTCGACACTACCTTTTTTAATACACCTGGTGTACTATCAAAATTTCTGAACATCACATAGTTACCGATTTCATATTTTCTCGCTTCAACCCGATTTTCGTCAACCACTTTTTTATTGCACTTTTGCAACTTGGCTTGCTTTTCAACCACCCTAGTTCGGAGACTGTATAAATCTCCTTGAGCACCACATTTTATATTGTCGTTCAGCTACTCACTAGTACAGTCGATAACTCTACCCCGAAAAGAAGCTGAATGGGCGTGGTTCCAACAGGGTATTGTAGGGTATTGTTCATTGAAAATTCGATAGCAGGCAGTAAATCATCTAAACTTAACCTAGAGTGTCCACTAGATAGCTTCGCTATCATTGGTCCGAGGTCCCTATTTATGCTCTCAGCTTGGCCGTTGGCTTGTGGTTAGCCTGTGGCAATTTTAATGTGTTGCACATTGTTTGCTTCGAGGAATGCTTTAAAATTATTTGACGTAAAACCACTGCCTCTGTCAGAGATCAAGAATCTTGGAAGATTATACATTCGGAAATACACGTTCAAGTGCGATATAATTTCCTTAGAACAAATAGATAGAGTGGCAAATAATTTGACGAATTTCGTAAACGTATCCACTACCAGTAGGATGTGCTTTTTTCTAGAATTTGGTAACGAAATTAATGCGAAGTGATCAATATGAATAATATCGAAGGGTAAGTTGCCTTTTGGAATATTGATCAACAAACCCTTCCGTCTATCAGACGTTGGTTCGAACGCTATACACTTCAAACATTTGTCTATATGAACACCTTGTCGCCACCTATATGACTGAGTTCGTCGTGATATTTCCTTAACACATGTCCTTCCATATCTGTTGGTACGTAAAAAAGAATTCTGTCGTTGACCTTCTTATACACTAAACCATTACGCATTTCATAGAGATTACTTTCCGAATTTTCAAGTTGTTTTCGTATATCACAAATGGTACTGTCCCTGTATTGATAGAGTGATAAGTTCTGTTCTAAGGTATTCTACTCCAGAACAAGAATATTCGAACAAGCGCATCTACGTGTTGCATCCGAGACCCGTTCCGATGTTCCAAAATGTAATCATAGGTCTGGAGTTGTAGAATCCAGCGAGCTATGCGCGGGTTAGTCTCTCTTTTTTCAATGCCAAGGTTAAGGACTTACAGTCAGTAACAATCTTGAACTTCATCCCCTGAAGATATACTCTAAAACGCTCGAGGGCGTAGATTTTTGCAAGAGTCTCCAGCTCAAAGCTGTGGTCTCGCATTCGGTCGTCCTCTTTGAAAAATTGAAAACTGTGTAAAATTTCCGAACTCATATCTTCTGCATTAATATGGCTCCAAAACCAATGCCACTGGCATCACAGTGAAGTTCAGTCTCGTCACGAGGATCGTAAATAGATAAGATTGGGGCTTGTACTAACTTCTCCTTAAGGAGCTCGAAACAATGCAATTCATTTTGCCCAAATCTAAATTCTACGCCTTTATTTATTAGGTTATGTACGGGTTTGCAATTACTGAAAATATTCTAAAGTCTAAAGTCGGAGCATAGTCCCAAAAAGCTATGGACTGCCTAAGCATCTTGTGGAATGGGAAAATTTATCACCGACTCGATTCCTTTTTCATTTGGGCGAACACCTTTCTTTGTCACAATATACCCCAAATACATAATCCCTTTCTTACATAACAGAAACTCATTTCCAAAATTTGATGAAAAGAAAATATTCCTGATGAACGAAACTTCATCATTGCTGGCCGAACCCATAAATTGAAAACCGCCTCAATTAATTCAATTGCCGAAGCATTACTGTTCCTAATATCGTGGATAAGATTTGGTCTTCCGTAATACTCGTACGTCTAAGTATAAAATGTTTTGTCAACACTTTGATTGGATTCTATAAAAAGTTTTATTATTAGTTTTTGTATTATAGTACTGCGACACCTGCTCGCTTATTATAGATAACTGTTAAATAAGCTTGCTGCTCTGTTATGCCAGGCTCACTGAGCCTTCGATGTTGAACAAAGTGGAAAAATCTATCTAAACAGTAAAATGCATATGCTGGCATAATATTGCGAAAATAGGTCCACCAGTTATCAGTGATTATGTTGCCAAAGGGTACCAAATGTGTATGTACGGAATGGTACAATAGTTATATAACTATAACCCTGAGGTAGTAGATGGCTTTATATATATCTTTTCAGCTAAGTTATAATATTGAAAACTATATCCAACCAGAGAAAGCTTACTCTTGCCAATCGTTATAAGAAAGAATTGTTCACCAAAGCTGTCTTTCGGAAAATAAGGAAACCCCATATAAGGCTGGACTTGATTTAAACCGAGTGAGGAAGACTATGGTCGATGTAGAAGGAAAGTTTTTGAAAGGTAGATGGTCTTATATGCTTTGACAAGCTTTGGGCACCAGGTCTAAACTTATACTATACGAACTATTCGAGACGCGACGACGCCTTAGATGGCTTATAAGAAGATGAGGGCGACTTAAGGTACGCAACTTGAGGCGATTCTGACCAAACCTATATAACTGGAGATGCTATGGTTGATTCCAAATTGTGAAGGTTAATTTTAAACTCCAATAACACCTAAGAGAATTTCAATTTAAACGAAAGCGTAATATATTCCTAAGCTAAATAAAATTCATTACAAATTAAATAAAAAGACAACTGGAAAAGAACATCACTCTTACAAGAAATAAATAAATGTTAACCAATGTGTCTATTTGAAAAAAAAAAATCAATAAAATATCAAAATTTAATAATAAGATGACATTTAATACATAATAATAATGTAACCGTTATACGTTTAGTTTGGTGGGGTAAAGTACTTTTGTATGAGCACTGCAGGGTAAAATATTATAAGGGGTGATTCATCTTGAGGTATGATTTTCAATAGGTTTTCTTTGCCAGATCACGTATGACTTCTTTCAAACTGCTTTATCACTTTTGTTCAATATTATTTGACAAATCATCATGAAAAGACTCACATCACAACAGCGTCTTGAAATTGTTCAGCTGTATTACGAAAATCAGCGTTCTGTGAGCTACTGAAACTACTTTTTCCAATACCATTCGTAAATTTGAGTTCCAGTTTACATAAGTGGATGATACTCGACCGGTCAGACCACATCCAGCACTTAGTGAAGAAACTATAGCAAGAATTGAAGCCAGACGGCTTGAATTTGCGTTATATTTTTAGTACATGAGCTCTGGAAAAACTCAATGAAAATCCGGTGTTTTATCGTGAAATTTTGTTCAGTGATGAAGCTCATTTCTGGTTCAATGGATACGTTAATAAACAAAATTGTCGTGTTTAGGCTGATGAGCAACCCGAAGAGTACCAAGAGCTACCATTACATTCATTAAAAACAACGGTATATTGTGGTTTATGGGCTGGTGGAATCATTGGTCCATATTTCTTCAAAAATGAGGCAAATCAGAATGTAACCTTCAATGGTAACCGTTATCGCGCCATGTTAACGGACTATGTGCTTTCTAATATTCAAGCACTGAGCTCTGGTTTCAACAAGATGGCGCTACGAGCCATACAGCGCGTTAAATAATGGGCTTGTTGAGAAATCATTTGTGACCTGGTGACCACTTAATTTCACGTTTTGCTACGATCTGCCTAGATCGTGTGATATCACACCTTTGGACTATTTTCTTTGGGGATATGTAAAGTCTCAGGTCGTCAGCAATAAGCCAGCTACGATTGACGCTTTGGAAGCCAACATTACTCGTGTTATCCTTGAGATACCAGTCGCCATGCTCGAACGAGTCGCCCAAAATTGGACTTTCCGAATAGACCACCTTGAAAAGTAAATGCCATGAATTGTTCTTTTAACCGATAATAAAAGTTTTAAGTTCACTTTCAAATTTATGTTTTGTTTTACATTATGGATCAAACCTCATGATGAATCACCCTTTATAAGCAATTTCAGTACGAATTATTAAACAACTATGATGTACGAAATAAGATTTTTTGTGACAATGTGAGCATAATGTCAACTAAGAAGAACTGTTTGTTTTGAAATATGTAGTTGACATGATTTAAGGAGTGACTCTTTGAATATCATAAATCCACTTAAATGACACTTTACTTTATCAGCTAACCTGCCATTGAATTATCAAGTTTAATCTCTATAAATAAAATGATCCTGCATGGATTTAAATATTTTTTTTTTAGTTTTACTCCTCATAGACTTAGTCTCAACACAAAACAAAAAGCATGAAAGTCAATACAAAAAAATTTTAGTTTGAAAAACTATTAAAGAAATTATGGTTTTTATAAACGTGTTTTTTTAAGTGAAGATAATGGTGAGTATGGTTGAGTATCGCTACGGAAAATACATCACCTTCCGCAGGATTATACCACCATATGACGAAAGCAAAATAATTACGAATACGAACGAGGTATAGGAAAATTTCAAAACATGTTTTGCACAGACTACTCCCCGTGTTTCTAACCTACTTTTCCAACACAATTGTATTTCGCAAGACATTTCTTTTATGGTGTCAAAGCGCTCTATTGCTACAACTACTTTCGTACATGCATGACATCCATGTGTGTATTGTTGCTTTTTTTTCTTGCTCTACTCTCTTCTCTATGTTCCCATTTATGGTAGATTTTCCAAGTGTTGAAAAATTGGAAAGATTTTGTAGGGGAAAACGAGAGCAAGTGGCGCAGTGACTATGCGTTCTGTTGGGGGGAAATTCTCTCATGGCAAAATTGAAGCCAGCCACTTATCTTCATTTGCACTCACGACTTAGTTGTGATCAATTGAAAAATTTCCTAAAAGCGGCAACTCTTTTGATAATTGCAAAAAAAAAAAAAAAAAAATGCCTTCGAGAAAGAGAAGTAATCTTTCGTATCATTCAAGATCTGCTAGGCGATCGAGATTATCTTGGTCTTTGAACATCCGGACATAACTATAAGATGAATGTCGGCCCCAAATGCAATCAGCTGTTCTCTCCGATGTTGTACAACTTCCATGGTCACATAGAGACCGAAGTGGCTTTGCCTATACTGTACACATTAAGTACGCTGATAATGGACATATTGGAGCAATGACAGAATAATGTTTGTATTATCACGCTCGGAAATGGAAAGGAGAACCAAAAGGGATGTGTTGTGCATCAGGAAAAGTTCGTTTGCCCCCGATTCTAAAATCGCCAGATCTACTTGAAGCACTGTTAAATGGGGACTATCCGAAATCGGTAAGATTTCTAAATAATATAAGAGCATAAAATAGCGCCTTTCAAATGACTTCATTCGGTTCGAATTAAATTCTTTAAGGTTTACTAGGTAGAGTGAAAAGTAACCTCTTTGACCACCAGAATGCGCTGCTACTGCAAAAAAAGGTATGGTGCCTTGAAGTCCGTTCATATTTAGGCAGACATGCCAAATTTCAGTGCAATACTGTCTTTAGTTTTGTTTTAACAGCTGATTGTTGTTCACGTGTTTGGCATCATGTTGAGTATGCACAAAAACGATTTTCGTTCTCTCATAAAACATTATTTTTTGAGGAGCAGAACGGCGAAGGAAACAAAAGAAAAGTTGGATAAATATTATGGGGCTAATGCCCAGTCAGATTACACCGTCAAATATTGGTTTCCAGAATTTCGTGGTGGCCGCAATTCCACTATCGATCCAGTCCGCAGCGGCATGCCCTCCGACGCGGTTACAGAGCACGATGTAAAAAAAAAAAAATACATGAAATGGTGTTGGCTGACCGGAAAGTGAAGGTGCGCGAGCTAGCAGATACCACAAAGATAAGTTCTGAGCGCACACGCCATATTTTGGGCAATAGTTATCCTGCCGCTGGGTGCCGCGCATACTCACTCCTGACCATAAACACGAACGCGAGAGAACTTCGAAAGAGTGTTTGGACTTGCTGATGCGGAATCGTGCGGACTTTTGGCGTCGATTGGTAACTGTTGAACACCAGAGAACAGAATGAGTGCCCGGCAATGGACTGAAGCGGCCGAGGGAGGCTCGATGGGTCGGAAAGGTTATGGCGTCGGTTTTCTAGGATTGTCATATCATACTCTTCGTGGACAACCTTGAAAAAGGAAAAACTATCAACAGCGAGTATTACTGTGCATTATTGGAGCGATTTAAGGCCGAAATCGCTCAAAATGGTCTCACATAAAGCGAAAAAAAATTTTGTTTTTGCAAGACAATGCATCGCAACCATGGCTAAAATCAATGACTTACGGCTCCAATTGTTGTCGCATCCACCGTATTCGCCCGATTTGGCTCTCTCGAACTATTATCTCTTCCCAAACCCTAAAAGATGGCTCATCAATAAAAAATTCAGCTCACGCGAGGAAATCATTGACGGCACGGAGGAGTATTTTGCAGACCTTCCGGAAAATAACTTTTAGCACAGGATCAAGAAGTTGGAAAATCGCTAGAATAAGTGTATTAAACTAAAAAATATTGAATAAAATAAAAAAAATATTTAAAAAAAATTTTTTTTCATTCCCAAGGTGGTTACTTTTCACCCCATCTAGTATTCATGGGAACCATTAAAATTCAAATCTATGTGCCTTAATTTTTGCAAGCTTATTTTATAGTTGATTACGCTGAACAAGCTATTCTTAGGGGGCAGTATATCTCCAATTTCGACTCTGGTTTTATAAATGGGTTACATAGAATTCTAGATGACGTTTATTCGTATGCTAACAGCTTTTAAACGTCTTTAGAGTATATGTCTGATGATAAGAGCAATAACTATAAGTTTATCATTCACGCTGACAAGAGACCGATCGGAACTCATCCGGGGCGATATAACGCACGAACGAACAATGAGGTAGCTGTGTCACTGGTCAATCAAGAATGTGATAAACGGGACATTGTCTTGCACATGCATAATAATCGTTTTTAAAGAATTAGCGCGAAACATCGTTTTTACGATGCCCTACAATACCCACTCATAGTTTGTCGCTAGGTGTATGGTTATAATTTTTCAATGATACAGGTATTCAAACCAGAATAAAAAAAATTTCTGCAATTCAATTCTATAGTTATTAAATTCAGCTTCATTCAAATGAAAATCCCTATTTGCATCGCTATCGTGCATCGCTAAAATCGAAACCGAAAGTTTGATATTTATTTGAACTCATCAAAATGAGCTACGAGTAGAAAACCATATTGCCTTGAAAGATGCTATTCAGCAGCATTTGGATCCATAAAACTTAGGCAGGAAGATAATTATTCCTTTTTCTTTTACAGGAAGTTCGCGATATATGCGCTCACGCACAAGACGCCTTTGGCTATGTGCGAAAGTGTGGGCTAATTTATTTGTGAAATTACGCATGACTTCGTGTCTCTGGTATTCAATTTATGGTAAAATTGAAATGCCTAATGAATCTTCTTACACAAGAAATAGTGTTTGGGGCAGTCTACTGCTACATGTAATTATATAATGTAATCACACACACATCCTTTTATGGTTAGAAGTTAAAATCAGACTTAACGAGATCGATAAAGTTATTAGCGCTGAGATACTGGTTAATAAAATTGATTCTGCTTTTCATCAAATAGTCAAGAGTCACATGATTCATGGTCCTTGCTGCTTATTGAACACAAACTCACCATGCATGAAGGATGGGCGGTGCTCAAAAAGGTTTCCAGAAAAATGTGTCAGCGAGATTATCACAGATAATAGTGGATACCCGTCATACCGCCGTCGATCGCCCACTGAGGATGGATGTATGTGTGAGCAGACTATCGAAGTTAACGAAGTTAAGTTACGTGGGTTATTTCATATTCTTCAGTCTTTTCTAAAACATCCCAAAACCATATCAATGTAGAGTCCTGCAGCAGCGTTAAGTCTATTAAGTACATCCGCAAATACGTGAATAAAGGCAGCGATCAAGCTACATTTGCATTACGGGACGTTGACCAAGACGAAGTGAGTGAATACCAAACTGGACGTTACATATGTACATCAGAAGCAGTTTGGCAAATCCTGGTTTTCTCTTTACATTATCGGTATTTAACGGTCATGCATCTAGACGTTCATTTGGAAAATGGCCTGCAGACAACATATTGGGAACAAACGACAAACAACACTCTTGACAATTTTTAATTTATGTAGAGAAGACCAATTTGCAAAAACTCTGATGTATGATTAAGTACCGTTCTATTGTACTACACGTACGATAAGCAAAAAGGTGAATTTAATCGACAACGACGCGGTTCTCCTGTAGAGGGGTTTCCAGGGATTTTTAGAGACAATGGAATGGGTAACGTGTGTACTGTTCATCCTAATAATAGTGAGGGCTATTATTTGCGTCTATTACTGCACATAGTGAGGGGTCCAACTTCATTTTTATTCTTAATAGGAGGCCAGTATTAGTGATAGTCCCAGTCATATGAGACAATTGTTAGCGGTAATGTTGGTATTCTGCGGACTTTCAAATCCACCGGAGTTATGGGACAGATTTCAATGCCATCTGTCTGAAGATTTCTTACGAGCTTTAAGACGTACCTGTGATTTATACGACGATATTGCGGATACAGACGAGCGTGTAATAAATAATTACCTTTGTTTAATTCAGGACATTGTATTTTCTATTGGTGGTAATTTATTAAGTGTGTATGGAATACCGACCCCACAACAACTGCGTGATGAACCTTATGTGAATCGTGATTATGCCGCTGAAACTGAAGATGTCTGACATAATTAATGACTGTGCCCAGAAATTCACGGCTGAGCAAAGGCCAATCTTTAATACCGTCCTTTAAAGCGTCAAACAAAATGAAGAAAAAATATTCTTTCTTCCTTCCTTATTAGAGTTATCCTGGCAGAGATAAAAAGGCAGGGAAAGAAGCACTTGTAACCTGGTGGCAAAATAGCGCACACAATGTTCAAGATCCCTACGGACTTAGATAGCAATGAGCGCAGTATACGTAAGGTTTTTCAGGATTGCTGTCTAATTGTATGGGATGAATGTATGATGGCCAATAGGAAAGCAGTTGAAGCTATAAACTGAATCACGCAAGACATTCGCAGAAATGATCAGTTAATGGGTAATGTGACAGTTCTCTTTAGTGGTGATTTTCGACAAATACTACCAGTAGTGGTGACTAAGAGTACCCCGGCTGACGAGGTGAATACCTCGCTGTAGCGATCCTTTTCATGGATCCTTTTCAGATTCATAGATTCATAGATTCACAGATTCATAGATTGCATCTTACAATGAACGTGAGGGTACTATATGTCGGTAATTTACATGATCAAGAATTTTGCAATGTATTACTGAAAATTGGTGAATGAACATTACCAGAAAAGAATAAGCAGGTTAAACTGCCAGAAACGCTTGGTAAAATTGTTACTACGGTAAAGGAACTCATTCTTTCAGTGTACGGCGACGTTGACAAATATTGCATCAACGAAATTCTTCGATATGTGACGACAAAAAACGACCAAGTGGCTGAAGTTAGTAATAACATACTGTCCGCAATCGAAGGAAAGAAGAAGTATACACGTCATAAACACCGTTGTCAATCAAAATGACGCTACTACTTATCTGGTAGAATTTTTAAATTCTCTCACTGCAAATAGTCTTTCTGCACATCAAATTATACTTAAATTTTGTGTTCCGATTATGTGCCTTCGAAATTTAACCTCTCCAAAATTGTGCAATTGGACTAGACTGGAAGAAGTTAAATTACAAAAAATCTAATCGAAGTAGAAATTTTGACAGGATGTAGTGCAGAGAAATAGTATTTATACCACGAATATCACTTATACCAAACCATTTTCCTTTTCAGTTTAAGCGAATACAGTTTCCTGCTTTGCTTTTTTGCTTTGCTTTGCTTCGATCTAAGGGCAAGTTGTTTCTCGCACGGTCAACTATATGTTGCTTGCTCTCGCCTTACTAACCCAGATAATCTATATATTTTTGCTACAGAAGGCAAAACAGCCAACATTGCTTACAAAGAAATTTTGTAAACAAAGTAAATTATATGTAAATGAAAAGTTAAAAAGTGCCGAAATAATTGTTTTTCTCTGTTCTTAAATCTGTTATCTTTTACTAAAAAACTTATTTACTTGCCATCTTAAGAAGTCACTGTTTGTCATGATCAATTTCGCATCTAAAGTTTAGTTGAGCGTTTCATCAAGAAACTTTAAACAGTTTAAATATATCGTAGTCCTTGGGTTTTTTTTTAAAGGACATGTCACAGGCTTACTCGAGTACAAATTTAAATTAAGGGAAACACCTAGATTAATTCGATAGTCTATAGTAATAGGCTTGAGTTACAGACTTCTAAAGAGCAGCCAGTCTGCGGTCAGAAAGCTACGTTTGTTACGGGGTCTAAAAGAGTTATTGTTCGGGATCTGTCACCAGCGTACACCTTTATAATAGGATTCCGTTTTCTATTGTTGACCTTCAGGTATACAAAAATGCAGGAATAGGTATACTTTATAAATAAAATGAAATCATCATTTAATATTTAAACGCGATTTTCTCGAAACCACATTTTTTAAATTGCTGCAGTTTTAACTAGAAGACAAATTATCTGATCGCTTTTATAATTTTTGCTTATTTTGTATATGTTTCTTAATCACCATCGATTTTATGATTGTATGAATGGCGGTCTAAAAATCATCAAATAAACAATAATAATAAACAAAGTAAATTATATGTAAATGAAAAGTTAAAAAGTGCCGAAATAATTGTTTTTCTCTGTTCTTAAATCTGTTATCTTTTACTAAAAAACTTATTTACTTGCCATCTTAAGAAGTCACTGTTTGTCATGATCAAT
Organism: Volucella inanis; assembly: GCA_907269105.1. Classification (NCBI taxonomy): domain Eukaryota; kingdom Metazoa; phylum Arthropoda; class Insecta; order Diptera; family Syrphidae; genus Volucella; species Volucella inanis. The sequence goes on along the minus strand of OU026157.1, from coordinate 91,592,562 downwards.
TTCGCATCTAAAGTTTAGTTGAGCGTTTCATCAAGAAACTTTAAACAGTTTAAATATATCGTAGTCCTTGGGTTTTTTTTTAAAGGACATGTCACAGGCTTACTCGAGTACAAATTTAGATTAAGGGAAACACCTAGATTAATTCGATAGTCTATAGTAATAGGCTTGAGTTACAGACTTCTAAAGAGCAGCCAGTCTGCGGTCAGAAAGCTACGTTTGTTACGGGGTCTAAAAGAGTTATTGTTCGGGATCTGTCACCAGCGTACACCTTTATAATAGGATTCCGTTTTCTATTGTTGACCTTCAGGTATACAAAAATGCAGGAATAGGTATACTTTATAAATAAAATGAAATCATCATTTAATATTTAAACGCGATTTTCTCGAAACCACATTTTTTAAATTGCTGCAGTTTTAACTAGAAGACAAATTATCTGATCGCTTTTATAATTTTTGCTTATTTTGTATATGTTTCTTAATCACCATCGATTTTATGATTGTATGAATGGCGGTCTAAAAATCATCAAATTTACGGGCAATATTCAATATTTTATTTTCAAAATTTACCATTTGGTTACATTTAATTTTTTTTTTTCAATTTTTCACAATCGTGGGTCATAGTTCAAGCAGTACCTTCTATAGGGTGATTCATCGTGAGGTTTGATATTCGATAGGCTCTTTTTGACAGATTACGCGTGACTTCTATTAAACCGCTTTGATATTTTTGTTCAGTATCGTTTGGCAAATTATCATGGAAAGACTCACACTACAACAGCATCTTCAAATTGTTCAGCTGTACGAAAATCAGCGTTCTGTAAGAAATGTCTTTCGTGCGATTCGAGGAACTTACATTGCGCATAATCGACCTACTGAAACCACTATTGCCAATACCATTCGCGAATTTGAGTCCCAGTTTACATAAGTGGATGATACTCGACCGGTTAGACTACATTCAACACGTAGTGAAGAGATTATAGCAGCTGTAGCTGAGAGTGTAAGCGAAGACCTTGACGAATCGATTCGTCATCGTTCTCAGCAGCTTAGCTTGGCATAAAAAAGCATACAAAATTCCACTTGTGCAAGAACTGAAGCCAGGCGACTTGAATTTGCGTCATATTTTTAGTGAATGGGCTCTGGAAAACTCAATGAAAATCCGATGTCTTATCGTGAAATTTCGTTCAGTGATGAAGCCTATTTCTGGCTTAATGGATACGTTAATAAACAAAACTTCCGTATTTAGGCTCATGTGCAATCCGAAGAGTACCAAGAGCTACCATTACATCCATTAAAAACAAAGTTATGGTGTGGTTTATGGGCTGGTGGAATCATTGGTCCATATTTCTTCAAAAATGAGGCAAATCAGAATGTTACCGTCAATTGTGACCGTTATCGCGCCATATTAACGGACTACGTGCTTCCTGAAATTCAAACACATAGTCTTGGTGAGGTCCGGTTTCAGCAAGATGGCACTACGAACCATACAGCGCATGAAACAATGGACTTGTTGAGAAATCATTCTGGTGAGCACTTAATTTCACGTTTTGCTACGGTAAATTGGCCGCCTGGATGGTGCGATATCACACCTTTGGATTATTTGCTCTGGAAATATGTAAAGTATCAGGTCTTCAGGAATAAGCCAGCTACGATTGACGCTTTGGAAGCCAACATTACTCGTGTTATCCGCGAGATACCAGTCGCTATGCTCGAACGAGTCGTCTACAATTGGGCCTTCCGAATGGACCACCTCAGATGTAGTCGTGGCCAACATTTACCTGATATCGTTTTCAAAAAGTATAGGGTTTTCTAATAAAGACTTGACAATTTTTTTTTTTTTTTTTAAATAAAAGTCAAAAGTTAAATAAATGTCAAAAACTTTATTATTAGCTGGAAGTTCAATCAAAACATTTATGAATGGAACTCGACTTCGTTCATATAGCCACTGCGGGCACGTTTGCAGCAGTCGATTCGTTGGAGCCAATTTTCAACGACTCGGCCAAACATTTCAGGCGAAACGGCCGCTATTTCGTGTTCAATGTTGGCTGTGAGCTCTTCCAACGTCGTCAGCGTGTTGGCATAAACCAATGACTTAACGTAGCCCCACAGAAAATAGTCAAGCGGCGTTAAATTGTACTGAACGAGGCGGCCAATCGACTGGCCCATGTCTTGAGATAACACGCTCACCATACTTACTCTTCAATTAATCGATTGTAGCGTGTGCTGTGTGGCTTGTTGCACCATTCTGTTGAAACCACATGTCGTTCAAGTCCATATCTTCCAATTCGGGCCAAAAATAATCGGTGATCATGGCGCGATAACGCTGACCTTTCACAGTAACGTGAAGATAATTATCGTCGACGAAAAAATATGGCCCAATAACGCCGTCGGCATGCAAACCGCGCCATGAAATGCAAACCACATGTGGGTTTTTACCCGACCAATAACGCATATTTTGGTTATTGACGAACCCATTGAGCCAAAAATTAGCTTCGTCACTGAAGATGATTTTGCGATGAAATTCATCATCTTGGCGCATCTTCTCCAGAACCCAATCGGAGAACGTACATCGCTTCAAATGATCCATCGGCTTTAATTCTTGAGTCAGCTTGATCTTATATGGGTGTAAACCAAGGTCCTTACGCAAAATACGCCATAATGTGGTCTGAGCGATGCCAAATTCTTGAGAACGCCGTGGAATTGACTGATTTGGATCGTTTGCTACGGACGTCTGAACGGCAGCGATATTTTCGACACTTCGACCAACCCGTTGTCTCACTGAGACGGTAACATCACACAACGAATATGTAGACTCAAACTTTTGCACTAAACTTGTTATTGCCTGTCTACTAGGGCGAGAATTAAGACCGAAAATTGGAGTTAACGCTCTTAAAGTTGCAGTCACCCACTCCGCTGTAGAAAATTTTTATAATTTGCAGACGTTGCTCGTTAGTGTACTTTACCAAGATGAAAATGTTGAGTTTACTGAATAAATTGACAGTGACAGTTTGATGACTAGTGAAAGAGTGCGTTCACAAATTAAATTCAAAGTTCTCAAATCCCTATTGAAAAACCCTATAGATGCCATAGATTGTTCTTTTAACCGATGATAAAAGTTTTAAGTTAGCTCTCAAATTTATGTGCTTTATTTTACATTATAATTCAAACCTTACGATGAATCACCCTATAGTTTAATAATCTTTTCTGTTTTTTTGACTTCAGCCTCGATGAAGGCCGCAATCATTGCAACAGTTAAGGAACTTTTTTTGTGACTAAGAAGATAACGAATAACTCGCTGCAAATCTAATTCTTTTTCCTTGAAATTTTTTTGTGTATATTCATTATTTATGTAGAAACTCGAAATTGTATAAAGAATTCGATATTGTTTTATTTATAAATGAATATTAAACAATTGACTATGAGATCTTTATATTACATTAAACGATTTACTGTGACAGATCTATTTTCCGACCAGACCGCCAACACGTAAGAATGGTAACTACCAGATTACGTCACCATCCTCACTACGTTACCTTGCTTCACCACAGCGACCACAGGTTAAGCGGATCTAGCACTTGGTACCAAGCCCACGCCTTGGCGATCCACGCCAACACGACACCAGCTCCACATGCCCCGACTGCAAATAGTATCAGTTTCCTCCACTGCATTTCTTGGCAACAATATCGCACTTATATCATTACATCCACCTCATTATGTTGGATCACCAAGTGAGTTTTGAGTCATCTGGGAATGTAATCCCCCTGGAATTCGATGCAGTGAGGACGGTGACCCACTGTACGATTACATTGAAATCGTAAACAAACAAAATTGATACGCCGGCGGTCTGGAAAATTTACAAATAAGAACAATGAATAATATTCCTATTATTATATTTTCCAACTTATCTAACACCACATTTATGTATAAATATATTCTTCAAATTTCAAAGCATTTGATGCAGTAGTTTTCTTTAAAAAAAAAATTACAAAAATCACTTTTTTGTCGGTCACACTAGGTATGCTCCTTAAATATACCAGGTGTACCGGTATGAAATGAACGCCAAGATACAAATATCTCAATAGGGAACATTTATTGTGAATGGACCTTAATTTTTTTTTGTTTGGTTGATATGACACCTGTCAAACATATATAGTATATACCAAGTCATTAGGCAAACAACATCATATTTTTCCATCTTGTTAAAAAGTTAAAAATGACTTGTGGAAAGCATTAATTTTTTGTTTTCATTTGAAGAAAAGTACATCGAACGCTTGTCGAGGCATATGGTGATCATGCTCTGTCAGGAGCATCATGCAAAAGATGGTTTTAATGGTTCAGAGATAACGATTTTGATGTGAGAAATGACCACCAAAAAAGTTTGAAGACGCCGAATTACAAACAATATTGGATGAAGATGATACTTTGAGTCAGAAACAAATGGCAGAAATGTTAAATGTTGCACAACAAACAATTGTTGACCGTGTAAAAGCTATGGGAAAGATTCAAAAATCTTGAAAATGGGTGCCACATGAATTGAATGAAAGACAGATGGAAAACCGAAAAACCATTTGTGAAATTTTGCTTCAAAGGCGGGATAAAAAATCAGTTTTGCATCGAATTGCTAGTGGCGATGATTTATTTTCAGAATCCTAACGGAAAAAATCATGGGTTAATCCGGGACAACCATCAACTTCGACTGCAAAACCAGATCGATTCGGCAAGAAGTACATTCTGTGTGTCTGGTGGGAGCAAAAAGGTGTGGTGTACCACGAGCTCCTAATACCTGGTGAAACCATTTATACAGATCGCTACCGACAACAAATAATCAATTTGAACCATGCATTGATCAAAAAACGACAAGAATGGGCCAGAAGACACGGAAAGGTAATTTTGCTCCATGACAATACACCTGCACACAAAGCAAAACTGGTTCAGGATACAAGCAAAGTACTTGGTAGGGAGCTGCTATCCCACCCGTATTCACCAGACTTGGCTAGTTCCGACTACCAAGCTGAGCATTAGCTGAGCAGCACTTCGAATCCTACGAGGAAGTCGAAAATTGTGTGACTTTTTGGTTTGCTTCAAAAGACGAACAGTTTTATTGGCGTGGAATCCATAAATTGCCTGAAAGATGGGAAAAATGTGTAGCTAGCAAGGGCTAATACTTTGAATAATATGTTTTTTACTTTCCCGGTACCCCACTTCATACCGATACCCCTAGAACATATATACGTAATATAAAAAATGTTGAACCATTACATTGAATGTAAATACAGTTGTGCAAAAAAAAAAAGAAGCAAAAAGCATGCCTATTGTGCTGCTACATAATTGTCAGTTAGTTCGCATTTTTTTATAATATAAATATTTACTTACATGTTAGTACACGGTAAATTAATTAAATGTATAACAATATATGTATATGGCATATTTAATTGGCTTATTTAATGAAATGCAATATAAAAATTTTATTATGTAGATGTGTTGTTTTCTTATATTTTTTTTTTTTTGATTAACGAAATTTTAAGATTGAGATATATTTTTAACTAAATAATAGTAAAACTACAATATATTTTCCATATTACAAGTATACGGGTATATATGTACATCCATACAAATGTAGATGCATATACCTTGTTAGGGGTTTCTCAATCACAAACTAAATCTGTATGCCAATTTTAAATGATAAAATGGAAAGAGGCGTTTAATCCCTTGATCTCTGACACTTTCTACACTCATTTCACTCTCTCAATGTAAGGAAAATATTCCCATGTAGGCAGCATGGCAGACATGGTACGATTATTCTGTCACAAAAAAACTGATTTTCAAAGAAATACAAAATGGTTTAAACTTGCGGAATGAGCAATCTGCCACCGCAACTCGGGACACAAAATAAACAGAACCTTATCTAAAAGCTAATGAGTCATCTCTTTTATTTTTCTTCTTTGGTATACGTATCTTGAATACATCCTAAAGTTTCTTCCCTAAGACAATAATCCACCGCAGCTTATGGTGGGCATTAACAAACCCACCTACCATTGAAGCAAACGACATCTTAGATGGTAGCCCGAAAAGTTCTGTAAAATCCTTTCGAGTCATTTCTTCTCGGTTGTTAAAAACGAAATTAATCTTAATATAATTAAATACTTAATTTTACAGGGTGTATTAGAGTGTGTCTGTGACTAAGACTATGACTTGAACTTCACTCTCGTGGGTTAACTTTGTAGAATCTGGAAATTGTGTGGATATATTAACTTGGTCTTTTGATGAGGAAATTGAATGAGAGAATTTAAGTAGTGAGATATACCACAAATTGTGATCATTAAACGTTTCGGCTCTTAAATTGCCCGACAGGAAGACACTTTGTTTTCTTTCGTTTTTATTTTGATTTAAAAAAAGTTTTGTAAAAAATAGTAATTCACTAAAATAAATAAGAGATCCGATTCGATGAATGATACGTGAATGAAAAAAGTTAACTGCTTGACTTACAATTAAAAACATTTTGTCTCCTTGTTCGTATCTTAATCTATTATTTGGTCCATGCCGTCGCAAATCTAAACTTAAATTTTATTCTAGGGTAATTTAACTCATTCATTTGGACGTACTCGTAGAAGCGAAAAAGTGATAAGGTAGCAGTTTACACTGTGTAATATTATAATTTATATAAGTGCAATGATCTCGTACTCATAGGGGATTTAGCCAAGATTAAATCTACCCTTTTTGCTTGTCGTAGATCTTTTATCCCTGGAACTTGCATAACTATATAACTATTGAGTTGTTTCACATGAAATGTGATGAAAATGAAAAGAAAATGATTTTTGCTCAGTCGAAAATAAGAAGTTTTCGAGTGAACATCTGTGCCAGAACGTTAAATTTTCTTTTTTTTATAAAATAAAGTGGTACATGTGCTTGACGTGTAAGAATTTTAGGGTTCATTAAAAGTAGCGTTTTTTTCTAGGAATTATTTACCATGGTGTCGAAAGTTCAAATTCGAACCCTCTTCCTTTACGAATTCAAAATGGGACATAATGCGTCATCGGCAATAACTTAATATTTTAAAAGCAACGGTTAATGCAGACTCAACGAAATCGGTGCAGGAGATTGCACAAACCATTGGGGATACTCCAATAACAAAAAGTCGACACTTTTCTCTCATAGGAAAGGTAAAGAAACTGGATATAAACTGAACGAATCCCAAAAACAACGGCGGCGTCGGAAATCTGCGCATAGCTTACATTAAAAAACCAAACTGAACCGTTTTTGCACCGGTTAGTCACTTGTGATGAAAACTGGATACTGTATAATAATCGTAAAAGATCTGGGCAGTGGTGGGATGCATATGAAAAACCAAAACACACCCTCAAGCCCGATCGTCACCCAAAAAAAGTTTTTGGTGACAATTTAGTGGACATCGAAAGGACCAAACCATTTTTCATTTCTTCAACCAGGAGAAACGATAAAGGTTATTAAATATTTCGACTAAAACGAAATGTTGCACCCAAAGTTGGCTGAAAAGCAACCTGCGTTGGTCATTAGGCACGGTCCAATCATTTTGCATGACAGTGCTAATCTCCATACCTCAAAAGTAACCGTGCAAAAACTGTTGCAGTTGAGATTTGAAATTATTCCGCATCCACCTTACTCTCGTGATATTTCTCCAACGGATAACCATCTTTTCCGCAATCTGGATTCTTATTGCCAGTAGATATTTTTCCGTAACCGAATAGAAGTCATAAAAGCCTTTGAAGATACCATTGCCTCAAAAAGTCAGCACTCGAAAAAGGAAATATTTGATCTTGTACCACGTTGGAAGATTGTTATTTTGATTGAGTAAAAATTTACGAAAAAATAGTATTGGCATTTCATGTGGTACAACCCAATAGTAGGTCCTTATTACAGTTATTATTTCACCACATAGTGGTGGCTATGAAGGCCAGAATAAAAGAATCGTAGCACTATCTTAATGAACATGATTCTGTCCCTGAGAAATGCCATACACGTATGGGAAATCTATCTAATGTCATACTATGGTGGTATCTATAGGAACAGGTAGAAGAACTTAGTGTAATATTCCGACAAGACTTGAAAGCTTTCGGTTGTTGAGTTGACAGTTTTTGCAGAACCGATGAGCAGATACGAGCAAAAAAGAAATACTGCAGTAAGTCATAGGCAAGTCCTATGAATTTCGTATCGATATATAGTATACCATCTTTTTGTCGATTTTAAGAGCGTATATGAAAGTATTATTATTATAGAAACGAGCCAGACAAAACAAAGTCTAACTTTGGTATCTCTTCCAAAGTTGTTGACTAAGTATGATGTCGCCTACGAAGGGCAAAAATATTCAACACAAATATTTTAGACGACTTGGATAGTTCACCCCAATCTGTGGCATCATCTTAAATAAGTAAAGACGATAGGCATTCTTACTTTAATTACTACTTTTGTATTTAAATAAAATAAAATAAAAGTAAAAAAGTTGAAGATGATGTACCATATCACACGTTATTTTTGTTCAGTGTCATTTGATATTTCATCACGCAATGACAAAAATTATTACGAAAATCAGCGTTATACGATGAATATCTCTTGTGTGCTTAGAGCAACCTATGGCCCACATAATCGGCCTAGCGAACGCATAATTCGCTATACTATCGAAAAGTTTGAAACCTAGTTTTCATTATTGGATAATACGCGATCAAATACACCATATCTGGCGTATAGTGAAGAAAATATAGCGGCGATAGTGGCTTATCCTTTTTTTACAACTTTTCTTTTTAAATAAAAGGCAAACCATTTGAGATATTTCAAGAACTTTATTATTGGCTTAAAGTACAATCAAAATATTTATGAATGGAACTCGACTTCGTTCATATGGCCACCGCGGGCACGTTTGCAGTGGTCGATTTTTTGGACCCAATTTTCAATGACTCGGCCACATATTTCAGCCGAAAAGGCCGCTATTTCGCGTTCAATGTTGGCTCTGAGCTCTTCCAACGTCGTCGGCGTTTTGGTATAAACGAATGACTTAACGTAGCACCACAGAAAATAGTCAAGCGGCGTTAAATCACACGAACGAGGCGGTCAATCGACTGGCCCATGTCTTGAGATAACACGCTCACCATACTTACTCTTCAATAAATCGATTGTAGCGTATGTTGTATGGCTTGTGGCACCATTCTGTTGAAACCACATGTCGTCCAAGTCCATATCTTTCAATTCGGGCCAAAAATAATTAGTGATCATGGCGCGATAACGCTGACCATTCACAGTAACGTGACGATTGTTATCGTCGACGAAAAAATATGGCCCAATAACGCCACCGGCATGCAAACCGCACCAAACAGTTATTTTTTGTGGATGAAGTGGTGATTCATGAAGCATATGAATTTTGCTTATTGACAAACCCATTGAGCCAAAAATGAGCTTCGTCACTGAAGATGATTCTGCGATGAAATTCATCGTCTTGGAGCATCTTCTCCAGAACCCAATCGGAGAACGTACGTCGCTTCAAATGGTCCATCGGCTTTAATTCTTGAGTCAGCTTGACCTTGTATGGGTGTAAACTAAGATCCTTACGCAAAATACGCCATAATGTGGTCTGAGCGATGCCCAATTCTTGAGAACGCCGTGGAATTGACTGATTTGTATCGTTTGCTACGGACGTCTGAACGGCAGCGATATTTTCGACACTTCGACCAACCCGTTGTCTCACTGACACGGCAACATCACACAACGAATATGTAAACTCAAAATTGCTTGTTAGTGTACTTTACCATGATGAAAATGTTGAATTTACTGAATAAATTGACAGTAACAGTTTAATGATTAGTGAAAGAATGCGTTCAGAAATTAAATTCAAAATTGCCAAGTCCCTATTGGAAAACCCTATAGTATTATATTGGCTTAAACATCGGACAGTTCAGGGTTTAATACCAGCCGCGCATTCTTCTTCAGGCAACTAGTTTCACGTAAGATGAGGGTTTGTTTGCCTAGTGTACAACAATTCTAATTACAATAATAATTTAGACTTCCCATTAAATTTTAGATGCCACTCATGAAGCAAAATAACCACTGAACCCAAAAATATTTCTATCTCTGTCTGTCCCATTTTCCTAAGAACTTAACACGTGCTCAGGCATTTTAAGTGTAAGTTCTTTGAAAAAAATTGTGTATATGCATATGTCATCACACCTCTAGATTTCTTCCTTTGGGATTACGTAAGACCCAAAGCCTACCATGAATAAGCCGGCTACGATTGAGGAATTGGAGTCCAAAATTAATCAATTCATTGCTCAAACATCACTCGTAATGCTCGAACGCGTCATTGAAAAGTGAAACTTCAAAATTGAGATTTTAGCCGCAGTTACGGCCAATATTTGCAAGAAATAATCTTCAAAAAAAGTAAAAAATGATTCCTTTGTATGATAATAAAGATTACTTGATAAAGTGGATGCTTTCATTATTATTATTCATTATTATTATTTTTTTTTTAAGAAATCACCAAAAGAGATTTCAAACTGCAAAAATAATAAATGACAAAGGTATTTGAAGGCACAAAACTTTAATTACATGTAGCGAGGAAGAAAACTGTTTTTAAATCTCCACCCCTTGGTCTTTTGGTCAACTTTATATATTATATTTTTATTTCATAAATGTTTAAATTAAAATTATAAAGGAAACAAAACTATTTATCTAATGAAATAAATGTTCTCCTCTTTAGATTTGAACGCACGGGGAAGACGACAAAAACATTTGTTCGTTTTTAAAAGGAAAGTTGTCCGGCTTATATATAGTAAATCTGCAATCACAACTGAACATACTTAAAAAACAATACAATTACTTGAACCTCTAAATTGAAGGGATGTAGCTGACAAGATGTAGCTTTTAATGATACATAATAAATTGTTATCGTCCTAGGGTTGACATTGTTGAAAATTTACAAGTATTCACAAGCAGTGTGACACAAATAGAGGTAAACAGTGGAAAGCGGTTTTTGGAACGGTCAAAATTAAGAAAGTTTTCAATCTACTATATGTTAGGTTATTTATGGTTACTATGCAACACTGCGATTTGTAACTGAGTGACATTACAAGTTTTCGAGGACATGAGAGGAGCTCCAATTTTAATTTTAATTTAAGTGGCATGTATTGTATTTCAGTGGAATATGAAAACATAAAACTAACAAAGCAAAACCAAATGATCAACTTAATCAAAATGAGTTGAGTAACATGGTCTTTACTTCTGTGCGGAGGCTTAATGTAACAGACAGACCAATAACTTTTTAACAACCTTACAAAACTTTTATCTGTCTAAAAGTCAGATACACTCAGTATTTGGATTTCTTATGGCATACTGTTAAGTCAAAAACCACTTTTGATAATATGCGAGTGTGTCGAATGTATATCGAAAACGAAGAAATAACAGATAACACCTATATATGGTACATACATACATACTTTACCACTGTAACGACGCAAAAAAACTTATCACAATTCTCAATATAATTCGATCTGGTCTGGTACTATTATTATAATTTATTCGTAATTTTGAATCGAAATCTACTATATGACATACTTAAAGTGCGCAATGTCGAAAGTTATATGAGGGTTTAAAAAAAATATAAATAAAAATAGATGACCGCTGATAATACTACCTCTGTGGCTGTGCTTTTTCTCTATGAGTACACCATCCATTTTTCATCATGGGATTCACAATGAACGGAGCAACTATGTTTCCAAATGACGACTATAAAGTGTTGATGAAAATTTTGAGCTGCATAGAATGCCTATTAAAATAATTTTTTTTAACAAGAACTAAAAACCAAAATTATATTGTCACTACATTAAATGCAAACCTATTTTACTTTTGTTTCAAAATTATATATTTAGCAATAGTAGAAGGTCTAAAATCAAATAAATAAATTCGTAATTTTAGCTTCACGAATTGACACTGCATCGTATTTTATTTTCTATTATACAAAGAACTGGGAAAATGATAGTTGAACAAGTCGTAGTGAGTAAGAAAATTATTATATGCATTTCCTTTTTTTACAATAATTTATTTTTCCTATTTTTAGGTTTAAAAAGTAATAGATATGATATTTCGTAAGGCTGACGGATGGTTTTTCATGTAATGCATATTCAAATTAAATTTTTAAAGCTTGTTTTCGAAAATGTCTAAAATATTTACCAAGTTATATGTTGCTCAGTATTTGCGATACTGAAATTTTAACTAATTCTAATAATATAACTATATCTTTGTGACAAACGTCTTATTTTGAGTGACTTCGGTTTGTACTGCAACAACTTAATTTTGAGAATGAACAAATTAATTTTTCAAGACGAGAAAAATTACGGTCGATTTTTAATATAATTTGATTTCTATCATAGGAATAGTGTATGCGAAATATAAAGCTAAATAGATGAAAATGTGACGAAATTTTTAATTTTGATTTTCCTTCACTACAAAGTACACTTCTTGTTTGGGAGATTGTCCATGTGTGATTTTCTCTTAGCCGATTATTTATATAGCCATTTCAATTAGCCTAAAAGCGTATCGCTGAGGTTTTTTTTTCAAAAAAGCCATAGTACAAGTCATTTTTAGTTTAGGTTATTACTTAGATATTGATCTTCATTGTAATTCGTTGCTTATTGGTACAGTTATGATAACCATAATTACTGATAATAATTGTACAGACTATGAAATAATGCAAAAATTAAAAAAAAAAAAAAAAAAAAAAAAATACAATAGTTAAAATAATAAACTGTAGTTGACGACTGATTAACTCAACTTGTTTCACTAAATAGCTGTTCATTATGAACCGCCAAAAATATGTGATCATTTAAAAAAAAAACCTGGACAACATATTAGATTTGCAGATATTATCTCCGAAATTTAGCAGAAAGGAAAGTAACATACCTGTATACTCAATTATAGCTACGACAAGTGTATATACCGCACTTTTAAAAAAAATATTGTGCAGTTTTTATCAAATGTTATATTAATTTGATAATATGTAGATTTCATAATATATTTAAAATAAAATAAAATAGCCTTAATTGCTTTGTTGCAGTTTCATATGTTTCCCTTAATTTTTCAATCAAATATTAAATATTTTACAATTTCATGATATAGTACTTCAATGTTCATTATTGAAATATTGAATTTTTAAAGATTTGAATTTTCAATTGCAGCAAATCGTTTTCTGAACCAAGTGGCTTTTCAAATAGGTTGGGTTCAGAGAAAAAGATATTTCCAAGTAACCTCTTATAATAATTTATAATAAATAAATAAGTTAATGGATGTTAATCGCCATGCATTTTTTGCTTTAAATGGAAGTACAAAACTATATGGGGCAAGCAAATCGCAAATTTTTATTGAAACTTTATAAAATAAGGTTTTTTTTGCGGAGGGTTGACTAATAAATAATAAAAGCAGGTAGGCGGCAACAACAAACCTGTACTTTATACGGTGGCACTGAAGGAACCAATAAGTAAATTGGACCGCTAATTGGGGACCCTATACAGAACTACAACGGTTACAAAATCTGTTTATTTTATTATTTTTTTTTAAAAGGATTAGTCAGGGATAACGCGAGGTGAAATGGTTTCCAGTAAATATGATACTTATCTTATAATATATTTTCTCCTATAACTGCTATAGTCCTATCTGTTCTAACAGCCTCGCGTAACTTTTTCCTTTTTTTTTTCTCTTTGAAAGCCTTTCCTTAATGTCTCGAGTATTATTTATTTATTTTTTTTTTTTTTAGTTTTGAATTTTTTTCGTATCTTTTTGATGGTCAACCAAGAAGTGATTGGCTTTGTTCCACCGATATTAGCTCTAACAGCAGGACTCACACATACAAACATTCATACATCCATTCATTTGCAACGCTCTGCAAATTTACTGAAGTGTGGACCTTCCTTGCTTCCTCTCTCTCTCTTTTTCTCTCACACACACACATTCGTGTTTCTTTCTTATTTCCCAAATATGGCTAAATTTCCTCCAAGATTGAGATTTCCGTTTGGACCGATCTAACATTGTATTTCCCTTTACAAACACTCATTAGAGTTACGGTCCTACTCAAAAGATAAAAAAAGGAAAAAGATAATTTGACAACAATACAGTGTGTCCCAGTTTAGCAGTATAGCCCCTTAAGGGCATATTCCGGAAGTTCCGTCGAACAAAAAATTGTATTGCAGGGAGGGCCTATTCTCACTCCATTTCAAAGTAGGTGGCCTCTAATGTAACGACTTTAAGCGCTATAACTTCTTAATTAGTACAGGTACACAAAAAGTTTTAGATACTTCGAAAAGATAATTTAGTACTGCATACAATATATACTTATATGCTTTGAGTACATCTGCGCAGCTACAAAAAGTTATGGCTCGTTATACTAAAAATTATGAAAATTTTCGGTTCCATTTTTTTTCCTTAAAATGCATTTCTTTTTTTAAATTTTTACTTAACAAATTTTCTGAAATTTTATGAAATTTTTAACCTTGCAAAATTTTCTAAAAACTGTGTTTAGAAACTTTTTTAGGTGCGATCAACAGATTGTGTAGTAAAAGCCATTTTTTTTTTAGAAAAAAATGGCCAAAAATAAATGTAATTTATAATCTGGAGTAACCGTGTTAAGTGCCATGACTTCAAAAAATAATTATTTGTTACTCTTTGTTTCAATTTGACATTGCGGTACATTTTCAAAGCTGTGGTAATTATTACTACAGCTTTACAAATGACCCGCAATTTTGTTTCAACTGATCTACAATCTACATTTTGCTCTGTAAGTGAACAGCCGATTGATAAGTTGATCTCCACAAAATGTATTCAAAACGTGAATTCGCGGAAATAGTGTTTGTATACGGGTTCTGAAATGGAATATTTCTTCTTATTGGCAATATTGGAGTACCAGCGACGATATCCAAGTCATAGAACACCGTGCATCCGGCTATTTGCTGATACGTATCAGAGCCTCGTTGATACTGGGTCAACTGCACCAAAAAAAAAGGGAAGGACGTTCAGACGCAGCGGTGGCAGAAGTTAAGGATGAGATTTTGCTTGCTGTGGAAGTTCAGCCTTCAGTCAGCGTCCGCAGACTAGCTGTGCAGTTGGAACTTCCCAGAACCAGAATTCACAGGACTCTACAGAATAATAGATTATACACAACATAATTTCAAAGGTAGGAATTTCATTATTATAAACAACTTCTTCAAAATGTATTATTTTTTTAAAGGAGGTTTAGCGTAAATGTTTGGTCTGGATTGATAGGAAATACTTCAGTAGGCCCGTATGTTCTTCCAAAAACAGTTAATTTTCCATTACTTTCTGGAATTTCTTAGAGAACGATTGCCGGAGCTCCTTGAAGATGTTCATTTTGTTCAGAGAAGGGCGATGTTTTTTCAACAAGATGGAGCACCTTGTCACAGTAGCAGCGATGTAATTTCGTTCCCAACCGTACTTTTAACAAATCGTGGTTTGGTCGATTCGGCCCCAACCCTTGGCCACCCAGATCTCCTTATTCCATGGATTTTATCTTCTGAGGAGCTATGAAAGAAAATGTTTATTTTAGAGAAATGTCGAGTCTGGTAGAGCTCTAAGAAAATATTAGTGTCGCTTCAGAAGAGATGAGAGGAATTTTGCTGCCCTTTAATCTGACATCCGAAATGGTTAAACGCGCCCAAAAGTAAAAGGAGGAAGGCACTTCGAACAATTTCTGTAAACATTCCATAAACAGTTCCAAAAGGGTCCTTCTCAGGACCACAAAAAATACATAAGAAATTTTATGAGTAATTGAATATGTACACTTCTTTTTGGCCATTTTTTCTGACAAAAAATGACTTTTGCTGCAAAATCTGTTAATTGTACGTAAAAAAGTTTCTAAAAATACGAGTAAGTTTTAGGAAATTTTACAAATATAAATATTTCATAAAATTTCAGATAATCGATTAAGTAAAAATTTTAATAAAAATGCATTTTATGTAAAAAAATGGAACAGCAAATTCTTATAATTTTGAGTTTAACGAGCCATAACTTTTTTATTACTGCAAAAAGCATTTAAGACTTGTATGTACTCTTAAATTATCTTTTTGAAATGTTTAAAACTATTTTTGTACCTGTACTACATAGTTGAGAAGTTATAGCATTTAAAGTGATTACACCTCCAATTTGTGTATTTATTATATGCAGTGGGTTCCAGACCGTTCATCTAACTCTAGACGTACAGCGTTGGGTTTAACGTGACCGTCCTTCATTCCACAGAAACTCCTTTCTCTGCCTTCTTGCAGACCGATTGGTTGTTCCCTCCGACAAGCATAAAAACGGAAAGACATTGTTCAAGAGCCCACCAATTTTTCCCGCTAACATGCTTCTTCAAGGAGACAACGCCTTAGGGCCAAACAACGTATAAGGCAGGAGAGTTGCCTTTTAGGGCTAAGGAGACTACCCAATAGGAAAGACAACACAACACAAGGGCCAAGAGCCGATAAGTTCATCAAAGGCTCTTGTATACAGCTATGATAGACGCTAGTCTAGCGCCTTCCTTTTGACATGATCCTCTATCTGTCTTTTTACTGACCGTCCGGCCTACCTGCGATTGGGTGCACCAATGGCTGATGGACCCATGGCTGCCCGCCACCCTTCTAGGATTTTAAAGAACCAACGAAAAAGAATGTGGATGGTTGAAGGCCAAAAGAAAAGCGAAAAGAGAAGAACTTGCTGTGGTTACTTTTACTGCAACAAAATATTGCTTTTGTTTCCGCTATTGATCAGTATGTTCATTATGTTTACGTTTCAAGGAATAATCCAGGCAACTAACTTTTGTGTGCAATTTTATTTTACATTTTTTCTTTTTCTATTTCCTTTTTAGATTTTTTTTTTTTTTTTTTGTTAAACTAAAGCAGATAGAAGACTGAATGTTGTGTTCATTGAAATATGTGACAGTTATCTTAGGGCAATTCCATAAGCTAAAAGCTGAGAAGTGACCTTGACTTCACACATGCACTTATGAACGTTGCATTTCACCACCTAACGTTAGTCGCCGTAAAATTAGCCGTATGACGGAAACGAACAGTCGTTTCAAACGGGCCAAACTGGGAAACTTCTGACAGCACTGAAAATTGTTGCACTCGCTACAAAAGTCATATGATGAGAGGAAGGCGTAGAATAGGATAAGTAAGATATAAGAAGTAGTCTTAACTTAGTATGTTCGTAAGAATATTATAAACTTTAATCGAATTAAAATAGTAGTGCATTGTGCAATATTCCAAAGCGCATAATATCGTGCAACAAAGTGAAATAAGTCACTTAATTGTATTATTTACATGCATACATATATTCAAATAAATAAACTTGAAATATTACAATGGCGACAACCATTTCCAAATCACGTCCATTGGACTGAATCGTAATTAAAGACCATATAGGATTAACATAAATTTCTTCTTTCAACCACTTATTATGTTTGAATAAAGGAACATTTTAGTTAATTAGTCAATCGCCCAAAGTACGAGCCACCCGAAATGAAGGTGGCAATGTGTAGTCTAATGAGTTTCCTTTTCGTTGTCGATTATTCGGATCAGTCACTTTCTCTAGAAGCACCAATACATTCAACTTACACTTGTATGGTAAACATAAAATCAAGGATATTTACTGAGAATCGTTTACCTTCGTCCAAATGAGAGAATCATAAAACTTATATGGGAGTTGATTACAATCCAAGCATAGCAGGAAGGCAACAACAAATGTTAGTGAGATGGGGCTATGTAGTCATACCCGAAAGCACTTAATTTTGCCCAAAGGCATTCGAAAACAAAATCGTAGGCAATGAATTGAGATGAGATTAACACAAAATGATATACATATGATTTCAGTATGTGTCTTTATAAGAAATTGCTATATATATACGTATATGTTATACATCGGCGATAAAATAAATAGCTCATGTGTGTGTTTATTGCTTAATTTCCAAATGCTCTACAACTTAATGATACCAGGATGCTTTAAATTTTAAAAACTAGAAAAACCCGATACTTAATAAAAAAAAAAGTTACACTTACACCTAAATTGCGCCAAATAAATATCAAACTTGATTAATTCATAGAAAAACTCTTAACAAAAACTAATACTACAGAGTGAGTTTTTTAAATTGAGACATCCAAATTACTCGAAAAATACGCGATATCGCGAAAAATAATTTCAGATAAAAGTCACAAGGTTCTGAAGGGGACATAAGATGGTGACCACGAGTTTGACTTTGAGACCCATTTTCAAGGTCAACGAAGGTCACTTTTGATTTTTCAAATGATAATTCCTGATTTTCATTGCTCAGTTGTATTCCTCAATGGGGCACACGACTTTGTCTCAAAGGTCTTATTCATTCAGTGCTAGATACCACTGCACTGACACGCCTAAATCATTAACTGGTTTCCAACGTTGTTAGGGTGTTAGAAGGTCGAGATTTGTTTTGAGGAAGTCATTATTGCGTCGAGTGAAGTTAAAACTCAAAGAAATTTCAGATAGAGACAAATTGTCCTAAACTTATCTGAGAGTGTATGATGTGCACTCTGCCCTTTTTTTTCTACTTGAACGGAACTGTCCTTCATTTAGAAGTTCGATATTTGTTTTGAGGAACTGATTACTATTAGTAACGTTTTCCAGATTAATAATGCAGGCTTTTTCAATTCAAGAGAAAATTTAAATGATATTGATTTATGAAGAAAGTGGAAGGAACATCGATGGTGCTGTTGCTCTTTACGCCCAACGTTTCCCAGACCAGATACGATCGCGGGATTCCTTTTATCCAACAATTCACAGGTGAAGGAAGTGTGCAACCAAAGAAAAGGAATCGGTCAGATTTCATTGAGGACAATGAAATAGCAGTGTTAGCTGCCGTTGCTCACGATCCTCATATTAACACTCCCCAAATAATTCGTGAATCAGGAATTTCTCAAACGACTGTCTGTAAGATATTACATCGGAATAAATAATATCCTTATCATGTTTCAATGCATCAAGAACTTTCTAGTGAGGATTTTCGAAATTGGTTTTCCTTTTGTCAATGGGCACTTCAGCAAATTGAACGAGACTCCCTTTTCTTCGCCAAGGTGTTATTCTCTGATGAGTCGACTTTCACCAATCACGGTACGGTCAATCGACATAATATGCATAACTGGGCTACCGAAAACCCTTTTTGGTTGCGAAGAAGCACCGAAGGTGATGCACGCAGTGGACGTCCAAAAGAGGCTGTTTCAGATGAAAACATCAAAAAAGTTCACAAAATGATTACGAATGACCGTAAAGTGAAGTTGATCGAGATAGCTGAGGCTCGGAAGATATCAAAAGAGCGTGTTGGATATATCATACACGAATATTTGGACATGCGAAAGCTCTGTTCAAAGTGGGTGCCGAGTTTGCTCACAGTCGACCAAAAACAACAACGTGTTGATGATTCAGAGGAGTGTTTAAAGCTGTTCAACCGCAATAAAGCCGAATTTTTGCATCGGTATGTGACAATGGATGAAACTTGGCCTCATCACTTCACACCAGAGTGAAGTCGGTAGTCAGCTGAGTGGCGAGCAGGCGACGAACCTCGTCTAAAACGACCAAGGTTATGGCATCCATATTTTGGGATACACATGGAATAATTTTCATCGACTATCTCCAAAAGAGGCAGACTTTCAACAGCGACTATTACATTGCGTTGTTGGAGCGTTTGAAGGATGAAATCGCAGAAAAACGGCCGCATTTGAAGAAAGTGCTGTTTCATCAAGACAATGCACCGTGTCACAAGTCGATGAAAGCGATGGCAAAATTGAATGAATTCGGCTACAAATTGCTTCCCCACCCACCGAATTCTCCTGATTTGGCACCCAGCGACTATTTCCTGTTCGCAGACCTCAAAAGTGTGCTCGCCGGAAAGAGATTTAAGACCGATAAAGAAGTAATCGGCGAAACAGAGGCCTAATTTGAGGCTAAACCGAAATCGTACTACAAAACTGGTATCGAAAGATTGAAAAATCGTTTCAATCAGTGTATCGCCCTCGAAGGCAACTATATTGATAAATAAAGTTGAATTTTTCAAAAATTTTGTGTTTTACTATAAAACGGACTTTTCAGCCCATGTGTTACTTTCCTCGGTTTTCGGTGTCGATGGTCTTCATCATCTTCGATTGACGCACGACCACTTTTGAACCGCTAGTGCCACTGGTAAGCGACCGTTTTTTTAGAGAATCGTTGTCGAAACACTTTTTCAATATTTCCAACGTTCGCGCACTATTAAATCCGTTTTTTTACGCAAAATTTAATACAATTTCGTTGTTGCAAGTTTAAATCCATTTCTAAAATATTACAAAATCGCCAACACACACAGGGTTAGATGTACTCTTAGCTACGTAATTTTTGCAATTGTCAAGCTATGATTTTAAGATTTAGAGGGAATGCTAACAACAGATATACCAACTTAACAAAAAAATAGAACTCAAATCGGAACAATTGGAGCGCCACACGGTGACGCCACCGGGAACTTTTTGATCAAGGTGGTATTTAGGGTTATACTCCTGATTAAAATTTATGAAAATGCTTCTTCCAAAAAACGGCGTTTTCGATTCCGAATTGAAACCGATTTTTTTTCCCTAGCAATGTTCGAATAACCTTTTTTTTCTCTAAGGTGAAGCTTAACTGTGCTTACAGAAACATTAACGTTGCTGTTTTATTTTGGGTGCAGTTGTGAAAGAATCTAAATAATCCATAGATTAAAAATATCATATATTTCCATACACATTTTAATCCCCTCATTAGTTTAACTATACAGTTCTGATCAACAGTTCAACTTTTCGGCACATGAACAGCTTAATTTTTAATAAGTTACACCCTTATTCGGTCTTATAAAATAAAATTGGTTACTTTGTAGTATGATAAAATTGAGCTGAAAAAAATAGTTACGTTTTAAGCGGCAAAGTTAATGGAATATTGCTGCGGCTCGTCCTTCTACTTGTAAAAGAAAATATACTCACATATGAGTGAAGCAATATGAGACCGAACTAAAAATAGTCTAATGCATAATCAGTTTATAGATACAAATGCAATAGGTATACTCGTGTGAGTATAAATCTGGCAGGTATATGAATACTCTATTGCCGGGACTCTTTTAACGAAGGAACAATTTCGGGATGAATAAAATATTTCTACCGTTTTTCATAAGAGCAACCGTTTTGAAGATTATTCGATTTACAAAGTTATAACGAACAGTATGCACTTTTCAACACTCTATCTCATTAAATTTGAATTTGAAATATTTTGAAATTTTCACATGACTGACTTTCTGGTCTAGGAGGATCGAATCCAACTAAGTGGCAATGGAAAGAGAATAAGTGCCACCTATATTTAAAAGCATTCTTCGATGTTGATAGCGGAGTTCGCGGATATAAGCATTGTCTCTGTTTCTTAAAACATTTTTATAACCTATCCATTTTTCGTCTGCAGTTACTAAGGGGTTCGAAAACAGCCTGTTTGTATAACATATGGAAATTCGTTCCATTAAATCCTTAAGGCTTAATTCGTGTGAAATCTGAATAAAAAATGTTGATACAAAATATGCTGAGCTACAATTTGAAGTTAATATAGGATTTATTAACATCTGATAGACTTTTTGCTAGAGGTTTATCTTTTAAAGAAGATCCATCCGAGAGACCACCCTTTCTTCCACTTAACGCAGATATATTGCTCATATTTGTTTTTTAATTACACCTCTGCCTACAGCTTAAACTGTGGTTTCAAAAAGATTGGTTATTAGTCAATAGTTTGTGCTTATTGTCATGGTCAGTATTGCTTATATAGGGTTTTCCAACAGTGACTTGACAAATTTGAATTTAATTTGTGAACGCACTCTTTCTTTTATCATCAAACTGTCACTGTCAATTTATTCACAAAACTCAACATTTTCATCATGGTAAAGTACACTAACGAGCAACGTCTGCAAATTATAAAAATTTTCTACAGATATTCGGAGTGGGTGACTGCAACTTTAAGAGCGTTAACTCCAATTTTCGGTCGTAATTCTCGCCCTGGTAGACAGACAATAACAAGTTTAGTGCAAAAATTTGAGTCTACATATTCGTTGTGTGATGTTGCCGTATCAGTGAGACAACGGGTTGGTCGAAGTATCGAAAATATCGCTGCCGTTCAGACGTCCGTAGCAAACGATCCAAATCAGTCAATTCCACGGCGTTCTCAAGAATTGGGCATCGCTCAGATTACATTATGGTGTATTTTGCATAAGGATCTTCTCTTACACCCATACAAGATCAAGCTGACTCAAGAATTAAAGCCGATGGACTATTTGAAGCGACGTACGTTCCCCGGTTGGGTTCTGGAGAAGATGCGCCAAGATGATAGATTTCATCGCAAAATCATCTTTAGTGACGAAGTTCATGGGTTCGTCAATAAGCAAAATATGCGTTATTGGTCGCGTGAAAACCCACATGTGCTTCATGAATCACTGTACTGTGAATGGTCAGCGTTATCGCGCCATGATCACCGATTATTTTTGGCCCGAATTGGAAGATATGGACTTGGACGACATGTGGTTTCAACAGGATGGTGGCACAAGCCACACAGCACACGCTACAATCGATTTATTGAAGAGTAAGTATGGTGAGCGTGTTATCTCAAGACATGGGCCAGTCGATTGGTCGCCTCGTTTGTGTGATTTAACTCCACTTGACTATTTTCTGTGGTGCTACGTTAAGTCATTGGTTTATGCCAATACGCCGACGATGTTGGAAGAGCTCAGAGACAACATTGAACGCGAAATAGCGGCCGTTTCGGCCGTGTGTGTGGCCGAGTCGTTGAAAATTGGGTCCAACGAATCGACCGCTGCAAGTCGAGTTCCATTCATAAATGTTTTGATTGTACTTCAAGCCAGCAATAAAGTTTTTGAAATATCTCAAATGGTTTGCCTTTTATTTAAAAAAAAAGTTGTCAAGTTGTTATTAGAAAACCCTATATGTAGCACTGATTTCACAGAAGATGTGGATCCATCATGTTGTCTGACTGAATCTATGGAAATACAATGAATCGCAGAAGAAGACTAGTAAGATTAATAACTCCTATTTTAAGTCAAAATTCACCCAACCTAAAATATTATAATAACTTATATAAATAAGAGGGATACTGCAAGGCGATGTGGAATAACACATAGCACAAGAAACATAAAAATTACAGCTCTCTAAATTGAATTATCTTCAAAACGGTCTAGGAAATTTTAAGGACTATAATTAAGATGATTCACGAAAAACCGTGTTTGCTCAATTTTGACTTCGTAGACAATTTTTAGAGCCACTTGGATAATTTTAGGAAGCGACGAGATAAATAATGGGAAAAATTTAAACTTTAAACGTCTCCTATAACGATGAGGTTAGAGTAATTAAGAGAACCCAGGAAAACCAAATGAAAAGATTCATTATAAAAGTTGCTAAGCATATATTATTGCTTAAAAGTAAACAAAGTAAAAAGTAAAAAAATACGCAACTACAATATTATAATCCCTAATCCAGGATGCAGACAGTCTTAACGCAAGCTTGGGTGCTGATAAAATCTCTTGAGAACCTTGCCTAGCAAATTAATCGGCTATAGCATTTCCAATATTCCCGTAGTGAAAAGGGACACAAACAAGACTCAATGAATTCAGCCTTCCCCCTGCATTCAGAGGCCTTATAGTCGCTATAGTTGTTACGAGCACAACATCCGATTTGCTAATTGACCGATTCTTCACAACATAATTAATTGCCGTTAAGACTGCTAAGCGGAGATATCGTTTGAAAGTCAGACGTAAGTTTTCACAGAAAAGAGTGAAATACAATGTTATATGACGAAAACGAAACGATTCTCCTAGAAATCATTTCTAAGTAAAGAGAATTTCGATTTTGTATTGATGCAGAAAACTGAGCTCTGGTGCCATTGCAACAAATTGCGTAGTATGTTTTAACGCAGACGCAAAAAACGGGGTTCTGGTGTCATTGCATCAAAATGCATCATTGGACTGCATGTTGTAACGGGCACAACTTCTTTTTAAACGGAAGATGGCTTAAAAACTGTTACCTACGCAGCCGAGAGAGATCTTTCCTTAGTGTCTGGTAAACGCAGCTGTGACGTTTTTCCATGAAAACTTGTTCCAACAGATAATCGATGCATAGCACATAATTAGCCTCATCTTAGCCGTGTGCTTGGTGACAGACACAGTTGTGTTTTTAGTGCCGATAAGGTCTTAGAGTTTTTCGACGTGACATATTTAATCCATAGAAGACAATACTTAGTTTTGTTGAAAAAACAGATCAAGATGCCTTATATATTAGATGAGTAAAGTCAGCCACTTTTGTCTTTATTGTTAACCGAACAACCTCAGTTTTAAAAAGACAGTTTGACCGGACTTCTGTATAACCATGACATCTCATATTGGCCGCAGTTTACATCCCCCATAAGCGTTCTATTTATTAGCAAAGCTATTATTCTCAAATTAGAGATTTGTGTATGCCGTGTAGTCTGAAGTCAAGTCTACCCAACAATTTCTGAAGTGCCGTTCCGCATTGTTGCATCATGGACAACTTTTCGCAAAAGATTTTATAAAACTAACTCCTTGAAAAGTCAAATTAGCTTTACTTTGCTAGTTGTTAGTTTACTAGTTGCTAATTGCGGAGGAACGACTTCATTTGAATAATGACTTGAGGAAGCTTATGTTATAAGTATATGGTGATTCATCGTAAATTTTGATTTATAATGTTAAACAAAATGCATAAATTTGAAAATAAACTTAAAATTGTTTACATCGATTAAAAGAACAATTCACGGCATTTACTTTTTGAAAATTATATCATGTAAATGTTGGCCATAACTACGTCTGATGTGGTCCATTTGTAAGGAAGTTCATTCGAGCACTGGTATCTCACGGATAACACGAGTAATGTTGGCTTCCAAAGCGTCAATCGTAGCTGGCTTATTTCGTATTCCCGGAGAAAATACTCCATAGGTGTGATATCCCAAGATCTAAGCGGCCAATTTACCGTAGAAAAACGTGAAATTAAGTGCTCACCAAAATAATTTCTCAACAAGTCCACTATTTCACGCACTGTATGGCTCGTAGCGCCGTCTTGTTGAAAAAAAAGACCATGTGATTGAATTTCAGGAAGCACATAGTCCGTTAACATGGCGCGATAACGGTTACCATTGACGGTAACATTCTGATTTCTCATTTTTGAAGAAATATGGACCAATGATTCCACCAACCCATAAAGCACACCATATAGTTTTTTTTTTTAATGGATGTAATGTTAGATTTTGATACTCTTTAGGTTTCTCATCAGCCCAAACACGGCAATTTTGTTTATTAACGTATCTATTGAGCCAGAAATAGGCATCATCACTGAACAAAATTTCACGATAAAATACCGGATTTTCATTGATATTTTCCAGAGCCTATTTACTAAAAATATGGTACGACGCTAATTCAAGTCGCCTCGCCTCAATTCTTGCACAAGTTTAATTTTGTACGCTTTTAGGCCGAGATCCTAACATAAAATACGCCAAGTTGTCGAATACGCCAAGCCAAGCTGCTAAGAACGACGACGAGTCGATTCGTCACGGTCTTCGTGTACACTCTTAGCCACATCTGCTATTGTCTCTTCACTACGTGCTGGATGTAGTCTAACCGGTCGAGTATCATCCACTAATGTAAACTGGGACTCAAATTTGCAAATGGTACTGGCAATAGTAAGTTCCTCGAATCGCACGAAAAACATTTCTCACAGAACGCTGATTTTCGTAATACAGCTGAACAATTTAGAGACGCTGTTGTGGTGTGAGTCTTTCCATGATGACTTGAAAACGATACTGAACAAAATTGACAAAGCAATTTGATAGGAGTCATGCGTGATCTGTCAAAATAGGCCTATTGAAAATCAAACCTCAAACTGAATCACCCTATATAAATGCGACATTTCTAATCCTCATCTAACTTGCTACCCTGCTAATAATAGATCAAACGCATTAACTTTGGACTTATTTTTGAGTAACATGTCCAATCTTTTTAATCAATCTATGGTCATAAACGAGCTAAGCTCAGATCAATTACCGGTTTTAATTAGATCTCTAACCTCACCACTGCAAAGGCAACATGAAATTTTAGACATTAAGAATGTAATACATATAAAGGACCGAAATGCGACATAGGTTAACAAATATGCATGTACTTTTACCTGATGTGGCCAATCAACAGCAAATAGACCTTAGTATTTCTTGTTTTGCACTGCTGTACAAGAAAGTATTGAAAAGGCAGTTCCTAAAAAACAAATACGTAATTATAACGCAAATATTTTACCTCCATATTTTCTTGAACTAATAAAAGTTCGTAATAGCAATCGAAGAAAATGGATAAGAACAAGAGACCCTTTCTATAATTTTGAAGTTAAGGCACTCACTATTTTAACAAAAGATTAAATTTTTACTTATAAAAACTGATCTTGGAATCAGAAACTTCACAGTTTAGATACAGAAAGTAGACCGTTTTGGAACGTGGTCAAAATAATTTAAAAGAAAAACTTGCACATTCCAGCTCTTAAAGTTCGAAACAATGTAATAATTTCTAGCACAGAAAAAGCTAATGTCCTGGAAGAAACTTTCTATGATAACCACTTGGCCACTAGCGGTATTCCTTGTAATCGCACAGTTGAATCAGTGGACAGTGACTCAATCAATATCATTAATTCAAGTCTTTCAAATGGTACTCAGAAAGAGGTTACATTTGAAGTCAAAGATGATCTTTTAAACCTCAAAAAAAGAAAATCTGCAGGCTTTGATCGCATTAAAAATGTATACCTTAAGAACTTGCCTAAATCAGCAATACAATTTTTACAAATTCTATTTAACTGCTGTCTGAAATTAAGTTACTTTCCTAAAGCTTGGAAAAAAGCTAAAATTATACTAATTTTATTGGCTAATTACTCTCTTAAGCTCTCCAAGCAAATGCTTTGAGCAATTATTAAGAAGTAAACTTGTTTCTCAAGTAACAAGAAATAACAGTTTACCACTTGAACAATTTGGTTTCAGGGCTCATTATAGTACAGTCCATTAATTACAATATATAGAATAACTAAATACCATACATTAGAACTAACTTTAATGGTGCTTCTTGACGTTGGAAAGCGTGTGATAAAGTTTGGCATGATGCTTTATTACATAAGCTTTTGAGATTTAATTTTCAACGTACTTAATCAGAAATATCCAATCTTTTCTGTCTGAAAGGAAATTCAAGGTTTCAATTAATAATTGGGACTCCGATATTTTTACCATTTCAGCAGGTGTAACTCAAGGATCAGTGCTAGGCCAATCTTGTATACTATTTTTTCCTTTGACTTCCCATGTTTAACAAACCGCGAAAAAGCAATTTTCGCCGATGACACTTGCATTTTCTCATCAGATTCACTTGGTTTTAACATTGAAATAAACCTGCAATCTGCACTGTATATTAAACTAATCGATTGGAAGATTAGTTTAAATGCTTCCAAGACACGGGTTATCTTTTTCACTCCAAAAAGAAAAGCCTGTTTCTTGCCATGCAACAATCTGCAAGTAAATGGTTTAAGCACTGAATGATGTTCAAGTGCTAAATACCTTGGTGTGCACGTAGAGAACACTTTAACTTTTGGAATGCATGTACAGGAAATAATTAAAAAAGATTAATATAACTATAAAAACTTTTTATCCATTTATTAATCGCAAATCAAAACTTAGTGATGAAAATAAGCTCCTGATTTTTAAATTTGTTTTTTAAGAAATTATGTTTATTTATTTATTATTTTCTTTTTATTTTCTGTTAATTTATAATTATTAGGCATTTTTGTTTATCCATCTATATTCTCGTTATCGATTTACTTAATTCATTGTTGTAAAACTAAAAATTTGGTTTGATAAATTTACACAACTCTTCCTATCGTTACTGAA
Source organism: Volucella inanis (assembly GCA_907269105.1). NCBI lineage: Eukaryota > Metazoa > Arthropoda > Insecta > Diptera > Syrphidae > Volucella > Volucella inanis. The sequence continues at coordinate 91,564,579 of OU026157.1, read as the reverse complement.
TATTAAATTTTTTTCTTCTTTTTTTATTGAAGTTTTTATGTACATACAATAGCTTCTCCTTCAAGATTTTTGTTTGCGTTGTTCTTTTGATTGTTTAAAATATTATAATTATATCAGTAGTAAGGTAGATTTATACCATAACTCTGTAAATTGTGCAATTTAGTGAAGAAAATAATGTATAAATATTCTGTTACAATAAATAGATAAATTTAGTTTGCTTAGTCTTCCTCCAAATTAGTTTCAATAGTTGCTTACCTGTATTCTGCAGAACTTTTTCCTGGTAAGACCTGCCAGCTAAAAACATTGAACACTATTCAATACGTTTTTCTCTGCCGTCTGTTAAGACAATGTCCTCCTTAAAGCGTGTTCGGTTGGTTTTTCATATTTATCAAAGACGAGATCTCGCATCCGATTCTGCATTCGTTGTACCTGTGGTCTGACACGGAAACCTTCGAGAATACTTTCCAGTCGGTAATTTCCTAAGCTCACCTGTTGGAAAACGTTAAGCAAATTACTGAGAGCTGGTATTGTTGGCAACGGGTCAGATGACAGTATGAAGTACAAAAATGATTGGCTCTCACAATTCATTTTCTACAGCCCCAAAATGTATTCTGAGAATTAGCATCGCAGCAACCACCCCTTAATATAATTCGTTTTAAATAGTATAGATAGGAAATGTTCATTTGCACAATGTAGGAGTATAGAGGTTTCTATTAAATATAAAAAAAAAAACTTTTTTTTAATGCCGAGCGTTATACTCGTACAATAAAAACAGATAATCCTTATTTGAATGCAAGGTCCGCCCAACTGTATCCTCAGAATCTAACTGAAAAGCAGTTATATACAAATGTGTAGATAAATAAATATGACATATACAAAAATTGTCTGAAAATCTGATAAAGTTTGTAGCCAAAATGATGCCGTTAAATTTTTGTGTAGCTGACTTTTATGGTCAAATTCTCCCAAACTGTTTTGTTCTTTTGTCTGTTGTGCTATCACAAATAAACTTCTTTTTCTTTTGTTTTTTGTGTTTAAGTTTTCGAAAAATAGAACAAAAGCCACCCCATACTAAAGCAAATCTAACCTTTAGAATAGTTTAATTTTTTTGTAACTATACGAGTATCTGGAATTTTTTGTGTTATAACTTATAGCTAGCACATATTTGGTTATACATTTTTCATTTAAATTTCTAAAGTAAATTTAAAAGATCTTTTAGAGGCAGAAAAAATACAAAATAAAAGGATATGGGAGAAATAATTTTACAAAAATGGTTTAAAGTAGTTAAACTACCTTAAATTTAATTGAACAAGTTTAATGCAATATTCTTAAAAAGTTTATGATATTGTTTGTCAGCTATCGTTTGGTGTCTCGTAAGCTGAGAACATTGGAAATATAAATACAATGCAATTAAGAAAACAATTTTACTAACGTTTCAGATTTACAAACAAAAAGTTGTTAGGGATATTTCGGGTAAGAATGGTATTCCCCTTTCCAAGCTCAAATTGATTAGTCGAAACCGTCAAGGTAAACTGTATGAAATAAAATGAATGGTAATCAAAATGTAGCCTTTGCGTAAGAATATTTGATAAATCCCACATTGCAAACTTTGTCAAAGATTCGAAGTCACGGAAACGTTTTGCCAGAAAGAGCGTCGATGTGAGAAATAGTGGAGTAGTGTAAGTAAGCAAACTTCTACATGTTATTTTAAATACAAAGGAAAGAGCCTTCAAATTTTCGAGACTATGAAGCAACTCAAGAGTAAATAAGGGAAGGTTTAGGACTGTTAACGAAAATCCATAGGAATCTCAGCACAAAAACATAAATGAAAAATAATGAAGAAGAGCAATCAGAGTCTAGAGGGAAACGTCGTGAAAACCCACATGTGCTTCATGAATTACCACTTCATCCACAAAAAATAACTGTTTCTTGCGGTTTGCATGCCGGCGGCGCTATTGGGCCATATTTTTTCGTCGACGATAACGATCGTCACGATACTGTAAATGGTCAGCGTTATCGCGCCATGATCACCGATTGTTTTTGGCCCGAATTGGAAGATATGGACTTGGACGATATGTAGTTTCAACAGGATGGTGCGTATTTATTAAAAAGTAAGTATGGTGAGCGTGTTATCTCAAGACATGGGCCAGTCGCTTGGCCGCCTCGTTCGTGCGAGTTAACGCTGCTTGACTATTTTCTGTGGGTCTACGTTAAGACATTGGTTTATGCCAACACGCCGAACACGTTGAAAGTCGAGTCGTAGAAAATTGCGTCCAACGAATCGATCGCTGCAAACGTGCCCGCGGTGGCCATATGAACGAAGTCTTGTACTTCAAGACAATAATAAAGTTTTTGAAATATCTCAAATGGTTTGCCTTTTATTTAAAAAAAAAGTTGTCAAGTCGTTATTAAAAAACCCTATATTTTAAATTATATTTTTAAGTAAGCTCATTTTAGTTAGTTAAAGCAGAAAATTATATAATAATATCTCTCTATGTTATAAAAAAGTTTTTTGTCGCGTCTCATTTAAAACGAAAATAAACACTTTAGAGAAAATATTCAAGTTGGACTTGACATTTGAAGAATGTCGTTTGCAACACAAAAATTATATTGCGAAAAAAGAAGGAACAAATAAAGTTAAAAAAGAGTATTGGGAATATGTCTGAAGAACAAATAGCGGAAAAACGTTCAAGAAAACGTGTAGAAAATATATATAAAGGGTGATTCATCGTGAGGTTTGATTTATAATGTAAAAAAAAAACACAAATTTGAAAGTGTACTTACAATTTTTATTATCGGTAAAAAAAACAAATCATTGGCATTTACTTTTTGAAAATGATGTCATGTAAATGTTGGCCACGACTACGTCTGAGGTGGTCCAATCGCAATGTCCAATTTTGGGAGACTCTTTCCAGCATAGCGACTGGTATCTCGCGGATAACACGAGTAATCGTAGCTGGTTAATTCTTAAAGACCTGAGACTTTATATGTGTTCTCCGGGACGTTTTTGATCAATGTAGTATGTAATAATAATAATAATTTGGTATGTAAATAAGGAATTGTAATCACTAAAACAATTCTTCGAGGCTATAAGGTAATTATCACACCAATGTCGCACGGGTTATGTTTAGTATTCATTATTTTAATAAAACACTGAGTTCAGTTTAACGTATTTTATTTAACTCAATACTGGGAGTATATTAATCAATACTCGTTTCGTGGTTCACTTTCAACTGAAGTCGACTTGAGTCAATCTTTATTGTTTACATTAATATGATACGAAATCTTATGATTACATCAAGTGGTATCGGTCTTATGATACGTCGGCAATACTTATGTTTGCATTAAGTGGTGATTGTTTATTTTGTTTTTGAAATATAATCTGGGTCAGGAATATTCATGATCCGAAGCTCGATTTCGCTGCAGCAGAAGTTATAGGAATTGCTTTGTTTGTGTTATTGCTTGGGTGGTCTGACTGTATCATAACTTGCGCTACTTTATCTTTTAAGATTGTATTGAACCAAAAAATGGAAATATTTTCTGCACTGTATACGTGCTATCTTTATTGATACAAATTTAAAATTGACTTACATTACTATGTTTAGTGCTATTTATACTAATTTTATAAAATATCTGATCGAGTTGTTTGTTGTTGTTTTTCTCTTCGTCTGCTGGCTGACCAATTTGTTTTTTTCTTCTTTTTTTGTTGGCTGATAAAGTTGTTTCTTGTCCTTTGCTTGCTTCAAAAATGTTTTGGCTAGTTTTGTTTACCAGTTGATAAACATGTTTTGTTTAATGTTTGGTGATGTTGTTTTGATTTTGTTTTCCTTAACTCTCGTCTGTGTTAAGATGAAGTGACCTCATTTCCGAACATTTGAGCTTTGAGTCGGCGAAGTTCAGTTTTGTATATTTGGTTGAATAATCCTTCCCTTTTTGTTTCTTGATGTACTCGACGCTATTTGATTATTTTGACAGTAGCATAGATTATTAAGGTTAAGTTATTACAGCTAGAATTATCTACAATGTGACTTCCCCTAGGTATTCCTTTATAGGGATCATAAACTTGTACACCATATTTTGGGGATATTTGAAAATTTATAATCCGAGTTAGAAGTTAATGTTTTCAGTACTTCTAACTGTTCACCTTGAACATCGTTATTATCTATGTATAATATATTTTACTATCTAAATTAATACTTTGATTAAATTGTATGAGGTTGTATGAGTACATAGAACTGCTTGAGTCCTGTCTTAATTTCTATGAGATGGTCGTGGTCAGGAGTACCAGTGATAAACTGGTGGAGTCTATGGTTGGAAGGTATAGCTGTCTCGATTTTACTGAATAAAATTGTTTCTCCCTTGTTTTCCTCAGTGCTGTATTTAGATTTCATGGTATTTTCGTATGGAGCTAGGACAATTGGAGGGTTTGCTACGTGGTAAAGATACGTAGAGAGATAAACTGCATCAGTCTCTGTTAATACATACTCTTTGTCTAAAAGATCTGTAATTAAGTCAAAAAAGGATGCGGCAAAAAAAAATATATATAAATATATAAGGAATAATCATGCGGTGGATCTCATTGTGTGGTTTGTTTGCGGATACTGTCTTTGTGAATAATTTTCCCTTTCTCTGTAAGAATCGTGTTCCCGTGATCTTCTTTGACTTTTTGCTTGTTAAAGCTTTTAGCAATTTTATGTCGATATCACTAATCTTATACTCTATGTGATGGTTTTTCGTTCTTTTTTGTGGTATTGGAGTAACTTCTCCTGCTTATTCTGAAGAATTTCTTTAATCTCAGGATACTTTTCGTGATTAAAAAAAAACGACCTCAGGATTGAGTCCTGTAGACGAGTTGATAGTTTAATTTTATTGTCGAATGGCGTTGAAAAGCTCTTCACAAGGAGCTGTACTATTTTCACTAGCTAAACTTGTACCGATTTCTATTAAAGTACTATGCAACCGTTCTACTTGAACGTAGGTTGTCGTATGGCTTAATGGTGTAGCAGTGTGCTATATTTGTAGTCGAGTATAACACATGGGATGGAAAGTCAGAGCCGTTTTATAGTAAAACACATTTTTGCAAAATTCAACTTTATTTATCAATATAGTTGCCTTCGATACGGGCGATACACTGATTGAAACGATTTTTCAATCTTTCGATACCAGTTCTATAGTACGATTTCGGCTTAGCTTTAAAATAGGCCTCTGATTACTTCTTCATCGGTCTTAAATCTCTTTCCGGCAAGCATTCTTTTGAGGTCTGCGAACAGTAAATAGTCGCCAGGGACCAAATCTGGAGAATACGGTGGGTGGGGAAGCAGTTCGTAGCCGAATTCATTCAATTTTGCCATCGTTTTCATCGACTTGTGACACGGTGCATTGTCTTGATGAAACAGCACTTTTTTTTCTTCAAATGAGGCCGTTTTTCTGCGATTTCGTAGTTCAAACGCTCCAACAATGCAATGTAATAGTCGCTGTTTATAGTCTGCCTCTTTTGGAGATAGTCGATGACAATTATTCCATGTGTATCCCAAAATACGAATGCCATAACCTTGCCAGCCGACTATATATCAAACACGCTCCTTTGATATCTTCAGAGCCTCAGCTATCTCGATCAACTTCACTTTACGGTAATTCGTAATCATTTTGTGGGATTTTTTAATGTTTTCACCTGAAACAGCCTCTTTTGGACGTCCACTGTGTGCATCATCTTCGGTGCTTGTATGACCACTTTTAAATTTTTCAATCCACTTGCGAATGGTTCGTTCGGCTGGTGCAGAGTCCGGGTAACACTTATCAAGCCATTTCTTTGCATCGGTTGCATTTTGTCACATCAAAAAGCAATGATAAATCAACACACGAAATTGCTTTGAATCCATTTTTTTCACAATAACAAAAGTTGCTTCACTCACAACGCTATATCTCGAGAACTAATCGTCCGACAGCTGTCAAATTTACACACGTATGTTTTGAAGGTTAGTACTAACTGAAAATGGGTGGATGAATTTAATTTAATGATCTTAATTCCTTCAAAGTCTTTGGGAATGCATACTATTTTCTACTTTGGATCTTTTTCGGGTCAACATCACTCGGTTATGTTTAACTATGTGGCCGAGGTACTCAACAGAGTACCTACCATATTGGCTTAATGTAGTGCGTTGATTATAATTTGAATGTGCTATATATGTTCTTCGAAAGTAGAAGAAAATATCAGCACGTCGTCTATATAGACGTAAGCGAATTCACCAATATATTCCCATCGTCTATGCATCGTTAAAAGATTGAGGGAGCTTTCTTCAGTCTAAACGGCATCCTAACAAACTCATACTTTGCGCCTTTGACTGCAAAAGCGGTTTTATTACGGTAATATTACGGACTCTTACTTGGCTTAAGGATTCCATTATCTAAAAGTTTCTCTATTTCTTTGTTTACAAAGTCATGATCTGCTATAGGGTAAGGGTACTGCCTTGTCCAAATAGGATCTTCTGTTTCCGTCCTAATTGTAACCTGGATAGTTGTTGTGAAAGGTAAAGTAAAATAGTAAAGTACTGATGACTATTGATTATATAATTAGTTCACTGTTCATTTTTTTTCAGCTACTTTTTTCTGATACTTTAAACTGACTAATCTGGGGCTTTGTTCGCCTAAAATCATGTCAAATGCTTTAGTTCCTTAATTTCAAAATAAACTAAATTATGTCCTAATATAGTTATCACTTTTTTTAGATTTTGTTATAGACAACCCATGTAAAGTTTTTGTTTTAGAAGGCTTAATGGGTGTAGATTTACCGATATTACACTTGTAGCTGATATAATTATTAGCAGATCCTGTGTCCACTAATATTGTTACGGGTGTGCCTGTTTTTACGCTTCTGGCTTTTTGCTTTTTTGATGAGAAGCATTAGCATTTACTCCTTTCGTCGTTTAAGTATAGCTTCGCGACGCTGATTAGCTTATCACGCCTTACGCCCTCTGGTAGTTGTGGGGCTAGCAATTGCGGCTCTTCTTTCCCTTTCGGCTCTTTCCAGTTCGACTTGCACCCTTCTTATGAGGGAGCAGGTCTCTTACCAGACGTTCTCAGATCCCGTCATAAAACTTATTATAAGCTGCGGGCTAGGTAGGTTAGCAGCACACTCTGCGAACCGCCTGCACTGGAATATCACATGTTCCACATCTTCTTCTTGGTCTGGAAAATCAGGACAGTAAGGTGAGCTATCATGACCAAATCTGTGGGGATACTTTCTGCAGCCACCATGTCCGGACAGAAACTGCGTGAGATTATAATTGCAGTCTCCTCTTGTTCTGTATATTCAGTGCTCGATGATGAGTATCGACCTATCATCTGTCTTTTACGGTGTTGTCCCATCTCGCCTGCCACAATGCCATAGATGTTGCCCTTTCTTCCTGCTTGACACGTCTTGTAAAATTGACTTCTTGGCAATCTATTCTGCGCCTTTGTTACACCCTTCGCATTTCGCTAACTAGAATTCTATGGGGACCATTCCTGCTATCACAAAAGCGTTTGGAATTCGCTTATTGCTCTTATTGCGCAGAGCCTATATGTTCTTGACAGTGCTCTTTTATTTTCCTCCGTTGCTAGGGCACCAGCCCAAACCGAGGCTCCATATAGCAGGACAGAGCTCACCATTCTGGAAAGCGAGATTCTGCAGGTAGGTCCGGGCCCTCCAATATTTGGTAGCATCCGTCCAATAGCTGCCTGCAATAAAGATGCTTCAACGTGCGCTTTAAAACGAAACCTGTTGTCAAGCATAACTCCTAGGTACTTCAATGTATTCTTGGATCTGATGGTTTGGTTCCCTACAGAGAATTTCACGTACCCTACCGTTTTTCGGCTTGTAATTATAATAGCCTCGGTCTTGTGGTCAGCTAGTTCTAAGATAGCCGACACCAACCACCCCTTTATTATTTTGATTGTCTTTTTTGTGGCGTTTTTAACATCATAGATATGTTTTGCCACTGTAACGACGGCGATGTACATGATCGTACAGGCCCAAGAACCGAACCTTTCGGTACTCCTGCGGTTACATTATAATATGTTATGCCACTGTCAGTCTGGTATTTCAACTTCCTGTTCCTGAAGTAGTCCATTTCCATAAGGTAGTGTTGCGTGTTCATTCTCGACAGTGACCTCCTGATAAATGTCCAGTCCGCCGAATTAACTGCATTTTTGACATCGAGCGTGACTACGGCGCAGTACTCTTTTTCGCCCCATCGCCACCTTTTTCCTTGTATAGCTTTGGCAGCTGTATCTACTGCCGCTTTAATTGCATCAACGGTTGAGCTCGATTTTCTGAAGTCATACTGATGGTTTGACAGAGCTCTGTTTTCTTCAACCACCGCTAATAGTCTGTTGTAAATAATACTTTCCAGGACCTTCCTAAGTGTATGTTATTTACCATACAAGACATATTGGGCGATATGACGAAGGTTCTCCGGGTGTCTTGTTTCCCTTTGATAGTAGAACCAAGTGTTGGAGTTTCGTTCTTATGAAAATGTCCGATGTGTTTGAGGGAGTGATTGTATTTATGTACGTGTGTGTAGTGTATGGATGTTCGTTTTGGCGGTGTTCTGTAAGCAAGCGTTAACGTTTGTGTCGCATATTTATGCCTGTCTTATTTGTATTTTTTTATTTTTGTGAGGTGGAGGGATGTTGTCCTCTAGCATTTGATGCGCCCTTTTGTGCGTTTTCCTCGTTTCTTCTCTTTTCTTGACATTGGCATCTTAGCTCTTGGCACATTTTCCATTTATTCTAACACGGTTCTAACATATGACATACTAAGTTCTCGGGAGTTGGTGCTTCTTCCAGTATTCCCCGAAGAGTTTTTCTTTTTAACTGTAATGTTAGGCAGTCGAAGAATATACGCTCCACGTCTTCAGGAATACCACTACAGAGAGCGGACTCATCGTTGTTAAAACTATGAAATCCATAAAACACTACTGACGTAACTACTTGAGCTAGAAGAACTCTCCTGCTATACCTGAGTCTTCATATATTCGGCACTATACGAATTGTATACTCGCAAAAATTTCCAACTTACATATTCCAGGTGTTTCTTAATAGACAATCTTGAATACATCATGACGCCAAGAGATCCAAGACTTGGATGCTATTTCATTTCCATCTACTGTGAGTACAATGGTTTCTTTCCGTTTTCTACCTATAATTAATACCGCTTCCGGTTTGTATTCATCTAGAATTGAAATTGCCCCAAATAGCGTATTGAGCATTAGCATTGCAGCATATGATAAAGTCCATCTGGTATGATAAGTCCCTGAAATCACAATATTTAAGGAGTTCTGCCACCGTCATCGGTGGTGACGGCTGTAACGAATTATGGAGAATACAAGCAAATGCAAAGACGAATTTGTGCAATTCTCCATGCGTTTCATAGCTTATATCTGCAGCAACTAAATCTTGGTTACAAAATTGCACCAGTTTAGATGGTGAGAGTGAGTCCGTGACATAAAGACAAGCTTTCCGACCGCTGGTCATAAAGTGGTGCGAAACTCCTTAGACATCCGAAACCACAGATGCGTTTATTCCACACCTATGGTTTTTATAGAAATAGTATGCGTCCTGCTATACATACTTGCTTGACATCACGCAGGCAATTTTTCATTTATGCTGTCAAAATCTGGAATAGTCTTCCCAACTATGTGAGGTCTAAGGTTGAACACAGAAAATTTCTTAAGATTTGTTTTGAACACATTTCTAGTCTAAGCTGATATAGTTTTCCTTCATTTATTTATTTATTTTTTGTAAATACTCTTGGTTGTTCTTTTATTTCCTTCTTTCTTTTCTTTTTTTTTCTTAATTCCAATATTCTTTTAATTTTTTCTTATTATATTTTCCAACTTTTTATATTTTTCTTTATCTTATTTTAAGTTTATCTTAATATACAGCGTTTGCAAATAAGTAAATTAATCAATCAATCAACCCTATCCGCACTAATTTGGAAACAGGGTAGAAATTATCCCTTCCATGGTGCAGATAGGGACTTGACTTAAGTCTAAGTCCAAGCAATAGCTACTATTATAAGGTTGAAGTCCGCCAAGTCTGAATTCTGGCTTGAATAAAAAATTAATTATTCAATGACAAAAACCCCATTTGACACGGGTTAATATTAAGATAGAGATTTTAAACTTGGAGAATGTTGTTTAAAAAATTGTTAAAATAAGCACCAGCCTCCTTGGGAATGAAAAAATTAGTCCCCTTTTAGTTTGATACACTTATTCTTTCGATTTTCCAACTTCTTGATCCCGTCCGAAAAGTAATTTTCCGGAAGGTCTGCAAAATACTCCTCCGTGACGTCGATGATTTCCTCGTGTGAGCTGAATTTTTTTATTGATGAGCCATCTTTTGAGGTTTGGGAAGAGATAATAGTCTGATTGGAGCAATTGGAGTCGTAAGTCATTGATTTTAGTCATGGTTGCAATGCTCTTGTACGCCGGTGCATTGTCTTGCAAAAACAAAATTTTTTTTCGCTTCGTGTGAGGCCGTTTTGCAGCGATTTCGGACTTCAATCGCTTCAATAATACACAGTAATACTCGCTGTTGATAGTTTTTCCTTTTTCGAGGTAGTCCACGAATAGTACACCATGACAATTCCAGAAAACCGACGCCATAATCTTTCCGACCTATCGAGCCTCCCTCGGCCGCTTCGGAGCACTCGTGCAGGCTTCAGTCAATTGCAGGGCACTCATTCTGCTCTCTAGTGTTCAACAGTTACCAATCGGCGCCAAAAGTCCGACCGATTCCGCATCAGCAAGTCCAACACTCTTTCGAAGTGCTCTCGCCCTCGTGTTTTTGGTCAAGAGTGAATATAACGGCACTTAGCGGCAGGATAAATTTTTCATATGTAGAAATTGCCCTAAATATGGCGTGTGCGCTCAGTACTAATCTTTGTTGTACCTGCTACCTCGCACACCTTCACTTTCCGGTCAGCCAACACCATTTCATGTATTTTTTTTTTTTGACATTGTCCTCTGTAACCGCATCGGAGGGCCTGCCGCTGCGGACTTGATCGGTAGTGGAGTTGCGGCCACCACGAAACTTTCGAAACCAATATTTGACGGTGTAATCTGATGGAGCATTAGCCCCATAATATTTATCCAACTCTTTTGTTTCCTTCGCCGTTTTGCCTCTCAAAAAACATTGTTTTATGAGAGAGCGAAAATCGTTTTTGTCCATACTCAACATAATGCCTAACACGTCAACAACAATCAGCTGTCAAAACAAAACTGAAGACAGTATCGCACTGAAATTTGGCATGTCTGCCTAAATATGAACGGAATTCAAGGCACCATAACCGTTTTTGCAGTAGCAGCGCATTCTGGCGGTCAATGAGGTTACTTTTCACTCCACCTAGTAAACACCCATGGATGTTTAGATCAGAATAAGAACTTACATTTAAATGTACACTCATTTAGAAGAAAAAAAATTGAGTAGTGCCAAAAAACTAAAATGTTTTTTTTTTTTCTGAAGGCCATACTAGTATGTAGAACTCTCATTGGTAAGTTGTTCATTGCATTGGTCTTCGGTTACGGGTAGGATTCAATTTTGTGGAAGGTTAAATAAAACATTTAATTTCTACGGTTCAAAATAGCGAATTTAAATGATGATGAGAATTTTACGACAAATCAAATTATATATAAATCATTTGAATATTTTCGGTCTTTGGAACTACATATAACTTGATAAAGCATCTAAACCTACTTAGAATACACGAAAAATGATGGATACCACTCATGCCCCATGCAGAATATCAAGCATATTTGGATCGCAGGTAGTAACCGAACCTCTCAGATATTTGACTGTAAAATGTTCATTAATATCCGCTCGGTAGTTTTCGTGTGATACGCGCGCAGGCACGATTATCGTTACCATTTTATTATATGTATGTATATATGTATATATATAAAAGGCAAAGGAAATAGTTTCATATAATATTATTGTATGTACATATATCCTGGTGGTATTCAGAATGATTGAAATAATCTAATTTCTCAATTAACATAAATTGATGCAAATACTATAGAGATTGTTCAAAATCGTGTATATGGTATACAAAATTAATATCTTCAGCAAAACAAATGATTTCAAAAGAACAGAATCCATAGATAGATTTAATACTTATTATCATCATCAACCTAGTTTTCAATGATTTTTGTTTTGGCACTGTGACAACGAGCTTGAATATAATTATTTTATGCTCGTTTTCAATAGAAGAAAAAATAAGTTGTACATTGTGGCATAGCTTGGCAAATCTCATAATGTCAACTAAGTTTGAGTTGATACTGTCTTTTTGTTATTTCAATAATTACGTTTTTTTATGACAATAGATGTGGTCTATTAAAAAAAAATGTGAATGTTTTGTAATAAATTAGTTAAAAAAGTTAAAAAAATCTGATTATCAAAAAATTGAACGGAAGGGGGGCGGGTCTATTTTCACTACCTCTCAAGGTATAACCCGTAAGTTAAATATCTTAGAATTATAGTTAGGTACTCCAAATACTATAGCTCTTGAACTATTACGCTCCTGGATATATCTATTAATAAGGTGAGCATTTTGGAAAAAAAATCAGACATTTTCACACAACCAAAAGTATATGACGCTACAACAAGATCCCTAATTTGTTAAACCATATGTCTAAGTTTGATTCATGACGTTTTGGATATGTCAAAATCGACCAGCACTTACTGCTGGAGCCATTTTTTTTTTACGCGCATTTAAGTATTTCGAATTGCAGATTAACATTGCACAAATTACACATGTTTCTCGTCTTTTTCAGATGTACTAATTCCTTCTTAAAACTATTTCAGATCAGAAATATTGTATCTGTAAAGCACTTGTAAACTTTTTGTTTCATGGTTCCTTACGAGTACAGGAGAGCAATGTTAGCAGTTGCTTTTTTGGTGTGGGTTGAAAAGTAAAAAAGGTAATTAGAGCACTGAAAATGTGTTGTAACTTTGTTTCAGCTAGCTTGTAATAGATATATTTATATGGCCAACAAATTGATAAATTGATCTTTAAAAAAAGTATTCAATAAATTCAATTTGTGAGATTGGAGTACCAAAGAAAAAATATTAATTGCAATAATAAAATATAAATGTAAGTGTTATATAGTCAATTTATAAATATCCATGAAATTAATCCAAAAACCGGTTCCTTTCAGTATAACGAAAAAATCTTCCAAGATACATTTGACCGTAGAAATTGCTTACATTGTTTATAGATGATTGTAATAAATATTGGGTAAAAGTCAAAAAAAATGATGATTGGATTCTTTGTAGGTGCTTTATGTACACAGTCTAACACTTTTTGGGACATAAAAGTGGTTGTTATTCTTCAACAATAGTTCAGAATCTAAAGTGTCATATTTTAGTTATCGTCTATACTTCAAAATACGACTTTTTCGGTGTCAGTAGAAGGCCAAATAAACGAAAATTAAACGAATTACGCTGAGTTTTGAGAAAAATCATACTCTCTTGGATACTGAGAACAGTCGGTCTCCATGCCTTAATCATCAAAATCTAATTGTGTCAATTCGCTAAAGTTCACAGCAGCTAGAGTTGTCTTATGCAAGTTTGTAAAGAATTTTAACGATTGATTTGAAATTTAATCTGTATAAAATCAAATTAACCTAACATCTAAATCCAACGGATCTCGAAGCATTTCATCGTTTTCATTTCTCAATTTTTCTTATTTTTGATCTTAAGTGATGGAGTGCATTTTCAACTTGATTATTATGTTTACAACGAAACTGCCGATACTGGAGTGAAGTAAATCAAATTGAAATTAAACAAGTGATCCAATATTCTGAGAAAGTCACAGTTTGATACGATTTTTGATGAGGTTGTTTGCTAATACTATAAGTCGCTATTGTTAAATATGTTCTCCAGCGTACAATATTGGAAAGTTTTTTACGGTCCGAATCGGTTGGATTGAATTCTGAAACCATATATAGTAATTTCGTAAAATAGACCAGTGAGTTGGCCTGCAAGATCGTGTGATCTGACAAATTGTGACATCTCTCTTTGGGATTTTCTGAAAGATCGAGTTATAACATATTCTGGTTACACAAGAAATGTGCCAAACTGTAACCAGAATTTCAATTTCAATCATCGGTTGACTGATGTAAAGTAGGTATACGAGTATGTGTACATATGTTTGAGTATTCGTTTCACGTATAATTGGATGGAATCAAACTTCCAAAGTTAATAAACAGTAAAGCTTGTACCATTCCAAATATGTGTAATTTTTCTATTTAAAATGCGTACATTTTTCGTGAACATAAAATAGAAAAAGCTTTTAATTGTGGCATTTAATTAATGTTAAATATAATTTTTTGTAATATACCATAAAGGGTGTTATTTTAAGTGCTTCAGATTTTTTGTTTAAGTAAAACCCAAAAAAAAATTAACTTGATGACGATTTATTAAATTCATTTGAAATACTATTTCATGCCATTTAATAATTATTATGGACGTATGTCCACCATGACACCCTCGTACATAGCGCTTTCTAGAGGCCCAGTTTTCGACTTTTTCGAGCGAATGGAAGCTTATATCGCGTATTACTCGAACAACGTTTTGCCCCAAAGCATTGACCGTAACTTGTGCTTGGGTCTTAATTTCGAAGAAATAACAGTCATTGATGTCACCGGCGTACAATCCGCAACCGTACATTTTTCTGGATACAATGGCATCTGGTGAGCTTCTTAGGATATGACAGTTCTGCTTATAAACCTAGCCGTTTAGTCGGAACTGAATCATTATTGAAACAAATTTTAAGGTAAAAAACTAGGTCAATTTCAAGTTGATTTAAAGTACAAGCACTGAACACCCAAAGCCTTGAGACCAAAATCTTTCTGCAGAACTTTCCAGATAATGGATAGATAAAGACCAAAAGAGAACCAAGCTGACGGTCTCCACCGATGACGAATCAAAAAGATATCCTTTACCATCTGTGGATGAAGATGAGATTTTGGGCACATTTTCAGAATCAGAGGATTTAAATGACACTGTGGTGGAGACTTCTCAGGCTGATTGTAGCTGTGATGCTACTTTTTTTTCCAGATTACCCTCCATCACTCCACAAAAGCCTTGGCCGCACTGGTTCTGCGTCTATACAAAAACGTAGAAAACATCATCTTATTCCAGGAACCATGGAAAACACAGTTATTGGACTTCGGACACCTAAATACGTTCCGTTCTGGACAAAAGTCAATGGTAACATCAGAACTTGTATATAAGTGAAACTTAACCTTAAAATACTCATTTTCTTTTATAATCCCGCTCGCGCACCAAGGGGATATGAATACCCTTTTACTGGTTTTCTCCAGGGCGCGGGTGGGTGGTGTAGTAATTTGAAACTCAGGTGTATTAGGTTTTGATATTTTTCCCAGAGGTGGTTGTCAAACTGGACGGGACGAGCAAGTGCATCCTCAACCAGTAGGTCTCAGTACGTGCTAGTTGTTAGTTCGTTACATTTAGTATAGCCAGCAAATACTCCAACATCAGTGTTATGCCTTCATGTCAGAGTTGACGCCGACGGGATTCTCATATAACTACATGCAAATTCTACGAAAATATTTTTTTAGAGAATTGCCTCGCACGGGACTCGAATTCGCGACCCTCTGCTTGAGAAGTGTATGCATATAACACTACACCACGCCCACCCCGTGGCGACCTCGCAATAACCTTTGCTAGACTGTCAAAAGTACCCACTGGCTGGCATCGGCAATTTAGAAAGGGTGGTCTTTGAAGCTGGAAGGCAGAAAACTAACCTTATCATCGGGTGCGATGCTAACGTACATCACACGGTATGGGGCAGTACCGAAACGGTGAGTTTCGTAAGTACTACCCTCGTATCTCCGACAACATCAGTCAAGTGATAATGAACTGGATGGTATTTGTGTGGGTGCTTTCGAGTAGACCCTAAAATAGGCGCTGGTTAGGAAATTTTCCTCGTGAGGATTTAGATTAAAGGTCTTTATTAAATAGAATAGAGCTCGACGTCCTACCTCGTGGAGGGTGATAAATAGAAGAGAACAATTTTGGTTAGTTGAAATAGGAAATAAGTGGCTGATAGTGGGCTTTGAATTGTATAAAGCAGTGACCTCTTACATAAAACGTTAGACCTATTTGAAACTTATCCACTTAAATTGAACTAAAGAATTAAGTACTTTTCACATGAACATTGGCGGCCGTCTTGCAGCAGCCTTTGCAAAAGTGAAAGTTACGTATACTATTACAAGGATACTGTCTTAAATCTAAAAGATGTTATTTTAAGATACATTATAATTTCAAAAAATTAAACTTCGTTTATTCTTGGAGGGAATGCACTCACTCCATTTGGAAAGGATAAATCAATAAATCAATTATTCATAAGTAGAAACGAATACAAAGGAACATTGTGCACGTACAAAATAAATAAAATTCGATTGCATAAGTTTTTAAAATAATGTACAAAAAGATAGTTTTCAAATTCGGGATATGCTTTCTTAATAAGTGCCAATAAAAATTCTTTAACCTTAAATGAAATGATAAACGAATTCATTCTTAAATGCAATTAGGTATATGAAAAAGCTAGAGCTACATACGAGGGTTAAACTCGGATAAATTGAATTTTAAAATTCCAGTAACACACATAGGTCTAGTTAGCATACCAAATTGAGTTTTGATATCTGCAACGCATATTTTGCGGCCAAAACTTGGATATACTTTTACTAAGCGTCAGATGCGCCATTCATTTGGAGGCAGTCCTCTCAAATTACTACGAGATCATTGATATCAACATCTCTTTGGGGATTTTGTCATTTATAAATTTTATGTATTTCACAGAGATACTCTCGTTTTCACCCGGTTGGTGGAGTAACTTTACTTTCTCTTATCGTCGATTGCAGCTCATTGACTTTTTAGATATGTCAGATTCAGGGGGAGCCAGAAGCGGACCACCGCGAAGAAAATAAAGCAAGCCTCAATTTTTGACAAAAGAGTCGTAAACTCCTCGAATGTAAACTTGTGGTCTCCTGCAAGCTTGCGGAAATGGGGTGCTCCGGGTGGAATGAATTTCCGCTGCAGGTTACGATCTTTATACCTTACTGCAACCTCTGAGGAAAACTGTTGAAGGAAGACTTTAAATTCTTTAAGAATGATTTAACTTGCCCCCACCAAATTACTACGTCTGACAATAAAGCTGTTCAATGTAGCGATGAATGATTCAGTCGTGAGATCGCTAGTCGACTCAAGGTGTAACGCTCTGTTAGCAAAATACACGAGAACACAGACATATCCTTTCGATACTCTACAACCTCTCCCAACGAAATTGTTTATAACAATTATAGAGAGATTACAGTTCTTTCAACCGGTAGAGCTACTATTAATTGAGTTTTGAGTTGTTTGTTATGGATAGTACAAGTTTTATATAAGCGAATGTGTTTCTTGACTATAGTAGTTTTGATTCGCAGGTTCCAGAATTCATAGCTGGTTACCACCGTGTATTGAAAGTGAATGACAAAACTTGACAAGGAGTGAGGCGATATAAGAGTTATAGGGTAATATAATATTAAACCTTTCACCATATGAAAGCGTAGAATCAGGTAATCTTCCGTTGAACCGTATTATTCCCATCAGAATCGGTCAGTCGATAAAGATTAAGAAGGCAACTTTTCTTAGATGTATGCATATCTTGCCGTAATAATATGTATTCATGGAATGGAAATGGAAATGAGTAATGGAAACTTTGGTTGCTTCTTAAAATAAATAATTTTGTTTCTGATATTTCCTTTGCGAAATGGATATTGATACTTACGAAAAATCACTTTTGTATTGAGAATGGGTTTGGCGAATATAACGTAATGCGTAACAAATCACACGAAGCATTTTTGACCAAAGAGAAAATCTCTCAATTAAGCTTTTAATGTTGGGAACGACCATAGTAACGTTGACTTTAATCGGTCTTTGTTCTAACTTCGGTGGTGCCTTATATGTAGATTCTGGTCAAGTAGATGAAGGTCCATTCCACCATAAATGGTTGCATTGAAGGTTAAGTGGAATTACTCCTCTGATTGCTAAGTCAGCAGGATTATATGGCGAAAGGACATGGCGCCGTTATGATTTTAGGAAATGTGTTTTAATTTTAAGCACACAATTCGCAAAAAATGTTTTCCACGTATATGGAGGCTTGCTTAACCATGCTAAGACGATTGTGCTGTCAGTCCAAAGAAACTATTCATAATTTGTAATTTTTAAATGTGTTAAGGTATGGAAAATTACATTAGTTTGTCAAGAGAGCAGCTCCACAAAGCTCAAGTTTTGGCAAAGTTACTTGCTTGACTGGTGCTACCTTACTCTTGGAACATAGTAGATACAAGGACCAAGTATATGTTGACGACTGCCAGGCACCTGAAATCGCAATTGGTATGGTGCAATCGGAGTGCTCACCACCCCGATTAAAGTTAAGGTAGGTTAAGTAGATTAGGTAGGTTAAGTAGAATAGGGACATAGTTTTAAGTTTTATAAACAATTTTAAAGATACGGTATCTAAGTTTTTCGAAAACCTTTTCTTAGAAATTTCATATATTGTAATACTGATAGATAAGATTAATTGTAAGATAGTTTTTTAAGGCCGAAAGGTAAACTTTGAATAAGATGGTAAAGTTTAGAGTGCTCGGTAAGAGCCAGTAAGCTAGAATAAGTAACTATCATTGTTAAATTAGATTTAAGCATTTTGATCTAGAATGTAAGTAATAATGAAAGAATCAATAAAAATGAATTTAAAAGTAAAGTAAGGACCAAGTATCCGGACCTTGCTGAATACGTAGGTATAAGGCGGCAGCACAAGCATGCTCAGAAGCACTGCGAAACCCATGCACATGGATCGAGCTATAGGGAGTACATTCAACCCACCGAAGAACTCGAATAAATATATTGGAAATTGGTTAGTGCAGCAAAGTACGTTGTTCAGTGCTGACTCGTAAGGGGCTTGAGTGGCATGTCCAAGACGTCCCATCCGGCCAAACTTCCTGCTAAATATGATGTTCATTTTCGTAATGAAAAACCTATGGAGTTCAATAATGACACCAACTCCATTTTCGACTTTAAACACGATTCATCGACTTTCGAAAAGGGGATTCGTTGAAATGATGTATGATCAGGATGTACCCAGATCTGCCGATATATCTTTTCAATATCGGCCCTAAAGACGTATCGATAGAATCGCCATCGTAGGATCTGTTTCATGAGGACAGATTGAAGCACTGGTCCAACATGGAGAATATCGTTGAGGCTTACACTGTTACTAATAGAGTTCGTGTGAATACAACTATGATCTTAGTGGTAAGGCTTTCTGGTTTAACCACAGTTTGATTACGCAAATAATAGAATGACTTGTCCGCCTTATCGCAAGTTTCAGGTGATTGAACAGCAATAAAGATCGACGTTTTTACGCGAAAATTGTTGTAAAGCGATCGCTCGAGAATCATCCCAAATGCAAGTAAAATATTTGAAGAGAAGACGTATATTATAGCGATCATATACTAGTTGGAGCGAAAAGTTATGCAAAAAAAGGTTATGGTGCCTTAAAGTCCGTTCATATTTAGGCAGACATGATTAGTACTGAGCGCACACGCCATATTTTGGGCAATGTTCTGCATATGAAAAAGTTATCCTGCCGCTGGCTGCCGCGCATACTCACTCTTGACCATAAACACGAACGCGAGAGCACTTCGAAAGATTGTTTGGATTTGCCGGAACAGAATGAGTGCCCGGCAATGGACTGAAGACGGCACGAGTGCTCCGAAGTGGCCGAGGGGTCGGAAAGGTTATGGCACCGGTTTTCTGGGATTGTCATAGCATACTCTTCGTGGACTACTTTGAAAAAGGAAAAACAATCAGCAGCGAGTATTACTATGCAATATTGGAGCGATTGAAGGCCGAAATCGCTGCAAAACGGCCTCACATGAAGCGAAAAAATTTTTTTTTATTGCAAGACAATGCACCGGCGCACAAGAGCTTCGCAACCATGGCTAAAATCAATAACTTACGGCTCCAATTGCTGTCACATCCACCGTATTCGCCCGATTTGGCTCCCTCGGACTATTATTTTTTCCAAACCTTAATAGATGGCTCATCAATAAAAAAATTCAACTCACGCGAGGACATCATCGACGCCACGGAGGAGTATTTTGGCGACCTTCGGAAAATTACTTTTCGGACGGAATCAAGTCGTTGAAAAATCGCTAGAATAAGTGTATCAAACTTAAAGGGAACTATATTGAATAAAATAAAAAAAAAACATTAAAAAATTTTTTTTTTTTTTTTCATTCCCAAGGAGGTTTTTTTTTTTTATCCCACCTAGTATGTCCCGAGTTGTGTCTGAATAAAGTTTTTAGCAGAATTCTTCTTCTTTGCTAAATGATTTGTGTTCTGGGGTCTCTTCAAGTTTCCCGAATTTAAAAACTTGTTGGTCTAGCGGAGTTTCAGAAAAATATGATAGGATTGTATGTAAGTTTTGAACATTTCTTTGGGGTAAAGGACCAGATAAGGTACACCCAAAGACAATCAATGAACCAAAAACTGTGGTTTTATGCCGTCAAGAATAATCGATGGATATAGTCGTATATCTGCTCCAATTATAAAATCAATATTGAAGCTTTGGTAAAAAAAAAAAGGATCGGCGAGTTCAAGATCGAAATGTTCTGAAAGATCCTCGCGATTAATATTAAAGGATTGTAGATTGGTTGAAAAATTTGTGGATTTGATTTTTGATGAACTGGTTGGTGGGGCATTTGCACTGAATGAAGAAGTTTGATCAGCTTGTCCTTGAATGGGATTATGCAGAAGTGTGTGATGCCGTTGTCGAAACAGCTTGCATGTAAATTAATTTCGGGAATTGTTTGCTATATGGGTTGATGTAAGATTATTCAGACAATAACTAATCTGAGTTAACTTGCAATTCCCTATTGAGAATCGAAAGTTGCAAAAACTCCGAATAAGGCGCTTTGCACAAGGACCAACTGAATTATTAGATTTGGTGGGAAAAGCCCGATGATTTTGCTGATTTTGTCTTGACTGTTGAATGAATTTGGTCTTTGGTGATTTTGCATTTGAATTTCTGATATCGGACACCGATTCTAAGATTTGATAATGTTGGGTTAGAAACGAATTCATTTCTGTCCAGTGTGAAAGATTGAGTGGTTTTTTAATAGATTATTCCTAAATGGAGAATGTCTGTTCGGACAATGTTATGTGCTTCGTTTGTGGTTTTAGAACGTAAATGAAAAAATTTCTGCACAGCACACAACTTTGGGTGATTTATGTAGACAGCTGTAGATAAATCACGAAATGATGGCCTGGACAAATAATCATCTTCAAATGTTTCGGTGTCGCACGGGGGAACTTTGACACATCGAAAGATTTTTCGGCTTCAATTTTCACTACTGTATCATTTGTCTGAGGATTGGCTAATAATTCATCCTTTAAATCGGAATTTATTAATTTTAATTTTCCAATTGAATCGATGATTTCACTTAAACGCGTCACGAAAAGATTAGATGAGGAATTGTATTTATTGTTTATAGAATCTTGTTCAGAAGCAGATTCGGAAGCTTGTAAACAAAACGAATATGGCTTACCGATTTTTGACCATAACTCCTTTAACTGGGCTTTAGAAGACTGTAAAGAGGTTGTAGTTTTGTAAAGTTTCTTTAAGGAACTTTCGAAACTCAGTTAACTGATCGGTGGCACCTACAAACTCATCTAATCCGCTCATTATGCTAAGTAAAATGTTCTATTAGATGGACTTAATAACAAGAGCGAACCGAAAGAAATCTTGCAGGAGGAAAATCCCACTCCAACTCTGGACACACGTGTAAATGAAAACACTTATTCAGTTTAGGGGGACTTATATGCTTGCTCAAATATAATACTTTCAGAGACAACAAATTTTTTATTCCTAAATAGTAAATGTTTTGCACTTTTAAAAAAATTAATTTTAAGTACCTGTGTTACACTTCAGTTTGATGTCCTTCCACTGTGATGAGTTATAACAATAAACACTTTTTTTTGTAATATTGTACATAATATATGTACTATGTTAGGTGGGGTAAAAAGTAACCTCCTTGGGAATGAAAAAAATTTTTTTTTTTAAATGTTTTTTTTATTTTATTCAATGTAGTCCCCTTTTAGTTTGATACACTTATTCTAGCGATTTTCCAACTACTTGATCCCCTCCGAAAAGTAATTTTCCGGAAGGTCTGCAAAATACTCCTCCGTGTCATCGATGATGTCCTCGCGTGAGTTGAATTTTTTATTGATGAGCCATCTTTTGAAGAGATAATAGTCCGAGGGAGCCAAATCGGGCGAATACGGTGGATGCGACAGCAATTGGAGCCATAAGTCATTGACATTTATAAAATTGTCCTTTGTAACCGCATCGGATGGCCAGCCGCCGCGGACTTGATCGGTATTGGAGTTGCGGCCACCACGAAACTCTCGAAACCAATATTTGACGGTGTATTCTGACGGAGCATTAGCCCCATAATATTTATCCAACTTTTCTTTAGTTTCCTTTGCCGTTTTTGTCCATACTCAACATGATGCCAAACACGTCAACAACAATCAGCTGTCAAAACAAAACTAAAGACAGTATCGCACTGAAATTTGGCATATCTGCCTAAATATGAAAGGACTTCAAGACACCATAACCTTTTTTGTAGCAGATAGCAGCGCATTCTGGCGGTCAATGAGGTTACTTTTCACTCCACCTAGTATGCATTAAATCGGTTTTCTTCTTGTTCTCGATGCGTGGTGTGTCGCGGCGATGTGGAGACTGCAGGCTAAACTGGATGTCGGACTCTAGTATTAAGGACCAACGGTTCTTCTTGCTTCTAGTGAGAGAGAATTGATCATGCAGATTATTAAGGATGATAATGATAGTTGAATTGCAGGCGATTTTGTCTATGCTGAGGAGACAGTTGTCTCTAGTGGTTTACGTGGATGCCTGTTGTGTAAACTTAAGTCCACGGGATGGTTATACATCCATGGGAGCAAGGATACACCTTGCTACAAAAAAAATACCAAAGTAGTACTTGTGTTGGGGTCACAATTCCCACCCTTAGTATGGGTCGAAGCCGATCTAAAACCTTTTATTGATCTTTGAGTCACAACACCCAGCTTTTGCAACTTTTGCAATCTGGGCTTAAACCACAACCACCATAACGCTCCTACAATTGGATATATGATAATTGGACCTGCTGAGGAGACAATTAAAAAGGTGGAAATGATTCTCTTTTTTGGAAGCTGATGCATTAGAGGCATTAGATCGAAAAATGATCAAGGTCTTGTTGAAGAGAAAGGACTCATGGGGAGAGGAAATGGTTTTGAAAAATTTGGTATCGTCGGCGTAAAAGGAGACAGACGAGTGTTTGATGATCTTATCGAGATCATTTATGGTTAATATAAAAAAGTAGGACCGAGATGGCTGCCTTATGGAACTGCAGAGGCGGCCTCGAGTGAGACATTTGAGAGATTTAATCGAAGCCCTTATTAAAGTCTGTTGCAACTACATCGACTTCGTTACCATTCTCTAAGACAGAGAGGATGAAGGATACGAATTCGACGAGATTTGTGGTGGTTGACCTACCCTTTAGGAAGACATGTTGTCTATGAGAAATAAGTGATTTGCATTGGAAGCTTATAGCTTCAAACAAAATATTTTCAAAGAGTTTGGGTATATGGGAGAGTTTAGCGATGGGATGAAAGCTGGTTTTTTCATAACGGGAAAATTCTAATTGTGAAAGGAATAGACTAAAGAGATTAGAAAGGGCAAGAAAAAGAGAGGGAGATAGTTTTTTTTTTAAGAAATATG
The DNA here is from genome assembly GCA_907269105.1 of Volucella inanis. NCBI lineage: Eukaryota > Metazoa > Arthropoda > Insecta > Diptera > Syrphidae > Volucella > Volucella inanis. The sequence continues at coordinate 91,540,689 of OU026157.1, read as the reverse complement.
GCAGGGGCCATCTGGGCTGGATGTGAATTTGTCATTAAGTTGGTGTAACTTATGTTCATTATAAGACAGGTCCAGGGTGTGAGAAAGAAGTGAGCCGTTTTTTGTATTTTTTTGTATTTTTTTTTTTTAAGATTTTAGCACTCAAGTAGGTATGAATAATTTATAATGCCTCAGCGTGTGTTAAGAATTTAGGGAAAATGAGATAGAAAGAAAGATGTTTGAGTTAGTTGGATATATTGTTGACTTGGCGTAAACTTGAGTTTACTCAGCATTCCTTGGCTGAGTTGGCAATTAAAGCGTTTGGTTATCTTATGGTGCCCACTGTAGCTGAAGAAGCTTAAAGTCACCGAAAATAAGGATATCATCAATAGGGTCAGACAGGTCAATTAAATGGTCGACCGCATGGATAGCAAGTTGGCAGGTAGGTTAAGCTGGTAGGTTGTAGCAACATACTCGTTTGTAACAACATTGCAACAAAGTCGACTTTAGAGTATGAAGAAATGGAAATAGAAGAAGAGTCGAGGCTGATGCAGACGCCTCGACAGGGGGAATCATCATTTGGGCGGGTAGGATCGTCGTCACGAAAAACATTAAAAGTAGGGGATCAAAAGGCGTTAGTACGAGGGCTTTTGTGTAACGTGAGGAATTAGGGTATTAGAGGATTGGTGCGTAAGGGGTTTGTATCGGATAAGTATAGAGCGATGAATAAAATTTGGTAAGATGTTTGTTTTGAAGCTCCATTTAGGGTTGCTATTAGAACTTCACTTTTTGTTGGCATGCTTTTTTGTTACCTTTGCAAAGAAGTTGGAAAAGGGTCTTTAATTAAGCTTGTTATTAAAACTACTCTTATTTTTATAATTGTGGTAATGGTCAAGATGTGGGTTTTTTTGTTCCTAAGACCATTTTGTCCAGGTATAGTGGCCTTACCCGAGGAAGTCGAGAACAATTATGAATGTTTAGATGGAATATTTGCTTTTGAAGCTGCTGGGACTGTTGGAGTCAGCAGAGGAAATCATCTGGTATTCGCTAATAGTGATAGCATAATTTCGGTGAAAGAAATTACGCACTCAAGAAGCATCAGCATGTTGAAGGGCACCTTCAAAGTAGAATGCCATATGGTTTCCCTTTTCCAGTTTTTTATTCGGAGGGAGTCCACTAAGTTCCGAATTGTTTAGGCAGTTTAGTTTCCGTTGTTAGGGCGACAGAAGGACTAGTTGAAAATGATGGCATGTGAAACTCCGTGTCTATTAATTAGCTAGCTTCTAATTGAATTTGGCCAATCTCACTTTTTTACCGATTTCGGCAACGGTCAACCGAGTCGCTATCAGTTCCTCGCTGACATCAATCATTTTTAGGATCAGGTCACTGAGCGTAATATCTGATAAATGCGGGGTGGGATGTATTGGTTTGGAGAAGAATTGAAAAAGCAAGTCTAGTACGGAGAAGAGTAATAGAATCGTTTATGTAAGTACGTTGGATTTAAAGAGGCTGGCGAAATTTGCTTTGAGAAATGTTTTTAATCCATCAAAATAATATTTGATCACTTCACTCTCGTTGTCTTGATAACCTTGCTTTTTGGGCAGATTTTGTATCGCTGTCAGTTGCTTTTCGAGAGACCAATGCAGACTACTCATTCCTTGTTGTGGTCAACAATTGAGCACAGAACACTATCACAGCACTTTTCCATTGTTTGTTTACCATATTTAAGTATTTTTTTTTTGTTTCTGCAACAGGTGAAAAACAGAAAAAACTAGGTCAACGAACAACGAGGTGAAAAATACTGAATCGGCAGTATTACAATTATATTAGTACTTTTAATTTTTGTAAATTTTTGTTTTGTTTTTTGGGTCAACTGGCACAGGTTGCCAAAAGTAGGTCGACGAATAACGATGGAGAACTGAGAAAATATTTTCATTTTTTTTTTATAATACAGCGCGCGCACCAAGGGGATGTGTATACCCTTTTACTGGCTTTTTCTCCAGGGCGCGGGCGGGTGGTGTAGTAGTTTGAAACTCAGGTGTATTAGGTTTCGATATTTTTCCAAGACGTGGTTGTCAAACTGGACGGGACGAGCTAGTATATCCTCCTCAACCAGTGGGTCTTAAGTACATGCTAGTTGTTAGTTCGTTACATTTAGCCCAGCCAGCAACAACTCCAACATCAGTGTTATGCCTTCATGTCAGACTTTTTTCACATAATTGCCTGACACGGGATTCGAACCCGCGACCCTCTGCTTGGGGAGTCTATGCATATACCACTACACCACGGCTACCCCGTGTGTCCACAAGCACCTCAGACCTATTAGTTGATCATCCTTTGTTCTGAAAACTCTGCAGGAAGTGATTGACATCCATATACGTTATTAATTTTTGTCTACGGTTCAACATGTCCACTTTACAAGAAAGTCAATGGAAACGGCTCCATTTTTACTGACTAGCCATATCGAACGATCCCTATATTATAGAGCGTGCATCAGTGAACTCGTTTTTCGTTTGCTGTGCAGAAAAAAAAAAGAAAAAATAAATTAAAACCCCGCGCGCGTGTGAAAAAATGAAAAAAAAAAAAAAATTTTGCAGTGCATTAAAAAAAAAAAATAAATAAATAAAAATATCAAACAGTACCCGCACTATTGCTTGCACTCGGTCACTGCATTTACTGTATTTATCATACGGTATGCGCAGTGACTGAGTGTATGTAACAACCGATGGATAGCGGGTTGTACATGTGAATTTTGTTGGTGAACTGTTTCATATTGTTGTACGTCCACGTCTGTAAGTACAGACCGGCTGTTTTAGCACTTAGTAAAACACAGGTAGATCCCCGCATACACCTCTCAGATCACTCTGATCCGAAGCGGTCTCACCATTTACGTGCGTAGTGTTATAGTTTACCAAACTCCACCACTCCGTGTTCCAATCCGGAATTTACCTTCTTGTGGCTAAAATTCCATCTCCGTAAGCAAATTATCCACTACTGCTTTATTTACAGGAGCTCCAAACTGGATGGCAATTCAACCTTTAACGAATTCGATGCGTTATCTGACTCCATTCAAATCATTGTATCCCTGTATCCTAATACTAAATTCGTTTTTGCGGGGAAACACGGTATACCAATTCTGGGTGGCTTCGATATTCTGGACAGACAACACTTGTAGGACGGTGTGTTGTGATCTTCGCTGCGGAAAACAATTTTACGCAGCTTGTAAATGAGCCCACGCGAATACCAAACGTTGACAGTCATACCGCCAATACCCTGGACTTGTTTCTAACCTCTCACCGTGAGTAGTACAATGTTGATGTGCTCTCCCCTCTAGGCTCGTCGTGTCATAACAGCTCAGTTCTCGTACACCCACCACGCAGTTAGAAAAAAGGTTCCCGAAAGAACAGTATGGTAATATGAGAATGCGAATTGGAGCGGACTTATCAGCTTCTTTAGAAATTTTAACTGGTCTATATGTTTCCTCAATAACGACGTGGATGCCGCTGCTGATATGATCACAGACATTATTCTCTTTGGATTGAGATTCTTCTTCCTCATCGGGTAAAGAGAAAAAGCGTGGTACGAGTCGAGCTGTAAGATGCTGTCAGGGTTGGAGAAATGTTTTTTCGATCTTGCAAGACCAACCCGACAGAAGAAACCGAAAAAAGTTCAAACGAACCAGGAATGACTGCAAAATATTTCTTAAGCGTATGAAATTCTAATATGACCAAAAACTGAGCCAAATATTCTAAAAAAATCCTGTTCCTGTTCGGCCTCATCCGAATTTGCAATGAAATTCCAGCTATCAGGTCTTTGGACAAGGCCAGTCTATTTGCTGCACTCATTGCGGCTATCTCAACACCTCCAGATTGTGCTTTGTCCTCGCCTACATTTGAGTACATTGAATCTTCAATGGGACGAATCCACTTTCGCACTCGTGTAGTAGCAAGAGTACTTAAAGATCTTAATATACAATACATAAATCCACTGGTCCTTCTTCTTAATAGGTGTTTTCCTCGCTGGCAAAATAATTACGTAAGCTTTTTCATCAGTAGTAGTAGTAGTCTTTCCGGATATTCTTCCTATATACCTTTTGCACTTACGTCCCTTCTTCCAAGGTCATGGAAACGCTGATAAACCGTTAGATCATGAAATATCTCGAAACACGAAAACTTCTCAATGACCAACAGTACGGTTTTCGAAGCAACAAGTCCACTGGCGGTCTGCTGGCTTGTGTAACCAAAAAATGGAACCAAAACGTACGTCAATCTGGCGAAAGCAAGATAGTTGCACTTGATATTTCTAAGGCATTTGACAGAATTTGGCATCAGGCTCTTTTGTCGAAAATGCGTGCTTTTGAAATCGATGACTCTCTTCTTCAATGGATTAGAAGATAATTTTCGAAACATTCAATTCAAGTTGTCTTGGATGGTTTGAAGTCTGACATTCAAAAAGTAAATGCTGGTGTGCCCAAGTACTCCGTTCTGTCTCTAACATTCTTTTTAATTTATTTTCATTAATGATCTCTTGTCTGCTACTTCTAAATCAATTCGTTCCCAGACTTACTTCTCTGCTCTTAGGCTGTAGAACGGGAACGGCAGCGTATGTTAAGCATATTAAATCCGATATCAATAATTAGTTGGGGAACTATCAACAGAGTGGAATTTAATGCTTCCAAAACTCAATGCTATCTGCTATCATTAAAGCGAAATTTAAATACCCAACCATTATCCATGAACTGCATTTACATCGTCGAAACCGAAAAAGTTTTCATTTCCGGTATATGTGTCAGTGAAAACTAACGTTTTAATGACCACCTATTCGATGTCGTCAAAAATGCTGCATTCATCCGCCAAATATTGTAGTATAATGCCTACATCTAGTCAGTTACTTTTAAAACATCTCTGCACCTGCTAGATGCAGGTGCGATAAAACTCATCATTATTAACCTTGAACACCGACGTAATGTCTTCTGTCTCACTCTGTTTTATCACTATTTCCACCACCAGTTCTCCGTTGAAATCGCCAGTAGCATTTCGCCCCTTCACACCTTCAGCTGTAATACCCGTTCCGCTATGAATGCTCATAAGCATACCCTAAAGCCCACTTTCGGACGTACTCTAAAATATCATGATTCGTTCCTAAGCTGAACAATTCACTAATGGAATGCAGTGCCGAGCTCTACATTTCCTGGTCGTTATAAGTTTCAAACATTTCAAAACAAAGTATATCGGTACATCTCTTTTCTTCCTCGCTAAATTTCCTTCGCCCGCACTGGGTCGCGAAAATGGTCGCATTCCTGGACATAGAATATGCCTCTATCTATGCAACATATACATATAACCAGTCGGTTTTTCGTGTAATGTATTGGATTTTCTAATAACGACTTGACAACTTTTTTTAAAAAAAGAAGGCAAACCATTTGAGATATTTCAAAAACTTTGTTATTGGCTTGAAGTACAATTAAAACATTTATGAATGGAACTCGACTTCGTTCATATGACCATATGCGGGCACGTTTGCAGCGGTCGATTTTTTGGACCCAATTTTCAACGACTCGGCCACACATTTCGGCCGAAACGGCCGCTATTTCGCGTTCAATGTTAGCTCTGAGCTCTTCCAACGTCGTCGGCGTGTTGACATAAACCAATGACTTAACGTAGCCCCACAGAAAATAGTCAAGCGGCGTCAAATCGCACGAACGAGGTGGTCAATCGACTGGCCCATGTCTTGAGATAACACGCTCACCATACTTACTTTTCAATAAATCGATTGTAGCGTGTGCTGTGTGGCTTGTGGCACCATCCTGTTAAAACCACATGTCGTCCAAGTTCATATCTTCCAATTCGGGCCAAAAATAATAGGTGATCATGGCACGATAACGCTGACCATTCACAGTAACATGACGATCGTTATCGTCAACGAAAAAATATGGCCCAATAACGCCGCCGGCATGCAAACCGCACCAAACATTTTTTTTTTCTGGATGAAGTGGTGATTCATGAAGCACATGTGGGTTTTCACCCGACCAATAACGCATATTTTGCTTATTGACGAACCCATTGAGCCAAAAATGAGCTTCGTCGCTGAAGATGATTTTGCGATGAAATTCATCATCTTGGCGCATCTTCTCCAGAACCCAATCGGAGAACGTACGTCTTGATCTTGTATGGGTGTAAACCAAGATCCTTACGAAAAATACGCCATAATGTGGTCTAAACGATACCCAATTCTGGAGAACGCCGGGGAATTGACTGATTTGGATCGTCTGAATGGCAGCGATATTTTGACACTTCGAACATTTTTGCACAAAATGTTATTGCCTGTCTACTAGGGCGAGAATTACGACCGAAAATTGGAGTTAACGCTCTTAAAGTTGCAGTCACCGAATATCTGTAAAAAATTTTACCATAATAAAAATGTTGAGTTTACTGAATAAATTGGCAGTGACATTTTGATGATTAGTGAAAGAGTGCGTTCACAAATTTAATTCAAAGTTGTCAAGTCCCTATTGGAAAACCGTTTATTATTGCTAATACATTTGTAGCGATGTCGAATTGATATTTCAAATCTAAAAGCTCTGCGTTTTTGTTTGCCAGACTTGTTTTAATATGCGCGATCTGTTTATTTTGTATCTTATGATTTTACGGGTATATGAGTAGTCCTATTCTTGTTGATCTAACAAATCCATGTAAAGATAAAAAAATTAGTTTCCTTAACTGATAATAAATTTACACATACGTGACAAGAATTCATTTTGGTAACTTCAATATGTTTTAGCGAACGTAAGGAGTTTCATAGCCGCTGGTTTCAATAGCCCGTCACATATTTCGACCAATTCATTTTCAATACAAATAAAGTATTCCTAAAGTATTCTTTCGGCCCCGTAAGCAGCAAAAGACCAACAAAATCGTATATAGCTGTATTTTCCTTACATTTGTATTATAAATCGTGACCTTCAGTTTTTTGGTTTATTCAAAAGCATTTTCGAAATATTTATTGTAGCTGATCAAAATAAGTTAATAAGATCGAGACGAGAAGAGGAACCGATATTTACTACATATATTACTCCAAGAGCACCACCATTTGGAGGACTATGGGAAACAGCAGTCATGTTTTTCAAAGCAAACTGAAATACAATATAGCGTCCAAATTTCTTTTGAGTGAATTGGATTAAAAAGCTCTTCACAGAATAACAAAACTAAAGGCTACTACTGCGAATATTTTATTTTGGGTTTTGAATTGCCAATACGCTGAACACGTGGAAAAAAAAATAAATAAAAAGTAAAAGTTAAAGTAAAATGAAGAAGATCTCGTTCACTTAAAAGAACGAACTATAATGGATGGAACTTTATACATAATAAATTGGAATCAAGAGTCCCTCAAATTAAATCATGTGAATATAGGACATCCTATATCCTTTCCGGAAAGATATGCCCGCAAAACAAGTGGAGATGAAACAATATTATATATGATACAAGATTAAAGAAAACTGATTAGAAGATACATCATATTCAAATATCTCTTTGCTATTAGTAATTTTTAAGTGCCCGTCTTAAAAAATTAAATGTTCTGCGGAATACAGACAACACCTTACATAGCTGTGAACTTTCAACGATTGTTCTTCAAACAATCAAACTCTATTTTTCAACGAGGGTCCAGCAAGACGGCTGTCAAATTGATTTCTTAAAATCAGTCACCAGTATGCAAGAACATGTAGGTCTTTAAAGGATCGCATTGGGCATAGCTACATTTCCCAACTGTAATGTAAGGTAACATCGTAGGGCAAATTATGATTGAAGATTCTGGCATATTACAACTTCGAGGTAAATATATGGTACATACCATCATTTATATTTTGGGATTTGTTCTATTTAATAATTTGACAGCGGTAAAAAGTACGCGACGATCAATCGTACACTTGTTGACAATTCATTTGAAATAGAGTAAATAGACATCGTAAAATAACATAATAACGAAGGACTTCGTATCTATTTTAGTAATATTTTATGGGAATTAAATATTTTGGTGCCTAACTCGTCGCTAAATTCACCATCTTCTTATTTTTTCCCAAGTGACCTTTTTTGTTGCGTGCATCTTTAACATCTCTTTTAATATCTGCAAAGCCATAAATCTGAGGTGTTTAATTAGGCCGTACGCTAAAGTCGTCTTGGTCTTTTTTTTTTATGCAAAATGGCCTAGCATTGGAGGAAACATACGAATTTTATATACATAGGCTTGGCTAGCCAATGTTATTTAATTACTTTTCCGTATAAACGGGTTATGATCAAGAATGTTTGATTTTGTGGAACAACTTCTTTGTCTTATGTTACAACTTTGTTAATAGTCTGTCACGATAATAGAGTGCAAATTCCTAAATTTATGGTTTATTGTCTAAGAAAAGTACACACATAAGTAAAGTGAATTATTTATTACTGAATATTTTAAAAATAAGAATAATTACTTACTATACAATACATACTCGCATACATCCGTAACTTTATTTCATCCGCATTTTCCTGCAAATAAATTAATATTATTTTTTTTTAAACACAGTTCCTGTCGTTTGAATGCCATTGTACCCATTTGAAAATTTACGAATAAACATGAACATGTTTATTATTATTTTTTTAAAAAAAGTATATAATTTTTGTTGTGATATGTGGTTCTGTGACAATAATATTTAAGGCAAAGTGCGAGACGGTAGGTCTGCTTACAACAAATATTTTAGCGGAAGGTAAGACAATATTCATAAAACTAATCAAAGTAGTTAAATATAAGGTGTGATTCTTTTAAATCAATTTAACCCGCAGAGGATGGGTCTTTTCAGTGCTCAAAAGGTAGAGCGCCTATACGTGTCATAAATAACGGGTTTTGAAAAATCATTTTCAACGTGTTGCATATATTATCTCTGAATTTTTCCTAACCAGATGACATGAATCGTTAAAAAATTAAAAGAAATTGCTTCTTAAACTGCGGATATTGCTTACTACAATTTCATTCGTACAGTAGATAAAAATATGTTTGACTTGATAGTCGACGGTTAGGAACCGAATTGGAAGCAAGCAGATATTAGGCTCTATGGTATCAATTTATAATGTCAAGGTGTGTTATTTCTTAATTTAGCAGCTTGTGTTTTAGTTAACAATTGCATGACTTTCCTGATCAGAGATTGGATGTGAGATCATACTCTTTTCATATAATTTTTCTGGATCTCATCTATTAATTGTTGGAGCTAGTCGAGACAGTCTAAAGGATCATAAACGTTTTGCATTTTAAATACTGTACAAACCTAATGAACTTAATTGGAGTCAACTCAGGCCTAACATCTATTTTCAACTGTTGTAATAAAACTGAGATGTAATCAAAATTAGTTCACTACTATATTTTAGTTTAAGCAATGGCATTAAAAAAAAAAGAATTGAAACGCCAGATGTACGTAGGCCATGGCATATTTTACCAGAATGTAAAAAGGATGTACTAAGAACAGAAATGACAAGGAGATGTATACAAGCATGTAGATGGAAATGTAATAGAATAAAATTTAAGATGATTACTTCTTTACACATTTCATGGACGAATGCAGAAATAATTCTGTGATATGGCAGAATGAATCTTATCTGATTAGGCTAAACCATTGAATCAAATAGCAGATTTTAAGTTTGCAGGCTTAGGTGCAACTGATACATTGGTCTTTGGCAATAACTTGTATATCTGGCTGATGATAATTAATATTATCAATCAATTTTTCCATTTGAAAATATCTGGTGGCAACTTTATAGAAAAATGGCGGGAAATAAGCTATCTGTGTTAAACTTGTCTATGTACTTGTATATACTATGTTAACAGATTCTTATGGATTACTTAACCATAACGCTGGTTATATCTCTCAAAAAGTCTCCTACTTTTATTCATAAAATCAACATCTACTGAGAGACAATTATATTGTTCGGTTGGAGCCTGTCCCGGCAGACTAGAAAGATTCGAAACAAAGAATCGATAAAAAAAAACGCAATGATTGAATTTATGATTCTCGAATGGTTTTCTTTAATTTTTTTTTATTAAATTTATTTCTAATGTATTGGGTATATATTTTAATTCGTGCGTTTTTTTTTTCAAATTTTAAACGTTTATTTAATAGTATTATTCAAAGTATTGCCCATCTGAAGCTATGACTTTTTCTCATCTTTTTGACAATCTGTGGATCCCATCCCAAAAGAACTGCGCTGGCTTGACAGCCAAGAATGAATCAAGCCAATTTTTGATATTCTGCTCTGATGTGAACCGTATTTCAGTGACGGCGTTCTGCATCGACCGGAACAAATGGTAGTCAGAAGGGGCAAGGTCTGGGCTATAAGGCGGGTGGGGTAAGACTTCCCATCCACTGTTTTCCAAATAGTTCTTCACCGGAATAACAACGTGGAGCCGAGCGTTGTTGTCATGATGGAAAATTATTGCCTCGTGTCTGGTCGCATATTCCGGGCATTTTTCGGCTACTGCTCTCTTCAAACGGATTAATTGTGTTCGGTAGCGTTGTCCATTGATGGTTTTATCCGGTTTTAGCAGCTCATAATACAGCACACCCATCTGATCCCACCAAATACAGAGCATTACCTTCGCGCCATGGATATGCGGCTTTGCCGTTGATTTGCCTGGTTAGCCGGGTTTCACATATGATTTTTTGCGCTTGGGGTTGTCGTAATGGGTCCATTTTTCACCACCAGTAACAATCCGATGCAAAAATGACTTCTTTTTGTGGCGTTCCAGCAGCATTTCGGACATTTATAACCGCCTTTCGATGTCTCTCGACTTGAGTTCATGTGGAACCCAATCTCCTTGCTTTTGAATATATCCAGCTGCTTTTAAACGTTTTGAAATAGCTCCTTGAGTGACACCCAAAAATTCTGCGAGCTCTTCTTGTGTTTGTCAACAATCTTCATAGAGTGATGCTTCCAGTTCTTCATCTTCAAACTTTTTTGGCTTCCCAGGACGTTGTTATTATTTTTGTTGTTTACGCTTCAAATGAATGACATATAGTGAAATAACGTACAATGACAGTAGCTTTCCAACGCATGTTCTAATGGAATAATAACAATGGAATAATACAAGTTACGCCATCTCTTAGCAAACCGCACGAATAGATAGTTATAGACCCAATAATTAACACACTATAGTTTTTGTTCTCATTTTCAATCCTTTTCGATTTATGTCTTTCATTTATCCGCTGGTACTTCTTATGTCAGGAAATTGTTCTGCCCTCCAAACATCGGCTTTGCTTTCCGTTTCACATTCCCGTATCTTCTTCGATAAATCATGTACGTTACCACTTTATAAACATGGAAACTGGAAGTCTGCTGGTATAACCTTTATGAAAAATTTATTCTCTAAATAACCTATGTCTCTTCTATATTTCTGGACTCCGAAACACTAGTCCCTCCTTAGAACTCAGAGTTCCAACTGAGTCTATCTTGCCTAGGCTTACTGTGATAAGCGGTTGAAATTAACTAACTCCGACGGTCCAGATATGTAATCTTGTAAGCAAGATCAGGCAGCTTTATTTCTATTTTGGCTGGTCATTCCCAATCCAAACAAACAGAGTTTGTTTTAGGGTTTAAAGGTAAGTGCATTCGAATTAATGTCGTACTTGTGTTGCATGGCCCCTAATGTAAGCTTTAACCTATGTCTATGCATGGATATCAGCCAGTTTTTAAGTTCTTGCTAGTAGCTTGGTCTTGCACATCCGCTAAAGAAAAGAAAATTTGCGTGTAAATCACAACAATAACATAGCGATGTATGCTAAGTCAATTTATATACGCTATCTTCCACCACATATCTATTTTTCTCTTCGTTTGCGATGAATCCTTGGTATGAATTTTCAGAAATGGCAAACATTTGATATATCCCACCAACAACTGACATATTCTGCCAACAACATTTTTCCAAAATAAACTAAACTTTTTCTTCAACAGACGGACTGCAATTAAGCGTCAAAGATATATCTGTGCTACCAAGTTTGCATGATGAACTCTTAAGCGGAATTGGGTAATTTTTTTTTGTGACAATCGCTACATGCGAAAAAACACAGCTTATTGTGCAGTGTGAGACAACTAATCGGCAAAACAACGTTATTAATTAGTTGCTGAATGACCGCTTCTGTTGTGTGGTTAGGAACTGCAAAGCGTTAGGGCCATTTTGTGAAATAATCCATATCGACAACAATGTATCGATTACCGGTTTTATTGCTTGACCACATAGTTAAAAATTGTTATAAACACAAAAGGGACTAATCAAGTTATAGCTTAAAATAGCTTTTATCTTACTCTTTTAAGGATTATGGTTGTGCTGGATCCTCGGGTCAGAGTGAGTTTATTTTTCAGATAGTGATTCGAATTCACCGAAATAAATTTGTTTATGACATCGATTGTACCACTAAACTTTACGGTTTAAAACTGTGGAATTTGGAAAAATCTTCGTCCCTTTCAAAACTCTATGTTAGGCCACTTAAATTTTTATATAGAAAAAAGGCAAAAACTAATGTGGGACGAAAAATTCGGTTTTGAAAATTAAAGTTAAACGGAGCTGAAATAATACAATTGGCAGCACTCCCTGTAGGATCAGTTTATGGATCATATTATGGCATCCCAAAATCATAAATCTGAGGCGTAAATCAAAAACAAAAGATTGTATTTCACTCAGAACTTCTTCGCGAGACTACGATATATGTATATGGTGTTAATTTATTTTTCTAAGCCCACAACTTGGCGATTGATTTCTGGAGTTGGCCACTCCTTAATGCCCTTATTTTTTTGACATGCTCTAAATAAATCACGCTCCTTTAGTTCAGAGAAAAATTATAACTTGTGCTGGATTGTCCGCCATGCCTACGAAAAAAGTTCTATCATTTGTACTGATCAAGCCTTTCCCCATCTTCACTCCTTGTGGATTGAACCCTTATTCAGGTTCAACTTTCCCCGCACATCATTTAACATTAGATGGGATTTTGAACTCTATAATGTCTTTGTCATTGATTTGGTAGCTTTGACTGAAGGAGGCAGTTAATAGTCGTCTCGAAGCTCCAGATGGAAGCTACAACGGAAACTTTCGGACTTAAATTTCAATCGACATTTCATCAGAATCCAATTGACATCGTTGCCTTGTCAACAATTCAACTTCAAGCATGTTAGGAACGTCAATACTGCAAATATGGCCTTTCCAGCTATATCCAACATTGCTTAAGGACCCTTCACCAAGGAATTCCCTTGCTGATATTTTGATGCCCACAAACCCCTCTAAACAAAAGCTTCCCTTGCTAGCCGCTCCTATAAAACCACCTCTTGTTATAATTATAGGCAACGCTGCTTGTTGCCTCCACTCGCTATTTTTTATGTTACTCGTTGTAGTTTTGCTCTTTGCATAAAACGCACATCTTTTCCTCGTTTTCGTACGTTTTGCCAAGAAACTCTGAATCCTATGTGAGCAATGAGCGGATGCGTTTATCATGATAAACGGTCAGCATGACTTTCACATTGCTGCGGACCTGCTTTGCTCTTTTATGCCATCATTGTTATGACTGAAAGGGTCGTATCTAAAAACTCAAGATTTATCACTATTGATCACTGTGTTAAAAATGTTGGGACCACAGTTCATGGTCTCCAGCATGTCCTGTGCGATCTCCACAAGAAATTGTATCAGCTCAATTGTCAGCAACTTTGGGACAAGTTTTGTTGAGACTCTTCTAAGGGTCAAATTTTCAGTCAAAATGGAACGAATGGATCCACTAATGAGCTGCCATCTCTGAAGCGATTGTATGACTCCTTTATCTGTGTGGTATCCACTGCTTCTCCCCAAACCCTTTTTTAATTTTACGAATTGTTTCCACTAGATATTTAAATAAAATTTGATGCAGTAACGTTGTTCAACTTTTTCTGTCATCCATTCTGACGAATCTTACTTACACGTGCTCACTCTTCAACGTAGATGTAGCGACAGGGTTGAGTGGTTGAGCCGTGAAAAAAATTGAGCATGCGCACCTCCTCCAAACTTTGCTTGTTTATTTCAATAAAAATTATGGTCGGATACTTCTTGAATAGGCCGTGAGCGTCAAATGGTGCAATAGATTCAAATTTGATGACCACTTTATTAATATCAAAATATGCTTGCAAAATTTAAAGTTTTAAAAAAATAAACGACTTATTCAAAATTTTTCAATATGGATTGAAGTAATTTGACATAAAAAACATCGGTCCGAACTTGCTGAAAAGCAAGCAATATTGAAATCATCATTGTTAAGCTTATAATCTTTCCATGGTTCCAGGTTCTGAACTAGAAAATTATTAGTTTGTACGCAGCTGAAAGCAAGACTATCATATCTTTTCGGCTTGTACATCGAAAATGATTTGAGCAATGTATTTATATAATACAAGGTGACGCAAAATTAATCACCCTTTCGGAAGATGGTATAATTTTTGCAAATGGCATCGTACGTAATTATATTTGACATTTGTGAATTAGACAGCTGCGCTATACAAACAGACAAGCAATGAAGTGTTATACTCCGCAAGAGCGTGGAATAATTGTGTCGATGTTTTTGACCAATAATCGGTCGGTGGTGTTAGCGCAGCATGAATTTCGACGTCGATTACCTAATCGTGTTTTGGAGTGATTTGGCCGTAGTTTTTGAGGACGCCATCGGCAATGCAGTCACTGTTACTGGCGAACGCTACAGGGTCATGATAAACGACTTCTTACTGTCGGAATTGGATGAGCGGGGCTTGGTGAACATGTGATTTCAACAAGACGGTGCAACGACACACACAGCACGAGCTACAATGGATATTGTGAAGGAAGCATTTCCTGGTCGCGTATCTCTCGTTTTGGTGATTTGGCATGGCCCGCCGCAAGATCGGCCGATTTAACCATCCTAGACTTCTTTTTTTAGGCCTGTTTGAAGTCGCGCATTTATGCCTGTTAAAGCAGGATGACACTGTTGTTCTCATAGGAGGTGTGAGAGTAAGTATCGTCAAGACCCAAACTTGCGTTACGATTGCTTGGTTTCTCGGCCTGAGCTCCATCGGCACTCCAAAGGAAATTTGTTGGCTTCTAGATTTCTAGATTACTTGTATGTACGGTTCAATAATCGGCAGCATTTTATTCAAAGTCTAGACTAATATTTGCATAATTTTTTCATAAGGAAATCGAAGTTAGTGGTCATTGCGGCGTCTCCATCCGGTCTCCAATTTTTGTCAATTTTTCTTGCCAAGCTGAAGCAAAGTGAACATTCTCACCACACAACCAAAATTAGATCAACTCAAAAATAAATTTTAGTGCACGTGAATTCTCATATAAAAATATGAATATCTGTGACTTTCAAAAATAAGCTTATAGTATTCGCAAACATACCATATGATGTATGTAAAAGGTGAGCCAACAACTAGTGTGAAAGTTTTTATTAAATTAAATACACATTTATTGTGAAACTAATGTAGAATTTTATTGTTTAATTAAGTAATAAAAGGGTCTATGTGAATTATAAATGTAGGACAACATTGTTCAAATAGCAAGGTTTCTGTTGCAAGCGACCATACAAAGTTCAAAGTTATCGATGATTTTTTGAAGAATAAGTGGGTCAAAGCTGGTTTATTGGCATAGACCTTGCATAACCCCACAGGAAAAAGTCTAATGGTGTCAAATCGCATGACCTTGGAGGCCAATCAACTTCTTCTCTAGAAAAAATAATGCCATCTTTAATTTATGTACGAAATAAATTGCTAACCATAATCCGCACTATACAGTGACTTTTTTGGGATGCATTGGTTTCGGGAATGTCGTATGGGTTTTTCGGTCCCCAGAAATGAAAAACTTTTTTATTTACGTACCCATCTATTCAAAAATGGGCTTCACCTAAAAAGATCAAATTCTATGACAAATTGTCCTGTCGATCCAACAGCCAGATGTCGGAGATTTTCTAAACGTTCCAATTTTTGTGCAAATGAAAATCAACTTCTAAAATTCGCTGTAAAGTTCCATAAGTGATTCCCAAGTGTTGACTTCGGCGACGAATTGAGGTACCAGGCTTTCGCTCACAGTAGTGATATTTTGGCGTTTACGTTTTGGCCGAACATGCTGATATGGAGTTTGACCCGATACCGAACCAGTTTCTTCAAAACGCCTCATAATTGCACGAATTCAGGACTCACTAGGGCGATTAGTGAATTTTTACGAAATCGCCCATATTTGTAATAAGATTGAATAACAAAAATTATTTGTGACATGGTAAACGAATCCATGTCTAAAATTGCCAATGTTTGTATGAATATTGTCAAAAAGATTAACAATATGGAATTCAATAAGTGACAGTAATTGATTGCCAACATCCACACCATCATACATACTATACAATATATTATCAATAGAGAAGAATCAGAAGTCATCTTTGTTAAAGTTTTTTTATATATATATATATATCTAGTAATAAGTGTATGATTTGGGCAGAACAATGCAATTGTTTATGGTTTGTGTAAATAAAACTTATAGTCGTCTAGACAAACGAATTTTTGTATTTCTTTGAGCAGACAACTCCAGTAAAGAAACACTTCATTAAAATATCATTGGTGATGGCCTTGGCAAAGCAGAATACATATAGATACTATATTTCCTATGATTATCTGCAGAAGGTACAGATAGAAGAATATCAGCGATTAGTGTTTATAGGAGTGAAGAGATTTAAAGTATTATCCTTAGAAATTTTGCTTTCAAAATGGTCAACAAGCTACTCATTTTCATTGGTTAAATTGTTTATGCAAATGAGAAGAAACATTATTATATTCGATAACATTTTACAGGATGTCACCTAATTTCTCAAGAATAGTTTGGGAAAAAATTGTTGGGTATATTTTAAGAAGAAAGTCGTTTCACAGTAAGAGTCTATCTTCATAATTAACATTATTTGTAGAGGATTTAAGGTACTCTGACCAATGTTAACGAAAATTGCTCTGTCAGTACTAATGGTAGAAACTTCGTTCAGCACTATATTCTTAAAAGAAATACTAGCTTTTATAACTGCGTTCAATTAAAGTTAAAATTTTGTTTGAGTCTATAGACATCCAATTTCTGAGCCTGTTTCATTTTTCATGCCCATGCTAATTTTTGATTTTGAGGTCACTTTTCTCCATAAAATGCCTAATTAACATAATCTTTTACTATTTTTTCTTATAAACGTAACAATATTAAAAACAAATCATCAAGTTTGTAGAAAAACCCACAGATTATATAATACATGAGAAAACCTGCAGTAGATAAAATTTTAAAAAAAGTGTTTTTTTTTTTTTTTTTTTGCTTTAAACTCCAAAGGCTATGAATAAAACTGATTTTATCTGGTTTTAAATAATTTTTATTGTGTCTGTACACTAAAACAGTTATAACAGGTGTTCAGAATATCCCCCTCGGTTTTTTTTATGCATGCTAGAGCCCGTTTTTAGATATCTTTTGGATTTTGATTGATGCTAACTGCTGCCTCACTTTTGATGACACATTGAGAATACGCTCTTCCAATTCACTTATAGTTGCTATTTCGGTTCAATAAACAAGTTCATTCATTCTTCCCCATACAAAAAAAAGTCCAAAACTGTAAGGTTGGGAATATGATAAAGCTAGTTGAATCAGTGGAATTTTATCCAATAGTTCTGGTATATCATTTCGCAAAAACTTCAGATAGTTTGTAGAATTCAGTCTAGGTGGTAGTGTAATGGCCCGATTAACTTGTTTCCAATCACACCTGCCCACATATTGGCGCTGAAATTTTGTTGATTTATGTCTTCTTGTATGTGGATTTCCCGCAGGCCATGTAAGAAGATTATCAAAATTTGTGATTCCATCACTTGTAAATTGAGATTCATCCGTCCAAAGAATGTTCTCGTTGTCATCTCAGCTCCGCTCCAGCAACCAGTTAGAAAATTCAAGTTACATTTGCAAATCATCGGGAAGCAGTTGTTTGGTGGTATGGATAAAGATTTTCTCCACGCAGTACGTTAGAAATTTTGTGTTTGGAAACATTGAATTGCAAAGGGTCATTCCATGAAAAATCGACCGACGTTCTGAACGACATCCCCCCGATTTGGCTAAAAAGTAGTATGAATACTCATTGGAGTAGAACGGGTCATAGGGCAAAAACAGTTTTGCAGAATTTAAAATAGTTTGCGTGTAACGGAACTTATGCTTTCTTTTATATTTAAAAAAAAAAACCATAACTTTGGCTCTGCTCATCAGAATTTGATAAAATATACCCTGTTGAATTCAGGAAAAGGTGAACCTTCAAAGATTTGTAATAATTTTTATTTTCAACCACGAAGAATATTCCAGAATATCATTTTACATATATCCTTAAATAACTCAAAAAATGTTTTTTTTTTTTTCTTTTTTATTTTTGTATATATTAAAGAGAGATTCGTCCTCTATTTCCATTTCAATTTCAAGTTGGGATCTCTATGAGTTCGGCCAAAATAATGTCTAATAGGCAGCTAAATATTCTATAATAATTATATTCATTTAAAAAAAAGTCAGGGCCTTTGTATTCCAAGGCCTTAAAAACTGAACAAAATCATTATTTATTATCTTTTAACAGTATATTCATGTTCTTTCGATGAAAAGGAAAAATATTTTCCTTTAATTACTCCTTTTGGAACAGATGAAATATGATGAAGTTTGCTTGTTTCCGACACAATCCTTTAATTAGAAAATCCCGATTCCATCAATAATTTTTCTTCATTATACTCCTGTGTAGTCACGTAAGAGAAATCCATATTCTTTTTATTTTCAGTTGCCCAGTTACAATATATAACTGTAAGGGAGTTGTTATGTGTACCCTAAACGGTCTTTGTAGGCTAGCTCTGGCAGCCAGTCTTTTTATTGTACCACATAGTCCATCGCATGCATTCCTACCATGACAGATCGCAAAGAAGTTCCATTCAACATTCACTCCAAAATCCTGTTCATGCAATGTTAAATTGAAAAAATTCTGTTTGTTTTTGTACTGCGCAGCAGATCCATCGGAAAAATAAATAATTTTCTTAAAATGTTGGCATTTCTTGTGCAGGAACTCTAAGAGATGGCGTTGAAACAAGTGTACTGCGATAGTGTCATGCTTTAAGCAGTCACTGATTACAACAAAACTTTCATTTTCAATATCATCCATCTGGTTCCGGTAATATATTGTGAAAGGGTGAATCACCGCCTGTTCGTTGGTACAGTGGTATCCCTGCACTGCATCTTGTACAACAATATCATAATTTTTTCAGAAAAGTCCAATAAAACAAGTTTGTCCGTTTTCATTAAGAGAGTTTTGACTTCCTTTGATCAGTTATAAAAGCATGACGAATGAAAACACCAAGCCGTTTCAAAAAGCTCTGAACGAAATCCCAAGAGTTTTCACATTCTCACTTCCAATTTTGATCGGTTTGTGTGGGTCCACTGATAGTATGTTACGTCTTCTATGAAGTGATTATTAAAAGCAGTGTCAAAGATTCTCCTTAATTTAGAATAGTTTGGACAGTCAAGACATTTGCCCAAGTAACAATTTATATCAAAATTGCTTGATATCAGCATCCTGTAAGTTGGTAGAACGCTTTGATATTCTTGAAGTTTTCTAGATTTCTCGATCATATAGCTTGTCGATCCTGGAAACTCTTCTATAATTTTGCGACGCTCCATTCTATTGAAAGTTAAGACAACAAAACAAGTTTGGTGTCTTTGCTTGTAGTTTTATGGAAATATTCTCCTTCTCTGGAATTATCTTCATCATTATCATTCCATCAACTTCAATTTGATCTTCAACCTCGAGCAATCGTTTCGTTGTGTCCGAATTTCGGTTCTGACTCAATTTTTTCCTACACGTAGAGCAAATCACAAACTTTGTGTTCAATTTTGGTTGCATCGTAACCATCCATGGTCGTATAGGACGCAAATCACGAGCACTGGGTTGATGAGGTGTTAAATCCAGAATATTCCAACACGTTTTGCACACAAAAGCACTCATTATAAATTTATATTACTCACAACTCTTATTACGATACAATCTAAAATAAATCCCAAGCTCACGACAGATTGACATCAAGTCAGTGCAAATGCATTAAGCCTAACTTCTAAAATCCTCAAAAACGGGAAATGTGCAGTTACTAGTCATTGAAGGAATAAGTGACGTTTTCTTTTTTCTAAAAAAAAAAAAACAGCTATGTACATACTTGTGTATGTGCACCCCGGTTATATAGGGTTTTCTAATAACGACTTGAACACTTTTTTTTTTTAAATAAAAGGCAAACTATTTGAGATATTTTAAAAACTTTATTATTGGCTTGAAGTACAATCAAAACATTTATGAATGGAACTCGACTTCATTCATATGGTAACCGCGGGCACGTTTGCAGCGGTGGATTTTTTCGACCCAATTTTCAACGACTCGGTCACACATTTTGGCTGATAAGGCCGCTATTTCGCGTTCAATGTTGACTCTGAGGTCTCCCAACGTCATCGACGTGTTGGCATAATCCAATGACTTAACGTAGCCCCACAGAAAATAGTCAAGCAGCGTTAAATCGCACGAACGAGGCGGCCAATCGACTGGCCCATATCTTGAGATAACACGCTCTCCATACTTACTCTTCAATAATTTGATTGTAGCGTGTGCTGTGTGGCTTATGGCACCATCCTGTCGAAACCACATCTCGTCCAAGTCCATATCTTCCAATTCAGGGAAAAAATAATCGGTGATCATGGCGCGATATCGCTGACCATTCACAGTAACGTGACGATCGTTATCGTCGACGAAAAAATATGGCTCAATAACGCCGCCGGCATGCAAACCGCAATAAACAGTTATTTTTTGTGGATGGCGCATCTTCTCCAGAACCCAATCGGAGAACGTACGTCGCTTCAAATGGCCATCAGCTTCAATTCTTAAGTCAGCTTGATCTTGTATGGGTGTAAACCAAGATCCTTACGCAAAATACGCCATAATGTGATCTGAGCGATGCTATTATGCTACGGATGTCTGAACGGCAGCGATATTTTCGAAACTTCGACCAACCCGTTGTCTCACTGACACGGCAACATCACACAGGGAATATGTAAACTCAAATTTTTGCACTAAACTTGTTATTACCTTACTAGGCCGAGAATTACGACCGAAAATTGGAGTTAACGCTCTTAAAGTTGCAGTCACCAACTCCGAATATTTGTAGAAAATTTTTATAATTGTCAGACGTTGCTCGTTAGTGTACTTTACCATGATGAAAATTTTGAGTATACTGAATAAATTGACAGTGACAGTTTGATGACTAGTGAAAGAGTGCGTTCACAAATTAAATTCAAAGTTGTCAAGTACCTATTGGAAAACCCTATATGTGAGGATGATAAGAGGAGTAACGTAATAAATATTTAGTTGTTTGATTTAGCCGCCTATATAAGCATTTTTGTGGCCCAACCCATAGAGATCCCAACTTGAAATTTGAAATGGAAATAGAGGACGAATCCCTCTATAATATATAAAAAATATCCTTCGTCCTTGAAAATAAAAATTATTCCAAATCTTTGAAAGTTCACCTTTTCCTGAATTCAACAAGGTATACTTTATTAAATTTTGATCAGCAGAGCCAAAGCTATGATTTTTTTTAAATTAAAAGAAAGCATAAATTTTGATTTTTTGCCAATTTTTGAAGTTCTGTTAGACGCAAACTATATCGAGTTCTGCAAAACTTTTTTTGCCTTATGATTCATACCACTCCAATGAGTATTTCTACCACTTCTCAGTTAAATCGGAGGGATGTCGTTCAGAGCTTCCCATATAGCCTCGGAGATTTATCGTGGAATGACTCCAAAGCTAAGCGTCTGATGCTGATTGATGTATCAGTTTCTCTAAATAAATACTTCTTTACTAGGAAGTCGTCGGCTATTTAAACACAGTTACAGAAGCTAGTATTTCTCCTAAGTCCGAAGTAAAGTTTCTACCATGAGCATTAACAGACCAATTTCCGTTTACATGGATCAGGGTACACTAAAATAAGCCTTTTGTGGAATGCTTAATAAATGATGACAATATTGGAGATAGACCCTTACTATGAAACGATTTTTTTATTAGAATATACCTGAAAATCATTTCCAAAATTATCCTTGGCGAACTAGTGGACATCCTATATATGCCAAATAGATTTGGATACCACACATAGCCAAGACAAAAAACCTTCGTTATCAAATATGGTATGTAGTAATTTGCAAATGTTTCAAAATAGCTTCCTAGTTCATTCATTCCTATATCGCAAATTCTAAGAAGAACAAGTTAATCCGCCGCTTGAAAAGTTGTTGGTAAAATTTTATCTGTCCATTTAGTACATTTCTCTTAAAATCATGTAAATTAACAGCTTTTTGTTAATAAAAATTGCGTAAAAGTAAATAACAAGCAAAAAACAAAATCCATTTTTGATCTGTATAATTGGAATTTTAAAACCCAAAATGTCTTTAAATCAAATTATCTCCTTTTGTCTATTTTGTTAGTAAGTGACTTTTATCTTTGAGCCGACGATGATTTGTAGTTTAAATGAATTAAACAATTTGTACATCGCAGTAGAACAGATTAACATGTTACCATTAAATTGTACTCGTTTAAATTATTTTTTATAAAACAAATAGATATGTACTTAAAAAATATTGCATTTAAAAAGAAATGTTTATTAAGTTTAACAATTCTCAACCGATCGGCTTCAATCAGTACGTTTAAGAAACGTTGATTTAATACAATTTCAACCATAAATAACTTTACATCGAAAAAATGCGACGCTACGTCTTACACTGAAAATAATATCGTGGTCGTTCTACGCCTTCCAATAATTCGTCATTGGGCCTCAAATTTTATTAAGCACGGATCTGTAACATGTTAGGCAGGGTCCACGTCATTCCAATGAAGCTGTTGAAGCCATAAGATAGAGTGTTGTCGAATATCCAAATGACCCGAATCGTTGATGGCAATCGGTATTCGTGGATCTTGACACATTTTGGGTGCTCGCAAATGTATGAAAAATATCTCCAGAATATTGGTTTCAGCAAGACAGCGCGTCATGTGTGCAAAACAATAAACTGTTTGAAGCAAACATTTCTATATCGAAGCTCCAGATGGTGCACTCTTTAATATGTACCTACACTATAGTTCTAGTTCCAATTAAAAAATTTAAATATATTTAAAGTAAATCGCTCGTCTAATGTATTCGCTGTGAAAGGACGATAAAACATATTTAAGGCAAATGTAACCAAAAAAGTTTTTTTTATAATATATTTGTACGTGCATACGTGTACATACTCGTACATAAGATCTTATGGTATATTTTGTAATCGAATTCCTCTCCCATACGTTTTTATACATATGAAGCTACATATGGCGCAAATGTTCATTTTTTCATCTTATATAATGTGAATCGGATTTCGCAACAAAACAAATCTCATATGAAGGGTTTATTACGTATAGTATGTATTTTTTTCCTTTCAGACAATCTCAACAAGCAATATCAAATAAATGGCGAAGAGTATTAATGACTGGCTCACAGTGAAAAGGACATCACTGTTTCAATATCATCATACATCTATATTTAACATGTATACCTATGTGCATACAGAAATACTTAATAGGGGAAATTGAATGCCGATTTTTATAGTTTGTTCTTTGACACTATTCCATTTATCCATTATGTGAATAAATAACATTAAATAATATTTCTATTTTGTTTGTGTGGGTGACAATCTGAAACAAAACTCATCTTAAGCGATAAGAAGAAAATATATTGTTCTACTGCCTCATTTTCTCTGTGGTCTGTCTATTTGTTTGGAAAATAGTTCTCTTAACACCAAAAATTGCACTATCTTCCAATCTTAATATAACTTCGAGTAAGTATGCTAGTGGCTTCGGTACGCCGCCGTTATCAACCTAAAATGTTGGTTTCTTACCCTCTTTTTTGATATCCATGTGTTTTCTCACAAAATCACATACATTTTTGGAATTCATAAGCATGCCCTGGAAAACGATGCGTGGATTGTGCGCATTAAACGATGAATCTCAAAAAATACAGCTGCTTCTCTTTAAAATTAGACGTCAGACGTAGTGTAAGAGATTATAGGTATACATAAATTTGGAAAAAAATGTTTTCAAAGTTATAATTTTTCAATTTTCATTATAGTCTGGCCAGCACTATGTATATTTAAACCTTATGCAATGATGATATGAAACAAATTTAACATATGGGAAATATTGTATACAACAATGTTGTTTTAAAACAAAATTATTCCATTTTATCTTATAGCTAATATCTAGATTTACTAAAAAATAATTAATTATACATATTTGCATATAAAAAATTAGTTTTTACTCAGAGAAAAGTATTTTTCACTATATGGTGCTTCAAAATGGTTCTGGTTGACCTTATACAGCAGGTATGAAAGACCAAGTCTCAAACCTCACCAAGATCTAGACGGCAGAATTTCAAAATCAATAAAAACAGTATCAAAATTGGTCTCCATACTATGCGTCATTCAATTGCACCAAGACTGCAGCTGCTTGGCGGCAAAAATGCTAAGGATACCAACTATGTCAACAAACTTGTCAAAATTGATCACATGATACTAAGTAGATTCTCTATCAGAGTTCCAGAAAGGATTGAGTGGACAGATAAAAGAATCTTCAACATTGAAAAGGCCTTTAAAACTGGTGATTCTAAAATGAGTATCATGGAGACGAAACCCTAACTGCTGCTTCAAAGCAAACGATCCATTCAGTGTCTTCCAAGCTGAAGTCAAGATCATTAACTAGTTCACAACAACTTCTATTGAAAATGATATCATTTATGTTTATACGAACATCCAGACATTAAATCGTTAAGCTTGGTGATAATGAGATCAATGATTGTAGAAAACAGATCTTATGTACTGGTGAGGAAGCAAACGACAAAACTAATATAGGTATCGAGAATAAGATCATGCTCCCAATAGCCAGCGCCCTTTGAAATATATATTGGGTATTTAATTTAATTCGTGCAGTTTTTTTTTTCAAAATTTGAACATTTATTTAAGAAAAACATGTACAATAGTATTATTCAAAGTATTGCCCATCTGAAGCTATGACTTTTTCCCATCTTTCTGGCAATTTGTGGATCCAATCCCAAAAGAACTGCGTCGGCTCGGCAGCCAAGAATGAATCAAGCCAATTTTTGATATTTGAAATGGCTGCTTGAGTGACACCCAAAGGTTCTGCGAGCTCTTCTTGTCTTTGGCAACAATCTTCATAGAGTAATTCTTCCAGTTCTTCATCTTGAAACTTTTTGGCTGCCCAGGACGTTCATCGTCTATCAAGCCAAATCACCACTTTTAAATCTTGCAAACCACTTTTGGCACGTTCACTCAGCTAGCGCATGTTCACCATAAACTTCCATCAAAATACGATGACTTTCGGCAGCAGTTTTCTTCATATTAAAGTAATGAAGAAGAACTCCCCGCAAAAACACTTTTTCAGGCACAAAGTTCGACATATTTGAGTGAAAAAAAATTATTGTTGTTTACCTTCAAATAAATGACATATACTGAAATGACGTACAATGACAGTAGCTTTCCAATGCATGTTCCAATGGAATAATAACAATGGAATAATACAAGTTACGTCATCTCTTAGCAAACCGTACCATATAGACCCAAGAGATCACATTCTTAAGTTAAACTTAGTCGCTGAAGTGCACGAGACGTATCTGGTATCATCGCAGGACACTTCATGATGTGCATCCATTCTGACCTGAGTGTGCACCATGATTTCTACAGAAACTGCTGTTACAAGAATGAGATTGAGTCTGTTCACTCACTCTGGGTATTTTACTTCTTCACATATCTAAAGCATTTACGTATGACTAGGTTTTTAAGCTTCCTAAGATATATATTACTATTTGGGTAGTCATGAAATAGCAGCTTCCAGGGGTAATGTTCTATTTAACTGGTTACCTACATGGAAAATGTGTTGCATAGTCACAAATGATGTTGCATGTTCCGACTCAACTTCTATGCTACTGCTTTGTTCATGATTAAAAGGGAATTAAATTAATAAAATCTAGATGCTATAAACGAACCAAATCAAATCTTACTAAATAATTATACATTCCATATAAGAGGAAGTATCACCCAAACTATGGTTGAGCATACCCCAACTTCGCTTCGCGCCATAAGTCTATATTCGCTTCCACGATTCCGTCTGCTGTATTGTCTAAATGGCATTTCTCAACAAGTTGGTTGACCTATATCAGTTTAGTTTTAGGCCGCAGTTTTTTTGTAAAATACTCAGACTATGGCAATCCTAGGGAAGAAAACAGAATTTTTAGATGTCGAATAGTTGTTAAGGCAAAAGTGATATGCTGCCTCCTTTTATATCACCTTAAAATTAATGTGCGGAGCTCGCAAGCTACTACAAAAGTGACTACTTAGATACGCTGAAGTTATTGGTTCCTTTAGCCGAAAGCGTTGAGTTGAGACTTTACTAAGTTTATTATAAATAAATAAATGATTTTATTGCTTATCGTAGGTTACATATTCTGCAATCTACAATTGCTCAAAGTGTCCTCCACTAGACTGAAAGCAAGCTTATACCGTTTTTGAATGGTTCTTGTAATACGATTATTAGATCCATTCTTCCAGTTCAGCCAATGTTCTTGGCTGAGATTTATATTCCTTCCTTCATCGTTCCCCATACGTACTGTCAAAACTGTCAAATCTGGTGATCTTGCAAGTCAATATATTGGACTATTTCCTCCAACCCATCGATTTGGGAATTTTTCATCTAAGTTGTTGGTAAAAATAGCTCTTCTTTGCGCAAGCGAATTTTCTTCTAGAAGTCCTGGCTAATAAAAAAAAAGCACTTTGTTCGACGTTTAAAAGGAAGACCAAAACTAAAGAAATCGATATTTTATTATAAGGACTGAACTCCTTGAAAGCACAAATGACAATGGTAATTAATATCAAAAAACAAAGAGTGAAATTTCATTCTGAGAACAAAATATTAGAAAGAGATAACAATGTTAAGTGTAAGCAACAAAACAATATTATTATAGAGTAAATAGGAAGATTTTCAATAGCTAACTCAATTAATTTTTAACATCCTCCGCCTGCGAATTTGAAGAAAGTTCCAGGGGATACAAAAGTTGAACTGATCTTCGGGTTCTCGACCCATCAGCATAACGAATCTCACATGCCCGAACACTTCCATCACGACCAATTAGTACACCTTCAATGACAGCTAATCTCCAAGCTATTCGCGGCTTTTCTCAATCAAAAACCAAAACGACATCTTTTGGTTTGAGTTGGCTGTGGTGAAATGATCGTAAGAGTTGCAAATATTCGGTACGATACCGATTCCAAAAGCATCTTTGTGTGCCTCATCCGCTGAGTCCATAGTTTCTGAATGTCAGTTGGTGATATTACTGTTTTTTGAGGATCTACAAAACCACCGTATCCATGAATGAAGTGTAAAGGAGTGAGTGGTGAAAGATCGAACGGATCACTGCTCATATAAATTAATAGACGGACATTGACGATACCTTCTACTTCTGCTACAATGTTAGCTTGGTCCTTCCGATTACAACTTTTAAAACATTTTTTATTGTCCTTATTAGCCGCTCCCAGAAGCCTCCCCACCATGGAGCCCGTTCGACGATAAACTTCCATCGTATTCGCTTACTTGATAGAAACCTTTGCATAAGCTCGTCATCCGGCGCTTAATTGGTGTCATTAAGCTCTAAAGCTGCTCTTCTAAAAGTACGCGTGTTATCAGAAAAAATTGTGGATGGAGCACCTCGCCAAGCAATAAAACGCCTAAGCTCCATGATGCAACTCTCTGTTGACAAGCTCGTTACAATCTCCAAATGAATAGAACGAATAGCAGCACAAGTGAAAACCAATAAATAGCATTTGTTCATTTGGTTTGTGGAACTATCAAGGTAGTAAAGCGGCCCGACGAAGTCTATGCCAACACAGTCATAGGGTTTGGACAGCATTATAGGTTCAATTAGGAGTGGGCCAAATGGTTGACACACAGGTTTCCCAAAAAACTTTTAACAAATGACACACCTTCTGATTCTTCCTTTTATAAGCGAGCGTGCTTTCCGAATCCAGAAACGTTCGCGAAGTTGACACAGGACAACGTTAACACCTCCATGCAAAGTCTTCTGATGGTAATAATCGATAATAAGCTTTACCAAGTAACAATTCGATGGTAAAATGATAGGGGGCTTCTAATCTAATGGGCCCGTTAACGATTGAAGGCGGCCCCCTATTCCTAAGAAACCTTCGTTGTCCAAAAATGGACATAATTGAGCGATTCTCGAAGATTTTGGTATAGACTTTTCCTTCTGTAAAGAGAGAATTTCGTTAGTAAATAATTTGATTTGCATAAACTTCCGCCGCATGAATTTCACTAGTGGTGGGCTGAGGCAATTCAAACTTTTCTATCCTTCTGCATAGTTTTATAAATCGCAACACATAAGCAGTGCGACTCAACAAACGGTTCCAGGAACTGATTTGTTTGTAATTCAAAAGAGGCTCCAGAGTAGTTGGAACAAGAACGGAAATTGGCGCCAATACCGCCACTGGTACTACAGCTTCTTGATTTATCTCGAACACATCCTCATGAAAGTTTGTGTTGTTCTTGAGCCAGCTAGGTTCATGAGTCCATATCGAAGAATTCAACAAATTATGAGCTGAGATCCCTCTAGTTAGAAGATCTGCCGGATTTTCCTTCCCTTTGCAATGCCTCTAATCAGTACCCTGGATCCACCCAAGCGAAATCTTCGAATTTGTCCACAAAAAGAAGTTATGGACTCGAACCTTTAGAGAATGTTTTAGGGAAGAGCATATCCGCGCTGCCAACAGTGTGGCGTTAATTCCAATTTGGGAAGCGAAAGCTCTTTTACGCCATCTGCTTTTAGAGGAGCAGCTCTGCCCTTTGCACAAAGAAACGATACGTTATTTTCTTCTTCTTTGTTGAAACTTTTAATGTAAGCTACCGTTCCATACGCTTTCATGCTGGCATCCGCAAAGGTATGAACATGTATTGGACCTGCAGAAGAAAATCGAAGCACCGCGCTTGGAATAGCAAAATTTTTTAAATCTCGTAAGCCTTTTACACAGTCCTCCTACTGCATTAAACGTTCAGCAGTAAGCATCTCATCCCAAGAAAGTCTTTCTCTCCAAATAGCTGGAAAAAGAATTTTTATTCTTATTACAACCGGGACGAGCATTCTAAAAGGATCGTAGATTCTGGCGATTGTTTGTAGCACATTACGTTTTGTCCCTTTAGTTAAATTGGAACACGGCAAACTTTCAACCGACTCCAATGGCACCTCAATCTCATCAGTGTTTACAAACCATATCAATCCTAAAACTCTTTATTTATTAGGTGACTCACCTGAGCAAAGAGCCTTGCGCACAACATCGCTATTGGAATTCCACTTCCTAAATAATACTGCATTCATTATTAAATTAGCTTCTTCACCGATTCGCTTTACTTTATCCTCAGTATTCACGATTATAGCTAGATCGTCCACGTAAAAACTTTCCTTTAAAATTCGACACGTCTTTTCCTCGTTTTGGAAATGCAAACGTAAAATCGCTGTCAGTAAAAAAGGGCTGCAATTTACACCGAAGGTTACCCTAGTCATCCGGTATTCCACAATTTTCGACTTGGAGCTGCTTGCTGTTTTCATTTTCATATTGGCATATACCAAAGAAATTTGTGGCTGTCACGGTTCTTTTCATTGAGCTCGATCTGCAGAAATGCCTTCTTAACATCGGCGACGATTCCAAAACGTCCTAGCCGGAAATTCATCAGTATTTTGAGAATATCTGGAAGAAGATTAGCTCCTACGTGAAGCAAATCATTCAAAGACTGTGTTTCTTCGGTACGTCGAACACTATGCGCATTTTGGTAGTCGTAATATCTGCTTTAAATACTGGTCGATGACGTAAGTAAAACACTCGACGTTTATCACTATTGTTAATTGATGGGATTGATTTTGCAACACCGTCTGCAAGAAGCTGTTGGATACCCGCATCATACTGCTCGAATTGTCCAGGATACCTTAGCAATCGTGAAGAAAGTCCTTTAAGTCGCTTCAGCGCATTCTCCTTGTTGCTCTTTTTTCTATGACATCAGAATTTTTCCATGGAAGAGAAGTCTCATAGCGTTTGCCCCTTTTATTTATACATTTCGCTATTAATTCCTCCGCTAGACAGTCATTTTGTTCCTCTTCACCACGAATCCCAATAGCTTCTAGGGATTAAAAGGATGTAAGGTCATTGTCTAGCACTGGCAGATGTAAGGCTGTGCTATGGGTGAATGGAAAGCATGAACTTTCTTTAGAATGGTGTCCACTGCCCTTAGCCCGGGCGAAATTCGGCGTTGCTTGCCCGTGACCACAGACCAGTAGTAATCGAAGCCGATGAGCACACTCAGACCGTTGACTTCTTCATTGTCTACGTGATAAGTATCTGCGAACTGAAGATTCCGAACCAGTCCACATCCTGCGTCGGGAGCATTTAAAACGTCGACGCAGATTTCCGGAACAACCACTGCTTCCACATTTACGTTTTTGTTAGTGAATTGGCTTTGAATATTAATCATCACTCTTTTAAATTTTCTAAACGGAGTTTTTTACTTCCAAAGGGCAACAGTGACAAGTTTGCTTTCCCACGGCTGACAGGTTTAGTTTGGTTGCTAAATCTTCTCGAACATAAGAATATTGGCTTCCACCGTCTAGTACAAACCGTATGAAATATTTTTTTTAAACTCGTTGACACAGCGAAGCCCCGAGCCGTCTTCAAAAAGACGCTTTTGTTGATGAAACAGGAATTGCTGTACGCACATAAATTAGTTGCGCTTTGTGATAAACAACCGCTTTCTTTTATTTCAGGCATGGAAACGAAATTACCGGCACACAAATTGAAAGCTGGTGGCAACTATCTCGCGTGACAGAGGGTGCAGGCAAAACTTTATAACAGGAGTAGAAGAGATGAACTTACTCCATTCCAAAGATTCAACTTCTCGCTTTAAGAAACGCATTATGTTTTTTACTTGTATGTCACAAATTTGCAAGGAAGTTGAGGTGCTTTCATTATCTGTCTCATTCTCTTTTGCAGCATTTTCATCCCTCTCTGTCAGACAATAAAGGTCAACTCGTAGAGAAAGCAGATGTTGCATATTTTTATCAACCAGCCGTTCGGTGTCTCCAAACTGCTCTTGCAAGAGTGAGATAGCACCCTCGTAGCACAAACCTGAAGCGGTAAAACCGGCAATAATTTTCTTCGCGTTGCCCACTAATACTGATTCCAAATAACTGAATTTGTCGGACAATGTTAAGCTACCGTTTTCGTGAATAGCTGTTTGGAATTGCTCCCAAACCGGTAATCAATCTTGGTAGTTGCCGTCAAACTTTTTTAGTTGCAGTTTGGGTAGCTTTTGGACACAATTTATGCTGTTTGGAAAATTATGCGATAGCTTCACAGGACTTGATGTGGGGGGATTCTGCTTCCGTTGAATGTTTTGAAGACGAGAATTAAGGCGAGAAAGTGTTCCAACAGTTACATCTTGAATTTCAATTATTTTTTCCGGTTCCTTGTCGAGCTTGAGAAGATTCTTATTTTGTATTTCCTGGTTCGTTACATTAAGACTCTCGTGAACTGCCGTTAGACGTTGTATTAAAGTAGTGAGAAGTTCCTCGATTGTATCCAAATCAGTTGCCATGTTAACCTGAGAATCCGCACTATCTAGAAAATCAATGGCATTTTTGACTATTTTTGTTACCTGACCTCTGTATGCTGATCGCGCTGATAGCTCCATTGCCATTGTCACGTTTCACCTTTTTTCACTTTTACGTTATTGTTTTTAATGTTTCTGTTTACCTTTCTCTCGGGTTTCGGCACCATATAATAAAAAAAAAAAACACTTTGTTCGACGTTTAAAAAAAGACCAAAACTAAAGAAACCGACATTTTATTATAAGGACTGAACTCCTTGAAAGCACAAATGACAATGGTAATTCATATCAAAAAACAAAGAGTGAAATTTCATTCTGAAAATAAAATAAAGAGATAACAATGTTAAGTGTAAACAAGAAAACAATATTATTATAGAGTAAATAGGAAGATTTTCAATAGCTAACTCAATTAATTTTTAAGACTGGCAATTCATTTTGCAAAAAATTGCAACTAATTTTCACTGTTTTGTGGAAGTAGAAATGACCCAATTAACTTATTACCAATGGCATCTGCACATACGTTTTCTCTAAGTCGATATTGAAATGTTGTTGTTTTTTTTATTCGGCCATGTATGTAGCTTATGGAAGGTGGTAATGCCATATCTAGTAAATTGCGACTCATGTGTCCATAGAATATCATATTTGGAATAAATACTATATATTGTCATCTAAATGCCGTTTCAGATTTGCTGATATTAACTCCTGAACCAGTGTTGCATGATAAGGATGGAGGTTCTCTCTATGTAAAAATTGCAAAATTCGTAGACCGGCCATATTAAGGCGTAAAGACGTCGAACGTGTACTAACTGATGGCTCAGTATCAAACACCCTTTGATTAGGGGCACGTTGTTTAGGAAATCGTCGACGCTTCAGCACTGCAATTATAAAATGCATAGACAAAATGGATGTCTGCATATTCTTCACTTAAATACTTTGCCATTTAAAAAGATAAATGTAACACTTCAACTTCAATGTGTTGCTATCAAAATTCAAAAACAACTGGCAATGGTAGACTAAAGTGCACTTATTTTAGAGTAATAGTTCCAGTATTAATAAAAATAGGCATTTTGGCAATTAATTTATTCCACCTTATACCTGGAAAATTGTAAGCCCCAGGTAAAAATTTTGTATAATGAGTTTGTAGGTAGCACTATGGCGCACCAAAATGATACCAAAGAATAAAAGATTATAAGGACACTTTTCTGGGATAGATACAATACGATTTTTATTTTATTGAGAAAAAAAGTGTTTGAAGAATAATGTTCCGAAAATGAAAGCAAGGATGTTAATAGTATTTAAAAATTAAATAACCATTTATCAATTGGCTATTAAACAAGCCCAGATTCGTTTAAAACTAAGTAATTGTTGGTACATACTTCTCTGAAATTACGTTCTTAAACACCTTGTATATTAACAGAAAGGGGTGCGTAACGTTAACGAATTGGACAGAATGTCACAATCGACAGCAATAGCTAACACGGTGAACTAAATATTCAGATACCTACTTCAAAATCTACATTTCTGTGTCATAGAGCAGAACTCGGGTCATAAGATTTTTATACAAATACAAAGAGTTAGTTAAATGTTTTTGATAAGGCTGATTACTCAATTGCCTTCTTGGGAGAAATAGCAATTTGAAAGTGCGGTTAATTTCGGTAATCATTATACTTTTGCGGTCATTCTCATTGAATGGCCTTAACAACTGTCAGGTTGGCGCCTATACCTACAATACCCTCTTGAAACAAACCACCAAAGAGTGGTTTTTCCAATCTTAACGGAGCAGCGAGTATTCTCCATTGTCGTTTTGCACGATCTGACGACTTCGATATTGATCGAATCTTGAAAATGAGACGGCGGGTGCTCTCAACCGCTCTCCCGCTGCCTTAAATAGCTCGACAGGTTAGCTTTTTTTATCCCGCAGCCCTGCTATACGAGAACAAATCTTTTTGTTTACTATATCAATCATATTGATCGAATGTACGAACATTTTTGCTTTCACCCCGCAGGTCGAATGGTTTTTTTTGTCTAAATTTGAGTCATCTCCGACGTTTCACAGTTGCAAAAGTAGTGGTCTTTGCATATCCTCAGCACTGGCTGAGACTAAATTACTAACATTTCTTGTTTATTAGTACAGGTTTCTGTTTAGGTCTTCATGGCTTGACATGTTATATTTACCTTTTGGTAAAATTTAAAAACGTTGTTCCGCGCATCTTTCCATTTCCTAAATTGAGCGTTTCTCATGCTCTTTCTGTTAACCTTTCCTCTTTTGCTCGTAATGAACACAAGTTTCTGTCGTCCTTGTTTGAGTTTTGAGAGTATTAATAGATAAAAACAATGATCAACTTCACAGATCTCCTCATATAAAGTATCCTTTAGTTTAAACAAAATTCATAAAATGCCCAATATCCAGCAGTTTAAAGTCATTCTTCTCCATAAACTAAATAAGTGTTGACGTTCCAAAAATTTGTTAAATCTTTTTGAAGGAAGCTTGCCAACTTCTCAACTTATAATGTAAATATTTACGTATATAGTACATAAATTAATAAATACAGAAATGATTACGAGAACATAGACTTGTCTAGAATAGAAGAATAGAAGAAAATATGGAAAGCTTTATATAAAAGGTGCATACTATTCAAAATTTCAAGACATCTATTGCGATAAGCTCTTCTAAAGTGTGCTTCAAAAAAAGCTAATTCCTGTTTTTATAGGCCAAACAGAAAATGGAGATTATGACTCTTTCACGAGAACTGAAGATGGTAATTGTTGACCTGCGCATCGGTAGTCCTTTGATTTTAGTCGTATTAATATGGTGTTAGGACCCCGGTTGCTGCAAGATTAAGAAATAATTTTTTGCTGTTTCACTAAGACTATTTGAAAATTACCATCATGTAAAGAAAAGATATTTTATTTTCTAATAGCGTTTTCAAACTATTCTTCATCTGATTACAAATTTTTTGTATGGAGAGTATCGTTATTTAAGGTTAAGAATTGTGACAAAAAAAAAAAAAAAACCATATATGTGAAATGTAATGGAAATCTGCAAACATTCATACGAAACTACATACGTATGTAGATACTACTTATACAGATGGGCAGATAAACTGAATCTTGAGTTTAAAAATTAAATTAATAGGAACAGGAACAAGACGCATTGAATCGACGAAAAGCTTTTGGTTTAAACTATTAACTTTTATAGATCCGCAGGTCATAAAATTCTAGAAATATTCTAGTAATAAAATATCATCTAAGTTGGTCTAGTGAGATTGGATCTGGCTGACAGTCAGTTTGCTCTTGCGCATTTGTAAATGAGATTTATCTTCAATTGCAACGGAGGTCAATTTATCATTTTTATTGGATTTTTATCATTAATATATCGATACTTAATGAACTGGAAAATATAAACTATTATATCGTATAAAACTACCTAACACTATACACAAAATATGTAAACAAAATCTGGGAAGATGATAAATATCAGATAAATAAATAGGTATAATATTGGGTCATATAAAAAGTCTCCGCGGTTTTTTGTCACTAGTTGGTGTTGGTGTCCATTTATCTGGAAACAGTAATCTGATTGTGTCAGACGAACACGTTATTGAAAGGTTACATATCAGGCTACTTTTTTTGTGAAGACAGCTGTGTAATTCGTTGCTCGTGTTAAAAGTTATACTGACTTGAATATGAGTGAAATATCTGGAAAAATACGCTATGTGATGCTTTTTTGCTATAAAAAGGGGAAAAACATGCCAAAAAAATTTGTGCAATATACAAAGAGAATGCTATGAGTAAACGCCGGACCCAGGAATGATTTGTTCTATTCCGTTCCGGAAATTTCGATGTAGAATATGCATCTCGCACTGGTCGGTCTGTCATTGAAAAAGTCGATGAAATTTTGCAACTGATGGAGCAAGACCGGCATGGAAGTCGTCTGGAGATAGCGGATTCACTTAACATTAACCGTATGACAGTTTGGAATCATCTAAAACGAGCAGGCTACTCAAAGAAGCTCGATGTTTGGGTGGCAGATGAATAAACGCAAAAAAATTTAATTGACCGATTCATTACGGGCGATAATAAATGAATTAAATACAAGAATATCCAACTCAAGCGATCATGTTCAAAGACCGGTGACCGACCACAAACGACTGGATTGACGGCAAACAAGGTTATGTTGAGTGTATGGTGGGATTGGAAGGGAATTGTCTATTATGAGCTGCTAGAACGTGGAGAAACATTCGATCCTCAAATGTGCACAACACGACCGTTTGAATGAAGCTATCAAGAAAGAGCGACCATAATTGGCCAACAGAAAGGGAGTTGTCTTCCATTATGGCAATACTAGGCCACACACATCTTTGATGACCCGGAACAAATTGACGGAGCTTGGTTGGGAAGTTTTGATGCATCCACCGTATAGCTCGAATATTGCAAAACTTTTTTGATGGTAAAAATTGGCCGACAGAAGAGCCGCTGAAAATCACTTGGCCAAGTTCTACACCGATGGAATTATGAAGCTACGCAGAAAATAGCAAAAGGTCATAGATTATAATGTACTTGATTGAAATTGATTTTGAATAAAGAAAAATTTTTTTCGAAAATGTACACAAAAACGGCGAATACTTTTTATATGACCCAATGTGTATAAAAATATGACGATAAAATTGACATCAGTTTTGCTCTAAAACCATTCTTAAGCCGTGTACTCTTGCATTCCCTTATTGTTTTATATGCACCTTAAATAAATAAAAAAGTTGGAAATACATAAGGGTAGTGATATAAAAATACCATATATCAGTTCTTAGAAAGATTATCTTTTGTTTTTATTTTGCCTGGTCCATGCCACAAAAATTGATGCACGCATAAATAAATTATAGTTTCAAAGATTTTTTTATTTTAGATTTTGATTTATTTTTATATAATACATATTGTCATGTAATAAAATGCTGTGGGTACTTTTAATGAAATAAAACCATTTTATACACTTGACAGCAATTTATACCAGCTGCAAGAGTTACGGCACAGAGGAAAAGAACAAAAAAAAAAAAAAAATTAAATATTGTAAAAAAGAAAGAAGGGTGAACGAATTCCTTGTATTGAAAAAATTCAGCTCTAACATCAATTTCGATATTTATGGGTTGAGAATATTGGGTATCATCTTTTCAAAAAGAGTGTGTACAATTAACCCTTAATAAAAACAAATTTTGTTTAACGGATTCACAGTCTCTTCGTTCAGATGAAAGAGAATTCTCGTCAAGAGATGGGTGAATACTAAATACACATATCCAAAGCACATGTCACTGCTAACAAGGGCATAATCTTCACCGAAGACTATATCAGATGAATGTGCAATATTTTGCGAGAGAGATTCAACCAATAAAACCCACAATCCACACCCAACTTAGTTTGAACGAAAACAGTGAAAATTTCCTTTCCGGGAAATTTTCCTCCCTTACTTGAATTAAAACAAGGTTGAACTGTCCTCTTCTGGAAAACTAGAAATGCCCTATTGTGCTCACTCTTAAAAATTCTCACAGTATCAGTTCCCGAGCTGTTTTCATCTGCAAAGGTTGCCTTTATTCTTGCATAAAAAAAAAATTTTTTTAATTGGTATTTTTAAACCGATTTCAAAGTTTCCTTTATTGCAATATCTTGCAATTTCGTTACAATAAAATATGTTTGCCAATGTCAAGTGTTCCGATTGACTTTTTAGTAAAAACTAAAACCAGTGCATGAGTGTTGAAAACATTTTGCTACATCCTTTTTCTCTTCTCCCTTTTCTCATCTTTCTATCTATCCTCCCTAGTACCATTTTTTTAATATTATTTTTTTCGTCGAATATTCGTCGTCGTCGTCGTTTTCATTTGCTCTAAATATTCGTTCGCTCGTCCCTTACGAGTCGCAAATCGCCCCTCTCTATAACAAGAAAAAGCATCTACGAGTATAACAACAGTGTGCAGAAATTTCTATTCCCGATTTTTGACATAAACGAGTACAGGAGAAAAGCTTACTTGCGGATAAGACAAGTGAAAAAATTTTACTAAAATATTCAACATCATTAAAAGGATAAGAAATTAACTGACAAATGTGGTAGTTGTGCATACGTAAATAAAAAGGTTAATCTTAATTTACTATTTCCTCGATTTAATTGCTACAGAAAGCAATATTTGATATATAAAATACCATTCATATATGTACGTATATATATATAAATATATAAGAAAGTACACATCAGATGAGTAATACACATCTTGTTAAAAGAAGTTAGTTTTCTAATATCTCTAACAATCACTGTATCTAAAGTTGGAGTCTTTTTCATTGGGTATATCTATTGTGAAATGTGTTAAAATTTGTTTTGTGAGCTCTTTGGAGTTAAACCAACTCCATATTGAGTAGTGTTGAAACTTACCACTGTGAAAATATATTTTATCTACTGAAAAATAAAATAAATTCGGATTATGCATTGTGTATGCATCGCAAGAATAATATAACGATTTGGATTTTGTGTCTATATAATAATAATATTTAAATTGAAAATTAAAAAGATAAAAATTATAATTAACATAGCAAATACACATATATAAAAATAGTTTGTTTATTAAGAGTAAAAGAAATAAATGTTAAACGATTGTTCATGCAAACCACCTATTCCAAAGGATATTACGTAAGGGAATTCCGTTTGTAACAATCAGCAAAAAGTAGTAATTACTACCGGCGGATTCACCCCCAAGGGTGCTTTAACTTTAGGTATGTACACATGTATCAGGGCCCTAACAAACACCTGTTTTACTTTTTGTTTATCGGTGCAAAACTTTATTTCGTTACTATTTTTCCATAATATTCGTCCCACTAGGAGAGTTAGAAAAAGGAAAAAGAAAAGAAAAAGAAAATTAATATATACCATACCACAAGCACAGTACTTCAAGGGCATCACAACCCTTATAGCGCTGTTTGTTGTTGAAATCACTTGTCATTGCGCGGTAATGTTTGTTTTATATTCACTCAATTGTAGGAGGTGACGATGGCTAGGATGATGTTTATCCAGGTGTAAACAGCTTCATACCTGAACTTAAATGACGTATGAATTCTGCTTTGAGTTAGCTTTGAATAGTCAGTTTTTTCTCTCGGTTTGTATATATGAAGGCACCGCTGTTTGCATTACTTTTGCTCTAAACGCCATTTAGTTATCGTTGCCTTAGCTTTTTGTTTACATTATTTGTTTACATCGTTAAAAAGAATCCTTTTTTGTTTGTTTTGTTTTGTATTCCCTGTTGCTCAAGGTACTCGTACAATATACATTTTATATGTATAGTATATACCATATTTATTTATTTATTTATTTTTTTTTTTTAAATACGTAAAATTTGTCTCATATGCAAAAAAAAAAAAAAAATCAAATATTGTTGGCAAGACATGTCTAATTGGCACTTGGTGGGATCTGGTCATGTATAACAAGTCTGTAAATTAAATAGTGTATGGAGCTAAAAATCACTTAAAATAAAAAAAAAATATTTTTTTATATATGAATATATTTACATATGAATATGTATTACACATATCTGCAGTATATATACATACATATATATGTTTGTCTGTATATATGTATATATTGTATAAATACATACACAATGTAGGTGTACTTGCAATTTTTAGAAATTGAAATGCATTATATTTTATTTAGCTCGTACTAAAAAGTATTACTCATTATTGGTTTTCGTTATTTAGATATAAACTTAATAATCACTTAAAAGGCGGTGAAAAAACATTTGAAAAAAGATGGAATGGTATTAAAGTC
Source organism: Volucella inanis (assembly GCA_907269105.1). Classification (NCBI taxonomy): domain Eukaryota; kingdom Metazoa; phylum Arthropoda; class Insecta; order Diptera; family Syrphidae; genus Volucella; species Volucella inanis. The sequence continues at coordinate 91,501,102 of OU026157.1, read as the reverse complement.
CGCAAATTAAGCCAAAACAACAGTCAACGCTGTAGCAATGCAGACACGTTGGGTAATATCTAGCAATAGATGTAATTGTAGAAGTTACATATTTCATTACATAAAGGAAAAGTAGGGTTGGACAAGGCTTGAACATAAAATATAAACATTGGCAACAAATTTAATGTAAATATAAAATATTTTTTTAGCTATAATTCCCTATATATTTGAAAACATCTACAACACACTATTTCTGATCCCTTTTTATTAGATGCAAAGATGAAAAAGAGCAGATAGACAAGGGGGAATCGAGCTGGACGACATTTTCTCTATAACCATGTATTTTTAAGAGACTCTTTAGTGCGAAAATGTTGGTTAATGCTGAAATTTTTACACCCTGACTAAATCGAACTGCAACCAACTTTAGACTGCTATTATTTAGCAACGTGGGGCCGAGCGTTGTCATGATGGAAAATTATTGCCTCATGTCTGGTCGCATATTCCGGGCGTTTTTCGGCTACTGCTCTCTTCAAACGGATTAATTGTGTTCGGTAGCATTGTCCATTGATGGTTTCACCCGGTTTTAGCAGCTCATAAACTAGCACACCCATCTGATCCCACCAAATACAGAGCATTACCTTCGCGCCATGGATATTCGGCTTTGCCGTTGATTTGTCTGATTGGCAGGGTTTCACATATGATTTTTTGCGCTTGGGGTTGTCGTAATGGATCTATTTTTCATCACCAGTAACAATCCGATGCCACAATCCTTTTGTGGCGTTCTAGCAGCATTTCGGACATGCAAAACCGCTTTTCGACGTATCTCGGCTTCAGTTCATGTGGAACCCAATTTACTTGCTTTTTAATATATCCTGCCTGCTTACTTGGCAGAGAGGTCCTTCGAAAATTTACACCTTCGGACGGCCACCAGAAAGCAGGCAACACCGATGGTGATGGTTTGGGCCGCCATAACCGCCGATGGTCGCTCTCCGCTCGTATTTTTGGAAAATGGCGTCAAAATTAATGCGATCGTATAACGTGAAACTGTCTTAGAGCCAGTATTGAAGCCTTGGGCAAACAATAATTTCGGTCGGAGACCGTGGTCATTTCAACAAGACTAGGCACCGTTTCACAAAGCGCGCGTCAACCAAGATTGGTTAAAAAACAATGTTCCACACTTCATTTCTTCGACACAATGGAGTGCGACCATCGGCAGTTATGGCGGCCCAAACCACCACCATCGGTGTTGCCTGCTTTCTGGTGGCCGTCCGAAGGTGTAAATTTTCGAAGGACCTCTCTGCCAAGTAAACTCGGTCATTTTATTTGTTGTCATATTGCTCGATAACAAATGGCGACTCATCAGAAAAAGCCAAAGTCGGCAACTCACCACTTTCGTGCAAGCGTAGCAACTCGCTCTTTCAACTCTAACTTTTTTTCTGTTGCGGTGTAAGATCGTGTACTTTTTGGAACTTCAATGGCTTGAGCCCAAGCTCATTTGGCAGTATGTGTTGCATCCGTTCCAATGATATGTTGGAACGGAGTGCAAATTCTCCGGATGCAAACCCCTTGGATTTCTTTGTCTGGGGTATTTTGAAGGCCAAAGTTTGGACCACCTCAAACAAGCACTTCGCCGGGAATGGGCCAAAATACCGCAGAGCCACTTGAGTGCAGCGTGCGATGTTTTCTTCGGCACATATTGAAAACTACTGATACAATTTGAAAATTGATGTATTTTCCAACATTTCTTGCTTTGGCACAATAAAATTTATCAAAAAATAAAAAAATTATAGGGTCATTCCATGAAGGATCGACCGACATTCTGAACGACATCCCTCCGACTTGGCTGAAAAGTGGTAGAAAAACTCATTGGAGCGGTAGTGGTAGTGGTTTTGCAGAATTCGATATAGTTTGCGTCTAACGAAACTTCAAAAATTGGCAAAGATCAAAAGTAATCCTTTCTTTTATATTTAAAAAAAAAATCATAATTTTGGCTCTGCTCATCAGAATTTAATAAAATATACCTTGTTGAATTCAGGAAAAGGTGAATCATTTGGAATAACTTTTATTTTCAAGGACGAAGGATATTCCAAAATATCCTTTCTACATATATCCTTGAATAACTCAAAAAGTGGTACTGTTTTTTTTTATATATATATTATAGAGAGATTCGTCCTCTATTTCCATTTCAAATTTCAACTTGGGATCTTATCATCCACACATATAAGCCGAATGCACATACATAAGTACATAGCTGTTTTTTTTTTAGAACTGCACATTTCCCGTTTTGAGGATTTTAGAAGTTAGGCTTAATTTATTTGGACTGACTTAATGTCAGTCTGTCGTGAGCTCGGGATTTATTTTAGATTGTATCGTAATAAGAGTTGTGAGTAATATAAATTTATAATGAGTGATTTTGTGTGCAAAACGTGTTGGAATATTCTGGATTTAACACCTCATCAACCCAGTGCTCGTGATTTGCGGCCTGTACTTATGGATGATTACGATGCAACCAAAATTGAATACAAAGTTGGTAATTTGCTCTATGTGTAGGAAAAAATTGAGTGAGATCCGAAATTCAGATACAACGCCACCATTGCTCGAGGTTGAAGATCAAATTGAAGTTGATGAAATGTATTTCGATAAAGACATTGAGTTCAATTTGATTAATGAATGCATACAGTATATTGGAGAAGATACATTCGACAATAGAAGACTTAGTGACTTAAAATATGTGCAGTCGAAATTGAAAAAGTCTATGTTGAAAATTGCAGAGAAAGTTTTCTCTGTTACTATAAGTAATGATGAAGATAATTCTATAGAAAGAGAATAGTTCCATAAAACTACAAGCAAAAACACCCTAAACGGTCTTTGTAGGCTAGCTCTGGCAGCCAGTGTTTTTATTGTACCACATAGTCCATCGCATGCACTCCTACCATGACAGATCGCAAAGAAGTTCCATTCAACATTCACTCCAAAATCCTGTTCATGCAATGTTAAATTGAAAAAATTCTGTTTGTTTTTGTACTGCGCAGCAGATCCATCGAAAAATAAATAATTTTCTAAAAATGTTGGCATTTCTTGTGCAGGAACTCTAAGAGATGGCGTTGAAACAAGTGTACTGCGATAGTGTCATGCTTTAAGCAGTCACTGATTACAACAAAACTTTCATTTTTAATATCATCCATCTGGTTCCGGTAATATATTGGGAAAGGGTGAATCGCCGCCTGTTCGTTAGTACAGTGGTATCCCTGCACTGCATCTTGTACAACAATATCATAATTTTTTCAGAAAAGTCCAATAAAACAAGTTTGTCCGTTTTCATTAAAAGAGTTTTGACTTCCTTTATGTACCTGTTTTGTTGATCAGTTATATAACATGACGAATGAAAATACCAAGCCGTTTCAAAAAGCTATGAATGAAATCCTCAGAGTTTTCAATTCTCACTTCTAATTTTGATTGGCCTGTGTGTGTCCACTGATAGTATGTTACGTCTTCTATGAAGTGATTACTAAAAGCAGTGTCAAAGATTCTCCTTAATTTAGAATAGTTTGGACAGTTAAGGCACTTGCCCAAGTAACAATTTATATAAGGAGGGTTACAAATTACCAAAGCTAAGCAGGCTCTGCTGTCATTGAGATGCTTATCTTCGCTTTTTATCAGCCTTGATATATTGCTACCCTCAAACGTAAGTTTGATATTTTGATGGATGGTGCAAACACACACGGAATGAGTTCCTGATGCCCCAGAGCTAGCTAGACTGATGCAGTTCTTTGGTCTTAACGACGCGAACTTGGAAAATCCAATCTTAACATTATTATGAACCTCTTTGAACTTATTATATATCTCCCTAAGGTTAGCCAGAACCAGGCGTTTTTGAATATGTTTTTTCTGATTTTCAATCTAACAAAAAAGCAAAACGTCTTAATTTTGAACCTGAGAAAATAAATTTTTGTTATCTTTATAGATACGTAGTCTTTTTTTCCTGGCATTAAACGGCTGAAATCGTCTTCACAGTTAAAACTTTCTACCAATTGCTTGATATCAGCATCCTATATGTTGGTAGAACGCTTTGATCTTCCCAAAGTTTTCTAGATTTCTCGATCATATAGCTTGTCGATCCTGTAAACTCTTCTATAATTTTGCGACGCTCCATTCTCTTGAAAGTTAAGACAACAAAACAAGTGTTGTCGATGGACTATGTGGTACAATAAAAAGACTGGCTGCCAGAGCTAGCCTACAAAGACCGTTTAGGGTACACATAACAACTCCCTTACAGTTATATATTGTAACTGGGCAACTGAAAATAAAACGAATATGGATTTCTCCTACGTGACTGCACAGGAGTATTGATGGAATCGGGATTTTCTAATTAAAGAATTGTGCCGGAAACAAGCAAACTTCATCATATTTCATCTGTACCACAAGGAGTAATTAAAGGAAAATATTTTTCCTTTTCATCGAAAGAATATGAATATACTGTTAAAAGATAATAAATAATGATTTTTTTCAGTTTTTTCAGCCTTGGAATACAATGGCCCAATGTGACTTTTTTTTTAAATGAAAATAATTATTACAGAATATTTAGCCGCCTATAAAACAGTATTTTGGCCGAACCCATAGAGATCCCAACTTGAAATTGAAATGGAAATAGAGGACGAATCTCTCTATAATATATAAAAAAAAGAAAAAAAAAAACATTTTTTGAGTTATTCAAGGATATATGTAAAATGATATATTGGAATATTCTTCGTCCTTAAAAATAAAAATTATTCCAAATCTTTGAAGGTTTACCTTTTCCTGAATTCAACAGGGTATATTTTATCAAATTCTGATGAGCAGAGCCAAAGTTATGATTTTTTTTAAATATAAAAGAAAACATACATTTTGTTTTTATCGCCAATTTTTGAAGTTCCGTTACACACAAACTATATCGAATTCTGCAAAACTTTTTTTGCCTTATGATTCGTACCACTCCAGTGAGTATTTTCAGCCAAATCGGAGGGATGGCGTTCAGAGCTCCCCATATAGCTTCGTCGATTTATCGTGGAATGACACTATAAGATATTTAAAAGTCGCAGTTCGAGTTAGGCAGGGTGTATGTAATATATTTTGTTGCTTTCTATGCATTTAAATAAAATTATATTGGTCTACAATGTATGTAAAGGAAGTGTATGTGCAGAGCTGTATAGATATGTGTATACTTGCATACATGTTCCTGTTTATGGTTCATACACGATCTTAAGGAGTGTTTTTGTGAAAGTCTTAATTCCCAATAGCAAATTTACTGTAGATCGTATCTTAAACAAATCTTGTTCAGATGGCGCCGACATAACTGTAGAAGTGTTAAATGGGGAGTCAAACTACGACTTAGTTTAGTGTGAAAGCAAAAATTGTCAGCAAAGACAACTATCGACAACCATTAGTTAGGAGTATAGTATATGTAGTAAAAGCCCAGCGAACGGATGTTGGTTTGGTTTATTGAAACAACAGTCTGAAAAGTTAAAATAAGAATCTTGTATTGCTTCAGTCATATCCAGCGTCTGGAAACTCTCTACTTAAAAAGTTTTTGAATCCTTTCTCTCCGATTCAGGATGTCAAGAAAATATATGTAATCTGCATTAAAGGGATCAAGCGGCCATTAGCCAAAGCTTTGTATAATAAACTGGGAGCAGAATATATGGAATCGAGAATGCTGAAAAGCCACTGTTTTTCAAAAAAAAACCTTCAATGACTCGGGAGCAGCGTTATTTTAAAGATTATCCTTAGAATCCCGTGATTGATCGTCCTAATAAAATACTATCAAAGAAATAAGCCGTTGCAAAAAATAGAAATTAAACTGGAATATTTTCCAACATACCTAAGATAAAATTTGAAGAATTATTAAGTGGAGAAAATTAAAAATGAAGAATCGAGATCGAAAGTTAAAAATTAGTAAAAAAAATAATAAATTGTATACATATGTCTTTAATATTTATATATGCCCGTATAGTAATATATTTACAATATATAAAAGTATATAATAAAATTAGTAAGTAAGTAGATTAAAAAACATACTTCTTCGCTTAAGTAAGTGAGATTACTCACATATAAGTTAATAAATAACAAAGTTAGCACATATGTTTTGTAAGTAAGAAATGAAATTAGTGAGTAAGGAAATAAACAAGTAAATAAGTAAAAATTGTGTTATTTAGTGAATAACGAGAGGATTACTAAAAATAATAGTATGATACATACTCCATTTTAGTGGCCTTTCATATGAAACCTAACTGTCAATGGAAGCCCTTACTGAAGACGCAGGCAGACCTAAAGTAGGTTCGGGTCCTGAAAAACTTTCTTTTGAGTCTTGCTAAGCACGTTCATCGACGGTACGTGTTGTACCAAAACCCACTTGTTTTTAAGCAAAAGATAGCATTTAGAATTCATTGCACTATATGTATAAATATTAAAGGGAGAGAGAGATTTATCAATGCGCCTACAGATGAGCCAGGCATGCTAGGGAAAGCCCCCATGCAGTCGAAATAAACTTTCCCTTCAAGCCTAGTTCCAAAAGGCAACAGATGCAAAGGATATAATTGGGTTTATCACAGTCGTATAGATCGAAATGATCCTTCTTTTCGACAGGCCCCATGTCATGCATGAAACTCCTTTGCAAACACCGTACGGCCGAAAGTGCTTTAGAGGCTTTCAACGTAACATGTTTAGTTCGCAGAAGTTTGTCATTTATGATGACACTCCGGTGGCAAGCTTCTTTAGAGAATTGGATGGAGATACGCTGTGTGATCTGGCCGAGTTACACATGCCATCAAAAGTTGCGTTGTCAAAAGCACCCTCAATATCGATGAAAATTCCCAATACTTACTCCTTCTAGTCGCCTTCAATTCTGCCTACCAACTTTTTAAATGTAATTCAAAAGCCTTACCAACATATTATCAGTATAGAATTATCTCATTGTACATGGCATATGGTATATGGTATACCATATCTAACATTCCTAGCTCATCTTTACTTTATGTAAATAGCTGGAATTCCCAGAATTATATCAAATACAATACAAACACACAATTGCTAGCGTGCAACTTTGTTACACCCCACACAAAAATGTGGAAGTTCGGACGTATCCAGAAAGTTATTTTATTTTTTATTTACTTTTACTTACTCTACATCTACACATACGTATCCAATGGGTTATTTTTTAAGCGTTTGGTTTTTAACTGTAAAAAACTAAACAAGGGAAAGTTGCTTGCCATTTACTTTTAAAGACTATTTCATATAAATGTCGAAAACCACTAAGCTTTAAGTGGTCCATACGGAGAGTTCAATTTTGAATTACTTTTTCGAGCATATTTGCTGATATCTCATTAATAACACGTGTAATGTTGTTTTGTAAGGCTGAAATTGATACCGGTTTATCGATATAGACAAGTGATTTGACGTATCCCAAAAAATAGTCTAAGGATGTCAAATTGCATGATCTTGTCAGCCAATTCACCGGTCCAAAACGAGAGATAAATTGCTCACTGAACTTATTTCTTCATTGGTCCATCAATTCGCGTGCTGTTCAGCTTGTGCATTTTCGAAATCATTAAACGATAGCGGGGGCAACTACGGTAAAGTTTTTTTTTTTTTTACGGCCATCTAGTTAGTTTCGCCAGACCATAAATCACACCAAAGTGTGCATTTTTCCGGGTGTATTGTCAGCTTTTATACCACGTTGATAAAAAAAAAAAAAAAACCGAATAACCACCGTGTGGCGCTCCCATTATTCCGATTCGAGTTCTGTTTTTGTTTTAGTTATGTTGGTACATCTGTTGTTGACATTTCCTCTAAATCTTAGCGTCATTGCTTTATATTTGCAAAAGTTACGTAGCCAACTTGTATTAAATTTTGCTTAAAAAACGGATTTATTGGTGCGCGAACGTTGGAAATGTTTATAAAGTGTTTCGGCAATGATTCTTTATAGAAAACGGTCGTTTACCAGTGGCACGAGCGGTTAAAAAGTGGTCGTGGGTCAATCGAAGATTGATAAAGTGGCAAAAACATTGATGAAGCAAAAGAAATGTTTGTCCATTACCGCAAATTAACCATCAGAGATATAGCGGAGGACTTGAACATTGCCTTAGGATTCGTCCACGACATTTTTCGTAATGATTTGGGTTTCCGCCGTTAGCAGCAAAGTTGATGCCAAAAGACCTCAATTTCAAACAAAAAATAGATGATTTGCGAGGCTGAATTCGATCCCACATTCATCAAAAGGATCATTACTGGAGACGAGACGTCTTCTTCGTTTTCAGTCAAAAAAGAAGGTAATGCTCACGGTTTTCATGGATTACAACGGTGTTATGTATCATGAATTTTTGCCAGAAAGCCAGATAGTAAACAAAGAGTATTATTTGGGCGTTATAAGCCGTTTGCGTGAAGCAATTCGCCGAAAAAGACCAGAATTATGGGCAGAAAACTCGTGGATTTTTCACCACGATAACGTACCGTCGCACAGTGCCATCATTATTCGTAATTTTGCACATAAAGCAAGCATGGACATACCGAAAACCGAATATAAAAAATGTTATGAGGATTGGATCAAGCGCTGGCATAAGTGTGTTGCAGTCGATGGGGATCACTTTGAAAGGGACAATAAATTTCGGAATAAATTCCGGGATCAAGGTGGTATTGCTTGAGGTTGCTCATCGGATTACATACAGCACTTTTGTTTATTAGCATAACATTTCAACCAGAAATAAGCAATGAAGCAATTTTTCGATAAAAAAGAGGATTTTCCTCCACCTGTTCTTAGGCCCACTCACCGAAAATTTGATGCTGTGGCAGGTCGTTTAGCTCCTGTTCTTACACGAGCTGTATTTTGTAAGATTTTAGGCCAAGATGTGTGAAGTCTACCACCAAGTCGAGTAACACAATGCCAATTGCTAGGAATGGCGACGAATGGACAAGTTACAGTTTTCATTAACACTGGCGGATACAGCAACAATATTTTCTTCTGTACGCACTTTACGCATGGGTAGGTGCTTGATGTCCAATAGCGTAAAATTGGTGCGAAATTTGGTCACTATGGCTAGAATAACTTTCTAGATTAACACGACCGTAAATTGGTCGAAGTGAGCGAAAAACATTTATCACAGCACGAACTTGATAATAAAATTCAATAACTCGTAAGTTTTTTTCGGATGTAAGTCTTTCCATGATAAAAAAAGCAATGCTAACTGATCATGTTTGACTTTGAAACATGTCACGAATCATGCGTGAGCTTTGAATAATAGAACACATAAAAACCAAATACAAAAAAAATCATCTTTTATAAATAAAATGTAAAAAGAAACCTTTTAAGAACTTTACAATTATTGGTTAAGAGAGATCCAATTATAATTATTCGAGTTTTATTTAATAATTTTTTTTCTCCAATTTAAATGACATTTATTTCAATTTAAATTATAAAATTTTGTTACATAATTTAAGTAAAAAGTAATTTTGGTTTGACCTACAGTCGTTTACCAGATTAACTGATTAATCTGATCAGGGTTCAGGACACTGATAGCTCCTGTTGCTTCTAGTACATGCGACCAGAAAAATCTTATGCCAAGTTCTGAAAGAACTGGACATATCGCAATGAAGTGCACTACGGCTTCTCTCTCTTCTCTCTCTTCTCTCTCTTCTCTCTCTTAAAGTTACATAAATTTAGAAAAGTCGATCGATGCTTTATACGAGTATAATTTGAGTTAGTCAACTGCCTTCTTAATTTAAAGATAGTGCTTATAATGTCTGCTTCTTTTAGCAAGTTAAAAAATAAAATAAAACTAAGCATGCGGTTGATTCTACTATAATTCATTCTTTGTTGATTCTTGAGTTTCACATTAATGATTATAAAACAAGCTACTCTCTATTTTCTTCAATAGTACGTTGAATTTTTTCTTAATGATAAAGGATTCTCGTTAGAGATAAAAGAAACGTTAAGCCCGTCGTTAAATAACAGTCTCTCTCACTCTTAATTTGCCTCATGTTGATAGAATATGCCGAAGTATAATACTAATTTCTGCAGTTCTTCCATTTACAGTGACAAGTCAAGCTGCAGTTTTAAAGTACCATAAAACAGAGATGAACATGAAGTATCTAAATGCACCATATAGTTTAGTACACATAATTTGTCTTAAAGGTGTTTAGACATGTTTAGATTCGACGATATCCTGACTCGAAGATATTTACACTCTCGTACTATTTCTATACGAACTGCTCCGTAATCCCACTTGTCATTACGAGTACATCTTACTCCGCCACTCCGAAATATAATTATTTTTAACTTCTCCAAATTGACGAACAAGTTGCAGGTTTTACAGGACTCTTTAAGTTTATTAATCAGCACCTGCATTCTATTTATTGTGTCGATGTCATCCGCATGCATGTGCGCAGGGACCTTCTTACGCCTAAAATCGATTCCACCCCCTACGGTTTCTACCATGTCATTAATGAATAAAATGCAGAGGACTACACTTAAAATGCACTCCTGCTTAACTTCCATTGACGTTGCAAATTCCTCAGATACGTTCTTGTCGTACAAAAACTTAAGAATGTTAATAAACTTGGTGGAGATTGTGATTCGATATAACTTGTAAAAAAGTGCTTGCTATTGAGTCGAAGGGTGTTTACAAAAAAGACAAATAACTGTTTGCCCTATTTCTTATTAAGCACGGCTAAGTGAAAATTGTATAAATAGTTGGTCTACAGTAGAATAATTCTACCAACATCTGGCTTGAAATTCGTGCAATATTTTATTATTTTTAACCCATTGAAATACATCATAGATCAATGCACCAAAGAGTTTGACAGAGAAATAGAAAAGATATACCCCTGTAATCGAATGGATTGCTGTATTCTCCTTTTTTAATGTAAAGGAGGGATTATCGAATTTCTGAAACTTTTTAAAACTTTCTGAAACGTCTGAGGTTGCAAAGATTCGATTAAATTTTGCTGTAATCGGTGATGTGAACTTCACGGAGTACTTTTTATACAGTTCAAAGGGAATTCGGTATACACCAGGGCCTTCCTCATTTTAGCATTTTTGTTTGCTTCTTGCTCATCACGTAGGGGGCGCGGAGGGGAATGGAGTATCCAGATACTGGTCAAAAATAGGGGGTCGCATATTGGAACAAAGGTGAAGTTTGTATTGTAGTTGGTTGATAAATTTGTTAAAGTCATCCTTAAGCAATGGTGCTTCTTGACTTGGGGCAATCACGAATCCTACCGCCTTCTAAAATCCTGTTGGCGATATTAAAGTATTTATTACATTTTTATTTCTTTGCGCTAGTGTAGCTTTCTTTGTCTAACAGATACGTTTGAAGTTTTTATTCGCAGTAGCATAGAGTGTTTTGAAAATATCATTGTTATAGAATCTTAGAAGCAAAAAAAAATATCCCTTAAACGTTTTCACACAGAGTAATTTTTCAAGCTCAGCATTCAAGTTACTTTGGTTAATTTGCAGTTTCTATAATTCCGGGATAAATTTGGAGGTAGCGTTAAAACTTTCGTGACTCGTTGTAATGCGATATTCGATACTTTGCATCAAATTTCAAGAGGTATATGTTCTGAAAATTCCTCTGCATACATTCGCAAGAATGTAAATAGCGAGTTGCAATACCGAGAGATGAGACAGTAATCAATTACCGAAGATGCTGCTCCTCGCTGAAATGTGAGTCGCTGGTGTTTTGTATCCACCAACAAAATTGTTTTAAGTATGTCCTATACTTCCGTTGAGATCTCCGGTAAGCTTCTTCATAGTGAGAAGTGAATCGCATAACTTGTCATACCATTTAAATAGAATGGTACTATGCAAAGATTGGTATTGTTAATTTTCATATCTATTATAGAACGTACGATAGCTCTATCTTCCTAACTTTCACAACCACTCCATCCATGCGTTTATGAAAGCCCTATCATTGGCTGCTACTCCCTCTTCCGAATATATTTTATTTGATTTGACTGCATATGGTAAATCTATTCCAATTCATATTTTCGAAAAATTTTTTGGGCTTTGTTTGTGACATATATGCATGTATTCTATCGTCCGTCAAAACAATTTGTACTTGATTGTTCTTTCCACGAAAGGCTTTCATAATTGGGAGCAGCTTGGGTTCTTTCTGGAGCATGCTATGTGAGATATCCTTACAAATGTAGATTCTTGTCCCTATCTTAACATTGTGTTGTACGTTCCAGGGAGCATCTCGTGTTTTCGTCTTTGCCATAATTATGGCCGGATGTTGATTATATCTAGAGATGCTGTCTCGATGTCATTGTTTGACACAGCAGTCCAACGCACACGTGTTTTGTGTTTTGCCTATTGTTTTTTGAAGGTAAGTGTACAATAATGTTTGATTCGGAGCTCTTTTGCATGAGATTATCTAGCTGCGATTTAAGGATAGTATTTCTCTCACAGATTTGCACATGGCTTAGTGTTAGAAAGGCCAACTCAGAACACAATAACTGTAAGTTGGCTCTTAATACCAGTTCCTTCACGAGTTCTTTATTTTTCTTATTCAATATTTCCATAAGTGTTCCAATGCTAATGCCTTCCATTTTTTTGGTCTTTTGGCCAAACGCCGAAATTAGGGATATGTAGGTGAAGTTGTTTTCTAGGGAGAAGACGCCAACACACCGTGTTGTCTGTGCAGAATTCTGCAATTATTCAGAATGGTGTGTATTGAAATCGCACGCAATAACAATTTGCAGGCATACGATTCTTTATAAGAGGTCATGCATAGCATCAAACTCACTAAAAGTCGAAGTCTATTTTCCTAGCTATATATTGAAAATGAGCTGCATCAATAGCATCAATCAGATTTTTAAATAAATAAAAATGTAAGAACCAATTTTTTGGTTTTTGCTAGTTTTCGAAAGAGTTTTATTATTATATCTACACAGATGATGTACTGATTTATCAAAGCTGCACTGTCGATCTTATTAATAATTTTGTATATAATACAAATCATGGCTTAGAAAAAAAAAAAAACAAATTGGTCGTGAAATATTGATTTATAATACCGGTCTACGCCATCATATGGATCACAATCCCATGCGGAAGAGATTAAAAAGATGTGACCTACCAACTTGACGACCCTAGTAAACGTTTAAAAAAGGACAACGTCCTTCGGATCTGCACGTTGAGTATTCGGACTCTTAACAGATCACATGCAGCCGATCAATTAGTAGATGCCCATGTATGATACCACGCAGATAGCACCGTCATCTAAGAAGTGCGATGGGATGGCCCGGACATACCATAAGGAGCATGAGAAACTGTGATATGTACTATTCTGATAGGGAGAAGAAACAGCACTTGTTGGGATGCGGCAGACTAAGGAAAAAAGTCTTAAGCTTCCGCCATACAAGCGAGATTCCGCATCAAAGCTTAATTCGCTAACATACGCTTAATATGCCCCTATGCCCCTACGGAAGACAAAAACCGTGCCACCAAAAAGTGTTTCTTCGAGTTCGTCGACAAGATATAAGAGAAATGCCCGAAATAAGACTCTAGGAGAGATGCCGCAACTATAGTAATGTGCTGGGTTTTACCCGATCACCACCAAGAAATCTCTAACTTGATGAAGAATACCGGCAAGCACATGCAGCTAAACACGATGCGTACATATAAAGCATGCGATCGAAGATATTGAGAGATGAAAGAGGAGAAGTAGAGTCTGAGATTATGGAAAAACGTTTTCTGAAGACTGTACATACTTGAAAAAATTATGCGCAACTCACTAGCGAACACTGGATGCACAATCTTTTAAACGTCTGGGAGAGCACAGCGGGCTGTAACCGGTGCGTTCACTAGTATTGAAACGAAAGTTACCAAAATGGGTTTAGCGGTAAATGCGGGCAAAACGGGAAAAGTTTATATTGTTTACAAGATGGGACACACAACATCGTAGAATTGGACAAAAGGTCACAGTCGACAGCTATAATTAAGAGGTAGTAAGGGACCTTGCCTACCTTGGCTCTGTTATAAATTTTGCCAACAAAACCTCAGCAGAAATAAAACGAAGAATCACTCTTGCAAATCGCTATTCTTTGGAATAAGGCGGTTGTTGTGTAATGAGGTTCTGTTCTGAAAAACTAAGAAGAGTCTACATAAGTTGATGAAGATATACTCAGGCGTTTCGATAGAAAAATCTTTCAAAAAATATTCGGTCCTATGTGCGTTAACGATCTTTGGAGGAGAAGATTCAACGACGAACTATACTAGCTGTACAGCGACCTAATTAGAAAACATGTAGAACGAATGGAAACCAATGGAATCGGAGAATCTTCAACTAACTTATACTGCGCAACTCAGGTTCACCCCGAGTTATAGAGCCACCTAAAGAGGAAAGGGATGCATGTTCATATATTTATATCCTATTTTAGACTAAAACTTGTAAGAAGAAAAGAAATGTTGCATCACCTGTTAACTAAATGATAACATTTACACCTGTAACACAAAATTTGTTATTAACTCCATTAAATAGGTATAAATTAGTTCTCACTAGACCACCGAATTCAAGCAGTGTTGAGGCCGGTTAGTACCTAGATGGAGGACCGCATGGGTCTTCAGTACCAATCCCGCGCACTGTTGGCAGTTGGAACACATGGAGTACAATGGACCAGTTTTATGTCTGAGGGCTACCGTTCGCAAAATCTTTAATAAAAAAGATCTTCAATACTAATTCACTTGCTAAAAACGTTCATCCAGTGACAAAGTGTTCCCACAGGTGTCACGCAGGATATAGACGCTCGTGTTAACTTTCGGATGTTAAAGTACCGGAATGCCATTTGAGGAGAGTGAGAAACATCTAATTGTTGATAGATGTTGAATTTTTTGTGTGTTAAACTCCACCACCCTTAATTTCAAACGTGTAGGATGTCGGGCACACCTTTTCTTATGAATGCTGAAAAATGTTCTTCATTGGTGTCCGCAGTCTTTTAAGCTCTCTGTTTTTATAACTTTAGATAAAACAATAAAGTTATCACTAAACTCATCACGAGCATAACTTGGCTCACGTTGATGATCGAGTGGACGGCGCTTTCCATAAATTATAGTAAAACACAAATTTTGGCCATTTTTCTGCGATTTCGTCATTCAAACGCTCCAACAACGCAATGTAATATTCGCTTTTGGAGATAGTGGATGAAAATTATTTCATGTGTATCCCAAAATACGGATGCCATAACCTTGCCAACCTATTGAGTTTTTAGTCGTTTTGGACGAGGTTCGTCGCCTGCTTACCAACCAGCTGACTGCCGACTTGACTCTTGTGTGAAGTGATGGAGCCAAGTTTCATCCATTGTCACTTACCGACGCAAAAATTCGGGTTTATTGCCGTTGAAAAGCTTTAAACACTCCTCAGAATCATCAACACGTTGTTGTTTTTGGTCAACTGTGACCAAACGCGGCACGTTTGCGGCACAGAGCTTTCGCATGTCCAAATATTCGTATATGATATATCCAACACGCTCTTTTGATATCTTCAGAGCCTCAGCTATCTCCATCAATTTCACTTTACGGTCATTCGTAATCATTTTGTGGACTTTTTTGATGTTTTCATCTAAAACAGCCTCTTTTGGACTTCCACTGCGTGCATCATCTTCGGTACTTGTATGACCGCTTTTAAATTTTTCAATCCACTTGCGAATTGTTCGTTTGGCTGGTGCAGAGTCCGGGTAACACTTATCAAGCCATTTCCTTGCATCGGCTGCATTTTTTCCCATCGAAAAGCAATGATAAATCAACACACGAAATTGCTTTGAATCCATTTTTTTTTTTCACAATAACAAAAGTTATCTTATATCTTAGTATCTTATATCAAGTTTGGTACTAACTGAAAATGGTATGGATTTAATTCAAGCTGTGCCCTCTCTTTCAAACGGCACGGACTTTTCAGCCCATGTGTTAGACCTTCCATTTTCAGACATTTCAGACTTAATGGCTTTTCATTATCAATCACTACCATTTCTGGTAGGCTGAAAGAAAACAGGATTTCGCTGTGGTGCTGGGGAACCTCCTCTATCGTCTTTGATTTGATGATTCGTACTTTGTGATGGGCGTACTTTGTTAGCTTATCTATAAAATTTAGGACCAGTTGGTCTTCCCTAAGAAAATATCTAAATGCTGGATACTGGGGTATAAGCTTTGATGATGATGATCATACTTATTTTAGTTACACACTGTATATATATGAATTATAATATTTTTTTGATTTTGGTGGTCAATGTTGGGAAGTATTGACAATTATGTCGCGTACTTGCAATTGTAGCAATCTTACCTTGTATCCACTGAAATTGGAAGGATTAATTTTCTGTATCATACCCCCTATGTGTTCGTCGGTTTTTAATGCATTATTGACAGAGTGATGAAGAATTTTTTTCAAGATTTTTTTAAGTTTTGTTATAGGTCCTCAGGTTCACCAATTATTTTAAATTCGTGGTTGAAGTTTGGACCGAATTGAAAAAGTATTTGGTTTTTAAAAGCCGAGTCTGAGACGAATTTTCGTCACTATGTTCTGTACGATTAACGAAATTGTTCGAGGAGGTCGGACAAGTGCATCTGCGATTATATTAATTTTCCCTGGTTTGTACTGCAATTCGTAATTGTGTTCCTCAAGAATTACTTTCCACCGCTTCATCTCACTGTTGTGATTAACCATATACATATGCTGAACCATATACCATACGTAATTACACCATAAACCTAGGGCCCATATGATTGCCAATATATTGACTACGTAATTCTCCTCAGTGGAACTAAGTGTTCATTAAATAAACGTTAATGAACGGGATGGCGTAGGTGGACGCATCAGTTATCAGTTCGAAAGGTTTGCTTAAGTTCGGATAGGTCTTTGGTAACGATTGAATTTTTTATTTTGTTAAAAGAATCTATTGCAGTTCGCAGAATTAATTTTTGTCAGGGGCTTGGCGAGCGACGGTAATATTCTGATAGACCAGGAAGGAGCATATATCTTTCAGTATTTGTAGCATGGGAAAATTTTGTATTGTTTCAACCTTTGTAGGGTTGGCTTTTATTCCATCTGATGAAATGGTAAACGGTAAGAATGTTACTTCCTTCTTGAAAAAGCGACATTTGTCAAGCTGAATATTCATGTTGTCATCAATAAGTGTTCTATAATATTTATTTTATGCACTGGCTATGTTCAGGTTCGGTTTCGCTTAAAATTACTATATCGTCGAAATAGACATAGCAATTTTAACGATATGGTATCGAAGGATATCATCGAGTGACTACTAGGAGATTAATGACACGTTCTTGAGACCAAAAATAAGTTTTGTGAATTTATATTTTCCAATATTTATGGAAAATAGAGTCTTATCTCTGTCAGATTCCTTCAATAGAATTTGGTGAAGAGTGGAAAACCTATTTCCACCGAGTTGCGCAAGTACCAAATGTGGTAGCGGTCGGCAATAGTCACGCTATTCAGCCGGTATTGCTTCAATGCTAAGAAGTCGAAATTTTTAGGGATACATAGGTGAATTGTATGGAGATCTGAAGGGCTTCATGATTTCGTTCTTTAACAGGCTTTGGGTTTGATTTTCAACTTCAAGTTGAAGAATTGGTTGAGGTCCTAATTTCAAATTGCCCTTTTAGCTTCTTTTTATGTGGTTTTAAGATTTTTATTCAATATTAATTGAAATCAATATTTATTCATTATATTTCCAAACATTATCCATCTATCATAACATAGTATGACACTTTAGCTTATTTTATCCTACTGACTTCATGCTTACACTGGTTTAACGTAATCGAAGTTTCAGTACGTAATTCGTTGTTGGTGTGGCATGTATTATTATAAATCTGCACAGAAACAATTATTTCGCATCATTTATTAATTAATTATCCTAACATCGCATACTTTCAGTTAAACACTTACATCTTTTTGTTTATACTCGTTTTTCTGTCGGAGTATAGTACATAAAAACTTCAGGTTAATAGTAAACACCAGGTATTTTATTAATATTTTTAAATCACTGTTTGGTCAGCTTATACAATAGTGGCATTTTCGCTATTAATTTAAATATTTATTGATTGCAAATGAAGATTAGTTTTTACCTATTTAATAATTAAAGGTCAGATTAGCATAGGTATTGGGGCAGCAGAATTCTGCAGATTCACTTAAGTCGGTGAAAGCACTCCTTCCCAAGATCTCAATCTCTGCATGTTTAACATAGAGACCTGAAATGAAATTGATTTGGAACTGACTTAAATGTAAGTCCAACTGAAACTAATTTAAGACAAGCATCTAGGATTTTTAAGGAAGAAGCCATCAAGACGATTGTAATTTCAATATCTGTATTTTCCGCTTCAGCTACAACCCAATTCGTCACAGCATACGATACATTCTACAATGCTTAAACTGTAAATTTTTCCATGTTACAAATTTTCGCGTACAGTAGTCCGTCAGCGATACTAAGAGCCATTCGTTCGGAGAATGCACTTTTTTTCAAAGAGGGTGAATTAATCAAAGAAATACCAAATGGAAATCAAGGATCATAATTGCAAGATCAGAATATCAGAATATAACTATGTAGATACATACGAGTATAACTTTATAGAGCATGAAAATTAAAATTTTACAACTGTGAATACAGACATTTATAAACTTTTTTTAACAACAACAATTTGTATTGTAAGCATTCCACAAATTCCTCAATTAACTTGTAAAACAGAAATAATTTTAAAGACAATCACCCCACCTAGTCCTTTGCCGGGCACTTATTTTGTTCTCTGGTGTTCAACAGTTACCAATCGACGCCAAAAGTTCGCCCGATTCCGCATCAGCAAGTCCAAACACTCTTTCGAAGTGCTCTCGCCTTCGTGTTTTTGGTCAGGAGTGAGTATGCGCGGCACCCAGCGGCAGGATAACTTTTTCATATACAGAATATTGCCCAAAATATGGCGTGTGCGCTCAGTACTAATCTTTGTGATATCTGCTAGCTCGCGCAATTTCACTTTCCTGTCAGCCAACACCATTTCATGTATTTTTTTGACCGCATCGGAGGGCCTGCCGCTCCGGACTTGATCGGTAGTGCAGTTGCGGCCACCACGAAACTCTCGAAACCAATATTTGACGGTGTAATCTGACGGAGCATTAGCCCCATAATATTTATCCAACTTTTCTTTTGTTTCCTTCGCCGTTTTGCCTCTCAAAAAATAATGTTTTATGAGAGAACGAAAATCGTTTTTGTCCATACTCAACATGATGCCAAACACGTCAACAACAATCAGCTGTCAGAACAAAACTAAAGACAGTATCGCACTGAAATTTGGCATGTCTGCCTAAATATGAACGGACTTCAAGGCACCATAACACTAGCAGCGCATTCTGGCGCCAAGGAGGTTACTTTTCACTCCACCTAGTACATACTTTAATACTATGACTCAATATAAAAAGGAGATATCAGATCAACTTGGTCGAAATTTTTATCGCCGGCCTTTATTAAAGTAATATAATTAGATAGTTGAAGATCTTGACAAACTATAACTATGAATAATTTGAAATTAAGACAATACAGTTATCTGTTTGCGGAATAACGACTTTGAATTTAGAATATTCAATTACCGTCATTAAGACGGTGTCAAAGCGAATGCTGTACGTATAACATTTTTATTCACAAAATGTTGACAATTTTGTGGGCTGTGCTTATATGTAGTTAGTTTATCATTTTATTTTATTATATATTATAAATTAAAAATTATTTATGTTGTACAACAAAAAGATTCTCTCTCATGGAATAATAGTGGTACAGTTTAAGTCAATTTTAGATTTGGTAAATAAAAATAGATTCCTTCCTTGAAAGCCTTTCGGTAGCGATCATATTATTTACAATCTAAATGGAGGTAGCCCACCAATGTTTTGACTTCTACCAATATTTAAAGTGCATATTAGTTTTTTTACTTTTCAAGAAATAAACGAGCTTAAATATTTACGGTATATTTCTAAATTCAACAAAACATGAATAATTCCTGGATAATATTACTGAGAAAAAAATGCTTCCTGAGACGACGCTTTTACCATAAATTATTTCAGTCAAGGTGTGCTCAAGAACGCCACAAAAAGTGACTTTCTAAAACAAAATCGTTGCCAAATAAAAAATCATCAGCAATTCTATTAATATCGACATGGTTATGTTTATACGTTTTAGGTGCGCAACTAAGTTCTCAAGATGTCAATAGATAGTCAATAGATGGTTCCAACAGTAAGAGCTAGTCGATTTTTACATATCCATAAACGTTATGAACCAATCTTATATATATGGTAAACAAACCGTTTTAATACATTAGTGATTTTGTTTTGCCGTCATATAATTTTGGTTGTTTGAAAATGTCTGATTTTGTGCCAAAAAATCGTCTTTTGCGTGAAGTGAAGAAGAAAACTGCGATTGAAGCGCACCAAGAGCTCCAAAAAATTTTACAGAGATGCTGCTCTAAGTGAAACAACGTGCCTTGATTGCTTCCGTCGCTTCAAAGACGGTGATTTAGATGTTGACGACCGTCCGCGTGAAGGAAGTCCAAAATCATTCGCATACGCTAAATTGAAGGTATTGCCCCCAGTATTTCAGTATTTTTACTACAGTATAACAACGAAATTTATATTAGACCATTAAAATCTCTAAACCTTAAATAATAAAGTGATTTAAGTTTAAACTAAAATTATAATTCTTTTCTCAATAAAGTAAACTTTAAAATATAAACATCTGATTGAAATAAGTTTGAGTAGAAACAAATTTTTATAAGCTTTCTTGAACAATTAAATAAAATATTTTTAAAGTGTGAAATTTATATTCCTGTATTCCTGCTAGTTGTCTGCTATATGTCGAAAGAGAGTTTCACTAAATCTATTTGTATTATAGAGTCGTCTTATATTAAGGGAGAGTGAATTCCAAAGGCGAATGGCGTGAACGAAGAACTGTCGTTCGGTAACTTGATAAGCAACACGAGGTACAATTAAACTTAACGATCTACCTGAATACAAAAACCTTCTTAGTTTATCATAAAAGTATTGGGGCTGTTGGTTGATTATAATCCCGTGTAAATATTTGACTGTGCAATAGTCAAAATATCGGTCAAGTGTGCAACCAAGAATATTTTTGGTATAAGCCGACACAAAACGATCTAGGCTGTATACGTATAATTTAGCACAAAATTGTTTACAGCAACATTGATTTTACGTTGCTTACCTCGCAGCCATACGTTATCAGAGGAATGAGCGCGTCCTTGACCAACATGAACTTCGTATTTACTGGTGTGAAGCTTTGAGATTGGGAGACATTTCTAAGACGTCCGTATATTTTTCCCACAATTGAGCAAACGTGGTCGTCCCAGGTTAATTTTGTATTGAACCAAATACCAAGATTTTAGGCTTTGTTTAAAAATTCGATGGTTTCCTTATCAAGGTAGACTGAAGCAACGTTGATAAGAGGTAATAGATTTCTATTTATGAGAAGACACTTCATTTCTTCTGCCCAGCAATGAATACGTATTAAGTCATCATTTAATTTCAAGGTAGCATGATCAATAAGATCATTCTCGGCATCGTCGGCAAACATGTGAAAATTGGAACTTTTAATGCTTTTGAGAAGATCGTTAATAAAAACTGCGAAAATTAGGGGACCTAAAATGGATCCTTGTGGAACACCTACTGAAATTGCAATTTAATCTGACACAGCATTGCTAACATGAACTTCTTTTTTTCTTTCAACCAGATGCGACCGTATGAGATTAGCGTAGAGAATGATGTAGAGAAATTATAGAAGTTTATCAGTTTTGCTACAAGTAGCTCATGATTAACGATGTCAAATTCCTTAGAAAAATCTAGGAGAGTGATAACGGTGATTTGTTTCTCGTATTGCAACTCTCATGTCGTCAGATACTTTTAGAAGAGCTGATGTGCAGCTGTAGCGCAAAGAACTTGTGTATAACTTTTTCAAATATTTTTGACAAATGTGGAAGTATAGCGATAGGTCTATATTCAGTTGACGAGTTGTCTACTGCTTTCCTTTTTGGGATTGGGATAATTTTAGCTTGCTTCCAAGCTCAGGGTAAATTGGATCTTGTTATTATATTATTGAAAATATATGTTAAAGCTGGAAGTATATAGGGTAATATTAATTGAATAAAAGTTGGGTGGATATTATTGACACCAACAGTGTTATATTTAATTTTTAGCACAGCCCTAGCAACGTCGATTTGTTCCACTCGGCCAAATTCAAATGAGCCAGCATGTGGCGTTTGGATATTGTTTGCATTTAGGCGCAACATCGCTTGGACTTTTGCGAATTCTTTGTTTAGTTCATAAGAATCGACCTTTAGTTTATGGTCGAAGCGCTTAGCATAATACCGACGTTTGCCTTCATTAATATTCGAGTTAACTATGTTACGTAACAACCGATAACTGTCATAGTATTCGGAAATTCGAACTCGTTTCCATTTCGGCATCATGCTTGTTTCTTAGATTAAAAATTTCAGAGGTAAACCACCACATGTTTATCGAAGAGCTGTAAAACTACGTAATGGAGAAATTCAACTTTCAAGTCAAGGCAAGGAGGGTCTTGTTCAAGTTGCTCCACATTTAGATTGGTAAAGTCCCTGAATGTATAAGCCGATGGTGTGTTACTGGTGACTAGATTAAAGAAGAATTACAGTTAAACTATCACGAACATAAATAACAACACCACCACCGATTCTATTTTTCTGTCAGTGCGAAAGATCTTATAACGGCACATGGAGTATTGCTCGTCACTTACCCTCTGATCAAACCACGTCTCAGATACACACACAACATTAACGCAGGGACCAATATACAGATATCTAAATTCGTCAATTTTCCCCAATAAACTTTGTGCGTTAATGTGACATACCCTAAGGCCTTCTTGCTGTTCACGACAGATTTTAAGAAGATTGCGCAGGTTTTTATTTGAGCCATTGCATACGGATGGATTTTCGTCGATATCACCCATTAATGGTACCAACGAAAATTTGCCCTCTTAGTAAGAGACACAAATAACAAACAGAATAGTGACCAGCAGTGGAATAATGAAATATACCATAAGAAAGTAATAGAGAATAGACTTATTTTGGAATACATAATTAAACTAGACATTATAATAAAAAATGGTAATATAAAAGCAGAAAACTGGAATTGCAGCTTATAAATGAAGTTGATATTAATCATATTACAGCTTGTCTTCCATGGCCGCCAAGCTATTTCCAAGCGATTGTATGCGTTGGGAATGATTAAATAAAAAAGGACTTGGGTTCATTATGATTTGAATCCAAAGGACGTTGAGCGGGTTTTCTTTATCGCATCATGAAGGGTGATGAAAAATGGATTCACTACAGCAACTCAAAGAGAACAAAGTCATGGGGACTGCCCGGTCGTGCTTCTACGTCGTCGGCTCAGCCGAATATTCACTCTGCGAAGGTTATGTTGTGTATTTTGTGAGATCAGGTCGGTGTTATTTGTTATCAACTGTTAAAACCCAATGAAACAATCACTGTGGAACGGTATCGATTTTAATTGATATGATTGACCCGAGCACTGCGAACAAAGGCACGAAAAAGGGAATCTACAGCAGGACAACGCTGGCCCTCACGTTGCCAAACCCGTTAAAACCTACCTAGAAACGTTGAAATCGGAAGTCCTATCCCGCCCTAAATATCCCCCAGATGTTGCGCCGTCCGATTATTACTTGTTCCGTTCGATGGCACATGGTGTGGCTGATCAGCAGTTCTGCTCATATGAAGACATCAAAAAATGGCTTGATTCGTGGATAGCCTCAAAAGATAAACACTTTTACTGCAACGGTATCCTAGCTCTGCGAAAAAGATGGGAAAGAATTTAAACTGGCGGTGGCCAATATTTTGTAACCGTTTTTCCACAATAAAGTTCTAATTTTATCAAAAAAATAACTTAATAACTTAGTTGCGCATGAAATACAAAATAAAAGTTAACTTTGAATCTGTATAATTTTTATAGTATAACATATTTTCCTTTTATTTATTTTAATAGTATACAAGGTGGGGTGAAAAGTAACCTCCTTGACCGCTAGAATGCGCTTCTACTGCAAATCAGTCCTGAAGTCCGTTCATATTTAGGCAGACATGCCAAATTTCAGTTCGATACTGTCTTTAGTTTTGTTCTGACAGCTGATTGTTGTTGACGTGTTTGGCATCATGTTGAGTATGGACAAAAACGATTTTCGTTCTCTTATAAAACTTTATATTTTGAGAGGCAAAACGGCGAAGGAAACAAAAGAAAAGTTGGATAAATATTATGGGGCTAATGCTCCGTCAGATTACACCGTCAAATATTGGTTTCGAGAGTTTCGGGATGGCCGCAACTCCACTACCGATCAAGTCTGCAGCGGCTGACCGGAAAGTGAAGGTGCGCGAGCTAGCAGATATCACAAATATTAGTACTGAGAAAAAGTTATGAAAAAGTTATCCTGCACTTCGAAACTTCGAAGCATCGACTTGCTGATGCGGAATCGGGCGGACTTTTGGTGTCGATTGGTAACTGTGGATGAAACTATGATCCACTATTACACACCAGAGAACAGAATGAGTGCCCGGCAATGGACTGAAATTGGCACGAGTGCTCCGAAGAGGCCGAGGGAGGCTCGATGGAATATGTGTATCAAACTAAAAGGGGACTATATTGAATAAAATAAAAAAACATTTAAAAAAATTTTATTCATTCCCAAGGAAATTACTTTTTACCCCATCTAGTATACCAGCAAGGTATAATATGACAAGAGCTGTCAATAAATAAATTTTTAATAAAAAAACCCTTAAGAGCATATTGTGTTCAAATTATTTTAGATTTTGAAGATTATCACATTATCCTCTTTCTTTACTAAAGCATTTGTGTATTTCTTTAAATAAGATATAATTTTTTTTAATTTACTATGTAATACATTATTATGTATTGTTT
The DNA here is from genome assembly GCA_907269105.1 of Volucella inanis. Classification (NCBI taxonomy): domain Eukaryota; kingdom Metazoa; phylum Arthropoda; class Insecta; order Diptera; family Syrphidae; genus Volucella; species Volucella inanis. Next base: position 91,476,140 of record OU026157.1, on the reverse strand, counting down.
GTATGTAACGCTTGATATACCAAATTATATTGTATTACAACAAGTAAAACAGTTGTATGTGACAAAACTTCTTTAAAAAAGGAAGGCGAAATGAATAGAAAAAGTTAGTTCGAATATCGATAAGGAGTTTTGCAGGTGCTTTTAGGTATTTTTAGGGGTAATTAGGTCTTAACCGGCCCTGAATATGCAATTCGAAATCAAAATAAATTATACTATGAAATATGACGCCGACAGCAAATGACCGTGATGTAGTGGTATATGCATAGACTCCTCAAGCAGAGGATCGCGGGTTCGAATCCTCTATCAGTCTTTTTATAGAATTTGTATGTAGTTATATGAAAATCCCGTCGGCGTCAACTCTGACATGAAGGCATATAACTGATGTTGGAGTGGTTGATGGCTGGGCTAAATGTAACGAAGTAACAACTAGCACGTACTATAAGACCCACTGGATGAGGATGCACTGGCTCCAATTTGACAATCACCTCTAATACACCTGAGTTTCAAACTACTACACCACCCGCCCGCGCCCTGGTGAAAAGCCAGTAAGAGGGTATTCATATCCCCTTGGAAAAAAAAGTTTCAATATTAATAAAATGTTTTGTTTTTTCATATAAATAGTTCGTTGGAATACGCATTCAATCTAATGGTATTTTTTATCATCTTTATACGAAATTATTAAAACTATATTCGAAAAGAAGCTCACGTTGTACATTAAGTCTATTTTTGGCAAGGCAACTTTTAATGGCATATGTGTATAGCCATTACTACGACGTAGACCAGCCATTAATTTGCTACATAATGACTTCGTTTCTACAACGCCAGGCTTTTCTTCTGATACGTTGATCCATGCTTTCTTGATGTTCAAAGGCTAAAAATTCAAAGCCATCCTTCGTTAAAAAAATCTATGGAGTTTTAAAAACATTAAATGTGTTGTGACTGTTCTCTTGCGTACTCATATATACTGAACGTATCAGAACTCCGGCTGCAACAAAAATAAATGTAAATCCCATTTTTTCGTTGTGCAAAATAATTTAAAATCGATTATATATTGATAGCTAGTTTTCGCCAAACACCTTGATGTACTATAGTATATATTTCTAGAGTTATTTCGTAAGTTCTGCTATACGCCGCAGTAGTCTGGGACGTTAAGAACGATGGGGACCATAAGGAGATAATCGTTTACATATTGACTCGGTGTTCCAGAAGCATTCAACGGCTTATGACATATCACATACCGAGCCGCCTATTTAAAGATTCCAGCTCCACATCAGCATCATTGAATGCCAGGGGCTCAGGATATATTGTATATCAGAAGAAAATTGAAAGCAATTTAAACAAATATGGCATTAGTATGTTAGCTATCTGGCAGGCACCTATATGCTCGATACTATATTCTTTTGAACTGTCATATGTAATATATGTATACATATGTAATATATGTATACATGTACGTGTATTTTTTGTTTTCTTTACATATTATTTTCGAATTCCAAGTTATTATTTTTAGCTCAGTTCTTGTTTCAGACTCTAACGAGTAGGTTCAATAAATACTCATAATTTGCGAGCGTGTTTTATTGTTCTATTTTACATTTGGTGCTGAAACACGGTATAAAATAGAATAGAAGGTTCAGGAAAAATCGAGGTACGAGAAGCTTGCATCAGGTTTCCTCGAGTCGGATGATTCACGTATTAAAGACAAAAACCCGGAAACGCTTGAAGTGATTGAGAGCGAATTGTGTTTTTTTTTATTGATTGATCAACACCAGTATTAGAATGTCTAACGGCTACAGATCAACAAGATCATAACAAAGATCTGATTAAAAAAGATGACCTTAATAAGATATGAAAAGAATTGCGGAAAAGTTTAGGAAAATAGAGTCAAGTGTTTAAAGAAAGAGAAAAAGCAAACAATTACCCTGTTTTCTCTGTACAAACAAACGTTAAACTTCCTAAATTAAAACTCAAGGAATTCGGTGGTGGACTCAAAGATCTCAAACCATTTTGTGATCAATTTAATTCAACTGTACATCAAAATAGTCAACTTCTCGCTGCAGAAAAGTTTCAATACTTGCAGTGCACTCTGCGCCGTAAAAAGACTGTACATACATAAATATCTGGATTTACCTCATCGGCGTTATCCCTTCCTTTCCGTAGTGTTTTTATTTTTGCATTTTTTTTGTTTTAAAATATGGTTCTTAACAAATAAATGTGCAAAATATCAAAGACTTGCTCTCACATTACCGTCTATTATACATTATGTCTATTTCTGTTTCCATTTCTTTAATCTTTTTCAATCATTTGCCTATAGAGCTCTCATCTTTCCTTCTGAAAGAAAAATTGGCCAACGAATCCACCAGCCCAAAAACTACACCAAAAAGTTTTTTTTTTTCGTGGATGTACCCGTAGGTAATGATTTTTCTGAAATTATTCGAGGATTTTCTTCATCCCTGATGCGAAATGTTTATTGACGAATTCATCCAATGTAAAATGTGCTTCATTACTAAATATGATTTTGCGTAAAAAACCAGGATCATGTTCTAACAACCAATTGAATAACTTTAATGCGTTGTCCTAGTATTCGTGGTTAGAATCGTAGATAACATACCATATGTCTACATCACAAATGTCAAAGATGACAAAAAAAGAAAAATAATTTACTACTGTCATCTACATAGAGTCTTTATAACGCCATAACTTTTACTATATCGGCAAAATCATTTAGAGATATACATCCTTGATCAAAAATGATGGACATACCGAAAACCGAATATAAGAAATGTTTCGAGGATTGGATCAAGCGCTGGCATAAATGTGTTGCAGTCGATGGGGCTTACTTTGAAGGGAACAGTATAGATTTGGATGAATTAACTTGTATTTTAAATTTTTTGATCAATGCACATTGAAACATTTTTTATATTTGGTTTTCGGTATGTCCAACAGTGCTTCCTGCAATTTTTCCATTACTTCCTCTCGGTTGCTGAAACGCGTTCTCCATTTTTGGTTTTTTAACTCGATTGAACAGAAAGAAGTCACAGTGGACCAAATCAGGATAATTCGGTGGCTGTTGGATGGTATTTGTTCCATTTTTCGTCAAAAAATTACGAATAATGATGGCACTGTGCGACGGTGCGTTATCACAGTGCAAAATCTACAAGTTTTCTGCCCAAAATTCTGGACACTTTCGGCGAATTGCTTCATGCAAACGTCTCATAACACCCAAATAATACCCTTTGTTTGCTGTCTGGCTTTCTGGCAAAAATTCATGATGCATAACACCGTTGTAATCCATGAAAACCGTGAGTATTGCCTTCTTTTTTGACTGAAAACTACGTTGTTTTTTTGGTCTCGTCTCATTTGATGAAGGCCATTCACTTTCCTGATGTCTGGATTGCGTGTCGTACTCATAAACCCAAGTCTCGTCTCCAGTAATGATCCTTTTAATGAATGTGGAAACGGAGCCTAGCAAATCATCCTTTTTGCGACATCAATACATCCCCTTTTTTGCATGAAATTGAGGTCTCTTTGCCCAACTCTTGGACGGATCCATAGGCAATGTTCAGGTTCTCCGCTATCTCTCTGATGGTTAATTTGCGGTTATTGACCAACATTTCTTTTACTTCATCAATGTTTTCGTCGGTTTTCGATGTCGATGGTCTGCCACTGCGTTCATCATCTTCGATTGAATCACGACCACTTTTGAACCGCTCGTGCCACTGGTAAACGACCGTTTTCTTTAGAGAATCGTTGCCGAAATACTTTTTTTTACGCAAAATTTAATACAAGTTCGTTGGTGCAAATTAAAATCTATTTCTAAAGTTGTAAAAAATCGCTATGTAACTTTTCCAAATGTCAAGCTATGACGCTAAGATTTAGAGAAAATGTCAACAACAGATGTAGCAACTTAACAAAAAAAAAAAAAAAAAACAGAACTCAAATCGGAACAATGGGAGCACCACACGGTTGTTTTAACCGGGAACTTTTTGATCAAGGTGGTATGATGGCGTCCGCAGACTTCCAAGCGCCCAACCATGAAGATAATAGGCTTTGGGGGTGAATTCATTTATGATTTACCTACATAATATTCCACAGCAAAGTTCCTAGGACAGATCATTGCTGTACAGCTGTTATAGTGTTCGGTACCCTCGTCGGTGTCACATCCTAACTTCCTGTTCCTAAAGTAATGAGATATAATGTTGAGGATATAACTCAGTGTAAGAGTAGCTTTGCGCCGTTTTGCAGCTAAAGAGAGTTATCTTTTCTTAGCTACCACTATTGCATCGGGTCGAGTATTCTTCTTGTTGGGTCTTTATTGCTTTTTGGTTTTTCCTTTTAATGAATTATCTTTGACAATGGTGTGTTATTATTTTCGACAACAACTAGCTTGTCGGTACGAGCTTTGCAAGATTTTTCAGGTTCATCTTTATGGGCCTTAATAATTTTCTGAAGAAGCGTTATGCTAAAAAGTGCACTGTTCTTATCGGCTTAAGCTGGTTCTTATATCTGTTTTGTATTAGGGACTTAATAATTAGATTCCCGTCTTCTTTTTGTGTCTACTGAAATTTTCACCCATGAACTGTAAGTAGTGGTTTGTCCAGATTTCATCCTTGGCTTGGTCGACGTGCATTTAAATTGCCGACAGTTCGTAAAGCGCCTTTATTGTTTCGTATTGTATTGATGGCGTCTCTCATCGGTTTGTGGATGTAACATCACCATCCTCAATAATTTTTATCAGTGTTTTAATATGCACTTCCAGTATAAGGAATACAGTTGCATTTTGGTGCGTGGTTGACATCTGTTTCGATGCTGCGCATTCTGGTGCTGTCGCGCTTTCCTCCGTCCCCTTCTGATATGAAGCTCTCCTCTACACTTATTCTGATATGTTGCGCAGGAAGCTCGCCAAATATCATCTTCACATCTCAATCTCCTAAAAGACTCACAGATGGCGCCACTAGGATACGTGAAGTAGGTCTTATTAGTAGAGCTGCAAGAGCTACTTCTACGTAACCTAATACTTATCACTACCCCTGTGTCTATATGCGTGTTTTAGAGTATGTATACTATGGTGTACCAAAAGCTAAAACCCAAAGCATATATAGAGTTCTAATTTAAAAGAGATTTATTTACCAAATTTGATCAATGATAAAGCTCGAATCATGGAGCCTAAGTATATAGACCTTCATGGCAAAAATAGTTCGTTTTATCTGATTTTATTTAAGCTTATAGGACTTCAGATATACATATTTTCCTTTTCAATTGTTTTCAATTTATGGATAATGGCAGTGTAACATAATTGCACCAAAATCGAGAATTTAAGTGATGTACATTGGTTTTGAATGTTTGCAATTAATAATGATTAGAAAATAAAGAGTTCTGCAGGGCATTCCATAAGCGAGTTGTATTGCTTAGGAAACTATCACGATATTTTGGTGTACGTCCGAGAGTGGGCTTAAGGGTAAACTAGTAAGCATTCGTAGCAACATTGGTGTTATACTTAAGACCTGGAAAATAAAATATAAAATATTTAAGGACAAATAAAATTATACTGAATAAATACGTATTATTTCGGAACGATTACTTATTCATATAAATTGACAGACAAGTTTTCTGAAAAATTGGATTTCTAGCTTATGTCAAGAAAAATTCTGATTTATGATATCGACCCGTAAATAAAAGTTGTGTTATTGCTTTTAAAAAATGATATCATGTAAATGTTGGGCATTCGGAAGGTCCAATTTTGGATAACAAGAGTAATGTTGGCTTCCAAAGCATAAATCGTAGCTGGCTTATTCCTGAAGACCTGAGACTTTACACATCCTCAGAGAAAATTATCCAAAAGTATGATATGTATGATAGTATGATATGCGATCTAGGCGGCCAATTTACCGTAGCAAAACGTGAAATTAAGTGCTCACCAAAATGATTTCTCAGCAAGTCCATTGCTTCACGCGCTGTATGGCTCGCAGCGCCGTATTGTTGAAACCAGAGCTCACCGCGACCACGTGCTTGAATTTCAGGATAACGATAGCGATAACGGTTACCATTGACGGTAACATTCTGATTTGTCTCATTTTTGAAGAAATATGGACCAATAAACCAGCCCATAAACCAAACCATACAGTTGTTTTTAATGGATGTTAAGATAGCTCTTAGTATTCTTTGGGTTGCTCATTAGCCCAAACACGGCAATTTTGTTTATTCACGTATCTATAAAGCCAGAAATGGGCTTCGTCACTGAACAATTTCACGATTTTCTTTGAGTTTTTGCAGAGAAAATTCCCTGAAAATATGACGCAAATTCAAATTCTTACACAAGTTAAATTTTGTAAGCTTTAAGGCAGAGATTCTAACATAAAATGCGCCAAGTTGTCGAATACGCCAAGCCAAGTTGTCGAATACGCCAAGCCAAGTTCTCGAATACGCCAAGCCAAGCTGCTGAGAACTACGACGAATCGATTCGTCACTGTCTTCGTACACTCTCAGCTATAGCTGCTTTAGTCTCTTCAATACGTGCTGGATAATTAAAAAAAAATGTATGTATGTATATACGGACTAGACTTGTGTGGGCAAAGCATAAACAAAAATTATTCAGCAAACGACATCCAATTTCCTTCAGTACCCCTAGGCAATGTGGTTAAAATAAAAATAAAAGAAAACATATAATTTTTGAATATTTTCTTTTTATTTCACTTGGTGCACACTTCCTTTTTTCTCAATGGAATTCAAAGATGTACACATATTTGTGCACACATACATAAATACATAAACAGGATATTCCGGATGATGTGTCGAAAACTTTTAGGGGAGATTCCTCAACATATTTTGAAAAAAAACAAAAAAAAATCGTTTTGGTAAATACAGAGGTTTTTAGCAAAGCCCGACGCTGCCCTGTTTAACTACTGGAAATAACATCTTTCGAATCTATGCATGTATTTTAACAAATGGGGGTATCGTTGAAGTCGTAATTATGAGTACTCGTATTTTAATTTAAAAGAAAATGTTGCCCTAAATTTAATGTGCCAAAAGTTATTAAAGATCAAAAGTGATTTTTTTCGGAAAATATCTTAACCTTTTGGAATTTTTAAGCGTGTACCTATTGTAATATTTACAGGCCATTTCATAACAAGCCAGTAGTATGCCTGAATGAACTTATTGGAATAGATAAAACATTAAATTCAAATTTGTTAAAATTTTTAGAAAAGAAATACAAATATTGAAGCGAATTTTCATTTTTCACATCAAACCTTGTATCATATCAATTGTTTAAAGTGTAAACTGTTGCTTTGTATGCACGTCAGAGCTCGTCTTTAAGTGGTACTACAAATGTCCATTATTCCCGATTCTTTCGAACTTTGCGCAGCTGCCTCGTCAATCTTACAGTTCAAGTTATCCAATGTTACTATTTCTGATGAGAAAACAATAGCCGATAGCATCCTATCAACTTATTACATTTACGCTGAAAAGCTCTTTGCATTATCAATTGGGAGCTGTTCTTGCCCAGGTACGAGTACATATGTAAATTGTAAAAATTAGTGACTCAATCCTTAGTTAATTGTGACTGATTTGTCCACAAAATCCGGCAGATAAAGTTGTCTTCCGCTAAGTGTCTTTCCAGAATGTGTTTGCAGCAATCCAAACACTGAGTCCCCCGCTGTAGTTCTTGTACTGCTATACTAGATAGTATGATGGAATACATGCATACCGTCTAAATGCACAATTCTCCCGATGTAATACTGCTTGGACTAAAATGTCTACTAAGTTACCTAAGACTGGTATTTAGTTGGTCTCTGACGTAATGTAAAACGTCGTCGTAGCTGCTAATGTTCCTGTTAAAACAGTATGTGAGTTTCGCGACGATTTCCGAGTTGTTCCCGTTTCTCTCAACCTGGAGAATGGTCTAATATGTACATATCTTGAAATTATAAGCATAAACCATGCACTCGTAAAATTAAGTCCTCGCGTGGAGAAAAAAAACTAAGTCAATGCCAAAAAAAAAAAAAAAAATCACTTGTGATGGAATAAAACACAACGCGCGAGTTAAATGCAACCAACACCTATGGTGTAGGCATCCCAACCTCCCTGCCGCTTGTAATACTGTTGCTTGCACTAAGTCAATGACTTTGCTGTATTAAATTATATTGTCACACAGAACAAGGAGTGACTGAGTGTATGTAACAACCGATGGATAGCGGGTTGGGGGTTTGAATTTTGTCGGTATGCTCTTTCCTATTATTGTTAGGGCATACCACCTACAACTCTGAATTTTTACTTCACAGATGTGCTCATAAACTGACTCTCACTGTTTTTGTGCTTGACTCGGAAATTCAGAGTGGATATAGCCAATGTTCGCAAGCTAAAAAGTGTTCACTTTTCTGCGGACCTCCACATCTGTAAATATAGACCAGCTATTTTGCCACTTAGTGAAACATAGGTAGATCCCCGCCCACACCTCTCAGACCACTCTGTCTGGAGCTATTCGTCGACGAACAAATGCCATTATTCTTCACTTACCGCGGTTTCGCCATTTATTTGCGTAGTGATGTCGTTTACCAAACTCCAACGCAATTAAGTCCCTGTTCCAATTCGGAATTTGATATCATGTGGTTAAAATTCCATCTCCCTAAGCAAATTATCCACTATTGTTTTACTAACAGAAGTCCCAAACTCGACAGCAATTCGACCTTCAACGAGTTTGATGCGCTATTTGACTTCATACAAAGAATTGTGTCACCATATCCTCATACTAAAATTCGTGCGATTTCAATATACACAATTCTAGGTGGCTTCGACATTCTGGACAGACAGCACCCGAAGGACTGTGTGCTGAGATCTTCGGGCGAAAAATAAATTTACACAGCTTGTAAATGAGCCCACGCGAATATCGGATGTTGATAGTCATACCGCCAGCACCCTGGACTTGTTTTTAACTTCTCACCCTGATAGGTACACCGTTGATGTGCTCTCCCCTCTAGGCTCGTCAGACCATTGTGTCATATCTCCTAATTAGAGTTAGAGAAAAGATTCCTTAAAGAACCGTCATGCAATACGAAGAAGCTAATTGGAGCGGTCTAAACAGGTTCTTTATGAATTTCAACTAGTCGCTATGTTTCCTCGATAACGACGTAGATGCCGCTGCTAATATGATCACATATATTATTTTCTTTGGAATGAGATCCTTTATCCCTAATCGGATGAAAAGTATCAGGGTTAGAGAAATGTTTTTTCGGCCGTTCAAGAAGGACAAAACTTTCTTCTTCAATGGATTAGAAATTACTTTTCGGAACATTAAATTCAAGTTGCGTGGTTTCAAGTCTGATATTCACAAAATAAATGCTGGTGTGCCACAGGGCTCCGTTCTGTTTTCGACACTGTTTTTAATTTTCATGTACTATCTGCTTTTCATATTCGTTAACTGACCCACGTCCCTGCTCTTCGAATGTAGGCTCATTAGGCTCATTAAATTCTGATATTAACAGTATAACCAATTGGTTAACTATCAACAGAGTGGGATTTAATGCTTCCAAAACACAATGTTGTCTGCTGTCATAAAAGCGAAATTTAAACGCAATTATCCATGAATGGCACTTACATCGCCGAAACAGAAAGACTTTCCATTCTAGGTATGTGTGACAATGACAACTTACGTTGGAATGACCACATATTCGGTGTTGTCAAAAATGCTGCGAAATGTCAAGAATTCCTCAAGTATAAGGCATTTATTCGCATGAAATTGGAGTGCAATGCCCACACCTGGCTGGTCGGGTGCCCCCAAAACATTTTGCACCTGCTAGGTAGGATTCAAAACCGTGCGATTAAACTCATAGTTGATACTAATGTTGTCGGATGACCCAGATTAAATAAAAAATGAAAAGAACTTACAACAACTCTGACTTTATAGGATTAATTCAGTAGTAAAATTTAATGACACGAAGGTCGTGAATTAACCTTAGGAGTGACAGTTGACAATAAGTGACAGCTTGAAGTTTGTTGAAGTTAGCTCTTGTCCAACATGATAGGCATGTTCATTCGGTAACAGCTCGGTTTTCCTGAGAACTAGATTCGTCCCGGATCTCACTGTCTTCATCAAAAGTCCAAAATTCTTCTTCCAGGTCCCGACATCATGGCTTCATCTTATCTGCAGAATAGATTGATTTGAACCTACGCTGTGTTCGTTGAGCTCCTGGGATGTCTTCTATAGCGTATCTGTAATACGGCTGTTACAATATACGGACCCTTATACCGCGGATCAAGTTTTCTGGAATCTCCCGTCGATATTGCTGGTCGTTCGATGAGTACTAAGTCGCCTTCTTTATAAATATGCGATGCCTTGTGAAACCCGTCATATCTTCGTTTTTGTCGTGATTGCGATTTTTGTTTAATGTTTAAGCATTCTGGTTTATTTCCGTCGCCGTGTATCGCCAGTAAGACCTTGTTACCGAAAGGATCGCGAGGTTGAAATCCCAGAAGTAAACTATGTGGTGTCTGTTTTGTAGTGTCATTTCTACACGAATTCATACCCCATTGAATAGCCTTAAGCTGCTCGTCCGAATGAGAAGAATCTCTCGCTATAGACGAAAGAGCGTGAAGCAAGGTCATATTGCAGCGCTTTATTTGACCATTTGTTCTTGGAGTTCTCGCAGACGTCATAATATGCTTAATATCATGTTCATTGCAGTATTTTTGAAATGCTCTAGAGCTGAAAGCCGTTCCTCGATCGGAGATTATACGTGCTGAAGTTCCAAAGTTCATCGAGATTTCTTCTAGGACATGAACCACAGGCGTAGAGGAAATGTTTTTGGCTGCTTTAAGCATGCGTGAATCTATCAATTATTCCCAAAACATGCGTATTTCCTTTTTGTGTTTTTGGGAAAGGACCTTGGTGGTCTATGTGAAGCGTATGGAACACTACAGGAACTTTTTCGATGCAGAAGAGCTCTCCTTCTCTCTTTCCCGGAGGAAGTAAGATGCTACGTAGCTCTTGAACTTGTTCCTCATTCGTGAAAACCAGTAGTCGCGCTGTAAAAGTTTTATAGTTCTGTCAATTCCATTATGACCTACCTCGTCATGGCAATACCTCATGATTTTCCAAATAGCCGCCGCAGGTACAATCCTACGATCTTCCTGTATAAACGACCATCCTTCATTTCGTATTCCTTCCGAAGGTCCCTATACGCCCATTGTTCGTTGTTGCAAGTGTCTGCAGATTTGAGCCAACTTGGGATCTTGAAGTTGAATCATCAAAAGCCAGTCGTCACTGTGAATCTCTACCACAAAAATGTCTAACAAAGCTACCTCGGTATTCGTTGTTTTATCCAGTGGTGACCTGCTTAATGCATCCGCATGCTGGATTGATTGCCTTACTGGTATTCTACGTCGAAATCGTATTCCAATAAGCGCAACCACTAACGTGCTGCAAGAGAATTACAATCAGTTACCACTTTAAAATTCTTACCTAGAAGATAACTCCTAAATCTTGTAATCGACTCCACCACTACTAACGCTTCCAGCTCGTAGCTGTGGTAATGCTTTTCACAATCGTTGGTTTGTATACTGAAGTATCCAATAGGTCGTAACTCCTGATTCTTAGCCCTTTGTAATAAAATACGCGCAATCCCGAGCGCGCTTGCATCCGTATGTAATTCGTGGTCCTGTTCTGGATAGTATAGTGTCAAAAGCGGCCTCGTCGTCAAAATCTTCTTGGGCATCTCACACGATTGCTTCTGGGCGACTTGCCATTCGAATGGTACATACTTTTTCGTTAGTCTTGTAAGAGGCTCCGCTATTAACGCATGTCCAGGAACGAACTTTCGGAAGTAGTTCGTCAATCCAAGGAATTGCCGAAGTTGATGTAAGTTTACAGGTTGAGGGAAACCTCGGCTTAATTCCACCAGCACACACTTCATATCCCAGAAACTTAATTGTTTCCTTAAGAAAAAAGGATTTCTTAAGCTTAAGTGTGAGACCCTCTTTTCTAATCAGCCTCAGAAGTTCCGTCAACCTTTCCATACCCTCTGGAAAGTTCTTGCAAGGAAGGAGAATATCGTCCATGTACAATTTTAATCGGCAGGATCTATTTTCTTTTTTTTCTTTTGCTATATTACGCGTTGAAAACACGAAGGAGCATTAGATAGCCCAAACGGCATTCTATTAAATTCATACTTCCCATCGGGTGTGACAAATGCAGCATACTTTCGAGATTCTTCCGCAACTGGTATTTGGTAATATCCTGAAGCCAAATCAAGTCCTATAAACAAGGAATGTCCACGTAGCAACAACAACAAATCCTCGATGACCGGAAGTGGATGCCAGTCTTTAATCGTTCTAGCATTAAGGCGCCCATAGTCGATGACCATTCTATCCTCCCCATTCGCTTTTTTATTAGAAGCGCAGGTGAAACATAAGATGGATGGACGAATTATTCCGGCCTCGAGCAACTCGTTCACCAAGGATTCTATAGTAGCCTTTTCTGAGTATGCAACTCTATACGGACGGCAAGCAATTGGTTCGTTTTGGATTATCGTTATTTCGAATTCGTTTGATGTTGCGCACCCTAGTTCGAAAATATTCATTGCGAAACAATCGCGGTAATCATTAAGTAACATTACGAGTTTGTTGACATCGACATCTGTAAGTTGACCATAGTTAACGTCGGTCGCAGTAATAGCTCTTCGAAGATCTTCTTTTCTATTTGCTTTAAGGACCGCCATGCCGTTACTGTTTCACTAACTTAATTGCTTTTCTTGTTTGGTGCCACTCGTAATCGTGTCGTCTGCAATACAATCGGAATCCGTATTTCTCACATCACGAAGCGTAAGTTTTCCCATTCTTTTAGTGAGCGTAACATGATGCTAATCCAAAAAATCTCTTCCGACTAAAATAGGTTCGCTGAGTATACCATCATCAACTACGAGCAGGTTCACTTCAGCTGTAACAATATCCACTTTGAGAGCAACCCTTATTTGCCCTTGACTTATGCAAAACCCGTTGCCTATACCATGCAGTACCATCCTAAATGGTTTGATTACGGTTGGTAATTCGGCTGCCAAGCAACTTCTTATCAGACTTGCTTCGCTACCCGTGTCAATGAATGCGGTTGTAATTTTGTTCCCGTTAATCACTGCAGATTCGAATTAATTTGTGAGATCCGAAAGTGGCGATCACAATTTTGTTCTGAATGTCCCGTCTTAAGGCAAACAGAACATCGTTGTTTCCTTTGTGGCTTCTGGCATTCCATAGACAGATGTCCTACTTCATTGCAATTAAAACATTTGCGCAACCCTTTTTGATGTTGGTTAACCGGTGTTGTACCCGGTTGAGATGGTTGCGTCGATTTTTCGTCCTTAGATTTTGATTGTTGCCTTGGTGAAGTGAATTCGTGGACTTCCTCATAGCATTTGAAATGTTTCAATAAATCATGAGGATTCTCGAAGTTACTTAACGATAGTGCTCGTTATAGATCAACTCTATCAATGCCATTAATAATGTACTTGATCACGGATTGGTTGCTGAACGTTGGACTACTTGCTATTGCCATCATGTCGTAAAAGTATTGCTCAAAATTTTCTGTTGCTCCCTTTTGTCATCTGAGCAATTGCATGTGCACATCTAATTCGTCAATGAATGAAGGGAATGCCTTAAGAAGTCCGTCCTTAAGATGGGTTCACGTGGTGATAGCGAATTGCTGGCTATGAAACCAGCCTGCATGCAACATCGTGGACTAAGCAAGCGTACTATTCGGAGCATCGTACTGAGTATTACATTGCGAGAACGTTGGAGCGATTGTGTGCAACATCGTTGACTCTGCCAAGGGACGAATGCTGTCCTCGTGTTGGGAATTTGGGAAAATCTTCTTTTCGGTGATGTAATTGTTCATCATCCCACTTCTGAACTGTTTTTGGATGACCCAGATTAAATAAAAAATGAAAAAAATTTACAAAAACTCTGATTTTATTGGATTAATTCAATAGTAAAATTTAATGACACGAAGGTAGTGAATTGCACCTTAGGAGTGACAGTTGTCAATAAGTGACAACTTGAAGTTTGTTGGAGTTAGCTCTTCTTCAACATGATAGGCATATTCATTCGGTAACACTAATATCACTCAGACAATAGACACCTTCGAACATCGTGCTCCAGTGCTACATAGAATTCGCCAGTAGCATTCCTCCCCTTCAAAATTTTAACTGAAACACCCATCTCGCTCTGAATGCTCATCAGTAAACCCTTCAGCCCACTTTCGATCGTACTCTAAAATATTGTGTTTCATTCCTAAGCCCTTGAACTCGCTTATGGAATGCCCTGCCTAGCTTTTTATTTCCTAGTCATTATAACCTCCGAACATTTAAAACAAACGTCCATCGGTGCTTCCCATCTTCCCTGATTGTCCTTCGCCTGCGCTGTGTGCAAGCATTTTAAGGGTACTTAAGGTAAGTAAATACTAGGTATACATTTCAAAGTTGGAGAAAGTTTGGGATAAAGTTTCCGAAAAAAATTATGGCAAAATCAAAATGTTAAGTTAAAAAAAAAAAAACACATATGTACATTTGATCTTCAATAACTTTTGACATTTTAATTTTAGGGCATCGATTAGTTCGAAACAATAACAAATACGAGATGAACGATACCCCATTTATTACTCATAAATTTGAGAGGTGTTATTATCAACTGGAATCAAAACATCAAAGCGTACGACTTTATTGAAAATCTCTGTATCTAAGTGGAGATTCATTTTAGATCCCGTCCTCACACATATGATTTTTTTTTTCCATAAAATATATTGAGAAATCTCTTATATTTTTTTTTGATTAATAACACCAACAGCAGTTAATTTTTCAGAAAGATAATGCTGCAATCCGTGTTTCGAAAGAGTCAAGGTAATGGTTTCGCAAAAAAAGAAAAACATCACTTTGTTGATTGTAATCCCATCGAAAACCTTTGGGCTCTCTTGCTTCCAAGGTTTATGCAAATGGGAGACAATTTGGTTCCGTTTCGGTACTCCGGCAATGAATTCAAGCAAGTTGGCGAGATATTAATCCACATGTCCTTAAAAACCACACAAAATCAATGACATATAGAATATTTGATGTAATAAGAAACAAGGACAATCACACAAAACAACTTTCTCACTGACTTATTCAATTTTATTATTTAAAAATATGTATAATGCATTTAAACGAATGTTTTCCACTGTAAACCAAAAGTTATTTATAATGGCAATGCTGTGAATGTTTCCTTAAGACGTTTGTTCGATTTTATGTTTTGTGTTAAAAGTTAAAAGTGTATCAATTCACATACAACGTAATCATTGCATCCCATCCTATACGAGATGTGTTCAGAAAACATCGGGAATTTTTAAATTTCACGGGCTTGGAGAGTAAGTTTGTCTAAATTTTGTTTTATTATGTTGGCATACAATATACATGCCCCTAAAGTATAATAAAATTTTCAGCTGTATTCATTGTTAATGTAGCGGCCGCTAAGTTTGAACGTGTTTATATGAGCTCGGCGATGTTCGTTTGTTAAAAGAAATGGATCAAAGAAATTTTGTGTAAAAAACTCAATTAAGTGCTCTGAAGTACATAAAATGTTGACAGTCGCATACGTTGAGTCTGCTCTAAATAAAAAAAAATGTTTACAAGTGGTACAAGCTCTTCCCAGATGGCCTAGAAGATGAAAATGATAAATCCCGCTCTGGACGGCCCAGCACATCAACAAAAAATGAAGAAGTTAGGACATGAGTCATGCAATTTTTTCAGATAAAATTGAAGAGACCTATAAAAAAACGGAGATTTAAAACGATAGAACAGATAAAAACGGCATATCTGGAAGAGCTCAAAGCTATCCCAAAGATCGAGTTTGGGAAGTGTTTCGAGGATTGGAAGAAGCGCTGGCACAAGTGCATAATGTAAACGATTGAATACTATAAATATTTTTTGAACAAACCTCGCATGATAAAATGAAGGGATATTGTTTATTATTTTTGTGTTTCAGCAGCTTAAAGATTACAAAAGGGTCTCATATCAAATAAAATAATTACAGTTGTTCTAGGACCCCTGCAACTGTGAAAATAGCTTAACAGATCCTAATGGCAACGTTGACTTTAGGATGATGTGGCAAGTAGAAAGTTTGCGAGTTTCTGGTATAATCCGATATAACTAACGCAGACAACAGCTTCACATCTGTGACTGCCTCAGAGTCGAACGACGTAGAGAATGAAGTGGAAACTCTGAATTATAGCATCAGGCAGTTACAGGAAAAAGCACTTGCCATTAAAGTAAAGCAAATAGCGAAAAGAGAAATGGATCAACAACAAGGCTCCGAACAGCAAGAACAGCAACAAAAACAAAAAGGTGTAAGCCAACAACAATCACAACAGCAATTTGATATAGAAACAATAGAAAATAGAAACAGCAGCTAAAACAGAAAATAATAACACAACAATAACAAAAGCATACACTACAGCTTGCAACAACAACAGCAGCAGTAACATCATCAACAAAAGCAACAACAGCAGAGACAACAACAGTAAGTACAGAAGCATACTAAGTAGAAACTGCCTCCTAACACTTTAAAATTGGAGTTGAAGATTGAACTGTGTAAGTCGGCCATTGGCTGTTATTTTTTTTATTAAAAGACTAAGTCAAGATTGGCACGCGATCCACTGTAACACAGTGTTCTTCTGCTTCACACCAAAGGGTGAAAAGCTGCTAACAATGCTGCTGAGGGAGCTAAAACCGTTGACTGATCCGGAGGAGCTATATGCACTGTTGAAAGAGAGGGAGTGCGACGAGCTCAAATTTGTGGCGGTTGGGCCATTTGTCACGGCTAGACCCAAAAGGGAGAAACGGAAACTACCCCAGCACCTAGAGCACCGGAACCTGTACCTGACATGCTAGCTATCTTGCTCTCGATTCAGGGGCAGGTGGCTCAGCTCCAACGTCAGATAATAGAATAAGCTACGCGCGTGGATCAAATTTATGCGCTGCTGCCGAGCCTTACGCACATTCAGTCGAAATGACTACATACATGGGGGAGCTTTTGGTTAGCGAAACTAAAGACATCAAAAGACAATATGAGGCACAGGAGATATAATATATTATGATGAAACCGACCCAATTCCATTCAAGGAGGAGGTGTTGCGATTTGTGTTAGAAAAGGACTGCGTTTTAAAAGAGTATATAGTCATGCAGTACGTAGGCTCCGGGTGCTGGAAGCATGCGTCATGTACACCCCTCTCCATAGTGAAAAGCGGTTATACGTGGTGTCTGTCTATGTACCTAAGGCTACTCAATCCACCTTATTCATTTCAAAGCTCGAGACAGCTTTGCAATTTCTAAGACTGGAATTTGAGAAGAATTATTTTAATATCGGCGGAGATTTCAACGCCAAAATTAGAGATTGAGGAAATAATACACCAAATACTAGAGGGAACCTACTATTCAATTGGTGGAGTCAACACAGTGTAATATACCGACTCGGCCTTAAGGCGACGGATAGTCCGTCGTTTCCTAGAAACGGGTCGTATTTGGACCTCCTGCTGTTCGACACTCGAATAGAACTAACAGGCACTAACTAACGTACCATAAACTGTCTACGCACTTTCGTGTATGACAGTAACTTTTGCGGTCCTAGCACCGAAATAACTGTTCCCAACGACACTGCGGAATTGAATGAGTTTGTTGAAAGGCATTCCTACAACTATAATAGGGTGCGTTGGACACACTTCTCCAGAACACTGACGAGTGCACTCTCCTCGAATTCACTCGATCCACCGTCCAATAGAAATCTGTCAAACGAGGAGATTGAAAGGTATCTAAAACTAATGGATGTGACAATTAAACGAACAATGGACAAAACGATACCTCGGTATTTTTACGCAACACAACCATTAACGCACTGCACCGACATAAAATTAGACTGCTGTCAAGACTAAAAATCTAGTGCAGATAGTTTACTGACAGATATAACCCGGAGATTTTGAAAGTCATCGATTAAAAACCTCCAAATATTAGTAAAGGAAAATTACAAAAATTCTGTTTGTTTGTTTTGCAACAATAAAATTCGGGCTGTAAACAAGAGCAACTCGAATATATTCCCGCAAATGAATAAAATATTTCGGAGAAATAATCAAAACGGCCGTCCATGTCTTAAAATCGTCCGAACACCGAACAAATATTTGTAGCAGCAGGCATAGATCCGAATAAGGTCATTGATGATGATAGCTTATTTTGATCAGAAGGCCGCAGCAGAAGGTCAAGGCTATAGGAGCGGCTTTCCAAAAGTGTACAAGGCGAATGTTATCATTGTCCTAAACCACGATCTGCAGAATCGAGTTCTTGTGCACAAATTCTACCTTCGAAATGAAATAGTGAATTGGCGATTCGAGAGCTCGGGTTTTACCCAGTTCAGTGACGAGAATATGAAAAATAATGTCATCATCAATGAAAGGGTCCGGTTTAAATCGCCGTGCAATTGGAAAGCTGCGCAAAGAGAGCCTGGAAACGCATGCTACTCATCTGCTCACTGGAAAATGAAACAAAACGGCTGAACTTCCTCCACTTCCTTTTTATATTTAATCCATTAGCATCATAAGTGCATATATGCGCGTATTTTGCCTGGCCACAACTTATCGTGACAAAATTCAATACTTCATGCAATAAATGTATATGTAATAAAAAAGGATTCAATTCGAACACACATTTTTTATGAAAAGGGTTAGGTAAAAAATTTATATTTTGTTTATTTTTTTGCGAATGTAAATGGGCGAAAATGGAAAAACAAACTTTGCAAGGAGTAAAAGTAAGAACAAAGTTACGCTGAAAATTTACCACAAAAACTTGGATTATGAAATCAACTATGCAAATAAAGCTCCTACGAGAGCAGCTGTTAGAGAAAACAGCTGAATTTGTTGGAGTTTCGCCTAAGAACTACCATATACAAAATATTAAAAGAACAAGAACAAACTGGAACAGTACAATAACCCAACAAGAAAATTCCTCATCGCCATTGGTTCTGGATTAGATGACTTCGACTTTGAATCCATCAAAAGTATGATGGAATGGGCGTGTACATGCATTCTCTCTACACTCTGGTTTCGCCTCTGTCAATACCGGCTTCTTATCTTTTCCACAATACATTATCCATTGCTATTCAAGCAGATAATCAGTACGCGCTGCGACGACTTAGTCATACATGAACTAACCTAGATGTCAAACTCTACTAATGCTTTTATATAACAAAACTTAACTTCGTACAGACACACTGTAAGTGAATTAAACGCGGGTTTGTAATGTGGATGGCCATTTTTCTTCTAAAATGGTCGGCATTTGTGTAAAAAGGGAGGGAAATTGCCATTGATAACAATTCACATGTATTCACAGACAGCTTCACACGGCTAGAGGCGATTTGTAGAAAACCGGTTTTGATTTTCCAAATCTGGAAAGTTTGCCATCTATGTTAATTCATCTATGGACTCAGTGCAATCAACATCAAAGTACGCTCGAATTTCGTCTGGATGACTCTCAGGATTGCTCGAATAGACTGGAAAAGAGAGCACATGCGCATAAATTACACGGTGATTTGAAGTGGACTATACCACCGTTTATTCTGAAGGAAGAGCTTCAAACGATCTTCGAATCACTTAGAGGCAAAAAATCAGTGGGAACCGATGAAATACCGAACATTGTGTTTTGACATATCCCACATTTATACCACCCTGTTTAACAAAGTAATGAATAATGCCCATAATCCAGCGCATTGGAAAACTGCGGTGGTACATCCAATCCCCGAAAGGGATAAAGACACATCCAATCCCCAAAAGGAATACAGCCAATCAGTCTTCTTGCAAACATCATTAAGGTTTTCGAGAAAGTGATCAATAGATTTCTGACTAAGTGAGGACAATAATACAGTTCCGGATTATCAATTCGGTTTCAATATCTGATATCAAGTGAAACAAAGGCAAGAACCAGTGCACTGGTGCCTACCTGATTAAATTGGAGAAAGCCTTCGGTACCGTATGGTTAGGACTCTGTTTCAAGCTGAATAGGTTGGGCATTAGTAAACCACTGTTGTATAATTTTTACAATATTTTAATAGATAGACAGTTCATCGTGAAAAATGACGATGTGACTTATGTCGGAACATTTCACATTAAAAACGGCAGTCTTTTCATTATTTACACAAGTGATCTGATAGATTCACTTCAACATGCCACAGCGTACGCAGACGACTTAATCACGTACAGATCAGGTCCAAAGATGGAGGTCATAAATATACTTTTGCGAGGTGACTTCGACAAAATTAAGCGATATTGCGACGACTGGAAATTGAAAATCAACTTTCAGAAGTCGGAAACCATTTTGTTTAGGACGCCTTTGTCTGGGGCCTCTAATGACACCAGAAAGAATTGGCGAAAGTTTTCGATCGTGACAGAGACTACGATAGAGACGTTGCACATGGCAGTGCGGAGCGTATCCGGTTCAGTAGGACGGTAGGGAGTCGCGATATGAGGGATGTTTCTTAGCAGCACCAACAATTTTGGTGACTTCTTCTTCGTCAAATTCCTCTAATACAAGATAGCTTCACTAGGAAGCAAAATCGGTTTTATACTAGTTTTTTAGCCTTGGCCGGCTTACATAGATTTAGGTAGGATTAGGGTAGTAATAAAAAAAATTAATTATAAAAAAAAAATAAAAAAAAAATTATAAAAGAAGAAAGACGCAGGTAACAGCTTCTCTAAAAGAAGTAATTCATAAAAAAAAAAAAATAATAATAAAATAAATAAATAAATAAATAAAAATTGTATGATGTATACAATAAGCTAGGATAAATAGATTAAGGAGGCTAAGATTTATTTATATGTAGATAGTTTGTAAGTTTTAGTTTTAAGTATATATAGTAACTCCACGTAACTTCGAAAGACATAGTTTATCAGCTAGGTTCCAGAAATCGAGTGAAACGAAACGGAAATCGAATTTACAAATCGAGTGAATTTATTTTCAGTGTTGCGCATTCCGACCGATTTCGTAACTTCGAATTAATTTTCGAAATCACTTTTAGTGAAATTGAAAACTGCTGACAACTGTCATATGGACTTTTGGAAAGTGTTTCCTTTTTTGTTTATGCTGGTATATTTTGTAATTACATATTGTTCTTATAATAGTTTAAAAAATGAGTGCTGTTTTGATTGCTGCGGTACTGCGAAATTCAAGGCGTAGATATGTAGTGGAAAATGTCAAAAAGCGAAGGTTAAGAGATATATCTGGCCCCTTGAGAATTGCTGACGCTACGTATGTTTCTGGAACTAAATGTTAAGATTTGCTTATTTTTATCCTTTAAATTCAGGTTTGTATCATACTACCGTCTTAATAAGTGTGCCTTCATAATGGTTCTGCAAATTGTTTAGCCACACCTTAAGCAAAGATCTTCTCCTAGAACTTTGCACCTTGCCGCAGTTTTACGTTATCATGCCGAAGGAAACTTTCAAAAATCAGTTCGAAGGGTCGCAGTACTGTATCAAAAATGTTCACACAAATACTTAAAGTCTTGGAGAACCTAATTGATATCGTGTCCTTCTGTGGTGGGTCATTACTGTTTAGTTCTTTTTTTTAAATTTTCCCATAAAGCGTATGAAATAAGTTTGCTTTTTATTTGTTTTTTTTTTACTATTTGTTAGAAATTACGTTAGATTTATTCATATTATAGATAATGGAGAGTAAAAATATTGAATTCGAAAGTTTAGCGCGTACATTTGACGAGGCAGATGAGCAAAATGTTTTCAATCCATTTGCAAATGATGATGACGATAAAGAAGCAGATCCGACATACCAACAAATTTCTATTAAAGACTCAGATTGCGAAAACGAGATAAGATATGAAGACGAAGAAGAAGACGATGAATCGGAAAATGAGGCTGATGTTGCTGTACTTGATAGTAATGACTCCTACACAGCAAAAGATGGCACCATTTGGATGCAAACTCAGCCACCAAGCTCACGAATTCGTGCTTATATTATAGTGAATTATAAACCAAAGAAAACCGGGCCCATTAATAACAGCAAATGATCTGCTACAAATATTCAAGTTCATTACCACGGAGCCGATTGCATTGATTTTTTTTAAAGAGAAACAAACCCAAAAGGACAACAAGTGACCAAGGAATGGAATGATGCTCACCGTCAGAAGCAAAAACATTGGCAACCTTTCAATATAATGGAGATGGCTGCATTTTTGACAATAATTTTGCATTCTGGACTGTGTCAATCAAGTAATGAGACAGTCAAGGAGCTATGGGGTGCTTCCCATGCACCTATTTATAAAGATGCTATGCCCTTGGAGCGGTTTTTATTTATGAAGAAATGTATCCGCTTTGACAACGTCAACACTCGCACAGAACGTCAAAAAAGCAGTAGGACAGCGGCAATTGATGATGTCTAAACAATGATGCAAGCGAACCTAGAAGCGGCTTACATACCACACGATTATTTGACAGTCGATGAACAACTGTTTCCGTACATAGGTCGTACGAGGTTAACACAATATATACCTTCAAAACCGGCTAAATATGGCACAAAGGTATGGTAGTTGTGTGACTACAAATCACATTTTTCCATTGAAATTATTGATTAACTCTGGATCAGCAACGTGAGGTGAATCAAGGGCAGAAAGTTGTGCTGGAACTAACGAAGAAATATATGCATACGGTCCGCACAATTTATGCAGATAATTTTTTTTACTACGGTGGATTTGGCGAAGAAACTTTTAACGCAGAGAACCGCATATGTAGGCACAGTACGTGCGAATAAAAGATTTATTCCAAAGGAATTTTGTAAAAATAGGACCCGTCCGGTACTTAGCACGTTATTTGGATTCCACGGAGGTGATGTTGCACTCTGTTCATATGTGCCGAAGAAAATTAAGACGGTCATTTTATTGTCAACTATGCATTATACATGTGTTATAGACAATAGCAATGCAAAGCTGAACCATTGGCCATTTTGGATTACAATGACAATAAGTCGGGTGTAGATACCATGGACCAGATGCTGGGCACATATACGGGTAAGAGGCCCACCAGGCGATGGCCACTAGCTACGTTTTTCAACATGATAGACGTAGCTGCATTGGCTGCATTTATAATTTATGATGAGCTGGCTCCAACCAAACAAACTGACAAACGGTGTTCGTTTCTGCACGTACTAATTAAACAATTAGCCACGCCTAACATGAAAATTAGTGCTAATAATCATCACGTGTATAAATACCTGAAATACAGAATGGTGTAGTTATGACTCAAAAGCCAGTGCACGGAGATGTGCCTGCCTTCGCACCAAAATCAAATAGACCATCCTGCTACCTCTGCCTAGGCTAAACAAACGCCAACGAAAGACTCGGGCTCTATGACATAACTGCAGAAAACCCGTATGCCTGGAACATTCGCAGCAAATATATAGATGTAATGAATGTAGTGGTAATAATACTTAACACATGTATTGTAAAATTTAATATATTTTGTAAAAAAAAAAAAAAAAAAATATTAAAAGTTAATGGTAAAATTTATTTTTATTAATATAAAGCTTTGTAAAAGGTCGAAAAATTCCAATTTTTGCAGGTATTATAGTCGAAAACGGTTGTAGGTCCCCAGGGACCTATTCACCACATAAATCGAAAAAAATTATTCACTCATCGGAGGGTTAAGTTTGTTTAAAACTGCTTTTTTTACTTACATTTTCAATCGCGTCTGTTTTTCTCCACTATTTCAAATCGAGTGACTAATGTGATTTGAAATCACTTGGAAATTAAACATTTTTTTGTCAAGCATGTAAGAATTAATAAGACAAAAAAAAAAAAAAAAATAAATAAATAAGTGACGCGATAGCCCGGTCACATTTGTGTTTCTCATTTTGTGAATTTTAACACTCCTGAGCAGGACCGGGCCTACTGTTTATTGCCGGTTCCGAATGGCTCTCTTGAGAAGCTTTTTCATAGGCAGAATTTGACTTTCGGAGGTTTGCCACTGCCTGCCGGAAGGGTGATGACGATTTTGAAAAATTTGCTGTTGTGCTCCTACCGTAATTCGAGCCCAGGTAGGTGGCGTGACAGCCAGTGAGTCAACCATCACGCCATCGTCACCATCCATTTAGAATTAATAAATTAACTAAATAAAATTGTATTTAAAAATGAAAAAAAAAAAAAAAAAAATACCAGAGTGAACAATCTCGTCCATTTTGGAGTGCTGAACGCATTACTGAATCAAAAAGCTGGGAACTAACAAAGCCAAATGATCATCAATGTTGGTGTGTACGCTTACGAGTATACGAGTAATTGTAAATGCGCAAGAATATAAAGAGTTTTAATTTTCGAGCAATTGGAGGCATGTATCGCGTATTACTATAAAAATGTTTAGCTCCAAAACGTCAATTGCTGCTGGTTTATCCGCATAATAATTAAATGGCGCCAAATCTCACGATCACGGTGTCAATTGGCTCTACTGCCAAATCGTATTTTTAATAAAGCGATTTTTTCATTGGGATGAAGCATAACCATCCTGTTGGTACCTCAGTGCTTCCACAGTGATGTAATGTAGACTAAGTTTGTCATTGCATTGTACCTGCGTCTATTGACATTGAGTTGCAGTCTCTTTTTTGAAACAAGGAGCGATGATTTTTTTTTTTTTGTTTTCATATGCAATTCCATCACACGCCTTTAGCTCTTTCACCCATTGGATCTTGTAACTCTTAAGATCAAGATATTTACGCAGAAATTTAAAGATGAATCGATGGATAAAGGGCGAGATGCTACGAACGACGACGAATTGATAAATTCGGTTCCCCTTTAACCTAAACTTTTTATCCCAACGCACTGCTCTCGTTCTTGTTGGTGTTCTAAAAGTTTCGCAAAAAGAGCTTCTATTTTGGAAATAAATTTCGTCGATTCGAAATCGTTGTTGTGGCGACAGTCTTTCCATGATGAAATGGCAAACTTTACTGGAAATAAATGAAACTTGACAGATTAATGTGACAGCTGATTTGACATATAATCCCATTTGAGGAGCCTGAAACTGCAAACAAAGACCCATTATGTTAAAATGACTGAAAAAATGGAAATTAGTTAACTTTCGAGATAATATCCTTTAAAGGATAAATAGATTTTCGTGCTGCCTTACTGCTAAATGGTTTTTGGTCGATAGTTGTATAAAAGTTGAATTTATTTTGTCGTAGCCAGGTGTTAGGTGTTTGATCGTTAGTTGTGAGTTTTTCTGGCAAAAAGTACATAAAGGCTGTTGATTTTTTGTGATGACTGTGGGTTGTAATTGTGTTCCCCAACCGAAGTAGTATGAAAACCTTTAACATTTTCAATTGGATATTCACTAGGTAGATTGCTTTTTCGGCTTGAAGACTAAATGTTGAGTAGTGGTGAACGTAATCTTTACAGTTGTTTTGTCTTCCATTTTCGAAAGTTCGATACAGCTTTATTTAATGTCTTTTTATTGAAGATATGGAAACTGAAGTAGCGGCTCACTCAGAGCTGCTTTTGCAGCCATATCTGCTATTTCTTTTTCCTTAATGATGACGGGTCTTGGTATTCAAATTAGTATTAGCCTCTTGTGGTGCGTTATCAATTTATCCCTTGTTTTTTCGATTATATCAGTTCTATTGTTAATTTTTTTTTTTTTTTTTAACTGTAAATGTCTTCTTGATATTCGCCAGTGGCCTTGAAACAGCTTTAAAAATGGCAAATGTTTCGGCGATATTCTAATTGCAGATTTTGGACCATCAGTAAGAAATTCCAATTATGTTAAGAGTTTTGTACTTCGCAGAAATTTCACTTAACATTGCTTTGTATATTTCCCTGTTTTTTTTCGACTTAGTGTATTTTTGGAGGTCGGTGCAAATGCTGCCAGGGTTCCACGTTTTGCCTGGATAGAAATTGGAATCTTGTGTGCTTTTAATTAAACAAGTGATTTTGAAAGTGAAGATGGATATTTTCTAGTCTTCTTGGAGTGAATAATTTTGTTGGCTACGTTGTGTATTGGAGTGTTTTAGGGGGCATTTACCTTCTGTATAATGGTGGTACATGCGCTCTGCAATTGAGGGTAAGCCC
The DNA here is from genome assembly GCA_907269105.1 of Volucella inanis. Taxonomy (NCBI): domain Eukaryota; kingdom Metazoa; phylum Arthropoda; class Insecta; order Diptera; family Syrphidae; genus Volucella; species Volucella inanis. Next base: position 91,450,037 of record OU026157.1, on the reverse strand, counting down.
GTTTCGGTTAGGATGTTATTTATAGGTGTTCGAAATGTTCTGAAACTAGTTCGAATCGCAGCAAAGTAGAGCGATGCGATTACGTGGAGCGTTGATTTTGCCATAATCAGTAAGGCCATAGTCAATTTTAGAAAGTATAATGGATCGTATTACAATTAAATGGTTGAGTTGATAACTGAAAAACTGTGTGGAATCGATTTATGAACTAGTAAACCAATGCCTTGCCTAGCTCTTCTATTATGACTTAAATTATAAAAAAGATGTGAGTAACGTGTGTGACAATAAGGTTAAGGATTGTTTATTACATGTGTTTCCAGTAATGATATGACCGAAGGTTGAAATTCATTGAATAATATTTGGAGTTCGCGGTAATTACTGAAGTACCCTTTAATGTTCCATTGCATCGTTTTTAGGATCATAAGGATCGTAGAGTTAATCTAATGAGTAATATATTCATATATAATAAGGCATTGTTTTTTCTCGACCGTCCCTTTAGCTTTAAGTCCATCTGATAGTTTAGCATTACCAGGAAGTGCAAAATTAAATATCGTGATAAGACATCGCACGGACAGGAGAAGTAATACATAGGCTGAAAAGTCCATTTCTAAGAGAGAGCACCACTTGAATTAAATCCATACCATTTGCAGTTAGTACCAACCTGATACGTGTATAAATTTGACAGCTGTCGGACGATTAGTTCTCGAGATATGGTGTTGTGAGTGAAACTGCTTTTGTTATTGTGAAAAAAATGGATTCAAAGCAATTTCGTGTGTTGATTTATCATTGCTTTTTGATGGGAAAAAATGCAGCCGATGCAAAGAAATGGCTTGATAAGTGTTACCCGGACGAACGTACGAACCATTCGCAAGTGGATTGAAAAATTTAAAAGTGGTCATACAAGCACCCAAGATGATGCACGCAGTGGACGACAAAAAGAGGCTGTTTCAGATGAAAACATCAAAAAAGTCCACAAAATGATTACGAATGACCGTAAAGTGAAGTTTATCGAGATAGCTGAGGCTCTGAAGATATCAAAAGAGCGTGTTGTATATATCATGTACGAATATTTGGACATGCGAAAGCTCTGTTCAAAGTGGGTGCCGCGTTCGCTCATAGTCGACCAAAAACAACAACGTGTTGATGATTCAGAGGAGTGTTTAAAGCTGTTCAACCGCAATAAAGCCGAATTTTTGCGTCTTTATGTGACGATGGATGAAACTTGGCTCCATCAATTCACACCAGAGTCAAGTCGGCAGTCAGCTGAGTGGCGAACAGGCGAACCTCGTCCAAAACGACCAAAAATTCAACAGTCGGCTAACAAGATTATGGCATCCGTATTTTAAGATACACATGGAATAATTTTCATCGGCTATCTCCAAAATGGGCAGACTATCAACAGCGACTATTACATTGCGTTGTTGGAGCGTTTGAAGGACGAAATCGCAGAAAAACGGCCGCATTTGAAGAAAAAGAAAGTTCTGTTTCATGAAGAAAATGCACCGTGTCACAAGTCGATGAAAACGATGGAAAAATTGAATGAATTCGGCTACGAATTGCCTCCCCACCCACCGTACTTTCCAGATTTGGCCCCCAACGACTATTTCCTGTTCGCAGACCTCAGAAGAATGCTCGCCGGAAAGAGATTTAAGACCGATGAAGAAGTAATCGCCGAAACAGAGGCCTATTTTGAGGCTAAACCGAAATCGTACTACAAAACTGGTATCGAAATCGTTTCAATCAGTGTATCGCCATCGAAGGCAACTATATTGATAAATAAAGTTGAATTCTGCAAAAAATTTGTGTTTTATTATAAAACGGCACTGACTTTTCAGCCCATGTGTTAGGTAAGTGCATGGTCGGAGTGAGGTAATTGGCGCACATGGTGCTTGTTCATCTTGAGGAGGAGTGAAGTGGGAGACTACACATTTCGTATGCTGGGCTCTTGCTACATCTCTTTATTGTGTGTCCGAGTTGTTGACAGTTTTTCATCATATCGGATTGCGGATGTACCGTATTCGTTAACTTTGGCTTTATACTGGTTTTGCCTTCAAGTTGTTTCGAGAACACCTTGTGAGCTCACTTCAGAGACTATTTCTTGCTCGGGAACATTGTTAAGCCATCGAGCGTACATAATGCCCTTACAAGAGTAGGGAACTTCATGGTACTTAACTGCTACTAGACATTGCTTAGCAAGGTTGGAAACAGCAATAAACCCTTTCGCAACCATTTTATTTTTTGTTAGGATAAGTAGGTTGCCATCTATCATAGACGCAATAACTATTGCCTTTCTTAAAATAAAAATACTCATATCTACTTGTTAGGGGTATAGTTTCATCTTTAGGGGAAATCAATATAAATTTAGGATTTTTGGGACTTGTGTTAGACGGTAAATTTGGAAATTCTAGAAAGTTAGCGGATTTTAAAAGCATAAAAGCGGATGGCGATGTTTGCTATATTATCTTCGTGACATAACGTCTCCACTATAGTTTTCGTGATTGGGATATGCGGTGGTTGGATGGTGCTAAGCCTGGGGTAAAACTGTGGACTTGGCACAGTGTGTTGAGTTCCATGGGCATTTGGCACTGGGTATAAGGGGCAGACAACAAAGCAAAGAAGGAGTCTTCATCGAGATGCAAGAGCGCACAGTCGGGTGCGGCTCAGCTGTTCGCGATCAAATAAATGTTTTGTTTCGTTCATAAACTTTCTGTAAAACATATGTAATAAATCTATCATTTTAATATATCACTTGTGTTTAAAATCATTTCCTACATGGGGGCTCAACCGGCATTCAATCTACCGGAAACACAGTGAATTTGAATGATAAGACAACGGCAAAGTAAGAAAAAGTGAAGTTGCGAAGAATAGACCACGAAGTAGATCGAGACGACGGCTAAGTAAGAAAAATATAGTAAAGTCGCGAAGGTGAAAGGTAAAAGAGGGTGCAAGGTTGAGCTGTATGCATGGATGAACTGGAGAAACTAACAGTTCGACAGCTACAGAGTTTTCTCAGGAGGAAGAGTCTACCTTATCGGTATAGCGTCAAGACTGGTTTGCTTATTCGGATCAGAAGTAATTTTGGGGAAGGAATTACAGTGGATGATATATTAAACGAAAGCATTGAAGTTAATGAAACAGAAAAGTATAAGGAGTTGCCAGAAGTACTAGAAGAAGAAGAGGAGGAGACAGAGATGGCAAACAGAAATAATTTCGTTCGGGAAAAGGTTGACAAGCATCGAAGTTCACAAACAGTTGGAGTCCCAGAAGAAAAACACTTCAGAAAGCCTATACTTGTATGCGATGGCACAGTTCCGTAATCAAGGAGAGGTCGACGAATGGGTATATATTTTAATTCGTGCGTTTTTTTTTCAAAATTTGAACGTTTATTTAAGAAAAACATGTACAATAGTATTATTCAAAGTATTGCTCATCTGAAGCAATGACTTTTTCCCATCTTTCTGGCAATTTGTGGATCCCATCACAAAAGAACTGCGTCGGCTTGGCAGCCAAGAATGAATCAAGCCAATTTTTGATATTCTGCTCTGATGTGAACCGTATTTCAGTGAGGGCGTTCTGCATCGACCGGAACAAATGGTAGTCAGAAGGGGCAAGGTCTGGGCTATAAGGCGGTGGGGTAAGACTTACCATCCACTGTTTTCCAAATAGTTCTTAACCGGAATAGCAACGTGGCGCCGAGCGTTGTCATGATGGGAAATTATTGCCTAGTGTCTGGTCACATATTCCGGGCGCTTGGGGTTGTCGTAATGGATCCATTTTCACCACCAGTAACAATCCGATGCAAAAATGACTTACTTTTGTGGCGTTTCAGCAGCATTTCGGACATGCAAAACCACCTTTCGACGTCTCTCGGCTTGAGTTTATGTGGAACCCAATTTCCTTGCTTTTGAATATATCCAGCTGCTTTAAAACGTTTTGAAATGGCTGCTTGAGTGACACCCAAAGATTCTGCGAGCTCTTCTTGTGTTTGGCAGCAATCTTCCTAGAGTAATGCTTCCAGTTCTTCATCTTCAAACTTTTTTGGCTGCCCAGGACGTTCATCGTCTTCCGAGCCAAAATCAACACTTTTAAATCGTGCAAACCACTTTTGGCACATTCTCTCAGCTAGCGCATGTTCACCATAAACGTCCACCAAAATACGATGACTTTCGGCAGCATTTTTCTTCATATTAAAGTAATAAAGAAGAACTCCCCGCAAAAGCACTTTTTCAGGCACAAAGTTCGACATATTTGAGTGAAAAAAAATTATTGTTGTTTACATATACTGAAATGACGTACAATGACAGTAGCTTTCCAATGCATGTTCCAATGGAATAATAACAATGGAATAATACAAGTTACGCCATCTCTTAGCAAACCGCACGAAGATATAGACCCAATAGAATATATATTAAATTGAATTCCAGACACGGTAGGTAACAAAGCAATACCTTCGAAGCCTCAACGTAAGAATTGAAGACCAAATTGGAGACTTATGATAGAATGCAGCGGCAAGCATGGAAACCAAGAGTGGAGCAACTAGAAATAATGGACGCATTAACATCACTTCGAGGGGACCAACGGCCATATCGCATTTGGCACAGGGCTGCCGGATAAAGGAAAGGGTATGTGGTGCTTTAAATGTAACCAGTTTGGGCATATATCACCAAACTGCCCGGTTAAAACCGAATCAACATCATCGTCAAGTAAAATGGATTGAATCTGAACGCAGGCGTATCATGGTGATAGAATAGAGGGTAAGCTTTTGTTGATAATGGGGGCGATGTTTCAGTTATACATCAATCGTTTCGGAGGAACATTAAAGGAGCAAAGCTCGATCAACCGGGGATGATGCTGAAAGGGTTACGAAATCAACCGCGGAAAACACTAGGTCATTTTTTTTGGATGTGCAGACTTTAACAGATAAAGAGTGGGTACGTTTTCAAGTTATACCGGACTAGTGGATTCCCACGTTTCTTGAGAAACTTACACGTAGTGATAAGTCATTTGAGAGTTGAAGTAGTCTTATGCAGAAATGTGGGAATAGATGAAGCTGAAAAGGTATGTGAGTTGGAGGAGAATTGTACGCACGAGTTGAACGAGAGCGATATTTTCAAGATCGAGTCAATGGACAGTAAGGAGGACAAAGAGAAGCTACACGTAGGCAATGAAAGGGTTTCGAAATCAACCGCGGAAAACACTAGGTGATGTCTCTTGGATGTGCAGATTTTAACAGATAAACAGTGGGTACGTTTTCAAGTTATACCGGACTAGTGGATTCCCACGTTTCTTGAAGTAGTGAAATGCAGAAATGTGGGAATAGATGAAGCTGAAAAGGTATGTGAGTTGGAGGAGAATTGTACGCACGAGTTGAACGAGAGCGATATTTTCAAGATCGAGTCAATGGACAGTAAGGAGGACAAAGAGAAGCTACACGTAGGTAATGAGCAATTTAGGGGACGCGTAGAAAACATGGTAAGCACGTAAACTCTAAAGATACCGGCCAAGTATGAAATACCGTTGTACCGCAAAGCAAGGAGATTGGCGCCAAAGGAAATGAAAGTGGTAGACAAACAAATACTTGAGTGGTTAGAGGAGGGCAAAATTCGGGAGAGTCGATCAGTATACGCCAGTCCCATCATGCTAGTTCAGAAAAAGAATGGCAGTTACAGACTGTGTAGATTATCGAGAATTAAATGCAAAGATGGCCAAAGACCGATATCCCATGACTGTAATGGAGGATGTGTTGGAGCAACTACATGAAGCGAAAGTGTTCATAACATTGGACCTGAGGAATGGTTTCTTCCACGTAGACATAGCGGAGAACAGTAGGAAATATACAGCATTTGTAACGCCGGATGGTCAGTTCGAGTGCCTTTTGGCCTGTCTAACTCTCCAGCCACGTTCCAGAAATTTGCTGTGCTGAAGCGATATCTATTGATGTATGTAGATGATATTATAATTTTCGCCAAAGAAGAAGAAAAAGCATTGGAGAAGCTGGTAGCAGTGCTGAAAGTCGCAGAAGAGCTTGGGCTGAAGATAAAGTAGGAAAAATGTAAGTTCTTGAGCAGGTCTGTTGAATTTTTGGGACACATAGTGGAGAATGGAAGCATCAAACCATCAACAGAGAAGATAAGAGCCGTGCAAAAATTCCCTACGCCAACCAATGTAAAAAGTTAAAAGTTTTCTGGGATTGACGGGATTCTTCCGAAAATTTATTCCAATCTACTCACAAATTACAAAGCCGCTTACGGACCTTTGTACAAGTCGGTCAAATTCAATAGCATGCTGCAATCGACACGTTGAAGTCGTATCTGTGTAAAGAACCGGTTTTCAAGTTGTTTATTCCTGCGTTGCCGACTGAGTTCCACGCGGATGCGAGTCTAATGGGATATGGTGGTGCTCTATTACAGAAGCATGATGACGGTGAATTTTTACCTGTATTTTAACTCAGTTTTAAGACGGCAGCATCGGAAAAGAACTATACGAGTTACGATTTGGAGGTATAAGCTATAATGAAATGTCTGCAGGGTCCCTATAAGGGTCCCTTAGTTCGTCCAGTTTTGCGATCAAGAATTCTTTCTGGGAAAGAGGATTCAACTTGAATCCAGGTGCGGGTTCTAGATGTGCTAGAGATATCCTCCGTAGCCACGACCTCGAGCTGTGAACCCGGCCAAACCTCTCCTAATACACCTATGGGTTTTGTGTAAAGATTGAGAGATTTTTGATCTCCAAGTTTGAAGTGGCCTCGGAGATTTGATGTTGGAAGTCCCAGAGGGGGTTATGGTGTTTTTGGTGTTTTGCTTCTTGGGTACCGTCACGGTTTCCTTCAACGATCTCTGGCGTGAGATTCGCCTTTAAGGACGTTGAAAGCCCACCCTATTTTCTTCTTTATTTCCGGTTTTGATAATGCGTAAAGGATTTCGGCGATATAGGGTGCCTAGGATGGGGCTTACCAATGTGACTGAGCCTCAGATTTCTCCTTTGAGGAAAGAATTTTTGTAGGAGCTGCAAGATGGTAGCCTGTTCAAAACTTGCTGCTTCTGGGGGTGGGGGAAGGCTTGCCACAGTCTTACCACCCCTTGAAGGTTTGGTTTTAGAATCGTTGCATTTGTCTTTAGAAAATGATGCACCATGGTCTGCCACAGTTTAACCTCCGCTCGAAAATGCAGAAGTCTTGACCTACCGTTTTGTTATTTTGAGAGTATATCTATTGGCACCCCACGAGTAGCGGAGCAAGGATGGGCCATCTATACAGAGACCCGCTGTATACAGATAAATCTAGCTAATTTGGAGGTCGCGTGGTACCCGGATACTCCGTTCACGGCCGAGCTGATTTTGGAGATGCTGGGCCCTTAGCCAGCCTGATCATCGGCACGGATTGTATGACAGCAGGGGAAAAGGAGTGGAAGGATGGTGGGGAAGGGAAGTTGCGCGTGGTTGAGCTTCCTTTAGTATCGGGACTCATCTGGAGAACTTATAAGATTCATTGAACTTACTCAACCTCTACAACTCGACAAGTACGATGCTTAGGTAGAGGTTAAAGAACACTATACCAACTTAATTGTATAAACATACAAAATTTACATCTAATTCAACGTCTTACACTTGAGAATTTCGTATTTATCTAAGTATTTATCTAAACGATCAACCAATAGAAGTGATGGTAATTAAATTATTGTTTTTTGGTTAAAAAAAGTAGAATTCAAAAAGAATATTAAGCAACATTATTACATTTTTTTATGCATATTTCTTTGGGCAATTAAAGGATATATTCATTCTTCCGAGTGATAGAATTTTCCAGATGTGAATGAGATTTCTGTTTTATACATTTGGGCAGATAATCCTCGAAAGACCACATATCAAAAACGTTTGGGTTTTTGTGATATATTATTTCCGCTACTGACGTTCTGTTCGTCAAATATGATATATAGGGCAAGCTTTTTGCCGAACTATCGACAGGTTTGCGTCCACATAACACATGGGCTGAAAATCAGTGCTGTTTCTAAAAGAGGACACCACTTGAATTAAATCTATTCCATTTTCAGTTAGTACCAACCTTAAAAAAATACGTGTATAAATTTGACAGCTGTCGGACGATTAGTTCTCGAGATATAGCGTTGTGAGTGAAGCAACTTTTGTTATTGTGAAAAAAAAAAAAAATGGATTCAAAGCAATTTCGTGTGTTGATTTATCATTGCTTTTTGATGGGAAAAAATCAAATGAAATGGCTTGAACCATTCGCAATGAATTGAAAAACTTAAAAGTGGTCAAGATGATGCACGCAGTGGACGTCCAAAAGAGGCTGTTTCAGATGAAAATATCAAAAAAGTCCACAAAATGATTGCGAATGACCGTAAAGTGCAGTTGATCGAGATAGCTGAGGCTCTGAAGATATCAAAAGAGCGTGTTGGATATATCATACACGAATATTTGGACATGCGAAAGCTCTGTTCACAGTGACTGCCGCGTTCGCTCACAGTCGACCAAAAACAACAACGTTTTATGGCATCCGTATTTTGGGATACACATGAAATAATTTTCATCGACTATCTCCAAAAGGGGCAGACTATCAACATCGACTATTACATTGCGTTGTCGAAGAGTTTGAAGGACGAAATTGCAGAAAAACGGCCGCACTTGCAGAAAAAAAAGTGCTGTTTCATCAAGATAATGCACCGTGTCACAAGTCGATGAAAACGATGGCAAAATTGAAAGAATTCGGCTACGGATTGCTTCCCCACCCACCGTATTCTCCAGATTTGGCCTCCAGCGACTATTTCCTGTTGACAGACTTCAAGAGAATGCTCGCTGGAAAGAGATTTAAGACCGATGAAGAAGTAATCGCCGAAACAGAGGCCTATTTTGAGGCTAAACCAAAATCGTACTACAAAACTGGTATCGAAAGATTGAAAAATCGTTTCAATCAGTACATCGCCCTCGATAAATAAAGTTGAATTTTGCAAAAATTTTGTGTTTTACTATAAAACGGCGCGGACTTTTCAGCCCATGTTTTTCATGGTACTCAAATCAGTTATATCAGTATGACACCGCATCAGGTGCATGCAGCCATTGTAAATAAAAATGTGATCGAAAATCCAAATTTCGAACACCCGTGTTAGATATATTTGCCTACGAAACTTAGGCCAGAAGACCATCCAATGCGTAGTTCTTTCTCTGGCTCGGGTTCAGAAATGGATTCGAAATTAATTAATTTATTTTTTTTTTAAAGTCACCTGAAGTAAAACGTTTATGCGGATATATCGGCAAACATTTACGCCTTGCAAGCCAATCTTGTGACTTAAAATGTATGTAATTTTGCATACCAAGGCCATATGCTCAAAATTATGTTTAAGCTTTAAATGCCAATGATTTTTCAATCAATCAATTTTTATTCGTTTGAATTCAATGTTAAGAAAAAGATATTTACATGTTTAGCAGCTCATTTAAGTAATTTATAACATTTCTAATTGTCGTTTCAGGATATTCAAACATATACATTAAAGCCTAATGTTTTAAAGCTAAAAAATATATAAGGATTTGGAAACTTTATTCGAATTAAATTGATTAAAAGAGTTGACTTAAGTAAGGTGAACTCATTTGGCGGGTGCATACAACAATTGGGAAGTTATGACGTCATGAGACCTACATTTAATCGACGCTTCTGCATATTATTGTTCTTCATTTTATTGCAATGTAAGTAAAAGGCGAATTTATTTATTTTCATAATTCTACACTATATAACTCTAGAATACTTAAAGATTCACATAATGTTTTTTTTTTAAGACTTAAACGATCTAAAGAATATAGGCGTTAACAGTCTCCTGCGCTTCATCATTAGTTTAGATTGGTTCCATGAGTAAGAGGATCACACATATCCACGTGGCATCACAATGGGCCAACAGGCCTAAGTGGGTTGGTCCTTTCCAACCGCCACTCTTACCAACGTACTCGTACTTACCCACCTACATAATGTTTTCGATTCCTTTACTAGAGTAGAATTCACTAAAACGTGTTTTAAAGAAATGGTATGATATGCTAAATTTCTTTTAAAGCATTTTCTTTCTTTTATCCTTCTTAATAATTTAAAGTCTTATCATTTCCTTTCGGTCACCTCCAACGTTAACATAAATATGCACATATACATATACATTAACACATACGTACGTACATGCCTATATAGTCATATGTATGTACAAACTTTTCTTGGAAGCAGAATGTTATCTTTCCTTTACTATAAGAGACAGTGAGAAGAATACCAAAAATGGATGGAAGTGCACAAACCAAAGAGCTAAGCGTTTTTTCCATTTAGATCCAGATTATTTTTTTATTCCTTTCACGCCTGTCCCTTTATTTCCTGCATGTGAGACTTTTCACACATTCCAATTTAGGACGAGCAGAAATGCTGAAAAGGAACAAAGCCTTGCCGAAAATGAAAATAAGAAGCCACAAAAAATCCTTTTGAGAGAATGAATGACATAAAGCCGAAGCCTGAACGAAGGAAAAAAATTCATAGGAAAAAGAATCTCCTAAGCTCACATGCGACAGGACACATTATGGTGGTATTCTTAACATGACAAAACCCAATAATAGATGTTTGTATCTATGTATAAGATATGTATATTTATTTATACGTATAAACAATTGCATGTCCTTGTTTGAAAATTAAGCACCAGACTACTTATCAACTTAAACAAAAAGCTCTGATAAAACAGAAGCACTCGCATTAACTACTATTCAGGATGTCACCAGATATTAAAAAATTAAATTAGGTCATTTGCATACATACAATAGTATATGTGCAGCTGCAGTGTGGGTGGTCGTAACTCAAGTGCTGGTGTGTTGACTTCCAAATCGGACGGTTCGATGTTCATTTCCATTCGCGCTTTAAATGTATGATGCCACCCATGGAGCGAAATAACCACTGAGCGCAAACATCTTCCTTTCTCTCTCTGTCCCATTTTCCTAAAAAACTTAACACATGCTCAGACATTTTAAGTGTAGTCATACCCTTGAGTGTTAATATCTCGAAAACTGAAGCATGGATGGTAATACGAGTAGTGTTTAAATATGAATTAAACACTAATCAATTGGCTATCGAACGAGCCTAGATTGGTTCACTAAGTTTAATATACTAGGTGGGGTGAAAAGTAACGTCCTTGGGAATGAAAAAAATTTTTTCTTAAATGTTTTTTTTTTTTATTTTATTCAATATAGTCTCCTTTTAGTTTGATACACTTATTCTAACGGTTTTCCAACTTCTTAATACCGTCCGAAAACTAATTTTTCGGAAGGTCTGCATAATACTCCTCCGTGGCTGAATTTTTTATTGATGAGCCATCTTTTGAGGTTTGGGAAGAGATAATAGTCCGAGTGAGCCAAATCGGGCGAATACGGTGGATTCGACAGCAATTGGAGCCGTAAGTTATTGATTTTAGCCGTGGTTGCGATGCTCTTGTGCGACGGTGCATTTTCTTGCAAAAACAAAATGTTTTTCGCTTCATGTGAGGCCGTTTTGCAGCGATTTCGGCCATCAATTGCTCTAATAATGCACAGTATAAGTCGCGGTTGATGGTTTTTCCTTTTTCGAGGTAGTCCACGAAGAGTATGCCATGACAATCCCAGAAAATCGACGGCATAACCTTTCCGACCCATCGAGCCTCCCTTTGCCGCTTCGGAACACTCGTGCCGGCTTCAATCCATTGCCGGGCATTCATTCTGTTCTCTGGTGTGTAATAATGGATCCAAGTTTCATCAACAGTTACCAATCGACGCCAAAAGTCCGCCCGATTCCGCATGAGCAAGTCCATACACTCTTTCGAAGTGCTCTCGCATTTGTGTTTTTGGTCAAGAGTGAGTATGCGCGGCACCCAGCGGCAGGATAACTTTTTCATATTCAGAATATTGCAAAAAATATGGCGTGTGAGCTCATTACTAATCTTTGTGGTATCTGCTGCGTACTTGATCGGTAGTGGAGTTGCGGCCACCACGAAACTCTCGAAACCAATATTTGACGGTGTAATCTGACTGAGCACTAGCCCCATAATATTTATCCAACTTTTCGTTTGTTTCCTTCACCGTTTTGCTTCTCAAAAAATAATGTTTTATGAAAGAACGAAAATCGTTTTTGTCCATACTCAACATGATGCCAAACACGTCAAAAACAATCAACTGTCAAAACAAAACTAAAGACAGTATCGCACTGAAATTTGGCATGTCTGTCTAAATATTAACAGACTTTAAGGCACCATAAGCCTTTTTGCAGTAGCAGCGCATTCTGGCGGTCAAGGAGGTTACTTTTCACTCCACCTAGTACTTGAAGTTATAACTAAATAATTGTTGTTACCTACTTCTCTGAAGGAACTTTGTTAAACACCCTGAAATTTAGTGGGTGTTAAAAATAAATCGTCCTAACATAAGATTTTTTTCATAACACGAACCAATGAATCTGATATCCAAATCAGGCCACCTTGTGTAAGAAAGTAAGCAACAAAATTTAGGATCAATAAGTAGACTGACTGCATGTTTGCATACATATGTATTATCATATGAATACCATATGCAAGCAATCAGAGCTGTGATTATTTGAGTTATTTTTTTATACAGCGCACTTTTACACAATGTTTTCCTATTAAATAGATAGATTATGTAGCAAAACGTCCTCATTCACAATACAATAACAATGTGATATTATTATAATTCGTATTAAAATTAAAAGGTTTTGGATATTCGGAGTTAAAGTAATGTTCAATAATTTACCGCTTCTTTTTGAAACAAGGCACGGAATAGTGTTATCTTATATTGTGTCATAAATGTAAGCAATAAGCATTTTTATATTTCTTACTTAACTAAGTAACTTATGTTATTTATGCTAAGTGGATTGACTATAACATTTTTTTTTATTTTAATCAGGGTAACATTGTATAAAAATGTAAAGTATATTTTTTAAACATTAGATTATAAAAGTTAGATTTGTATAATTATGCTTTACTAAAACCCACACCATTCTTAAGATGAGCAATGATTCAACGATGACAACTTTTGTCTATTGTACTGGAAGAAAAATGTCAACATGTCAAAAAAATCACATAGTCTTCCCTTGTCCTACCTTTCCTAATCCAATTGCGTATAAAGTTAGTTAGACATCCTATTTATCTTGAATTAGTCAGCTATATGTAAAAATTTTGTTGTACCGCGTTGCCTCACAAAGATGTATTATACAGGTTGAGTTTTTTAACTTGAGACATCCAAATAACTCGAAAAATATGAGATATCGCGAAAAATGTTTCAGACAGAAGTCACAAGGTTCTGATGGGGATATAAGATGGTGACCACGAGTTCGACCTTGAGCCCCATTTTCAAGGTCAAACGAAGGTCACTTTTCATTTTTTAATGGGAACCCCTATTTTCTTGACAGATTCGTAATCTGCGTGAAAATTTACAATTCTTTTACATGAAACACGATTTTCAAAAATGCGTTCTTTTCCCGTCAGAGGGCGCCATAAAACGTCACAAGGTTCTGAAGGGGACATAAGATGCTGACCACGAGTTTGACCTTGAGACCCATTTTCAAGGTCTAACGAAGGCCACTTTTGATTTTCCAAGTGATAATTCCTGATTTTCATTGCTCAAACGTATTGCTCGTAGGCTTGTCATTTGTTTTTACATACTGCGTTTAGCATAACCTTCCTTCGGGGTGATTAATTAGAGTGGGTCCCCTTACATCCCACTGTTGAATTATTGAATTCTTCCCATTTCGACGTTTGGGAAATGACTAATTCAACAAATGATCGAAAATGTGACCATTGACTTCAATACACAATACACTATCCGCGCTCTAAATGAACCAACAGAACTGAGAAGTATTTCTGGCGTAATCTTCCGGCAAGCTTCAGTTATTTTTCTTTTCATGTCCTCACGTGTTGTTGACTTTTTTCTGTAAGCCTCACTTTTTAAGTAACCCCATAAGAAGAAATCAAGTGACGTAAGATCAGGTGATCTAGCAGGCCATTGCCTCGGACCCCCTCGTCCGATCCATCGTTGATGGTAAACATTGTTTAATACGCCCCGGGCTACTTGAGAATAATGGGCTGGACAACCATCATGTTGAAACCACATTGTTTGTCACAACTCCAATGGCAGTTCTTCTAGTAATACTGGAAGATGGTCCCGCAAGAAGTTTGTATACTTTTCGCCATTCAAGTTGCCTTCAATAAAATATGGACCTATTAATTTATCCCCAATAATTCCCGCCCAAACATTAACATTCCAAGGGTGCTAGCGTTAAACTTGACGCAACCAAAAAGGGTTTACGGTAGCCAAGTAATGCATTTTATGTCGATTGACCGTACCGTGATTGGTGAAAGTCGACTCATCAGAGAATAACACCTTGGCGAAGAAAAGAGGGTCTCGTTCAATTTGCTGAAGTGCCCATTGACAAAAGGAAACCCGGTTGCGAAAATCCTCACTAGAAAGTTCTTGATGCATTGAAACATGATAAGGATGGTATTTCTGCCGATGTAATATCTTACAGACAGTCGTTTGAGAAATTCCTTATGCACGACTTATTTGGCGAGTGCTAATGTGAGGATCGTGTGCAACCGCAGCTAACACTGCTATTTCATTGTCCTCAACAGCCACCCTATCTGACCGATTCCTTTTCTTTGGTTGCACACTTCCTTCACCAGTGAATTGTTGGATGATTTGGCACTGAATGAATAAGAGAGATAAAGTCGTGTGCTCCATTGAGGAATACGACTGAGCAATGAGAATCAGGAATTATCATTTGAAAAAACAAAAGTGACCTTCGTTTGATCTTGAAAATGAGTCTCAAGGTCAAACTCGTGGTCACCATCTTATGTCCTCTTCAGAACCTTGTGACTTTTGTCTGAAACATTTTTCGCGATGTCGCGTATTTTTCGAGTAATTTGGATGTCTCAAGTTAAAAAACTCACCCGGTATAACATAGTAAGTACATAGCTCAACATTACTGAATAGCATTATACTGCAGTACATACTACTAAACAATTATACTCGTATTACAGTTTGTGATTTTTCTTAGCTCTCGCTTTCGTACGATTGTCATTTTTAACCTCATAGGTATTAAGCAATCGCAAAGAGTCGTCAATAGTAATTTATTATAAAGAATCGGCGAAAGACGTGCGGAAGTTACTAAATCATGTATTTTTTAAATTATTGTGAAGTAAACTCTGGATTATTACGTCAAAATACGTATTTCAATAATTGAACAATCATACTACTCAACAAATTTCAAACTTTTAAAATTATCTGAGATATCACTATGTAATTATTGTTTCATATTATTACTCTAATAGAAATATATAAACCAAAATTTTCCATCACATCTCAATATCGAGATAAAGCGGAAAATCAAGTGATGATTTTCGTACAAAACTTAAGTACTTACCTTGATTTTCAATGAGGTTTTGATTGAAATGTTAATGTTTTTTTTGGAGTGACTGGCTTTTCTCTTGTACTGTGATTCAGAGGTATCCATTACGAAGGTCCAACAGAAGTCTGCTGGCATACAAGGCTCCCATCTTCCTTGGTAACGCTTCTCAATTGCAGCAACATCTTGATGAAAGTGTTCTCCTTGTTCATCACTAACCGCACCCATTTTTTCGGGAAAAAATTTCAAATGAGAGTGAAGAAAATGCAGCTTTAAAGACATATTGCATTCCATTTTATAGTAGCAGTCCAGCATCACTTTTATTATTATTATTTTTTTTTTTTGTAATAGTCGGCGGATTTATTGTTTCCAAGGAAGCGTTCCATGCTTCTTTTTCAATCAGGCTTAGAGTAGATGTGAAAGATAAATCATCAATCAGTTTCTTAATGTCTGGACCTACGAATACGCCCCCTTTGATTTTTGCCCCACTAAGCTTGGGGAACATTTGATTGAGAAATTTGAAAGCAGGGCCGTCTTTGTTTTACGAAATTTTTGATGAGTTCCAATTTGATATGTAGCGGTGGCAAATTATTTTCTTTTGAATCAACTAAAGGTTTACTTTTAACATTTTTTTGTCCTGGTATGAAAGAGTGCCGTAGCGGCCAATTTTCTCTTATAAAATGTTCTGATCGTGCTCGGCTGTCCTACTTGCAAAGAAAACAACAATATTTTGTATAGCCTGTCTGCAGGCCAGTTAAGAGAGAAACTACTTTAAGATCTACACAAATTAGCCATTAATGCAGTCCATTATTAATTTTTTTAATATGAGTTTCATGACATCATACGTCTTTTTCAAATAGGCACAAATTTTAAACTTGTTTTCGAAGAATCAATAAACAATCTCTATTCATTGGTATCATTATCATGACCAAATTGATACATTTAATCATTCACATGACTGCAGAAAACCATCTTGCCTGAAAAAAATATGGAACAAATGAACTATGTCTTTTCCTATATGACTATATGAAGTAACCTTCACATCTGGCTCGCACAGCTTCCCTTGATGTAATCTTGAACTAAGTAATTCTGCTTTCTCGAGGGATATGTTTAAATCCCTTACAAGGTCATTGAGCATTGTTTGATTGACAAATAGAGGTTCTGAATTGTACTGTACAAAATCCTGATCATTACAATCTTCAAATTCATTACAATTCAGGTACATCTGCATACTGAATGCTTCGTTTTAATTTTTCTGAAAATCTTTTTAGTGGAATTGAACAGAAAAACGATCCACAGCAAAATCATTGGCGAGTTAAACGGCATTTTATCGATGCTTCCATTGCGCCACCTATTCCGATATGTACGAGTATAACACCTTAAATAGCTAACTTTCAGAACCCACAATTTATCCTGATTTCTAATTTAACTGTTAAAATAAGCAAGATACCATTTTTTAATTAACTCCGAAAGTGTTTTTGTTTTTTTCGATTTTGGCGGAAACTCGCCGTAAATATAGCAAAATAAATTGGGACTGTTAACACACACGCGTGACATTTTAAAGAATACCAATTAAACTAACGGGAAAACAAGGTTTTGTTGGAAATGCAGTTGTATTGTGGTTCTACCCATGATTTTTAAGCTGAACGTATGTAAAAACAGTAAATTTTGAATTTCTCTACTTCTAGATGGAGTAGGAAACTAGAATGTATACAGATATGTATTATTAGTCAACCTGGTTATGGAACCTTATAAGCCGAATCAGATAATTTTTTAGTGTTAAGTAAAATATTTAAATAACTTAAACACCATTTAATATTTCATAATAAATTGCTATCGATCATTTTACACTGTTGTCAAATATGAACTGACAAATGTAGATAACAAAATGGCAGCCAAACAAAATCGGCCTGATTTTTATATTCCCCCCAAATTTAGGTTGAACAAATGGGGTCTTCTCGAAAGAATTTAAATACCAATGTCACTAACTATTCTCACTTTGTTCGTCATGGTGTAGTAATTTATTTTTTTTTAATCTATGAGCATTGAAATATATTAAATAACAGAACTTTCTTGTAAGATATTTATTTATTTATTTGCAAAAAGTATATTCCACTAAGTTACGGAAACGCATTTCCTGACCAGTGGAAAGGAGAGATTCCGCGAAGGTCAACTCATCGTATCCTAGTAAAATTCCGTTAGTTTTTTTTTCTTTCTTTTTTCCTTTTCAAATTTAAAAATATAAGGTCGTAACAATCCTATAAACTGAAAGTGAAACAAACCTAAAAAACCTACTAAAATAAAATAAAACATAAATTAATAATAATATATTTCAAAGCGCAATAAAGCGAAAAGCTTCTTGTGTTGTTTGTGTGCTCTAAAAATAAAATAGGGGGAAGTAAAAACCACCTCTCTAGCCATAAATTAAAAAAAAAAGTAAACAAAAAAATACGAGGTGAAAAGATATTTTTCAAAGTAAACGAAACTTTTTTTCCTTTTTATAATGGATCAAATTGGTAAATCCATCACCGAATTGACTGGTGCAGTGAATAGTATCCTAATCCAAATAAAAACGCAGGAATCCCGGCTGAAATCTGTCAGTCAGAGATAAGTCAATTTAAGCGACTTCGGCTGCCCTTGATACAAATCAGAGCAACACGATAGAATTCTGTCCTCCACAAAATAAGGACGGGCTGAGGGAAATCAGCCAGCTGCCCGATTGTGTAAAAGAGTTACAGGTATTTGACGGAAAACTGACGTATTGGGTATATAATTAATTAAGTGCGTTTTTTTTTCAAAATTTGAACGTTTATTTAAGAAAAACATGTACAATAGTATTATTCAAAGTATTTCCCATCTGAAGCTATGACTTTTTCCCATCTTTCTGGCAATTTGTGGATCCCATCCCAAAAGAACTGCGCCGGCTTGGCAGCCAAGAATGAATCAAGCCAATTTTTGATATTCTGCTCTGATGTGAAACGTATTTCAGTGAAGGCGTTCTGCATCGACCAGAACAAATGGTAGTCAGAAAAGGCAAGGTCTGGGCTTTAAGGCGGGTGGGGTAAGACTTCCCATCCACTGTTTTCCAAATAGCTCTTAGCCGGAATAGCAACGTGGGACCGAGCGTTGTCATGATGGAAAATTGTTGCCTCGTGTCTGGTCACATATTCCGGGAGTTTTTCGGCTATTGCTCTCTTCAAATGGATTAACTGTGTTCGGTAGGATTGTCCATTGATGGTTTCACCCGGTTTTAGCAGCTCATAATACAGCACATCCATCTGATCCCACCAAATACAGAGCATTACCTTCGCGCCATGTATATTCGACTTTACCGTTGATTTGGCTGGTTGGCCGGGTTTCACATATGATTTTTTGCGCTTGGGATTGTCATTATGGATCCATTTTTTATCATCAGTAACAATCCGATGCAAAAATGACTTCCTTTTATGGCGTTCCCGCAGCATTTCGGACATGAAAACCGCCTTTCGATTTCTCTCGGCTTGAGTTCATGTGGAACCCAATTTCCTTGCTTTTGAATATATTCAGCTGCTTTTAAACGTTTTGAAATGGCTGTTTGAGTGACACCCAAAGATTCTGCGAGCTTTTCTTGTATTTGGCAACAATCTTCATAGAGTAATGTTTCGAGTTCTTCATCTTCAAACTTTTTTGGCTGCCCAGGACGTTCATCGTCCTCCAAGCCAAAATCACCACTTTTAAATCATGCAAACTACTTTTTGCACATTCCCTCAGCTGGCGCATGTTCACCATAAACTTAAACCAAAATACGATGACTTTCAGCAGCAGTTTTCTTCATATTAAGGTAATGAAGAAGAACTCCCGCAAAAACACTTTTTCAGGCACAAAGTTCGACATATTTGAGTGAAAAAAAAATTATTGTTGTTTACGCTTCAAATGAATGAATACTGAAATGACGTACAATGACAGTAGCTTTCCAACGCATGTCCCAATGGAATAATAACAATGGAATAATACAAGTTACGCCATCTCTTAGCAAACCGCACGAAGTTATAGACCCAATAGTATGTTCCTAGGTGCATTCCTATTGAGGCTATCCTGAAGGACTTTTCAATACCAACTAAAGCGTTTTGAAGCGTTTATTGAAACATATAGGAACCGAGCTTTCGATTTATTTGTGCGCGGCCTTAACAACATATCCAAAATGTAAATAAAACAGAGACTAACAATTCTTCCGGAGGCATACTCCGCTTGTTTATAAATGCAGAATTTAAATTGTAGAAGTAATACTATCCACTCCAGTAATGGATCAAATTTAATTACAGCACCTGTGAATCAATCCTCCAGGAGTGCGGAAATAAGGCCATCACTGATTTTAAAAAGACACCCGGAAAATCATTCCAGAAAACAAAGGTAGTTCCATCGGGTTTCGCCATGAAGGTCCTCCACCAAGAATCGGACCAAAACCACATGAGAAAATGGAAGTGGACCGAGGCATCCAAACCCGCTAATTTGGGAAGGGCTAAGTTGTATCATGTGGAGATTGACTGTTCCCAGTGAGAAAATTGTGGTAAAGCTCCGGAGTAGGTCCAGACAGAAAAGGAACATTTTATGACGGACGCCCATCCAGCATACCGTATTAACAGTAAGTAACGAGGGATGGAGTCGTCCTAAAATTTCTTTTGCCGCCGCATGGCTCCAAATTTAAACAGCTCAGCGTGCCACTAACAAAACATTTTTTATTCATCTGCGAAGTAAACTTAAAGGTCAATCTGGATAAAACCCATTTCATGGACACTGATATAGGATTTCTCGGCTATGTTATCACACCTGACAGTGTACTGCTCGGTATGAAAAAAGTCAAAGGTATACAGGATATTCAAGTTCCTAGGAATTTGAAAGAGCTCAGATTCTTCCTTAGGTTGACATCCTACTATAGAAATTTATAAGAGATTATGCCAAGGTTGTGAAGCCCTTAACTAATTTAACACGGAGAGCGTGTTATTAATTAGTTAATTCTTTCAACGATTTAAAAAACATTTTTCATTTCCGCAGAAGTTTTATTATTTCCTGAGTTTAATGTGCCATTTAATCTTACTACTGATGCGTCGCTGTATTTGACGTAGCCGTGTTATTATAAGGTGAGTTGAGTAAAGGCAAAATTGTCGCTTATATCCTACGATCTCTTAACAATACAAAGAAAACCTTTGCCACAAATGAAAAAGTCATTTTGGCAATTATTTGGTCCTTGGATAGTCTCCGCACTTACCTATATGGGGCAAGGAAAATTCGCATTTATACTGGTCACCAACGTCTGATCGCCCTTTCAAGGCTTCCTACTAATAAGCAATACTTGACTTGATACTTGAAGTACCAAGAATTACATAAGTAATTAATCCACAGAAGCCGTCATTCGCAGAGATCCTCTATGGAAACTACCAATGACGACACAAATTGCAAAAAAAAAAAAAAAAATTAACAGCCTCGTGACGCGAACTGCCAAGTTCTTCAACATTTGTCTCGCTAATAAAACTAACGGAAAGGTTGAGAAATTTCATTCTACAATTTTGGAAATCTATCCAAGCCTGAAAGCTGAATATAAGGATCTGAAATTGAGTAAATTATTGAACATCTTCGTTGACAGGAATAGGGTTTTCTAATAACGACTTAACAACTTTTTCTTTTTTAAATAAAAGGCAAACCATTTGAGATATTTCAAAAACTTTATTATGGGCTCGAAGTACAATCAAAACATTTATGTTTCATTCATTCATTCGTTCATATGGCCACCACGCGCACGTTTGCGGCGGTCGATTCGTTGGATTCGAGTTTCAACGACTCGGCCACACATTTCGGCTGAAACGGCCACTATTTCGCGTTCAATGTTGGCTCTGAGCTCTTCCAACGTCGCACAGTGTGACAATTCGCTCATTTAGCGGGATTAAATTAAAAGCGCTTAGATTTAAATGTTTTTGTGAAATGTTTTTTACCTACTTTTATGAGAATTGTTTATAGAATGAAATGTAATGGATTTTGTAAACATATCTATAACAGTTGTGATGAAAAAAAAATACAACAGCCAATAATGTGCATTTCATTACTCAGTTGGTATATTTAACAATTGTAGAACTTCGTGTTCAAATAATGTTTTTTTTTTTTTTTGTTTTTTAAATGCATCGAAGACTTACCAAAAATTCATCTGAGAATATTAGCAACCTATTAAGAAGCTCAGTATTCGTATCCACTTGCAAGGTTTTCCTGGTAAACAGCTCCCTAAATTTTCCTTGTTTCTAGTTTCTTGAGCTTCCTCGGAAAGTTGTCCAATTGGAAGTATACAAGTAGAAATTATTTGTTTCCCATGAAATAATACCTTATGTACACTTACTGACATACAAAACCAACCATACTTTCTGATATATAACTCTCTCGTTTCTCTTGCAAATGTTTCGAAGGCATCTATGTCAATTGGAAACCCAGACCCAATCGCTTCTAAAATTATGTGAAATTTTTTGATAATTTCCTTACCTATCCCTGTCATTTCAGCAGTTTTTTCCTCATCTTTGAAAAATCTTCTGGCCGTGTTTTCGACTGTTGAGTTGGCATATCAGCCAATAACACAGTTTCTGCTCTAAATCTATCCTGAATCAACTTTTTTCTTGCTTTAACCTTTTCTTTACTCTCTTGGTCTCTAACCTTCCAAACTTTAACTTCCAGTCTATAAGCGATATGTAGGATACATTCCATAAATCGGATCCAAAAGTGAAGGGGACTAAGCCCATAGGACATTGCTTGTTGGTTTGCTTTTCTGAAAGTTTGGTTGAATTGTTTATTTCAGATGGTTTTGCTGCACAAATAAAACAGGCTTGTGACGAAGAAGTTATAGGTGATAAAGCAGTACATACTTTCCCGTCGATCATGGATAGTAAGAAAATTGGTTTTATTTGGATGTCATTATTTATCTCAACTGGCTGTAACCTTGGCTTATATTGAATCTACTTCCAACTTGATCAATTCTTTCGTTTCTTTTGCAAAGTTCAATTTAATATGTCGGCAGTATCTTGTGGATGATGGAGGTGGATTTTGCCAAACCACTTTTTTATTTTCTTCCTGTAGGAAATATAGCTGAATTGGCACAATTTTTGTTTGTATTGTTTTTGTTGAGCACCATTGCAACCCCATTTAATGAGCAGGAACAATTCTTTAAGCCCAGTTTTAAAATCCGAAACAGAATCTAAAACATCTTATTGAGCTAAGCATAAACGTTCAATGCTATGATTTACCAACCTTTGTAAGCCGAATTCAGCAAAAGACTCACTCACAGTTCTGCTATCGGGATAACATTTTGCCTTAGCCTCTTTAATTATGTGGTACGAAAGTGGTAGATTTGGAAAATTTATATTAATTTTTTGACGTATTATATCGTACTGATGAGTAGATAGCTGTGCGTCTGTTATCATTGCTAATGCATCATCTGCAGATATTCCAGTGTTTTCTTTACAATTGAACCTTAGGTATAAATGATAAAATTTATAAGAAAAAAAAAATAAAAAAATAACTCAAGCTAAAAACTAACCTCTTTTTGGAAAACATATTGATAATTGCTTAACTGCAATAGCAGTATTTCTCTTTCCAGCTTTCCTAAGGTTTAATTCATTCGCAGTTCTGATTTCTTCAGCGCTAAATGAATCTAGAAGTGTTTGTACTTTTCTCTTCTTGGTCTTCTCACAGCACTCTTCGAAGCTTTTTCTTGGTCTTCCTAATACCATAGTGTCATGAGATGAAGAGAGAATTTCATCTAAAACAGTTTGTGATACTGTTAAAGTTTCATTTAACCAGGCACAATTATTGCTTTCGAAGCGTTCTCTATGGCGACCATATTTGGCCATTTTTTCGTTGCCTTTAATGACTTAATTACCTCTTCAGAAAATGAAAAATTATTAAAACAATCCATTACGAAAGCAAATACAGCATCGAAGCGCTTAATTTTGATTTTGGAAATCCAAACATCAAAAATTTGTTTTTTCGTAATTTCGGTTGCCATACTAAAATACGAAAAATTTAGTATCAGTGTCGCACCTATGCGCAAAAAGTCAAAACACTTTTTGTTCCACATATATTAGGCTTTAAAACAAAAATGGTCTTAACCTTGAAAAACACTGAACAATTACACTTTTGGTCCAATGAACACATAAAACACATAATTTATCACTAATTTTTTAATCTCAAGCACCCCTAATTTTTACGAAAACACTTTTTATCGCCAAACAACTTACCTAAATATTCAACAATATTATATTTATTAAAAAAAAAAAAACTTTTACTTAAAGCCACGCGAACCACTTGAAAAAAAAAAAACTTTACCGCTTGCTCTTAAAGCTGACCTTCTTAAGAATAATTGTACACAACTTGATATTTGATGTCATTTTTTGTTGTTGCACATGCTTTTAACAGAATTTTTTTTTTTTTTTGCAGTCATTCAGTGGGAGGCTTAAGCTTTAAGAGAAACCGTTTTTGTTTACATTTGTGCATGTCGATTTTTGAATTAAATCCCGCTAAATGTGCGAATTGTCACACTGTGCGTCGTCAGCGTGTTGGCATAAACCAATGATTTTACGTAGCAGAAAATAGGCAACCGGCGTAAAATCGCACGAACGAGGCGGCCAATCGACTGGCCCATGTCTTGAGATAACACGCTCACCATACTTACTTTTAAATAAATCGATTGTAGCGTGTGCTGTGTGGCTTGTGGCACCATCCTGTTGAATCCACATGTCGTCCAAGTCCATATCTTCTAATTCGGGCCAAAAATAATCGGTGATCATGGCGCGATAACCCTGACCAAAAAATATGGCCCAATAACGCCGCCGGCATGCAAACCGCACCAAGCAGTTATTTTTTTGTGGATGAAGTGGTGATTCATGAAGCACATGTGGATGCTTATTTTGCTTATTGACGAAGCCATTGAGCCAAAAACGAGCTTCGTCACTGAAGATGATTTTGCGATGAAATTTATCATCTTGGCGCATCTTCTCCAGAACCCAATCGGAGAACGTACATCGCTTCAAATGGTCCATCGGCTTCAATTCTTGAGTTAGCTTGATCTTGTATGGGTGTAAACCAAGATCCTTACACAAAATACGCCATAATGTGGTCTGAGCGATGCCGAATTCTTGAGAACGCCGTGGAATTGACTGATTTGGATCGTTTGTTACGGACGTCCGAAAGGCAGCGATATTTTCGACACTTCGACCAACCCGTTGTCTTACTGACACGGCAACATCACAAAACGAATATGTAGACTCAAATTTTTGCACTAAACTTGTTATTGCCTGTCTACTAGGGTGAGAATTGCGACCGAAAATTGGAGTTAAAGCTCTTAAAATTGCAGTCACCGACTCCGAATATCTGTAGAAATTTTTTTTTATAATTTTCAGACGTTGCTCGTTAGTGTACTTTACCATGATGAAAATGTTGCGTTTACTGAATAAATTGACAGTGACAGTTTGATGATTAGTGAAAGAGTGCGTTCACAAATTAAATTCAAAGTTGTCAAGTCCCTATTCTAAAACCCTATATAACAACACTAAACATTCTGTAACGCAACAGAAGCCATCTGATATTTTCAACAGAAGTAATAGAATTAATTAACAAAATATGGCATGATAATTTACACCTCTCATAGGAATTCCTCTACCACCAACAAGATGTGGCAAAGAACAATAAGGTTACTATTGTCATAACTACGGAATGCAAGGTCCATAAAGCGCAAATTATATATATTGTATATACCAGTTAATACATGGTTACACATGTATGAATAAAGACCACCAAATATAAAGAAATAAAGCACACGTATATTTTGCCCCTAGAAACTACCTTGTACAACCTCTATGCACAATAATTTGTATAATATAAAACCAAGATGTAAAATAATTAACTTAAAAATACATGAATACCATATGTTAAGGAATAAGGTTAAACTTAGAAAAATTTGATTTAATATTAGAAATTTGATTAAGATTATTCGGATTTGTTTTGGTCAATTTAAGTTCAACTGATGTAAAATCAACCTACATTCTGAAATCATATATTGATTTTGGCTTGGAAGATGATGAACGTCCTGGGCAGCCAAAAAAGTTTGAAGATGAAGAACTGGAAGCATTAGTCTATGAAGATTATAGCCAAACACAAGAAGAGCTCGCAGAATCTTTGGGTGTCATTCAAGCAGCCATTTCAAAACGTTTAAAAGCAGCTGGATATATTCAAAAGCAAGGAAATTGGGTTCCACATGAACTTAAGCCGAGAGACGTCGAAAGGTGGTTTTGCATGTCCGAAATGCTGCTGGAACGCCACAAAAGGAAGTCATTTTTGCATCGAACTGGTGATGAAAAATGGATCCATAACGACAACCCCAAGCGCAAAAAATCATACGTGAAACCCGGCCAACCAGCCAAATCAACGGCAAAGCCGAATATCTATAGCGCGAAGGATTTGCTCTGTATTTGGATTGATCAGATGGTTGTTTTGTATTATGAGATGCTAAAACCGGGTGAAAATATCAATGGACAATGCTACCGAACACAATTAATCCATTTGAAGAGAGCATTAGCCGAAAAACGCCGGGAATATGCGACCAGACACGAGGCAATAACTTTCCATCATGACAACGCTCGGCTTCACGTTGCTATTCCGGTTAAGAACTATTTGGAAATCAGGGGATGGGAAGTGTTACATCACCCGCTTTATAGCCCAGACCTTGCCCCTTCTGACTACCATTTGTTCCGGTCGATGCAGAACGCCCTCACTGAAATACGGTTCACATCAGAGTAGATTATCAAAAACTGGCTTGATTCATTCTTGGCTGCCAAGCCGGCGCAGTTCTTTTGGGATGGGATCCACAAATTGCCAGAAAGATGTGAAAAGTCATAGGTTCATATGGGCAATACTTTGAATAATACTATTGTACATGTTTTTCATAAATGAAAGTTCAAATTTTGAAAAAAAAACCGCACGAATTAAATTATATACCCAATACATTTCCATATAACTTAATGTATATTAGAATTACTATATATTTATAACCCCAATGCACTATACATAGTCCTGCCATAATTTCAGCTATAAATAAAAAACGCTATAAAAAAAGCAGTAAACAAATTGCATTCAAAATTGTTAAATTTATTATACCACAATATTGATTATTAAGAAATTATTCACTCGAAATGACTGCCTTTTGCTTTAACACAGGCTCCCAAGCTGCGTGTCTATAGGGTTATATGATCATGGACGCTGCTCTGGTTAATGCTGTTGTAAGGCTTTCCAAATTTCTGTCTGGAGTCTTGAAGGGCATATTCTCCAATTCTGATTAAAGACCGTAATCCAGTGATTCAGATCTGAACTCCCCGACGGCCAACCTTCTGCTGCTATAAAGCCAGGAATATTGACTCTAAGCCACTCCTGTCTGGTTTTGGCTTGGTGCGCTGGAGCAGAGTCCTGTTGGAAGATCGATCTATATCCATTGAAAAGGGTGTTGGTGAAATACTTCACAGCACCCTTCGTGGTAAGTCTTTGCACCAGTTTTTACGCTTTTTTCACAGAAATGGAGGGATGTAACACCATGGTGAGAGACCCCCTACGAAACTATTACGGAAACGGGATGATGTCCACGTTGAACTCTTAGAACAACTTTTTTCAATTCCTTAGATGAAGTGGCATAAATTTTGTCATTTTGTTTGTTGAAAACTTCTTCCACGGTAAAAATTTTCTCATCCGTAAACAGAATGTTTTCATGGCCATTATCCGCGTGATACTGCAAAAGTCGCTTGTATCTTTGTAGCCAAATTTTTTTTTTTTTTTTTTTTAGTTGAGGTGTTATTAAATGACCCGTGGACCGACGATAGGTTTTCATATGCAGATCATCCCGAGTTAGCCTAAATATGGTTCTGGTTGATACTCGTTTATTCAATTCCTTGGACATGATCTTCTGCTTCCTACGGGGATTTCTCCGATTCGTACGGACGACGCTCTAGCGACTACTTCTTGGCCCGTCTTCTACTCCAGATAATTCGCCAAAACGGGCAATAGCCAAATAAACGAATATTCTCGATATAACGAGTGGTTTTAGCAAATTCAAAATTTGGCTAGCACTCTTTTAGCACTTATGCA
Organism: Volucella inanis; assembly: GCA_907269105.1. Taxonomy (NCBI): domain Eukaryota; kingdom Metazoa; phylum Arthropoda; class Insecta; order Diptera; family Syrphidae; genus Volucella; species Volucella inanis. The sequence goes on along the minus strand of OU026157.1, from coordinate 91,422,493 downwards.
ACGCTACTATATTACCGCGACTCGATCCTCCTAAACGCCTCACTCCATATAAATAGTTTGCATAATAATGATAATAAGTATTGAATGATAAGGGCTGGATATTGTGTAACACAGCTTATGGCAGGACAAGGTTTATACTATAAAATTTTGGATTATGCAGTTTGGTACTAGTGGCGAGCGTGCAAGGGCTTATCATCTTTGAGTATCATTCTCCGATTATTCATATTAAAGAAGGCAAGGGATGGATTATCGACGGGCACTTCTACCCCATACATATCATTCATTTGGAAACATTTGAGGAATTTTTGGGAAAAATAGCAAAGGCAGTGTAGAGCGAGATCACAGAACGCGATATAAGAACGGCGGCACATTATCTAACCCAACTTGTCGATGCAGCTGATGCCGATTGGAACAAGGTGCTCAGAATGCGAAAAATTTAGCTGATAACAACAACCAGCAATACAAGGTTAATGAACGAATACTGTAGATAGCTGAGGATATCACACAAAAAATTAATTATTTGAGTGCATGACTCATGAGTCACAATTGTCCATAATTGCACATATGAGTGCATATTCGTATTTTCTAAGTTTGAAGTCGCGATAACCCGAGAACGGTATTAATACCTTTTTTGTAGAGAATTTCACAATCTAAAAAATTTCTCTTATCCATTTCTCAAGGATCTCTCACCGTTTCAAAGAAATACGCAAGCGGGATCGATGGAGACTTTTGACATAGCATTTGTAAAGACGTATTCAAGATCTATACAAAAATCCAGCTTGTTGGGAATTATAGTAATGCAAACTCAGCACTATTTTTCGTCTATTTTGCCTGGTTTATTAGTAGAGCTTGCCATCTAAGTTAGTTCATCTATGGTATAGATGCTGATTAGCCCCGCGAAGTAATACCTCATAGGAGTACCACGGGGAGAGTGGTTGAAGTGTGCAGGGCGTGGTTTAGTACGTATGCACACTTTTGGCATTAACCCGGGCTACGAGTATCTTTCGAACATACACGCGCGATATAAAAATGTATAGGTATATTTCTTTTATTGATTGGTCAAGTTCTTGATACAATAGCCATAATTGTATAGGGTGATTCATCGTGAGGCTTGATTTTCAATAGTTTTTTTTTTTTTGACTGATCACGCTTGATTCGTATCAAACTGCTTTGTTATTTTTGTTCAGTATTATTTGGCAAAATTATCATGGAAAGGCTCACACCACAAAGCGCCTCCAAATTGTTCAGCTAAATTACGAAAATCAGCGTTCTGTGAGAAATATTTTTCTGAAACCACTATTTCTAATACCATTCGCAAATTTGAGTCCCAGTTTACATAAGTGGATGATACTCGACCGGCTAGACCACATCCAGCACGTAGTGAAGAGACTTTAGCAGCTGTAGCTGAGAGTGTACGCGAAGACCATGACGAATCGATTCGTCGCCGTTCATAGCAGCTTGGGTAGACGTATTCGACAACTTGGCGTATTTTACTTGAGGATCTCGGCCAACAAGCGCACAAAATTCAACTTGTGCAAGAATTGAAGCCAGGCGACTTGAATTTGCGTAATATTTTCAATGAATGTGCTCTGGAAAAACTCAATGAAAATCCGGTTTTTTATCGTGATTACCCATTTCTGGCTCAATTGGTACGCTAATGAACAAATTTGCCGTATTTGTGCTAATGAGCAACCCGAAGAGTACCAATAGCTACCATTACATCCATATTTCTTCAAAAATGAGGCAAATCAGAATGTTACCGTCAGTGGTATCCGTTATCGCGCCTTGTTAACGGACTATGTGCTTTTTGAAATTCAAGCACATGGTCTCGGTGAGCTCTGGTTTCAACAAGACAGTGACAATACAGCGCGTGGAATAATGGACTTGCTGAGAAATCATTTTAGAGAGCACTTAATTTCACATTTTGCTACGGTAAATTGGCTGCTTAAATCGTGCAATATCACACTTTTGGACTATTTTCCCTGGGGATATGTAAAGTCTCAGGCCCTAAGGAATTAGCCAGCTATGAATGACCCTTTGGAAGCCAACATTACTCGTGCTATCCGCGAGATACCAGTCGCTATGCTCTGCTCGCCCAAAATTGGACCTTCCAAATGGACCACCTCAGACGCATCTTGAACAAAAAGATGCCATGAAATATTCTTTTAACCGATGATAAAAATTGTAAGTTCCCTTTCAAATTTATGTACTTTATTTTACATTATAAATCAAACCTTACGATAATTCATCCTTTATATGGTATGTACCATATATGTTAAGTATAATTTTTCCATGGAGTTCTTTTTGTTCGAGGTATTATAGTAACGTGCGTAGCTATCAAACACAGGGGTATTCACTAAAATTTTTTTTTTTTTCGTTACTGTTACTCGATTTACATCTCGCGTAATAAGGGCTTTGCTCATGCGTCGTTTAATATTCGCTTTTTAACAAAATTTGCTGTCTGGAATCGTCCTTAGTTCGTTAGTTCGTTGGTTGGTCTGCAATACTTCCATCAACGTCTACCACTTTGTTATTCTTATAACTTTCATAACAGATTCTCCCTTGTGGTGTCGCGTTATCACTTCTGTCAACAGCTTCTTCAACAATTGAAGCGAATGTGTAATTACCCCTGCCGAGCTTTTCAATACGCTGCATATCCGTCTTCAATATTCATGCGGTGTTGGTTTTTGGCCTTTGACCGACATATGTATCTCTTTGCTCTGATTACATCTTATTGATAATTGATATTTGCTTGTATGTGGTATATAATGCTACTGATAACACACATATTGATGCCATACATCGGGATTCTAAAGCCTGTCCTTCTCATTTACGTATAAGCGCGGTAGCTTCCACTGTACTGTATTACAAAGATGAATAGGACCTAGCTAAGTACGTTGGTCGCACTCCATTCCAATGCCTAATCTAATGTAGCAATAGTGCATTTGTTCCAAAATGTTTTTCTATGAGGTGTTAAAATTGTATGCTAAGATTTCTATAAACATAGTTGAAGTATGTTTATGGTTAGACTGATTAGACTTGTTTTGGCTGCAGTTAATAGTAGCTCATTCGTTTGTGGTAAGTTAATTACAAATTTGGAGACCTTCCATGGGAAATTGAATTTTCCACACCAAAGTCTATTAAAAAGTGTCTTCAGATATGGAATGTTGTTGCAAATATGTTGTTTGTGAGTATGAGAGTATTTTTTTTTACTCTGTTTGAAATTAAAAAAAAAAGCTTAAATTCAAATGCTAAAATTTATCTCGACCTTTGAAAAAAAGAAAGAAAAGAAAAAAACGGTGTGCATACCCTTTTGAGATGTTACCATAGACTGGAAGCTTAGATTAATAACGAAACAGTAAACGTTGATGAATTGGATTGATACACCAAGCGTATTTTTTCATTCATCGGACTAGCCGAGTTAGCCAGGGGCTATGCTATTACTCTTGACTTTTTCTATGTCTTTAATTTGTTTTCATTTCATAAAGGAACAGACATTGTAGCTCTCTACACTGAATACATTATAAATGGGAGACATTAAAATAATGTCTCAATGTCAGGACTTGACTTGTTTGCAATTAATCATCTGTTTTGAAATGAAATGAAAGATGAAAAGGAAATGAGTACAAACACAACGAAAATGAAAAGCAAAGTTAACTGTTTACTGTTTTTAACTATGAATCTGAATGCCATAGAAACTGTTTGCTTAATATACGTTGTGTTGTGCATTCAAGTATATGGTAAGGGTATACGATGTCATTATGATAGCTTTTAATTTTTATTATTACTTTTTTATTGGTTTGTTGTGAAATTTTAAAAATTATATTAAAAAGAACGGCTCTGAAGACTTGAAGAAAAAATTTTATAAGGATATTGAAATGAGCTCTATTGAAATCGTTCATATAAACTTAATTATTGCAACTTAAGCTGATAACAAATGTTAAATGTTAAATGGAAACGGGAGACAATAAGAAAGTGAACAGTTCGCAGACAATCAAAAAGAAATGTTCGGTGTTCCAGTACTTATTCATATTATTTATGGGACGAAACTACCATAGAACTCAATAAAAAGAAAAGAAGTCCCGATGCAGATACGAAGGTTCCGTCGGTGGCGATTACGCTAGTGATGAAAATTACACTCTTTTAGGTGCATAGCCAAACATATCGGCAGAAGTCAGTCTAACTTATCGATTAATTTCTTGAAGCCACATTTACTCTGTTGAGTGTTTTCCCAACAAAAATTTTCCGCCCTTTCCCTGTCAATTTATATGACATTCCTCTGTATAAGTTTGTTGGTTTTTCTTAATTATGTAATTAAATGATTAAGAATGAACCAGAAGCAATTCAGCCCTAACCTACTGGAAGTGACACAATACGAGAAGACAAATTGTTATATAATGACTTAATGAAGCTGAAAAAGCGAGAGCTAACGGTGTTGGTAGAATTTTTGTGTGGCTTTAGATGAAATTCCTAGCAGCTCTAAAAAGTATGAATCGGACTCGACCAAAAGTTCAAGTATGTCTGGAATTTGAAAACTTTTACCTGCTACTCTGTTAAGTATTATGAGGAGAGGAGATCGGATCGGAATTGATTTAAATTCCAAAAGCCTATCCTATGTGCAAAAACAATTGCGATAGCAGAAAATGTAAGCACTACGATGCAATTTTAAGCTTTCGTTGGAAAAACATTGCGCCCCTGTTAAAGATCTAAACATTATTTGATTAATCGGGTGTCATTTTCATCTCCTCTGTCATATTATATTTTCTTTTAAATAACATTCCAGATACATTAATATATAAAAAAGATTTTTTTTTCTAACTTTTATCAAACTATTTGTATACTTGTAGGTATATCTTATGTTTGTGCACTTGTGAAAATATACGAATCAAAAATAAAATTAAAACAGCGCCACGTTTAAAGAGTGCATTATGCAAATCATGAATAACTAGAAAAGGTTAATTTCCTTTAAATTTATTTAAAAGTTTATAAGAATGTTACGTCTATACATTTTTCCATTTTGTTGTTATACAAAAATTAAATTGTTCTCACTGCTGAAAAAAGAGAGATGAAAAGGGCTAGATGGTTGAAAGATGTCATTCTATGTGTACACCATGGGCAAATCTGATGCGAAGCTTTATTGTTTCGTCCTTCCCAAATCATGTTCGTTCTTAAGAAGCAATAAAATTCTAATGAGAAAACTTTTCCTCATTTTCGTTTTTAATTTACGTTTCGTTGTCTTGTTTTTAATTTTTTGCTTGTTCAGTTTGCAATTAATGCGACAGAATCAAAGCGCTTGATAATAATCCACGGAGAGCGAAGAACTTGCAAAATAAAGCATAAAGAAGAAGCATAAATCTTTCTGAAAAAAAATAGGTCAACATAAATGAATGCAGTTATGAAGGTATACATGAACACATACTTGTACATGTGGTAAATGCAAAAAGAAAATATATCTTTGCATAAGCATTACAACAAAAAAAAAAATTTTTTTTATTTTCTTTTACTGAGTACAATTTATTAATTTGTATATATTATTTACATATATATAGTAATCAATTTGTATTAAATTAAGCATATTAAGTGTCGGTAACCATGAGGGTTGATTCTTTGACAGATTGTGGCTCAGAAATGCATACTTTACGAAATGTAGTGGTCTTAAACAAAGCCTCATCATCTTCCGAATTTATACTTATAGCAGTTCGGTAGTAAAAGGCTATCATTGAGCTCGTTATTGTAAATTGATATATCTAAGGTATAGTATTTAAGTACATCACTTCTATGTATTCACTACATTTGTATAATGTGTACAAAGATTTGGTTCAAACTACTCCATTATAATAAATGTAGAAAAAGTCATTCCACGTGACAGTACAAAAGAATTGCTCTTGCAATAAATGAAAAAAAAAAGAAAAGAATCGACTAAAAATTGTAGTTTTAATGGAGCAAAACAATACCATATACAACAAATAATTTTAATATTGTATAAAGGTACATATGTGGATTTTCATAAAGATGATAATTTTGATACGACTAAAAACACCGAACTGCATTCTAAAGGGTTTTCCAATAGGGACTTGACAACTTTGAATTTAATTTGTGAACGCACTCTTTCACTAATCATCAAACTGTCACTGTCAATTTATTCTGTAAACTCAACATTTTCATCATGGTATAGTACACTAACGAGCAACGAATATCTACAGATATTCGGAGTCGGTGACTGCAACTTTAAGAGCGTTAACTCCAAATTTCGGTCATAATTCTCGCCCTAGTAGACAGGCAATAACAAGTTTAGTGCAAAAATTCGTAGTGTGATGTTGCCGTGTCAGTGAGACAACGGGTTGGTCGAAGTGTGGAAAATTTCGCTGCCGTTCAGACGTCCGTAGCAAACGATCCAAATCAGTCAATTCCACGGCGTTCTCAAGAATTGGGCATCGCTCAGACCACATTATGGCGTATTTTTCGTAAGAATCTTGGTTTACACCCATATAGGATCAAGTTGACTCAAGAATTGAAGCCGATGGACCATTTGAAGCGATGTACGTTCTCTCGTTTGGGTTCTGGAGAAGATGCGCCAAGATGATGAATTTCATCGCAAAATCATCTTCAGTGGCGAAGCTCATTTTTGGCTTGATATTTTTTCGTCGACGATAACGATCTTCACGTTACTGTGAATGGTCAGCGTTATCGCGCCATGATCACCGATTATTTTTGGCCCGAATTGGAAGATATAGACTTGGACGACATGTGGTTTCAACAGGATGGTGCCACAAGCCACAAAGCACACGCTACAATTGATTTATTGAAGAGTAAGTATGGTGAGCGTGTTATCTCAAGGCATGGGCCAGTCGATTGGCCGCCTCGTTCGTGCGATTTAACGCTGCTTGACTATTTTCTCTGGGGCTGCGTTAAGTCATTGGCTTATGCCAACATACCGACGACGTTGAAAGAGCTCAGAGCCAACATTGAACGCGAAATAGCGGCTGTTTCGGCCGAAATGTGTGGCCAAGTCGTTGAAAATTGGGTCCAACGAATTGACCGCTGCAAACGTGCCTACGGTGGCCACATGAACGAAGTAAAGTTCCATTCATAAATATTTTGATTGTACTTCAAGCCAACAATAAAGTTTTTGAAATATCTCAAATGGTTTGCCTTTTATTTAAAAAAAAAGTTGTCAAGTCGTTTTTGGAAAACCCTATATAACACACAATCAGTAGGTAGCATCATAATCATGTGTTTACGCTGGAACTATTCATAGTGTTTAACACGAAGTAATTATACAGGGTGGGCCATGCATTTTTGTACATTTGAAACTTGAATAGAAATAAAACTACAAATGTTAATTTGTTGATCATTTAATTAATAAACGTTTATTGAAATTTATATTTTTAGAGTGACATCGTCGAGATGTGCTCCATCTCATCGTTGCCACATCCTCTTGAATGTTTTCTTTTAAATGGAATATGGTCGTCGATTTATTAAGGCTCACTTGACTTTTAAGGTATCCTCATAAGAAAAAATCGGGCTTCTTGGAGGCTATGGGATATCACCTCTTCGAGAATTCAATTTCATAGGAAACATTTCCTTGAGCACCGGTAACGTTACATTTGACGTATAGCATGTTGCTCCATCTTGTTGCATTCAAGTCCTGCTGTTGTATTCTTCAAGTTCATGTAACTGTGGTGTTAAAAACTCTCGCAACATCTTCATGTATTCGACTGAATTCACACTTACGTTATTTCCTTCATTATTTTCAAAAAAATACGGCTCAAATATGCCCTTTGGTGACATGGCAGCCCATACTTCCGTTTTAGGTGATTGACGTTAAAATGGGCTTGAACCGCAAACAATAACATACATACTCAAGGCTAGAGAATCACTCTAGCATAGTATCAGCTAATAACTTTAGTTGAATGTAATCGGTTAGTTTCACTTCCTGTATAATCTGAAGTTTATATGGGTGTAGTTCGAGGTCCAGATGCAAAATTCCCCGCAGACTAGTTCTTGGTATTGCCAGAGTCGCCGAACGCTTACGCGTAGATGATTTTGAATCGTTAATTACGGAAATTTCAACCTCCCGAATATTTTCTTCGTTTCTTCTTGAACATGGCCGTCCTGTTTGTTTGATATTTGTTGTCGATCTCGTTTGCTCGAACTTCTTGAACCAAGCTTTGATTAAATCAACACTTGGACACTCACTTACATGGCGTAATCCATGTTCAATTCTAAATAGGCGTCGTAAAGTTACGTAGGAATCGTTGTTTTTGTAAAATTGTTTTTACACAAAAAGCACGCTGTTGTCCCGTGAAGCGCTCCATAATGACTAAATTATCATAAAGAGACGCACAATTCTCCGCCACCCACGCGCCCCTTCCTCTAATGAATTTTAAGAAATCAATTGTTGCTATTTGCAAAAATTGATAGCCCACCCTATACATTGCAGCATTAGAGGCAGGATAATACTCACCCGCATGCTCTATTCATTCATGCTATCACATATTGACCTTCCGTCAGCATATTTCTACTGACCTGAAATTTTGTTCGTTAGCATTGCATGTTTGTCTATGCCTCTGCTTTGATACATTTGACTTTCGCACTGCATGCAAACTATTTCGTTCAGACTGTTGCCCCGTTGGAGCTGATTTTCTTACTTTTTAACTTTCGTTATTTTCCTAGAAAGGTCAACACTGACTGCATCATCACATGTTTGTTTCGGACTCCATTCCCAGAAATTTGTTTCTATGTGTTAGGTTGATTAGCACAAAAAAAAAAAATAGCTGAAATGGATGCGACTGATGGGTCGCACTAAGAACTTCCTGATTAAGAGAACTTTTAGTATTCGCCAATTATTTTCGATATTTCATATCCTATTAGGATTAAGAACAAGTTAATCCGCAAATGGTCAAAAAACAGGTTAAGCCTGACCGGTTAAGTTTGACAGATTTTGATAAAGCTTAAAAAATGTGCAGTTGGTTTTATCTCTCCTTTCCGATGAGCAAGAAAGTCTTGAATATATACCTAGAGTGAATTGAAAAAAGTTACAGAACTTTTTAATAACTTAAAAATTCATGGACATGTTTATATCCTCCTCTTACTCAGAGGAGTCTGTCCCCCCTGTCATACAATTCCTTCTTTTTGTCTCAACAAAAACAATCAACCATAAAAGTTTGACCGATCAGATCTGTGACTCGCTGTACTTACGAAATCCTAGTTAATACTGCATTGACATGACGGTTATAAAATTGTTGCTATTTCTTGAACAACTCAGACAATTTTTGTTAAATTGTTAAAAATTTGTTATGTTAATAAATTTCGATTAGTACCTACCGCAAAAATTTCAAAAGGGTTCTCTATTTTTAAGAAAAAAATTATTGTATTGTATTTCGTATATGCGATTCTGTATAAAGACGCATCATAAATCGATAGCACCATAAGTACGCGAATTATGATATTCCAAAAAACGTGCAGAAATTAAGTCGCAATTTAGTATCGCCAGAAGACGTACTGTCGTTGCAAAAAATCCTCCACAGCAAAGTATGGATCTGCAACCAAACAGAGCTGGCGACCATATAAACATGCGGCAAACAGGCATTCCAAGAAACCTACACTTATTGATATGGTTTTCCGCGCATTCATAAATGGCGTATACTTTTATAGTCGTTATGTGATCAGCTGGACAATGGCTGAATTTGAGGAGATCCTAGTTAATCTGGATGAAAACGCACGTGGAAGATATCCAATTTTTTAGGAAGAGATTTTAATGCATGAACAAAGGAGTTGGGCAGCAAGTTTATTAACCCCAGAGGATATTCTTTACTGAAAGCGCTTTTATACTACCTAGAGCGGGGGTAGGCTCTATTGTCGATATTAATTTCCTTAGCAACTTCCTCCTGCCAAAAACCAAATAGAAAGCCAATGAGGAATATACGCATAGTGACCACTAGTCGATACTAATAGACATATGGTGGATAAGGACACAAGGAATGGAAGGACACACTCTTTGTTAAAAATACGTTTGAAGAAATAATTAATAGTTGCAATCTAATCGAAAACAGAACGGAGAAGAATTTGGTAAGTCAGCTTACACGTATTGTTACTACAGCATGTAATGCATCATTGCCCAAAAGGATCGCCAGCTACAAAAAACCGCCGTATGGTGGAATGATGGAAAAAAGGTACTCAGGGCAACGCGTCTATATGCTTGTCGGAGAATACAGCGATCTAGAAAAAAAAAAAAAAAAAACGGTATTTCAAGACCTTTAAGTCTTTTAGATTGGCAAGACGCCGCTTAAGAACTGAGATCAAGAAAAGTAAAGCAACCTACTTCAGGCGCTTTTGTAACGAAGCTGATCTTTATTCCTGGGATACTGCATATAGGATGGTAATGGGCAAAGTAAATAGCTATTAGAGTCAAGAATTAACATACCCACTCTGCTGGCATCTATTGTATAACACCTCTTCCAACAAAAACCTCGAAAGCGAACAGGAAAGCAGAAATCCCACAGATATCAATGGACGAACTGATCAAGGTACGCAGACAAATAGACGGTAATGGTAAGGCGCTTGAAGCCGACGGAATTCCGAATAAAGCAGTTGTCAGAAAAGACTTAACGTGTTCATAACAACATACCAGAGATGTCTAAAGGAAGGAATTTTTCCTGACCTATGGAAAAAATATCATTTGGTACCCCTGATAAAGGGAAGTAACCCACTAGGTAAACCATCTTTATATCGGCCAATATGTCTTCTAGATATCCTTTGCAAGATTCTGGAACGTATCATTTACGAAAAACTATTGTCAGTAGCTCAGGAAAAAGAAGCTTTATTAAATCGAAAATTCGGTTTTATAAAATTGCGGTTTACAAGTTTTTTTTTTTTATAGATTAGATTAGATTTATTGTTTGTTTTCTTGTTTATAATACAAATTTATGTTACAAAAATCATTAAGCATGCCTTTGCCTTCTGCCTGAGCGGTCTACCGTATATGCCATAAAAACATAAAAACGGTAGCAGACATTGCGATAGAAGTGAAGAGATGGGGATGGAGCACAAAGGAATGTTGCGGGTTGGTAACAATCTATGCTAAGAATGCCTTAAACTCCGTAATTTCGTAAGCTGGTTATACATAGTAAAACCACTTTCTAGAATGAATTCACCACGCAATTTACTTAAGATAGTAAAAAGCTACCTCAATAAAAGGCAGCTTTCATATCAAACACAAGATGGTATCAAATATTACAGTGTCTCTGCAGAAGAACCACAGGGATTAGTATTAGGACCATTATTGTGAAATATTATGAACGACGGATTACTGCGACTGGCGCTGTCACTGGGAGTTCACAAAATAGGTTTCGCTGAAGGTATTGCTATTGTTACGGTCGCCAAACACATTCATAAAGTAGAATCAACTACAAATGCTGCTACTGCGCAAATAAAAGATTTTCTATGTTCAGCTGGAATTGAACTTTCTGACCACAAAACTGATACTAGTCGTAATATAGTGGAAAATGCAACCTTCCGGGTTGGAAGCCAAATAGTTCGGTCTAAAGGAGCACTGAAACACCTGGGAGTAATGCTATATAATAACGCCAGCGAGAAGGCATCTGTAATAATAAAGCGGCATTATCACGAATTCTACGGTTTTAGAGAAATACAATGTGTTGGTAATTCACTTGCAGTGCGTCTGTGCGATGGCTTTTAGTTTGTAGAAGCACTTTAGTCCAGCCAAAATAGGCTTTTCAGTTTGAATTAATTTCAAACAGGCTAGATTTTTGTAGAAGATTTAAGTACGTCATTACAAATGCTATGTCAAAAGTCGGCATTGATCCCACTTGTGCGTTGGAAATATGGACAAGAGAAGATCGCGAAATTCACTACAAAAAAGGTATCAATATTTTCAATATGAAGCATTTCAGATAGTAGGTATGCATACATTTTTGCACCACCTCTGAGGTAGTGTATTCGGCCCTTTTTTTAACGTGCTTTTCCCCAGTATACTTCACGATATATCTCGATCGGGTAAATGTATGGGACAATATTTTATTAATATAATAAAAATCATAGCAGCCAGAGAATGACATTATTCATTATCAAATTCTATCAAATCTAATCATGTAGATGATCATGATCTACGAGTACATGATCACTCGTTCTTGCTCTCTTCCTGCTTAATTTGTGTTGACTGCTCTAAGAAGAGAGATAAATTAGCTAGATCCTCATCGATTTCGAAAGAATCTTCATCCATGGCATTTGATTTAGCATTTGTCCAAGAGATTCCTTGACAAGAGAGACTGGTAAACAAAACAATCCAACTTTTCTGCACCCTCAATTGTTCGTGTAGACTTACTTTTTGCAAAAAATTGAATTCGGCAGCTTCTCTGGAGCAGGTGGAGGTAAAGTCTGGATTCCCTCCAAACTATTAACTAACAAAATATTTAATAAATTGGTATATTCGAACATTTGACTATCCTCCTATAGAGGAGGATAGATAGATAGTATTGAATATCCTCTCGTACGATCGCTGCAGCTGCTTCAATTATTCTAAATCGCTCGTCCTTTTCATTTTAGTTTTTAGTTTCATACCGACCTTTGTTGAGAATGTTGTGCTGGTTGCCGATGAAGTTAACGAATGCCGAACTTCCAATTTCTCAGTTATGATGATTCTATTACCATACCTTAGCTTTAGTTTTGACTTGAGTGTTCTGTTATCGATAGATGATTCTTCGCAAATATCTTTCAATTCTTGTACTGAAAATTGAAAATCATCATGAAAGGTGAAAAGATGAAAAGTAACCTCCTCGGGAATGAAAAAAAAATTTTTTTAAATGTTTTTTTTATTTTATTAGATATAGTCTCCTTTTATTTTGATACACTTATTCCAGCGATTTTCCAACTTCTTGATCCCGTCCGAAAAGTAATTTTCCGGAAGATCTGCAAAATACCATTTCCTGTATTTTTTTTGACATTGTCCTCTGTACCCGCATTGGAGGGCCTGCCGCTGCGGACTTGATCGGTAGTATCTGACGGAGCATTAGCCCCATAATATTTATCCAAGTTTTCTTTTGTTTCCTTCGCCGTTCTGCCCCCAAAAAATAAAAAATAATGTTTTATGAGAGAACGAAAATCGTTTTTGTCCATACTCAACATGATGCCAAACACGTCAACAACAATCAGTTGCCAAAACAAAACTAAAGACAGTATCATATCCTTTTTGCAGTATCAGCGCATTCTGGCGGTCAAGGATGTTACTTTTCATCGCTAAAGTAATAGAATCACTTTCAGGAAGACCGATTTTTCTATGTACTATGGTACTTAGCCTTAGCAGCAATTATATTGTGTTCATATTGAATGCGTGCAATAACACTTCTTGCTAGCTCATCGGAACAAATCCGAGCTACGTTCCAGATGGCGCTTTTAAATGCAAGTGTAAAAACTTGAGACACTTAACGCTGAACATGCTGTGCTTTTTCAATTCAGCCGCTTTATCTGCTTCAATGCCGCAAAAGAAACAGTTTTTATTTTAAAGAAAATGAAGAATCCTTTCCTCGCGCTTTAGTGCGAGGATGACTAATACTAAATGTGCTAGCTGTTTCCATCTCAAGTTGTCTACAGCTCAACAATTTTGCTCTTCCGGATGTCCACTTTATGACACTGCTTATGGATAATTACAGTTTGTTTGTCTTTAAATATTCATCAAATCCATCATATTCAAGTTTTCATCCCACGATCAACAACCACAGTTTCACATTCAATCAAAGATTCACTGCAAATGAAGCAAACTTCTGACATTTTTATAAAAAATTTAAACGGCACAATTTAAAATGAAAATGTCGTCTACAAACACATCTCTTCACTACGAAAAACCGTTCAAAACTGACTGGATTTACTAGAGCTATGTCCAGTTGTTACCCGAGCAATGAAATGTCGCAGGCAGATGTTACACAAGGCCAACCGACTAATGGAATTAGAGACGAACGTTGACTAACTCAGAATCCTATATTTTCCACGTTTAGTATTTGAGTGCATATATGAGTGCACATTCGTATTTTCTAAGTTTGAAGTCGCGATAACTCGAGATATCGTCCTTCGTAGAGAAAAGCTATTGATACCTTTTTTGTAGAGAATTTCACAATCTACAAACTTTCTCTCACCCATTTCTCCGGTAGCTCTCACCGTTTCAAAGAAATACGCAAGCGGGATCGATGGGAGCTTTTAACACAGCATAGCCCCGCGAAGTAATACCTCATGGGAGTACCACGGGGAGAGTGGTTTAAGTGTGCAGGGCGTGGTTTAGTACGTAATCGCACTTTTGGACCCGGGCTACGAGTATCTTTCGAACATACACACGCGATATAAAAATGTATAGGTATATTGCTTTTATTGATTGGTCAAGTTCTTCATACAATAGCCATAATTGTATAGTGTGATTCATCGTGAGGATTGATTTTCAATAGACTTTTTTTGACAGATTACGTGTGATTCCTATCAATCTGCTTTATCATTTTTGTTCACCATTATTTGGCAAGTTCTCGTGAGAAGATAAACACTATACCAGCGTCTCCAAATAGTTCAGCTGTATTACGAAAATCGGCATTCTGTTATAAATGTTTTTCGTGAGATTCGAGTAACTTACGGTGTGCATAATCGACCTACTGAAACCACTATTGTCAATACCATTCGCAAATTTGAGTCCCAGTTTACATTAGTGGATGATACTCGACCGGTTAGACCACATCCAGCACGTAGTAAAGAGACTATAGCAGCTGTAGCTGAGAGTGCACGCGAAGACCGTGACGAATCGATTCGTTGTCGTTCTCAGCAGCTTGGCTTGGCGTACGTAAAAGCGTACAAAATTAAACTTGTGCAGTAATCGAAGCTAGGCGACTTGAATTTGCGTCATACTTTCAGTGATTGGGCTCTGGAAAAACTCAACAAAAATCCGGTGTTTTATCATGAAATTTTGTTTAGTGTCCATTTCTGGATCAATGGATACGTTGATAAACGAAATTGCTGTATTTGGGCTGATGAGCAACCTGAAGTATCAAGAGCTACTATTACATCCATCAAAATCAATTAAATCATTTTCAAAAAGTAGATGCCTTGAATTGTTCTTTTAACCGATAATATAAACTTTAAGTTCACTTTCACATTTTTGTGTTTTATATTACATTAAAAATCAAACCTCACGATGAATCACCATAAACATATATTCATCAATTCATCACTCTATTTGAAATCTGCTCGAAATCAGATCAGAACTTTATGTACATAAACACATAACCAACGTGTGTAAAATAAAGAAGAATGTAATATACATACGGCTTAAACACGAGTTCACAAAAATGGCACAATGAATTACATATAGTACTTCGGGGTATTTATTTTACAGCAAGTTAATCTGAATTTGACTAAAACTCTTTCTTCCTCTCTTGGGCTGCCTTGTCGTGGAAGAAAGCCTTAAAGTCACAGATCCTAGGGTTTTCAAAAGAACTCAGTTGAGACGTCGAACTAAACGCTAAAACCGTTCAAACGTAAAATGGTTAATACATCCTGACTGACTCGAACTGCAACCAACTTCAGACTGCTATAATTGCCAAACCGTTCATTACTGTGAGCTCAAATTTTGACACATGACAGATAATTTTATTATTTACAAGCCTTCTAAACGATTTGCGATGGAATTCAAACGTGATAGTGTGATTGTTTTATATTTGGCTGGAAAACCACAAGTAGCTGTCGTTAGAGCCCTCCAGTACCTCAACGTGAATAAATCATTTGTGTCTCGAACCATAGCTCGTTACCGTGATACTGGCAGCGTTGCAAAACGCTATGGAGATGGTCATAAAAAAACAGCAATATCGGCAAAAATGGCTCGGAAAGTGAAGGCTCGAATTCAGTCAAATCCGCGTCGAAGTGGAAGAAAAATGGCTCGTGAGCTCAACATATCGCTGGAACGGATGCAACACATACTGAAAAATGAGCTTGGGCTCAAGCCATTGAAGTTGCAAAAAGCACACGATCTTACACCGCAACAGAAAAAAAGTTAGAGTCGAAAGAGCGAAGGAGTTGCTACGCTTGCACCAAAGTGGTGAGTTGCCGAATTTGGTATTTTCTGATGAGTAGCCATTTGTTATCGAGCAATATGTCAACAAACAAAATGACCGAGTTTACTTGCCAGAGAGGTCCTTCGAAAATTTACCGCCGATGGTCGCTCTCCGCTCGTATTTTTGGACCGTGGCGTCAAAATTAATGCGATCGTATAGCGTGAAACTGTCTTAGAGACAGTATTGAAGCTTTGGGCAAACAATCGGAGACCTTGGACATTTCAACAAGACTCGGCACCGTCTCACAAAGCGCGCGTCAACCTAGATTGGTTAAAAAGCAATGTTCCACACTTCATTTCTTCGACACAATGGATTGCAAATTTTCCGGATGCAAATCCGTTCGATTTCTCTGTCTGGGGTATTTTGAAGGCGAAGGTTGTAACTAAAAATAAACCAGAGTTTGGACCACCTCAAACAAGCACTTCGCCGGGAATGGACCAAAATACCGCAGATCCACTTGCGTGCAGCGTGCGATGCTTTCTTCGGCCGTCTCAAGGCCATTATTCGCGCCAAAGGTGGACATTTCGAAAACTATTGATACTATTTGAAAATTGATGTATTTTCCAGCATTTTTTGCTTTGGCACAATAAAATTCATAAAAAGTAAAAAAAATTATAGCATTTTAAAAAGTTGCAGTTTGAGCCATCAACAAATCTCTCGTCAATTTAGGCACTGACCCAGAAGCTGGATCACTAGATTCCAATGGCTCCTGTTTATCTCGCTACGACATGTTCGTTAGATTGGGCTGGAGAGATGGCGTGAGTACCAGAGAGGCCTTGCCTGATACAGTTAAGCTCCATCAGAATAGACCAATGGTTGGTTAGGGTACTGTTTTTGACGGCTTGACTCGGGAACACGAAAAGGTGGAACGTGCTCCAATGGAGGCACACTCTGAATGCCTACTATCTAAGACGCTGTCGAAGAAACGGAGATGTAGGGTGAACACAAGGCGCAAAGAGACGGTTAAAGCTGTACAAGTTGTGAGTGCTAATAATCTCACTCCTCCCGCGGTGATGGAGAGGAAAACAGAAACAGAAAAAAAACGGTGGAAGTGACATCCATTAAAACCGACCAATCTCTCGGATCTGAAATTGCACCTTCTCCTCCCGTTATCGAAGTTATCGAACCGGGGCTGCAACCAAGAAAGACTTCCGGTGGACGAACGCGGTAGTTTCACACGCTCACGATGTCCGGACAAGGCAGTGCTACAACCAGTAAATATCAAAGTTCTGGTCGACGAAAGTCGGCTAATTTGATTAAATCCCCGTTGAGAAACAACTCCGGTGATGGCTTTCCTAGCGCACAGATCCGGCTGAAACCGGTGCTGATGCCAGCACAAGTTTTGGTAGACGGAACTTGGACGTCGCTGGAAAAGCAACATCTATGGCTGTGGCCAGCGGGATCGCTTCTATATTCGTCTCGGAATCAAACAAAGGCACGTCTCGCTTGCCTATGCTCTCGAATAGGATTGTCGTCTATTCCGATTGCTTTCCTAGCTTCTGGCTCAATATGAACCAAGTGCATTATGCTGAACTTTTGAGCTGTTTGCTGTTGTTGCTTTCCTGCTGACTTTCAAGTTCGTTTCTGCATATTGATTATATCTGCACATGGCATCTCGGTTTAACTATCCGCTCTTGTTAGCACAGTAATAATATGCTGAGTTGGTGTACGCGGCTGCCGGCTTGTCCAAAAATTCTAGCATTTGTCTTGCTGTCGGGGTCTCAGACTGTCGTTGCCTCTCGTGTACATATCGCAATGCTCGCCAAGCAGGTCTTGGGCCCGAAGCTGATGTATGATCTCATGCGCCAAGTTTGAAATTTGCTGAAGGTCGTCGGCCCTCGGTCTAGACTACGATATATATATTTTTTTTCCTGTGGCTAGGTGAGGAAACTTCATAGACACTATAAGCTCATATGACGCAATAAATTTGTCTCGTCAAGGATTTGTTGAACCGAAATGTTCGTTTGTCCTTGTAGCCAATTTTTGTGTTTTCGCGCAAACATTTTACTTTCGTTCTGAATGTTTTCGACTCCTAGGTCTCTGTGGATATCGTTTCTAATGTTACCCGATTTAATAAGAAAACCTCGGAGAAGTTTGTTTTGGAATGTCTGTGAGACGTTAACTTTATTAGTCTTGGTACAACCTCAAAGCTGTATGGACATATATATGTCCACACCGGTTTTATAATTTGCTTATATAGCAGCAATTTGTTTCCTAAACTGGAATACTTAACCAATAACTTGGAATACTTTCCAAGAAGCCAGTACAAGTCTTTATAATTAATCTGAAGTTCTTCACGTTTTTTCTTAACGTGTGCTCTCCATTTAAGTTTAGCGTCGAGTGTCTTACTAAGATATTTGGCCTACGTTGATAAACACAGGTAGGTTGTCAGTTTTCTTGAGAGTGAAGTTCACATGGACAGACTTGTTTTCATTAAGCGCGATTCGCCAAGTCTTTGTCCAATTGTTTATCCGTGTAAGGGCACGTTGCAACTTGGCAGTTGCTTCTTCGACAATTTTAGCCGTTGCCAAAATGGCAGTGTCATCAGCAAATTTGGCTAGGACAGTGTTGTCCGTTTGCGGTATATCGCGGGTAAAAAGCAAATATAGTAGGGGGCCAAGTACGCTTTCTTGCGGCACTCCCGCCTTTATTTTCTTAAAATTGGAATATTCGTTTACTTGTCTAACACAGAAGAGTCGGTCATCTAGATATGAACTTCAGATATGAGTAAATTGCTCGGGTAGGACTTGTTGAAGTTTATATTTCAGGCTCTAGTGCCATATTTTATCAAAAGCTTGCGAAACGTCGAGGAATGCGCTTGAACAGACTAGCTTACACTCGATTGTTCGTTCAATTACATTGGTTATTCGATGTACTTAGACAACAGTAGAGTGTTGGCTTCTTAAACCAAATTGATGATCGGGCAAGACGCGATTTGTGTCAATAATCAATTTAAGACTATTAAGCAAAATTTGCTCGAAGATCTTCGATAAAATCGGGAGGAGATATATTGGTCTGACTTGACTTCAGTCCGCGGTTTACTGGGTTTCGGAACTATAATAACTTCGGCAACTTTTCAGTGATGCTGTACATGCTCTAGTCTTATGGTGGCATTTATAAGATAGAGCATCTTTAACAAGACTTTTTTCGGTAGCGCTTAAAATATATCTCTCGTAATTAAGTCATATCCGGGGGTTTTATTGGCCTTAAGCATGTCTATAACTTGTCCTAGTTCCCTAAGTGTAGCCTTTTCTAGTGGAAGGTTCGTTGTCATATCTAGCGTATTGAAACTCTCTGCAAGCATTTGCGAATGGATTAAACGTTTCTACAAGATGATCGGCGAAAAGATTAGCTTTTTCTTTATCTTCTTTCGCTCCGTCATCCGGGTTTCTTCTTATTGGAGCCATATGTATTTGGGCTTTGGAAGACTTTTAACGACTTTCCATATGAAGTAACTGGTATTTTTTGTGTGAAGCTTTCTAGGTAGTTATTAATACCTTGATTATTGAAGTCCTTGATCGATATTTTCAACAAGTTGCAGAGCCTATTAAAGGATATTTTATCTTGTTGAGTTTCAGCCACTTTTTCCGCGCTCTTCGTTTCTTCCTTATCATTTCCATGACTTCCGGCGGGTATCTTTTGCCGATACTGCCAACTTTGTTTGATTCGCGTGAAGTTTTATTCCAGGCCGCCTGCAGTATGACTTCAATAAACCATTTAACTTCTTTTTCAAGTTAATACGGCGTTCTAAGCGGTACTTTTAACTCAGTATTTTCGACAACCTCCATTCGGAAATCCTCCCAGTGAGTTTTTTTTGTTGGATAGTCTGGGTGATCTTTGTTTCTTATCCAAGGATTTTCACGATAAAAGGATAATTGGAGAATGACGTAACTAGCCGATAAAGAAGTCTATTAGATCGGGTGTTTTGGTGACATCAGACGTCGGTCTGCCTGTCGATTAATATGCCAACCGCATTCCATGCCAGCCTTGTAGAGAGTTTTACCTTTTTGTGAGATACATCTTCAGCCTCAAAAAGTGTGTTTTGCATTAAGGTTGCTACCAATAATAAAGATTGGTCCAAGAGAGTTAAATAGGTCAATGAATTCGTGTTTTTCTACTTTACAGCGCGATTGGCAATAGATTTAGGATATTCCATACTAAAAGAGTAATTTTTATTTTTAGCGCGCACCGTAGTTATTTGAAAATTTTCAAGTTCAATTTGTGCTTTCAGGGAGTGTTCAAGCAGTCCTTTATAAATAGGGGTAACCAACCACTTGCGTTTCCCGATGGATGATGTGCATGGTAGTCGTGTGTGAAACTGTGTCGTCGAAGAGTTTCAGAAATTAAATACATACCAACTGCTTTTTCTTGAATAAAAATATTTAGTTCATCAAGCCTTTTCTGTATGTCGTTGGCATTCTATTCAAGAATATTGAGCTTCTTTGTCGTGATTAGTTACACAGATCTGCTTTGAGGTTGAGAAGCCATTCGACTATTATCTTATTTTTTTTTAGTTAGTTCTTTTAGTCTCTCGAGGATAACTGAGAAAACATTCGAAGCAGGTATGTATGTATGTAACTAATGTAGAAGAATGAACTAAAGCAGAAACAGGAGTTGGAGCAGCTATAGCTGCAGGTAACCAAGATGAAAATGGAATTTGAGCTCTTTTAGTTATAGCTGCTAATATTACTAATCCACCAATTAATATTATACTTTTATCATTTTTTATAAACTCTAAATAATAAATATAATTTCATCTACCATAATTTAATATCCAAGAAATAGCTAATAATAAAGCTACATCTCCAACACGATTTATTAAAGCAGTTAATATACCAGCATTATAAGATTTAACATTATTAAAATAAATAACTAAACAATAAGAAACAACAGGTAATTTACAGTTGGTCGTATTTGATCGCGCTGCTATTTGAGCGCAAGTTTTTCTACTTTTCACTTTTTCGTTGTTATTTTCGACGTTGTTAGCTCTCTTTGCCTTTTTAAAAGGCTTTGGGTTGGACCGCTGTTATGATTTCTCGTACTTGCTGGTACTGCGTTTTTAGAAGACATCGTTTTGGATTGATGCCCTCGTTTTTGTAACTCCTGCACGACTTCGCAGCCTCGATAGTTGGCTGGATGTTTTCCCCTGCAGTTGATGCATTTCGCAGGGGACTTTTTCGCCGCATTGCACTTTCGCGTTAGATGTTTTCCTGCGTATTTCACACAGCGGGGCTCTTTCTGACAGTAGGCCTGAGTATGTCTGAATCCCTGAAAACGTGTATATTGGGGAATCAGCCTCGAAATTGAATTTATAGAACAAATCTTTTCTAGGCTTTCGGCTTTTGGAGACCGCGTCTTGTGGTCGTCTTTTCACCTTCAACACAGCGCTGTTTTTCCGCAAGTATATTAATAGTCGACGGACTATTTCGAAGCCTTTATTTTTACGGTCAAATAAAATGTTTTCTTTAGAGCAAGAGGAGTGCCAGCCTCTAGCTACCACGCGTATAGGTACATATGCCATTAAATCTTCTCGGCATTTATTTTTGCGAAAGCGAACGGTAATTGTCTGGATAAGGACATTGACAGTCCATATATCGTTAGTGCGGGATCATACTCTGTACTCGGTTGAACACAGTGATTTCAAGATTGTGTGCAACTTGGTATAGTCCGAGATTCAAAGAAGTTTATTGGTCGCGGCGATCTTTGTTTGGGTTGCTTTTTTCCTTTATTGACTTCAACAGTATTAGAGCTGTCTGGGGTCTCTTTTCGGACATTCTCAGCGAGGAATCAGCATTTCGTTTCTTACCTGGGTTTTTTTAAGTATCCATTCTGTTTCTCTGTTTAGCTTTTCTTCTTCTTTCTAAAAACTCGAGTTCTCCGGGTAGTTAAGGCTCCAATATGCGCAAGTAAATGAACTAGCGTAGAAGCCCTCGGCAGGTGTGGCATTTCTTATCGTAGAGCTGGTTGAGCCGATCTCATGCTTCGTAGTAGTTGTCATCGGTGAGCTGCGACTCATCAATTGTCCGAGCAGCTTTTCCGGTGAATGACTTGCATTCTCATTCTTGTCATTGTCTTGTCATTCTCTATCACAGATACGAATCTGCTGAAGACATCGTAAAAGCGCGTCCATATCTGTTCCAATCTCTCGATTGCAACTTTTATGTCCTCCAGATCTGCTGATGGAAATTAAACTATAATTTGATTAATTATAACTCTGCTTAATATTGTCATACATATACACTCGCTCTTAAGCCGGCTCTAAAAACTCTAATCAAAGTTGCAAAACTATACCACTATACATACTCAATATATTTCATTTTGCATATCCAACATACAGAAAAAAAATTTTTAAACAAACAATATCGGCATCTCACTAATCTCTGTTATTTACTATTACCACTTTCCATTTAAAATTCTAATTCAACAGGAGATCTCGAAATTAATTATTCGTAGCTCAACCCGTATACTGGCACTCTGGCTAATTGCAATCATGCAATCATACCTTATTATACTTACCTATTCACCTACCTACTATTAATCGTCAAATAGCATTCGCAACGAGTATTCTGCACTTTCCACTGCAATTGCTATCCGAACTGGCATATAAACTCAACAAATAATGACTAACTGACTAGATCCACGCAGTACTTCTTCTGGCTGTCTTTCACTTGCTCGCTGTACACTTCCAGGAAAAGAGAAAACTCAATAAAGGTATCAATTATGTACCTACACATATATTGGCGCACCTAATCTGTACATACCTGGTTGAACATATGTACTTGCTATACATCTGCCGTATCTGTATCCACCGCTTAAACAATAAAAAAAAAATTTAACCAGACATACCACGACATATGTTCGCATATGTCCCATGGCATTAAATAAATAAATAATTAAATAAATAAATAAATATTTTGGCGCTACAGCCCGGTGTGGGCCAAGGCCTAGCTTCTCGCACTCTTTTGTGTTTCTTACTTTGTGAATTCTTACACTCCTGAGCAGGGCCTACTTTTTATTGCCGGTTCCGAACGGCTCTCCTGAGAAGCTTTTTCATAGACAGAATTGGACTTTAGGATGTTTGCCATTGCCCGCCGAAAGGGATATGACGATTTTTAAAAAATTTGCTGTTGTGCTCTTACAGGGATCATGTAATGGCCTTGGAAACATAACAACCGAACAAAAACAAAAACTCAAATCTGCTTTCAACCTATCGTAAACAAAACAAACAAAAAGAATTTCTTACCATGTGGTTATTCTTTTAATGTCAACGATTAGCTTAATTTTATATTCTTCAGCATCGTTTCCTTCGGAATAAGCTAATAAATCGTCTGCATAAAGTACCACCTTGCATTCACTTATGATGTTTAACATATCATTGATGTAATGTTATGAATAGCAACGCACCTACAATTGAACCGTTTGGAACTCCTATGTCTAGGAGACGTTAGATGTTTTTTGATTGACTTTTATTCTCTGTGATCTCCTTAAAGAATTGATTTAAACCATTTTAGTCCTTTATTGTGTATATCAGTCATTGGCTTTTTTTCTAATAAGATATTTATGTCTATTGACTCAAACTCTCTTTTGATTCTCTTTTGAAATCCAAGAAAGTGCTAATGTTTTTTTTTTATTAATTTAAACTGCTTTTGCACTCTACTGGGGCTTCATGTAAGTGATATTTTCGAAATCCAGATTGATAACATGAAAAGATATTTTTGTTTTCCATATAAACCATTTGCTGTCGTTTAACAGCACTTTCCAGGATTTTTTTAAATGTCCGTAGTGTATCTATAGGACGGAATCTTTTTCCATTGATGTTATCACCTTATTGTAAAGTATATGGACACTGTCTTACGTTAATTTTACCACAATATAATATTTCCGAACTGGCTGTGATTCTTCAACTTTCAAGCATTACTCTAACACACGGGCTAAATGAAAGATTAATGCTTCCATGGGATGAAACACTTTTTTACCTTCGAAACAGAGTACATAGACAAAGACTATGCCGGGTCTTCATCGATTATTGCAGTATACATATTAATTTGAATCCAGTGTAATTTTTTTGGAAGAACGCTGTTTTTTGTTTTTTATCAAGAAAACGATGTCAAGCTATCTCAGCGATAGAACTTACGTTGAGCTTCTAAACCGCGTTAGACCACCAGACTCTTAGTATCCTTCAAGAGGAGTCCTAATTTATTAAATTAAGGACCAAGCTTTCGCAAAAGGTGTACGAATTACGAACAGAGAAGTACCAAACAATTTAAGCGCACCGCCCAATAATTTATCCAATTTAAACTAATTGTATAACACTCCCTATAAAACTTGTTAATAATATTAGCACTTCCAAGAAACAAGAATTAAGACCTGCGACTTAGTCGTTCTGTTAAATATTCTGAATTTAAAGAAAGTAGTATTGTATGATAGTTTAGGATAACCGATCGAGGTTCATTTGTTAAAAATAAATAATACTCATACTAATCGGAAAGTGTAAAATGTACCATATGCACACATTTATTTTTATTTGTTACATACATAACATAATGTTGAACCATTTTTATTTCAATATTTTGGGCCATGCTTCTGCTACATAATTCTCAGTAACTACCTTCACATTGTGACACTCAACAAATTACAATCGGAACCGGAATGGTAATTCATTTTGTAATATAAATAAATGGACGATAAATTACGTTGACAGGCACTAAAAATAAACTTCATAGAATATATTTCAGGATGTGAGCTATAACCATTATTTTTTTTTTTTGTCTCATGAGTTGATTGGAATAGGACCGTGGAAAAGTATATTATTTTTGTTTCATATTTAAAGATATATATCTGCTTATAATAGATGTACATATGAATCATTTACATACGTATACAAAGAAATATACATTATAACAAACAAGTAAATATGTTTGATATAAAGGGTGCTTTTTTTGACAGTCGTAGACTTTTCAATAAGAATTTAATATCAAATCAGCTACCACATTGAGCTGCCAGTCTTCAGTTTCCTTCAGTAGTTTGCCATTTCAGCATGGAAAGACTGACGCCACAACAACGATATCAAATCGTTGAAATTTATTTCCAAAGTCAAAGTTTCGTTCACGAAACATATACCATAGAGCCCTTCGTGAAATTTATGGTAAACATCGTCTTTATTTCAACGCGCTATTTATTAAATTTTGCGCTTTTCGATACTCACACACCAACAAGAACAATGCATTCGAAAGAAAAATTCGCGGCTGTGGAAGCTTGTGTTAAAAAGGGACCCAATTTATCGATTCGTCGTGGTTCGCAGCAATTTAACATAGTTTTGTCCATCCACTGTTTGGAAAATTTTGCGTAAAAATCTTGGTTTACAGAGTGATAAGATCCCATTGGTGCAAGAGTCGGGTAACCATTTATTGCGTCGGGTATTCAGTGATTGGGCTTTACATAAATTAGAAGTTGTTCCAGTTTTTTACCATACAATTTAATTGGTGATGAGGCTCATTTCTGATTAAACGGCTTTCCATTCTTGGAGCAAGGACAATCCTCAAGAAATTCATAAGAAGAATTTCATCCAAATACCGTGCAGATTGTACTTCGGTGGCATCATCGGTTCTTATTTGACCGGAGTTCAAGATACTGCTAATAGACACCGGTACAATGAGATAATCAACGATTACTTGTTCCTAATTTGTTCGACATCAAAATGAAAGAATTGTAGTTCCTATATGATTGGTGGTTCCATACGACCAACGAAAATATTGCCTTATTTGGCAATAGAGTCATTTAAAAAAATGGACCTGTCAATGTTATAGTTCAAGTAAATCCTCATTAGAATCACCATAATTCATAGTCCTTGGTAGCGAGAATTGATATATATTTCTTAAGTTCGCTACAACACTAAAGAAGGAAAATCTTGATATCAAGACCATAGAAGCACCGAAGTACCATAATTAAAAGACCCAACAACAAAAATATTAACAAATAATAAATCTAGCCGAATATCATTTATAAACATCTTTTTTTTTCTAACGCAATGCTAGATATTTAGGTATCAGACTGCGCGTTGAAACCAATTTTAAGCTAAATATTTAGGTAGGTTCGCGGATAAAGAATGCATGCTAGCTTTCATAGAAATACAAAAGTGCTCCACAGAAATTGCCAGGAGCGATCCGCCCCTTCAAACTTTTAACAATAAAAGGCGTCTTGTTATGAACGCTAATCGGTATACCATCAAGCCCACTTTCGGATGTATTCTTAAATATCGTGATTCGTTAGTAAGACGTTTAACATGCTTATGGAATGCCCTGCCAAGCTCTCTATTTCCTATTCGTTATAACTTGCGAACATTTAAGACCAATGTACAAAGGTCTCTCTCTACACTTTAATAGTATAATACCTTGAGCGCGCACCAATTATAAACAAAAAAAAGAAATGCCTGTAAAAAAATAAAATCGGTTGCTTAAAATTTAACAAAAATTGGGTCTTTTTTATAACTGGTGCAGACGAATAGGCCGGTTAATGTTTTTGTGTTACAGTTAATAAAAAGTGGTTAATTATACGGGATTATAGCATTAATAAAAATCGCGAGTAAAAAAAAAAAACAATTTACGAAGTATCATTGAATTGGACCAACTTAAAACAGAACCTAATACTGCACTATTATGTTGTCATGCAAGAAGAGGACCAAAACGTTGTTAAGGCAAATGTGCCTAAACATACCATATTCCTCTTAGGATTAAGAAAACCTCTTGGCTCAAGCACTAGTGATATGATACCCGAAACCTTACTTATAAACTGTTTTATATGAACGCAGACAATTTTAAGGGCAATCAATCTAAATAAACAGAACATTCACAAACTAATTTCCAACTCATCATAATCTTATTCATAAACCAAACCTAGACATTCGAACATTAGTAATCAAACAAATCGAAGCGAAGTTCGATTGTCGAAAGGTTCATAATATAAACCCGAAAAGCCAGCAAGAAGAATCTCCATCTAATGTACCACAAGTAGACAATTATAACGAACAAGAAATCTATTACATTAAAAACCATATATTCGTACAAGAAACATTAGACCAACTTGGCAACAATCTGCTCACAACGTTTTAAGAGGTAGACGATACAAATATTCGGATCGATGCTTCACAAAATCAACCGGTTACATAAGCATGGATCTACTTTATCCTATATACAATTATCTTCTCCCCGAGTTCACAAAATATCTTACGCATGAACAATGTGACCGACTTGAAATTTCTACCATTTGCGTAATTAAACTCTTATCACATCCAATGCTATAATTTTTAGATTTAAACCAAATTTCAACTCAGGCAAACTCTTCATCAGTCCTAATTCCAAAATATAGTAATTGTCAAAATCCCTGTTGATATTTGTGATGGTTACATTTTTGTACATAGAATAACATTAAAACCTGACGTAACTATTTCCGAAGGCATCTACAATGCAAATGAATAGACAGCCCTGTAAAAATGAACAAAAAATTAACTTTGAACAAATTAACCTTTTGGAACCACCAATAAAAGTCGAACTTTGCACATCCTCAAGAATTATTGAAGCAAAAAAATTCAACATAACTTACGAAAACACTGATCCCGGAGACAGTATTGTGAATTTCATTCGTACATCCCACTCAAACAAAAAAAAAGAAAAAACCTTCTTGAATTGTGTTAAGAATACGACGACATCTTCTTCTTTAAAAAATGTTAACAACTAACTTTTACTAATGAAGTTAAACATACAATCAAAACCAATGACGAACTACTGATCTATGTATACGAAAACATATCGCTATCCTCACCTCCACGAAGAAGAAGTACGAGAACAAAGAGCGTGTTGGATCAAGGTATAACCCGACATAGGTAATTATTTACCACGGAGCTCACCAGTCTGGGTGGATCCACAAGAAAAAAGACGTTAGTGGTAAACAAAAATTGCGCCTGGTGATAGATTAATTATAGGAAACTAAATCGGAAAACCATTTCGGATAGATATCCATTACCAAATATCAACGAAATTCTTGATAGATTAGACAAATGTATATATAGGGTTTTCTAATAACGACTTGACAAAGTTTTTTTTTAAATAAAAGTAAGTTTGAAGTACAATCAAAACATTTATGAATGGAACTCGACTTCGTTCATATGGCCACCGCGGGCACGTTTGTAGCGGTCGATTCGTTGGACCCAATTTTCAACGACTCGGCCACACATTTCGGCCGAAACGGCCGCTATTTTGCGTTCAATGTTGGCTCTGAGCTCTTCTAACGTAGTCGGTGTGTTGGCATAAACCAATGACTTTACGTAGCCCCACAGAAAATAGTCAAGCGGCGTTAAATCGCACGAACGAGGCAGCCAATCGACTGGCCCATGTCTTGAGATAACACGCTGACCATACTTACTCTTCAATAAATCGACAAGCCGTGTGCTGTGTGGCTTGTGGCACCATCTTGTTGAAACTGCATGTCGTCCAAGTCCATATCTTCCAATTCGTACCAAAATAATCTGTGATCATGGCGCGATAACGCTGACCATTCACAGTAACGTGACGATAGTTATCGTCGACGAAAAAATATGGTCCAATAACGCCGCCGGCATGCAAACCGCACCAAACAGTTATTTTTTGTGGATGAAGTGGTGATTCATGAAGCACATGTGGGTTTTCATCCGACCAATAACGCATATTTTGCTTATTGACAAACCCATTGGGCCAAAAATGAGCTTCGTCACTGAAGATGATTGACTCCGAAGATCTGTAGAAAATTTTTTATAATTTGCAGACGTTGCTCGTTAGTGTACTTTACCACGATGAAAATGTTGAGTTTACTGAATAAATTGACAGCGACAGTTTGATGATTAGTGAAAGAGTGCGTTCACATATTAAATTCAAAGTTGTCTAGTCCCTATTGGAAAACGATATATTTTATCACAATACATAGATTTGGTTAGCGGATTTCATCAAATAGAGATGGATACCAAAGATAATAGTAAAATAGCCTTTACCGTAGAAGGTGGACATTGTCCGCATGCATTTTGGGTTGCAAAATACCCCGTCCACTTTTTAGCGAATCATGGACAATGTTCTGAACAAATTAATAGAAAATACTTGTTTGGTATACTTAGACGAGATAATCGTCTACTCAAAGTCTTTCCAAAAGTATAGATAAAATCTTAAAAAAGTCTTCGAAAAACTACGAAAATTCAATCTTTAAGTACAAAAAGATAAATCTGACTTCATTCAAAAAGAAATAGCTTTTCTAGGTTATATCGTCTATACAGACGGAATAAAACCAAACCCAGAAAAAATCCACGCAATAAAACAATTCCTAATACAGAAAGAAATTAGAGGTTTCCCAGGACTTCTAGGATAATAAAGAAAATTTATAAAAGATTTCGCTAAATTGGTAAGGCCACTAACCGTGTGTCTTAAAAAAGATCGCAAGATAATCACTAACGATCACTACATACAAACTTTCGAGACGTGCAAAAATATTCTGACTAACGAACCCATACTCCAATATTCCGATTTTACCAAATCTTTCATTCTTCCTACCGATGGAAACAATTTCGCAAAAGGCGCAATTTCATCACAAGACCCTATTGGAAATGAGAAGCTAATTTGTTTTGCCAGTAGAACGCTCACCACTATATAGACTATCCCACTAGCCATTATATGGGCCATGAAGTATTTTAGACCATATCTTTTTGGAAAAAAACTTCAAAATTATTACTGACCATAAACCATTAACGTCGATAATGTATCTCAAAGATGCAGATTTAAAATAACTTCGTTGGCATCTGAGATTAGAGATTTTAACTGACGAAATAGCCTATAAAAAAGGCAAGTCTAATACTAACGTTGATGCTCTTAGTAGAATAAAAAAAGATAACCATAAACAGTTTCAAAGTATAAAAATTAACCTTACTGACACCCTTTCAGTGCAAGGTACGAGATGCTCCACTATCCGTTATGCAATCGAAAATTTAAATGGCGGCATTCCAATTTCTGAAAGACCTCTTAGCGAATTTAATTTACAAACAATTCCACAAAAATCAGACAAAGGTTCGCCCATGACTGTCGATACCATATTTAAAAACAAACAACGAAGAACGACCAGAAACTTAAACTTTAAGGAATACACGATAACAGGCATTTTCACAAAAAAGAGTTTGCACCCAATAAACTTAACACGATTTATACTGATGATGATAATATAATGTTAATATTTTTCAATCTGTTCACTCACAATATTTTTCTTATAACAAATTTTTTCACTTAATACGTTGCATAGAAACCTTGACAGACATTAAACAAAATGAAAAACAAGAACAAATTATCAGGAATTAATACAAAGACCACAACCACAAAGGAATAGAAGAAACAACATCCTCACCCTTAGCGTAGCTATTAGTTCCCTTATACAAGATGGCACAAAATAAATCACCCTATCAGAAGATAGATATAATTTTTGCAAACGGCGTCGTATGTTAGTCATATTTGAATTTTGTGAACTAGACTAGACAAACAGATAAGCAATACTCCCCAAGAGCGTGGAATAATTGTGTAGATGTTTTTGACCAATAATCGGTCGGTAGTGTTAGAGCAGCCTGAATTTTGACGTCGATTTCCTAATCGACCGGCCCTTAGCGACTCGACTCGAATAGAGTGGAACCACAGGAGACCATGCAGGGCGTGGCCGCCACCGGACAGGTCGTTCGGCCAAGAATATCGCAGCTGTCGCTGCCAATATTCGCTGAGAATAAAGAAACATCAACCAGACGACGGGTCACGCAAATGGGCATCACCAGACGAACTTACACGTGCTCCCGTACAAAGTACAAACTGTGCATCAGTTAAAGCCTCCTGACCGACAGTAGCGTGTGAATTACTGTGAAGCCATCTTCAACAAGGAAGAGGACGATTTTGTGTCGAAAACCATAGTGAGGGGCACTGAAAATACGCGTGTAATGCACGAAGAACCATTACATCCACTCAAAGAGACTGTATGGTGCAGTGCTCCCGCGGGAGGAGTGATTGGGCCGTATTTTTTAAGTACGCCATCGGTAATACGGGCACTGTTACTGGTGAGCACAACAGGGCCATGATAAACGCCTTCTGACTGCCGGAATTGAATAACAGTGCAACCGCACACTAAGCACGAGCCACAATGGATATTGTGAAAGAAGCGTTTTCTGGTCGCGTAACCTCCCGTTTTGGCGATTTCTCGTGGCCAGGAAGGTCGTCCGATTTATCCGTCCCAGACTTCTTTCTTTGGGGCTTAAGGAGAATATAGTATTCGCCAGGAATGCGAATATTTATCACCGGAACTCTTGCGGAAATTAATGGGCACAAAAGTGTATCAACTGGCAGAAGACACTTGGCGGATATAATCTTTTCCACTTAACAGAAACAATTTTAAAGGTCCAAATAAACATTTCCATCACTCAAAATCATTTTTTTTTATTTCGTAAAAAAGTAATTCTAAAATAAAATTAAATGATTAATTATTTTATCAACTTTTGAAATATGAAAAAAAATCCATAAAAAATAAAATACGAAAAACCTGAAACTCCACTTAAACCACTTGACAACTTACACATCGACATATACACAATCAATAACAGACCCATACTTACTGTTTTAGATAATTTCTCTAAATTCGCAGCAGGATTCTCACTAACCTAAAATAATATCTCCGTGTTGATATCTTTAAAACGTTACATAAGCTTACATGGAATTCCAGATAAAATTGTTAGTGATCAAGGCATGTTGTGCCTTCGGGAAATATTTTTAAAGATTTTTGTAAACGCTACCAAACAACCTCCATTGTCATTCCAACAAAACAGCAGGAATTCCACGGTAAAACTTCTTCACTCTACTCTTACTAAAATTTATAGAATAAATGTCGCATCAAACAAAGAAAATAAAATAGATATACCATAGACCACGATGAAATCTTTTTCGAAACCATATTCATTTACAATAATTTAATACATTTTGCTACCAAGTTTACGCCCTTATTAATTGTTCCATGGACATACATACAAATTCAGCAAAGATGTTTATGTTGCAAGAAAATCAAAATTCACAAAATATTTCATAAAGCTAGACTTAAACTTAAAGAGAAACTAACATAAAATTCTAAAATATGATTTTTTTATTTTATCCAATTATTATCCTTATTCGTGACCTAAAAAACTCGAGCAAATACTCTCACACCAGTTAGGAACACCAAAAACCATAAAACACACTACAATCTAATTAATATTGTAAACTCAGAAGAATACATCACAAATGTACACAATTTTAAACAAACATTTTCTATCTTCCAACACCTTAAAAACCTTCAACCTTCTATATGCACAACTTTTCACAAGCATATAGAATCAAAAATATAGTTACGTTTTTGAAACCCAACTTTACCATAGACAAAAAAGAGAAATCTGATTACACGGTAATCAGAATTATAACAGGAATCATAGATGCAGAAGATGCCATAAATCTAAACAAACAAATAGAAATCTTAAACCAAAAAGATGAACACCTTTTAAACGAAATAA
This sequence comes from Volucella inanis, assembly GCA_907269105.1. NCBI lineage: Eukaryota > Metazoa > Arthropoda > Insecta > Diptera > Syrphidae > Volucella > Volucella inanis. The sequence continues at coordinate 91,389,814 of OU026157.1, read as the reverse complement.
CAACCAAATCTAAATTGAACACACAAATCATTGAAAGATTCGAAAATATACCCGATCACATTTATCATCAACAAAATCTTTTACAAAACTATCTTCAACGTTCTCAAAACCAAACAGTTCACTTAATACGTTCTAATACTAACACACTTATCCATATCCAATACCTTAACCAATTAAACTACAACATTGGCCTACTGACAGACAACATACCTGAGATTTCTGAAGTCATTTTCTTAGGCAAAATTGATGTCATACCAAAAATAATTCTTAACCTCAACGAAATAGAACTCATCCAAGGGACACTTAATACTTCAATTAACATACTAGGTGGAGTGAAAAGTAAACTCCTTGACCACCAGAATGCGCTGCTACTGCAAGCTATAGTGCTTTGAAGTAAGTTCATATTTAGGCAGACATGGCAAATTTCAGTGCAATACTGTCTTTAGTTCTGTTTTGACAGCTAATTGTTGTTGCCGTGTTTGGCATCATGTTGAGTATGGACAAAAACGATTTTCGTTCTCTCAAAAAACAGCGAAGGAAACAAAAGAAAAGTTGGATAAATATTATGGAGCTAATGCTCCATCACATAACACCGTCAAATATTGGTTTCGAGAGTTTCGTGGTGGCCGCAACTCCACTACCGATCAAGTCCACAGCGGCAGGCCCTCTGATGCTGTTACCGTCAAAAAAATACATGAAATGGTGTTAGCTGACCGGAAAGTGAAGGTGCGCGAGCTAGTAGATTACACAAAGATAAGTACTGAGCGCACACGACATATTTTGGGCAATATTCTGCATATGAAAAAGTTACTCCCTAACTAAAAGCACGAACGCGAGAGCACTTCGAAAGAGTGTTTGGACTTGCTGGTGCGGAATCGGGCGGACTTTTGGTGTCGATTGGTAACTGTTGATGAAACTTGGATCCACTATTACATACCAGAGAACAGAGTGAGTGCCCGGCAATGGACTGAAGCCGGCACGAGTGCTCCAAAGCGGCTGAGGGAGGCTCGATGGGTCGGAAAGTTTATGGCGTCGGTTTTCTGGTATGGCATGGCATACTTTTCGTGGACTACCTCGAAAAAGGAAAAAGCCAACAATAGGGAGTATTACTGTGCATTATTGGAGCGATTGAAAGCCGAAATCGCTGTAAAACGGCCTCACATGAAGCGAAAAAAAAATGCACCGGCTCACAAGAGCATCGCAACCATGCCTAAAATCAATGACTTACGGCTATAATTGCAATCGCATTCACCGTATTCGCCCGTTTTGGCATCCTCGGACTATTATCTCTTCCCAAAACTCAAAAGATGTCTCATCAATAAAAAATTCAGCTCACTCGAGGAAATCATCGACCCCACGGACGAGTATTTTGCAGACCTTCCGGAAAATTACTTTTCGGACGGGTTCAAGAAGTTGGAAATCGTCTATATTGATTAAAATAAAAACCCTTTTAAAAAAAATTTTACAAGAAAAGGTTGATTTAATAGATGAGGTTTTTTAAAATTTGACCTTTGTGTTTTTTTTTTTTTCCTAGTCAAGGTGTTATAAACTTATAACTCATGCAACCTAAGGCTAGGTCTTCCTCTACTGTCTTTCTGACTAGATCATATAACTCTCCAATTGATGAAGTTTGCCATTAAATTCCATCCTTGAAACCCCTTCAATGCAAACGGGACCAAAAATCACTCGAAGATTTCTAAGCAGCCAAGGAGATCTTTATCTAACTTCGCTAACGTCCATATAGTCTTCTTAGTTGTCAAGGCAAAGGCTTGTTACTCATTATCCTCCTTAGGACGAACAAACAGCTATTGGAAACAGTAACTCTGAGATGAGATGTCATTATTTAGACATTTAACAGTTGATAAAAGTGTTCACTACCTTTTCAGTATTGCACTTTTCCCCACCGTATTGACTATTGCTTGTACTCGTACACTTACACTCAATTCACAATGTCGCATTCTCGCGTTCTCGTGGTCTCGCGTGCTTGCTTTGACACATCGATTAGCTTTGTATGATTATCATATTACGGTTTTTTGAAAATTGTTCTCGTATTTTTTGTGAAACCATATCTCCTAATTAAACTTAAAATAAAATAAAAAAATTCTATTTGACTTCGAATTTTATCTGTCATCTCAACGCCGACGAGACATTTCGGATTGCAAACTTCGAGTTCGTGCTTTTGACGCAAGTTATCGTAAGTTCAATATAACGCGTGTATGAAGCGTATCAAAGCACGCGCGAGCGAACGCGACATTGTGTTGTGCCCAATAGTGTTTATTTAGGAAGTGTTGGGTGTGCATAGAGCTATGCTCATCCCGGCTTTTATCTTTCACCTGATCTTCGAGAAGATCGGGTTTATAAGTTCAAAGAGCCTAGACGGCAGTAGATAGTAGAGAGTTGCTCAAGAACCACATAAGAATTATTATGTGATTATTTTTATTACATTAGTTAGACTTGTATCATTAACAAGTATAATTGGTAAACCATCAAATGTACAAAATTACCATTATTGTGAAGTTGTATAATTAATCAAAAAAATAAAAAAACTAAACCAATAAATTAATATCTTTTGATACAATTAAGCAAAAAATAAATAGTAATAATAATAATAATATTCTATTACCCGAACAATAACAGAATAAAGATACTTTTCCTAAAGGGATGAGTAAGTAAGTTATCCAAAAGTTACTGGGCTCACTTAATAATTACGTTCTGCGTCGGGTGAATGCCCCGCATCACCTTTGAGAACAAATTGCATCCTGAAATAACTCAGCGTCAATTTCTCATATCTGTCAAATTCATTTTATTTTGCTTCTCTATTCTTATGGGCTGTGCTCATTTGACAGAGAAAAAAAAATTAACAAGCTACCAAAAAAACACGGATTGCAAAAAAATTAGCTCGTGAAAAGCACAATGGCTAACAAAAAATAAGTTTTAAAAATGAAATTATTAAACAAAATTATGTTTTTTCACAAAAAATATGTCAAACCCCTTTTTCTTAAAATTACCTTTTGTGCATCGATAAACAATATTTCTCAGAGACTAATTGTCCGATTGACTGAAAGTATTGTGTATTATATTCGTAGACCCACTGGCTAGTTAGTTCTATGTAAAAAAAAAACGGTTTTTTTTTTAAATTTTTTTAGTATTTACTTTGCGCACAAAATTTTAAATTTTTTAAATATATTCCAGTTTTCTAACTATTGTAGATTATAATATTTTTAATAAAATGACGTTCAGGTTTTTTTTCAGACCAATAAATAAATATAATTAAATTTAATAATTTTTTGGATGTCGACGCAAGAGCACACTTCCAGCAACAGGAATCACAAAAAAAAAATTAGTTACTTTAAGTACGTCTAACTATATTATATAAAAAAAATATTAAAAAAAAAACCAAAAATATCAAAGTTGATTAGAAAAAAATTTACAAAATTTTTGGCTTGTTTAACCCAGAAATATGAGAATAGGCCCTTAGTGAAACGTCACACAAAATTCTTCTTTTTACTTGTAAAAAACTTCACTTATTTGAATTCAACTTCACTTGTCACACTTTGTCACACATTTGGAAATTGAAAATTAAATTTAGTTGGCACTTACTGAGCTGAAATGATAATAACAAACAAAGAAATATTCAATCAATTAGTCAATAACTCTACTTGCAAACCCTTAACTTTCGCACAGACGCACTGTAAGTGAATTACCAACGCATTTTACAAGGCTGTAAACTGCTGGTAAGGTTGCTACAATGAGAGCGATTTTCACACGTAAAGCTCACTATGAGTGTGTGTCATGTGGTTGAGGTTTTTTAAGTAAAATGGAAGAGAAACTGACATTGATTATATTGGCAGGGTCACATGTGATCCACATATGATAGTCTCAAGTAATATGTATAATCGTATTAGAATCTTTCAAAAATAATCTTCCCGAACCAAATTAAACAATTATTTTGAGTAGGAATCCTCAGAGCCTAGGTGAGGTGCATAGAATTTTTATTGAGGTGGGTCATCAGTTTTTAGGACCCAATGATTGTGGAAATAGAGAATATAAGAATATAATAAATATTCGTCAAATGAGATGTTTATCAAACATTCAACCGTTCAAGAATTACGTTTCTACGCAGGATAACAACGTTCAATTACAATTCAACAACAACAATTATACACAGACTACTTACAATAATACAAACTCTTCCCAACGCCGAGCACAAGACAAAAAATTTCTCATAAAGTCGACAATGCCGCCAAAATTCTAGCCGACATTTTAATAACCTATCACAAAAAAACAATAGAAAGATCATAGGGACAATGAACTTATGGACATAGCTTATAACGAGGTGAATGAATGTGTATTTACAAGACGATGGCAAATGCATCTATCCTATATGTGGTACATAGTTGTCGTATGCAATGAGGATTGGGCGTACCATTCAATCAGATGTTAAATACAAAATCTCCCCGTTTAGCGAATTTTATAAAACTAGCTATGTGGAATTCATAGAAAACTTTCATTGAAAGAATAAGTGCCTGTTCACATTGACGAGGGGATGAAAGTCCTTCCCATGAACGTCGTGTTGGAAGACTTTTTAACAAGCGGAACATTTGAATTGGACCATTTTTAATTTTTAGTGTGAGCAGTTGTCCTGAAACATGTCTTTTTGGTCTTCTCTATACTTCCTTGCATATCAATTATCAAAAGAAACAAGGATTTCAAATATGAATAGAAGAACAATAACCGGCTTGAGAGCAAAGGTTTTGCAGGAACATACGAGTAGTTAACAATAGTTTTTTATAGGGTTAACGACTTGACAACTTTTTTTTTTAAATAAAAGGCAAACCATTTAAGATATTTCAAAAGCTTTATCATTAGCTTGAAGTACAATCAAAACATTTATGAATGGAACTCGACTTCGTTCATATGGCCACCGTCAGCCACACACTTCGGCCGAAACCGCCGCTATTTCGCGTTCAATGTTGGCTCTGAGCTCTTCCAAAGTCGTCGGTGTGTTGGCATAAATTAATGATTTAACGTAGCCCCACAGAAAATAGTCAATAGGCGTTAAATCGCACGAACGAGGCGGCCAATTGACTGGCCCATGTCTTGAGATAACACGCTAACCATACTTACTCTTCAATAAATCAATTTTAGCGTGTGCTGTGTATCTTGTGGCACCATTCTGTTGAAACCACATGTTGTCTAAGTCCATATCTTCCAATTCGTGCCAAAAATAATCGGTGATCATGGCGCGATAACGCTGACCATTCACAGTAACGTGACGATCGTTATCGTCGACGAAAAAATATGGCCCAATAACGCCGCAGGCATACAAACCGCACCAAACAGTTATTTTTTGTGGATGAAGTGGTGATTTATGAAGCACATGTGGGTTTTCACAAGACCAATAACGCATATTTTGCTTATTGACGAACCCATTGAGCCAAAAATGAACTTCGTCACTGAAGATGTTTTTGAGACTCCAAATATCTGTAGAAAATTTTTATAATTTACAGACGTTGCTCGCTAGTGTACTTTACCATGATGAAAATGTTGAGTTTACTGAATTGACAGTGACAGTTTGATGATTAGTGAAAGAGTGTGTTCAAAAATTAAATTCAAAGTTGTCAAGTCTTTTCAAGTATTTGAAAACCCTATAGTAGTAAATGTAAGCAGAAGTTCAGGAAACTTAATATATTTAGAAATAAAGGCAGCTACATAGTTGATACCTCAACGAAGGGAAATACCAAACGAATACTCGTTTGTACAAATATTGAAACAATTGAATTTCCGATACTTCCATAATTATTCGCAACGCTATTGCCGTCCTTCCACATTTACACATACGAGAATAAGTTTTTCCGATATTTTTCCTTTGAATCTATATTGTTTAGTTTTTTTCCTTTAACTAATTTAATTTTTGAAAACAAAGGCGTTTCCGTCTCGGATTTGAATATGCGGCGATGAATATGAAAATGAGATATGGATAATTCCAGGATCGTAACATACGACAAAATAAATATTATATGTACATAAGCATATCGTAGTATTCACAGTGGTTATTTAGTTTTTCCAGAAAAGAAGCCAATTCAAAACTTATTATAAACAAGTTTAACATAAGTGTTATAAAATATTGCACTATTTAAGAATTAGTTTATTTTTCTTTCTTTCTCAATTGATGTGATCAACTTAAATAAATAAAGAAATACTTTGGGGCGACAGCCCCGGTGTGGGCCAAGGCCTAGCTTTTCGCACTCATTTGTGTTTCTCACTTTATGAATTTTTACACTCCTGAGCAGGGCCGTAATGTGCCGATTTCGAACGGCTCTCCTGAGAATCTTTTTCGTATCTTTTTATCGTGATCCAATCACCAGGCCATCGCCACCACCTTACTCAATTAATTATTACTCAAATGTTTATTGTTAAACTCGAATTAAGCCAGTCAAATGATTACGTACTAAATGATGATATCAAATAGGTTAGAAATTTAAGGAAATATATTAGAAGATGATTGTAATGAAAATTATGAAAATAATTGTAATAGCGAAAAGTATAAGAACCATTAATATTGAGTATGTAGATGAAATAAAAATGTAATGTGATTGTAAGATGGTTTTTTTATTTGGTTTCTTCCAAATAAGACTTGTTTCAATAATAAATAAAACTATATACATACTTAGTTATGTCCTCATTCATCTAAACCTGTTTCTGCTGTTTCTACTCCAATACTTGCAAACATTGTACTTACACGCGAGTTTCGCATAATTTTCTCAAGAATGATGTTGAAAAAGTTACATAAATCCTTTTTGATGTCAAAGCTACTTTCCGACCTTAAGGAGCAGCATGCGTTCTCAATTTTCATTCTGCGCAATCTGATGAGTTTTGGCAGATGCTGTTTGAACTGCGATTTGAACTAATTGAATTTTTTCTAGGATCTACCAAAGTGTGAATATTTGGTCTATTGCGTACCTACCGGTCTAAAGGCCGTACCGATAGGAGCCAATGAGATTGTTGATAAATGGTTTTAAACGTGTGGTTAGATGAACTGTGCCAAGATCTCATTCTTCAGGCATACTTTTTGCCGACCAAATTACGCTCTCTACCAAGTCATCTCCACCAATTCCGCTCCAGCAGCCTTGTTGGATTTTAGCTTGCATAACGCTATCATCACTTAATTTTGGTCAGATGGACACATCTCTTGACACTTTGATTAAACTATATGTTTCTTCATACTGATACACATATGTGATAATAAAATTGATATTAACATTCAGTGTCTAAACTGAATACAACAGTATACATACGAGGTATGTTCTCGTATTCGGATACAATATATTTTTCATATAAGTCCAAAGGCTATCTTTTGACGCAATGCTTTTATTGACACTGAAATAAATTTTATTTTTGCAACATTCTGTTGAAAGGTACATGTAAAGTTCATATACAACACTTGTACTTATGTATGTAAGAAACAATGTAGTTGTATAAAAAGTTTGACAAAGCATCATGAAAGGGGATGTGTAAGGGAAATAATATATCACTATTTTCGAGAGCACGTGCTGATAATGACTTTCGTCCTATATTTGTACACATATTTTTTTTCTTTATAGAGGCAACCATTTGGGCAATAGTTTTGCAACCCAATACGCAATAAAAATGGTATCTATGTATTTTTATTTGATCGAAATATAAAGGCGTTTTCGAAAATATCGAATACAACCCTACATATTTATACGTATTTAAGTAACATCAGTTATATACGCACATGTACTCGTATATGTACGTAATAAGAAAAGTTCAAAGAAATTTATTCATTTTTGGGTCCATTTGTTTTTATGCCGCTAATATAAAAATATTTTTAAGAAACGCTTATTCTTATTTATTATTTTATATTAAATTTTATTTGAATGTATATCTGGACTTGTACAAAACAATTTTTGGAACTTAAGATAATGCCAAGGTTTGGTGGAAAAGCAAAGAAACTCATTAACTATGCTTGTGTACTGAGTGCGTTTAATTTTTCAATCATTTTATTTGAGAGGGCCAACACATCATAGTGTTAAAATTATTAAAATAGAATTGTTTAAATAGATGTTCAATTTTGAATGCATCACGGGATGAGCCGATCCATGCAACCCTGTGCACTTTTGTCATAATAAGCTAGCATAAGTTAAGATGGATCTGACAAAAGCATTTATCGTAAATTCACACCTTCTCCTGAATATGCAACTGCAGAAGACGATCAATGCCTTATTTACACGATCTTTAACATAACGTCCCCAGTTTTGCTTAATACTATGTACGACACCTAGGTACTTTACGCTATAGTTGTTCATAATTGAAGAGCTGTCGCTCTATGGGGCAATTTATCTAGTTTTTTAAAAATTTCTTTGACAAGGTGTAAAAAATTCTTCCTCCTTTAGTACTGTGTTGCATACACTTTATCAGATTCGTTAGTGCCGGAAGAGCCCTATGTGAGAAGTCTATCTGATTACTAGTTTCGAATAGAGTGATATTAAGACGATAGCTTACACTGATGACATTCTGGTTTGAGGAAAACATCTTCCAACGATCAGCTTACTAATAGAGACTTATAAAATAGACAACACAAAACCGTTTAGGGATATATCCATAAAAACCGAACTAGTGTTGTTCACAAGAAAAAGGAGGATAGAAAAGTTCATCCAAAACTAAATACAGGCTAAAAATACTATATAATATGTTTAATAATTATGCTAAATAAAGGCCTTTTGGTAGTTTGGTGGTGGTGGTTGTTCGAAAGAATTTTCGTCTACTTTTGCCTTATTCTTGTGTTGGATGTCTATAGACAGGATATGATTATGTTTGAATGCATCTGGAGTTTATTTTCTTTGATTTTTGTGGCAGTTGTGCTAATTTGTTATTCAGAAGCATTCCACCTAAGAAAGGTGACAGTTTTGAGGGACTAATAAGTTTACAGAATGCAAGAAAACGATTTATTCTTTAAATTTCAGTAAAAAAAAAACAGTGCATTTTATGTTGTCGCATGTTACCTAAAACTCGAAAAACGTTTACAATAGAGAAAAAGGCTGCCATAATTTGGAGACTTGAGCCAGGAGAACTTAACTCAAATGGGGCAAAAGAGATGAATTATTCGCATTCAACAATCAGTGGAATTTGGAAAAGCAAAGAATCGAAATCAACAAAAGTAAAAACTCTCAAAACGAAGAAAAATTTGATTGTCTGTCTGATTGGATTGCGCTAATGAACAAATTTAACGTCGTTGCTTCAGTAACAGCACCGTTGATGACAACATTTAAACCTTAGATGATCCAAAATTAGTAGAAATGGTCTTATAAATAAAACGAACCCTTTAATATTCAATTCATTAAATGAAATATGCCTTGTTAAAGAATACTTTTATTTCGCTAACTCTGCATAGGGCTTCATCGTGCTGGAAATTAAAAAGGATTAGAAGTTCTTCACATAGAAAATCAACGTCAGTTTAGTGTTACAGATCTTTTTCAAAATAACTGAGTCAGAAAAAATATGTATCTAAATACATGTAAGAATTTAATTTTTTTGTACTGTAAATAAATATAACATATAAAAAAAAAAGATTTATTTTTCCATTCCGTTTTAGCGACATCCGCTTATTACGACGAATAATTTGTCTCACATGAGAGGTCGTACTAATCGAACCCCACTGTATGTAAGAATTATTCTAAACAGTAAACTCATTTGGAAGTGTTGCATCGAAGAAAGAACCAAAAATGTATGCATTAAATATACATGTTCAAAGTTAGACTTATTCTTGCATATAGTGCGCTGGTTTTGTGGAAAGCCGAGAGAATGACTAGTTATCTCAAAATACTCATATAAGGTAGCGCAATTTTGTTTTTGAATTACTTTTTTACTAAATAAAAAAAAAATGATTTTGATTTGAGTGATGGAAATTGCTTCTGTTAAGTGGAAAATATGATATCCGCCAAGTGTCTGCCGCCAGTTGATACACATTTGTGCCCGTTTTATTGCATTTTCCATGATTTTTGGCAAGATTTCCGGTGTCTGATGCTTGTTGTCATAAATCCGCGACCATGCCAAATTACCAAAACGGGAGATTACGAGACCAGGAAACACTTCTTCCGGTTAAGTGAAAATGCGCCTCGTCGCTCATGATGATTTTCGACACAAAATCGTCCTCTTCGTTAATGAGATTGGGGATGGCTTTACAGTCAGAAGGCATTAACTGATGCATTGTTTGCACTTTGTACGGAAACATGTATAAGTCTTTCATTAAAATACGGTATAGGGTCCGTCTGGTGATGCGCAATTGCGTGGCCTGTCGTCTAATTGATGTTCCTTCGTTCTCAGCGACATCGGCAGCCACAGCCATGATATTATCGGCCGAACAATCGGTCCTATGGCGGCCACGACCTGCATGGTCCTCGACACTCTGTTCGAGTCAAGTAGCTAAGCGTCGTAATATTTTCCCAGGAGTATAGCGCTCTATTGCGTGTTAATTTTATAAGTTATATAAGTTCAAAAACTAGCGTGTGTCGCAGTAAGAGGAGCGTTAAGGCCTATCCTTCCTCGGAAAGCACAAGAGATACGCTCAAGCTCCTTCCTTCAGACAAATTCTTCAAATGCATTTCCAAAAGCTCCGCCATACTAAACGAACTAGACCTATGGACGCACCACAATTTAGTATAAGCATCTTTAATATAGGAGTACCAACCATTAAACCTGACAAAATGTAATGAATACGTCGTGCAAAGCGTAGACTTTGAAAGCAGACTCTCAGCATCATTTCCTAGCAGACATGATTGGATGCCTAACATTGCCACAAACAAAACACTACACGGACGGCTACAAATTGGAGAAAGGTTCTGGAGCTGGAGTGTACTGGGAAATCCTACAGATCCAGGACTCCTTTAAGATTCGGGACGATATTTGCCATTTTAAAAGCAGCACAAGCTGTACTACTCATAAAACTTATTCCCTTAGAGATCTCTACTTTTTGGACCAGTCAAGCAGACAAGTTAAAAGCTTTGGCAAGTGAAACTACCAAAATCGATAGAATTACAAAAAGCGGATACCTGGAAGCGGATGAGCTAGCAACAGAGGGGGCTTCTCTGATAGGAGTAATGTGCGCAACGACATAAATATAATATTTGAAACCCTTAAACGCAAAATAAATTTTAAAGCCAAAAAACCATGCAACGAAGCATGGGTCTCCAGGAGTAAATGTGTTATATCACTCTCTCTTCGGCCAAACCTTAACATCGAGAGAACACTAACGCTCCTCGCACTCAGCAAAAAAGACATCCGTATCTCTATAGGTCTACAGGTGTCCTAACTGGCCACTGTCTCATAGGCAGGATGTTCAACATAATAGGAGCCCCTTCTCAAGATTATTACAGAAGCTGTAGGAACGCAGAGGAAATAGACACTATTGTACAGGGTTTTCTTTTAAGAGCCATATTTATTTATTTTTTTTTTTTAATGTGAACGAACCCTTAAATGTTTTTTATGAACTGTCATTACTATTTTGCTTTGCAATGCCGACCATTCAGTCATTATTCAGTACTGAAACGAGCAACGTTTACAAATAATTATTAAAATTTATTAACAAAAAATCGGTAGAATCTCGAGATAGATAGTTTAGTAAGGATATAAGTATCGATATTAGACAGAGATAGATGTACTCTGGGCTACGTGACTTTTGCAAATGTCAAGTCAAGCTATGACGCTAAGATTTAGAGAGAATGTAAACAACAGATGTAACATACCAACTTAACAAAAAAAAAAACAGAACTCAAATCGGAACAATGGGACCCCAACACGGTGGTTTGATCAAGGTGGTATATGCACATGGGAAAGGAATACAGTTGTCTATAACATATTCATGTTTCATACCTGTGCAATACTCCAACTGTAAATCTACGTCCCTATTGTTAAGGTCTGAAGTAATTCATTGACCACAGGGTAGCTAAAAGCTCCTTTTCGATGGTCGAATAATTAATTTCATGTATTGTACAATACATTTATCATTCTGCTTGCGAAGCAGTTAGGACGACCTTCATGGAAAAAAACGGAGACCAAGTCCTTATTCGAAGTATGTTTTATCAATTTAAATTTTTTGCTGAAGTCTGGGTATTTAAAGATCGGTTCAGACATTATAATTTTCAAAGCTGTTACTACATATAATTGGGATCAATTAAATTTTTCATTTATATTTTTTTTTCGAATACGCTATTCTGGAATAATTCTTACAAATGTTCATTAATACCTAGATATGCTTAAAAAATACATAGTTTATTTGAGCGTTCTTAGTATCTTACTATAGCTGCATTTTTTTGGGAATTTGAAGTAAATGACATCAGTTGTTACGATGTCAACTAAAAACTCAATTTCTTTTTTCAGAAATTCGTTTTTATTAAAATGAACTTTTAGGTTTACTCCTTTTAGTCTCATGAATACTTTCTTAATCTACCCTGATTACTTTCTCAACCCGTCAGAAAAGTTAATGATGTCCTCTAGATATATGTACGATTACTAGGCATATTTTAACAATGAATTCGTTAAGTATACGGCATTTTCAACTCGAATGGTATATGAGCAAATTTGTAGTGACCATTAGCATTTGAAAAGGCCATTTTTATGTCCTCCTCAGCCATTTCGATAAACCTTTCGCCAGATCGAGCGTTGTAAAGTATTGGGCTCTACCGAGTTTATCGAATATGTCCTAAGTATCGGCAATTTGTCGTCAAATAAAGAATCGATGATAAATCACTTATCTCTTGATAAAATACTCGTATGTAAGAATATTGAGAAACTAAGTTGGTGATATTAATTGTTGCTTCTCTGTTGAGGTGAGACATCCTTATTTGGTTAAGGATTGGATCCCTACTGGTTTCAAATTTCGATGTTTATTTTTCATACTCTTCTTCTTCCCGATCAAAAAGTATTGAAATTGCAATTATGGCTACAATTAACAAACTTCTCTTGAAGTCGGTAATTGCATCTAACGGCAATAAAGTATTGTTTCCTATGAGTCCATCGAATATTATGAAATTTAGATATAAGCAATTCTGCGTTGTTTTCTTAAACATTGGGGTTTATACATACTTTTTGTCTTACAAAGATAGGTGTGCTGGTTGTTTGAATTTAAACAGATTTTTCTGATCGTATTTGTCATTAAAGATGACATGCTCGTTTACGTGTCTGGATCGATTATGATCCGGAAGCTAGTATTATTATTTGTCTTAACTACTTTATAGGGTAATTTCGCTGAAGGCTTTGCTAAAAATCCGAGTTGTTTTGTATACTAATTATATACTTGTTTTGTATATTATATAGTTTTGTGTATTAATTTGTCTTACGCGACTTGCGGTTATTATGATAACTTCGTTGAGAATTATTATTTTGCCGGGTCGAACTACGTTTGTTCTAGTCATATTTATGTTGAGGTAGTTGGGTTGACCTACTGTTGCCGGTCTTGTTCGCTTTGCCTGTCATTGTGACTTAAATTTGTGTCATTTTCATGTATATTTCTGTTACACATTTTATAATTTTAATTACTTCGATCTTGTCCTATACAATTATGCACTGTATCTCTAATCTCTGTAATATTATATTTATTCATAATTGGATATACTAATGACCCAGATTAGTTCCAGTGGAGATTTCATGAGAGATCACGCACGCGTCGTGGCAGACTGATATGGTATTTGATATTTTATCATGGAAAAACTAAGCCCGGCACACAGTCTACAAATTAGACCACATCTAGCACGTAGTGAAGAAAATTTAGCGGTTGTAGCGAAAAGCTTAAGCTACCAGCAGACAGTGATAATCTATTGGGCACCGTTTTCAACAGCTTGGCTTGGCGTATTTTATGTGAGGATCTTGGCTTAAAAGTATGAATTCTGACCATTTCAGTCACTAGGCTCTTGAAAAGGGTCAAAAATATCTTCCGTTTTCGACTCAAATTTTGTTTATCCATGAAACCTATTTCTATCTTAATGCCAACGTCAATAAGCAAAATAGCCGTATTTGAGGTGCGAAGCAACCCAAAGCGGTTCAAAAGCTTCCTTTATATCAAAACAAAATAACGGATTGGTGTAAGTTATGGACTGCTGGAATCATCATGCCTGAAATTAAAGCCCGTGGTCTCGACGATATTTGGTTCAAACTAACAACACAGCCCTTGAAACCATGGCTTCATTGCTGAAGCTATTCGATGAACAGTTGATTTCGCATTTGAATTAGTCACCTACATATATCATGTGATTTTTGAGAAAAGATTTATACTCAAAAAGTTCATTGCTGGTTCTAAGATTTTGTGTTGTAGATGATTCCATACACCTCGGCTCTATTTTTTTCCCTATACTTATCCAATATTGTTTACAGTGTTTCAAAACAAATGTTCCCGCATCGTTTGGATACGTTGCAAGGTATCGAATTTCTAGACCTCATGCTGGTTCGGTCATTGTTTTGTAATAAAAGCTGCCTCAGTGCCATGAAACATTGTTCGATGTTGTCTTGGGCCATCCTGTCGACTCTTTGTTAGTCGAAACACCGATTACGTTGTCTATTAATATATTTTTTTTTCTTATAGAATTTTTTATATGGAATTATTGGGTTAAGGCACTAATACTTTCAAACAAGTTTTTTTTTCGGTTTCTTAGTGGAAACAAGCAGTCACACGCTTTTGCTTAGTCAAAACAATCATTCACACACTCTTATTTAAATTTTTTAGTTGCAACAAGCGTTCACACACTTTTGACTAATTTTCTTAGCCGAAACAAGCGTTCAAAAACTTTTGCTTAAGTTTATTAGTCGAAGCAAGCGTTCACACACTTTTGCTTAAGTTTCTTAGTCAAAATATTTTAGAGTTTAAAATTAACCGCTAAATATATGTATGCGCGTATTATATGATATCAACTGCGCCAGATTAATTTTTAAACCCGAGATTTATTTAAGAAAATGTTTATTAACAATTTTTAACCGCTTCTATGACTACAGGTCTACGGGTGTCCTTACTTGAAATATTCTACTCGTAAATAAAACTTTGTAAAAGTACGCCTGAAAGGAATGCAGTTATTAATTTTTTTTTTTTTAGAACTTAACATTCAAGTAGGTATGACTATATGTAAAGTGCCTGAGCACGTGTTAAGTTTTTAAGAAAATGGAACAGAAAGTGAAGGATAGATTTTATGGATTCAGTAGTTATTTCGCATCCAACATTTCATTGGGAGACTAAATAATTATTGATGACGTGTTCGACCGACGTAGTTATACTAAAATAAGAAGAACAAGAACACATCAATTTTCGGTACGAGAGGGAGTTCAATTGAACTAATATTTATAACGCACTATCAAACAATCAACGTGACTGGTATACACACAATTAACATTCATATTCGGGCAGATTGTCATACATAAAAAGAGATATACCATATGATGGATTATGAAGCGACAATTTCTGTTCTCTTTATTCTCAAAAATCTCGAGATATGCATATAATAACTAAACGTTTACAGATGCACTGAAAAGATTGAATACCTTCATACTATAAGTGTTTGCTTTTCATGTTTTAACAAAAAATTATAGAAATCAAACAAGCGTTGATTTATTAATGTATTACTAGACTATACCCACGACTTTGTTCACGTTGGTATAGTGAATAATTGATAAAAGTTATTGACGGTTGACCAACATAGGCTTTACCATATTACATAGGCTTTTAATGAATAAAAGTGGGTGGCCGTGGCACAAGAAGAAGTATATTGGACAGTCTGGCGTTTAACCCCGACCGGGGACCGAAGGACAATCATTTTTGGGGAACTAAAATCGTGTGAGGTGTTTAGTTTTAGTTTAAAGAGTTCTCATATCCTCCTTAGAGGATAACAAAAAATGAATGTCCTGTTTTGCAAAGATAATTTGAATACAAATGTTGAACTACTTTTTATTGAATTTACATTAGTGTTTTTAAGTGGCTGGTTCCAGTTTTCGGGTCACTAACAGCCATGTTACATTGTTCAGGGAACGGTGACGATGAGAGTGAAGTGAATTCACTCCTCTGCTTGCCGGGAAAATCAAAACAAACCGAACGGTATGGAGTAAACTTTAAATCAAGGCCTCTCTGTATACTTCATTACGTGTTTGGTTTTCGGAAGCGTAAATAATGAAATTCGAGAAGCCCCTGACCCTCAAACCGGCCACTTAGAGTTGGCTGTGGGCTAAGTAAGGCGTTCAGAAGTTTACAGCGACCGTCTTTATTGCATGACCCTGCGAATTACTGACGGTCTTATCGAAACAGAGTTCGACGGGGGATTCGCGTCGTTTGAACTGAAAAAAAAAAATTGAAGGAATCAACGGAACATCCCATCTGCGGCCACATTCTCTTAAGATTGTGACTTCTTTGGAGTTTCATTAACTTATTTAACTTAATAATTAACATTAACTATCCCGTCATTCTACACAGCGGTTTATTTGGACAATTTATTTCATTAAAAAAATATAAATTGGTAAAATTTCATTTTGGATACAATTTTATTTTGGATATAATATTTTAGTCCTTTATGGTCTGGCTGAAGGCCGTCTGCCAGACTGACATTTAGAATTTTATTAAGAAGTATTTACACCTTTTGTTCGTGAATGGGGAGTTAATTTTTAAAAATGTTCCTCAATTCGCCAGTTCCTGCAGCGTAGCCCATTCGTTTTGTAAATATAAAGTAAATTCCAAAATTTGTCGCCGTTGAATATGCTTATCGTCTCCTTCAAGTCAAGTGTATATACTCCAAAAATATTTACGCGGAATTCTCGAAGAATGGGACATACTGCTAGGGAGTAGTATATAGTACATCCTCTCGTTCTTTTCGGTCACATATATTACATAGTATAGGAAGTTTTGGGTGGTGCTCATCATTTCGGTGTATTAACTATTCCAAATGAAGGTTTAGTATGCTATAATGTTGTCTGTGCTCTGACGCTTGAGCTTTTCTTACTCTCTATCATTCAATCTATGACCTGTTTTTTTTTAAAGTCATTCGCATGGTATAGTGTTAAAAGCTGCTCGGAAATCTATGTTTCTTTTTGTAGATCTCTGCTATGTTGACAAGTGCAAATATTTTATCTACGGTTGAATACACTCTTATAAAACCTTCTTGAAATTCGTGAAGAATTTTTTTATTTTTTACCCAAGCCTTTCGAAAAGCACAACAACAAACAACTTAGCCGATGCGTTCGGTAATGATATTCCCCTGTAATTAACTGGGTCACTATGGCTTCCTTTCTTGTACAATGGGTATATTATAGCTTTGCAAAAGTTCCCTGGGACGTTCACAGAATTAAAGATCCGATTGAATCTGATCTAAGTTTGGTTAGAAATACCGATGTGCAATTCTTAGGGAATTCGAAAGGCAGACGGACCTCTCCTACAGCTTTATTATTGTTAGTCTTAAGTGCATTTTGAACTTCGTCTAATGTGAGAGTATCTAGGATTTCATCAACAATCGAAAGGGCTGCATTTGAAACGATGAGAATTTAAGTGCTATGTTCAGGAGGCAAGCTGGACGTATGTTTGTCTTTTCGATAAGCAAAGCTTATCTCTATTCTCCAAGTAGAGAAGCTAAAATGAAGTGGAATTGCTAATGATTCTAAATGTTAGAAGGAGAAAAAATATTAAAAGTAGCCTTGCAAGGCATGTGGTCGGAGAATGTTTTCATCGCTACGCTAAACTCGCTGAGTGCGGAAATACGAAATCCAATACAAAATCAATGACCGGACACGCTGTTCCACGAAGAAAAGTAAATTCACCGTCAGGATGGCCCCATAGCTCCAATTTAGAATACGGCAATCAAACGCATATGCTAGTTCGAGACACCTTCATTGCCGTGGGTCTCATCCTTTGAGTTGCGTTTTACAAATAGATAAGATATTGGGTCAAACCCACTAGAATAACTTTGATTGATTGATTCTAGCGTGATTAATAGGCCCTTAATTTTATCAAAGTCTCGTTGCCAATGACAACAGTTTCTTCTATTCTACTTTTTTGTACGAAAACTTTTTTTTTGAGCGAATAACTTGCATAATTACAACCAACTTAATCCTCCTTTGGCGAATATTTTGAAGCAAATTTTTTCGGATACTAACTTTAGTTCCTTTTAGCTTGTTTGCATTTCGTAGGACATGAAATCGTTGCTACGCACTTTTTTCGCATCTTTGATGACAGTGTTTACTTTGTTGCCGTGTACCAGACCAGCAGAAATGGACTTTGCACTTTCAACTGTGTCTCTGTGGTTCTCTATTGACAAGTGCACTACAATGTTTGGTTGTTTGCTTTTCTGGATTAGCCTGCCACTTTGGGTTTCTAGGAACTTATTATGTTCCACCTCCGCTGAAATCTCTTCATGTTTTGCTCTTAAGTTATTAAGTTCCATGTAGAGAAATTGAAAATCTGGCTTTGACGCCAGGCCCTCAGCAAGATCTGCTTTCTTTTAATCGAGAATTTCTCAATACTAATGCCTGCTATACCCTCCATTTCCAACGTAGACGATGTTTTACTTGGCTTAAAAACTATCGATTTATGACCAATTGGCACAAAATAAAGTTTATCATATTTGAAAATGTGATTCACGCCCGTCATTGTTTAGGTGCTTCCAAAACAACTCTGCATCTTCTACATAGGATTCAAAATCGTGTAATAAAAGTTATAGGTGATACTAATATCAGTCAGTCAATTGACATATTAGAACACCGACACAATGTCTCTGTCTCACTTTGTTTTATCGCTATTTCCACCACCAGTGCTTCATTAAAATCGCCAGTTGCATTCTCTCTCTGCGCATGTTGCCGTTGGCTAGTGTATGTTTATCCACATTATTGTGATTATTGTCTTTTAGGCACAGGCACAGGCAAGGGAAGGAAAATGATTTTATTATTGTGTGCCAATATACGATTACGGTAAAATTGAATGAATGAATTTTTGGAAAAAAAAGATAAAGCCACAACCAATTTTCAAAACGTTATAATGTGTGGTTTAAGTAAGAATTAAATATCTCTTTTTTGAACCTCCAAGAAAAGAGTCTACTAATTAATATGGCTATTCAATAAGTTTATTGTGGCATTTGATTTTGAATCTACATATCACTAAAGCCTTCCAGTTCTAGTTTATCCCAAAAAAAGTTGGTAAAAATGTAAAACAATGGCATCTATGTCACGAAAACTACACCAAAGAGTCAATTACCATATTTTGTATAGAATGGCTTCTGTTGGAACACTTCCCGCTCTTTGCCGTAACAAATACGGCATTTCTGCTTGTTAACAAGATCATTTACCCAAAAATGTGCTCTTCACTGAAGATGAGCGTGGCCGTGGTGATGTATTAGCTTCCAAATAGAACGGTTGGAGGTTCAATCTTTACCGCGCCCGAAAGACATTCTTTTTTTAAGGCAATTAAAGAAAAAAACACGTAAGGTGAGTGGTTGCCTAGAATACAATAGCAAGTCCAATTACACTAATAATTTAGTCTTCCCATTAAATGTTGAATGCCACTTTTGAAACTTCGAATATTTTCCCATCTTCAATTGAACCCAATCAATGAAAACGAAAAATTGGACGTTTGGTTTGACTTCTTACAAGGACATTAACTAAGCATTCCTTAGAGTAGTCCTTAGAAGGACTCCCAGCTCTCGCTAATTGGGCGAAATCGATTGATCTTGACCGAATTGCATGATGCTGCGATATATTCTTTACTTCTGGCGTTTTGTTAGTACGGCAGCGTCATGGTGGAAATAAATTAAATCGAATTTTTTCTCAATAAGCTTAATTTTTTCCTAGTCAGGAAACCTGGAGTTAATATACGATTGTAGAATTACGCATACGACAGCGAATTTTGATAAAAAAAAAAAATTGGATGACTTGTTAACGTTGTTGTACATAACATGAAATCTGTTAAAAGATAATATACCAAACTCTCCGTGGTAGAAAAAAGGGCTCATGTAATGGAAATCTTTTTGGTTAGCCGAAACAACAATCTATTGTATTAAGTATCATTGCAGCAATACTTCTGGATAATATATGATGTTCTTGTATATTTACGAGCAAATATATGAACATACGAGTAAGTCCATACTATAGATACATATGTACGTATCATATTAAAGGCAAAATCAGAAGCTTAATTATCTTAAAGCAATGGGCTGCTTAATTTATCTTTGGTTTCCCTCAACTGGCAATGGTATGAATTAAACAACAGGTTCTCTGAGTACGCTTTTTTTTTGTCCCGGTAATGTTATCCTAACTGTGTATTAGAATTTCGCTAGAAGTTAATAGCAACACAAGCCAATAAGTAAGAAAAGGATAAAAAAAACACGGTAAATTTCATATTGGAATAATTAGTAGAAAGTTTAATTTTGTTATTAAATAATTTAAAACTCTTTGGTGTACTATAGATTATTAACTTTTATGGTAGACCTTGTTGCAGACTAAACAATGCCGAAATATTTTGTATTCACCCTTAAACGAATTTCATAATATTTGTACAATAGCATCTTAATTTTTGGAGCTCGAAATTACTGGCATGTTTTCTACAATATTTTTCATTTTGTTTAGGAAATTTGTTTGCTCCTCCGTATCTTAGAATTTCCTTCTTAACGCTTTGGACTCATTGAAAGAAAAAGAATTAAATATATCAAAAAGGCTATGAAAATTTTCTATAAACTTGGTCATATTTAAAGCAGTTACTATACACAGTTAAAGGCATTACAAACTGCTTGAGTATAAATACCTGAAGCCCCACTTCTGCTTATAACTTGGAACTTTGTGAATTTACGAGTACTTTTAGTTTATCATATTTTAATGAAATTCCATCTATACTTAAAATGCACTTTTTTTTGCTAGATCCGGTAAATTTGTAATTCTTAAATACAACTAATTAAATAAGATATCATGTAATCCTGCGTCAGAAGGCCACTCTTTTATATTTGATTTTATGGTTAATTCAAGGACTTGGTAAAGAAATTGTAAAGAAAGTGTACACTTAAGCTGAATTGCTCAGAACTATAGGAGCATATCTAACCCCTCATGGTTTTCTTGAAGTTGGGTGGATTTTTTCAGTCAAAGTCAAAGTAATACTTCTGGATATAATAGTGCTATTCAGAAGAGTTGAGAGAGTACGCGAATAAAAAGCATGGGATTAGACGTCCCCTTTCATTTTTGTTTCTCTTTCAGCGATCATTTTCGTGTATTTGTTGTTGTTCCTTCTTTTTAAAAGTTTGAATTTTTGTGAGAGCAAATTTAAAAAACCTGCGTAAAGCAATTACAAAATTGAATTTTTGTGAGAGCAAATTTAAGAGACCTAGATGTTTTTAATATCACTATAGTATATTATTCTTTGATCAATTGAATGATGTTTTTATTTTTATTTTTATTTATATTTTTTTTTTTACAATCCCGCGAACCAATGGGATATGAATACCATTTTACTGGGTTTTCTTCGGGGCGCGGGAGGGTGGTGTAGTAGTTTGAAACTCAGGTGTATTAGGTTTCGGTATTTTTCCAGAGATAGTTGTCAAACTGGAGCCAGTGCATCCTTAACCAGTGTGTCTTAGTCTTAGTACGTGCTAGTTGTTACTTCGTTATATTAAGCCCAGCCAGCAACCACTCCAACATCAGTGTAATGCCTTCATGTCAGAGTTAACGCCGACGGGATTTTCATATAACCACATACAAATTCTATGAAAAGACTTTTTCAGAGAATTTCCTCGCACGGGATTCGAACCCGCGACCCTCTGCTTGAGAAGTCTATGCATATACCGCTACACCACGGCCACCTACTTCTACATATGACCTTCTACCTTACATGAAGGGTGATGACGAAACGGTGATGAGGCATGCAATTTGTAGTAATACATTTGTATAACGATGATAGTGTGGGAACCCCCACATCGACGGGTTGACAAAATGTTGAGGGATGCATGAATGTATGATTGAATAAAACTATTCGATAATTGAAATCATTCAGTTACTAACTATCGATAGTCGAATTCTTTCGATAGTTCCTAGAACTAAAGAGATCCAATAAATAAATGTAGAATGAATTCAATTAAAAAGTGTATTACGATTATTTAAGTCGTGGCTAAACAAAGGCCAGAAAGATGATACAAATTCGGTTAGTTGAAGAGACTTAAAACAATAAATAAAACTTAGCCAAATACGTTGTATTATATTGGACTTATTTATGCAACAGCCTATTTTTAAGAATAAAGGGGATTATATATACCACACATACATATAATACATACATACATACAGTTATGTAAACTTAGTGAAATGGAATCAATATGAGCAAATTATTTTTTAAGAGCCGTGATCTTAACTCATCCCCCAATTGCTAAACAAGTGATTATTTAATGTTTGTTATGTGATTTTATTACTATCAGTTGACTTGCTCCATTATTCTACTAAGCGCATATGTGGATATTTCTGTACGGAGAAGTGGGTTTGCTCACAAATTCGATTATTCCGCTTGAAAGGTAAATAAATAAACGATTGAAGGGTGTTGTCGATGCATAGCGTGCTCCAACCGATTCGGCTCTGTGTATATTAGTTTGTATATACATATATATACATGTATGTATGTATGTGTGTATGTACATAATTTTAAAGCCTCGCTCTAACTGGTGAAGTAAGAAAACAATTGTTCGAATAAGGGGATAATCTATTCCCTTTCCAATAGCTGTTTTTATCATAGAATGAATATTGACATGACAACTGCAACCTAGTCCTAAACCAGGTAAAATCTTGAGCCGCTATAAACCTTTTTCTTTTTTCATCAGAATAATTGAAGAAGTATGACCGAGTCGTGGACCTAGCTACATGACTCTTGCTTCATGGAGGATATTTTCTTGTACAGTCTGAATTTTTCAAGGATTATTGCTGTAAACCCTCGAATTAAAGTTTCCCGATAAAAAAAAGTCGCACGGGGTAAGCTCCGTTGACCGAGTCTCCGTACTTATAAAATAACTTCTACTGAAAAATTATTCGTATTTTCTCCATTGAAAATCTAGCTGTGTGTGAAGTGACTAAAATTATGTTCAGTTGTTGAACCCAGGAAACATTTGCAGTTGCGGTACAAGAAACATTTTGACCATTTGGTAATACACGTGAGCAGTGGCTATACCACACTGGGTGCAAAAATAATGGTCCTTAATCTCTTGGGTAGAAGTTGGATACCACACTGTCGTTTTTGGACAATAGAAACATTTTTGATGCTGTTTCCCGGGGGTGCCGGGGCTCTAATACCTCATGTTCTCAGCCACCAATATGAAAATATACTTTGTTAGAAGCAGTACATTTCCAAGCGTTCGTGCTGATCGAAAACATACCATCATCATTTTCATTAAGAAACTACCATCCTTGTTTGTCGATATACGGGGAATACGCATAATTTCGCTTCTAACTTGGATCACATGTTTTGGTGTCGCTGCTTACATTAATAGACCAGAAGGGTTTTGGATTACCGTTGTTCTGTATTGTGAATACAAAACGCGCGACGCCCGTGAACCAACAAATCACCGCATTTTAAATATTACTGACTGATTGCGACTGGTAAATCCGCAAATCACGCACGTAGAACGATATCTTTTTCACTTTCCATACCTCACAAGCAATCTCATTTACAAGCAATTATAATTTAATCTTGAAAATTTTCCACTGGACACCCTTTATTTTTTCAAGTCACCCATAAATACAACGAGTTGCCAAAAGATTCATCTGAGAAGGTTTAACTTACTGTCTAGGTTAGTGAAATAAAGAGGCAGGCAGACAGTTTTAGCTAAGCTTAAATAATTGAATCAAACCAATTGTTAGCCAAAAGCACCGAAACTTGAAACACTTGCCTTAAATACAAATAAATAAATGGGTCGCACAACAATCCACTACGAGAGACCTGCGATTTTTTGTCAATTTCGGATGGTGGGAAATTGATTGACTTTTTCATAAATAGCAGATTTCACTCTCAGAGATTTGCCATTTTTGCAAATATATTTGCTTACCGAAGAAGTAGAATTTTTATTTTTATTTTTATTATTTTTTTTTTTTTCATAGGAAGGTGAGAAATCTTTATAGACACTATAGGCCCGGGGCCTATAGTAGTGTGAGATTCTTACTCACTAAAAAACACCTCCCTTATGCAAACCACGACTGAGTTCAGGATCTCAGTCTCGTCGAGGATCTGTTGAACAGAAATATTCATATGACCTTGTAATCGATTATTATATTTTCGCGCAAACAATTTAATTACGTTCTGAATGTTTTCGACTCCTAAGTCTCTGTGGATATCATCGTTTCTAATGTACCACGGCGCATTAACAATACCTCGAAGAATTTTGTTTTGGAATGTCTGTAATACATTAATGTTACTATTTTTAGTACAACCCCAAAGTTGTACGCCATATGTCCAGATCGGTTTTAGCACTTGCTTGTATAACAGCAGTTTGTTCTCTAAGCTAAGCTTGGAATACTTTCCAATAAGCCAGTAAATATCTCTATATTTGATTTCAAGCTCTTCACGTTTTTTCTTGACGTGTGCTCTTCATTTTAGTTTAGCTCATACCGAGATATTTGGCCTCGTTCGCGTAAGGAATTTGTACTGCGTTGATAAACACCGGTGGATTCTCAATTTTCTTGAGAGTGAAGTTCACGTGGACAGACTTGTTTTCATTAAGCGCGATTCGCCAAGTCTTTGTCCAATTGTTTATCCAGTTGCTTCTTCGACTGTTTTAGCCGTTGCCAAAATGGCAGTGGCATCAGCAAATGGGGCTAGGACAGTGTCGTCCGTTTGCGGTATACCAAGTACACTTCCTTGCTGCACCCCCGCCTTTATTGTCTTAAAAGTGGAATATACGTTTCCGTGTCTTACACGGAAGAGTCGGTCTTCCAGATATGAACCTAAAATACAAGAAAATTGCTGGGGTAGGGCTTGTCGGAGTTTATATTTTAGGCCTTCATGCCATACCTTATCAAAGGCTTGCGAAACGTCAAGGAATGCGCTTGAACTGACTAACTTACACTCGACTGCTCTTCAATTACATCGGTTATTCGATGCACTTGGTCAACTGTAGTGTTGGCTTCTAAAGCCAAATTGATGATCAGGCAGGAGGGAATTTGTGTCCGTAATTGGTTTAAGACGATTAAGAAGGATTCGCTCGAAGACCTTCGATGTAATCGGGAGAAGCGATATTGGTCTATATGACTTGACTTCAGTCAGCGGTTTACCGGGTTTCGGAACCATAATAACTTCTGCTACTTTCCACTGGTGCGGTACGTGCTCTAATCTAATGCTGGCATTTATAAGATAGAGCAGCCTAAGCAAACCTTTTTTCGGCAACGCTTTAAGTATCTCTCCCGTTATTAAGTCATATCCCGGGGCTTTATTGGGCTTAAGCGTGTCTATAACTTGTCTAAGTTCCCTAAGTGTAGCCTTTTCTACTGGAAAGTTTGTCGTCACGTCTAGTGTATTGACATTCTCAGGAAGCACCCCCCCATCGAATGGTTTAAACGTTTCTGCAAGATGGTCGGCGAAAACATTAGCTTTTTCCTTATGTTCTTTCGCCCAGTCATCCTGGTTTCTTCTTATTGGCGCCACGTGTATTTGGGGCTTTCGAACACTTTTAACGGCTCTCCATATGGAGTAGTTGGTATCCTTTGTCGCTGTGAGTCTTTCAAGGTAGTTATTAATACTTTGATTATTGAAGTCCTTGATCGATTTTTTCAACAAGTTGCAGAGCCTATTGAAGGACGTTTTATCTTGTGATTCCCGGGTTTCATGCCACTTTTTCCGCGCTCTTCGTTTCTTCCTTATCATTTCTCTGATTTACCGTGGATATCTTATGCCAACTTTGGGAACTTTGTTCAATTCGCGGGGAGTATTCTTCCAGGCCGCTTGCTGTATGACTTCAACGAAGCGCTCAAGTGCTAATTTCAACTCAGTATTGCCTACAACGTCTATTCGGAAATCTTCCCAGTAAGTTTTGCTGTCTGTTAATCTGGGTGGTCTTTGTTTCTTAACCAAGGATTCGCACTGTGAGAGGATAACTGGAGAATGATCGGAGGAAAGATCGAAGCCCTCTTCAACTTTGACGTAACTAGCGTTTACTCCTTTTCCGATAAACAAGTCTATTAGATCGAGTGTTTTGGCGACATCCGAGGGTCAATATGTCGGCTTGCCTATTGAGTAAAAATAGCAACCACAGTCCATACCAGCCCTGTAAAGAGTTTTGCCTTTTTGAGAGATACATCTTGAGCCCCAAAAGGTGTGCTTCGCGTTAGAGTCGACACCAATAATAAAGATTGGTCCAAGAGAGTTAAATAGGTCAATAAATTCTTGTTTTTCTATTTTGCAGCGCGATTGGCAATAGATTGAGGTTATATTAAAAGAGTAATTTTTATTTTTAGCGCGCACCACGGTCATTTGAAATTTGTCAAGTTCAATTATTGCTTCCGAAGTGTGTTCAATGCTGTCTCTTATGAATAGAGATGACCCGCTTCTTGCGTTTCCCGATGGATGATAAGCGTGGTAGTCGCGGTAACCTTTTAGTTCCACGCGCGATTCTGTTGCCAGGTGAGTTTCAGAAATTAAGCATATGTCAATTTCATTTTCCTGCGTGAAAATATTTAGTTCATCAAGCCTTTTTTGTAGCCCGTTGGCATTCCACGCAAGTATATTGAGCTTCTTTGAGATAATTAGTTACAGAAATTGGCTTCGAACCTTAGAAGCCGTTCGACTATTATCTTATTTATTTAAGTCTGTTTTTCTAGTCTCTCGAGAATTACTGATAACACATTTCAGGCAGGATCCGGTGATGTACAGTTAGTCATATTAACTCGCGCCGCTATTTGCGCGTAAGTTTTTCCACTTTCCACTTGCGCATTGTTATTTTTGACGTTGTTGTTATTGGTGATTTTAGCGTTTGTCACCATTACCTTATTGGAGTAGGACCGCTGTTGTTATTTCTCATTCTAGCTGTCCCTGCGTTTTTCAAAGGTTTCGTTTTTGACTGATCTCGTAGCTTTTTCAACTCCTTCGCGACTTCGCAGCCTCCATAATTAGCTGGATGTTTTCCCTTGTAGTTAATGCATATCGCTGGGGACTCTTTCACGGCACTGCACTCTCGAGTCAGATGTTTGCCAGCGCATTTAACACAGCGAGGTTCCTTCGGGCAGTAGGCCTGAGTATGGCTGAATCCCTGGCAACGTGTACATTGGGGAATCAGCCTAGAGTTTTTCCGCGGAGGTTCAATTTTGACAACAAGTCCCAAAATTTAATTTATGGCATAAATTCTTTCTAGGCTTTCGGTTTTGTCGAAAGTTAGCCTAAAGAGGGGAAGGCCGCGTCTTGGGGTCGTCCTCTCGATTTCAACATTGCGCTGTTTTTGCGCAAGTATATTAACTGCGTCGATTATCTTAAAATCTTTATTTTTAAGGTCATTTACGATGAGGGATGCAATCCTCTAGCTACAACGCGTATGGGTCTTTCCCTTTTATTTTCGTAGGTATGCCATTGAATTTTTGCGAAAGCGAACAGTAGTTGTCTGGATTAAGGACATTAATAGTCCATGTATCATTATTGCGAGACTTTACTTTGTAATCGGTTGAGCACAGTGATTTCAGGATTATGTGCAACTTGTTGTAGTCCGAGATTCCAAAAACGTTTAGTGGCGGCGGCGGTCTTTGTTTGGGTTGCTTTGTTGCCTTATCGACCTCAACAGTGTTAAAGCTGGCTTGCTTCTTTGTTTGTTCAATATCAGGAGGGGAAGTAGCTTTGTGCTTCTTACGTGGCTTTTTTTTAAGTATCCAGTCCGTTTCGCGGACTAGCTCTTCTTCGTCCGTGTGAAAACTCGAGTTTTCGAGGCGGTCAAGTAGCGAAACAGACTGAGACTCAGATTTAGATTGCGGCTTAATGGCTTTTTTAGTTCGGCACAGAGCAATTCCATATTTTGGAGTCTGACGCGGAGATCAGAATTGTCGCGTTCGAGATTTTGTAGCTTATTTGGTGTAATGCTATTGCTCTGAGCTACCGACTGTGTTTGGTCCTTGCTTTCGCATGATTTTCCTATATTATATTATTATATTTGTATTATTTTGAATATTATTTGAACTCATTTTAGTTCCCACGAGTAGCGGAGAAAGGGTAGTCCGTCTGTCCAGAGATCCACATTAGACAGATAAGGCTGGCTGATCCGGAGGTCGCCAAGTATCCGGATGCTCTGTTAGAGATTGAGCTATTTTTATACTGGGCCCTAAACCTGGTCGATTCTGGCACGGATCGTTTAACACCTTTATCCGGCGCAGTGGATTTTAGTCGCCTCTTACGACAGGCATGCCTTACCTCGGGTATATTCTAACACCTAACCCGAAGGGGATAAGTAGAAATATAAAATAAACTTTTTAGTTAGCTTAAGTTAAATTTCAAAATTTCATCGGTTCCTTATTCCGAAAGATTTGATATGTATCGTTAATGTAAAGCTCCTAATGTGATCACTTTTTGAATAAATATTAATTTTATGTATTTTACTAAAGAGTGACAGTTATTTTGACTTTTTATTCAATATACACAGGCAAACAACTGTAAAAATATTTACGAATGAGCAGACACTAGACACATTTGAAAAATACTAAAAAATTAAATTGATTGAGAGTATCAAGTCACAGTAGTGGTACCCAATTTGTAATTTTATATATTTCTTATTCAACTAAAAAATTATAAACGGCTGTAATACATATTGTAATTTTTCTTTAAATTACCCTTTGTTCGAATACATAGATGATATAAATCAATGTCATTTCAAAGACATCTGAAATAAAAGAAAAATATAAAAATCAGCGGAGGTATGTAAATATCAATTTCGAACAAAGGTTTGAAAAGTTCTAATAGGGATTTTAAAATAATTGTATAGTTTAGAAATTGTATATATACAATATATATAAGGTGATTAATCGTGAGGTTTGATTTATAATGTAAAACAAAATACATAAATGTGAAAGCTAACTAACAATTCATGGCATTTACTTTTTGAAAATAATATCATGTGCCATAGATGTTGCATTTTTAAAGAAATATGGACCAATGATTTCACAAGCCCATAAACTATATCATACCGTTGTTTTTAATTAATGTAATGGTGGCTCTTGGTACTCTTCGGGTTTCTCATTAGCCCAAATACGGCAAATACGCCTGGCTTCATTTCCTGCACAAGTTGAATTTTGTACGCTTTTAGGCCGAGATCCTCACGTAAAATACGCCAAGTTGTCGAATACATCAAGCCAAGCTGCTGTAGTCTGTTCACTACGTGCTGGATAGAGTTTAATCGGTCGAGTATCATCCACTAATGCAAACTGGGACTCAAATTTGCGAATGGTATTGACAAAAGTGGTTTCAGTAGGTCAATTATGCTCATCAAAAATTCTTCGAATCGCACGAAAAACATTTCTCACAGAACGCTGATTTTCGTAATACAGCTGATCAATTTGGAGACTCTGTTGTGGTGTAAGTCTTTCTACGATAACTTGCCAAACAATACTGAACAAAAATGAGAAAGCAGTTTGATAGGAGTCGTGCGTAGGCTGTCAAAAAAGGCTATTGAAAATCAAATCTCATGATGAATCACCCTTTATACTAGGTGATTATACTGATACTGCAAAAAACGTTATGGTGCCTTGAAGTCCGTTCATATTTAGGTAACCATGCCAAATTTCAGTGCGATACTGTGTTTAGTTTTGTTTTGACAGCTGATTGTTGTTGATGTGTTTGACATCATGTTGAGTATGGACAAAAACGATTTTCGTTCTCTCAAAAAAATTATTTTTTGAGAAGCAAAACGGTGAAGGAAACAAACGAAAAGTTAGATAAATATTATGGGGCTAATGCTCCGTCAGATTACACCGTCAAATATTGGTTTCGAGAGTTTCGTGGTGGCCGCAACTCCACTACCGATCAAGTCCGCAGCGGCAGGCCCTCCGATGCGGTTGCAGAGGACAATATCAAAAAAATACATGAAATGGTGTTGGCTGACCGGAAAGTGAAGGTGCGTAAGCTAGCAGATACCACAAAGATTAGTACTGAGCGCACACGCCATATTTTGGGCAATATTCTGCATATGAAAAAGTAGAATGGTCACTCCTTGGGTGACCATTTAACATGTAGAGGCTAATTAATTATGTTATTAGACTTGTACTGCTTATTTTATATGACTTTAGTTGATTGGGCCCTTTTTGGGCCCGGTCGGGAGGCGAATGCCAAACTATCGGATTTGCCAATACACCCATTTTTTATTTTCATTTTAAATGCATTTTTATTTAAATTTGTTCATTACCTCTTACATGCTACATAAAAAAAAATGCTTAAAACTCAGCTTAGTTAACTCTTATACCAATTTACTGGGTCCATGAGGTCACTCTAAGTTACACCTAATTCTTACGGTACATATTCATTATTATTTTTATATTTAATACAATCAAAGCTGGGAAAACATTTTTTAGTAGTACAATCTTAGTACTTGGTTTTTTTTTATTCTACGAGTATTACAAAACTTAAAACTAAAATTTAAAGCTTCCTAGCAAATAAATCTTACCTTACTTATCCGGCTTCTATTACCTTATTGTCATATATACGGGGTATTCTGTGGAATATGTCGAAAATTTTATGAGGAGATTCCTTGACATAGGTTGCAAGGAAAGAGGTGGTAAAGAAAGTCTTACCCTGCCTGTTTAGAGTCATATTGAAAATAACGTCTTTCAAATTTATGTCTATGACATGTCTAGTGACATATCCTTGAACTCGTAGTTATGAGTAATTTATTTGTTTTAAAGTAAATGTTTCCGTAAAATTAATGTGTTCAAATTTATTAAAGATCAAAAGCATTTCTTTTCTAAACTTGACATTTTGATTTTTTTATCGGAAATAAAAAAGAAAATAAATCCACTTTTTGCAACTTTGAAACTTGTACCTTATATTTAAAAAAAAAATGGTCAAGTTATTTCATCTCAAGTTAGTAGATTTTAGTAGATTATTTGTGGTATGTTATAAATGTTAGGAAGAAAATACAAATATTCATTGCACTGTTTTATTTTTATTTTTTAAAAAAAACCGTCTATCATATCAATTGTTTAAAGAGCAAACTATTGCTTTGTAGGCATTCCAGAGTTCAAGTCACCCAGTGTTTTTGATTCTGCTGAGTAAATAATGTCCTACATCCGTCGCCATTTATAAAAGTCTATTGGGGTCAGGTCCAGAAACCTTCGAAGCCACAGTATGAGTCTATCCCGCGATATGCGCTAATTTTCATACAACCCATTCAGCCACTTTCTAACTAGTATGCGGAGGCTCTTTTCTGGTTGGTTGGTATATCACCTAAAAGTTCTGGTAGTTTGTTTCGCAAAAACGTTAGGTAGTAATTCGAACTATGCCTTGGTGGAAGCCAATAGGGTCCGATAAGTTTATAATGTATGTTGCCCATCAACACATTGATGTTTAGCTTATGCTGGAAAGCTCTGTGTTTAATGGATTGGGGTTTGCTTTCTGTCCAGGTATGTAAGTTGTAGAAACTAGTGATTTTATCCCTGGTAACTTATCCGTCCATAGCATCCAGCCAATAAAGTTGTTTTCCTCAAAGCGTCTTTCCAGAATCCCAAACGCTTCTCTGAGCCCCCGGGTTGTAGCTCCTGTACTAGTATATAGTGATGTAAGTAAGATATAAGCCTAGATGAAAATGTCTGCTTAAGACTGGTATTTGGATGGTTTCCTACGTAATATAAACCTGAAGTTTATCCTCATCCTACTCAATTATATGTAAGCCGGCCTCGGCAAAAAAACTGGTTTTTGGCTTTGCTCCATTGGATATCAGAAATTAATTTCGACACGGCATGAAAGACATTATTCTCTGCTTTGAAACAGAATTAATTATCCGAAATTATAAATTTGTGCTTAACCCACTTAGTTAGGGCTCTTTTTCGAAAATGTTACTGATGTTTGAAAGAAGACTGATTGGCCGAATATTTGCCGCATTAGAAGTGTCTTTATTCCGATGGGCTGTACCACTGCAAATAACGGGCATTCTTCATTGCATTATTAAGCCGAGTGGTGTCAATGTCCACCGCTTTATTGGGAGATATTGAAGCACAGTATTACACGGTTTTCCATCAATATTTCATTGGTTCCCACTGATTTCTGGCTTCTGATTGTCAAAGATGGTTTGGAGTTCTTTCTTCTAAATGAATTTGAGTGGTTCCCTCACATCGACGATATATTGCTTGCCATATTAACATCATTCGTTTTGTATACTCGTACTTCCTGGTACTTGCGATAATCTTTACCTTATGCTCCGGGAATATATTCGGGTTACTGGTGTTTGAAACCCGAATTTTGTTATTCTAATACAAACTTATAGAATTTCTGTTATAAATATTTGGAGGTTTTAAATCGACGACTTCAGTGTCCTCACATCCGAGTTTTATCTGTCAGTAATATGTCCATACCATATTTTAAGTCATGACAGCACTCTACTTTTATGTCGGTGTAGTGATTCAATAGTTACGTTGCGGAATAAATCTTCATTGAGAGTGTGTCGATACCAAGATATAGTTTTGTCTATAATTCATTTAATTGCTTCGTCCATCAATTTTAGATACATATCAATTTCCTCATTTGACATTTGACTGTTAGCCGGCGGGTAGGGCGAATTTTGGAGAGTGCTCTTGTTAACTTTCTAGAAGAGTCCAACGAATCCTCCTATAATTGAAGGAATGGTTTTGAACAAACTCTTTCATTCCCGCAATTTCACTGGGAGAGGTTACTTCAGTGCGTATACGAGTACAGTACAATAATTATCCTTGAAAAAGTGTCTTGAATTGTGAGATGAATTAGGTCGATTGAATAGATAGACCCCATGTACCATCGCTTTCCACTGCGAAGGAATGTACACGATGCATACTCCAGGCACCTGAAATCTACGTAATAGGTGACTGTACACTCTTTTAAAATGCAGGAGATTTAAACAACACGCGTAGCCTATTCAGTTACTTAACGTTGGACCTGAGCCATTTGTCCCTGGATAGAGATCAAAATAGCAATCATGGAAGGTACGGGTTCCAATGTCCTAGGTACTGGGACCTGAGAAGCAACCTTCGCTTGCTGAACCATATTTATCCTACCTGCCACCATTTGGGCGTAGGTAACTTGGCGTGCAATAGATGATGTCTTCCGCTTTCTGCTGTTGAGCCAGACTTACTTTTTGCATGTATTGGAATTTGAGACAACCTCGATAATTGGCGTTCTGTTCTGGGTTCCTACAATAGATGCGGCCTTTTTCTGATGCTCTGTCTTTACCTAGAGCGCAATTCTTGGACTTCTCAGATCTTCCTGCACTTCACGCATCACTGTTTGTTGCCCTATGCCCAAACCTTTAGCACCGAACACATCGTAAAATGTTATCTCCCAATCTCATAACACAATCTGTTGGTCGAGGGCTTTGGTACTCCTTAGATCATCCAGTTTGCTATTGCGAGTTCGCTGAACCAGAAAGAAGAGTGGTTTTCGCTTCTCCTTTTTGGCTCTGGTTGTGATGAAAGGCTTAACTCCTACGAATTTGAGGCCATCGTACTCTTTCTCTTTAAGCAACTCTAAGAGCTCCCCCGGTGGTTTGAGGCTTTTAGCAGCATAGTTTGCCTGTGTGTCCTTTTGTTCCATTTTCTAAATATTTATATTTATAGATGAAATTCTTGGTTTTGAAGTGTTTTCTTGTTTCTGCTATTGTTGTTTTCGCTGCTGCTTTTATTGCTGTTGCTACTGTTGTTGGGGCTGCTATTGTTGCTCCTGTTCTTGTTGCTGGTGTTTCCTATGTTTTTGTTGTTGCTGCTGCATCTGTGTTTTTACGTATGCTGCTACTGTTGTTTTTGTTATTGGGAGTGATCTTGCTGCTCCCTCTCTTTTCGTGTGATTTGCTTTTCTTATATGTCTAGTACTCTCTGTTGCAACATTTTGATGCTGCTATTGAAAGACTTCACTTCTTTATCTTCATTATTTGATTCGGATGGAGCCAAAGAATGGGAGCTGGTGTCTTATAGATAGTCATCGTAATCTTGACCAGGGCGTTTAATAGCTGTTGCTGTTGATGAAATTGTCTGCTTTCTTTTCCCACTCCACGCGGCAATTTTTCAGTGGAAGTTAACAGGGAGGCACACTTTACCAAATTAGCAATTGCCCTAAGCTTCCTCCTCCTACTTCGATTTGACTACCAATTTTGCTCTGTGAGCTTGACATTTTTGCCTTTTTATCGGCTTATTTTTCTGCTGGTTCCGCTATTGGCATAGAGAGAGAGAGAGAGAGATTGAGATCTATTAACGATTCCTGTCAGTTATCACTACTGCCGATGGGCTACCTAAACACTTGCCCAAATTGTCTCTAGTTGCCTTTCTAATAATTTTTTATTTCCTTTTTTACTTTAAAGGGAAACACGTTATGACATTATTAAGGGGTTTAAATACAAATTTCAAAAGTGATTATTAGTGTTCTAGCTATCCTAACGGAGAGATCACCATAATGACTCACACGGCAATGTTAAGGAATGTCGAGAGCCTCGCTGTTATAAAACATTTCTCAAGACAGGGACACCGCAAAATAAAAATATACAAACCAAGTTAAAATACATATATGGATAGACTATCAGTGCTGCTGATTAGTATACATTTGGCCGTGTGAGAAACATTCAGTGTTCAAGTCAACACTAGCAGATTTGAGGGTCTGTCCCTGACTAGCTTATCGTCATGGCAAAGCAAGCGCATACAGAGAACTGTTCTCGGTTAGATTGAAATGGGAAATTGTTGGGAATGAATGGAATAGAAACTGTTTTAGCTTCACTACAACCCGTAAAAACCCAACATAACCCGTAAAAATATTCAGATGTTTTTGTAATTTGATCAAGACGGGTCCTGTTGCATAGTCTCGGAGGATTCCCATTCCGAAAAAGCAAGGTGTACGTTGGCGGTGGAAGAATTCAAATATACCGAATAATTGGTGGCATGCCTTGGAAAGCTACTGTCATTGTACGTCATTTCAGTATATGTCATTCATTTAAAGCGTAAACAACAATCTTTTTTTTTTTTCACTCAAGGATGTCGAACTTTGTGCCTGAAAAAGTGTTCTTGCGGGGAGTTCTTCTTCATTACTGAAAACTGCTGCCGAAAGTCATCTTATTTTGGTAGAAGTCTATGGTG
This sequence comes from Volucella inanis, assembly GCA_907269105.1. Lineage (NCBI taxonomy): Eukaryota > Metazoa > Arthropoda > Insecta > Diptera > Syrphidae > Volucella > Volucella inanis. Next base: position 91,354,561 of record OU026157.1, on the reverse strand, counting down.
AACATGCGCTAACTGAGCAAACGTGCCAAAAGTGGTTTACACGATTTAAAAGTGGTGATTTTGGCTTGGAAGACGATGAACGTCCTGGGCAGCCAAAAAAGTTTGAAGATGAAGAACTGAAAGCATTACCCTATGAAGATTGTTGCCAAACACAAGACGAGCTTGCAGAATTTTTGGGTGTCACTCAAACAGCCATTTCAAAATGTTTAAGAGCAGCTGGATTTATTCAAAAGCAAGGAAATTGGGTTCCACATGAACTCAAGCCGAGAGACGTCGAAATGCGGTTTTGCTTGTCCGAAATGCTGCTGGAACGCCACAAAAGAAAGTCATTCTTGCATCGGATTGTTACTGTTGATGAAAAATGGATCCATTACAATAGCCCCAAGCGCAAAAAATCATATGTGAAACCCGGCCAACCAGCCAAATCAACAGCAAAGCCGAATATCCATGGCGCGAAGGTAATGCTCTGTATTTGGTGGGATCAGATGGGTGTGCTGTGTTATGAGCTGCTAAAACCGGGTGAAACCATCAATGGGCAATGCTACCTAACATAATTAATCCATTTGAAGAGAGCAATAGCCGAAAAACGCCCAGAATATGCGACCAGACACGAGGCAATAATTTTCCATCATGACAACGCTCGGCCATACGTTGCTATTCCGGTTAAGAACTATTTGGAAAACAGTAGATTGGAAGTCTTACTCCACCCGCTTTATAGCCCAGACCTTTCCCCTTCTGACTACCATTTGTTCGGGTCGGCGCAGAACGCCCTCACTGAAATACGGTTCACATCGGAGCAGAATATCAAAAATTGGCTTGATTCATTCTTAGATGCCATTCTTTTGGGATGGGATTCAAAAAATTGCCAGAAAGATAGGAAAAAGTCAGAGCTTCAGATGGGCAATAATTTGAATAATACTATTGTACATGTTTTTCTTAAATAAACGTTCAAATTTTGGAAAAAATTCAATTAAATTACATATCCAATATGATAGTAGTGGATTTATGAGCGTTTTTAACCATAAGCCGTCGTCAGTGAGCCTTGTGCCAAAGGGTGGATAGTTTCAGTGAGGCATTTACCTCGTCAGTTACCTCCGAGAGACAAAAAGAGCGTTTGCCGAAAATCGACGCAAAAGAGGACTGTGAGTTCTTCCATAATCTGACTATTTTGGCAGATGTCTTGCAATATGCGAAATATAGGATCCAATGCTTTCCTGTTTAACATCATACACTCATCCCATACAATAATACAGCATTTTTGAAACACATTTGCCTTGTCACTATTACGGAAAACCGCGGATATTTCATTGCTGTCTATATCTCTTAAAATTTGAACTACGTGTGCGCCGTTTTGACGCCAGAAAGCAGTATGGCAGCGATTCCGGAAGATGATACAGCTAGCTCTATCTTTCTTTCTATTTTTCTTTTTCTGCCTTACCAGGAGTATCCAGAACAAATATTTTGCCTTGGTTTAAATTTTGAGGTTACGCTTTGGAGGACTGTGTTACAAATCCCTGGTGAACTTTCGAATGCGTTCATCAACGATGTCAGATACCTTCCCTGGGCTGTAATTCTCTTCGGTGGCATACTTTCACTTTACATGATGTTGATCTGGCATTCATTGAGAAGCCGGAAGTCCGTAATCACTGAACAGTTTACCACCGAAGAAAAGGAAAACCTTGATATGAACTGAAAATAGTTTTTGTAATGCGTTCGTCGATTTCTAGGATCTCTCCTTCTGTATTATAGCTTAAGTTTCGGAAATGTTCTGACATATGATCCCGATATTTGTCCTATAGCTCCACAGAACACCAACATTACAGCAAACAAATATTGGGTTGCTACTGGGACTTTCGCTCACGCAAATATCGTCGTGACGTCCCAGTCCTAAAGGATGCATTAAGCGTTTGATACGCTACGTTATTAAATGTCTTCATGAACGGAAATAATGTCGGGTCTCGAACCACATGTAGTAATGGGCGTAAGTAAAAGCACTCACTATTACTAGGACACACCATGTACGATTATACTCTAACCTATGCATTGTCCTTAAAAACACCTTTTTCTTTATCATGGCATTATCATACATGAAGTATGACGAAGTATATGAAGAAGTTTGTCAGGGTCTTGGCGAAAATATCTTTTTCGCATAAATAATAAAATGCCATGAGTGCTGTTTATCGGAGATTTTCGAAATGCTCTCTCCCACTATTGAGATCAAAATAAATCCGTTGGTCATTTGTTAAAGGAACACGCAAATACTCGACAGTTTGACAACGGTCATGTATTGAGAAGGCCAGAATTTACCAAACTGTTTTTGACGCACGTTTGTATATAACACCAGATTGGTATTAGATCACGGACGACGGTAAAACAGGTATTCGTCCTTGCCAGTTATAGTTTCGAAAACAAATCTCTTCGGTAACCTTGTTCAACACCGACTGTTCTTCATTCAAGATTAAATTCTATTTAATAAATCACAGGGACCATAGATCATGTAAATCTTGACAATTTGATGGAGAGCAGAGTCTATTTCAGGGTCAGACAACTCAGCGCTAATAACTTAGTCAATGCCTTTTAGCCTGATCTTTTTTTTCAACCATAAAAGGATGTGTGTATGTAGCAAGCGACGCCTTTGCCATTCGGCTGAATACATGCCGATGACGTACAACAATTGGCCGGGCATAATCGCAGCCAACTTTGTTCAATGGTTTTGAATATCTTCCATGTTAGGTTGCAGCACCCAAGAATCTTCCATGTTGGTGCTCCGACAAAAGCCAACATCAATTGTAAAAACCATGCAATTCCCAATTTCTCTTATTCGATATCATCGGTCTAGAAATAAAAAATGACTCAGAGAGATGCTTGTCTTTTGTTATTGAAACACAATGATGAGACAAACATTCTGGAATTTCTTCATCCCATTTCAGCTATTTTCTCAAAAGCCCTTGCAGCGAAATTTTAAATGTTAAGATGGTAGGCGCAAGGAATCCTAAGGGATTGAAGATACGTCACGCTTCTGACAATATCCGACTTTTTGTGTAAGAAGGAGATACATTCAAGGTAACCTTGTAGGAGAAACAATCCGCTGATGGACACTGGTGAGAGTTCTCGCTGTTCGCCTGGCAAAGACATAAGTAAAGACCAACAATTCGTAGTCCATTTCCGAAGATGGAATCTGGACAATTTTAGCGTTTCTACCAGCTCGTTACAAAGGGAGATAAAGTCCTTAATGATGTCTAAACCTAACATCTTATACATAAAAATCGTTGATTAAAGCAACTGATTAAAGTGGGTGGGTATGAGCAGAATCTATTGCCAATTGTTTTAGGGTTCCAATTGCGAGAAAAAAAGCAATTGATGTTTCATAAGTGACAGTGAGCAAGCGACAATGATACCGTGAGACTCAAATTTATCTGAACGTCTTCTTTACATCTCCTGCCATGAGATGTATATGTCACGCTAAACTGCTGGTACGATAAGAAGGGTTTCGTGTAAGGACCATGTATTGGTTATTTATGTTAATATAGTACTGCTATCTGCTTTTATGACGGCACGGCGAAGCAAATAGTTATTCGAGCTATTGTTGGTTTGAAAAACTTGATTGGGAGGAATCTCCTCCATATGCCCTAGAGGAAGATATTCTCTTAAAAAGGCAGAGATTGAGATTTTAGTTCCGTATTCGGAATGCCTGAGTGCAGCACTAAACGAATCTCCGAAGCTTAGTTGCGACGACGTTTTGAAAGGTAATTGTACTTCATTCCTCAGCAATTTGTTCTTCTATAGATAATGGTGGCTCATTGCAAATTTCTTAAAGCTTTCAGAATCGTTCAAGTTCAAGTTCTTCTTCTTCAGGGTGAAAATGAGATCCTGACACTACCCATTCAAATGTGGTTGGAATGGAAATAAAATGTTCAGACCTTAAGGCTCCTTTAATTTGTGACAGCGCCTACTAAGATGTCGATTAGGCCTGGTTGATTGTAACAAGGATCAGCAAGTTTAAGAGAAAGCATTGGTTTGGGGATGGTCTATAAAGAAAGTCGTGGAAGAGAAAAAGTAATGTTTGACAAACAGCTAATTTCAACTGAATCCGAGCTTTAACAAAAGGTGAGTTGCAATTCGTACGATTGGAATTCTAAAAGAAGGTTGAGATCCTGCATTGATAAGGATGGGTACGTGTTGGTAAATGCCTTGTTTATCTTGAATTTGTAGGTATTATGGCTATAAAACTATGACTTGTTTAACTGCGTGAGTTCATACAACAGGTATTTCAAATTCAAGATTTTCTGAAAATGGTTCGAAATTTGCGTGAGAGTTAAAATTATGCGGAGGATGCACTAAAGAGTGATGACTCGCATTACATTAGCGACAGCGAAAGGTTGAACGACACTGATTAGAAGCATGTCCGTGACGAACAAAGTTAAAACAGAACTTTTTTTTGTTTTTTTATTAAACAACAAATTCCCGACGAGCGACGATAGAAAGAGTTTTGAAAGCTTGGTAATCAGAAAGAATGTGGTCTGCCTTGCGCTTTGGGAAGCCTGACGACGATTAAGGGATATGGGTACGTACTGGTTGATTTTGGTTATATCGAGTTAATGACATGCATAATTCCAGGCAACGACAACGTGTTTGAAGGAAGTCTAGGAAATCATTTATTATGCAATCATCGCGTGGTTCTTCTTCTTCCGAACACGGGTATTTGGCTTCATGGTCTAAAGCATCAGCCCCTTCAGCAATCTTTCGGAGCGATTGTATTTTTGCCATAGTACAGGATGGTAGAGGCAAAAATGGTTGCATGAAGGACTGGGCGATCAAACGTTTTTGATCATATCGTTTTACTAATCTATCTAAGACCTTGCATACTTATTTTCAGTATTGGCGAAAATTCGGCCAATCTTTGTAGTCTCCAGAGAATGGATGTATGGTTAGATGATCCAAAGGCTCATTTTGTAAGGTTACGAGCTGCCACTCTTCATCGTCTTGCTAAGAATTTGTTAATTTCTCATTCATACGAAAAACAAACAGTAAATATAGATTTTATTCGAGGTACACAAAGGGGTCTGTTTGTTCACTGTTTGTGTAATATGCAGGATTACAGTTTCTCAAAAATGATTTTTGTTTCACTTAAATAATACCATATACATATAATTATTTATTTTTATCTCAAAGTAAATTTAGTTTTTATTTTATTTTATTCAAGATATTTCTATGATAGAAATATACTTGTATGTAGATTATTTTTGGTATATAGCACACAAGTTAGAATATGGATTTGACAAGTATGTTTGTGTGTACATTCATATGTCATTATATACACAGGGTGTCCCCTATTTCGTCAAGGATAGTTTGGATATATTTTAAGAAAAATCTTCAATGTTGACATCATTTATCCAGGACTTAAGAAAAGGCTTTCTTTGGTGTACTCTGACCGATGTTAACAAAAATTACTCTGTTAGTTCTAATGGTAGAAACTTGGTTGATGCCTAATTAACATAACCTTTTACTTTTTTTTCCTTAAAAAGTCATCAACAAGTTCGCAGAAAAACCCTTGAGAAAACCTGCAGCAGGTAAAATATAAGAAAGGCTATGAATAAAAAATGATTTTGTGCGGTTTTAGATTTTTATTCTATGTGTACCAAAACAGTTATAATAGGTGCTCAAAGTGTCCTCCTTGGTTTTGAACGCATGCTAGAGCCCGGTTTTGTATTTCACTGCCAATGTTTATTGATGCTTACTACTGCCTTGCTTTTGATGACGCTTCGAGAATAGGCTCTTCCATTTCACTTAAAGTTGTTATTTCGGTTGAATTAACAAGTTCTTTCATTCTTCCCCATTGCAGGCCAGTGAACTTGTCTATTTCTTCCTATCCAACGATTACTGTACTCTTCATCTAGCCAGTTCTTACCCTCACGACCATAGGGGGCTGGAGCAAGGTGATGCTGGAAATATGATGTAAATTATAGTTCTGGTAAATCTTTTCTCGTAAGAACTCAGCCTAATTTGTGTTGAAATAATTTATATCTTCTTATACGTCAGCCCATGTATGACGATTAAGAAAATTGGTGATCCATTCTTTTGCATTTGTTCTCTCTTTTTCAAGTTATAGAGAAGCAGTTCTTTCACAGGTGTTTCTCCATGCGATACATAAGAAATTTTATGCCTGAAAACATTGAATTCCAAAGTTAAGCATTTGATGCTGATTGATGGATCAGTAACCGTTTCCGGTATTTTTTAATCAGCCGACATTTTTCTTACTTGTGGAGCTCCCGTGTTAAGTCATGTATTTGAAACTGATCCCGTTTCTCAAATTCTTCAACACATATTTCCAAATACTTCTTCACTAGGAAGTTGTCTGATGATTTTTTTTTATTATTATTAGGTTCATAAGACAAAAATAGTAAAATGTTACGTTTATAAGGCATTTTCTGGAGACCTCAAAGTCAAAAATGGAACATGCTTAGAAGTTGGATATCTGAAGACTCAAACAAGATATTAACTTTATTTAAACGCAGTTATAACTAGCAGTATTACAGTATACAGTAGGCTAGCATTTCTTTTAAAATAAGAAAGTACTCAACCAAGTTTCTACCATCAGTATTAACAGAGCAGGTTGTGTTAATATGGGTCAGGGTACAACAAAGAAAGCCATTTCTTAAATCCTCTATGAATGCCAACACCCAGAAATAGTAAACAACTTAGCGCCTACTAAAATGGCGCCTATCCAACTAAGAACATCTTAGGACTTAACTGCAACCCATTAAAAGACGCATTCTTCTTCCGTGTCACGATTCAAGACAAAATCACGTTCAGTAAATGGGGTCTTTTATCTGTGACGGTATCGATCTATGATTCCATGGGTTGGATTTTGCTAGTTATTATGCTCCTCCGGATAAGGATCCAATAATTGTGGTTACTCAAGTACGACTGGGATGACCAGGTGGAAAAGAAAATGCAGCAGAAATCCGGCAAGATTTTAGACTCTTTATATCAGCTCAGTAACATAAAAATTGAATTTTGTGATGCTTCCGGTGACGCCACTTAAGACAATGACAAACAAAGATAGCAAATTATGCATAATTTCCAAGATGGAGTTTGAAGAAATTATCCTCCCAACTGAACTAATCAGCCAGGTCGAGTTCCACTGTACTAATATCACAGTCACTGCATACACGGATAGTGCGGTCGCCCTGGTATGCGTGCGCGATAATAGGGAAGTAAGCAACAAATTTGTTAAAAAAAAGAGCTAACAAAATAAGAAAAATCATCGGTCCAGGGGACATTCAGAACGTCAAATCCTCCGGCAATCAGGCAAACTCTTGCTGCAGAACCAGCTTGGTTAATGAACACTACCACTCACGTCATTCAAAGATATAGACTTTACCATTACACATGCAACAAGATGTGAGGCAGAGGTAGACAAAGAAAACTTCATTGAGAAGTTATCTTGCTTTAAATATTTACTGCAAGTAACCAGACACCAGACACGTCCAACTAGCCCACTCACAAGGGAAGAGATATCTATGGCAAAGGCAAAAATATCAAGTATCAGCAGTACAAATCATTTGCTGACGTACCAGCCCAGTTCAAAAATTTAAGATTTTTCCTAAAAGAATCTGGTTAAGTCCTTTAACCCTAACATTTGGCCCAGATGATCACATTCTTTTCGTGGGTGGGAGCATTTTTTATGTATCCTCGCAGAAAGTCATAAGCATCCGATATTGTTATTCAAATGCCACTTAGTTGATTTACTAATACGCCGAACTCACCTTCATCATCACTATTGTAGAAATTTTTCAACGGAGCACTTAATAAGGGAAGATTTTGGAATCTTGCCGTAAAATAACGAGTCAAGCAGTGCAACCGGAAATGTTCAACTTGCAGCCAATCTTCGGAGACCTGCCTACTGAGCGCATCTCTCCACCACTACAATTTAGCAAAATCGGGATCGATTTGTGCGGTCTTTTTCAGGTTAAAGCTAGTGCGGTGAGATCAAAGTTTGGGTAGCGATCTTTATCTTTCTAGATACCAAAGCCGTTTACTTGGAAATTCGCTCAGACCTGAGTACGGAAAGATTCTTGAGAGCCCTCACATGCTTCGTAAGCAGACGTGGCTAGCCTTTCATAGTGCATAGCTCAGTGAGGAATTCGGCAAAGTCACAAAAACCAGCAAAAAACGATTGACGATCCAAAAGATCATATGCAAATAGAGTAGAAGACCTCTACATCCTGAGTCATCGGACGTAGAAGATGGTATTCTCTTACACCATTCTGACCTGTTTGCTATTGAATTTGACTATAAGGACTGGATCCCACAAAAGAAACGATGGTGGTATTTATTAGCTCTATGCTCAGTTATCAGCATATCGCTAATCTCAACCCTTCCCGTATATTTATGCCGCCTTGTTAGACGATCAGAGATCCCAAATATTAGTTACCTCACCAAAGAAGACAAGAGCTCGACATTGAGCTCGAACCTACGTGAACAATCGCAATTCGGTCGCCACAAGAGTCTTAGAAACCATTTAACCGTGGTTAATTACCATTTAACGGAAATTACAGCCTTCTGATAGCCAATCGAAGGTTCAAATTTTCGTATGACCTTTCCGTTTAATAAACATGATCGTCTTATTTGTTCATGAATTGTTCGATTGGGAAATTTTTCCCATCAGAAAACACGACATTTGGCAACTGGCCACGTTCGTACAAGCGCAACAGCTGCTGTGCTCTATCGAACCTCACTTTTTTTTGAGAATTGCCAATTGCTTATAAGATTTTAGTTTGAGGTCATTTTTCAATATCCGTTACATGATTGTCCGTGATATCTTCAGCTCAACATCGAAGTGTTGGCAGGCGGAAAGTGGTCCCTGAACTCGCTTTTTTTGGACGATATATAGGTATGATTTCATTCCGTTTTAATAGGGTGGATTTTAAATGTTGACTGCTTTAGCTAAAAACTCAAGGGTAAGCATTCTACAAGTACTAAGTACTAAATTTATTGACAATTTAATCCTTTTTTGCCTTTTCCATCGGTGATTATGGGGACTTCTTTATAACAGTATAATACTGGTTATTTTGCTTTTCGTTGACCAAATCTTACACTAAAATTATTCCAAATTATTTGCTCTTATTTTATAAGGTTTAGTAAAAGAATTAAATCAATGCAATGAATCATAGTTGAATTATATCCTCTTTTTTTCAGGTATAGACACAGCAAATCAAAAGAATATTACTACAGTTCAGCAAAGGCAGCTTCGAAAGCAAGTCCCTGTTCAATTACTAGATGGCAGCATAGCACAAAAAAACGAAATACACTACTTATCTTCGAATACTGTAGGTGATACCTTACATAAGGACTCATTTCTTTCATGTGCCAATTGCTCACGTAACAGACTGCATAGGCAGCAAAAAGCAGCAATAGTAGAAAGGCATTTTCGTCAAAATATTACATCTGCAACACCATCACATCTATTATATTCATTACGAAATAAAGTGGCACAATACTCAGCCCATATGCCAGCACCGTCAACAAATCCTGCCACAAAATTAACCAAAAAGGTTACAAGTAAAACATTTGCAACATCGACAAGTTTGCAACAACAACTTCTACAATTATATCTCGATCAACAGGGTCCACCTAGTGAAGACGCTGCTCAAGAATCCTTAGAGCAACATCAGCAGTATCATCAAAAATTAGGACGTAAGGCTAAAGCTCAAGAGTTACTTGATCAACAACAGAAACATCATCAAAAACTTAAACGCGAGGTTGCTAAGCCCCTTGACATATCGCTTATGAGCAGCGGTGTATTAAGTAGTGAGGAGCTTGCAATTGACAGCAACAAATTATTTAGTTCAAGTGATATTAGAAAAAGTGATATTAGAATAAACAAAACTAAGATATCTTCTGCAGCTTCTTCTTCTTCGCTATCAGCAGCATCACCGCCTTCTTTGTCTCTATCCAAAATTTCCTCAGATTCTTCCCAATCTACGTTCTATTCTCAACACTTTCTAACACAAGATTCTATAACTTCATCATTTGAAGACGATACGACGCCTAGGGAAAGAAGCAGTAGTAATGCTGCTATAAATAGTAGAAATAGACATAGTAGTGTAAATAGTAATATCCTGCCATTAAAATCATCGTTGCAAATAAATATTTCTAACGCAACTCATAGTGAAAGCGAAATAAAACAAAAATCGATACGAGCATTAAAGAAGAAAGAACCGATTATAATAATCGACGATGCGGAAGAGTTCGATAGTGGTGGAGGTGATAGCAGTGGCATCGGCGTTCGAGAGGGGGATATATCTGCTATTGTTGCAGGAATCGATGAGGGAGGTGAATATTATTCTAACATTAAACCGATTGCAATGCCTCTGAGGCCGATTATCCGCGGTGGTCCATATGACGATGAGCATGATGAAGAAATGTCGGTGGTGTATGCAGAACAGCATACCGAGGTTCGATTAGCATGTGAAGTAGACATGGATATTATCTTGAGCTCGTGGTACAAAAATGGACTGGTGAGTTAAATTGTTTTAATTCTTTAACAATGCTACATAACTGCAATTCATATGTAAATCTTTTTATCTAGTTTCATATTAATTATTTATTAGAATATCGTAAATGTTTTACCTCGAATAAACAATATATATTTGCTTGCATTTGCACTTGGATCGTAAATAAACAAAATTTAAATGAAAGACAAAAATTAGTTGCACCCGAAGCATGTAAAGGGTAAACAGAAGGCTTTATAATTATTTTGGTGTTATTTTGTTTTATACTCGTATATTATTCGTAAACGAGTGTTACTTTTAGTAACACGATCAAGCAAATCTTACTATTTGTTACCAGTTGCTTATAGTTTTTGTATATAAAGGAAATCACTTTATATCAAGGTAACTGCCTCTTTTGAAAGTTTATCACTAACTGCCGTGAGTTTCACTTTACACATGATTGTATTTAAACTTTTCTTATAGAGTTTTTTTTAGTTTCTCAATATGGAAACACTCAAACAGCTGATAGTTAATCCACCAACTGGGACAATGTTTTTATTTAGTATTGTTTAGCAGATCGAGTAAAGTTTACAAATTGTGAGAATCTATTTCCAAAATCAGTGTTCAACAAAACCGACAGTTGATCAACTGAGTCAGCTGTTCGCAACACAATTAAAAATTTCGTACAACATTTACTTTTCTGAACTCCAAGCCACTAACAGAAATGCACAGTGAGCAGAGATGCAGTGTTAAGTAAGATCCTAACTCATCGTGCGCAAGAACTTTGCCTTTGTTTATCGACTTTGTAAAGATTTTACGAAAGGATATTGGTTTACAACAGTTGGTTCTCAAATAGTGATACTTGTGGTACGGTGTCGCTTGTGGTACGCCGATCCTTATCTTACAGATTTGTCAAATTCAGATTCAAGAATGAGAAAACAAAAATCATTTCATGAAATTAAACTCAAATACAGCGTACAGCGCATATATGTAAATTCAAAAATATAATTAATATGGAAACATAGTGTGAAAATCACCCTCTCGTATGTGGGGCCACAGAAGACGCGAAATTGCCTGTACATATTTTCGTACTGTGAATACATTAAATATAATTTGGTTATGTGCACGTCAAATTTAAATCAACATGAAAAAGTGGTTTAAAATAGCAAATAAACACACAGAAAGATCTGCTGCAAATCCTGTTCCATCCAGGTCTACATCAAAATCAGAACGTGCGATGAGTCAAGATAAGAAAACCGATTCTAAAATACGGAAAGTTGTAAGGAAATATTACGATCATGAGTATATTAATATTTGATTTACTGTAACGGATGTAAATAATGAGCCACGGCCTCAATGCCTAATCTGCCTTGAAATGCTCATTATTGAAACGCCATCTTATTACGTTACATTCAACGTTAGAGCACATACCTAAAGAATAAAGAAATAAAGGACACAAAGAAAGTTATGTCGTCTTTTACCGGAAGTACTCAAAAAGCAGTAAAATTGTCGAATCTAAGGGTGATCCTTAGAAGATACCAGTCCGCACCATAAAATTAAGTATTCGGTGTAGTACTTCTTTAAAAATAAGGTAAGTCGAAATGTCACCATCAATGGTGATTGATACTGAGTCACGATCAAATATTTTTTGGTTTCGAAAAGCATATGAACATGGTCTGGAGGACATTTAGTTTCAACAGGACGGTGTCAAATACCATCTCACCGGTGAAACCATCGAGTAATTCCAAGATCGAAATGTCACCGAAAGATCCAAAAACAGGATGATTTGAGCTCTGTGACTAATGAGCAACTTTCCATTAAAACAATTGATGGCTCCGTTGCGTCTTTGTTTGGCTTTTCTGCGGATCTTATAGATATATCACTGATTTAGAATCATCGAGATTTAAGCTGCTAGACTACTAGCTCGTCCATCAGTAGGTGAGAAGCAGATTAAATTTGTTCATCTTCCATGCCTCTTCCGCAGTAGTCGTTATCTTAACACATGTGCTGAAAAGTCCGTTTTTGCAATATTTATATTTATTTATCAATATAGTTGCCTTCGAGGTCGATACACTGATTGAAACGATTTTTCAATTTTTCGAACCAGTTTTGCAGTACGATTTCGCTTTAGCCTCAAAATATGCCTCTGTTTCGGCGATTACTTTTTCATCGGTCTTAAATCTCTTTCCGGCGAGCATGCTTTTGAAATAGTCGCTGGGGGCCAAATCTGGAAAATACGGTGGGTGGGGAAGCAATTCGTACCCGAATTCATTCAATTTTGCCATCGTTTTCATCGACTTGTGACACGGTGCATTGTCTTGATGAAACAGCACTTTCTTTTTCTTCAAATGCGTCCGTTTTTCTGCGATTTCGTCTTTCAAACGCTCCAACAACGCAATGTAATAGTCGCTGATAGTCTGCCCCTATTGGAGATGGTTGATGAAAATTATTCCATGTGTATACCAATATACGGATGCCATAACCTTGCCAGCCGACTGTTGAGTTGTTGGTCGTTTTGGACGAGGTTCGTCGCCTGCTCGCCACTTAGCTGACTGCCGACTTGACTCTGGTGTGAAGTGATGGAGCCAAGTTTCATCCATTGTCACATATGCACGCAAAAATTTGGCTTTATTGTGGTTAAACAGCTTTAAACACTCCTCTGAATCATCAACACGTTGTTGTTTTTGATCGTCTGTGAGCAAACGCGGCATCCACTTTGAACAGAGCTTTCGCGTGTCCAAATATTTGTGTATGATATACCCAACACGCTCTTTTGATATCTTCAGAGCCTCAGCTTTCTCTATCAACTTCACCTTACGGTCATTCGTAATCATTTTGTGGACTTTTTTGATGTTTTCATCTGAAACAGCCTCCTTTGGACGTCTACTGCGTGCATCATCTTCGGTGCTTGTATGACCACTTTTAAATTTTTCAATTCACTTACAAATGGTTTGTTCGGCTGGTGCAGAATCCGGGTAACACTTATCAAGCCATTTTTTTGTATCGGCTGCATTTTTTCCCATCAAAAAGCAATGATAAATCAACACACGAAATTGCTTTGAATCCACTTTTTTCACAATAACAAAAGTTGCTTCACTCACAACGCTATATCTCGAGAACTAATCGTCCCACAGCTGTCAAATTTATACACGTATCTTTTGAAAGTTGGTACTAAATGGTATGGATTTAATTCAAGTGGTGCCCTCTCTTAGAAACGATGTATTAATTAGTGCATATAAAAATCCCCAGGAAAAACAGAACGTATAAGTGATTGTACAATATATATAAGGTGATTCATTGCAAGGTTTAATTTATAATGTAAAAAGAAACACCTAAATTCGAAAGCTAAATTAAATTTTTTATTATTGGTAAAAATTCATGGCATTTACTTTTTAAAAATGATATCATGTAAATGTTGGCCACGATTACGTCTGATGTGGTCCATTCGGAGATCCAATTTTGGGCGACTCGTTCTAGCATAGCGACTGATATCTCGCGGATAACACGAGTAATGTTGGCTTACAAAACGTCAATCGTAGCTGGCTTATTCCTGAAGACCTCAGACTTTACATATCCCCAGAGAAAATAGTCCAAAGGTGTGATATCGCACGATCTATACGGCCAATTTACCGTAGCAAAACGTGAAATTAAATGCTCACCAAAATGATTTCTCAACAAGTCAATTGTTTCACGCGCTGTATGGCTCGTAGCGCCGTCTTGTTGAAACCAGAGCTCACCGAGACCATGTGCTTGAATTTCAGGAAGCACATAATCCGTTAACATTTCACGATACAACACTGGATATTCATTGAGTTTTTCCAGATTCCATTCACTGAAAATATGACGTCGTCTGGCTTCAATTCTTGCACAAGTCTAATTTTGTACGCTTTTAGGCCGAGATCCTCGCGTAAAATACGCCAAGCCAAGCTGCTGATAACGACAACGAATCGATTCATCACGGTCTTCGCGTACTCAGCTACATCTGCCATAGTCTCTTTACTACGTGCTGGATGTGGTCTAACCGGTCGAATATCATCCACTAATATAAACTGGTTTCAGTAGGTCGATTTTGCGCATCGTAAGTTCCTCGAATCGCATGAAAAACTTTTCTCACAGAACGCTGAATTTCGTATTACAGCTGGACAATTTGGAGACGCTGTTGTAGTATGAGTCTTTTCATGATGACTTGCCAAACGATACTGAAAAAAATGATAAAGCAGTTTGATAGGAGTCATGCGTTATCTTTCAAAAAAAGCGAATAATGACCTTGAGACGGCCGAATAAAACATCGTACGCTGAACGCAAGTGGCTTTGTGGTATTTTGGCCCATTTCCGGCGAAGTGCTTGTTTGAAGTGGGCCAAACTTTGGTATTTTTTAGTGCCAACCTTTGCCTTCAAAAAACCCCAGACAGATAAATCCATCGAATTTGCATCCGGAGAATTTGCAATCCATTGTGTCGAAGAAATGAAGTGTGGAACATTGTTTTTTTAACCAATCTTGGTTGACGCGCGCTTTGTAAGACGGTGCCGAGTCTTGTTGAAATGTTTACGGTCTCCGACCGAAATGATTGTTTGCCCAAGGCTTCAATACTGTCTTTTCTACAGTTTCACGGTATACGATCGCACTAATTTTGACGCCACGGTCCAAAAATACGAGCGCAGAACGATCATCACCATTGGTGCAACCTGCTTTCTGGTGGCCGTCTGAAGGTGTAAATTTTCGAAGGACCTCTCTGCTAAGTAAACTCGGTCATTTTCTTTGTTGACATATTGCTCTATAACAAATGGCGACTCATCGGAAAAAACAAAATTCGGCAATGCTCCACTTTCGTGCAAGCGTAGCAACTTCTTCGCTCTTTCGAGTCTTACTTTTTTCTGTTGCCGTGTATGATCGTGTGCTTTTTGGAACTTCAAAGGCTTGAGCCCAAGCTTATTTTTCAGTGTGTGTTGCATCCGTTCCAACGATATGTTGAGCTCACGAGCCATTTTTCTTCCACTTCCACGCGGATTTCGCTGAATTCGAGCCTTCATTTTCCGAACCATTTCTGCCAATATTGCTGTTTTTTATGACGACCTCCGTGGCGTTTTGCAACGCTGTATCACGGTAACGAGCTATAGTTGTAGACACAAATGATTTATTCAAGTTGAGGTACTGGAAGGTTCTAACTTTAGCTTCTTGTGGTTTTCCAGCCAAATATAAAGCAGTCACACTATCACGTTTGAATTCCATCGCGGATAAAAATTTTTCAACACAACTGAGACGCAAATCGTTTAAAATAATAAAATTATCTGTCATGTGTTTAAATTTGAACTTACTGTCATGAACGGTTTGGAAATTATAGAAGTCTGAAGTTGGTTGCAGTTCGAGTCAGGTAGGGTGTAATAAAACTGTAAGGCTTTTCTTTTGTTACCTAATGGCATGAGAACCGCTCGATAGATTCGAGTGGAATTTTTTTTTAAATTTTTCTTAAGACTCCAAAAAGACATAGGCTATGTTGTTTTTTACTCTGCCTACTTTTCGTGAGCGTTTTAGTACAATAGTTTTATTGTCAATACAAAAAAAAAAAAAACGAATGCATAATGGGGTCAACACTACCTTACTATTATAAGCTATCCATCAGCTTTCTGCTTCATCTAGAAGCTGGCCTACAAACCAAAATCTAACATGAGAAAAGTAAATTTATTTTCTAAAATCGAAAGAAATTACAACGATTATTCCTGATCGTTGTTCTTCTTTGGGGTGGTGGTGGGGGCACATCGTTAGTTTTCTCTGTTGGATCGGAACAAAAGAAAAGTATGCACGTATGCGTGGTGTAAATGCAAATTGAGTGCAAGTGGATTCCCAGTTTTTTTTTTTTGGAAGAAACACTCCATTTAGTGAGAGTAAAAATTATATGCGGATGTGCACGATTGTTCCTGATCGTTGTTCTTCTCTGGGGTGGTGGACGCATATCACAAGCATACCTATTCACTTCACAAATAATAGGTGCATTTTATTGGTAGGTCAGTAACCAGTTCAGTAATTTAACATTGCAAACAACAAGTCGAATGCTTGACGATATATAAGCCAGCATTTATTGCTGCCGATAAATTTTTAAAAACTTTGAAATGAAGATGGGCAAAGTATGCCATAAGAAATAATTTTGTTTTAGGAAGGTTGGTGGATATGACGTTTGACGTTTGTTTTTGTTCGGGTGTTAAAAAAATGACAATGGAAAAAAGGAAAACAATTAAATTATTTGTTAAATATATTAAACAAAACCTATATTTTTTAGCAATAGAACAAAACGGTGGACTCACTAGGAGACCAAGGCATTGCTCCACGCGAATTTGCAATTCCCAGAAAGAGGCGGGTTGCATTCAAAAATGTGGTCGAGGACCTGATTTCGGCCGGCTATGTAAGTATTTTCTTCTTAAATGTTAAAAAAGTGAATTATAACAATAAACATCTATTTCGGGACATCAACATTACTCCACATCAGTGTGAAATAAAAATTCAGGCCATACAAATGCGCGAAAGATAATAAAAAGTGGACAGGTTCTGCACCGTGCATTCCTCCTTTCTTTGCAGAAATGGAGGAAGTCTTTGGGAGCAAGCCGATTCACTCTCCAAGCGAGATTGTGAAGGTCTAAGATTTTTGGTGAGTGTAAAAAAGTGTGTATTATCTTTTAGACACAAATCTTAAAGTTGTTTTTGTTTACAGGATTCCGATTTATACAGTCTCGGACCACCCGAGAGCAGCCCTCAACCTCGGCTGCACTTTCATTTCACACTATGGCAAGTTTGGCAATCGAGGGAAGCAGAGAAGACAAAAGACAGAGATTTGAGATAAGAAAAAAGATGATTAAGGATCTGTTGGAAAAACTTTAATTTTTTTTTATTCATTTTTTTTTATATTTATTCATTATTATTTACCTATGAATTGTTATTTAATTTTATTTGTTAAGTTTTTTTTCCAAAATAAATATGGATTAAAATATATGTTGTTGGCACAGGTATTCCATTAGTCTTTGGCGACGATCGCCAAAGGTCAGTGCTGCGGGGGTTGGTTCTTCATCCATAGTGATATTATCGGCATTCAAAATGCAGAAATTGTGTAGAATACAAGCACTTGCAACAATTGTTTTTATTGAATTGAATTTCTTTCTTTGTTCTGTAAATTTGTTAATTCTCCTAAATCTTCCTCTTAGCAAACCGAATGCATTTTCAACCACCATACTTGTGGAGGAATGAATAAAGTTAAAGGCTCCTTGCTGATCACTTAATCTACCGTAATCCTTAAAAGGTGGGATAATCCAGCTTGAAGCAGCGTAAGCAGAATCACCTAAAAGAAAAATATTAAATGGAAATAGCCGATTGTAATTGGTTTGCGCTTTGTGATACAAATCAGATCTCCTTAAAACTCTGCTGTCGTGTAACGACCTAGGTTCACCACAACATATGTCGATAAATTTATTGTCGGCATCAACTACTGTTTGCAAAACGATGGTAAAGTCTTGTTTCCGATTATAATACCACTCTTTATGTTCTTTTGGAGCAGCTATTGTGATGTGTGTTCAATCAATGGCACCAATGGTATTCTCTTTTTAGCTTCGAACTTTGCAGAGTTTTGTTCAATGATTTCTCCTGGAGGCCACTTGATGCATTCGTGACCTATAGAAACAAGCCAGCTGCTCACCCGTCCAACTACAGACCATGCTGAAGATGTCGCTACCCCAAACAAGTTTCCAAGTAACAGTGTTGCTTATGTACCAAACATACATGTAAATTTCCTTCTTGGCTTAAATTTTTTGCTAGCCCCCATGGTTCGAAGTTGACGGAAGACATCGGAAAGAGAATATCTAACTGAAACGAACCTTTTCTATTGAAGAGTCAACGGAGCTGTTCACTTCCACGCTTAAAGAGCTTTCTCCACGATAAATCTAGAAATTCTAACACGAGCTGTAAAAGAAAATCTGATATTTTATAGGAAAATAAGTCATAAATAACAACTTCTACCTGTACTGTTTCGTTATCCATTTTATTTGTTTATTTTAAATTGAATTTCTTTTTTTTTACATTTTCACAAGAAAAACTGATTTTGTTTTGATAACCGATTTTGACATTTTTTATACCAGTGGTACCAACCTTGAAATATAAAACAAATTGACGCTTGGAGTGAGTTAAATTATTTTATTGGGATTGAATGCTGAGCTGGCTATTGACCTGCCAATAAAACGCGTAAAATGTGTGTCATTTTCTTTGTTGGGTCGCAACAGAAGAGAAGTATGTGCCCGCGTGTGGTGAAAATATAAATTGAGTGCAACTCCAGTTTTTTGGAAGAAATACACCATTTAGTGTTTCTTCTTAGCGAGTGTACATACATATGTATCTTCTTGCACTGTTCTCATTGGAATCTACGTTAAATGCTATTTTTTCTTACCACCAAACACATTCTTCCAGTTTCTTTTTTTTTTTTGCATTGGCTTTTTTTTATTGAGTTAATACCACCTTGATCAAAAAGTTCCCGGTAGCGTCACCGTGTTTCGATTTGAGTTTTTTTTTTGTTAAGTTGGTACATCTGTTGTTGACACTCTCTCTAAATCTTAGCGTAATAGCTTGTCTCGACATTTGCAAAAGTTACGTAGCCAATAGTACATCTATCTGTGTGTGTGTTGGCTATTTGTACAATTTTAGAAATTTGCAACAACGAAATTGTATTAAATTTTGCGTAAAAAACGGATTTAATAGGGCGCGAACGTATGAACTATTGACAAAGTGTTTCGGCAACGATTCTCTAAAGAAAACGGTCGTGTACCAGTGTCACGAGCGGTTCAAAAGTAGTCATCATCGAAGATGATGGACGCAGTGGCAGACCATCGACCTCGAAAACCGACGAAAACATTGATGAAGTAAAAGAAATGTTGGTCAATAACCACAAATTAACCATCAGAGAGATAGCGGACGACTTGAACATTGCCTATGGATCCGTCCAAGACATTTTAGTTAATAATTTGGGTTACCATGGTGTAGCAGCAAAGTTGGTGCCAAAAGACCTCAATTTCATGCAAAAAAGAGACCGTGTTGACGTCGCAAAAGAGATGATTTTTGAGGCTGAATCCGATCCCACATTCATCAAAAGGATCATTACTAAAGACGAAACGTGGGTTTATGAGTACGACATGCAATCCAGACATCAGGCAAGTGAATGTCTTTCACTAAATGAGCCGAGACCAAAAAACCCAGGTCGTATTTAGTCAAAAAAAGGTAATGCTCACGGTTTTCATGGATTATAACGGTGTAGTGCATCATGAATTTTTGACAGAAGGCCAGACAGTAAACAAAGACTATTATTTCTGCATTATGAGACGTTTGCGTGAAGCAATTCGCCGAAAGAGACCAGAATTGTGGGCAGAAAATTCGTGGACTTTGCATAATGATAACGCACCGTCGCACAGTGCCATCATTATTCGTAATTTTTTGACGAAAAATGCAACAAATACCATCCAACAGCCACCGAATTCACCTGATTTGGCTCCTTGCCACTTCTTTCTGTTCAATCGAGTTAAAAAACCACTACGAGGAACGCGTTTCTGCAGCCGGGAGGAAGAAATAAAAAAAAAATGTTTCGAGGTTTGGATCAAGCACTGGTATAAGTGTGTTGCAGTCGATGGGGATTACTTTAAAGGTGACAATATAGATTTAGATGAATAAACTTGTATTTTTAATGTTATGAATAAATTCAGGTGGTATATTTTATTTATTGTTTGATGCAGGGCTTACGGTTTTGTTTTGGGTAACGCCGTTTATTTTACAAAAATATGCCTTTGAGGAAAAAGTCTAATTTTTCTCAAAGCTCAAAACGTGCTAAGACAATTCGTCAAGCTCGATCACATAAAAAAAATGAAGAACGTCACATATGGCCGAAGATGAACGTCTTGCTACAACTCGCATGTCACAAACAAACACACATCTTCAGTGGATCAATAAAAACGGAAGTGGGTTTTGTTACATTAAAGGAATTAATTATGCTAAATTTGCTGGTATCGGTGGAATGACCCAGGCCTATGATCATTGTCAAGCTCTTAAATGTACCTACAAAATAGTCGAATGCAGAGCCCTTGAAATCCCTATTGAAGTGTGTCAATATCTGGGAAGAAGAAAGACAAGGACAACACCACTACACTACAATTTAATCCATTTTGTATATCGTAGCCCTCTGCTTAAAGGCAAACTTTATCTGCTTTGGCTAGCTGATAGACACAGTGTTTGAACTCAGCGTCGTTTAGACTGTTGTTATTGCCATGGCTTCCCAATTCAAAAAGCCAAAGAGAAGAAAACGGCCCCAGTCTCGTTCACTTTGGCGTTTCGGTATTTTTTTTTTGAGGTTGCGTTTCCAGCGACGTCCAAGTTCCGTCCACCAAAACTGCAACTTGTGCTGTTGTAGCATCGGCATTTGAAAAAGCCACCACCAGAATTAATTCTCAGTGGGGAATTCATGCTATTAGCAGATTTTCGTCGACCAGCACTACGACCTTTGCTGGTTGTAGCACTGGTCTTGTCCGAACATCGTGTGCCTGTGAAACCACCGATGTTTTTGTTTTATAGTAGTCGATGGGTTTGACCACTTCATGTGATTTCCGTCCATCGGAACTGCAATCTTTGTTGGTTTCCTCTGGAAACAAGAAGAGGGCGTAGTATCAGATCCAAGAGGTATAATCCTTTGGGGTCACCTTCGTTTTTAAAAGTTGTCGTCTAGCTTGAATATTTTTGGCGCTTATTTCATTGACCTTACTCAGACTCTAGAATACGACAAGTTTGATGCTCAGAGTAGAGGGCCATGACAATCTGTGGAATGAAGCAAACAATAAAAAAGTTGAGTCCTCTACTGTGCGGAGCAGAGAGAAAAGTGTTTTATATCCATATAACTTAATTTAGTTAGCTTGCATTCTATCTTTTTGGTTCTTAAGAAATACCCATGCTCCCTTTATATGTCTTATATCATAACTAATGAATCGAAAAAAAGAAAATGACGTGAAATATATACGATATACAGTATTTAAATAACCTTAGAGTTTAGACGTTTTTAAGTTCTGCTCCGAGACAAATTTTTACGTTTTTCTTTAAAGTTAACTCTATTTTTGCCATTTTCTCAAAGTTTGACCATTTTCAATAAAAAGCACATATCTCCTGCTAACGTTGCTGTCTTCAATCTCGACAAGATGAAATTGTTCAAATAGAACGAAATAAACAGAAAAAACAGTGAAATCTCGAGAAATTGTAAAAAAAATTCTAAAATTAAGTCTATTACTAAAATTAAGCCTTAATTAAATTTTTCTTCTCTAAATTTCAATCACGACTATAATTGGAGTTTCAAAACTGGATTGTTGCCATTTAACTATTAAAAATATAAATCCATCCATTTTACCAACAACTTTCATATCAGCTACTTTCTCGGCTAATTCCAAGCGCAACCGAGTTTCATTTAACCTTAAACACGCTCCCAGCCTTTTACTTTTAGACGCCTTTCTATTCTCTAAACGAAAAACAACAATTTCGTGAAAAACCCTGCATATATCGAAACCTCCACAAAAAAACATCTACTCCTAAATACTCAAATTATTATACGTCCCCATATTCTTAACCCTAGTTCACCTTCTCCATCACCACCTCTCAACACAATCAACAAGTCTCCTAGTTTTTGGATCCTCTGCTTCCAACAATACCTAAACTGACAAAACAATTTACAGACAACGATGTTGAAGGTTGCTATGTAATGTCTCACCTCAGAAGACTGAGCCTTATTACTGCTTCTAACCACTCTTTGAGCCCCTACTTAACGGCTTCTCACCTCACTTCTCTCTATTACCAAAACGTAAGAGGATTGCGCTCTAAAATCTTCACCATATTCCTTAACTTGCAGCAGCTTCTCTATGAATTGTTTGCCCTTACTGAAATAAATTTGCATTCCGATACTAATAATAATGAGATTTTTGCTTCAGGTTACTTCGTAACTACGGCCTCGATAACATAAATGATTCTTATGGTCGGGGCGTTTTTTTTTTAATATTCATACTAGTTTTGACCCTAAATCTATCAAAACCTCTCATTCGAGACTCTTAGAATACGTTTTGTGCAATAGTATGTTTCACAACCAATTTACAGTTACCAGTTTACTATAGACACTATTGAATCCATATCAGATATTGTAGATCCCAGAAATATGGTAATAGTTTTGGGGGTTTCAGTTTTCCGCAGCTTCAATGGGTACGTTCTAATGATAAGATTTGTTTTCATGCTTCCAACCCCACTTCAGATAAAGAAATTTTTTTTATCGATTGCCTCTACGACTCTGCCTTTTTTTAAAGCAAGTAGCATTGCTAACAATTTGGGCAGGCAATTTGATGTTGTTTTCTCGTCTGATGCTGATAATTGTGTTGTCACAGAGAGCAAACATCTTTTACCTAAGCTCGATAGATATCAATTTCCATAAGGCTTATTTCGGAAAATTGAACTACTTGCTTAGTACTACTAATTTCGACAGCATCGCAATTAGCGCCAATATTTACATAGATAGTACTATCAAACTTTTCTATATAATCTTCAAGCTCTTTAGAAAAGCTGTTTCTTTCGTTCGTAAAAAATATCCCACATTTTCACCACCCTGGTACAATAATGAGCTACGCTCGCTGCGTATCAAAAGAAATAAGCTATAGCGCACATGTCTCAAATTTCGATCTACCTCTGACTTCTTCCCTTATGAGCTAGATTTTTTCTCAACTCCGTGAATCACTCTATTTCGATTAAATTAACTGAATGTAATCTGAATTTATCTCTAATCCGCAAGGTTTTTTATAGTTCATAAACACCAAATAAAAATCTGATAACTACCCACCTAGCCTGAGATTCTCAAACGAATCCTCGAACAACCCTGAAGAAATCTCAAACCTTTTCTCTGAATTCTTTAACCAATCGTTTGCTATGTATTTTGAAAAACCTGATATTAACTATTTTTCTTACATAAGTAGCTATGCCCCAACCTCACTTACATCAGTTGATAATAATATTGAACATGTTATGGAGAAAATAAACCTGCTCAAAGAGAAGTACTCTCCGGGTACCTGTCATTGCTTTAAAAAAATGCGCAAACTTCTTGGCGAAACTTTCTTCCTTCATTTTAGAAGAGATCTAACATAATTCCGCTGCATAAAAAAGGTTCCAAAAATTAAATCTCTAATTACCGTTCCATCGATAAACTCTCTTGTATTCGCGAACTATTTGAGAACATTTTTTACAACCTGATGTTATTTCATGGTTTTCTGAGAGGAATATCAGCAATCAACAAAATTTCGCACGAAATAATCCTTCTAAAACTTGCAGCTGTCTGCGTCTAACCTGGGTTCATCTTGTGGATCAAATTTTATTTGGGCAAATCGTCAATATAATGTTCTTTTTATATCTTCTATATTATTTATACCAACTGTAGCTACATCTGGTGTACCTTAGGGATGATACCTCCCTAACAGATTTGAAATCTGGTAACAAGTGCTAAACTACAATTTATTCCCGTAAATATGAACCATCATCACCACTGTCACCTTACCACCGCGATTAAGAACTTCATTTTCGGGCGCATATTGATAATATTATTCACAAAGCTAATTCTTCACTGGGGTTCATTAAGCGATGGTCCAAGGAATTCTCTTACCCTTACGTCACTAAATTCATTTATCTAACATTCGTTAGGCCCATAATATAATAGAATATGCTAGCCAAGTTTGGTCCCCTCACTACGAAAGCTATTCTAAGCGAATTGGAGATGTTCAACGTAGATTCATTTGATTAGCATTACGGGGTCGATCTTGGACATATATGAATAACTTAATTCCGTACAGCGATTGTTTAAAGCTAATTAATATTCAGCCCCTCAAAAAACGTCGAGAAGTTGCTGATGTACTTTTTGTTCATCAACTACTCTCTAGTTGTATAGACCGCCCTACCCTGCACTAATAAAACCAACAAGTGGCATAGCCAAAGTTCATCGCTAAATAATCTGTATAGCTTAGGTAGAGTCGCAAAATATTGCATCAGGTCTTTTGAAATATAAGACCAAACACCACAACTTTGGTGGCAGCAATTTCTTCATTTGGATCGAATAAAAAAAATTCTGCACGATTTAGAGCTGAGTGACATGCGGCCGTCTTATTTTCTACGTTCCAGTAACCAGAAAGACAAGAACCACTGCATGACCCATCACATTATAACTAAACTCCCTCCAACTTTCGCAAAATTGAGATGATTATCGCCTGATAAGCTGACGAAAGCGAAAGAGGAAATTCAATTCGTTTAAGATGCAGATGTATGCCTTCCATCCCGCAGCCCATGGACACGAATGTTGGACATGAAAAGAAGAAGAACGAGTTCAGCTCTCAGCCAGACCTGCAGATATTCCGAAAACAGTCATCACGACTTTTTTATTCAACTATGGTCTAAGGAATTTTGCAAGCCTTTTGTGGTAAGGTTACTTTACACTACACTTGTCAGGCCCCTTCTCGATTATGCCAACCAAGTGTAGTTTGGTAGTAAATCAATCGGAATATTCGAGTACTCTAACAGGTACTTTGGTCTGAAACGCTGGTCTGACCTTTCACCGCCTTATGGAGTACATCCTACGCGAATTCGACTTCTGTTGGCCATGTTTGGACGATATTTTAGTTCCTACAAAAGACATTCACGAACATATATACAAAAGACATTAATGAACATCATCGACACCGTCGTCTTGTTTTCTAGAAACTCCAAGAGTACGGCATCGTCATACTACTCTACTCTACTACCACTATTAGCTGCAGTCAAAGCTGTTAAATATTTCCGACACATGGGAGCGAATTCATCATCTGGACCGAACATAAACCATTGCAATTCGCTTTCGACAGAGGCAGGAGAAAGCTGCACCGAAACAAACTCGGAATTTATGGCGCAGTTCATTACGATCATCCGATATCTTCCGCAGAAGGACAATATCATTGCGAATATCATGTCACGTTTCGGAGACAATAGACTACTAACAGCTAGTGCAAAGTAAGATCAACGACCATGGGCTAAAATCTCTACGCAATAATAAAACAAATTTAATCTTAAAATCTTCCTCATTGCAGGTGAAAACGCAAATATTCAATGTGATGTGACTATAGCAAGAATTCGTCCCTTTAAAACAGAAAGTTTAGTAAACTTCTTTTGATTTTATCCAAAATTCTCACCACAGTGATGCTGCCATACTACGAAAATGGTATCCGCGAATTTTATAGGGCCAAATCTATGAAAGGACTGCAAAAGCTGGACGAGGCTCTGCCTGGATTGTAAAAAGTCTAAGACTTATCGACATACGTAACAAAGTACCAATATCTACAAATTTGCCATCCGACCAAAGGTTTGAACATGTCGCAATATTTATATTATTGGACTCATAGCACCATACATACTCGATAGACCGAACCTTTCTTACTGGAGAATATCATCGCAGAATCGGTTAGTTTCATCGTTTGCTCAAATTCGTTAGCAAACACAATAAATACTTGAAAGTTCGATCAAAAAACTTCAAACTAAGCATCGATCGCCTGAAAGTAGCTTACACCATATTAGATCAGAATCCGAGACAACAGCAAACGCTAACAAGAGAAACATCCACATATCGGACGCGGTATGGACGAAGAGTGCGTTTTCACTTTACTACGGAGGTGGAGTAATATAGCGTATCATATAAAAATTATACATTTAATAAAGAATAATACAAAAATTCAAATTCATAAAAGATTGCCTTCCATGTGGTCGTTAAATAAAGGTGTAATTTTGAAGTGATTATTTACAATAAAATGAGAGTTCAATTGTTAGTTTCATGTGTCTCAATGATTTAAATTCAAGTTTTTTTTTTTTTAAATTTGTTTTCAATATTAATAATATGATTATTGAACAAGTAGCAATTTGAATGCGTTTTAAATATTGAGGAATTTTATTTTTCGTTGCTCGGACAACATATCGCAGTTATAGGTCTTCCATACATGTTAACAGTTTTTAGTTTGTCTTCGGGTGTTTTGGCTATGTCGTATTGACGGCAGGCCGTTGGTTCCGTTGGTTTCCAAATTGTTCTTAACCGGAATAGCAACGTGGGGCCGAGCGTTATCATGATGGAAAATTATTGCCCCTTGTCTGGTCGCATATTCCGGGCGTTTTTCGGCTACTGCTCTCTTCAAATGGATTACTTGTGTTCAGTAGCGTTGTCTATTGATGTTTTCAGCCGATTTTAGCAGCTCATAATACAGCACACCCATCTGATCCCACCAAATACAGAGCAATACCTTCGCGCCATGGATATTCGGCTTTGCCGTTGATTTGGCTGGTTGGCCGGGTTTCACATATAAATTTTTGCGCTTGGGGTTGTTGTAATGGATCCATTTTTCATCACCAGTAACAATCCTATGCAAAAATGACTTCCTTTTGTGGCGTTCCAGCAGCATTTCGGACATGCAAAACCGCCTTTCGACTTCTCTCGGCTTGAGTTCATGTGGAACCCAATTTCCTTGCTTTTGAATATATCCAGCTGCTTTTAAACGTTTTGAAATGGCTGCTTGAGCGACACCCAAAGATTTTGCAAGCTGTTCTTGTGTTTGGCAACAATCTTCATAGAGTAATGCTTCCTGTTCTTCATCTTCAAACTTTTTTGGCTGCCCAGGACGTTCATCGTCTTCCAAGCCAAAATTACCACTTTTAAAGCGTGCAAACCAATTTTGGCATGTTCGCTCAGCTAGCGCATGTTCACCATAAACTTCCACTAAAATACGATGACTTTCGGCAGCAGTTTTCTTCATGAAGAACTCCCCGCAAAAACAATTTTTCAGGCACAAAGTTCGACATATTTGAGTGAAAAAAAATTATTGTTGTATACGCTTCAAATGAATGACATATACTGAAATGACGTACAATGATAGTAGCTATCCAACGCATCTTCCAATGGAATAATAACAAGGGAATAATACAAGTTACGCCATCTCTTAGCAAACCGAACGAATTAAGTTATAGACCAATATAATATCATCAAAATTAGTTTTTTTGGTAAAATTATAATTTATTTCATCCAAGTAATAGAATCTTTCTTTGTATTTAAAATTAGAATTACTGATTGTTGTATTCATTATCTCAATTGAACAATTATTAACAACTATTAAGTAATTTCCACTTAACTTCATTTTTCCATCATCGCATTTATTTATTATCTCTTCATCTTGCAAGTTTTTACATATTACAGTGCTATCATTTAGTTTTTTTTATTTCTATTGATTTATTTGGCTTAGTTTTACAGTTTTTGTTTATAATACAGCTTTTAAGTGGCTTAAGATATTTTACATTTTGAACGTATTCCGTGTTGTTTATTTCTACAAAAAAGTGATCTTCTTCAATTTCTGTATTATTTACTGTGGGTATTGCAGAGATTAATTTTAAGTCAGCTATTGTAACTGGTATCTATCTGTAATTTTTATTGCTAACACTAATGTATCTGTACTGTATTTAAGTAATCTTACTTTTACGTTTTTTAGTTTATAAAAATCAAGTCCTGTTTCATTTATTTCTTCTGTCGTTAAAAGACTAGGATGTATTAAACCGTGTTTAACTAATGCTATATTATCAATAACTTAATTTAAATGCTCTTTTATCATTCTTAACTTTACTAGTTGGTCTAATTTACTGTATTCTCTTGATTTGTTTCTTATACATTAAGATGGTCTGCTATTTCCCATCTATCGTTATCGTTGTTATCAGGAATCCAACTTAGGAAGTCTGCAATTTTGTTCTCTTTTCCTTTAACGTATTCTATGTCGTATTGGCACTCTTGCAGTTTGAGTATCCAACGTTGATTCCTTTGACTGAACTCCTTTCCTGTGAACTTTTTGTTAACATATTTGATTGGTAGATGGTCCGTGACTATCTTAAATCTCTTACCACATAAATATGGTCTAAAATAAGTAACTGACCATATAATGTCGAAAAATTCTTTATCTATCACTGAATAATTTTTCTCATGGTCGTTCAGTGATCTTGAGGCGTAACAAATGGGTTGACCATCTTGTGTCAATACAGCCCCTATTGCATATTTACTTGCATCAGTAAATAGCGTGAAAGTTTTGTTAAAGTCCGAAAACTTCAATATAGGATGTTTAATAATATTAAGTTTTAAAGCTTCAAATGCCTGGATGTACTCTGGATCGTTATTATTGATCTTATTTCCTTTTTTTAAATATTTTATCATTGGGTTGGCAAGCTTCGCGTAGTCCTTTACAAATTTCCGGTAGTATCCAGTTACTCCCAGAAATCCTCTTAGTTGTCTTGCTGTTTTAGGTAATCCAAAGTCTTGGATACACTTTATTTTGTTCGGATTCGGTTTCATGCCATCAGATGTTAAAACCAAGACCAAGAATTCAGTATCTTTTTTCAGGAATGAACATTTAGAGAATTGTAATTTAAGATTATGTTCTGAAAGTTTCTTGAAAATTAATTTTAAAGAGTTTATGTGTTCACTAAGGCTGGTGGAAAAGAGGAATATGTCGTTTAAGTACACGACACAAATTTTATTGATGTACTCCCTAAGTATTTCGTTCATCAACCTTTGGAAGGCATTCTTACAAATTCGTACAACCCGTTTGGTGTAACGAACGCCGATTTATGAACGTCTCTCTAGTTCATCTTAATCTGATGATACCCTTTTCCTAGGTCTAATGTATCTAAAGTGAAATACTGGGCTTTTCCTAGTTTATCTAGAATACTATCAATATTAGGCAGCGGATATTTGTCATCAATTGTTATTTCATTTAGTTTTCTGTAATCTACACAGATTCTAAATTTTTGACGACCCGATTTGTCTAGTTTTTTCGCAACTACTACTATCGGAGATGCATACCTACTGTTTGACTTTCTAATTATGCCCTGCCTTTCCATTTCTTCTACTTGTTTCCTTACTTCCTCTTCATGCATAAGTGGTAATCTATACAATTTAGCGTTAATTTGCTGTTCAGTTGTTGTTCCAATCTCATGTGTTATAGATTCAGTATTGGTTAATTGGTCACCTTCTTTAAAAATTTAGCTTTGAAATTGGTGTAATAACGTTTGTATTGCTTTTCCCTTCTCATTGTTCAAATAGCTTAGATCTAGCTCTTTTTCGTCAGAGATGAGCTCGAAACAATTAATGTCTATTCCGGTATTAGAAGAGTAAATGGATAACTTGGCAGCGTTATTTAGTAAGAGACATTTATTATCAAATTTAGGTTTATCTCCTAAATTTCGTATGTACCATATAACCGCCCCTCGTGAGTCATATTTGAACTCTTTTGGGATGTTTGTCATTATTCTGTCTACTTTTTCTGTAGTTATGTTGTTTATTGTTTCAAGTCGTAGTGTAGATGGCTCTATAATTCTAAATTTCCTACAACCTATTTTGCTTGAATTTTTAATGCTCATTGTAGATCCTGTGTCGATTAATTCTCTATACTTTCGTTTGTCAATAGTCATATCTAAATAAATTTTTTCTCCGAGGCCTAATTTAGAAAAAACTTGGGTTCGATGTTATGTATCTCTTCTGTATTGGTAGTGCGTTCGATGTTGTGATTAGATATTTGCATGATGGACATAGGAGTTGGGGACTGAGTTGCGTTTCTCAATTGTCCTGAAGTGTTAAAAGTTTGGTTGCCTACGTTTCGGTTATCCCTACTGTTGTTGTTGTTATGATGATTTTCGCTACTATTCTGTCTATGCTGACCTGATTGTCCTGGTCTAGAATTATTGTGTCTCCTATTCTGAGCTGACTCTGGTCTATTTGGTTGAATGTGAGATTGTGAGTTTTTTCGTCTATGGGTATGTCCATGATTTGTCTGTGTGCTCTGATGACTGTTTGAGTTATTGTTTGGTTTGTTTGTCCTAAACTCTCTTTCTATATTACCTTTATCATATCCTATATAGATGTAGAGTACGTTTTTAATTTTATGAAGGTCTTAGATATCTTTATATCCCTAGACAAATTCCCTATTGCTAACTGCTTTATTCTATTCACTATTAATACGTAAAATGTGCTTTTAGCTTCTTTTTGATTGTTCTCATAAGTAGCAAATGAATTTACATTTTGTATTATTTTTTCTAATTTAATGTTAAGATCTGTAATGGAACTTATTTTTCTTGCGATATCCTTATAGCTGGTCGGAGGCCTGAAATGTTGTTTGAGTAGATCCCTGGCTTGAGCCCACGTTGTTATTTTTGTGTTACAGATCGCTTGCCAAAGTTCAAATTTTTCAGTTTCATTTACCGCTCCGATGGGGTTTCCCACAACATTTAAAAATTGCGTCAATGTTTCACTGTCACCATTGAATTCCCGAATATAAGGTATTTCTTCAAGTATTCGCATCGTGCGACTCTGTTCTTGCACTGGGTTACGAAGTGCTAAGGCTTCGATAGCCTGTATCAAACGGTAGAGATTCTGTTGCTCCATGTCTGGGATGTTTGGCCAGAATTTTAAAGTCTTATCTTATCTTATCGAGATTAAATAATTTACATATGTAGTAGGTGTGGAAAATTTTGATGTACAATAAGTAAGGCAATCAAACGTTAAATTTGTTCAAGTCGTTTTTTAAGTAGTACGTTCGTTGTAAAAATTTGCAAATAAAAATAAATTTCGAAAAATTATAACAGGTTGTTAATTTTTATATTGATAAACCTTATCTTGAAATATAAAACATGTTGGGTCACCAACATTTTATTAACACTATCCTAACAGATAGTTTAGAACAAAAACAAGGGTGAAGAAACTTATAAAATTTAACGATAATAATAAATACTATCACCATAATAACAATTAAGGTAAAAAGTATTAAAAACACATGAAGTG
The DNA here is from genome assembly GCA_907269105.1 of Volucella inanis. Lineage (NCBI taxonomy): Eukaryota > Metazoa > Arthropoda > Insecta > Diptera > Syrphidae > Volucella > Volucella inanis. The sequence goes on along the minus strand of OU026157.1, from coordinate 91,323,162 downwards.
AAAAAAAAAAAATAGTCAATATCAACATTGTCTTTATTATTGAGGTTTTTTCAGAATGTGATTAAGCTAAGGTTGTAAAGTGTCCGAGAGAATAAAGCAAACTTTTTAAGACTTTTTTTATTGTACAATTGGCGTTAATATAAATAATTGTTCATTTGTGAAAATAATGTCTTTTCACTTTTCCACTGTTAACTGAAAAAGATTCTATTGAATTTGAAGCATGTTTACCAGTGTCAGGAAGACTTATTTGGTTACCATAATATTTTATGATAATTGATTTGTTCAAGAAATTTAGTATTGTAACCGACTTCAAAACAGGAATAGTAGACACATTGTAAAAGAAATGTGTTTGTTGTTTAATAAGAAAATAATATAAAAAAACATTTAAGATATTTACGGTCTGGTAAGCTAAGTTAGTTTACCACCAAGTGTCTATTACAAATCGGCAAGAAGTACCACAATGATATTTGCAATAATTATAAATATCATTAATTATAAGAAATCCAAAATTTGGTGCCATCTTAAGATTCAAAATATACTCATAAAGTTTTCAAATTTGTTTACAGACAAAACGATTTTATTTCATAATTGTTTGGCTTTTTTTTTTATTGAGATGGTTGGCGATGTTGATATTATTTGCGCACACCATAAGCTAAGCAGCAGTCTTCTTCAATTAGTAATTTTTGTTTTGATATTAAATAAGTTTTTTTCACCGTATAAAGTTATAATATAAAACTGAAAGTTATTATTCTTTAAACAAATTGTTATTTCTTATTTGCTCTGATTTTGTATTTTTTTTCGCAAATGTTGGAAAAATAAAAACACATATAGTATCCTATTTTTCATTTTATTTCAGAGTGTTCATGCGATAGAAAGATCTTCAAGAGTTACCGACTATCGCTTTGTCAAAGAGATAAATGGAGCACTTACTATTACGAATGTTATGCTTGAAGATGATGGGAAATGGCAGTGTGAAGCCGAAAATGCAAATGCGTATATTGAAAATGCGCGCCCTGTAAAATTAGTAGTATTAGGTAAATATAAATATAATATATAGGTATAAGGTGTAAATAACAACAAATTGTACAACAGCAAACTCATATTTGTATTTCTTGTTACATTTTCACTTTGAAGTATTAGGAAGTAGGATTTCCTTTTTTTTAGATGAAATGGACTTCACTCTCGCCAACTTCCTCTTATCTTACCTAGACTAAGATAAGAATGGGCAGCACATATTCACCAAGTACAAATCTCTTTGAAGATGAGATAACTATAAATAACAAAGGATGTAACTATACGACTAACTTTTAGTACATTGATTTAAGTTTGACAAAATGTACAAAATGTTCTTAACGGCTCGATGACCAAAGAAATCTGAAAAAAGGCAAAATAAAAACGAAACTCGTTAATGGAACTGCTAATGCGCTGTCTAAAGCCGGCCTTACACGATCAACTGGTTAACCTCAATCACTTACATGCGTTTGTGAAAATGCATCTGTGTACGTATAACACATTTGATGAAGTCTGATTGACGAAAATCATAAGATGTTTGATTATGCATGATGAGCCTCATGCTGATTGACGTTTGTAAGGGTTGAATCAACCAAATTACTTCATTGCTATTGTGATTATATCGGCATTTATTAAAACTTGTCGGTCATTAACAACTTTATGGGACGTAAAAACATAGGACCAAAGCTAGTGAACCAAAAAACTTCCAAGGATATGAGGTTTTGCTGGAAAAATGTAAAGAAAAATATGCTGGTGCATAAAAAGCGGATTTCGCCAAAAAAGTTAATAAGGACTATAGTAGTCTTATGCGGATGTTTTCAATTTATTCAAAAGATCTTTATGTGTGAACTGATTCCTTTTGTTTAACCACTCCTTCATCAAAATTCTCCTTTTCTTGACATTTTTTTATTTGTCCTCTTTATACAAAGTGTTTAAACACTTAAAAATTTACTTATTGCTCTAATAAACTCACAAAACTAAACTACCATATTATGTATAAAGTGTTTTAAGTAACTTTAAAAAGTACTGACCAGAGGGGTGCGCAATACTTATTTTATGATTTTTAATAAACTAATTTTAAGCTTTTTTTTAATCCATTATTTATTTTTTGTTATTTTCGACCATCTTTTTTACAGTTCCTTTATAAAGGGGGTCGTCGGGAAACCTTTGATGATGCAATATTTCTTTTTTTAAATTAATCCTACTAAAAAAAACTTACAAAACAACCCTAATCTAATTTCTGGCCGGGCCTTGATATGTGATCTCCATCGCGACACTTAATTGACTGATCAATTGAGAGTAACATTTAATCATTCACTCGGTGATACCTCAGATTTCTCACATCAAGCTTCGGCCCAGCTTAACCTATGTGTTGGCTTCAGCCCAATCGAGCCACCAATACTTATCTTTATTTAACCTCTCGCTGTTTAGTAAATCTCGCTCAGGCATGATTGTGCAGTATCTCAGGTCAGCGTTTCCATCCCCCGAGTTTATTGGGTCATAAAAAATACATTTCGTTGAATTTGACAAGTAGCCATGTGCATCCAGATACAAGAATGCTTCAGGTTGGATGTACCCACTCGCCATACAATTTCGGAAATACCCAGGGTTGGGATAAAATAAGCCCGACACAAGTTCGCTCTCCGTAACGTTTGCCGACCGCGCAAAATGATTCCTCGCAAGATCCAAAATGGCATTGTCGATTCTGGACACACCGGAAGCATCCAATAATTTCTTATTAAAAACTTAATGCCGAAAGTCGGAATGTGCGCTTCTATACATACGCATACAGGCTCGAAGACATTTTCTCTCAAACAATCTGATTTTTTTTCATATAAGATGGGCTAATGTCACACCACACAGGACTCGCTTAAGTTAGAATTGGACGAATGAAAGCTTGATAGTATATGACCTTAACTTCGGACCGGAGATAGTTGGAATAGAAGAGACGTTTAAGAGACTTAAATGCCGCTCTTGCCTTTTTCAACTGTATATTTATGGTATATGCTCATTGTAATATAGGTTGATTCAACGCGTGGTTTGATTTTCAATAGGCTTTTTTTGACAGATCACGAAACTGATCTGTCATTTTTGTACAGTATCGTTTGACAAGTAATAATGAAAGAATCCAGACCACAACAGCGTCTTCACAATACAGCGTTCAGCTGTATTACGAAAATCAGCGTTCTGTGAGAAATATTTTCGTGTGATTCGCGGAACTTACTACTTAAACCACTATTGGCAATTCCAATTGCAAATTTGAGTCCCAGTTTACATTAATGGATGATACTCGACCGGTTAGATCACATCCAGCACGTAGTGAAGAGACTATAGCAGCTGGCGTATTCGACAGCTTGGGGTATTTTACAAAATTCAATTTATGCAAGAATTGAAGCCAGGCAACTTGAATTTGCGTCATAATTTCAGTGAATGGGCTCTGGAAAAACTCAATGAAAATCAGTGATGAAGCCCATTTCTGGCTCAATGGATACGTTAATAAATAAAATTGCCGTATTTTGGTTGGTGATTAACCCGAAGTAACGGACTATGTGCTTCCTGAAATTGAAGCACATGGTCTCGGTGAGCTCTGGTTTCAACAAGACGGCGCTACGAGCCATACAGCGCGTAAAAAAATGGACTTGTTGAGAAGTCATTTTGGTGAGCACTTTATTTCACGTTTTGCTACGGTAAATTGGCCGCTTAGATCGTGCGATATTACACGTTTGGACTATATGGGGACAGTAAAGTCTCTGGTCTTCAGGAATAAGCCAGCTACGATTGACGCCTTGGAAGCCAACATTACTCGTGTTATCCGTGAGATTCCAGTCGCTATGCTCGAACGAATCGCCCAAAATTGGACCTTCCGAATGAATCACCTCAGACGTAGTCGTGGCCAACATTTACATGATATCATTTGCAAAAAGTAAATGAAATGAATTTTTCTTTTAACTGATAATTAAAATTTTAAGTTCGCTTTCAAATTTATGTGTTTTATTTTACATTATAAATTAAACCTCAGACCTCACCCTATACAAAAACTTGTCCAAATCAGCACCTAAATACTTCACAACAGTCCTCGGCCCAATGTGAAGACCGTTTGAGCTTGTTATTTTCAGATTTTTCCAATTTCGTCTTAAATCCAAATTTCCACGTCTTATTGTGGTGCGGAACAGTATGGTTTCACACTCTGCCTCATTTATTTTGAGCTTCCACTCTGAGCAGAAAGTTTGCACTTTATCAAAGCTGTTCTGGAGCTCTGTCTGAACGTCTTGGATCTTCGAGCCGCTCGCATATAATATAATTTCGTCAGCGAACGCTATCAAATTATCCGTATCTCTTAGCATTTCCGATATGTAGATGTTAAAGAGGAGCGGTGCTGTTACAGTGCCCTGCATTAAAAACTCTGGTCGTCGTGTATTTTCTATCTGTTATAACAAATTTCTTCTCGCACAACATAGATGATATTATCTTTATGAGATAATGTGGGAATTCATATCGTAAAAATTTATATAAAAAGTCCATTGATTCAAACCGTGTCGAAGGCTTTTTCGGTATTCACCAGGCAGGCAGCCGTACATCTTCTGAGTGGTTTCTCATGAGCCCGAATTGGTTCCGCGGTTTAATCTCCTTTCCTTCACACGCAAACAAATTTTAAGATAAAATTTCCTATTACGCTGGAGGAAAAAGAAAAGCGGTTTCAAAAATTGATTTCAAAGTTCAAAGTTTGAGTAATAATAATAATGAGTAACAAGATGAACAAAAACCATGATAAGCGTATAATTAAATATGAAATCAATAAATAAATAAATGAATGAAAAAGTAAATAAATAAATAAATAAAGAAGTCGAAATGATAATACAGATATGTGAGGAGAAAATATTGCACTTATTGTGAAGCTAAGTTAGAAATCAAGTCATTGCCGGATGATAATCACTTGCTTTGACATTTATGGTATAGTTTTTCAATTCTACTTGTAACCATTACAATGTAAGCCATTTTATGAAGTTCCTCAGTTGAAAAAAACCAGAGCAAATTTTACATCATTTTTAGCAATTTTTTTTTGCTCTAATTAAAGTTTCCGCAGATGACTTTTTGCACACATACCCCAGACAGGACATCCATAGAATATAATTGATTGGAAAATATCTTTAGTAAATTATTGGCGTCATTCAACTTTGCATTCCTGCATAAAAATGGGTATAAAACCTTAAATGTGACATTAACTTTTTTGATAATTTCTTGAATCCAAGTAGGTATATGCCAAGAGACAATTTCCATTCAACTTGGCTACCGCTGATAAAGAGGTTGTTGCTTGGAAGTAAACACGCTTAAATCTTAGAAGTGATTATGTTAATTTTCCAATTTCTGCAATACTCTTTGACAGCCTTTAAAACAGATTGGAGATTAGTTTCTACCTTGAAGCCAATTGTATCTGAAGAGTAAATACAAGTATTGTCAGCAAATGATTACCTGAGAGGTCTTGATTGATAAATACATGATAACTTCAGTGAAATAGGAATGACTGAATAATTCTAATAAAATACAATGGAAAATTAAAAATCAGTAGCTTATGCATCAATCCCTTATGCCAAACATAATCGAATGCTTTTTCTACGTCCACAACTACCATGCCAGTAATTTTACCCGCTGAAAAATTACTTTTGATATCTTTTGTGGTTCGATTAAATTGGTGAGTAGTCCTGTGAAAGGGCCTTGATCCAAATAGCTCTTAAGGCAAAATTGTGTTGCTGTCGACAAAAGATGCAATTTGTTTCTTTCAAAATTTCAAAATTATGATTATCTAAGCAGCTTTCCATTGATTAGGGTAATATCCCAATCTAAGGCAGTTGTTGAATAGATATGTTAATTTCTTAAGAGAAAAATTTGGGAGATTCTTAAGACACCGATCCTTTATCGCATCAAAGCTAGGCGATTTACTTGCTTTTAAACTACTTACAATATCCTTCAATTCATTAAGGGATATTGGATTAATATTAAGAAGAATGAATTGACGAAGTTTAATGTGCGTGACTGAGGTAACGTTACCATTAATTGAATGATTTTTAAAAAATTGATTGCTAGAGCGTTAGCTTTTTTCGGAATTAGAAAGCAATACAGTACCGCCAACCTTAAGTGAAAGAATGTGTGTATTCCATAGTATTCCAAAATGGTTTGCTACTCTTATCTAAGCCCTGTAGTGTTTCGTTCAACGATCGGTTTCTAAAATTTGCACTAGCATGTTTATTTAAGAACTCCAAATTTTTGTACCATCGAGATGGAAGCCTTTTCTCCTATATTTCCACCTAGATCTGCATCTGGAGAATGAAGAACGAGGGATGTATATCTTGCGAGTATGGGGACTGACTGTTCAACGCTTTCCAAGTTTTCAGTGGTAAAATTATTGACATTTCCATTAATTTAAGATTGGCTGTTATAGTATTTAGAACCAGAGCATTTTTCAGTTTTACTCGTGTCAGGCTTCTAAGTAAGTAAGTCTAGTTCGCATATTTAAAGTCACTGGAGAAGTTAATATATAGTACTACACTTAGCAGATAAATGATCGAAACTAAGTTTATTAAGGGTTATGGGCGAGGTAAAACGGTTAGGCATGTTTGTTCGAAATAAATCTAACGTAGAAGGATTTCTATTTCTACTAGTTGGAATGTAAGAAGGATTTGGTGGAAAAAGAATTTCAACAGGATGTCTTAAGCTTAGGTCTGAAAGAATGTTACCCCACGCATAAGCCGTAAAGAAGTTAAAATCACCACTTATTTAGAATAAATCAATTATTTATAAGCCTTAGAAAATCACTGCGGAGATTAATTCGTTTTTGAGGAGAGTTTGCCCCATCCGGCAAATAAGCACTATAAACACTAATACCAAGACCAATACCAATGGCTTAAATTAATTTCAGACTCGTAATAGGAAATACTTCAAGTTTCATTGAGCGTTTTCTTACTTCGGCACCACCGAGTTTGACAAATGATCGGTTGAACTTAACAGAAGTTTCTTATACCAATGCTAAGTCAATATTGCATCTACTAAGGAATAGAATTGCAATTTTTTTCCTCAAATGTATTCCAACATATTATGTTTAAGCTACAAAGACTCATGACTTAGGTTTATATAGGGTTTTCCACTAGTCATTTCACTAGTCATCAAACTGTCACTGCCAATTTATTCAGTAAACTCAACATTTTCATCATAGTAAAGTAGACTAACGAGCTACGTTCTCCGATTGGGTTCTAGAGAAGATGCGCCAAGATGATGAATTTCATCGCAAAATCATCTTCAGTGACGAAGCTCATTTTTGGCTCAATGGGTTCGTCAATAAGCAAAATATGCGTTATTGGTCGGGTGAAAGCAAACATGTGCTTCATGAATCACTACTTCATCCACAAAAAATACCTATTTGTTGCATGCAAATCGACGGCGGCGTTATTGGGCCATATTTTTTCGTCAATGATAACGATCGTCATGTTACTGTGAATGGTCAGCGTTATCGCGCCATGATCACCGATTATTTTTGGCACGAATTGGAATAAATGGACTTGGACGATATTGGTTTCAACAGGATTGTGCCACAAGCCACACAGCACACGCTACAATCGATTTATTGAAGAGTACGTATGGTGAGCATGTTATCTCAAGACATGGGCTAGTCGATTGGCAGCCTCGTTCGTGCGACTTAACGCCGCTTTACTATTTTCTGTGGGGCTACGTTAAGTCATTGGCTTATGCCAACGTGCCGACGACGGAAGAGCTCAGAGCTGCAAACGTGCCCGCAGTGGCCATATGAACGAATTCGAGTTCCATTCATAAATGTTTTGATTGTACTTCAAGCTAATAATAAAGTTTTTGAAATATCTCAAATGGTTTGCCTTTTATTTAAAAAAAAAGTTGTCAAGTCGTTATTAGAAAACCCTATACAAATATTTGAATGTAAGTTAAGCAATAGTATTGAATTGTTCCGTCTTTGTAGTTCAACTGCCGAGCAAGGTGATCATCAACTGCAGTGAGCGTATTTATTTCTTTCAAAGGAAAAAGCTCTTCGTTGTTCTTCACACTATTGTTGTTGGTAGGCTTAGTCCATGCATTCGATGTGGTACAAATGTTTGTAGGTTGGGTGCAGCGCCAACTGCTGCATTGCTATGGGATGACAGTGAAGGAAAATCGCTGATGTTGGCTTCAAAACTTGGTTGTGCCCCTCTAATACGTTGTGTTTAATTTTTGACCGAGAGCTTTTTCCTCATTTCCAGAAAGCTTTGGCGGATAACACATTTACATTAGTTGATTTGTGTGATCCATTGCAGTTGGCGCATTTGAAATTTTTGGAAGCGCATTCACTTGGTTTTTGGCATTCGCAGCGGACAGCGCAATTAATTTTGATGTGACAGTTTTTCTCCCCGTGTTCATACATCTGGCAATTATGACACTACGTAAATCGGTTAAGTTGTCTTCTTACAAAGTATCTGAAGTTTATTTCAAGCTCTTCGAGTTGTACAAACCCGGTTTCGAGAAAAATTAAATAAAATATTTTGCCTATAACTTCGTTTGCTAAGAGATGGCATAATTTGTATTATTCCATTGGAACATGCGTTGGAAAGCTACTGTCATTGTACGTCATTTCAGTATGTCATTCATTTGAAGCGTAAACAACAATTGTTTTTTTTTTTACTCAAATATGTCGAATTTTGTGCCTGAAAAAGTGTTTTTGCGGGAGTTCTTCTTCATTACTTTAATATGAAGAAAACTGCTGCCGAAAGTCGTCGTATTTTGGTATAAGTTTATGGTGAACATACGCTAGCTGAGCGAACGTGCCAAAAGTAGTTTGCACGATTTAAAAGTGGTGATTTTGGCTTGGAAGGCAATGAACGTCCTGGGCAGCCAAAAAAGTTTGAAGATGAAGAACTGGAAGCATTACTCTATGAAGATTGTTGCCAAACACAAGAAGAGCTCGCAGAATCTTAGGGTGTCAGTCAAGCAGCCATTTCAAAACGTTTAAAAGCAGCTAGATATATTCAAAAGCAAGGAAATTGGGTTCCACATGAACTCAAGTCGAGAAACGTCGAAAGGCGGTTTTGCATGTCCGAAATGCTGCTGGAACGCCAAAAAAGGAAGTCATTTTTGCCTCGGATTGTTGCTGGTGATGAAAAATGGATTCGTAATGTAATCCAAATCGCAACCCCAAGCTCAAAAAATCATATGTGAAACCCGGCCAACCAGACAAATCAACGGCAAAGCCGAATATCCATGGCGCGAAGGTGAAGCTCTGTATTTGGTGGGATCAGATAGGTGTGCTGTATTATGAGCTACTAAAACAGGGTGAAACCATCAATTGACAACGCTACCGAATATGCGACCAGACACGAGGCTATAATTTTCCATCATGACAACGCTCGGCCCCACGTTGCTTTTCCGGTTAAGAACGAAACGTTCGTACTGTTTCTTAATTTGCTTACCATAATATTTTGATACTTCAATCCAATAAACCCTCGTTCATTTTTAAGCTTTTCGCAAGATAACTCCTTTAGCCCATACAAAATAACTTTAAATGACCTTGATGTTGGTAGTTCATGACTGAAGGAATGCCAGTTTTCGGATCTAAGTACGTTGCACAATTTTTGACGCGAGTCAACGCTTTCGCAGTTTATTTTAATACCAATACTCATTTTCTTCACATTGTAATTATCGATTCTATTTTCGCGAAGTAGAGCATGGATTTCATTTAAAGTTTTTTGTGAAACAGACACCGAGGGGATTTTCGCTTCTTTGTTTGATATGAATGGATTTAAAACTTCATCACAGTCAATGTTTTCGTTGTCCGAATCCGGTAGGCATAGAGATTTTTCTTTCTCTAGGACTCAATTTAAATATTTTTACGTTTAAAGACTTGTGGTCTTCAACATTAGGTGAACGATCGCGTTTGGGAATTTTGTGGGTTTAATTATGAAAGAGCGCTTAATAATGGAATAACTTTCTCGATCAAAGCTTCCAACAAAACTGACCGAATTAAATGTAGGTTTAATTTAAATATTAATTTTCAGTTTTAAAAATAATTTGGATCGGAATGGAGATAAATATGTAATGTTCTCTATCATTATCCAAAACTTTTTTATAAAAAAAAATTAATACTCACGGCTAATGTTGCCGACAATAGTTTTGGAAATAAAATTTATTTGGTATTATGAATATATTTTTGGCCATATGAAGTAAACATACTCAAACATATCGTATTTTTAATAAATAAGGGTTTTTAATTTTATTTTCAGACCGTCCAAAACCCCCTTATTTATTAATAGACTCACGTCGTTTAGATGCTGGAAATATTTTTGTACCTGTGAAAGAGAATTCTGAACTTAATTTGGCGTGCATAAGTGAGGGTGGTAATCCAAAGCCTACACTTACTTGGGAGGTGCTTTTAAGCCCTGGAGTAGATCGGCATGCTCAAAAAGTAGCTGCGGAAGTTCTCGAACTTGAGGAAATTAAAAAAGATAAGGTAAATGTAAATCAAACTTTTAATATTTGATACTCTTAATAAATAAAATACCATATACACAAATCAACCCTTACATGTTCCTTAAACTAATAACGAAAAAAAAGTAAATAAAATGAATAAAAGGAATGATAGGAAAAATGTTAGTCTATTTTATTACTAAGACCCGTTTATTTGATTAAGGATGTGGTAAAGAAAGCATAAGTCCGCCATCGTGGAATTTCTTTGAATACCTGTTGTGGAAAAAAGTATGTAGTCCACCATCTTAGGGTGTGTGACATTTTGGGTTAAAGAATGATGACACATAACCTCTGTCGCATTGTCACATAATTTATGCATTCGAAATTTCGGGTCGATTGGATGAGGGAAATTAAGTCAAATTTCGAATACAGATTTTGAATCGCTCGAAAAATTAGCCGATTTGTTTGGACACATTTTATGTTACATTTTTTAAAGCCTCATAGCTAAAGATTGTTTTATTGAAAATCAACTTAATTTTTTGTTTAAATAAAACTAAAATGCATCGTCGAAATCGCGTAGGTGTGTGATAAACCGGATTTTTAAAAGCAAGTTATTCGAGTAACCGTCAGAAAACATCAGATACATTGCCGACTATCCCATGATAGATATAAGCCGAAAGAACCAAAAAAAAAAATTTTTTTTTCAATTTCAATTGAATACATTGCTGAGAGCGGGTGTGATTCTGAAAGTCATACCTTAAATTTCCATTTTTTTTTTTTTTTTTATTTTTTTTTTATGGTACCATATATCCAGTTTTAGATTAAAACTCAAAAGACAATTTTTAAAAATTAGTAGAGCCCGACGTTTCGATAGTGAATGCAGACAATTTTGGAAAACACGTCATATCAGAAGAAAGGAGAAAAATTGTGAAATTATAATCGGCAAATGGTGTCTTAGAAGTGGACGTATGTTCGAAAACTGAATAGAAGTAGGTTACCAGTTGGATTTACTGTTATTAAAATCTGCCAAGAATTGTTTCTGTAAGGATATTACATTCTAGAGAACAAATAGATACCCAATATATGATAACATTAATCTTGTGTCCTGAAAAGACATGGGAACTACAATCGAAATGAGTAAAGAAAAAACCTTTCAAATATATATACATATTGTATAGGTTAATCGTGAGCTTTGATTTATAATGTAAAATAAAACACATAGATTTAAAATTGAACTTTAAATTTTTTTTGTGGGTTAAAAGAACAATTCATGGCATCTATTTTTTGAAAATGATATTATGTAAATGTGGGCCACAATTACGTCTGAGGTGGTCAATTCGGAAGGCTCAATTTTGGGCAACTCGTTCGAGCATAGTGACTGTTATTTCGTGGATAAACACGAGTAATGTTGGCTTCCAAAGCTTCAGTCGTAGTTGGCTTATTCCTAAAGACCTGAGACTTTACATATGTTCAGTGAAATCCAAAGGCGGCCAATTTACCGCAGCAAAACGTGAAATTAGGTGCTCACCAAAATGATTTCCTAACAAGTCCATTGTTTCACGCGTTAACATTGACGGTAACATTCTGATTTGCCTTATTTCTGAAGAAATATGGAACAATGATTCCATCAGCCAATAAACCACACGATACCGTTATTTGTAATGGAGGTAATGGTAGCTCTAGGTAATCTTCGGGTTGCTCATCAACCCAATTTTGTACGCTTTTAGGCCGAGATCCTGACGTAAAATACGCCAAGTTGTCGAATATTACAAGCCAATCAAACCTCACGATGAATCACCCTACGTATGTAACGAAAATTACAATATCGACATCTGGAGTGATTCAACGGTAATTTCATTAGGTGATTGTTTATCAATTTTATGACTGCATTTTTAAACTCCTTTCCAAATTCGTAAATCTGTGTAAAAATGTTTGCAGTTCTACGGTTATAAATATTCCTCATCACTAAGACTTTTATTGTTGAAACAATATTTTGAGAAAAAAAAAAAACCATGTCATGTGATTTTTGGAACATCATACTTGAAGGGATTATGCGAAATCCATAGGCTTATATCAGGAGGATGAGTGAGCTAATTAGGAGTACCCGCAGATACTTTAAATGATTGTGGTCATCTAAAATTGGTAGACGCTACTTTAGAGTAATCTATCTCTTTGTCATGTTGTGCCTAACCCGCAGTCTCTTGTCTAGGACGATAAAAAAAACAATATAATTATTATTGAAATAATTTAATTAAACCATCTTTTCGGTGTTTTGTAATTTTAGTTTTAATGTTACTCCATATTCCTATTTACAGGATAAATTGGCTTACAAAATAAATACGGGAGCAAAAAGTGAAGCTCGCTTGCCGGCTGTTTATAGAGCGCATCATAACGCGAGGATACTATGTGTTATGGAACATCCTACTTTAAAAATAAGGCAGAATGCCTCTCTATTGTTAGATGTGCAGTGTAAGTAAAATTATACTTTTGGCTTTATACATAATTTAAACAACATTACATTTTTTTTTTTTACATATTTTTATTGATATAACATACATTAAGTTGAAGTAGAATTTATTCCTCCTGAAGGCTTTCGTTTGTTCTATAGACGCATATAAATTGATTACACATAATTGCTCGTAAGTGATGAGATAAGAACAATTGTTTCCAAAAGTTTGCAATGAAATCTACTAGTACATGCTATTAAAGAGCGGTCATTTGATTATTCCTACATCAAAAAAGGCAGTACATTATCCATATAATTTTTTGGAAGGTCTGTTTTGCAAAGATTTATATAAATTGTCTAAATAAGTAGATTTTGATACATATTTGGCCCGGTTTTGAAGATAATATGTTATAATAACGTTTCGCAAACATTTTTGTTTCAAAACTGTTAAAGAAGTTTTTTTTTCATTTAACTAAGTGTAACCGTTTTGGGTGGTCCAAATTAAGTTTTAAATTTTGAAGTGGTAAGCTGTTAACTTATTTTGAGAAAAAAATATTTTAATGGGGATCGGTCGCATTTTTAGGACAGTGGTTTTAAGAAAATAAGGCTTATTTTACCGCATATTGAATATAACAGCTTTGAAATTTATGTTTGTATATTTTGTGTTAAAAGTTATTCAAAATCTAGGTAAGTTATATTTTATATTCAATTTAATCAAAATTTTGACTTCGTACTCACTTTTTCGAAATAAGTACATCTATGCCCCTATTATTGTAAACAAAAAGGTGTACCTGATTTTTAGTAGCCAACTTGGCGAAACAGGACAAACGCCAAAAAAAGATATTCTCAAGAATTTATTTTGTTTGAGCCGCATAAGAATTTTATGCTTTCGAAAAAATTTTATAGGGTTTTCCAATAGGGACTTGACAACTTTGAATTTAATTTGTGAACGCACTCTTTCACTAATCATCAAACTGTCACTGTCAATTTATTCGGTAAACTCAACATTTTCATCAAATACACTAACGAGCAATGTCTGCAAATTATAAAAATTTTCTACAGATATTCGAAGTCGGTGATTGCACCTTTAAGAGCATTAACTCCAATTTTCGGTCGTAATTCTCGCCCTAGTAGACAGGAAATAATAAGTTTGGTGCAAGAATTTGAGTCTACATATTTGCTGTGTGATATTGCCGCGTCAGTGAGACAACGGGTTGGTCGAAGTTTTGAAAATATCGCTGCCGTTCAGACGTGCGTAACAAACGATCCAAATCAGTCAATTCCGCGGGGTTTTCAAGAATTAGACATCGCTCAGATCACATTACACCCATACAAGATCAAGCTGACTCAAGAATTGAAGCCGATGAACCATTTGAAGCGACGTACGTTCTCCTATTGGGCTCTGGAGAAGATGCACCAAGGTGAATTTCATCGCAAAATCGTCTTCAGTGACGAAGCTCATTTTTGGCTCAATGGGTTCGTCAATAAGCAAAATATGCGTTATTGGTCGGGTGAAAAGCCACATGTGCTTCATGAATCACCACTTCATCTACAAAAAATAACTGTTTGGTGCGGTTTGCATGCCGGCGGCGTTATTGGGCCATATTTTTTCGTCGACTATAACGTTCGTTACGTTACTGTGAATGGTCAGCGTTATCGCTCCATAATCACCGATTATTTTTGGCCCAAATTGGAAGATATGGACTTGAACGACATGTGGTTTCAACAGGACGGTGCCACAAGCCTTACAGCACACGTTAAAATCGATTTATTGAAAAGTAAGTATGGTGAGCGTGTTATCTCAAGACATGGGCCAGTCGATTGGCCGCCTCGTTCGTGCGATTTAACGCCGCTTGACTATTTTCTGTGGGTCTACGTTAAGTCATTGATTTATGCCAACACGCCGACGACGTTGGAAGAGCGCAGAGCCAACATTGAAGGCGAAATAGCGGCCGTTTCGGCCGAAATGTGTGGCCGAGTCGTTGAAAAGTGGATCCATAGGATCGACCGCTGCAAACGTGCCTGCGGTGGCCATATGAACGAAGTTCAGTTCCATTCATAAATGTTTTGATTGTACTTCAAGCCAATAATAAAGCTTTTCAAATATCTCAAATGGTTTGCCTTTTATTTAAAAAAAAAGTAGTCAAGTCGTTATTAGAAAACCCTATATAATCACACCATGTAATTGAAATATTTTTTTTTTTGGTAAGAATTAATTTAATGAGAGATCTCGAATAGAGTCTTGAAGAAAATTTTAAGCAATTATTTTTGCAAACCTAGTTAAAAAAAAAAAAAATTGTTAAAATAATTTGTGGAGACAGTACGGTTTCTGCAATGAAGACGGTGTAAAAAGGAAATTGAAATAACAGAGAAAATACCCTGAAAGAATTGCACCAAGCAACAGGAGTTTTCCTAGGTTAGAGATATGCTATAACCGCGAAAAACAGCGGGAGATTATTTTCCTCCTAGGTCGAAAACTGTTCAGAACTGTTGTCAGAAATTATTCAAGTGTCTGCAAGTAAGTACGCAGAGTTTCAATCTAAGCCAGAAGTATGTCGAGAGGGGCTTATATTCAGAAGGCACATTCACATTTTTTCAACCACTGTTTCCGCAATTTGCACTTCTGGTATAAATTATTTCTCCCTCTACGAAAAAGAGAGCTTTTTAGTACAATTTGAGCAAGGAGTTTTTATAGAAAATGCTTAAAATTATGCGAGGATAAGAATAACCAGTTATTGAGGTTCGCCCCAAAAAAAAAGTAATAAAATTTTATCAGTTTTAATCAAATATTATTCGCTTTCTTTAAAATATTTTACTGGACGAACTATCAACAATCCTCTACATCAACAATTTCGGCGAACATACCGTACTTTTCTACATATAAAAATTGAACATATAAATGTTTCTAAACAACCAAAATGTAAAGAACGCAATCAGAGAAAAGGAATAACAATATCACCTGGGTCATAATGGATATATCAATGGAATATCCCAGCCAGAGTAAGCAAGCAATAACAGAGGCCAAATGCTACCCTCTGGAAGGAAAATAATGTAATCATCCAATATGACACGGCAAAGATTCTGACGAAAGCACAACAAAATTGTACAACGATTTGCTCCAAAAATCGGAGTTAGGATCCAATATTTAATCTGGAGATTAAATTATTCGTTTAAGTTTACTTGTTGTATTCTAAGCAAGCACTTATCTCACGTAATCTTAATCGGGTGCAGTTGGGATTTGAATTCGAAACTGACCGATTTGGAAGCCAATGCCCTACCACTTGTGGCACGGCCCCCACACTGCTCTAATATAAATATTTTTGAGTTGCTCACCCAAGCTACTCATATAGGTATAGACAAACTTGTTTTTGAGTTAAACAAAACAATTTTGTTTTCAAAATATATACGAGAACGTTAAATACTAGGTACCAACTGAAATATAGAACAGATAAAGCTAGGATAAAACAGGGTTTGAAGGAGTCCAAACAATCGGTTAAGACAACAAGTGAATCCATATCAAGTACAATTTAAACTTTCACAAGACGTAGTGGGTGAGACCGCTCTTGATCAACTTTTTCTATGTACCTGTCCAAGAAGTGTCCATGAAGTTGTTTTTAGCCACGCTGCGTGTGTAATTTCGAATTTCACAAAAATTATTTGTTTTTCAATACTATTTATTATAACGTACCATAACATTCGTTATTCTGAAGTTCTTGATATCTCGTAAATAGCGTAGATGACTTAAGCCGACTTTTTTTTTAATTTTGGTGACTGGGTGACTGACTCGAACTGCAACTTTTTAAAATGCTATAATTTTTTTTATTTTTTGAAAGATTTTATTGTGCCAAAGCAAAAAATATTGGAAAATACATCAATTTTCAAATTGTATCAGTAGTTTTCAATATGTCCACCTTTGGCGCGAATAATGGCCTTGAGACGGCTGAAGAAAGTATCGCACGCTGCACGCAAGTGGCTTTGCGGTATTTTGGCCCATTCCCGGCGAAGTGCCTGTTTGAGGTTGTCCAAACTTTGGTATTTTTTAGTGCCAACCTTCTCCTTCAGAATACCCTAGACAGAGAAATCGAACGGATTTTTTGTGTCGAAGAAATGAAGTGTGGAACATTGTTTCTTAACCAATCTTGGTTGACGCGCGCTTTGTGAGGCGTTGCCGAGTGTTGTTGAAATGTCCACGGTCTCCGACCGAAATGATTGTTTGCCCAAGGCTTTAATACTGCCTCTAAGACAGTTTCACGGTATACGATCGCATTAATTTTGACGCCACGGTCCGAAAATACGAGCGGAGAGCGACCATCGGTGGTTATGGCGGCCCAAATTATCACCATTGGTGCTGCCTGCTTTCTGGTGGCTGACCGAAGGTGTAAGTTTTCGAAGGACCTCTATGGCAAGTAAACTCGGTCATTTTGTTTGTTGACATATTACTCTATAACAAATGGCGCCTCATCGGAAAAAACCAAATTTGGCAACTTACCACTTACGTGCAAGCGTAGCAACTCCTTCGCTCTTTCGACTCTAACTTTTTCCTGTTGCAGTGTAAGATCGAGTTTTTTTTTGGAACTTCAATGGCTTGGGCCCAAGTTCATTTTTCAGTATGTTTTGCATTTGTTCCAACGATATGTTGAGCTCACGAGCCATTTTTTTTTCCACTTCGGCGCGGATTTCGCTCAATTCGAGCCTTCACTTTCCGAATCATTTCTGCCGATGCTGCTGTTTTTTATGATCACCTTCATGGCGTTTTGCAACGCTGCCAGTATCACGGTAGCGAGTTAAGGTTCGAGACATAAATGATTCACGTTGAGGTGCTTTGGGGCTCTAACGATAGCTACCTGTGGTTTTCCAGCCAAGTATAAAGCAATCACACTATCACGTTTGAATTCCATCGCGGATAAAAAAAATTTCAACACAACTGAGACGAAAATCGTTTGAAAGCCTTATAAATAATAAAATTATCTAACTTGTGTCAAAATTTGAGCTCACAGTAATGAAATGTTTGGAGATTATAGCAGTCTGAAGTTGATTGCAGTCAGGGTGAAGTATAAAAATGTGCATAAGTTGTGCCGTTTATTTTTTTCTCTAACAAAGATAACATTCGCAATAAATGACAAATGAAAACATAATTAGTAACTTACCGTTAATCTTTCTTTTCCCAACATAGGTTATGGGTCCAGACACATTGTATGTAGATCCAAAAGAAATTCAAAGTTATTAATTGGTTATTCTCCCTACATCGAGTTAAATAGTGTGACAAAACGAAAATCGAGTTAGTTTTAGATGGTCAAGATAGATTTTAGCCTCTATCAGATTGAAAAACTCGATGATACTATACTCAAGGTTAAACTATAAGAGGAGGTTTAAGGTTGATATATCAGAACAAGAATCGCATGAGTCTGCATTTTTCCAAAAACCACGAAAGAATACATATCCACATAAGCAGAATAAAAAATGTTATAAATATAACAAAAAAAGTTCACCTTGCAGCTTCTTGCCCATGAAAACAAATCTATGGCTTCTTTTGTCATGTTGAATATAGGAAGTAACTTTAACCTAAATCAGAACTTCCTGCCAAATCAGCATCAGCGTAACCTGTTTTTTTTTTTTTTTTTTTGTGTGAAAATAATTAATTTTAAAATTCAGGGTATGGTTAAAGTAACTTAAAATGTGCTTATCAGCCGTCAAATGCTCATGATGTCGGTTGTTGTTAAACTGAGCTAATTTTCACACGAAGTACATAATATCCGGTCGTGTACAGATGCTCAAACATATTAATGACCCTGGGGGACTTTGAGCAGTCGATAAAATTCTGTAGTTTGCTTTCTGGTTGTAAAGCTGTTGCGCCGGGTCTACTTTGCACCATCATAAATTCTACTATGAGTTTCTGTATAAACTCTTGCTATGGATCTTGAATCGATTTGTCCCTTTTGATGACCTTCATTTCAATAAAATGATCAACAGAACCCTTGTCAATGATTTCGGATTGCAAACTGATTGCCTCTTTGATTTTATCTAAACCTCGATGTTACCGCCACTTATGGAACCACTGGTTTTAGATCTACATCATTCTCAGTACATCTACTAAAAATTTTTCATAATTTTCTTTATTAAGTCTTTTACATTTTTTTGGCATTTATATTAAAGATGGTTCCATTTCCTCTTAATCGTGGTATGAATTGTACCTATTTCAGGAAATTATTGTAAATTAACTGGTCTATACCATAAGTAAGTAAATTGACAAATAGGTAAATTACTATATACATTATGCTCAATATTACAGGTTTTTTAACCGAAAATTCAATAAATTGTAAACTACTGAGACCCGTGTAATCCAGCGGATTACAAAATTTCACGTGCTAATTCTACACTTAACACTCGAAAATAAGAGCACAATATTAAAATGTCATCTGTCAACATCAGATTTCTTACGAAATAACATAAAAAAAAAACGAAAAATTATTTACATAACCAATTTCTAATTTATAACCAAGTTATTAACGTTTAATTCATAATATTCTCGATGATGGATTTTGAAACACAGGAATACGGAGACATGATTTATTTCTACGGTTTTTGCAACGGTAATGGTCAACGAGCAAGACTAGAATATTTAAGACGATACTCTGGTAGAGCTGCCCAAGTCATTTATTAGAACATTTGCCACGTCGAGCGAAACAGGAACAATGCGAAAATTGTCAAGAGATTCACATCCTATTTTAGCAGAACGCTCAGAACAACCCAGGGACTCAGAGAAGCTTTTGAAATTCTGCAATAACAATTACTGAAAAGACACTTTGCGGACCACAACTTCAATGGCCAGATTCTTTACACAGATGAGTTCCAATTCACCAGGGATTAAATCACTAATTTCTTCTATTATCATCATTACTCCAAGAAGCATGAGTTCAATGCTAATGTGTAGGCAGTTATCTTGGGTAAACAGCTGATCGGACCATATTGTCTCCCTCAAAGAACTAATTCGAATTTTCACTAAAATTCTTGCGAAGCAAATTACCAGAAGTATTAAGTGATAAACCACAGACAGTAGCCAATGTGTATCAGCAGGATGGCGCCCCTGTACATTATGGCTATACAGTCTCATTGCGTGTATGAAAATTCGTGGGTCCAAGAAGAATTGGAATGAATGGATATGTTAGAGCTTTTCAAATACGAGCCCTGGCGTGCAAAACTTTTAAAAATTGTTGGCTTAATATTTTACCTGTTGCAATAAGTTGGGTCGTGTCTTTAAAACTACCAACTTGATCTGATATTCTTTTTTGTTTTTTAATACTAGATACACGTTTTAAAATTGCCAGAACTGGAGGCTAATGAGATATTTTTCTGAAAGAGGTAATGACAAAGTTAAAATTTCATGTTTTAAAAAGAACATTACTCTGGTCTACAATAAATGTTGACGCAGTTATTTTAGGGCAATATTTACTTCAAATAATTAATGCACTCATAATTTGTCTAAAATTTTTGTAGACACCTGAGAACTTTTCATAAAGATATGTTGAAATTATCAATTTTGATAATATGTAGATATAACTCTCTTTATCAAGTGATAACAAAGTACTTAAAAATTCGGCAATATCGTTTTAATTTGTTTCCATGACAGCAACTCGGTTTGCAAATTTTGGTTGGGAAATTTCTCCTAATATTACACCATCTACGCATATTACAACCTGTTTCTATCTCTTAAGAATTTTCCTGATGTTATTGAAGTAAGAGGGTGCACAAATTACAGTGGAAGAGTTGTATTATTTTCCAAGGGCTTGGACAAATTACCAGAGCGCTGCCAAACCCTCACACGAATGAAGAAAACTATACATATTGTGGAGTAGTTATGTAATGCATTGCTGAGAGAAAAATAATTGGATAACGCAAATACCAAATCATCTGCAAGATGGTCCAAAAACAAACGGGCTGCAATAATCACTTAATCACGGTAATCACTTTTCTGCGTACGTTCACGTCTGTGAATGCAGTGCAACTGTTTTGGCACTTAGTGAAACACAGATAAACCCCTGTCCACATCTCTCAGTTTATTTAGATCTTAAGCTACTTGGCTACGACTAGTACCATTATTCTTTTCACATCGCGGTCTCGTTATTTGCGTACGTAGTGATGTAGCCTACCAAACCCCACGACAATGTAATCCCTGTTCCAATGCGGAATTCAATTAATAAATAAATATAAATATAAAATTTCATCTGTGTAACCAAATTATTGCTTTATTTACTGAATCCACAAACTGTATAGCAATTTGAAATTTAAAAAATTGTATTAAAGCATCCCTAAAACTGATATCGTTATTACGGGCGATTTCAATATACACAATTTTGGGTGGCTTCGACATTCAGGACAGACAACATCCGAAGGTCAGTGTGTTGAGATCTTCGACGAAGCTACGCAATTACCAGACGTTGATAATCATACCGCCAACACCCTGGACTTGTTTTTAACATCTCACTCTATGCTCGTCAGGAGACTGTGTTATATGGTATCAACTAATCTCGTGTACTAATCACATAGTTCGGGAAAAGATTCCTAAAAAAACCGTATGGTAACACAATTAAGCCAACTGGAGCTGACTTAACCCTTATTTTAGGAATTGTAAGTGGTCGCTATGTTTCCTCGATAACGATATGGATTCTCTTTGGAATGAGATCATTTATGCCCCATCGGATTAAGGGTTAGAGAAATATCAGACAGAAGAAAACCGCAAAAAACTCAAACAAGCCAGGAATGACTGCAACGTCTTTCTTAAATGTATGAAAGTTCCATACGACTAAAACCTGGTGAAAAAATACTGCAAAGTCCCAACGGTAGTAAAAACAGTTGGTCATTGGTCAAAAACATTAGAAATTCTGCCTCAACGTCCATCCCAACGCTTATTTATAATGACATTCCAGCTGTCAGCCCTTTAGACAAAACCAATCTGCTTGCTGCACACTTTGCGGCCGGCTTAACACTTTCAGATTGTGCTTTGTTCCTGCCTACGTGGAATTTTAATGAGACGAATTTACTTTCGTACTCGAGTAGTAGCAAGATCTTAACCTTCACAAATCCGCTGGTCCAGATGGTATATCTCCCTTTCTTCTGAAGAGATGTTTTTCCACTCTGGCAAAACCACCAATCCTACCCTTCAGGACCCTTTTCGAGCAGATGGAAGCAAGCATCTGTGCGGTTCGTCCCTAAAAAATCCGAATTTTCCTCACTCTTCTCCTACAGGCTTTATTGCACGTACGTGTCTTTTCCAAAGTCATCGAAACGCTGATAAACAGTCAGCTCATGAAATACTTATATCGAAACACGAAAACTCCTCAGTGACCGGCAGTACGATTTTCGTAGCAATAGGTCCGCGGGTGGCATATCTCACCGAAAAGCGGAACTAAAGCGTAAATCAATGTAGGGAAAGCAAGATGGCTGCACTTGATATTTCTTAGGCATTTGACAGAGTTTGACATCAGACATTTTTTTTCAAAAATGCGTGCATTTGGGACTGACGACGCTCTTCTTAAATGGATAAGAAATTATTTTACGAAACGTTCAATTCAAGTTTTATTTGATGGTTTCAAGTCTGATATTCACAAAATAAATGTTTTTGCCTCCAGGGCTCCGTTCTGTCACCAACACTCTTTTTAGTTTTCATTTATAATCTCTTAACTGCTACATATATTCTAATATATTACTTTGGTAGTGAGAGTACTCTCTGCTTTTCATATTCGTTTCCAAACTCACGTACCTGCTCTTCGGCTGTAGAAAGGGAAGGGCAGCGTATGTTAAGCTCAATATTAACAGCATAAGCAATGGGAGAACTATTAACAGAGTAGAATCTAATGCTACTAGATATGTGTGTCCATGACAACCTACGTTGGAATGACCACATATTTGATGTCTTCAAAAATGCTGCGAAATGTTTAGGTTTCCTTAAGCGCTGTAAAAATATTTTATCCCCTCTGATCTGGCCTCAATACATAAGGTATTTATCCGCCCAAAATTGGAGTACAATGCCCGCATCTTGTTAAGTGCTCCTTAAAAATATCTGCACCCTCCAGTTAGGATTCAAACCGTGCAATAACACTCATATGCAATACTTATACCAATCAATCAGTTGACACACTCGACACCGATTTAATGTATCCTGTCTTTGTTTTATCGCTTCAACCTTCAACCATAACACCCGCCTTGCTACGAATGCTCATCAGTATACCCATCAGTATAACCATATTGTTGTTTGTATCCAATGCATTTCATGGTTTTTAAGTATATTTATTCGAAATTAACGCTTATCTCTATTTTACAAATTTCTTTAGTTTCGATGAATCACGAGGACTAGGGAAAAGGCATCACCGCTCTCGAGCTTTCAAAAAAAGAAAAACCAAAAAAAAAACCCCGGAAGGCGGAAGTTCAGCGCACATTTTATATTTAAAAAAAAACTATGGCTGACATCAGTCCGAAGTTGGTCTCAACTCAGACTGGTTTGTTTCCAAGCTGAGCAACCTGTTAATTTGATCGCCCTCGATCAACCGCCATTAGTATAGACTTTCATCACAAAATATATCCATTAGTATTTAGAAAATTATGGATTAACAATTTTCTTAATTAATAAGTAAAATGAGAAGTACAACGAAATAATGAAAATTTACTATCAATACAATTTAAAATAAAAGTGTCGCTCAACTGGACAAAATAACTTTTACTCTGCTTCTCTCCATAAACGAAGGTTTCTCGCTTCAATAACGCCATCATAAGGCAATTAAGTAATCTGACAGTTTTCTATGTCACGGACGATATACCGATCGCAGTGCAAAATCTTGTAGATGACATATGGTCCTTAAACTTTAGGAGCAGTTTGTTATTAGTATCAACCGATATATCTACGTTCTTAATAGCTTCATAATCACATTCTTTGTAAACGCGTGCAGGTTGATTACGTTGTTTTAACTGTTTGAGATTGTACTCTTGAGCTTTATGTACGAATTCAGAGGCGCACTGCCTAATTTGACTCGTTTCTTTCTTGATGGCCTAAACCCTTTTCTTCTAGAAATTCAGTCATCCTATCCACTATTGATCCTCGCTGATCGACGCCGAATAAGAGCTTACTAGGCGTCGTGCGTATAGAACGGTGAACCGTATTGTTGAGCGTATATTCGACCTGAGAAAGCATTCGTACCCAATCAGCGTGTTGTATTGGCTCACTAAGTTTTGCTAGCATACTTGTCCTTTACTTGTCCGTTAGCTTGTGGTAGACTGTGGACTGATACTTTTACATGAGTAATATTCAAATCTAAAAGATAAGAGCTGAACTACAATGAAGTGAAACAAGTTCCTCTATCCGTAATTATCCTCGAAGGCCTACTATAATACTCAAAGTACGTAGATAAAGATGCAAAAATCTCTTTTGTACTCGTTGAAATCACAGGATAGAATTTAACAAATTTTCTGAATGTATCAAACAGCAGAAGTATATGTTTTCGCTTAGAATTAACAGACGGAAGTGGGCCAAAATGGTCTAAATGAATCGTATGAAATGGAAGGGGTCCTTTAGGAATGTTAAATAAGTTATGGTCACGCGAATGAAGAGGTTAAGAATATATTATACAACGGATTCAGTTTTTTATAAACTTATTTATTTTAGTGAGCATATCCGGAAACAATAATCGTTCGGAGCTGTTCATAGCACTTTGTTGAACCCAAGTGCCCAATCTTTTCATGAATGTGTCTTTTGAGGTTAACTTCCGTTTCCGGTGGCACATAAAAGCGAAGTCTATTGCATTTGTCATATCTAAATACTATACCGTCCTCGAGAACATATGAGTTAGACGTTTCGGATTTTAATTTATCTCTCAAAGATGTAATAACTGGGAAGCCCTTAATTGAAAATCAATATCTTCGGAGTTTACTACCGAGACCATATAGCATCTGCTTAACGCATCAGTATAAGGCATGGAGGTACCACTTTGATATTTTAATTTATAATTATAGTTTTCCAACTCGAGTGCCCACCGAGTTTTTTGTTTAAAGTAAGAGTAAGGAAGTTGCAGTCGGTGACCACTGTAAAAGGGATCCCTTCCAAGTAGACACGAAACCGGCGGAATGTGGATATGATTGCTAACGTTTCGAGCTCAAAGCTGTGGTACTTAGATTCTTGAGCAGTTGTGCTCTTTCAAAAGTATGCGACCGGGTGAAATTTCCTGTTGTCCTGTCGTTGCAACAATACTGAACTATAGCCCAATAGGCTTGCGTGGCAATGTAACCCCGTTTCCCTTTTGGGATCATAGATGGCTAGGACAGGTGAAGATGTCAAACAATTTTGCAATTGTCGGAAAGCACTTTCGCACTCTGGGGAAAAAACAAACGGCATATCTTTTTTAAAAGATCATATAACGGCCTGGCTATTCGGAAGAATTTGCTGACAAATAGTCTGAAGTAAGAGCTGAGGCCCAAAAACGAATGCAACTGCTTAGTGTTCTGAGGGATGGGGTATCGCCGAATGGCTTGTAAATGTGATTCACTAGGCTAGATTCCATATTCTGTAATAGTATACCCTAAATACTCAATTGAGAAATACGCAAAACGACACTTGGATAATTTCAATTCTAGTCCATTCTCCGCCAAACATTGCAAAACCTCAGCTTACACTTGGAGGTGATCGGTTAAATTAACACTGGCAATTAATATATCGTCTATGTAACATATACGACAATCAATTTGGTATCAATGAATTTTCGCAATACTCGTGTATGAAGCGTTTGAATACACTAGGCGCATTTTTCAGACCAAAAGGCATTCTCAAAAACTCGTATTGGCTGTTTGGAGTTACAAAGTAAGTGTAATGGGTTGACTCAGTATATACCCTTACCTGGTGAAAACCACTCTTGAGGTCGAGCAACGTGAAGACCTTCTTCCCCTCTAAATGTTCAATGCAATCCTCAATCAACGGCAGAGGATTATTGTCACGAACGGTGTATTTATTTAGGCCACGGTTATCCACGCACATACGTACTTCACCTGATTTCTTTTTAACCAGAACTATAGGCGAAGCATAGGGAGAATCACTAGGCCTAACAATCGTTTACAATTTTACTAACTTCCTGCTTTTCTATAACGGACAACCGTCGAGGCACACAGAAGAATGGAGTATCTGTCACTAAGCGGATATGCATTTTAAAATCCAATGGAGCTACCTTAGACTTGTCAAAGTTTATATAATTATCCCTATATTAGCAACGCACCATATCCTTAGATATCCCCTTAAGTTATGGGTCTACCCAAATATCATCCAAAGGTTCTGGTTTTATTCTGAAAATATCGCACTCGCTACTGAGGCCAATCTCAAACTGAGGAATACAAGCACCGTCTAGCATGATATTACTACGTTCATAAGACAATTGTTCAGAATTTATCACTGAAGTGTCACCACAAGATTTATTGCCACTACACTGTGATTCGATTGATTCTACACACATTTTATTTGATGCGGTATATCGCATGCAACAGTCATTTTGCTATCTAAACCAGTAGAAAAAAGAGTGCAAAAATGCGGGTAATTAGGTAAATAGTTTCGTTTTGAATCCATATTACTTTGACTTCGATTTATTTGTAACATGATACCAAAAGCTTTAAGGACGTCGCTGCGAATTAGTAAAGGCAGAGGTGAAGTTCCATCTGGAACAATCGAAAAAGAAACTTTCTTTAATCGATTTGCAATTTTTAGATAACAAAATATAGTACCGTAAGTATAGAGTGTGACCCCGCCCAATCCTTTATAAATTGAAGAAGTTAAATCACCAAGTCGAACATCTTTGAGTAATATGGACACATGAACGAAACTAACCGGACTACCGGAATCACGAAGAGAATTATATTTAATTACCCTTGTGCACTTATCTTCATCAATATCAAAAGCGACACTCATCCACTGTATAGCGTTCAAAGAATCTTCACCGTCACTGTTGCACCGGTCTTCTTCTACAGCGCCTGAATTCATCTCGTTTCTCTTCTCTTCGGGCAGTTTTTATACGTATGTCCTGGGTCAGCACAGCGGAAGCATGATTCTGGTGGTCTCTGTCCTTGGGACAATTTCTTGCAATATGTCCGTATGGCGAACAGTTAAAACATCTTACTTGGTTCCCCGGCGCTGAAGTTTTATTTGCTGAAGCCGTAGACATCGTAGAACGTGAAGGTTTTACTCATGTTACTGAAGGCTTTCCTGCACATCTCTTTTCATATCTCGGAATGAGCATTTTTAACTCGCCTATTGTTTTTACTCCATACAAAATTGAAACATTTGGTGAAGAATCGGTAAGACCATCGATTATGAACTCGATTAGGTCTGTTTCCTCCATGTTGACATGATTTACGATCTCCTGCATACAAAGTACATAATGTAAGAGTGTTTCTCCCTCGCCGTGTTTCCGATAACTTAGCTGCCTATAAATTTCTTGGCTAGTAGGCGCTTGTCGAATTCACGCAATAACTTTGAGCATCTTTGAGAGCATTCCACGAATCTACTTAAGCAGTAATATCTGTGCTGTGCCCCTTAACAAACGTCGTACGTAGATGTACTTGCACCTCATGTCACATCCGAGTGAGTCGGCCACATCTTCGAAGTCACTTAACCACTTTCTTACACCATAATTGTCATCGCCGGTAAAATATGAGACCGCATTCTCGATGTCGGAAAAATCAACTTTACATGGGGATGGCATGTTAAGCTCGATTCTTGCAATATCTCGTTGCAATTCTATAATCCGTTTGCGCCTTTCGAGCCGCGCAAGCTCTCGTTCCTCTTCCTCGTCGTCATAAGTGGAAGTTTCAGGAGCTGAAGGTTGTACGGAAAGTCGGCTGGCGGAATTGTTAGTTTTGCAGCACTCACGGTGGCCTCAGTCGCCACAGTAGTCGACGTATTTGCTGAAGTTGCGAGTGGAACAGTTGTAGTTGAGCCAGTAGCTTTCACATAAGTGGCAGCTGTATTTGTCGACTCAGTTTTGGAGGTAGCAGCAATCTCCTGTTCATAGAGTGCACGTAGCTGGAGTAATGAAGCTGATGGTGGGATTTGTACTCGCGCTTGCTGAAGTGCCTCCGCCAATTGCGCCTCGTTTAGCTCATCCTTTTAGATCCGCTGTTTCGGAAGTTTTATTTTATTTTTTATTTATTTTATTTAAATGGGAATACATACTCCACTGAGATTTGGAATATATTTATTTGAAATTAACGCTTATCTCTATTTTACAAATTTCTTTAGTTTCGATGAATCACAAGGACTAAGAAAAAGGCACCACCACTCTCGAGCTTTCAAAAAAAAGAAAAACCAAAAAAGAACCCCGGAAGGCGGAAGTTCAGCGCCCATTTTATATTTTAAAAAACTGACATCAGACCGAAGTTGGTCTCAACTCAGACTGGTTTGTTTCCAAGCTGAGCTTAACCGGCGTTTACATTTGCTTACTGCCTTTTTCCTTCTCCTCTAGTTATTTTACTACAGTTTGCTATTATATTTAATTTTAATTTTCTGATTCCGAATAATGTATGAGCAGTTTATTTGTCAATTTAAACATCACATTTATTTGGTATGTTTGTCCTTATGTTTTTTTGTTTAAAGCTCTGGTTGAATATTCTATAGCGCACACAAAAAATAATAACTTAACGTCAATAATTGGCGAAATATCTGTTTGTTTAGAACTGCTTAGTATATACGTACACATTTACGCATGTTGAATTTAGCTTCTTTTGAGTTAAATCAAAAACTGAGATACATATTTTGTTACCCCATTTCCTTTGTATATAATTCGTTCTATATTTTATCCACCCTTATGAAATTGCAAACAAAACTTTCTGTGTAAACTTTTAGTTTCATTTCTGGACCACTTTTAAAATTCATTTATTCAAGTGCATGTATGATTTCATAATCGCCTCTCTTGCTTACTTGTATTCTTTATGTTAAATGGAGGTAGTATGGTGCTCTACATATTCGTACTTAGAAAAAAAAAAAAATCAAGCCCACTTTTATTATGAGAACAAAGACCTCACACTAAGAAGTGTCACTGGAACAACTTAACGTTAATGAGAGGGTACTTTTGTTAAACTTTTTGTGGTGTAATGGGGATTGAGTTCAGAAAAAATTATGCGATATGGTAATTTTGTACTTCAAGGCATTCTGCTTATGTTATGTGGATATCTCGTACATGAAGAAGTAATTAAATTTATGTTGAAGAATATGAACTGCTGCAGTTACAATAATCTGTGTAAAGGAATATGCTTATGATACAAGTAAACATTTTCAAATATCTACATCTAACAAAATAGATAGATCAACTCTTTTTTTCTATTGCAAGTAATTACAATAGGTTCAGAATTTAATATTGCAAATGAATATCCATAGTGAACAACAAAAGTTTCGAGAGAATTTTAACTGGTCGTTATGTTTCCTCGACAACGACGTGGATGCCGCTGCTGACATGATCACAGAAACTATTCTGTATCTCTTTGGAATGAGATACTTTATCCCTCATCAGATAAAGAGTATCAAACCAAAAGAAAAGGTATGATACTACTCGAGCTGTAAAGAGGCTGTCAGGGTTAGAGAATTCTTTTTTCGGTCCTACAAGACCAACCCGAAAGAGGAAAATTGAAATAAGTTTAAACGATCCAGAAATGATTGCAACGTCTTTCTCAAGCGTGTGAGATTCCAATACGACTAAAACCTGAGGCAAGAAATACTGCAATGTCCCAAAGGCAGTAAAATTTTTTTATCATTCGTCAAAAACATTAGAAATTCTGCCTCATCCTCCATCTCAACGCTTATTTACAATGACATTCCAGCTGTCAGCCCTTTGGACAAAGCCAATCTGTTTGCTGCACACTTTGCGGCTAGCTCAACACTCCCAGATTGTGCTTTGTCCCCGCCTACACTTGAGTGCGTCGAATCTACAATGGGACGACTCCACTTTCGCACTCGTGTAGTAGCAAGAGTACTTAAAGATCTCAACATGCATAAATCCGCTGGTCCAGATGGTATATCTCCCCTTCTTCTCAAGAATCTTCTTCTCTATCCTCCTACAGACCCATTGCACTTACGTCCCTTTTTTCCAAGCTCATGGAAACGTTGATAAACCGTCAGCTCATGAAATATCTCGAAACACGAAAACTTCTCAATAACCGGCAGTACGGTTTTTGTAGCAACAGGTTCACTGGTGATTTGATGGCATGTCTTATGGAAAAATGGAAACAAAATCTATACCAATCTGGCGAAAGCAAGATAGTTGCACTTGA
Organism: Volucella inanis; assembly: GCA_907269105.1. Classification (NCBI taxonomy): domain Eukaryota; kingdom Metazoa; phylum Arthropoda; class Insecta; order Diptera; family Syrphidae; genus Volucella; species Volucella inanis. The sequence continues at coordinate 91,292,963 of OU026157.1, read as the reverse complement.
TATTTCTAAGGCATTTGACAGAGTTTGGCATCGGGCTCTCTTGTTGAAAATGTGTGCTCTTGGAATCAATGACTCTCTTCTTCAATGGATTAGAAATTACCTTTCGGAACGTACAATTCAAGTTGTCTTGGACGGTTTCAAGTCTGATATTCCCAAAATAAATGCTGGTGTGCACCAGGGCTCCGTTCTGTCTCCGACATTCTTTTTAATTTTCATTAATGATCTCTTGTCTGCTACTTCTAATCCAATTTATTCCTTTGCTGATGACAGCACTCTCTACTTCTCATATTCGTTCCCGGACTCACGACCCTGCTCTTCGGCTGTATAACGGGAACGGAAGCGTATGTTAAGCTCATTAAATTCCAATATTTACAGCATAACCAATTGGGGAACTATCAACCGAGTGGAATTTAATGCTTCCAAAACTTAATGCTGTCTGCTGTCATTAAAGCGAAATTCAAATACCCAGTCATTATCCATGAATGGCACTTGCATCGTCGAAACCGATAAACTTTCCATTCTCGGTATGTGTATCAGTAACAACTTACATTGGAATGACTACATATTCGATGTAGCCAAAAATGCTGCGAAATGTCTAGGTTTCCTCAAGAGATGTAAGAAATATTCTACCCCCTCTGATCTGGCCACAATATATAAGGCATTTATCCGCCCAAAACTGAAGTACAATGCCCACATCTGGTCAGGTGCTCCTAAAACATCTCTGCACCTGCTAGATAGGATTCAAAACCTTGCTATAAAACTAATTGTTGATACTAATATCAGTCAATCAATTGACACCCTCGAACACCGACGTAATGTCTCCTGTCTCACTTTGTTTTATCGCTATTTCTACCACCAGTGCTCCATTGAAATCGCCAGTAGCATTCCGCTCATTCAAACTTTCAACCGTAACACCCGGTCCATTTTCGGACGTACTCTAAAATATCGTGATTCTTTCCTAAGCCGTACAACTCGGAGAGGTTCGTCATTGGCATCTTGGAAGAGCTTGTACCACTTTTAAACATTTTTTTACTTAGAACAAACTCATCGCATGCCACTGTTAACATTTCAAGTGCTATAGAGCACTTGATTCCATTTATTTCACATAAAATTTGATTCGAATTTTTTGCTCCAGTTTTTATAATAATTGAAAATCGTCGATAATACCAAAACACGTTGAACCTTTCTATATGTCAAAAACAAACTAAATATACTATAACTTAAAACTGTCAGCATATAATTGGGACATTGTTTCCTTCTCATCCACGTCTATGTACAATAGCTTCTGCAGAAGTTGTTTGTAAAAAAACCAAACCCTCTTGCATGTTTGCCTATGAGACCATTGTCTTATCCAGTTATGACACCTGTGATAGCATTGAGCTATTTCCTTTTTTGAAAGATAAAACTCTAAGTGCGCTTCCGATGGAGCTTTCATTGGATTTTTATATTTCTAAGGTTTATTTATCTAATAGCATCCAGTTTTAGTTTTTGTAGCGCTTGGTTTATCGATGATACGTTTTGCAAGTAGGATAGGTAGAGTCGTTCCAATTTCTGCGAGTTCGTCGGCCCTACAATTCCCTGGAATATATCTGTACCCTGGCACCCAATATAGTTGAATGTTGAACTGCTCTGAGTGATATTCGGCAATCAAGAGCAGTCTTAGGATTTTGTGAGACTGTATCTAGAAATTTAATAGCGAGCTGATTATCCGAAAATATGCAGATCTCACGTTTTTCTTCAGACAGTACAAGACTTAATTTATTGCCAAAATTTACACCTGGAACACGTCACATTGATGTCGAACATCGCAAACATCGCCACAACCTCACCATCAGTTTTGAACCCATCTGTATAAAATTGGATTGACTTGTTGTCCATGAAAGTACCTTCCTCCCAGAAAGATATTGAGGGGATGCTTACATGAAATTCTTTGTCATACCAATGTTGGGCCATAATGTAGTCGTTGTTGTTTGGCAGTATTCCGAATGAATTAAGAATATTTTCGTGGCTAAATATTTTATTTGTTGATTATGTGGACGCTTTAAGGCGAAAGGTTGCCTGCTTGCCTGATATAAATATCGAGGGGTTGTAAGGTTTTTCAGAGTTGTGTAATGGAAAATTGACCCGACGTTTGCTCGTCGGAGTGGTAGAGTCTTGCTGCTTTTCTCTGAAACTTATGAATAATCGTAAAGTTTGTAACTTAAGATCGCGAATGTGAAAAGAACGTTATATGAACTTGCTTCTAAGCTATTCGTTGTGTTTTAGGTGTTGTAACACCAGAAGGAACCCCCCCCCCCACAGTAACTGGTTAATCAAAGGTTAGCATGGGGATGTAATTTTAAATACATTTTTGATGGCAATATGTTAAATAATCACTTTTCTCTGGCTTTTAATTCTACTTATCTAGGTAAATTGAATTTATTATCAAGGAGAATTCCACTTTTATTTGATAGGAAAATTAAGTTTGATAACAAAGTATTCATACATTTATTAATTCAACACTGTTCTATGTGAACAACGATGCTGAATCACAACTCATATTATTGCAGGGCATGATAAAACTATTATATTTAGATTCTTATGAGTTCGATGGATTTGGTACACAAGCAATTTTGTTTTCGTGGTAAGTATAGATGCAAGAATTTCATTGAAGTAAATTGCTTTTGGGTCGTTTTCAAAATGTTCGAATTTAGGTTTATCCGATTAGCCTTTTGATGGTTGATTGTTATTATAACTATGTGCTCAACCTTTTTCTTTAGATTTTGCATGGGCAGTCAGAACTTGTATTTTTTTTTAATATATTAGGAATCCACATAAGGAACATCGATTACTCCATATTTAAACTTCGATTCAACAAAGACAAAGAGATGAAGATGCTTTAATGGAGGACAAGTCTATCCACTTCTATACAGATGCATCTAAAACCGATAGCGGGGTTGGTGGCGGTGTTTTCTCAGAAAAGTTAAATATAAGTCTCTACTTCCGTCTTCCAAATCACTGTAGCGTGTTCCAGGCAGGAATTTTTGGCGAATAAGGAAGCTCTCTCTCGAGCTGGACAAAAATTTGATATCTGTAAAGGATATCAGCATCTTTTCGGATAGTCAGGCTGCTATCAAGTCCTTTTCGCTTGTGCAAACGATTTCTGTAGAAACTGCATGGACGAGGAGGAAGAGAATACAATCATCCGCCTTCTCTGTATATGTCCAGCTCTTTCCCAGAGGAGAAAACTTTACCTACGAGCCTTCTTCTACAACGACTTAAACGATTTAAAAAATGTAAACATTAACAGTCTCCTGCGCTTCATCGTAAGCTCAAATTTGTTCTATGAGTGAGGAGATCATAGATCTACGTGGCAGCACAACGGGCTAATAGACTTAAGTGCGGTTTTTTTTTCCAATTGCCACTCTAGCTTAACCTAACCTAACCTTCACCAGATAACTACTTATCGTATAGGTTTTATAACGGAGACATTTCCAATGGTTTTTTTGCAAGACAATAAAGCTACGGTAGCTTTCTTTACTTTTTCTTGAACATTAGGTTACCAGTTTAATTTGCTGTCAAAAATAAGATATGTTGCTGTACCGAAAAATACTAAGCTGGTACCGATGATTGAGTGAGGGTCAAGAGCAGTCTTATGTGGGTTTAGTCCCAATCCACAGCGATCCGGTCAATGGGTTTGTCTATTAAGTTTTGGCTGTAAGAGTTCCTTAATAGTATTGAGATGCTTTCCTGAGACGGCTATAGCAACATCATCCGCAAAGCTAACCACCTTATACTCCTTTGCTAGGTATATCAGCAGTTCATTAGCAATTAAGTTCCAGAAAAGGTTCGAAAAGACACAGCCTTGCGGCGTACCTCTTCAGACACATCTTGCAACAGAAGTCCCATCCAGTTTGTAGTTGATTATCGCGCTATATCTGAGGATCTTTGTAGCTCGGCAGGTATTATACCGTCTGGTATAGCAGGCTTGAAGGGTTTAAAGCTATGCAGCGCCCAAATCAGCTGATCTCTTGTAATCAGACTTTGTTTCTTGTAATTTTAGTCACGATTGCAGTAGTGCTGTAATTGGAGTTGGTGGCCAGTAGCAGATTGAATAATTCTTTACTTTAGATCGTCCAAGAACTATCGTTTTTCTCATATAACTAGTCATCATAGGATTTACAGAGTTGTTTTTTGTTTCTGTTGTTTTTCAATAGAATGGTGTCCAGACTTTTCGCATTGCATCCCTCAGTTCTTTTTTTTATATATTTTGACGGATTCCTGTCCTTCTAACTTAGCTGAAAAATTCCTTGCAAACGTTTGTAAGTAGTCCTAGTTATAATGTCCACCAGTGCGAATTTTTTTTTGCCTCTAGGTTAAATAAGAGGGCATTAAGCAGCTGCCTGATTAAGAGCCAGGGTAAAACATTCGACCTTCATATCAAGTTCATTGGTGTTATATTGGGTACTTAAAAGAGTAGTTTGGCCAGTCAGTTTTCCGATAACTCCGCAATGCTAGTTGGCGTGGAGGAGTGTAAAATTGGTCAATCTGTAATCTGGAAAAAAGTGTTCAAATGATAACATCCAGTTCTTTATCAGTAGTCTTCAGTCTTCAGTCTTGCAAAGGTTGCGTTGGGGCAACTGATATTAAGAAGTAAAAGTACATTACGCCTACTTCTTACTAATATACAAGTTCTGGTCTTACCTTTGCCTTTTGTATAGAGCGGAACGTATTCAGATGTCACAAGTCTACGAACCATGCCTTCTACAATACATTGTTCCTGAATTGGCATGATGTCTTCTGCTTCTTTTGATAGAACAGAATGAATGCGGAGGAGTCCTCTTTGGAGTGATGGAGGTTAATCTCTTAGTCGGTTTCGCGACTTTCCAGTCAGTTTGTAGGGTCGGGTTACAGAGTCTAATGATCTTCATCATGGTTCAGCTGGGATCCTGGTGCAGATTCTAGCTCTGCTAGGGATCTTCCTTCCTTAGCCATAATCTCCAGCTTTTCACCCAGACCACTTCCAGCTTTAACTAGACAAATTGCCACCGTTCAGTTGAAACTGATTTGTTGGCGTCGTTTTTATCGATTATCGCAATCGTTGTCTTTTATCGGGTCTTTTAGGATTTCGGTACAAGACCTCAGAGATGTGTCGTTGGAAGATGCCATTCTCCAAATTTTATGTTTTTATCAATATAATATCAAAATATAAAGTTTTGAAAATTTGTGATTTTGGTAAAATTCGTCTAAAGTGATAAAAATATAAGATTTTTAGAGTTTTGGTGATTTTTATGCAGCTTTCCAACAAGGCTAATCATCTGATTTCTCTTTTGAGGGAGGAATTTTAGTAGCAGCAGGAAGACCGTGGACAAACTTGCTGCTCTAGGGGTGGAATACGTGGAAAAACCATGGATCGTTGCGTTTACCTTTTGAAGTGCATCTTGTCTGCCACAGTTTTTTCTTTACTCGGCATTGCACGAATCCTTCCGGAAGTCAGTGTATTGACCGTATTACAGTCCGGCATTGAAAGAGTACCGGTCACGAACTTTTTTTTAAATTTTAGATTCTATAAGGGATCCCAGGAGGTCCATCTGTACAGAAATCCGCTATATACAGATAAATCTAGCCACTCCATTCACGACTGAGATATTTTTAAAGATACTGAGCTCTCAACCAAGCTGATTCTCAGCACCTTTCGTATGACTTTTTGATCCAGCCCAGGGGAAAAAGGAAACATTGGAGCATGAAAACAGTGATCATCCTTTAGTTTCGGCACTCATCATTGACGTCACTCACCCTTTACAACTCGACGAGTTCGCTATTCAGCGTACAGAAAAAAAATAAATACACTCAAAGAATAATACTTTACCTGATCTGATGGGATGTCATAGTTTTGAAAAAGTGTGTGACTTTCTTGGCATATGGATCTTCTTTCAACCCTCTTCCTCACAAGGCACTTTTTTATGTTTTTAGCTCTTATATAATCTAAAGTAATGGGTACATATTTTGTTATCTGATATTCTTTCACTATAATCCCATCTTCTCTTACAATCACCAATTCCTTCTGGTGGGTAGATCTTAAATAACAACAAATAAAAAAGCTTCTAGAGTTAAAGTTTATCACTTGCGGGATAACAAAAAACACGCGAACGGGGAGGCCAAAACCTTCCCCTAACTGTTCGACTTTAAAATGAAACACTGACACATTACGTTACAATAGAAATTTTATTTATGTGTTCTATGTAATTAATGTCCGCCGAAAGACTGGCTCCCAATCCCAATTTCTAGCTTAACGCCACCTCGCAACCTTCAGTTTGTTCTCCTAAACAAGCAATATTGTCCCACCCTTGACTCGGCTCGAATTTGTGTCCAATATCCGATTTATTCATTCGCAAAGTCAATGGGATGCGCATGTACTTCGTCAGCACAGGTTCTCATGCATCAGCTGCATATCTCATCGAATGAGATCGTATATGAAAGATCATTGGAGCTTGTTCTGTGTTAACTCTCCCCCCTTCAAAAATCTTCGTCCCGTAGATCAGTGACATCAGCAATTAGCGACTCATAGTCCTGAACTTGTGGTTGAAGTCTCTTCTGTTGATCTTATAGGCGGAAGGTTTATGTTTCCACTAATCTTTCGCCATGTGACGTATGCGAAGAGTACAATGAATACCAGGATTGCACCATCACTGATAGTTGATACTTTATGCTTCTCAGTAAGGTTACCAAGTCGTCTTAATACCCGAATACTCCAATAGAAAGAGTTTCATATAGTTTATCATAAAAGAAAAGTTTGTTCTAAAAATATAATAAATAAATATGGATTAATACTATATATAAATAATAAAAATATGTATTTACCATAAATTGTTTATTTATTGAATGTACTGTATATAATAATAATAAATATCACATTTTGCAATGTAATTGTTGGACAAAAATCATGAAGTTTTCGTTTTTTATATGAAAAATTATAAAAAAATTAATTAAATTTCAATCACTCATACAGATATATTAAAAATCAATGATAACAATTCATGCTGATCACAAATGGTCAATGTGTGAAACGACTTTGTCGTTTTTCTTTTTTTTTTCGAATAGGCTGATTTTTGCATGATTCAACTACAACGTTGATCGTTGTTATCAGTTACCACTTCTGTTACTGGCCTATCATAGTAATCACTCTTCTGTCATGGACATGGGTAGTTCTCCTGAATCCTGCGTAGAAAAAGTCTGAGTCTGTCAGTTGTTCTTGCAAGCATATCATTATTTTCATAGTGAGTAACGTACGCAGAAACGACGGCGATATCCAAAATATTGTAAAAAAAAAAGTTTGCCGGACATCTGTACGTTCGCCATAGGGGGGAATATCTCATTTGATCCATAGTATCAACGCCAGTTTTGGTTTTGTTGTAATAACAAAAATAGGTGCAGCTTTGTTATTAGGTGCTTGTTCCTGGCGTGTAGTCAAATCACCAAAACATATAAAACGTAAACGCGACAGAAATCGCCTTCGTCCAATCGTTGAATCGTATAGGATATGAGTTTTTCTTCCATATTTCATCTTTATGGTCTGTGTTTGAGTTATTTGCACCAGCACTAATGAGGATTACAAAAACAAGAGTACATTTAAGTTACCGCAACTTTCTTCCATTCACGCAGCTTGCTCTATGAATGCTTGCTTTGTAATCTTAATACTCGCCTTCCGCTTTTTTATTTGTGCACCGAACAATAACGTCAACCATTTCCAACGTCATGAATTTTTTGAATGTGCGGTCCAGCGCTCTGCCTAACAATATTTCTAGCCGAAGTTTGCTGGTTTTGAGGCGGAGTTTTATTCCAAACTGTTTTGTATTTTGCCACAAAAGTTGTACTAATGCAGGCTGAAACATCTGAACCTATTTCGTTGTCACTCTCCTCCGCAGCGTCTGTTTCGTCGTCATCGTCATCATGAATGCAAATTTCATTACCAGATGCTTCACCATTGGCAGAATTCGGAGCGCTGTCGTTGGGAAGCTAATCCTCGTTTTAACTGTCCGAAGGGTTATCACTTTGGTCATCTTCTTTGCCGAGTAATCTCTTCAAGTACTCTTTTTTTCCAGCGTAACTCAATCTAAATAATAAATAAATTCATGTTTTATAGTAATATTATTATTACTTAACATATATTAATGTTAAAGATGTAATACAAATATTTTAGTTATTATACAATAATTACGTTACCTCAAAAATTCAGCTCACGACAATTCCCCCATTTTTCTGCTTCTGTTTTCTACAAATATAATGCACAAATTCTATATTGGAATAAGTTAGAAAATAAAAATATCAGATATTACACGCACACATACGAGTGTACCAAAACTATTCAAACTCTCTTAGTAGTGACTGCACGGCTTGCTTCTTCGAGCGAACGATAAAAACTAAGCTATACGACTTTACTGCTCTAAAAATATAAGTATGTTTGTATCTACGTGTTTCAAAAGTATTGTCAAATATTCTTCAGTTATATAAAAATATTGACCCTTCGGCTTCTGTCCTTTTGTTTTATACTTGCTTTAGGAATCCCTAGGTCAATGTACATAATTTAATTGTTATATTCAGGTAGGAATACCTTTCTAGAATATGAACAATTAAATATTGATCGAATTCATAAAATAATTTTTAGTTACAATGGACTTTTACCAAGAATTTCTAAGTTGGGGTACCCGGGTACCCTGGTGGCAGATGCTGTGAAGGGTTAAGTAACCCTTCTAGCAGATTGTAGACTTGTTGATGGAGAGACAAATTCGCAGTATCCTATCGGTTTTGTCTTGGTTGACCAACGTCTTGTAAAATTCAATGTTAACTTGTTTCTCATCCGTTATGGAGGGTTTAATTTGAAGTTGATTATATTCCAAACTTTTATTATAGAGAGCACGTATATGAGCACGTGTTGCAAAATTCGATTGCTTCGATCTCGTTTTCATACGAAATGGTTTCGAACTCGTTGTTAATCATGTTGATTTCGTCGTGGTTTAGCAGATTAGTGTTGACAACTCCGGTCTTAGCCATCTGGCAGGCTCGCACCAGTTCGCTGACTTCCTCTTTAAAGAGTATGGTTTGGTGAAACATATCCTGCTCAAATTTTTGGATGTTTGCTACACGTATAGTATTTCATTGATTTGTTCATTGATTTTCGTCGTTATGTCTTCTACTACCCCAGAAGCTCATCGCTGATCTTAAATTGCTGTTTATTATTCTACACCACCCTTTGGTGGCTCTCTAGGATTATATACGTCTATAGCATCTGGATTACCGGCAACGCATTTAAATCCACCGAATCCATCAAGTTAATAGAACTCTCTCAGTGACTGTGGTATTAAAGAGTTAATACGTTAACCTATTTGAGTCAAGTTGAGAGTTATTAGCTGCTCTCTGTATTTGTTCCTGAAGTTCTCTTGGACGGCTTCGCTAATCTTCTTGACTTGATAGTCAAATCTATATCTATGACATGGATAATATTGAAGCTTTGCCTTCTTATGGATATTAGCGGTGCCGTATATTCGAAGTTATCAGGCAGGTTAGGTAGGTTAGCTTATAACACACACGGACTGAAAAGTCCGTGCCGTTTCTAAGACAGGGCACCACTTGAAAATCCATTTTCAGTTAGTACCAACCTTCAAAAGATACATGTATAAGTTTGACAGCTGTCATGGATTTATCATTGCTATTTGATGGGAAAAAATGCAGCCGATGCAAAGAAATGGCTTGATAAGTGTTGCCCGGTCTCTGCACCAGCCGAATGAACGATTCGCAAGTGGATTGAAAAATTTAAAAGTGGTCATACAAGCACCGAAGATGATGCACGCAGTAGACGTCCAAAAGAGGCTGTTTCAGATGAAAACATAAAAAAAGTCCACAGAATGATTACGAATGACCGTAAAGTGAAATTGGTCGAGATAGCTGAGGCTCTGAAGATATCAAAAGAGCGTGTTGGATATATCATACACGAATATTTGGACATGCGAAAGCTCTGTTCAAAGTGGGTGCCGCGTTTGCTCACAGTCGACCAAAAACAACAACGTGTTGATGATTCAGAGGAGTGTTTAAAGCTGTTTAACCACAATAAAGCCAAATTTTTGCGTGTATATAAGACAATGGATGAAACTTGGCTCCATCACTTCACACTAGAGTCAAGTCGGCAGTCAGCTGAGTGTCGAGCAGGCGACCAACCTCGTCCAAAACGACCGTTTTTGGGATACACATGGAATAATTTTCATCGACTATCTCCACAAGGGGCAGACTATCAACAGCGACTATTACGTTGCGTTGTTGGCGCGTTTGAAGGACGAAATCGCAGAAAAACGGCCGCATTTGAAGAAAAAGGAAGTGCTGTTTCATCAAGACAATGCACCGTGTCACAAGTCGATGAAAACGATGGCAAAATTGAATGAATTCGGCTACGAATTGCTTCCCCACCCACCGTATTCTCCAGATTTGGCCCCCAGCGACTATTTCCTGTTCGCAGACCTCAAAAGAATGCTCGCCGGAAAGATATTTAAGACCGATGAAAAAGTAATCGCCGAAACAGTTGTATATACATATAAATATATTAAATATACAGGGTGACTGACTCGAACTGCAATTTTTTTAAAATATTTTTTGATAAATTTTATTGTGCCAAAGCAAAAAACTTTGGAAAATATATCGATTTTCAAATTGTATCAGTAGTTTTCAATATGTCTACCTTTGGCGCGAATAATGGCCTTGAGACGCCCGAATAAAGCATCGCACGCTGCACGCAAGTGGCTCCGCGGTATTTTGGCCCATTCCCGGCGAAGTGCCAAACTTTGGTACTTTTTAGTGCCAACCTTTGAATTCAAAATACCCCAGACAGATAAATCCAACGGATTTGCATCCGGAGAATTTACAATCAATTGTGTCGAAGAAATGAAGTTTGGAACATTGTTTTTTAACCAATTTTGGTTGATGCGCGCTTTGTGATACGGTGCCGAATCTTGTTGAAATGTTCACGGTCTCCGACCGAAATGATTGTTTGCCCAAGGCTTCAATACTACCTCTAAGACAATTTCATTGTATACGATCGCATTAATTTTGGCGCCACGGTCCAAAAATGCGAGCGGAGAGCGTCCATCGGCGGTTATGGCGGCCCAAACCATCATCGTCGATGCTGCCTGCTTTCTGGTGGCCGTCCGAAGGTGTACATTTTCGAAGGACCTCTCTGGTAAGTTAACTTGGTCATTTTGTTTGTTGACATATTAACAAATGGCGACTCATCGGAAAAAACCAAATTCGTTAACTCTTCTTTCTTTCTTCTTTCTTCCGCTCTTTCGACTCTAACTTTTTTCTGTTGCGGTGTAAGATCGTGTGTTTTTTGGAACTTCAATGGCTTGAGTCCAAACTCATTTTTCAGTATGTGTTGCATGCGTTCCTGTGATATGTTGAGCTCACGAGCCATTTTCCTTCCACTTCGACGAGGATTTCGCTCAATTCGAGCCTTTACTTTCCGAACCATTTCTGTCGATGTTGCTGTTTTTTATGACCACCTCCATGGCGTTTTGCAATGCTGCCAGTATCACGGTAATGAGCTATTATTCGAGAGACAAATGATTTATTAACTTTGAGGTGCTGGAGGGCTCTAACGATAGCTACTTTTCCAGCCAAATATAAAGCAATCACACTATCACGTTTGAATTCCATCGCGGATAAAAATTTTTCAACACAAATGAAACGCAAATCGTTTAAAAGGCTTATTAATAATAAAATTATCTGTCATGTGTCAAAATTTGAGCTCACAGTAATGAACGGTTTGGAAATTATAGCAGTCTGAAATTGGTTGCAGTTCGAGTCAGTCAGGGTGTACACATATTTTTCCTTTAACCTACAGCTACAACTACAGTAGCGAATTGAACGTACATAATTGATCTCATCAATTTTAAATCTTTTCGTTCTTAAAAAAAAAGTAAGGAAATGAAAAATAGAAAAAACAAATTCTTATATATTTTTTCTGCCCTCTGCAGTAGTAACAGTTACATTGTTATTTATGGCAACTATTCCTTTTCGATATAGTGGCTGCTTTTTTGCCTTTATGTATTTTAAAACTGTATAAATGATGTCACCTTTCGCCTGATTTCTATACAATTTTGTTTCGTTTTGTTTTCGCATAATTTCGTTTTTTAATTCTTTATTCACCCTGGTGCGGAAATCAATTAAATTTTGAAAATTATATCTTTGAGTTCTTTCGAAGAAAATATCACTCGGCTTGCGCCTTGTACCAGAGTGAATTTATTATTATAAATTTCGACCGCTATACCCAGCAATTCTTTTAACCGTAGGTCTTTATAATCGGCTTTGAGATAAACTGTAGATTTCCAAGATCTTCGAGTGGTATTGACCTCACACCTAACAGGTGTATTGCAGAATTTATTTTGCAGCATTTTTATGAAGTTGATAATGATTGGGCTAAGGAAACTGGACTTGTTATCCGTAACTAGTACTTCGGTACTATATGATAGAGTTTCTATTGTTTCCTGGCTACGTTTGCAGACATTGCGCCATACTTAGATGGATTTGCAGACAGACCTTTCCACTTTCATTCTGGTTTTGGTGGCGAAACAACTTCCTATTCCAAGTGTTAGAGTAAGTTTTTGGTTTTCACACATCATTGGGTGAAAGTTTCTTGGTGGCAACCTTGTTCGGCTTTCCACTCCAAAATTTTGATTTACTGGAGATGTTATCGTTTTCGGTCCTGTATTCGTGTGAAGCGAATTGCTACTAGGCTTGACGTTTCGCATTTATAGCCAAAAGGAAGACGCTTCTTTGAGAGTTTTGGGTCTATGAGTTATCAGGATAAAAATGTCAAGGGCCCTATTACGATAGGTCTCCACTATGGTTTCCATGCTATAGCTTTCAGTTTTTAATTTATCAATGAAAACTGACTGTTAATTGCAGCGTAAAACTCGTAAAGCTGGTTAAGTTGGTGCTCTAACGTATGCACGTCACGTTTGCAGTTTGCAGTGTAGTAGTAGATTAAAAGACATTACTTCATCTCAGACCAGCTAATATCAAATATATTATACGATACTAAGGCTGCATCAGCCAGACCTCTGATTTTCCCTGAATGTATTCAAGATAACTATTGCCGTGGATTTCTTTTGGACACTTGCATTTCTTTGAAGCAATCCGGAAGTCTGTTTATTTCTCTGAGCTCTAGATTATTTTTGGATGAGCTCAAAACCTCGATTTTTTCAGCTTCTCAAGGAATGGTAGCCGTTGATGTTGACCTATCTTTAACAGATCCCAAGTGGTTCTCGAACGACTTGAGCTGTACTAAGATGTATTTACAGCCACTGTAAGCTGTACACAGTTTTGTAGCTGTTGTATATTCAAACTTTGATAAATCCTCAAAAAGTTTAAACTAACTTCTTAAGTAAAGAACTTACTACTTTTGGCTCGCACCATTTTATATTTTAATTTTTTGTGTATTTTTTTAATTTTTTTTTTTACAATGAAATTACTATTATACATATCAATATTATTGACACATAACATTCTTTCTTCTTTGCAGATTTTTCCGCTTTTTTGACACAATAAATATTTATTAAAATTATTGAGAAACAGCACACAGAAATTATTATTATACTATATACTCGCTTATAATAAAAATATGCTTTGGTATATTTCTTGAATGACAACTTTTTTCTCGTTTTTCTTTTAAACAAAAAACTTTTTGTGACTTTTTTTGTATCTTTTGAATCTCTTCTTTTTTTTTTTGTTTATAAATTAGAAATATTTGGGAAGCATCATGTTAACCCCGTTTAGTCTCTAGGACCTTCTGAGGGCACATGAACCTTCACCACCATATCCTTTAGCCTTTATAGAATATCCACATGTATATGTGGAACGGTAGGAATTTATTGATCAAATCAACTGTGTTCACATGCGTACAGCGACGTGTACTCGATAGAGCGTACTGAACCAAGTCCTTAGTCTTGAGCGAAAAGGATATGGTTTTTACATCGGTCCCTTCTCGGGCGCCAGTTAAAATTTATCACTTGCGTGATAACAAAAAAAAAAACGCGAACAGTTAAGCAACAATAGAAATTTTATTTTTGAGTAATTATTGATGTTTGCCGAAAGATTGACTCCCAATCCACCTTTCTAGTATCACACCACGTCGCAACGATCAGTTTATTCTCCTGACCAAGCAATATCGTCCCAGCGTCGACTCCGCGCGTGTTTTGCTGTCCAATATCCGAATTATGCATTCCCACAGTCAATCGGATGAGCGGTTCTCATGCATCATCTATACGATAAGATCGTATATCGAAGGTCGTTGGTGCTTGTCTACATAGTAACGCTGATTTGGTACCAAAAGAATTAGTAGCAGAATGCGTGCGTTATTTAGTAACTAATATCAGAATACGAATATAACTTATATTTGTATACCTTATGAAATATTACCAAGACAATAGAATGTAGCAAAATATTTAAGCTTTAAATGAAAATCACGTATTTAAATAGGCATATACGCTTAACTTCTTTTGTACATACTGGACGAATGTACTTAATGAGAAGTCTGCTCGTGAGTTTTCCTATATCTGTAAATACAGTCACTTGAAAATAACAAATAAATGAAAAAAGTAAATAAATTCCTAATTACAAATTATATATTATTATATATTATTACGCATATATGTATGTATATTATTACTTAATTTTAGATACACCTTCATTTGCTATATCGCGAACCCCAGGATTTGGTTACCCATTGCGAGAAGGCATTGAAGTGTCTTTAAAATGTGATGTTGATTCTAACCCACCGAGTACACCTAGATGGCAAAAGGATGATAGCGATACAGCTGTAAGTATACAAATAAATAAGTTTAAGAATGAAACTTGTTTCCAGTATTATTTTTCATGTTCGTTTTTGAGCTCTTTACTATTACATTATATTCATTATAGTTAATACTCATAAATACATACATAACAACTTGTAGTCACTTCCTTATTATTTATTGGGGAGTTAAGCCACTGCTACGGGCCAAGAAATTTTTTGTTTTTACTATTTATTGTTATATTATAAAGTACAAGATTCTATTTGCCCTATTATGTTAAAGCCTGAAATCAATATCAGATTTAAGGTCGAGTAAATCTACAATTGACCAAATATTTACAGTATGACATATCCTAGAGCAAAGCATCCAGGCTGAAACCACTATCTCTTTATCGATCTGAAGCCGCATACAGCATCCTAAGAGATAAGCTATACAAAGCTTTGTCTAGAATAGCGATGGAGAACGCTGGCTATCCGTTGAAAGAAATCTCATCGACACTTTTAGATCGCTGTGACACGACTTATTTAAAATCATTCATGAAAAAATTCAAAACTATGACTATAGTTTACATGCCAGATTTGGCATATAGTCATGAATTGTTGGTTGGAAATATGCTTTTTTCAGCACAAAGAGGGAAAATAAATTAACTAAGATTCTGATTGCTAGCGCTTACACTTATTTACCATAGGACCGTTGAATAGCGCGTATACTTAAAATTGTGCCGCTAATCGACTTTAAAAAATTTATTTAAAACAAATGCAACAATTTTCTAAACTAAAAAAGAAAATTTTAAAAAACCAGGTTATAATTTGGATTATTTAAAAAAAAAATCATTTCGAGAAAACGTGAATTAATGATAACTTTCAAATTTTTTTTAATGTTGAATAAAATGTTTTTTAGAAATACTAGTACCTTCTAAATGAATAATTTTTAGTTTTATTCTCGTCATAGTTACTAGAACCCTTAATTAATCGGTACTAGTTTTTGGTTTTCAGAAATGGATCTGCGGCAATGTTGATCTTTGCTATAACCATCTGAATTTTGAGCTGCACTTACGATATTCTTGTCTAAAACAAAGGTTCAAACTTATTAATATGGTATATTTTATTTTAAACACTCTTGCTCTCAAATTTATTTCGAAAATCGTGCTTCAATCGGCAACTTATCGGCTTAACGTATCAATATTGCTTACAATCTCTTTATTGACGGAAATATTCGATGTACTCACATCACATCACACACACTGGGGATATGTGAATTCGCTAGTCTACGCCGATAAACCAGAGAAAATAAACGACTTGGAGCTCAATATTCGCCACGTAATTCCCGATATACAGCCCCAACTGATCGAAAATGTGGTCGAAATCAGACTTTCAGATTTTGCTTTATTTAAGTCAACCACGGCGCTCGTATTTTCGAAAACATATTTAGACCCCTATGGCATACAACTCCACTAAAAATGTATATTCTTATATAATTTTAAATACACCTTCATTTGCTATATCGTAAACCCCAGAATTTGGTTATTCATTGTCAAGAAAGTGTTTACACATATTCGTTTAACAATTAAAAACTTAAATATTTTAAAAATTCAGGAACTATTAACATCTTCAATATAGTATTTGGTTTGACTACCGTTAGCATCGATTACTGTCCGAAGCCTTTGTTTCTAACATCATAATTGGTGAGAATATTTACCTATTCCTCCTCAATATATTGGGATCCCTTTTTACATTCTTTTCTTTAAGCGTGTTCATAAGTTTTCAGTAGGGCTTAAGTCTGGGCTCTGGGCGGGTGTATCTAGTACTTTGCTGCAATTGAATAGGAGCCATGGCTTAAGGGTTAGCTCTTTATCCTTTGACACCTTGGCTTCTGGTTTTCCGATTTCATCAAGCGCTACTGTACAGATGAGCTTACAAAATGCTGAGATATTTCTTAACGTCCACCGTGTTATCAATAAAAATTAAATCTCTATAACCTCTGATAGATACATATACAACCCTATGCCATCACAGACAATTTTCCAAACTTAACGTTTGGAATAATACCATATTCAGATTGTACATACTATACAAAGCTTCTTAAGGCTTGCACCACACTGTGCAACACTATTCGTTGCGAAATATAACATCATCCCAATATTCGTTTGGTTGAATATGGTATTATGCTCTACAAGAAATGATAACGGTTTTTCGTTATACATACTCGTACACTGCACAAAAGCGAAGTTTTCTTTATTTTTTTGTTGTTATTGATAGCTAAATTAAGTATTCTTTTTATGACATTTAATTTTTAAAATGTTTAAAATTATGGGAATATACTATAGTAGAAGTGACTTTATTTGCTACATAAAAGTAGAACTCGCTGTTTTTTTACATTGTGTAAACACATTCTTGATAAACTGTATTTATGTATTTTGCACAATTTATATATGAGCAGTTTATGGTTTCAATAGAGATGATATTTAAAATGCATCGTTTAAATTGTTTCATTTTTTTAAATTTTACAGGTGGTACAGACAGGAGATGGTTTTCTTAATTTTACATCAATACGCAGAGAGCACTCTGGGTGGTACAAGTGTACTTCACGTCACTTAAATTTTCAATACTCCAGCATAGGATACTACTTAAGTGTAAGATGTGAGTATTCTAAAATTGCAAAATTAATTTAAACTTCCTTAAATATTACTCAATTATACAATTATTTGATTTTCGATAATTCTGTTGTCTTAAGAATGCCCAAAATATAATTTTACACTATATTTCATCTATATCTAAACTTGCTGATAAATTATTCTTAAATAGCTTTATTAGCATTGATAAACAATTTTTTTCTAACACTACATATACATATTCCGTTTTTAGTTCTTCTTTTTTTCAATACTTATTATCATAATCAACAACAGAAATTTGTTGTTTTGTAATTCAAAATAAAAACAATTTTAAAATGAATATGTGTACTGAAACCTACTGAAACTTCTATTGCCAATACCATTCGCAAATTTGAGTCCCAATTTACATAAGTGGATGATACTCGACCGGTTAGACCACATCCAGCACGTAGTGAAGAAACTATAGCAGCTTGGCTTGGCGTATTTTACGCGAGGATCTCAACCTAAAAGCATACAAAATTCAACTTGTGCAAGAATTTAATCCAAACTCAATGAAAATCCGGTGTTTTTTCGTGAAATTTTGTTCAGTGTTGAAGGCCATTTCGGGCTCAATGGTTAAGTTAATAAACAAAATTTGGGCTGATGAACAAACCGAAGAGTACCAAGAGCTACCATTACATCCATTAAAAACAACGGTGTGGTGTGGTTTATGGGCTGGTGAAATCATTGGTCCATATTTCTTCAAAAATGAGGCAAAAAACGGACTATGTGCTTCCTGAAATTCAAACACATATTCTCGGTGAGCTCTGGTTTCAACAAGACGACGCTAAGCCATACAGCACGTGAAACAATGGACTTGTTGAGAAACCATTTTTAAAAGCACTTAATTTCACGTTTTGCTACGGTAAATTGGCCGCCTAGATCGTGCAATATCACACATTTGGACTATTTTCTCTGGGAATATGTAAAGTCTCAGGTCTTATTGATTAAGCCAGCTACAATTGACGCTTTGGAAGCCAACATTACTCGTGTTATGCGCGAGATACCAGTCGCTTTGCTCAAACGAATCGCCCAAAATTAGACCTTCCGAATGGACTACCTCAGACGTATTCCTGATCAACATTTATATAATATCATTTTTAAGAAATAAATGCCATTAATTGTTCTTTTAACCGATGATAGAAATTTTAAGTTCGATTTCAAATTTATGTGTTTTATTTTACATTATAAATCAAACCTCACGATGAACCACCCATTATCAGGAAAAAACAAAATATAGAAAGTGTGGAATATTTGTGTATACTTACGGTAAGTAATAATAACATGACACAATTAATAACATAATAAAACATAGTAAAAAAAGTAAATAATAAGTAACACAATTCATGAAATCTTGTGAATATATAAAAAGTTTAAACAGTTACTTGTATCTCATGTGCACAGAGTAAAATCTCTTCTTTCGAATCTGGTCTGGAACGGAAAGCCGACACTTTCGATCTAGAAGTCAATATAAATATGTCGTTTTATGGAAACGACACGTTCAAATTTTGAGATTGGGCAGGTTGAGTCTTATCCCACTTGGCCATAAGACACCACACAGACATGCATTTCCTCAGTCAACAAAAAAATATAATATGAGTAATTGACTAGAAAACAACAAGCCAACTTCCACTAATAATTCGCTACTGTGAGTGAAAAAAGGGATTACATTGACAGGTTATAAGCTAAATATGCAATTTTCTGCGATGACGCTGACTAGCCCTTCGATATTATACGTAACTATTTCATCCTTGTGCATTAGGCCAGATGTAGCGAGCGACAAGCTCAAATGCTTTGGAGTTTCGTTTAGTTTAAATAAATATTAAGTTGTTAAGAAGGTCACGTTTTATAAAATTCCCACTCACTCCCTGTGTGTGAGTAAGTAGTAATTCGAGGACTTTCTGTCGAATATGGTCACAATTCTATTAAATGAAGTTATGAATGGAAAATAAATGCAATTGTGACAAGTTTTGTAATCTAGAAAAGATACGGAGAAAACCGAATACTTTTATGAATAAAATCTTGTGGTCAGGGATATGAAAATTTGAGCATTGAAGTTGATTTTCTGAAAGAATTCCAACAGTAGAACGAGAAATGTAATTTAAATTTCTCGAATAAAAACCGGAAACATTCCGTTTTATACTTCAAACAAATCCATATAAAAAATCCGTGTAAGCAAAGGTTATTCCAGTCTGCAATATTCTTTCATGATACCAAAATATACTCGAACCCTTTTCTTATTTAATGGACTTTTTGATTGGGCAGTCAGACTTTTTTTGTAACCCGCTCTTGATTGCAAAGGAACACTCAAAACTTCTTCGGAACTATCATTATCTTCGATAAGGTTAATAAAATATTTATGAAGTGTGCTTCTATCTATAATTTTCAAATATATTTACTTGCGAATCAATTTCAATCAATTTGAACACTTAAGAATTATAAATTGCCCAAAAACACAGCCGATTGCACGAAAACAGAAATCTATTGTAGTTTGGCACACAATACTATTTGACGTTTATACATTTTAACATAAAATCCAGGAGAGAAATTTGATTCTGAAATGAAAACGAGAAGAAAAATTTTTGTGTCTAAAAAAATGAGAAGAAATGGTTTTACGTCACTTTTCTGCTCCGGACACGAAAAAAAGCCCAATCGAAAACGCCATTAATATTCTGGCTATTTGTGTCTCATGGTCTTGTAGCATTGCATTGGGTACAATGAAAATAATTTTATGTAAGGGATATAGGTGTCATAAGTGTTTGAATATGATATATGTATACACCCTCAACGGATTCTTTTTGCTTTTGTTTTAGAGGGTTGACTAAAAGCCATTATAAGGAGTGGAACTGTGACCATAATGGGAATAACTTTTCAACCTTTCAACCGTGCTCTCATTTTCGACAGTTCTTTAATATATATGTTCCGTATTTTTTAACACATAAATAAACATAGACCAGAAAGACACTTCCGTATCAATCAAACTTTATTTGAAAGTTTTCATTCATATATCGTAAAGAAGATTACGTAAGTTTTTTGGTTCTTTGTCGACAAACTGAGATCACTTATCCGTCGTGTTGCGGTCAGATTCATAAAAATGTAGTAGTCACCATCCTGCATCATCGGTTTATTTATTTATTTTTTTTTTTTTAATTGACTACGTAGCTTGCGTTAAAGTCAAAAGCCAACGTTATCAGGCAATGATCAGCGAGATTGATCCGAATGATAACGACTCCAACAGGAAGGTCTTTCGTGTCATTAACCCATTGACCTACTAAAGGTTAATTAACGGTAACATTATATCGCAAAGTGACCACAAAGATCATCCGATGCCACTTAAATACTTTTTGGAGGGTGTGAAAAGGTGTTCCTGTATGAATTCCATTATGTTCGAGAAAAAGATCCAAATTCGATCGACAGGATGCGTTTCTTCTTCTCAAAATGCCGACATAAATTCTTCATCGTTAGAAATATTTGACCATTAAGCCACTTTTTCAAGTTTGGGAACAGAAAATACTCCGAGGGTGCTAAATCTGGCGAATAGGGTGCATGAGGTAGCAATTCAAATTTTAATTCATGAATTTTGGCTATTGCAAAAACGGATTTGTGAGCTGGTGCATTGTCTTGATGAAACAACACTTTCTTGATTTCTTCGCTCAAAGTTGCAATAAGTTCGCATAATGCTCGCCGTTGATATTTCTTCCTTTTTCAAAATAGTCAATGAAAATTATCCTACGCGCATCCCAAAAAATCGACGTCATGACCTTGCCTTCAGATGAAACGGTCTTCACCTTCTTTGAAGCCGATTCTCACTTTTGAATCCATGGACCCATGGTTCATCCATTGTTATTAAACGGTGCAAAAATTCTCCTTTGTTGCTGTGAAACTTCGCTAAACACTCAATTGAAACATCTTCACGACACTGTTTTTGTTTGAGTGCGAGCAAACGCGGCACCCATCTTGCACACAGCTTTCTTATGTCCAAATTTTCAAATAATATGCAATGTACCGCACTTTTTGAAATGCCTACAATGTCTGCTAGCTCGCGCACTTTCAGTCAACGATTATTAAGTACTACTTTGAGGACTTTTTTCACCATTTCTGGATTCGTCTCCTCATTTGGTCGACCATTGCGATGCTCGTCTTGGCAGCTCGTACGGCCTCGTTTAAACTCAGCAACCCAAAATTTTACTGTTGTAAACGAAGTAGCAGACTCACCCAGAGTAGAATCCAGTTCAGCTTTTATATTAGTTGGGCTGAGGCCTTTCAAATAAAAGTATTGTATCATATAACGACGACCAATTTTCTCCATTTTCACAAATTCACAGACAACGTTCACTATTAATGGCTACTACTAAACAACGTGGCGCTTGTAAACTTGAAACATATGCTTTATAAACTGCGCACTTTCCAATGCAGTGATATTTTCAAACAACTACCGCCATATCTTGGTCAGGCCGGGTACTTCTGGGACCGCCATCCATAAGAAATAGGAAAATATGTATAAGTTGACCTCTTACATTGGAAAAATATATAAATAGGGCCCTCACTTTCGTGTTTGTAAGTGCAGATTTGGGGAAGATAAAATAGTCGATAAGGCGATTCGAAACTTATGGATAGAGAAGCATTACAACGTGAAAGATCTCCCCATCGGCTTACTGGATGAGAAAAAAGTATTTGACAGAAGTATCATATGATCTTAATACAATGATATTAATAGGAAAAAAAATTCGAAGTTCAACTGGAGTAAATCATAATGCGGCGCAAGACTTTTTGGTTAAGGAACACTGTTATGAGCTTATCTAGATGAAATCTGACAATTTCGCACGAAAACAATAAAAAAAAATTGTGCATCCCTGCAGTTCCTATACTTACTTATCCATAACTCCTTACTTTAATCTAATTCTTTTATTACAAAGAACAGATGGTTAGATACAATAGATAACTCAGTGCGATTAAGGGTTTTGTTTAACCTTGTATGATAAACGATATATTGTATATTATAATAAATAAAATTTGATATATCAACTATACCGTTGGTGTCAGCACTGAAAAAGACAAGCACAACAATCCGGATAATTAGCATTTCAATTTTTTACTAAGGAGGACTATATTCCAGTTTTATTCACATATAGAATTGAAACCGCTACTTTGGAAGCGTTGGAAAAAAAATTGTGAATAACATAAATATATTGTCAAAAGTTGTGATTTTCTACTATTAAATTACTTGGAGCTATTGATTAAGTGTTGTTTTATGTCACCACATTAAAAATATTCACAAAGTGAATAAACCCATTTATCAATTTTTATACAATATTAGGAGTAGAAACAGTGAATTGGTGGGTTAAGTAAAGAAGCCAGCTACTACGCAAGTATAATAATTTTACTATTGTAATGCGGAGGATTCGAATCTGTTGAATATTTTCAAAAGCAAAATAAACGCCTGGAAACGCTGATAAACCGTCACTTCATGAAATATCTCGAAACACAAAAACTTCTTAAAGACCGGCATTACGGTTTTTTGTAGCAACAGGTCCACTGGTGATTTGATAGCATGTTCTGTCTGAAGTTAAAACCAAAGCGTACATCAATCTGGCGAAAGCAATGCAGTTACACTTGATGTTTCTAAACGATTCGACAGTGGTTGGCATCAGACTATTTTGTCGAAATGACGTTATTATTAAATTTGACTGTTTCAAGTCTGATATTCACAAAATAAATGCTGGTGTACCCCAAGACTACTTTCAGTCTTCGAAATTCTTTTTAGTTTTCGTCAATGACCTTTTGTCTACTATTTCTAATCCAATATATTCCATTGCTGACGACAGTACTATACTCTCTACCTTTCATATTCCTTACCCCACTCACGTCCATGGTCTTCGGCTATAGAACGGGAACAGCGGCGTGTATTAAGCTCATTTAATTCCGGTAATAACAACATTAACAAATGGAGAACTATCAACAGAGTGCAATTTAGTGCTTCCAAAATATAATGCTGTAGGTTAAGCGAAATTTAAATACCCAACCCTTGAGTGGCATGAATGGCAATTCCATCGAAGAAATTTCCATTCTCGCTATATGTGTTAATGGCAACTTACCTTAGAATGATGACATATTCGATGTCGTAAAGAGCGATGTAAAAAATGCTTTACTCTCTCTGATCTGGCCTTAATATATAAGACATTCATCTGCCCAAAATTGGAGTGTAATGCCAACATCTGGTTAGGAGCTTCTATCTGGGGCTGCTAGATAAAATTAAAAACTATGTGATAAAATTCAGAGGTGATACTAATACAGTCATAAAACGGACACCCACGAACACCGACGTAATGTCTCCTCTGCCACTTAGTTTCAGCATTCCAGTCTTTCAAACTTTTAACCGTAACACCCGCTTCAATATGGATGCTCATCAGCACTCCCTCAAGCTAACTTTTAGACGTAATCTAAAATATCGTGATTCGTTCCTAAGCCGCATTTAGCTTATGGAATACCGAGCTCCCTATTTTCTAGTCGTTATAACTTGCAAACATTTAAGACCTCTTATTTCCTCCTCCTTGAGTTTGCTTCGACCGCGCTATGTTCAAACATTTTAAGGGTATAATAACAGTTAAGGATTATTATTCCTTAGTATTTAAAAAAAAAAAAACAAACGTCGATGTACATTAGCCGTCTTAACTTGTTAGATAGAAGAAAAACACGGTTATATATTTTATTTCTTTTTATTTTTGGTACGGTTCTCGGCTGGATTGAAACTAGAACTAATTCTAACTAACTAAACTCGCCACAAGGTTTCCTCTTGGACTCGAATGTATCTTATTTCAATAAATGCATTCTGAATGCAAGGGCCGCTAATTCGCGTGTGCAGACACAGCTTTATAGTTGGTTTTGGAATCGAGAGAAACTGAGGATTAAGCAAAATACAGTATTATCTAATGACACTCTGCTACGTTGTAAGGCGTGTTTACTACTCTCCCTTTAAAAATCTACACACCGCATATCCTAAACAGTTCTTAATGTTGAAATTAGTTACTTTGTGGACCTGCCATTTTGGTTGGAAGTTGAATTGGCGTCATTTAAATCCTTTTGCTAATCTTACGCCAAACCAAAAATCCAGAAAAAAATACCAACAGGAAAAACGCAAAATACCAGGTGTACCGATATGAAGTTTTTGTGAAAATAAAACACTAATTTTTATTGGGAAAGTAAAAAACATTTTATTTAAGGTATTGGCCATTGCTAGTTACAATTTTTTCCATCTTTCAGGCAATCTATGGATTCCACGCCAATAAAATTGTTCGTCTTTTGAAGCAAACCAAAAAGTCACCCAATTTTCGAATTCCTCGTAGGATTCGAAGTGCTGCTCAGCTAATGCGTGTCCAATCGATGAAAACAAATGGTAGTCGGAAGGAGCCAAGCCTGGTGAATACGGCGGGTGGGGTAGCATTTCCCAGCCAAGTGGTTTGGTTGTATTCTGAATCAGTTTTGCTTTGTGTGCAAGTGCATTGTCATGGACCAAAATTACCTTGCCGTGTCTTCTGGCCCATTCTGATCGTTTTTCGATCAATGCATAGTTCAAATTAATCATTTGTTGTCGGTGGCGATGTGTATTAACGGTTTCACCAGGTTTTAGGAGCTTGTAGTACACCACACCTTTCTGGTCCCGCCAGGCACACAGCATTGTCTTCTTGCCAAATCGATCTGGTTTTGCAATCGAAGTTGATGGTTGTTCTAGATTAACCCATGATTTTTTCCGTTTAGGATTCTGAAAATAAATCCATTTTTCATCGCCAGTAACAATTCGATGCAAAACTGATTTTTATCGTGTCTTTAAAGCAAAATTTCACAAGTGGTTTTTCGATTTTCCATTTGTCTTTCAGTTAATTCATGTGGCACCCATTTTCTAGACTTTTTGATCTTTCCCAAAACTTTTAAACAGTCAGAAATTGTTTGTTGTGCAACATTTAACATTTCTGCCATTTGTTTCCGACTCAAGGTGTTATCTTTATCCAATATTTTTTGCAATTCGGTGTCTTCAAACTTTTTTGGTGGTCTTCCACGTTCTTCATTTCTCACATCAAAATCGTTATCTCAGAACCATTGAAACCATCTTTTGCATGTTGCTTTTGATAGAGCATGCATCCCTCGATAAGCATTCGATGCGACTCTGCAGCACTTTTCTTCAAATGAAAACTAAAAATAATGCTTTCCGCAAGTCATCCGTTCCTGGTACAAAATTCGACATTTTTAACACGATGAAAAAACATAAAGTTGTTTGCTCAATGACTTGATGTATACTAAATATGTTTGACAGTTAACATAGCAACCAAACAAAAAAAAAAAATTAAGGTCCGTTCACAATAAATGTTCTCTATCGAGACATTTGTATCTTCACGACTTTATACCGGTACACCTGATATACAAACGCAGAGAATTGGAATCTGGTATCTACAACATATTTAAGCTGGCAATGTGTTGGCAAGGTAATATTTGTTGAATATAATGTTGAGTTATTATTTTCTAGAGCTGAAAGATGTACTGGGGAATCAAAACCAATTGTTAAAAGATGCATTCCTTTAATGCATACGGCAGAAAATCCGAGGTGGAGCAGATGCAGCTTTAATTTCCTACAATATGGTATATTTTATAAAGTCTGGTTCTCGATTAAAAAATGTCTATCTCTCCATTACGACGATTAGAGAGATATACGAACCTGAGTTCATAAATCACATATGTTGACTCAAAGAAATTCTAGCATAGATGAATTCTAATCATCAGTTTTCACTTATCATAAACAAATTAAAAACAGAAAACTATAGCACAGAAGCCATAAGCGAATTAATTGAAAACTATAGACATTATCCGTTAGATGTATTTATTAGAGGTGTCAGGGGGACCTTTACTCTTGCTTAGAAATACAAAATTTAAATTATAGAAACTAGACAATTCACCAAAAAAAACTCGAATAACACAGTCACTGTTCCGCTTGGTCAAATTGTTTCGCCTTCAACAAGATAAACACAGATAAAACCAGGACCGACACCACAAACACATAAACAAATGACGATACAGCAAAGAAATATGAGAAACAACATCGAACAACAGAGGAATCAGTATCAACCTCCTATTCCTCAAAAAAATATAGGGAAGCTGCTAACCAGCGCATCTATTACCCACAAAGCTATAGACAAAACGTATGAAGTGATTCAGTATGTATTCCGCAAAAAAAGACAACAAATATTTAAAATGGAAAACCCTGAACCAGCTGAAGAAATACATGGAAAAAGGCCTTTGAAGAGAATAATATACTTGAAGAGGTAGCAAAACCTACAAAGGCAAATTTTATGACAAGAGCCTCTCCAGCTTACCATGTATGAAACAAATAATGGTAAAACACTAAAATTTCAAATCGATACAAGGGCTAATAAAAACTTTATACGACCCACCAAAACTCAACCAGCAAAAAAAAATATTTTAAACCACAAACAGCAGAAGACAAGATTCAAATTAATTAGAAGATCAGTGGGAAGTTCTTTGAGAGCATTGGTATGAACATTATAATAGATTTCTTCGTTTTACCAGGCCTTAAATCATTTGATGGAATGAGTTGGAAGCAATAAAAGACAGAAAACATAACATTTTACAAATCAAAACCAGTATCAAAATACCACTTAAAGAAAAGTAATCTATTCATGTAAATAACATCGATATAAGGGATAGCCATCTCAGCAAAGAAGCGAAAGACCGAATTAAAATATATTTGGAACTGTTAACAACAAGGAAGTCATCGACACGGGAGTAAAAGATTAAATCAAAACATCAACGATAAAAGCAATTTATGCTAAATCGTACCCATATTCTATAAATATGAGAGTAGAAGCAAATAGCCAAATAGAAAAGCTTCTGGAAGACGACATCATATAACCCTCAAAGAGTCCATACAATTCACCAATGTAAGTTGTACCGAAAAAAATTGACGCATCTGGAGCTAGAAAATATAGAATTGTAATGGCGTAACGATATCAGACATAAAACCGATACCCGATATATCGGACACTATAGCAAATTAAGGAAATTCCAAATACTTCACAATGATAGAATTTCACCAAATAATGGTGAAGGAAGATGATTTTCCGCGATGAACGGTAAATTTGAATATACACGTATACCCTTTGAATTAAAGAACGCTCCAGTGATCTTCTAAGATAGATAGGAAAAATATTTTTTGTGTATAATACTATATATAGATATCACAGTTTTTGGAAAAACAGAAGAGGAACATCTAACAAACGTCGAATTTTTTTTCAAAAAACTCGAACAAGCCAACCTAAAAATGAATTTAGATAAAACTGAATTCTTTAAAGAAGAAATAGAATTTCTTGGCTACCTCATAACGAACAAAAGCCTGACGTTATCAAGAGAATGAAACCTGCGGAAAACTTCAAAGAACTTATGGTATTCCTTAGGTTAGCATCGTATTATCGGCGAATCATTAGAGATTTTGCGAAAATTGCAAACTTTTGCAAATTGCAAAACCATTAACAAATTTCAAAAAGGGGGAAAGGGCTCAGAATAAAGCCAATCAATCTTGAAAAGTTCAAATCAATCTGAACTCTAAAGAAATGAAAGCTTTCAATAATACCAAGTGCTAGGTGCAGTGTTTTCACAAGGAGAAATCGGAATAGACAGACCAAACACATACTGTTCTAAATCGTTAAATAAAACGGAAGAAAATACGCTACGAACGTAAAAGAAACACTAGCGATTGCCTGGTCTCTCCACAACTTAAGAAATTACTTTTATGGTGCAAAAAAAATTAAAATACTAACTGATCACTAGCCACCTATCTTCGCTCTTTGTAGCAAGAACACAATTGCAAAGTTAAAGATATTGAAAGCCAGAGTAGAGGAGTGTAATTACGAAATCATATTGTATATAGACCCAGAAAAACAAATAGAGTAGCGGACGCGTTGTCAAGGCTTTAATTAGAGGCTAACAACTTAACATAATCTACAATAATTCACAAATAATGCATAATGCAGATGAGGACAATTCGGATCCTCATTACGAAGCACTACTAAATGTATTTAAGTAGTTTTCATAGACACAACATCGGAATTTGAAAATTTACGAAAGATATATTTATAAAAACTTTAAAACAGAAACTAAATCCAAACATTCTTAATGGTATAGAAATCCCAGAAAAATACTTACAATTAATGCATAAAATATAAGAAAATATTTAAGCAAATATAGAATCACGGTAACTCAGGGAATAATCGAAGACATAATACGTGCGCTGAAAAGTTTCTTAGAGAGGGCACCACTTGAATTAAATCCATACCATTAAGAGTTAGTACCAACTTTCAAAAGATACGTGTATAAATTTGAAAAAAAAAAAGAATTCAAAGCAATTTCGTGTGTTGATTTATCATTGCTTTTTGATGGGAAAAAATGCATTCGCAAGTAGACTAAAATATTTAAATGTGATCATACAAGCACCGAAGCCCACCAAATGATTACGAATGACCGTAAAGAGAAGTTGATCGAAATAGCTGAGGCTCTGAATAAAACAAAAGAGCGTGTTGGATATATCATACACGAATATTTGGACATATGAAAGCTCTGCTCAAAGTGGGTGCCGCGTTTGCTCACAGTCGACGAAAAACAACAACGTGTTGATGATTCAGAGAAGTGTTTAAAGCTGTTCAACCGCAATAAAGCCGAATTTTTGCTTCGGTATGTGACAATGGATGAAACTTGGCTCCATCACTTCACACCAGAGTCAAGTCGGCAGTCAGCTAAGTGGTGAGCAGGCGACGAACCTCGTCCAAAACGACCAACAACTCTACAGTCGGCTGGCAAGGTTATGGCATCCGTATTTTGGGATACACATGGAATAATTTTCATCGACTATCTCCAAAAGGGGCAGACTATCAATAGCGACTATTATATTGCGTTGTTGAAGTGTTTGAAGGACGAAAACGCCGAAAAACGCCCGCATTTGAAGAAAAAGAAAGTGCTGTTTCATCCAGACAAGACACCGTGTCACAATTAGATGAAAACGATGGCAAGATTGAATGAATTCGGCTACGAATTGCTTCCCCACCCACCGTATTCACCAGATTTGGCTCCCAGCGACTATTTTCTGTTCGCAGACCTCAAAAGAATGCTCGCCGGAAAGAGATTTAAGACCGATAAAGAAGTAATCGCCGAAATGGAGGCCTATTTTGAGGCTAAACCGAAATCGTACTACAAAAGTGGTATCGAAAGATTGAAAAATCGTTTTAATCAGTGTATCGCCTTCGAAGGCAACTATATTGATAAATAATGTTGAATTTTGCAAAAATTTTGTGTTTTACTATAAAACGGCACTGACTTTTCAGCCCATGTGTTAGATAACACGGAAAATAAATTTCAAATGATTGCAGAAAAACACGGCCAAGCTCATAAAAACCATAAGGCGAAAATACGTTGAAAACTCTCAAATATGTAATATCAGTAAATATTGTAGAAATCCTCCAAAGCCGGAACTTCATGAAACACCTATACCCACATACCCCACAGAAATAATTCATATGAATATGGTATTTTTAAAGTCGATCACGAAAAATTTGTAACATGTGTAGATAAATTCTCAAAGTACATTAAATTTTTTCGTATTAAAGAAAAATCAGTCCTATATCTTCGATTTAAAAGTTTTACATATTTTCTCAGCCCCAAAATCCTAGTTACAGACAATGAACGGTAATGAAACTCCGTCCAATCATTTCTAACTACATTCAGAATAATCTTGGAATTGAATTATACTTAACTCCACCCCAAAAGAGAGAAGTGAATGGAACTTAGAAAGAGTTCATTCAACAATTTTGGAATTAACTACTCTAAATGTCTAAGAAAAAGAGTATGCTGACCTTACCATAAAAGAAATAATCAAAATAGCTGTTGGCAAATTATTCCAGGAATAAGCCAAGTAACATCTTCTTCTGAAGAACTCAAAGAACAAATTGTCAAGATCTAATTGATTTTCAAAAAAAAGGTAGTCTTCAACTGATCTAATCAGAAAAAAACAAAAAAAAAAAAAAAAAAAAATCAACAGGAGAAAACCAAAAAAAAAAAAATATATCAGCTGGGAAATATAGTTTTTCAGCAGTTAAGCGAGAGATGGAAAACAAAAACCTCTCTATACAAAAGAGGAAGTGGCAAGAGACAATCGTGTTACAACTTTTTACTGAAAGTGGAAAAAATTCATAAATCTCAGCTTAAAAATATCCTTGAATAAATAATTTTTAATTTAATATAATTATTTTTTTAATAATAATCCTTAATTTGGCATTTGGATGCATCGATAAATATGAATATAATAAACCCATAATTCCACTGAAAGAATGACTTTGTAAAATCATTCATGGCAGTTTTAGAATAAACATGTTATTAATTTTATTAGGTACGAAGATATAGTATAATCAGCGAGCTCATATCTTCTATCGAAGCTTATATCAATAAGAAAAGCAATTGATTGACCAAGTACAGCAAATAGAAAATTTACTGGAAAAAATGCATTAGAATGCACACGGCAAAACTAGGTCAAGAAACTGGATCGGTTGTGCTTGGATGTGGATAGCTGGAACACCACATGCAAAATCGCACTGAAATTTGGCATGTCTGTCTAAATATAGGGTTTTCCAATAGGGACTTAACAACTTTGAATTTAATTTGTGAAGCACTCTTTTACTAATCATCAAACTATCACTGTCAGTTTATTCAGTAAACTCAACATTTTCATCAACGAGCAACGTCTGCAAATTATAAAAATTTTCTACAGATATTCGAAATCGATGACTGCTACTTTAAGAGCGTTAACTCCAATTTTCGATCTTAATTCTCGCCCTAGTAGACAGGCAATAACAAGTTTAGTGCAAAAGTTTTAGTCTACATATTCGTTGTGTGATGTTGCCGTGTTAGTGAGATAACGGGTTGGTCGAAGTGTCGAAAATATCGCTGCCATTTAGACGTCCGTAGCAAATGATCCAAATCAGTCAATTCCACGGCGTTCTCAAGAATTGGGCATCGCTTAGACCACATTATGGCATATTTTGCGTAAGGATCTTGGTTTACACCCATACAAGATCAAGCTGACTCAAGAATTGAAGCCGATGGACCATTTAAAGCGACGTACGTTCTCCGATTGGGTTCTGGAGAGGATGCGCCAAGATGATGAATTTCATCGCAAAATCATCTTCAGTGACGAAGCTAATTTTTGGCTCAGTGGGTTCATCTATAAGCAAAATATGCGTTATTGGTCGGGTGAAAACCCACATGTTCTTCATGAATCACCAGTTCATCTACAAAAAATAACTGTTTGGTGCGGTTTGCATGCCGGCGCCGTTATTGGGCCATATTTTTTCGTCGACGATAACGTTACTGTGAATGGTCAGCGTTATCGCGCCATGATCACTGATTATTCTTGGCCCAAATTGGAAGATATGGACTTGAACGGCATGTGGTTTCAACAGGACGGTGCTACAATCGATTTATTGAAGAGTAAGTATGGTGAGCGTGTTATTTCAAGACATGGGCCAGTCGATTGGGGCTATGTTAAGTCATTGGTTTATGCTAACACGCCGACGACGTTGGAAGAGCTCGTTGAAAATTGGGTCCAACGAATCGACCGCTGCGAACGTGCCCGCGGTGGCCATGTGAACGAAGTCGGGTTCCATTCATAAATGTTTTGATTGTACTTCAAGCCAATAATAAAGTTTTTGAAATATCTCAAATGGGTTGCCTTTTATTTAAAAAAAAAAAAATGTTGTCAAGTCGTTATTAGAAAACCCTATATTAACGGACTTCAAGGCACCATACGCTTTTTTGCAGTAGCAGCGCATGCGGGCGTTCAAAGAGGTTACTTTTTACTCCACCTAGTATGCTTGAGCTGATGCCTATATGGTAGAGCGGCAGCTCTATTTTCGTACTTAAATGACCTACGTGAGGTGTGAATAGTTCGATTTCTAAAAATTAGATTCTAAATTTTCAATCTCAGCCTTAGAAAAAGTTTTGGGCTTGCGGATATTCAGCATTCTTGATAGATCTCTATTCAATACATGTATCAAAATATCTAAAGCGCGATTACGGTATGTCCGTAGAGCTGTCACCGTTACCTGCGAGTACAACTCGGTTTTTATCTTGTGTGATATCAATGAAAACTGAAAAAAACTCACCCAGTCTCAAACCCCTCGCTGGTGCTACAGTATTCTTATAGTATATCACGCTTTTTTAGATAATAGAGAGACAGACATCTTTTGATTGCACCCCAATATTGGATCACAAGTGGAATCGGGTTAATTACTCGTGGTAGCATTTTTTGCAATAGGCATGCCTTTCAGCTGCTCTAGGCGAATTTCGAAGCCCTTTTATTGACATAGAATTGTGTTTACTGCACCAGCCAATTTGGCTAATGATTCTTCTATTACCCCTTTTTAAATTAAATAGAATTCAAAACGAAACTCTTACCTGATCTTTCTTTCTAAGCCTACTAAACATAGGATATTTTTTAAATTGTTTATACTCTTTAATGCGCAATTTCTTACTCATTCTTTACTTTACAATAAAATGCTATTACACACTTATCTCGCACTTTTCTATAGAATTATGTGTTTGTTTCCCTTTTTGTTTATTTTAAATATTAAAATTTTTGTTTGTATTTATTTTATTGCACACGCATAATACTCGTACACACAAATGCTTCTTTGGATACATTTATTCGTTTTTGGATGCACTCAGTTGCTGGTGGAATGATATTACTATATTCTCGCTGCTTAGCTTCGATTAATTTTTTTTATTTTTTTGTGCTTAATGATTGATTCCTTATTTAACTTACTGATACATGTATAAGCTTATTCATACCGTATTTTAATCAGATATTCGTTCTAAAAGGAAAGAAGAAAAAAAAAAACAATTCAAATTCATATTCGGATTCGGATTCGGATTCGGATGTAAACAGGCTCTTTCCGGAAGAATCGTGTTTGTCCGTTTTATTCTTCAGTCTTTTTGTGATCTCCAAAGTGTTCCCACGGGAACGAAGAAAGGAACAAGATGACCTGAAATAATCGTTGTGCTCCCATGGGTACCATGATGTTCACTAGAAAGATTATATCTTGTCCGGTTAGGGACGTTTGCCTTTATTACCATATAAGAGCATAGCTCTGCTCTTATATACTATATTTTAATTCTTTTCATTTTTCGTAACGTGCTTGGCTGGAATTAAACTAGAACTAATTCTAACTTAACTTAGCTTCACTCGCCACAAAATTACCTCTTGGATTCGAATTTCAATAAATGCATTCCCAATGCACGGGCCGTTAATTCAACAGGGTATCCACCAGATGCGCGTGTACAGACACAGCTTTATGGTTGGTTTTGGAATTGTGAGAATATGATGATTAGGCAGAATACAATATTCTCTTATGACACTCTGGTACGATGTATGGCGTGTTAACTTAACCCCTTGAGCGCGCGCTAATTATAAAGAAAAGATCTACAGTCGGTACAAAAGCAATGCGGATATCTGGAATAAATTTCTTTTAAAATTAGCGCGGAATCAAGGGCTTTTGAACATCATAATTATGATGCATATGTTCGCACAGACCCCAGACTTTGCAAAATGACGAAAGAAAGAAAGAGTGATGCCAATATACTTTTTTTTGTTTAATACAATATATTTATAAGACACGAAAATGCGTGTATACTTCCTATTAACAGTGGCAGGACACCGACGTTGTACAAATTTCGTATATGATGTAAGAAAAAGTTCGTTTTAAAATTAAAAATAAAATTATTTATATCAGGAATTATTTATACCGTGTATTTTGCCATATATTGTTAAATTATTAGTTGCAGTATACATACGAGTATGTAAAGTAATTTGGGTATAAATATCCAACTTCAAACATCATAGATATATCGATGTTTTTATCGAAAAAAAGTGAATAGATCTGCTATAATTAATTGTTTCATTTGATTTTGATGATAAAAACTATCAAAAACTATAAAAACTATTGCAAAAAAAAAATTTTAATATTCAATAATAATTTATTTCAGATGATTCAGTGGACGTTACATCGGAGCCCGACGATCAAGATATATCAGTAGCAGCATCGCATAACCCAAGTAAAGGACAGTTGGAAGTGCAATTGGGTGGAGCAGTTACTTTGCAATGCCCCCAAGGTAAGATTAACATAAATAAATTAATATAAGTATACAAACAAAAATACGGATCCAAATGGCACATTATGTACATTATGTTTTTATTTTATTATAATGAAGGTAAAGGAATTTTTGAAAATTAAATAATGCTTATACAATTTCAACAAAATTCAATTAATATTTTACGCATAGATCGAAATTACATTGCAAAAGGAAGATATTTAGATTGGTCATTGTTACTGTTTTATTAGTGGAGTTGGAGTTTTATTATATTAGGCGAACAATTCGCTTACATGTGAAGCTCTTTTTTTCAGTCATTTTTTAAGTTAATTTGCATAAAATTGTCGCAATTCACACAAATTTAAATATTTACGAATCTGACAGTTCTTTTTAAATTTAATTGATTTGACGTTTGTAAAATAATTCCTGACCAAAGAAAAATCTCGTGTAGAAATTTGTAAGAATTGAAAGGGTGAAGAAATGAAATACTCCCTCAAATGTGTTATGTTTTAAAAATTTTGGTCCGTATTTTGCCCCACGATAACTCGCAAGCGAATAGGTAGTTCTATAGACTTCGCGGCCAATTCATCTATCGATGATTTTGTTAATAATTAAAAAAAAAAAAAACATACACAAAATACAATCATATTTTTCTTTAAAACAGAAACAGTACTGTTTTTGCAGTACTAGTCGAAATCTTCTAACATAACACATATTTGACGAAATTTTGAAAACAATCGAGCTGGAATTATGAATTCAAGGAATAGCAAAAATTTTAGAACCGTCAATTCAGTACCACATTGATTTCGGTTATACAGGGAGTCGCACATCTGACCGGTCAAACTTCTATGGTAATAGGTTTCCTAAATTCTTATAGAATATGAAAGTTCTTGGCATGAGCCATCGGTAGTAAATTCAATTAATGCAAATCAAAGATTGAGTTAAGCAGAGTCGAATTCAGCAATTATTGTTGAGTAAATTTAAGGAAATAAGAACCTCAATTCGATCAACTATTATTTAATCGACGAATATTTTCTAAAAGTTAAAAAATAATAGTATACGTCGCAAAATGCAAAAAAAAATTAACTATTGTAGTTAGTATCAAATCTAATACGAAAACCTTATAATTTAAGCCTAAGAGCGATAATATTTTCAGAAAAATGAATTGCTTCTTTAAAAAAAATTTTTTTTTCAAAATTAAAGAAATTTTAAGAAAAATACAAGTTTTAGGGGGTATAACAGCAAGGTTTGTATTATTTATTTTAAGTTGGTACCAACTAGAGCGTCTACTTTAGAGATTTATATAGTACATTTAAACTTCTGAAAACTATCAAGCTCATGATGACCTTCATTCCAAATTAGACGAAAAATGTATTTCTAAGTCATTAGAAGCGGACACATAGAAACTTTTTCATATACCAGCCAGTAAATAATTTTTTCTAATCGAAATATTATAAATTGTAAAACAAAAATTCAGGATGGTCTTCTTTGTTGATAAAAATAAGAAAAGAGAGCATTTATTTAAAAAAAAGTATTTTTTTAAGGCCATTTTATTGAAAACATTACACAAAATATTCCACAAATTAACAGCAATTTTCTTTACAAAGTTATTTGAAAATAAGTCTGTACTGAATTTTTAAGTTACATAGTGATATTCTGGAATCAAAAAAAAAAAAAACCCCTAAGAGTAAGATAACTTACTTGCCAAGCATGTACACTGAGTAATATCAGCACAACGACGTTACAACGTACAGTGAAATGCAAAATGTTGAACCTATTAGGCAATTATGTCGGACTTGTTATGACTTTGTCCTCATCTTTAAAGAATTGCTTGCATTCACTAATATTTGTTTCTTTCAGTATTTCATTGAACAATTTCCTTTCATTTTCAGGATTAACATATTGTTCATATTAAAAATGTTTTTGCAGGACAAGACTTCTTTAAAGAATTTTTTTGACTTCTTAATTAATTATTATGATGATTCTTTTTTTTTTAAGACCTTGTTCATACTTTTGTATTGCTTTTAAAATTCATATACCAGTACCGAACACTGCTTTAAAAAAAATTTTTTGTTGTTTTCAATTGTTTTTTTTATTTATTTATTTTTTTTTTTTTCAATTTATTAGCAATTAATATATGTTAAAACTAGATTTTCAAAATACCGCAGCTTTGCAAATTTTACCTGTTGTCAATTTACATTATAAAACTACTTTCCATGCAATATTTCAATCTAAATCCCACAATATTAAAATTCGTCGCTTCTTCCTTACAAATTCAGGTTTCGGACGAAAAAATTAATAAGATATTTATTAAAAATAATACGTATACCTAAAAGTTTTGGGGCAAAATAAAAAAATGTAAAAGATACATAACTCCGGTGCATAAATAAGATAGTAAGAGTAAGGATATTCCTTTCTTATTAAATCTTAATGGAAATCATTAAAACTTTAAGACTTTAGTAAAGTTTAACAATACTGTTAGTCAGTTCTTTGTAAATTAAACACAACTTTCTTCTTCTAGCTTATTTATTCAATTAACCACTAAAAGAAGAACACAAAGACAAGAATAGAAAGAAAAGGAACAAAAGAGAGCGTTGCTAAACTACAGCATTTACAAAAGATTTAAATCAAACAAAAATGTTTTAAAAACACGTTAAGCTTTAAAAATCAAAACCTACATTTTAATATTTAAAAGTTCACATGCTCAGGCATGTTGCGGTTTGGCCAAAGCTTAAGTAAATATAACTGTAGCATCTTGTTTCGGTGGTACAAAATTAACATCAACAGGTCCTTCATTGTACGTGTCCCTAATATAGTGGTAAGACTTTACAATATGTTTGCTGCATTTCTAGAAGGTCGGGTTCTTAACCATAAAGTTCGCGCTTTGATTGTTAACAGTTAATTGGGTAGGTTGCCTGACGTATTCTCGAAAACTCATTTTACCAAGAATACTTCTTGTAAACAGAACTTCATTACTACCCCGGCACAGCGCAACATATTTTGCCTTCAACTCATCTCGCTCAGTGCCAGCACAGATTAGTTCTTGGATTCCCGGGCAACAGCACCATTTGTCATAAACTACTTGCTACTTGTGTAGATACACTTTCACATAAGGGTGTGAATTAAATTGTGAAAGCTTTTAAAACGTATCCGGCCTGGATATGACCGCCAATTACATAAGGCTGAATATAAAGCTTTGGTACTGCTTCAGATTTAACCATAAGTGTGGTCCTCACATTTCGCCAGGATAGTTCCATTTGGCCATGGTGTAAGTGAAGGTTGTCCATGTTCTAATTTTTGAGTAATTGCAGCTGTGGTTGACGAATACGTATATGTCCCCTCGGTTTCTCTCGTTTAATTTCCATAATATAAATATAACTCTGGTGGTAAAATAGCGTACAACGGGTGTAAACGTTTCACGGCAGTCAAAATTATGTTTTTGGAAATATTCCTCGACTACCAATTATGTCTTATATGCTTCCACAGCCCTATCAGGTTTGCATTTAATTACGAACACCCACTTTGATCCTAAAATATTTTTGAATTTCAGTCTATATACGAGTATATTGCTATACAAAACAGTTGGCCAACAGTCACATGCACAGAAAAAGAAAATGAAAATAAATAGTTGTGCACGTCGTATTCTAATTTTTTTTTTCGTATATTTCTTGTTGTAAAATTTAATATTTTTTAAAAAAAAAATTCGCATCCTCCGATGAGGAGAGAGGGTGTGCACGTCCTCTAAAATTTTTTCCGTATATTTGTTTGTAAAGTTTTCTTTTTGTTAAAAAATTAACCTTTTGTAAGGGCAAAAGTTGAAACCAGAGCTCACCGAGACCATGTGCTTGAATAGTCTCTGCTATAGTCTCTTCACTACGTACTGGATGTGGTCTAACCGGTCGAGTATCATCCACTAATGTAAACTGGGACTCAAATTTGCGAATGGTATTGGCAATAGTGGTTTCAGTAGGTCGATTATACGCACCGTAAGTTCCTCGGATCGCACGAAAAACATTTCTCACAGAACGTTGATTTTCGTAATACAGCTGAACAATTTGGAGACGCAGTTGTGGTGTGAGTCTTTCCATGATGATGTACAAAACGATACTTAACAAAAATGACAAAGCAGTTCTGTCAAAAAAAAGCCTATTGAAAATCAAACCTTACGACCCTATATGTAGGTTTGCGATATGACAATATGACATTTTTGATCAGAAAATTTCAAAAATCACCATGCAAAGACTCTCAACTCAATTATGGTGGTTATTTATTTCGAAAATTCGCCAAACTTATAGCGCGCTTCTTTCACTTTGGTATGCTTAATCATCGAATATTAACATGCGTAAATACATTCAGAAGACCTGATACTGAGCTTC
The DNA here is from genome assembly GCA_907269105.1 of Volucella inanis. NCBI lineage: Eukaryota > Metazoa > Arthropoda > Insecta > Diptera > Syrphidae > Volucella > Volucella inanis. Next base: position 91,253,925 of record OU026157.1, on the reverse strand, counting down.
AATCCGTAAAATTCAGTTTTTTTTTTTTTTTAAATTTTTAATTTTATTTTATTTTATTATTTTAATATATATATTTTTTTTAAACTTAACACTCAAGTGTGTATGAATACACTTAAAGTGCCGGAGCACGTGTTAAGTTTTTAGGAAAATGGGACAGAGGGAGAAAGAAATATTTTTGAGCCTAGTGGTTATTTCGCTCCATGGGTGACATCAAACATTTAATACGGAGACTACTAAGTCACACGAGATTTAAGTTGGCTGAAAAAAAGTCTTTCGGTCACGGCTAATATTGAACCCCGAATCGTCCGTTTGGGAAGCCAATTCTCTACCACTTGAGCCACGGCCACCCACATCAGTGATATGTCGTTCCAACAAAATGTTGCCACTTGCGGCAAGCTGGTCAAACAATTGATCTATTGAAGGAAAAGTTCGGTAATCGTGTAAACTCGTGAAATTGTCCGGTCGAATAGCCAACTCGTTCATGCGATTTAACTTCGTTGGAATTTTTAATGGCGTTACATTAAGTCGTTGGTTTATCCCAACAAAGTTAGAAGAGCTCAGGGACAATATCAAACGTGAGATTGCCAACGTTCCGGCCGATATGTGTGGAAGAGTGGTGGATGACTGGCCCCAAAGAATTGATTGGTGCAAATATACTCGCTGTGGTCATATGAACGAGATCGAATTTCATACTCAGATTTAACACGTGTACTACACTTGGAATAAATTTCGGTCCGATATGTCAACTATTCTGTATTTTATTTAAATACAAAATTGTTATGTCTTTATTAAAAAAACCCCATATCTTTCCTACATATATTCTAACTTTTTTGTTATGGTGCCAAGAAGAAAACTTGTTATATGTAAGATTTGAAGCCGTTATGCCTTTTTTCTCTATTTAGGCTTTTTTTTTGTCTCCGAAACAAGGCATAAGCTTATAGAGTTCAACTGCTTGTGTCCACATTTAATTTTCATTTTCAAACATTTTGTAAAAATGTAAAAATTCATTTTAAGTTTGTAATTTAAGTGTTACTTAAGTTTTTTAAAAAATTTTTTATTCTAATAGATATGTATGCGTATAATAATAAAAAGTTTTACATTCTCTTTTATATTATTTCAGGATCTTTAGGCTGTTGGTCACATCTTGATCCAATAACAGCTCGATTGCGTGGCTTGGGGCATGGTCTCTCTACACCAACTGGCCAATTTTCTCTGAAGGACGTGGTTTACCAAGATGCAGGCACCTACAAATGTATTGGCCAATCGCCTGTAAATAAAAAGAAACTAGAGGTCCTTCAGACAGTTGGTGTAATGGTTAAGGGTAAGTATATTAAAAAAAAAAGATTTGTGCCATAAAATCAAGTCTACGAACTTAACAAATCTAAAATCTACTGCAATACTATTGTACATTTTATAAAACTGAATATGGAATATTTTAAATTTGTAAAACAAAGCACGATAATTAGAAGTAAAACAACAAGCAATCCAGATATTTATCTGGATTTAACACGTCGTATAATCCTATGGCTTGCAAATCTTGGCCAATTTTGACAAAGTAAGGCCGCTTGTATATGATACAAATGTTTCCCCGATTCGCAGTGTAACATAGTTACTGGCACTACAAGGCATACAAAATTCGCTGAAATGACGACCGTGATCACAAAATATTTCCCACTGTGTAAACAACGGCCGGACCGAAAATTTGTCTTCCAGTTCGACATTGACTTAAATATGCACGTGTAAGTAGGCCAGTGAAATATTATACTCTGGCTTAATGACATTATAGTGCTGCGAGACGGTCTTGGAACAATCGTCTGGAATAAGAGTTTTGAGCATGAGACCAGTGTTTATTTTCATTTTTGTAGGTATAGATGATTCCGATATGACTTATTACCTGTTTTTTGCAAAAGAGTTTATACAATAGTAATATAAAAACTTATATATGTTCTGTAAAGATTGATCTTTTTTTCGAATATGTTGTAAGTTACCAAACTCGAAATTTTCTGCTTTATATGTGTTTTGTCAATTTAATATTTTTCAAATTGAATAAAAAAAAACCAATAATTTCACAGCACGTCTTTATTCCGCCAACTTAACAGAGCAAGTAAACAACACACGATTGGAAAAAATAGTTCAGTTACGCTAAAAAACAATATAGTGACCATGAGTAATGAGCATAGATTTGCTGATAAATAGAGGATATTATGTACAAACCTTTGATCATGTTGCGGGATATTTTTACTACAATACATAATTCATATAACCTAATGGTAATTGATGGTATTCGTTCACTTATGAAATAGGTTACATGTCTCGATTCGAAAGTGAAATGAAGTATAAATGTAAATAAAAATGAAATTCAAAAAATTAAGTGCAATAGAATATGTGTTGATGAAATGATATGAGAAAATACTGCACAATAACACATGGGCTGAAAACTCAGTGCCGTTTTATAGTAAAATACAATTTTTTTCAAAATTCAACTTTATTTATCAATATAGTTGCCTTCGAGGGCGATACACTGATTGAAACGATTTTTCAATCTTTCGATACCAGTTTTATAGTACGATTTCGGTTTAGCCTCAAAATAGGCCTCTGTTTCGGCGATTACTTCTTCATCGGTCTTAAATCTCTTTTCGGCGAGCATTCTTTTGAGGTCTGCGAACAGGAAATAGTCGCTGGGGGCCAAATCTGGAGAATACGATGGGTGGGGAAGCAATTCGTAGCCGAATTCATTCAATTTTGCCATCGTTTTCATCGACTTGTGACACGATGCATTGTCTTGATGAAACAGCACTTTCTTTTTCTTCAAATGTGGCTGTTTTTTTGCGATTTCGTCCTTTAAACGCTCCAATAACGCAATGTAATAGTCGCTGTTGATAGTTTACCCCTTTTGAAGATAGTCGATGAAAATTATTCCATGTGTATCCCAAAATACGGATGCCATAACCTTGCCAGCCGACTGTTGAGCTCGCTACTCAGCTGACTGCTGACTTGATTTTGGTGTGAAGTGATGGAGCCAAGTTTCATCCATTGTCACATACCGACGCAAAAATACGGCTTTATTGTGATTGAACAGCTTTAAACACTCCTCTGAATCATCAACACGTTGTTGTTTTTGATCGACTGTGAGCAAACGCGGCACCCACTTTTAACAGAGCTTTTGCATGTCCAAATATTCGTGTATGATATATCCAACACGCTCTTTTGATATCTTCAGGGCCTCAGCTATCTTGATTAACTTCACTTTACGGTCATTCGTAATCATTTTGTGGACTTTTTTGATGTTTTCATCTGAAACAGCCTCTTTTGGACATCCACTGCGTGAATCATCTTCTGTGCTTGTATGGCCACTTTTAAATTTTTCAACCCACTTGCGAATGGTTCATTCGGCTGGTGCAGAGTCCGGGTAACACTTATCAAGCCATTTCTTTACATCGACTTTTCAGCCCATGTATTATGTATCTGCGTTTCACCATGGAGCATGCATGCACAGTGAACATGTAATGTATTTTCCGTCTCGTTTTGAATTTATGCAAAGATACTGTTAGAAAGGAGTAAGCCAAATACTTGCTGTTTTCTTCTTGCAGTAAATGTTACTTGAAAGTCAACATTATTGATGACGCCCATAAGTTGCCTTATATAATTTAAGAAAAACAATTGTTTTCTTAGTTAAAGCTATGTATAAATCAAATTATTATTATTGTTTTTACAAGCTTTTATTAAGTCATTTCTAAAGCATTTTCTTTTGGAAGTTCATTTATTGCTTTTTCAATTTCACTGGGCGGGCAGTTTGGAGGTACCTCTTCGTCTCTGTGTTTGGTGATTCACATGGAATCTCTTCTTTGTTAACAGTGAATTCGTACAGCTTTTCGAAATATTCGGTATCTGTTTCATTTTTTGATTTCCTTTTCTGTATTATTTAGTTATTTTTCGTTAGATACATTATCCATTCATTACCGAAAGTAAATATCTCGTTTGCATTTTTAACAGACCCGTTTTTCTTGATTAATTATTTGACTACCCGATCATTATAATTATTTATATCCTTTCTAGCTTCTTTTTTATATAGTTTTTTTTCAGTTATTTTAAATATATATTTTCCTAGGCGCTTTGAGTTTATTTTTCTTTTTGCGGCAGATATTCTCTTATTCCATTAATTTTTTCGTATTGTCAGTTATTTTCTTAATTTTATTTGAACTATTCGTTAATATTATATTTATTGATGACTTAGATATACCCTTTTTGAGCAGATCGTATGTTTGCCTGTATTGCTGGTTTTCTTTTTTAATTGTGATTCCTTTGAATTTTGTCGTAAGTTATTTTAAGTATGAGTTTACACCTTCCTCTTCTAATAATTTTGGTAAATCGTTTTTCTGTTTTTGTGTGCGATAGCTTTTTTTTATAGTTAATGATCACTTATTTGTTTAAAACCAAAACATCTTGTACAATTGATTTTTTATTGAGTAGTGTAAAATCAATTTCGTTTTTAGTTGCACCGTCTAGAGATCTCCATGTTTACTTATACTTCTTGTTTTTTTGAAAGAGGCTATTGCCTGCATCAATATTTCGCCTCGTTCGGACCTTGTTCCATATCCATAATAACCTATTATTAGATCTTTGTTACTCGTTAGTTGTTTTGTTTCCAATCTTCAAGTTAAGATCGCCAATGGTGAACTCTGACATGTACTGGCTTTGTACTATAATAGTTCCCGGTCCAAATAGAATTTCGTAATCGCGTCTTCAAGTGATGTGGGTGCATATGAGTGTACTTGTATTATATTACAGAGAGCTTATAGTTTCAGATTTTTAATTGAAGATCAGCTATTCCTTCATTGAAGAAGTTTATTTTAAATAAGTATTTTGTTTCCCAATTTTCTTCCTTTTTTATAAATGATGTGTCTTACAGTTTGCTTTGTTTTACATATTGTTTTTGTTTCAGGAGCGAAAATTTTTTCATATTCTACCGATCTTTTACGTTTTTTATTTTCATTTTCTAATTTTTAACCGTTTTTTGCTTATCTACTAACTAGCTAACTAACAAACGAAACATAATAAAAGTTAATGAAAAAAAAATAATAATAATAGTTCGTAGACAGCCGTTCTTAAGCCCTTTCTTGGTATTTACAATCCGAAATTGGTTGCACCAATTTAAAATTGCAGTGTAAGAATCCGCACTTAAGCTACAGGCTGAATAACATGCGTAAGTGCCCATACAGAAAAAATCAGTGATACTTTCTAAAAGTGTTTCTTTAACTTCCTTAACTTAATAGACGTAAAAATAGTTTAAGGTGATCGGAAAGCATGGCTTATACTATAAAAATGCTTCTGGATTTTCTTTTAAAGAAATTAAAACCGAAGAGGATATGAATACTCTTAAAATGCTTCATAGCATTGATACCACTGACCCGCATTCAATATAGATCGTTAATAGATATGCCAGACGTTATGGAACTAGCAATTGACAATGGTTTTGGCGATTTGTTGCTCTTGCAGCCATTAAGCGTCACATTTCTTTAAAATATTTTTCCATAAATGAGGCGTTTGAGGAATATGTTGACATAATCAATCGCAACAATCAGTTGGTTGAATATTTTATTACAAGGCCATGTTCAGATTACTTTATAAACTTTTAAATAGAGAAACAGTTTATCGTCTTTAGTCAAGTGAGTTTGCCTAGTTCTCTTTCTAGATATACCATTAAAAAATGTTTTCTGACCCTATTTTATTTTTTAAGATAGTCTCATTTCAGCTAAATACCTCACCCAAATAATAAGATTTATCTAGGTCCTCTAAATGGCCCTTAGTTTGAGCGATGATTTCGTCGTTGGAGCTAAATAACATATCTTACACCGAGCCATTTCTTCACGCTGGGAAACAGGAAATAGTTACTGGGGGATTAATCCAGAGAATATTGAGAATTGAGGAAGTGTTTCCTAGGCCAATTCAACAAATTTCGTAATGGCGACTGCGTCTGGACCCGTTCATTGTATTGATGGAAAAGTTCTTTCTTCTACGTCAAATGTTGTGGTTTTTCCTTTAAATCGTCATTAAACCGGTCCAATAAATTTTCTTAATATTCACTGTTAATTGTTTTTCTTTTTTGAAGGTAATCCAAGTGAATTATGCCACGTGTATTCTAAACCTATTAGAATTTGGTTTTCGATGTTTTTTGATTGCGCTTTAACAACCCCGAACATTCCTTTGAAGTTGCCACACGAAACAATTTGTTTTTTCGCCATTATTCAAGCATTTGTCTGCTTTAAATGACTGCTACACATAAATTAAATGACCAAACTTGCTTGAAAGTTACCGGTAATTTATTGAGAGATAAAAATTGACGGGTGCAATTCTGTTTTTAAAGTTACATGGTGACAATTCAAAAAGGCACAGACTTATCAATCCAAATTTGTAGTTACGTTAATTAATCTACCGTGTATCTTACATTATTCACTTCTGAGACGATAATAATTGCTCAAATCTTGCCTTTATAATTTTGATACATTAGCTAGTGTTTGATAAGATGAAGAACCCGTGGCTACCAAAATAATTAAAAAAAAAAAATAATAATAATTAATGTGTAGCCAAAGTTACAGTAATAGGTTAACGGTTAACGTGCAGGTTAACGCCACTCAGTGCCAAAACCAATCAAGTAAGAAAAATGAATCTAACGTGGCCAACGTGCAATTCATATACAATTCCAGGACAGCTCTAACCTTAGTTGGTTAATGTTTAATCATCATAGTTGTTGTTTAACCCTATATTTTCGTAATTGGCATATTAGTAACTATAAATAGCTTTCTCCTAAATTGTGTCATTACATACAACAACGTGGTGTTGAATATTTTTTCACTGTCCACCTCGTCCAGAATTGATAATTGTGCGGTAACCATTGCGTTTGCCGAATTTTTAGAAAAAATCCATGGGATTCTTTAGTTTTAATTCTCAATTATAGACAATTTTCTTGACGTTAACTGGTTTTGCTTTTACTCAAAGAGCTCCTTTGCCCGTATGTAAGCAAGAAGAAAACAATCAATATTTGTATTTCTTTTCTCAAAATTTTCTACAATTTTTAATTTAATGCCTGTTTTGTCTGTTTGTTGTGTACTAGGTACACGTTTCAAAGTTGCAAAAAGTGGGGGTTAGTAAAATAATTTTTACGAAAAAAGTTATGACAAAACAACTTCAATCATCACATCTTCAATAGCTTTTGACACATTAATTTTAAGGCAGCATTTACTTTAAAACAATTCAAATACTCATAATTACGAGTTCGACGACATACCATCTGTTACTATAAACGCGTTAATTTGAAAGATTTTAGATCCCCTCCACCAATTAGGATTTTTTTTAAATATGTTTAGGAATCTTCCCTTAAGGCTATCGACACCCTGTATATAAGCAGATTTATTGAAACTCAAAGTGTGTTTTATGGTTTAAGGTTATTTTAGTTGCATATTTCAGAGTTTAATATATTGAATTGTTTTATAAACAACAGTAAAATAGGAATTTACCATATATTTACCTGAGAGTGAAAAATTACATCTCGCATATTGTGGCTATTATCTGCTTCACACATTTCCCACTACCTTTTGCTAAATTACATTTCACTCCGAATCGACGAACGCAGGCACTTCGAAGAAAACAGTCTAAAATTGTTAAATCGCACGAGTGGGGCGGCTAAATTACAGAGCCATTTCCGGCGATAAGACGATAACCGAACTTCGTACCAAGCAGCACCGTTCTGTTGGGACCACACATTTTCCACAACTTCTAGCTTTAATTTATCCCAAAAAAAAATTGGTTGACATGGAGCGATAGCGGTCTCCATTGAGTGAAACCAACGTGCCGGCATCATATCAAAAAAAGTACGGCCCAATGACACCACCGGCATGTTTACTTAACCGAATTCATCAATTTTATCTATTTAAACAAAAAGGAGCTTCGTCACTGAGGATGATTTTTTGGTAAAAAATCCAGATCGTCTTCAATTTAACTAAATCATCAAATTGTTGACGTACACGATGGCCATTTCCTTTGTCCCTTGCGTCAATACGATTTTATATGCGCATGAAGCCTAGCCTTTTGCAAAATAAGCCACAGGGACGTTCAAAAGATGCCCAGCTCTTGTACAGTCGGAATATTCTCCTCACTTCTGACGTTTCACCGTCTTACTGGTACGGCAACATAAAATATTATGTATAACCTATCACTAGATTATAAATTATTATATCTTACTTATACTCTTCACATATATTGTATATAAATAAATAAACCAACATAATGAAGAGAATAAGTCGACTTGAATATTTTCATTAAACGCTCATTTACTCGCTTATCGGGACGATTATGAAGGTCGTTAATCACGTAACGTAGTCATAACAAATTACGAATTAAAAAATAAAAAATAAAAAAAATGAAAGAATTGTAAACGATGTTGAAGCGTATAACTTTCCATGATTAAATGGTTACAATCTGCATCCGTCAAAAGATGGTATGCGGGGGTGCAGATAATTTCAATTGAAAAATGGGGCGCATGTAATAAAAAACTTTGATGAACTGCTTTTGGATTCTCCGTACCACACATTCTGTAGTTTTGCTTACTATTTGATTTGTAATAAGGAGGGGATTTCAATATTTAAGAAATATTTCAAAATTCTTTCAGAACGATTTCAAAATCAGAAATATTTATCGAGACAATAAATACTTCTGAAATGCTTTTTATTTCGGACACGAAATGGTTGAGTATGGCAAAGCAAAAACAATTCAGAATAAATCAGGTTGCAAACAACCTTTCCTTTACTGATAGATCTTTCAATAAAAATTTATTATAAACCGTGCCGCAATTTTTGACATTTTTGTTCAATATCTTTTGACAAATCATCATGAGAAAAACTGTTCCCTACCATTTAAAATCGATCTTAGATTCGCAAAACGTGTCTTTAGGGCTGCTAACTCAGGAGGGGCACAGGAAGTAGCTTGCAAAAGATCTTGCTAGCTGGAGAGGATTTTTGCTTGAGGCCAGGATTCATCCTGGACTGTAGCACCACTTAATTAAGTAAATAAGAATGTAAGTAAGATAATCGATCAAATGAGATCTCTACTCATAGTGTTGTGGATAAATTTCGTTCCACATATATCTACTGAAAGCCGATGATATAAGAATATAGAAAGCACAAGATCACTTATTGTCAATTCGTCGTCGATCACAAAAATTTAGCCCTTATCCGTCCAATGCGAATAATTTTGCATTTGTGAGATATCATGCACAGAAATTTGATACATACACACACATGCACACGTATACCATACACATGTACATGCATTTCATTCACACGGCAGCGCATGCCACCTATGAAACTAATTCTAAGAAATATTTCAATGTTCGGCTCAGGTATGCAAGGAGCTTAATAATCAAAATTGAAAACATACGATTAAGTACATGTGAAGTGATTATTTGCATTTAGTTGTAAGTTGATAAAGTTGAACAAAGGACATTTAAAACGGTTTGACTTCCTTTTATTAACTTACACCATCACGCGCTTGTCTAAATGGTCTGAATAGTCTAAAAACACTATAAATATCTTAAAAGGTTAGAATAAATTACCTTCCTTCATCTGAGATAAAAAAAAATAAAAAACAAAAATATTTTATGAGAAGCCTTGAAAATAATTAAAACTAAATATTTGCAGGTGTACCTACAGTGATGGCTAGAAATGCCACACCCGTCGCATATCCAGGATCACCTTTACATTTGTCTGTTGAATTTTGTGCAAATCCACCAGCACATGCTGCTCGGTGGTTACATGGGGATCGTGTTTTTACTCCTGGAAATCAATATGGCAGCACTGTTCTTGCTTACGGTGTTACGGTAAGAAAATTATTTTTTATATATTTTACTTCCATTTTACGATTATTAACAAAAGTTTTTCTAAATAAGAACTACCAACGCAGGGAAAAATGGTGATTAAATATGAATTTTTTCTGGAAATGCTTCTGTAAATTCTGGAAATGTAATCGAATGTATCTTTTCAACTAAATAAAACCTGCTTAAGTACTCGTATACATATACACAATTCAGATTGGTTTTCATACTATTCCGTAAAGTTTTAATATTTAATATTTTACGATTTTTCACAGCATACATTATTAAAACATATTCGCAATAATATATCAAAAATGAGATTAACAAATTTGCATTCTTTATTATTAGGTGCGCAAATAAGTTCTCGCTGTTTTTTTTTTTATGAAAATGCAGCTTTATTGTAAAAAAATTGTAGTAAATGAATCATTTAAAGCATATTTCGAATACCGTTACGGTAAAAGAGTTTAATCTTTTGAGGTTATCCACGAATCAAGCCTTTTTTTGACGGCGCAATATCTGGAGAATATGGCAGGTGGGATAAGGCTTCTCATTTGAGCGTTTCCAGGTGGGTTTTAACGGGTTTGGCAACGTGAGACCAAGCTTTGTGATGCTGTAGAATCACTTTCTCGTGTCTCTGCTCGTATTATAGCCGTTTTTTGCGCAGTGCTCGGATCAATCGCATCAATTGAAGTTGACACCGTTCCTCAGTGATAGTTTCGTTGGGTTTCAACTGGCAGTCCCCATGACATTCTTCTCTTTGAGTTGCTATAATAAATCCATTTTTCAACGCTCGTTATGATGCGCTGAAAAAAACCCTACCTTTTTCGTAAAAAAAAACGACGCTTAATGTCCCTTGGCTTCAAACCATAAGGAACCTAATTTCTTTAGCCGTTAGTTTAGCGCGAATAAGACAAACACAATCCTTTAAAAAAAATAATTTACGCTCTTTATTTGGTTGCTTAATAGGCGTCTGTATTCTACAGTGTTTGACTTACGACTAATCTCCTACCTACCGGTAGACTCTTTTCCTAATATGGCCACTTTAAAATCACTAGTTAGTGTTGCCACTTTATATATCTTACATTCTTATCAGTTTCTCTTCTATGGCTTGCTACAACTCGACCGTCCTGAATTGTAATCGTCCCGATTTCCCCCTTTGTCCTACTACAATTACGTGATTCGTTTGCTCTCGTTTGTAACCATGGTTTGATGTTGGCTGCTTCCCATATTCCTTCAAACGGGATTTGGCTTACTTGAAATCCTTCTATTCTCGTTCACTATGTACCGATCATTTGGCAAAATCTTTTCAATTTTATACGGACCCTTAAATTTAGGGGCTATCTTCTTACTAGCACCTGGGGTGCTGATAAAGTTCTTCACCATTACATAATCTCCTTTCCCATATGCCTTATGCGTTCTGTAGTGGTCCTTTCGCGACTTATTATATTCCTGACACTTAATCATCTTATTAGCAGCTCTCGTTCCTTTTTTGTCTAAATCTCTCTCATTTTCCTCCTCGTAATGCTCATTTAAACTCTCCTTCAGAAAATCAATAATTTCGAATTTTTGACTTACTCCGGACAGCAATTCACTCGGTGTTGTGCCTATACTTCGGTGTATTGTGTTGTTCATAGCGAATTCTATCCTTGGTAGTATCCCGTCTAGAGAACTTTCGTATCAGTTTTGCTATCATGGGCGCCAGACTTCTGTTTATTCTTTCCACTTGTTCGTTTGCCTGTGGGGAAGCCGTTGCAATCCTTATGTGATGTACATTCTTATATTCCAAGAAACTTCCGAAATCCTTTGAAGTAAACGCACTTCCTTTGTCTGACACCAGCACCTTCGGTCGGCTCTACGAATTAAAATAAGATCTAAGGCAGCTTATTACTTCACTTGTGTTGGTTGTCCTAACGGCAAAAAGTCTGACGTACTTAGTAATCGCGTCTATTACTAGGAACACATACTTCTTTTTCATATAACCGTTTCTCCCTGGCTGAGCATGCTGCACTTACACTAGCAGCCGATCGTTCGATGATGCATCCGTTATCTTCGGATTCCGTTGCCCATTCACTTCTGTTCACTTCCCTCTCTTGCTCGTCCACTCGTTGGTATTCTGCTTCGGCGTCCTCCTCTATCCCCTGCTGAGTCAACCGTTGCGATATTGTTGCCTCTTCTTCGATGTTACCGCTCGCATTACGAGCCCAAGACGTAGTAGCCATTTGCGCAACTCTGCGGAGGAATAATCCGACACAGCAATCGAATGCTCCATTTTGTTCTCTCCTTTTGGGGTTTTTTTTTTTCACACTCTTTTGTATTTACTTTTTTGCACACTCGTTTGTTTAGTTCAATTTCTTTCTTTATTTTTTCTTCTTTTCACTTTGACAATCGTTGTTTTGTATTATTATTATTTTTTTGTTGGATTGGATCCCACTTCTGATTTTTAGCCGTTAGTCTTATCGCAAATAAAACAAACACAATCCTTTAAAAAAAAAAAAAATTTACGCTCTTTATTTGCTTGCTTATAGGTGTCTGTATTCTAGTGTTTGAATTACGACTGATATACTACCTACCGGCAGACTCTTTTCCTAGTGTGGCGACTTTACAACCACTAGCTAGTGTTGCCACTTTATATTTCTTACATTCATATCAGTTTCTCTCTTATGGCTTGCTACATTTCCTTGTTTTTGAATCATTCCCAATGCATGCAATCGCTTGGAAATAGATTGACGCTTTAGTCCTAATGTTAAAGCAATCTCTTCTTGCATTTGGCACGGAAACTCATCGAGCTTTCAGCGTCTTTGAAGGATTTTGGTCGTCAACATCGTTGCCGTCTTTGAAGCGACGGAACCATTCACAGTACATTGTTTCCTTTAGAGTAGCATCTCCGTAAACTTTGTGTACCTCTCGATGGGCTTCAGCCGCCGTTTTCTTCGATTTTGGTCATCAACATCGTTGCCGTCTTTGAAGCGACGGAACCATTCACAGTACATTGTTTCCTTTAGAGTAGCATCTCCGTAAACTTTTTGTACCTCTCGATGCGCTTCAGCCGCCGTTTTCTTCGAATGAAAGAAGAAAATCAATACTTCCCGCAAATGACGATTATTTGACACAAAATCAAATATTTTCACACAACCAAAAATATATGACGCCAAAACAAGATCACTGTAAACGGTTTGTTTACCATATGTCTAAGCTTGGCTCATGACGTTTTGGATATGTCAAAATCGACCAGCACTTACTGCTGGAGCCATCTATTGAGAACTTAGTTGCGCACATAATAATTTAAAAATTTGCTTCATTAACTTAGAAAAAACTATAATTAGGTTGTACAACCGCGACTCATCTGTTAAAGTAGATGAACTGATCATTATGTTTAATCTATCGTATAATAAACATATTATTGTATAATAAAATGGTAACGACACTCGTGTCTGCGTGCATCACATGGAACTATATGTATACTTAAGAAGCTGTATAGAGTTGATTTATTGGGTGTATACTTTTTCGTGTACTCTAAGTTCAGAGGGTATTTAACTGGTTTTATTATAATTTTATTTGTCGTAAAATTCTTAAATTAACAAACATTTTGAGGTATGTTTCCTTTCCATTCGTAATTTTTAACTATAGAAATTACAAGTTTTATTTTACATATTACAAAAGTCAATCACACTCGTAAATGAAAACTATTGCAATGAATAAATAGCAAATGAATGTTAGGTATGACCAAAAGAAATGAAAAACATTATAGTTTTTGTTGTTCAATACCCCTTTTTCCTATTTAATGTTTTTTCTTTTCTCTTTTCTGTTTTTGGTTTCCTGTTTTCTATTTTCTATCATGAAAATATAACAAGTTTCCATTCTGTTTTGATTGGAAAACACGAGTCGTACATATGTACGTAGACATGTCTATTTACGTACAATATATGTTTCTCATTCTGCTTTTTCTACTGTAAAACGCAAGTTTCCATTTCGATCTACATATCTATGCATTTTTATGTGTATATATATGTTGCCACACTATACGAAGTACACAGTGGAATAGCATAATTTATTCCGAGTTTGCCTCATTTCCGTAAAGCAATCGAATCAATGATGCATAGTTGTGCTTTGAATTATTCTACAGATGTCCGATATAATTGTTACATTTGTTAAAATCGAATATGTTTTGTAATACAGATAAATTACTTTTCACACTCACTTTTTTTTTTGTTTCTGTCGGGACAGAGCACGCAAACAAAGTAACGCAAACTAGTCCATTGTAAAGAAAGATAAGTAAACACTTTAGTTACAAAATGCCTACAGTACCAGCGCCCACCATGTCAGCGCTGAGTACCTGCAGGCTGATGCGAGCGTAAGCTGCATCACAGTTAAAGTGCTCTGTGGCATCGTCATCACTTTTACAGCAAGCATCGTAGGATGGTTCTAAGCGATGCAAATGCTTCGTCTTCTCCACCAGTTCTCCGAAATATAGTTCGCTGTCATCAGGATTGCTTAAATTTCCGTTTGGAATTTCCTTTCCTAGCTCAAATTCTGACCGAAACCAGTCCTGAACACAGGATAAATCGATTTCATATATTTTCCGCAACTGGATTTCTGGTGTCATTGCATCGGATGGCATTTCCATAAAACCAGAGTCATAAGACAGCCGGCGCGCAATGTCATCAAAGCTCCATTTCTTTTTAAACGGAAGATGGATTTGAGAATGCAGCTCATAATATATATATCAAGGGGAGAGACCAATGCGTCTAGAGCGGAGTCAGGAGTGCTGGAGAAAGCTCCCATGCATCCGAGACAAACCGGTATTTTAGAGTCTGTAAAAAGCAGCAATTACGTATTTTCGCGAGAGCTTATAGTATTCCACCAGACAACGACGCATAGGATAAAATAGGCCTTATCATAGCCATGTGGATCCAAAGGACCCTTTTCGGTGACAGGCCTGATGTCCTGTCGATAGCTCCTCTGCACTGCTAGAAGGGTGACAGCATTTTAGAGCCTTCTCTTAGGAGCCTAGGATTGACTGAAAACTTATCCGAGTATGCTTGTAGAGGTTTATGCATAGAGGATTAGCTATTGAGCGCGTTTAGCATTCAGTCGACGAACTTGCATCTTAGCAGTGGAGACAGAACTCTACCTTGCCGGCAACACCTGTATGCCCCCGCCACCACACATTGGTAAAAGCCAGCATCCGCAATAAATGTCCTATCCAACAGCATTGCTTTTATCTACAAAACTATTGATTCATACTTGCCGTCAAAAAAACTAAAATCTCGTGAGTTAAAGGGTTGCCTAAATACAACATGAAGTCAATTTACATGAATAATTAAGTCTTCCCAGTAAATGTTGGATGCCACCAATGCAGCGAAATAGCCACTGAGCCCAAACATCTCTCTTTCTTTTTCTGAAAAACCAAACACATGTTTTGGCATCATAAGTGTAGTCATACCCACTTGAGTGTTAAGTTTTTTTTTTTTTTTAAAGGTGCGTTGTCGAAAGCACGTCGATGATAATGCCCAAGGCGTATTCATTTTTGTCGAGTGCGCTTTCAATTCTGCCTAGCAGATTCTAAAGCACCCTCTCGCAGGATCTTCCGCGTTGGTAGACGTTTTGCATCACCGGCAGAGAACGAATTCTTTGAGCTTCGGTCTGTAAAGATTCCAATCTTCCTCCAAATAAGATTAAAGTGACCAGCTTAGAAGTTTTCTGGATTCTTTACGAAGTCGCTGAATGTCTGCATTCCACCAAGAAACTTGCTTACTAGCTGGACATGCCAATTCGAAACACTTGGTGAGAGTACCGTTCAGTATCTGAACAGCTTCATCTAGCCTTTGCTTTGTCTTGAGCATAGGGGAGCACGGTTGTACTTGTGCGCGAGCGGTTTAAAAAAAATAAAAAAGTTGGTTTTATGCGGATTCCCCCTCTTCAACAAGTTCGAGACCTCGCATCTGATTCTCGTAACAAAAGTTGGCTGAGAGGCAACGTTGTTAACATCCAGGTCAGACGTTATTATGAGATCCAGGCGATGATAAGCTCACATGTTGCATTTGCTACTGTCCCAAAAAGGATTCTGAGCATTAGCATCGTAGCATATGATGAGTCCCAACTTCCTGGTATCACAATAATAAGCTCTGCTACCGCCTCTGATGGTGGTGAATTATAAGAAAAACAAGCAGACACAATGATAAAGTCTGCCGCAAATAAATGTGGGTTACAAAATTGCAAGGGTTTAGATGGTGAAAGTGAGAAAGACAAGCACTCGGTCTTTCCGATCGCTCATTATAAAGTGGTGTCACCCACTTTAAACATCCGAAACCATAAATGCGTTTATTCCACACCTATGGCTCCTTTAAAGATATTATCTGGGGTTTTGCATTCATTACGCAAAGCCTCCTACATAAGGATTCAGTATCAGCTTTAGAATGTTGAAGGAGCAATTACCTTAGTGGCTTATGGGTTAGGGTAACTAAAATCATGTAAGATGAGTGGTGGCCTAGAACAACTATGGTAATCCAATTACACCAATAACTTACTTCCCCGATTAAATGTTGGATGCCACCCATGAAGCGAATAACCACTGGACCGAAACATCGTTCCCTTTCTTTCTGTCCCGCTTTCAGAAAAACTTAACATAGGCTTTGGCATCATAAATGTAGGGTAAAGTTCTAAAAAAAAAGTCATTGAATTATCGAAATTTGAAAAGAATATGTCTTCAAAAAGGGTAGCAATCTTTCGCATTTTTCGAACTCTGCTGAGAGAAGCAGATTGTCTCGATCTATTGCAGCGGTGGAAGTGTTAGCTTTTGACCTGGAGCGCACCAGTGTGCATTAATATAACGTGTGTAGCATGTTGACTCGTTACGAATGCGTAGTTCCTCACACCCCCACGAAGTGGCATCGCTCTACAGGAACTGCATTCCTGGTGTTTCAGTGGTAGAAACATTGGTTTGGGTAGGAATGGGCTTCGCTACTTGTTAAATTGCTGGGATGGTAAATGTTTTTTTTTTTTGATTTTGATGTTGTATTATTATGTACGGTACTATATACTAGAACGATGATAAAAATTATACTGAAAACTATTATGGTGTTGCGCATCAATACATTAGTCCGGATAGTTCTTGCATAAAATGTGTTAATGAGCTTAGTGTTATTAAATTGATAGGCTTGTAGCTTCCGTAGATTTGGTGCATTCAGCGTTGATGATGCATTGATCTGACTGAACGATGACGAAAAAATGTGAATGCCTTCCAAGTAAGTCCTCTCATTTATTTTTTATAATTGACGTTTGGTCTATCTCTTTTTCGTAATTTTCAAAGTGTATGAGGTGTGTTCATTTTTAACTTTGACGACTAGGTGCGCAAGTTGTCTGGATGACCGTTTCTGGGATGATGATGACTAATATGTAGTTGTATTCTGGTTGCCATTTTGCAACTGTATCTAGTTCTTCTCTTAGGTTGCATTCGGCTGGTAGGTTGTTTAGTATTATAGTTTGGCAATATAAGTAAGCAGAATATCCGATAAATTTCCACCTCGTGACTGTTGGCATACGTTTGTCCTTGGAAATTTTCGATGACATTTTGTCATAGTGTCGGCTCAATCTCATCAATGCCTCGTCGAATCTCGCCTTTAAGTGCAAAAATTGTTCTTAGATTATTGGAATACACCTCCTCTAGCCTTGGTTGTTTTTCTGAAAGAGTGGAATAGAAGTATATTTAAGCTTAAGAGGGCTCAATTTCTATTCGTCTGCAACGTCTGTGTTTGAGTTCAACGAACCGTTTTTGTGTACTATTTGATAACAAATATCTTCGATTCTTAAGCGCCATTTTATTAGTTTTGAATTCGAATTTTTTGGATTAAGAAGGTAAAATAATGGGTTTTGACCAGTAACAATGGTGAGTTTACGAACAAACAAATAAGGTCTGAAATATTTATTAGCCTATACGATTGCAAGGAGTTGTAGAATAATTCATCTCAGAACTAGTCAGAGTTTGACTCCCATAACAGACGGGTTTGTCGCTTCCGAATAGCCCTTGAGATAAAGTTGCACCTGATACTTGCATCTGATGTGAGGATAAAAGGTTTCTGGAAGTCGTGGTATTGGAGAATAGGATTATTAATAAAAAGCTGTTTACTTAATTCAATCAATTCAATTTATGTAATCGTAAACTATAAGAGGTTAAGTGACCATCCGTAATTGATTTACGATAATAATCTTAAAGATTTAGGAATGAAGTAATATCTTTTTGGATTCGTGGAATAGGAAAATTTTGAATGACATGAATTTTTTCCGGATTGGGTTTAACACTTTCGCTAGTCACAATGTGACCTAAAAATACGACTTCTTTGTCTAATTGAATTTTGTTATTTGCCTCTTTGGTTGTTAAAACCTTTCCTGAGATCCTCCCAATATTCCTATAATAAAGTCAAGAAAACATTATATCATCGATATATACTAGATAAATTTCCCCATGCAGATCTTCTAAGAAATTGTTTATCACTCGTGGAAAAGTTGATGATGCATTCTTTAATCCGAAGGGAAATCGCACATACTCGTAGTATCCGCCATGAATTGTGTTGAATTGTGTTAAGGAACGAGAATAAATCAAATAAAAATAATAAACAGCAAAGAACATTTTTTTAATTTTAAAATATGTACATATACGCAAATATGTACATATAGCGACAGGGCGAAACTGTTTGAAATATGCTCTTTAATTGTATGGGATGAGTGTGCGATGTGAAACAAGAAAGCAGTGAATGCTGCGGATTGAACATTGCAGAACATCTACCAAAAGCCAGGTGTTATGGACATACTCACAGTCGTCTTTTGGAGGACCAAGATACGAAATCAAAGCAGTTTCTGGATGTTTGAACGAGATATTCTGATAACTAAAAACGACCATGACACTGAAATACATATTTTATTTTACAACATTTAATCCAGAGTTGAAGAAAATAAGTGGTATGATAAGCACCATAGTCGATCAAAATGATGCCACTAATTAATTATCGGATTATACTTAAAATTTAATTAAACTTTAATAATTCAGCCTTCAGGCAATAACTAACATATAAGTTACGAAATTATTTATACCCATTTGTTTTCCCATATGACTCCAAGCAATGTAGACGAAGTCGCGTGTAACTGCTAGTGTAGCAGTAAGACGTTGTACAAACAATAAATAAAAATAAGACAACTAAATGAAAAGTACAAAAGGTACTTTATTGGTTGGAACTGAGATTATAAAAAAAAAAATCATTGCCAAAATAACGGTATCTGGTCTCACGTTTAAAACTTAAGCTGTGTACCTTAAATTAAACGCGGGTGAGAACGGATATAAAACATTGTTTTGCTTATTAAAGTAAAATATTTTTATGTCGGCTCTCATGTAAATTGCATATTACTTATATGTTGCTCGTATGCATTTTGTTCAGGATACCCCTTTTAAGGGTTCTTAACTCTCTAACTTAAACTTAATTTTATACAAATAATTTCTTTAAAACTAAGAATGTATTATACTTTAAAACGTGAAACTCTCCGTCTAAATGCCGGTGTTGGTCTTTTATGATGAATCTTATATGTAACGACCATCCCAATAATGCCAGAAAGTAGAAGCTATATCAAAGCGCATTCAGGGAGTTTCGTTTACTTGACATTGATACAGAGCATTTTGCACATGATTTAAAAGATCCATTTCACAACGGTTTAATTGCGGGCAGGCGCATGTCGTATATGATGGAGTCATTAAGACTACGGCCTTTACTGAAGATGTTCTATACATATCTATTATGGATCACTTTGGGATAGTGTTGGATAAAGCGTAGTATCAATTAACTGCAAATCTTCATTAAATTGTTTGACAATATTAATTGAGGAATCGTTTTAGCGCGATTTAAGTCCAGTCTAACATCTAAAATTACTTACTGAATTCATTCGAAATTTGTGGTAATCAGCTTTGATTTAATTTCATTTTTTTTTTTTTTCATTTAATATAGAAGAAGAACTTTGAATGTTGCTAGATTTTTTAAGTATTTGTCTTCAAAATATGACCTGTAGAATATGAGGTCTTCCATGAGGTATTTATATTCTTAATTAGTCTTGGTCTTGTATATGAGCTCTCAACAAAGTATTTGCTAAATTCCCTTTACAATGTTATATGGCGATCTTGCCATTGTAACTGCGTGTTGAAGGTCATTTAGTGTTATTTACCTGTAAGCCTTGTTAGCCATATCAGTTGTACAAATTCATCCTAATAGTCTTAGATATGATTTTATTTCTCCAAATTCAAGCCAATATGTTGTCGAATTATAATATATATATATATATGTATAACAAATATTCCTTAAGGTAACTTATTTATTGGGTATATAATTATTTTCGTCCGGTTTTTTTTTTAAATTTGAACGTTTATTTAAGAAAAACATGTACAATAGTATTATTCAAAGTATTGCCCATCTGAAGCTATGACTTTTTCCCATCTTTTTGGCAATTTGTGGATCCCATCACAAAAGAACTGCGCCGGCTTGGCAGCCAAGAATGAATCAAGCCAATTTTTGATATTCTGCTCTGATGTGAACCGTATTTCAGTGAGGGCGTTCTGCATCGACCAGAACAAATGGTAGTCAGAAGGGGCAAGGTCTGGCCTATAAAGCGGGTGGGGTAAGACTTCCCATCCACTGTTTTCCAAATAGTTCTTAACCGGAATAGCAACGTGGGGCCGAGCGTTGTCATGATGGAAAGTTATTGCCTCGTGTCTGGTCGCATATTCCGGACATTTTTCGGCTACTGCTCTCTTCAAACGCATTAATTGTGTTCGGTAGCATTGTCCATTGTTGATTTAACTTGGATTTAGCAGCTCATAATACAGCATGCCCATCTGATCCCACCAAATACAGAGCATTACCTTCGCTCCATGGATATTCGGCTTTGCCGTTGATTTGGCTGGTTGGCCGGGTTTCACATATGATTTTTTGCGCTTGGGGTTGTCGTAATGGAATCACTTTTCATCACCAGTAACAATCCGATGCAAAAATGACTTAATTTTGTGGCGTTCTAGCAGCATTTCGGACATGAAAAACCGCCTTTCGACGTCTCTCGGCTTGGGTTCATGTGGAACCCAATTTCCTTGCTTTTGAATTCATCCAGCTGCTTTAAGCTTTTTGAAATGGCTGCTTGAGTGATACCCAAAGATTCTGCGAGCTCTTCTTATATTTGGCAACCATCTTCATAGAGTAATGCTTCCAGTTCTTCATCTTCAAACTCTTTTGATTGCCCAGGACGTTAATCGTCTTCCAAGCCAAAATCACCACTTTTAAATCGTGCAATGCACTTTTGGCACGTTCGCTCAGCTAGCGCATGTTCACCATAAACTTCCACCAAAATACGATGACTTTCGGCAGCAGTTTTCTTCATATTAAAGTAATGAAGAAGAACTCCCCGCAAAAACATTTTTTCAGGCACAAAGTTCGACATATTTGAGTGAAAAAAAATTATTGTTGTTTAGACTTCAAATGAATAACATATACTGAAATGACGTACAATGACAGTAGATTTCCAACGCATGTTCCAATTGAATAATAACAATGGAATAATACAAGTTACGCCATCTCTTAGCAAACCGCACGAGTTATAGACCAATATCATAATATAATATAAAAAAAGGACTAGATTTGGCTGGGTTTTCGCCTCCAATTTTATCGTTGTGTTTATTTTTTAAATGAAGCGAAATGAGTATATTGCTATTCCAAACAGCTGACCAACGGCTACATCCGCAGGCAAAGAAAAATAATGAAAATGCGTGGATGTACACGTCCTCTTCCATTTTTTTTTTTCTCTTTATATTAAGTGATCATTTTCGCATATTTATTGTCATAAAGTTTTTTGTGGGAACAGATTTTGCAACCGTTTGAATACCACTATACTAATATATGGTACGAACGCCGCTGGGACACAGAGTGTCACTACCAGAACAATATAGTGAATCAAGAACAACATAGAGTATCACTTAATGAAGCAAAGCAGTCATTTTAAAATATTACGTTTGTAATGACCTAATTATTGTTACATATTTTATTTGTAGTAGATGGCAATACTAAATATTATCAATTGTCAACAACAGATAGCGCTGCGGAAACAAAAGAGGTTATATTGTAAAATACCACCTTGACAAAAAAAAAAAATAAAAAAATAAAAAAAAAATAACCAAAAGAATAACCACAGTGTGACGCTCCCATTGTTCCGATTTAAGTTCTGTTTTTTTCTAATTTGGTAGCCAAGAGTACATCTATCTCTGTGTGTGTTGGCGATTTTTTACAATTTTAGAAATGGATTTAAATTTGCAACAACGAACTTGTATTAAATTTTGCGTAAAAAACGGATATAATGGTGTGCAAACGTTTACCTGTGGCACGAGCTGTTCAAAAGTGATCGTGAGTCAATCGAAGATGATGAAAGCAATGGCAGACCATCGACATCGAAAACCGACGAAAACATTGATGATGATAGCGGAGGACTTGAACATTGCTTATGGTTCCGTCCAAGAAATTTTTTTCAGCAAAGTTGGTGCCAAAAGACCTCAATTTCATGCAAAAAAGAGACCGTGTTAACATCGCAAAAGAGATGCGAGGCTGAATCCGATCCCACATTCATAAAAAAGATCATTACTGGAGACGAGACGTGGGTTTATGAGTACGACACGCAATCCAGACATTAGGCAAGTGAATGGCGTTCACAAAATGAGCCGAGTCCAAAAAACCACGTCGTTTTCACTCAAAAAAGAAGTCAATGCTCACGGTTTTCATGGATTACAACGGTGTAGTGCATCATGAATTTTTGTCAGAAGGCCAGAGCATTATTTGGGCGTTATGAGACGTTTGCGTGAAGCAATTCGCCGAAAGTGACCCGAATTGTGGGTAGAAAACTTGTGGATTTTGCACTATGATAACGCACCGTCGCACAATGCCATCATTATTCGTAATTTTTTGACGAAAAATGCAACAAATACCATCCAACAGCCACGAAATTCACCTGATTTGGCTCCCTGTGACTTCTTTTTGTTCAATCGAGTTAAATAACCACTACGGGGAACGCGTTTCAGCAGCCGAGAGAAAGTAATGGAAAATCGCAGGAAGCACTGAAAACCGAATATAAAAAATATTTCGAGGATTGGATTAAGCGCTGGCATAAGTGTGTTGCAGTCAATAGAGATTACTTTGAAGAAGACAATATAGATTTAGATGAATAAGCTTGTATTTTTAATTTTCTGAAAAAACAAAAGATAATAAAATAATTACGAATCAAAAACACCCCATGTCATCCTTACAAATGGTTCAATCACGTGCCTTTTCTCCAACTCAGCAAAGTGTATCAACATAAGTGAGAGTGAGACCATCAGTTTTGTAATCGACGGCTTACCTGATCGCAAGCCATACATACCCATGCCTTACACCGCAAACACATTGGAGCAGCTTAAGGTGTTGCAGCTCAAATATGACAAGAAACGTGCCGACGACCATGTCGCAAAACTGCCATCCACTGACAGCTCAAACCGTCCAACTGGAACCATCACAAAACAGCTTTTTGGAACTTTTCGTTCACAATTGCTCACAGTTTGATCATATGTCCGCGAAGTGCACACAAAAAAGACGGGCGGCAGTACAATCATTTGCTGAAAGACTGCGAGCAAGCAAAGGGGGAAGTGCATACGATCCAAGATAAAGATGCAGACAAGGATGCAGAAGACGACACTATAGAAGGAGACTGACGGTTCCAGCCATTCCAAAATTTAGGTGTTATTTTCTTTAATCATTTCATTCAACATAAAGTGCGACAAGCCAACACGATCGAAATATTGTGGCATAACCGGGGCCAGATAAATACTTACGGTATAATTACGAGTAACTGTTATATATCTTTGTTTAATAAAACATAATAACTATCTCTTACTTACTTTTACAGCCCTTACTATTGGGACAGGATTTCTTGCAGTTATTTAATGTAAATTTTATTATGGACATCAGTGAACTGAAATGTAATAAAGTTGAAACAAAAAACAAAATTAATTTGAGGTCTAACATTTTCATATCTTCCAACGACAGAAACACTAAAGACACGGTATCAAATGCTTATAGTAGGGTTAATGCAAATTTGAATGTAGCCAAACAATAAAATCCCATTATCTTATTGTATATATAGGGTTTTCTAATAACGACTTGTCAACTTTTTTTTTTTAAATAAATGGCAAACCATTTGAGATATTTCAAAAACTTTATTATTGGCTTGAAGTACAATCAAAACATTTATGAAGGGAACTCAACTTCGTTCATATGGCCACCGCGGGTACGTTTGCAGGGGTCAATTCGTTGGACCCAATTTTCAACGACTCGGCCACACATTTCGGCGGTAACGGCCGCTATTTCGCGTTAAATATTGGGTCTGAGCTCTTCAAACGTCGTCGGCATGTTGGCATAAACCAATGACTTAACATAGCCCCACAGAATAGTCAAGCGGCGTTAAATCGCACGAACGAAGCGGCCAATCGATTGGCCCATGTCTTGAGATAACACGCTCACCATACTTAATCTTCAATTAATCGATTTTAGCGTGTGCTGTGTGGCTTGTGGCACCATCCTGTTGAAACCACATTTCGTCCAAGTCCATATCTTCCAATTCGGGCCAAAAATAATCGGTGATCATGGCGCGTGACGATCGTTATCGTCGACGAAAAAATATGGCCCAATAGCGCCGCCGGCATGCAAACCGCACCAAATAGTTATTTTTTGTGGATGAAGTGGTGATTCATGAAGCACATGTTTTCACCCTACCAATAACGCATATTTTGCCTATTGACGAACCCATTAAGCCAAAAATAATCTTTGTTACTAAAGTTTTGGCGCATCTTCTCTAGAACCCAATCGGAGAACGTAGCTCGTTAATGTTCTTTACCATGATGAAAAAGTTTACTCAATAAATTGACAGTGACAGTTTGATGATTAGTGAAAGAGTGCGTTCACAAATTAAATTCAAAGTTGTCAAGCCCCTATTGGAAAACCCTATATATTGTTAACCATTTGCGTAATGCATTTTCTCGATCGACCGCAAAAATGAAAAAGCTGGTTAGTTAAAAAGAAGTAGTATTGCTTGAATAAAAAAGGATTGTATTGATGATGTGCTCTCGAGTGACAGTGGCTTTCAAGACAAAAAAATGCAACCCTCCGACTTTATTGAACGATTTGCGATAGAACAGTGAAATTTAAACCTTTCGATTCCGTTGTTAAACAAATTTTCGATTGTGAGATCAAAAGCGTTCTTAAGTCTTCCGATATTGTTAGTGAATTAGTTGGCGATAGTGAAATCTTTCCCTATAATAAAGATATAGGATCAATAGCAAACAGTTGTGATATGTCGATAGATGCCCTGCCTGAAGTTTTATTTGTATAGAAGACGACAATCAACCAGAACACTTTGATATTAATAATTTGTTAAGTCGAGATGTTCAACATCGCATACAAGACATTTCTTCGATTATGTTCTAGGTATCCCCATTCTAGATTAAAGAGTAATTTTTAAATAAAAATTGTATTGTCTTCAAGTATCCCCGTCTTGTCGTACAAAGATGGAAACGAAGTTCAAGAAATAACAGTGGATTTGTTAAATAGAGGTATTATGAGTAATAGTGATTCTGCGTACACTTCTCCCATTGTGTTAGTAAAAAAGAAAAGCGGAGAGACATGCGTCGACTATAGGAAATTAAATAAAATCACCATTAGGGATAACTGCCCATTACTTCTGATCGAAAAATGCCTGAAATATTTGGGAGAAAATAAGTGTTTTAATTTTCTTGATCTTAGGAATGGATTTCACCAAATGAAATTGGCTAGAGACTCAATTAAATATATTTCGTTCGTAACCCCTGACGGTCAATTTGAATACATTCGTATGCCTTTCGGCCTGAAAAATTATCCATCAGTATTCCAGCGATTTATTTCATTTTTCCTGAAGGATTTTATCTAGAATAGGCTTATAGTAGGTTATATGGATGACATATTGACAGCTTCAAAAACAATTGATAAGCACATCGATTTGTTGAGTAATGTTTTAATTTGCTTAGCTGAAAATGGGCTCGAGCTAAAGATGAAAAAATGTTAATTCTATTTTACAGAGATAAACTACTTCGGGGTGGACGGTACCCCGTACCAAGGGCTGTAAGGCAGTTGAACTTATTTGTGGGGCTATGTGCATATCTCAGAAAAGTTGTACCCCAATTCTCTCGAATCGCGAAACCTCTAATTGGCTTACTAAAAAGGAATAGTTAATTTCTATTCGATGAAAACTGTTTAAAAGCATATGAATAATTGAAACAGCGATCGATCAACCCACCGGTGTTGGCTATATATGACACAATTAAAGAGACTGAGCTACACTGCGATGCCAGTGCTACCGGGCTCAGCGCTGCCTTATTATAAAAACAATTGACGGAAAATTCCTACCTGTGTTCTTCTCAAAACGTACAACTGCGGGGGTAGCAATATGGGTCACGTAGATGCCCTTAGTGTGTGACGTCAAGATAGAATTTCAACTAACGGCGACGCAGGGCGGGGACCCAAAAATAAATTGTTCGAATTAAGGAATAGGTTGGGGTACAGAAGAGATAGATACGTTTCGAGCGAGATCAAAGAAAATGTGGTTCGGCATACTAACGAAAAGCTTGGCCACCTGGGAGTGACAAAATGTTACGATTGCACCAAAACACATTATTGCTAGGTAAGCCGCTACACCATTCTAACTCGTCTAATAAGGTAGGAGACGTTGAGCTCTCCATTAATAATTTAATGAACAGCACAACCCGCAAAAGTCCTTCAATATTATTGTTCGGTGTTAGTCAGAAGGATCCAAACGGCTTACAAAGCTCTTAGATGTGAAATCAATATCGGAGAGAAATTTTAATGCAAGTAGATTATCGGCGCTGAACTCCATTGAGTCGGCTCAGCAATACAATCTGAAATATTTCGTGGACCATCACAAACTAGCTCGAACTTTCGACCCTGCTGACTATGTCGTAATAAAAAACGTTAATGCTTTATGTGGTAACAAAAAATTGATTCCGAAGTTCAAGGAACCCTACGAAGTCCAAAAATAAAATTTCCTAATGACCGCTACACTGTGACAGACTTAGAGAACTTTCAAATTACTCACATACTTTACTTTAAGGCGTAATTGAATCTTTCGTATGCGTAAGTGGATTGAACCGAGAGCCCTTCGAGATTGCAACAATCCTTGTGATGAGGGAGATAACACCGTTAACTTCTTACTCTGACAAGTACTGCGTTGATGTGCTCCCCGCTCTAGGCTCGTCGGACCATTGTGTCATATCTACTAAATTCTCGTACACCCACCACACAGTTAGAGAAAAGATTCCTAAAAAAACCGTATGGCAATACGAGAAAGCCAATTGCAGCGGACTTAATAACTTTTTGAATTTATTTATTTATTATTATTTAATTTTAACTGGTTGTTATGTTTCCTCGATAACGACGTGGACGCCGCTGCTGATATGATCGCAGAAACTATTCTCTTTGGAATGAGATGCTTTATAGCTCATCGATTGAAGAGTATCAAACCAAAAGAAAAGGCATGGTATGACTCGAGCTGTAAAGAGGCTAGGGTTAGAGAATTGCTTTTTCGGTCCTACATGACCAACCCGACAGAGGAAAACCGAAAAAACCGCAACGTCTTTCTCAAGCGTGTGAAATTCCAATACGACCAAAAACTGAGGCACTGAAATGTCCCAAAAGCAGTAAAAATTTTTGGTCATCCGTCAAAAACATTAGAAATTCTGCCTCATCCTCCATCCCAACGCTCATTTACAATGACATTACAGCTGTCAGCTCTTTGGACAAGGCCAATCTGCACAACACTCCCAGATTGTGCTTTGTCCCCGCCTACACTTGAGTGTGTCGAATCTACAATGGGACGAATCCACTTTCGCACTCGTGTAGTAGCAAGAGTACTCAAAGGTCTTAACATGCACAAATCCGCTGGTCAAAAGCTTTTCTTCCACGCTGGCAAAATCACTGCGTTAGCTTTTTCATCACTCTTTAGGACTCTTTCCGAGCAGATGAAAAACAGCATTTGTATAGCCCGTCCCTTAAAAAAGCGAATCTTCTTCTCTCTCCTCCTACAGACCCATAGCACTTACGTCCCTTCTTTCCAAAGTCATGGAAACGCTGATTAACCGTCAGCTCTTGAAATATCTCGAAACACGAAAACTTCTCAATGACCAGCAATGTGGTTTTCGTAGCAACAGTTTCACTGGTGACTTGATGACATGTCTCACCGAAAATGGGAACCAAAGCATACATCAATCTGGCGAAAGCAAGATAGTTGCACTTGATATTTCTAAGGCATTTGACAGAGTTTGACATTAGTCTATTTTGTCGAAAACGCGTGCATTTAAAGTTGACGACTCTCATCTTCAATGGAAGAATCGCTACCCCTTTTACTTTTGTTTTTCTTTCACTTAAACCGTGCATTTTATTTTATTAATCATTAACTCTTATATACTTATATAAATATACCACATAGGCACTCTTATCTACTCTAAATTTTTATACTTTATTTACATTTTATTTACGAAAATTTGTTTTCATTAGAAAAGGTTAAAAAAAACTTAAACCACTTAATCACCTTCCAAATTCACTCTTCAAATTTCACTTTAGAACTAGCTTGCGTTCTTTAGGTTCCATACAATTTTTCATTTTCCTAGAAAACTCAATTCCATTCTCCACTTACCTATGGTTGATGCTTCAACTAATGAAATACCGAACTCTAGTGTGGAAATATAGATGTAGCTGCTCACAAACAACTGGATATCACAATATGATTATAGTAAAGATTTTTTTGTAATAAGTCTGTATATCTAAGACACAAACCTAAACAATTCCCAACTTAGCCTAAGAGCATTCTATACTTTTCATCATCGCCGATTAATCATGAAGGATTATGAAATGTAAGGGGTTATTCATCGTGAGGTTTGATTTTCAATAGACTTTTTTTAACAGATCACGCGAGACTCCTATCAAACTGCTTTGTCATTTTTGTTCAGTATCATTTGATAAGTCATACTAGAAAGACTCACACCACAACAGAGTCTTAATTGTTCAGCTGTATTATGAAAATCAGCGTTCTGTGAGGAATGTCCGCATAATCGACCTACTGAAACCACTTCCGCCAATAACTTTCGCAAATTTGAGTCCCAGTTTACATTAGTGGATGATGCTCTACCGGTTAGAACACATCCAGCACGTAGTGAAGAGACTACAGCAGATTGGCTTGGCTTATTCGACAACTTGGCGTATTTTACGTGAGGATTTCTGCCTAAAAGCGTACAAAATTCAACTTGTGCAAGAACTGAAGCCAGGCGACTTGAATTTGCATTATATTTTCAGTGAATGGGCTCTGGAAAAACTCAATGAAAATCCGGTGTTTTATCGTGAAATTTTGTTCAGTGATGAAGCCAATTTTTGGCTAAATAGATACGTTAATAAACAAAATTGCGTATTTGGGCTGATGATGCCAAAGAGTACCAAGAGCTACCATTACATCCATTAAAAACAACGGTTTGGTGAGGTTTATGGGCTGGTGGAATCATTGACCCATATTTCTTCAAAAATGAGGTAAATCAGAATGTTACCGTCAATGGTAACCGCTTTCGCGCCATGTTAACGGACTATGTGCTTAGTGAAATTCAAGCACATGGTTTCAGTGAGTTCTCGTTTCAACAAGACAGCGCTACGAACCATATAGCGCGTGAAACAATGGACTTGTTGAAAAATCATTTTGGTGAGCACTTAATTTCACGTTTTGATACGGTAAATTGGCTGCCTAGATCGTGGCCACCTTTGGACTATTTTCTCTGGGGATATGTAAAGTCCGATGAAGAAGGAACTTTGTTGAATGTAGGAATATTAGTTTTAAGTGAAAAATTGTCAATTCGAGACATTGGAAACTAGCATAAGAATATTCAATAAACCAAAAGAAATTATTCTTAAATACTATATACTATAGAAATGCATTTAATAATTTAGAAGATTGTTGCGTCACTGTCAAATTAAATTAAGTTTTATTAGATGTAAAACCAATTAATGAAATAAAAATACGAAATATCAAAGAGTTGAATGACTTATCCATCTAAGTTCAAAATCAGAAGTATTCCTGGGAAAATATTCTGGACCTAATTCCGGAAAGACCAAGAAATATCCTCCCGTATTGGAGGAGTTATAATAACCATTATAGGATCTAACTTGGCATTCAAATGTGGCTGTAATTCGTAATTCAGGGGGTCGAACACACTATCGATCTTCTTCAAATTTGCCGAAGATTAAGAGGCATCTCAATATCATCAGACGAAATAATTATACAGCGTTTAATGATGAGATCCCCATGAACTTGTCTAAAGAAGGGGGTGTTACGCAAAGCTATGCCTGTGAGTAAAGTGAATTCTCATGAAAAAAGGCAACTAGCAGCAGGTTAGCTTCCCACCACAAAATGACACCTAACACCTGTGCGAATAAACAAAATTGCCAGGAAATCAAAAAGCAACTTATAAAATTAGTACGCAACATAATTCAATAGTTAATTTTTTGTAAACACTTTAAATTGTAAACACATAAAAGAAAGAGTAACAAGCGTGTAAGGATGACACGGGTTTATTTTGATTCGTATGTCTTTTATTTAGTTTTATTTTTTGACAGGTTATTATCTGACTTTTTTGACTTGGTACCTTTTGCGAATGCCCTTTTACAATATGGCATCTTTAGTTTCCGCTTTTCACAACCCATAGTACGCTTGCAGCGCTATTTGTTGTTGTCAATTGATAATATTAAGTATTGCCATCTACTACAAATAAAATATGCAACAATTTAGTCCAATCTGCACAAGTTGATCGACCACACATATTTATATAAATTTTTTTTTTTTATAATCAGCGCGTGCTCAAGGGGTTTTTGTACCCTTAAAAAGTTAGTACACAGCACGGGCGAAGGAAATTTAGGGAGGAAGAAAAGACAGGTACCGATGTACATTGTTTTGAAATATTTGTAAATTATAACGACCAGGAAACACAGAGGTCGGCAGAGCATTCCATAAGCGAGTTGTACGACTTAGGAAAGAATCACGATATTTTAAAGTACGTTCGAAAATGGGCTTGAGGGTATACTGATGAGCATTCATATCGAGACGGGTGTTACGGTTGAAAGTTTGAATGGGCGGAATGCTACTGGCGATTTCAATGAAGCACTGGTGGTAGAAATAGCGATAAAGCAAAGTGAGACAGAAGACATTACGTCGATGTTCGAGGGTATCAATAGAATAACTGATATTAGTATCACCAATGAGTTTTATCGCACGGTTTTGAATACTATCTAGCAGGTGCAGAGATGTTTTAGTAGCACTTGACATTTCGCAGCATTTTTGACGACATCGAATATGTGGTCATTCCAACGTAAGTTGTCACTTACACACGTACCGAGAATGAAAAGTTTATCGGTTTCGACGATGCAAGTGCCATTCATGGATAATGGCTGGGTATTTGAATTTCATTGAGTTTTGGTTGCATTAAATTCCACTCGGTTGATAGTGTAATTTAATGAGCTTAACATACGCTGCCGTTCCCGTTCAACAAACGAAGAGCTTTGGCGTGAGTCCGGGAACGAATATGAAAAGCAGAGAGGACTGTCATCAGCAAAGGAATATATTGGACTGGAAGTAACAGACAAAAGATCATTAGTAAAAATTAAAAAGAGTGTCAGAGACAAAATGGAGCCTAGGGCACACCAGCATTTATTTTGTGAATATCAGACTTGAAACCGTCCAAGACAGTCCATTGAAGAAGAGAGTCATCGATCCTAAAAGCACGCACTTTCGACAAAAGAGCACTTTCGACGTGAGCGTGAGACGTGAGTAGACTGGCACATTTGTCATACCCCACGGCTGGCCAGGAAATTATCGAAAAAATGGCAAAGGACGCATTTATCATGGGGATTGCAGATATGAAGCTACAGTCGGCAGTAAGGATGGCGGGGAAAAGAACGCTAGCTGAAGCACTTGCCTTTGCTCTGGCAATGGAAGCAGCCAATCAGACTTACAAGAGAATGCATTTCGTCAGGGAAGTAGCATCTGTTGAATGCTCTTGCGCAAGAATTAGTGCCGGGGAACCAGATACTCCACGGGATGGACGAAGAATGCGCTGCTGGTACTGCAATAAAATAGGACATTTTCAAAGCCAATGTGAGGAACCGGTGCGACGAAGAGGCTGCCCTCACTGTGATAACAAGCAAATAGAGGAAGAAACCGGTAGAAACGCCTATCAAGAAGCCGGTCAATCTTTCCGAAGTCATCAGTAGGGAAATGCTTAAGCACCAATTTCGTGAGCAGAAGTTGGTAGCAGGAATCGAGGGCCCCAGGACCATCATCCAAAACTAGCAAAACGATTCAATGAAAGCCTTCTAGTAGAAGTAGTCAGTGGAAAGGAAAAATGGATGGCAACAATAGACACTTGTGCCACGGCCTGGGCCACGGAAGTCTTCCAGGAATTGTGCCAATATCTGAAAATAAGGAAAACAAGGACAACGGCACTACACCCTCAATCTGATGGAATGGTCGAGCGATTGAATCGGACGTTGAATGATCTGTCTAAGGTCGTCAGCAACTACCAGCGGGACTGGGATCAATACATACCCATCTTCTTAATGGCCAACTAAAACGCGGTCCATAGTTTAACAATATATAGACCATCCGAGATCTTATGTGGTCAAACAGTTCTATTGCCAAGTGAAATAAAATTCAGATCGCCAGGTGAAGGTGAACGACTACGTGGAAGACGTACGTTGCGCAGCAGGATTCATAAATTGCATGAAAACACCTGAGATGCAGCTAGCGAGCAACCACATGAAGACCAGGTACGACATCAAAGCGAAATCTTCCGATTTTAACGAAGGAGATCTAGTGTGGCTGTATGATCCTCTTCGTATGAAAAGAAAATCTCCAGAATTGTAATAGGATTGGGAAGGCCCATACAAGGTGAAAAACCGCATTAACGACGTTGTCTACCGTATCCAGGGTGGGGATCGAGGAAAATGAAGGTGGTCCGTTTGGATAGAACGTGTCATTTCAACGGAATGATGAATGACAAGTTGTTCGGGATGAATGACGAAGTTGTTTGGGATGAATGACGAAGTTGTTAGGGATGAATGACGAAGTTGTTCGGAACGAACAATTTTAGGGAAGGAGCAGTGTGATATTCATTTAAATATGAGCAGTGTCATCTATGTTTCCATAGTAGAAGATTTCGATAGCAGAGGCATCAACCATTGATGAGTGGAGAGTGGAATCGAATTTTTTAACAGAATGGATTTCAGATTGCTCTCGAAATATGTCACTGGATTAGAAATATCGGCATCCCCAAGTTTTGCAGTTCAGTTCATCAGTTGAATTTAAAATGGGAATTATAACATTGATTACGTTTTTTTAAGTAAAAGATAAAGAAAAGTAAAAGGGTTGAGATAAGCGATTAAATTGTGAATTATAATTGTATTGAACAAAGAGATTGTATTGAAAAGGAATAAGTTCTATCATTTGTACCCACACAAACATTTTACAATATCTTAGGTTCAAAAGTTATCATCGAACCTATTAAACAGTCAAAATTAACAAATAACATTAAATAATGTGACATAATGAACGTACAATTTAAGTTATGTTCGGTTTTGATGTTCTCAATCCCGTTAGGATTTTCTTAGGAAAAAAGTATCCTTCAAACAGATTGTGTTAATTCCGTTATTTTTAAAGTGGATAGATATAGCAGTATGGGCTTATGTTTTACATTTTAAGATTAAATTCAATTACATTATAATATAATATTACTAAATGCTTCCATCATTTTTCTATCGATTAATACATTAACTTCTTTTGTATATGCAAACATTTACTTTTACAGGATCTTGCCACGCCATATTGCAAGGAAGCACGGCTCACTTATGTTAGTATGCATGAACGAGTTCCGAGAACATTCTACTTCATTGTATCATCACCTGCTGGTGTTGCAGAAGCAATTTTCAAAGTTAACTTTACTATGCGTTATCGAACAATGTCTAATAATGTAGATGACGAGGAAGAGGAACTAAGTGAACCAGAAGAAATTCATTTTCCTGTTTTTGGATCGGGAGCTGTGCAAAACAACGATGGCAGTTTGACGCACTTTTTTGTACCAGAAATGCTTCTATATTTATTTATAGCTCGATATGTTCAAAATATTTTTTTTCTGTAAGACGTAAAACGAACAAACCTTTTTTAAATCATTTTCTGTATTGTCATTAAGGCAAAATCCAAAATGTTAAACTTGTTTTCGATTTGCTATTTTACTTTAATAAAGATGTTTCCCATTGTATAAATGTTAGAAAAGACGTGCATTTCATACAAATTATCAAAATTAAATAAATAAAAACGCAAAAATGTTTAAGATGCTTCTTACGTAAAGCTAATTTATAATAGAAATAATAATTTTTATACGTGGATTATATAAATAAATAAATAATATGGAAACCTAAATACATAGTAAGATAAAAATATATATACATACATATATTAATTTATAAAAATTAAAAAAAAATAAAAAAAACTATTACTATTATTATAATGTTTAAAAAACAGAAACATTTTTTTTTCTCAAGTAAATGTTACATACAACCTTGCATTATTTTTTTTACAATATTGCAGCCCCTACGTTTCTGTAAGCTCTTGGCACAGTTGACAAGAATGTTTAAAAATCTCTTTGTTTTAATATAACGTACTATCAATATTTTTGATTAACTTCAAGCAGTTCTTTACGACGGTTTTATTAAATAAAAAACAAGAAATCAACTGAATAAAAAAAAAAAAAATTTTAAAAGAAAACAAAAATAAAAACTTTTAGCACAAATACAATTATTTAACACAGAGAACATTTATGTTTATTCATATTTTTCTTTTCGTTTCGTTTCAAAGTTGGTATTTCTTATGATTTTTTATAGTTTCAGTAGTTATAGAATCAGTTCAATGTAAACCAATTATAATCTTAAAACGTGGATTTTATTGTTTAAGAAGATGTATTGTGTATTATTTATGCAAGCCAATGAAATATGCAAATCTTTTTTTTTTTTTTTTGTTGACTTAATAAAGATGTTTTTGTGATAAGTGTAAATATTTAGGGAGAATTTGTTTCGTACAAAATTTATAAAAAAAAAATCACTAAGCTGATGATTTATTGTATTCTTGTTTTAAGGTTCATTATTTTGTTTATTGTTTTTTTTTAAAAAAAACATTAATTTAAAAATAAATTTATACGCAATTTATTTTAAATTAGTTTAATAAAAGTTTTCGGAGGCTTTCGTCGTATAGTGCATAAGAAATCATTTGAAACATTGTAACATTACAAATATTTTGTGCTATTCGATCGATATAAACTCAGCTAGATTTTACTTAATCTGACACCGATTGCTAGTGGATGTTCCTTACGACACTCAAACGTCAGTTTTTACTCGTATATGCGTACAATTTTATAAGATTCTTATCATATAAATTCAATTCAAACACTTTTATGAAATATATTAATTTATTTTTCTATTGAATATAATTTAGATTGGATATTAGTTTGGAGATTCTTTATGAGTAACATGAGTAACAGATTGTTGCTGTGGTTATACTTCAAGTTTGGGAAAAGTAATCAATATATTATGTTTAACATGTGAAGTTTCCCATATCATTTTTTAAACATAAATTATTTTAAATCACGGTGAGATTATATTCCCATTTAAAAAATCAATAAAACATTATGGGTATAGTTCAATTGCTATTTGCTATTAGCCAATAGTCATTTAAAATTAAAACCATTTATATCTGACGATATCGCAAAATATGAGTTATTATTTTGTTTAAATTATTTTTAATGTTCAAAACGTTTTTTTTTTTAACACGAGGTACATATGGCGTTAAAATTTTATCACATATTCACGTAATTTCGTATAAAATACTTACTTGTGGTATTACAATTTTTTATAACTTACTGTCCAATAAAACATAACATATAACAAGTAGGCAATAACAATCGCACTCAACAAAATGAGGGAAATATTAAATTGATATACGTTTAAATAAAAAAAATTGAACAAAGCGCTCAAAAAATAATTAGTTAACAAAATAACCCCCCCTTGTTAGCTATTTCAAACAGATCAAAAATGAAAATGTTGAGTATTATTTTTTCACCACTAAAATAAGGGAAATGTATGAAAATTATTGAAAGATAATAGTTTCTAAAACAGAAACAGATCTTCACAAAAAATTGTTAAATTTTCTATTTTGTATGCACCAAGCCTTAAAAGCTAGATAAATTGGTTAATTTAGTTTTAAACATTTTTAATGCCACTTAAACAAAATTAAGATCAATTATAATGTTTGTTTTTTACTTTTTTCGGAAAAAATGTTGCATATTTTCTTTCTTCCTCAGACGATGATGTCTGAAAATTTAAGAACTTTCATGATTATTCTTATCGACAGAAACATGTGCT
This sequence comes from Volucella inanis, assembly GCA_907269105.1. Lineage (NCBI taxonomy): Eukaryota > Metazoa > Arthropoda > Insecta > Diptera > Syrphidae > Volucella > Volucella inanis. The sequence continues at coordinate 91,217,469 of OU026157.1, read as the reverse complement.
AAAAAATTTAGGTAAAGGATGACATGTTTCTAAAATTCAATTATTCATTTTTCACCCATTCACATCCTATGATAACGGTCTTAAAACTCTGTCCTATGAACAGTAAGACCAATTTCAATCTTCTTCTTGCTCTTCTATAGATAATCTTCAACTGTTGCCGACAATCTGTTCCATTTTTTCTCCAAAAGAATTCCTCAGAATCTTCACTTTTCTATAACAAGCAATTACTCGCAACCTGTAATAAGAGAGATGAACTATTGCACTCTCATTTAGAATCAACCACCTATAAAGATTTTAATAACTTTCACCTCATATACCATCCAATTCTCTTACCTTTGTGAATTATCTTATAAGAATTAGTTAAGTCCAATGAATTACAGTTTAATCTCTGATTCCAAAAATTGTTCCCAACTTATTAACGTTAAAAGAAAAGCTGAAAATTACTCTTCCATCTTATAGCTCAACAACACATATTGTGATGATTCTCAAATTATTGCGGATCTGTTTGCTCCGTTGTTTACCTAGTCCTTCAATAACCAGTCCAAAGACCCCACCAAACAGCTCTAACTCTCTTACTTCATTAGTTGTGCAAAAAAATTATTGATTTCGGTGCATACTACCTTACCATTAGCTAAGGAAAAGATTGAAAAACTTAGGAACGAATACTCTGTTGGGTCTTGATGGTCTACCCGTCATAATTTTTCAAAGACCGGTGAATATCTTGGTACATCCTTCCACAGTTCGTTTTTAGTTCTATATTCGATATCGTCGAGTTAACATCAATAAATGCCAAATTATTATATTACCTTCACTCAAAACGTCGTATAAATTTACCTCTGTCACATTATTGCCTATAAAAGCATTACTATATCATTGACAAAAAGAAAAGAAGTTATTTCGGACTCGTTTAATAGAAAATCTTAATGACATTAAAAAGCAAAAGACTATACTGTACGTTTTATTTTCGTTGTAACGTTTCGTGTAGACGTCCAACTAATATCTCTGGATGCATATCCTTCGAAGCTTCGCAATGTTTTTCTATCATTATTTGAATCACTTCTGCCCACAGAGCCGCAATGACTGTTATAAAGTTCTATATGATATCGTTATCGACTGTCTAGAACTCGCTTGTATACTCGTATGATATTTTCATAGTATATGACATTAGTTTCACCATCATTATAACATGTTGAATAAGTTTTCTGATTGTTATTTGCTATTTCCTCTCTTCGCGTGCGGAAATTCTTCGTTTAGTAAGGCATTAAACTATTCCTTCCATATATTGAAAGTCTCGTTGTCTCGATCTCAGACACAAATACATCTATTCACCCAGGGATCATTGGTCCGCTGTGCACAAGGAGTGCCCGGTGGGAATGTGTATTCACATTAATTCACTTACATGATGCGGTACCTTATAGTAGTAACATACTATTCTCCTTTCGTTCGTCTAACGCTGGTATTCGACTTTTCTTTTGCCTCACTGGTAGTCTTCAGATGTAGAAACCCGATCACTCATACAGACTTTGATTAAAATACTAATCAATGTGTTAATGCCCCTCAGGCTCATAACAGTTCATCATCCCTCGAACGCCGACGTAATGTCTCTCCTCTCACTTTGTGCTCTATTGAAATCACCAGTAGCATTCCGCCCCTTCAGACCTTCAACCATAACACCGGTCTCGCTACGAATACTCATCTGTATAACCTCAAGCTCATTTTCGGACGTACTTTGAAATATGGTGATACGTTCCTAATCCATACAACTTTTGAAATGCCCTGCCGAACTCTATATTTCCTAGTCGCTATAACTTGCAAACAATTACGAGCAATGTACATCGCTGTCTCTCTTTTCTTCCTCCCTAGTTTTCCTTCGCCGAGCTGTAAACATTTCATTTAGTTATCTTTTACGATAAACAAGGGACGTTGTATCTCCTTCAGAACTGCCCTATGTTCGTACTCTTCCAATGCGTCTAACTAAAATTTAAGTTCTTAAGTTCAGTTTTTGCTTGTGTTACATATAAAATAGCTATCCGGGACTTCAATTCAATTCAAAATGTTATTCAAAATATATAACTGTTCGGCCGTACATACCTGTTTAATACAGAAGTGACATTTTAATCAAAAATATCGTGAACAATTTATAAAGTGAAGGAGGACATATTAAAGTGAAGAGAATCAATAGACAGAAATTATGGAAATTATTTAGAAGGCTGCTAGCAAATACGAGTAGGCTGAACAATTTCTGGCTCTGCTTTCTTAAAAAATCTGTTTTTTATAACAAATTTTAAGAAAAAGTGCTCTAGGTGTAATTTAAATATTATTTTTTTTTAATGTATCTTACAAATAATTATCAGTTAGGGGGTACACTATTCCATTTTGAAGCATTTGGTATCAATCGAAAACCATTTACGTAACATTTTCACACTCTTGAGATATATGTGGCACAATTATTTATTTGTATACAGTAATTTAATAAGAATATTGTATATCTATATATGTATATTATAAAACTACCTGGAAACTAACTGCAGAATAAAGCGGAAGTCACGCGCGTTTGAAACAATTAAAGTGGCAATGGCCAGTGTAAAAATAAAGTGTTGTACATCGACAAAATGTATCCATCGGATACTTAGTGCGTAGTACTACACTTAAAATGCCCGAGCACGTGTTAAGTTCTTATTACTACGCATAAAATCATAATTGGTATCAAGTTTATTTCTTCAAGGTATGGTGCCCGGTTTCCTTTAGGCCAAGAATTAGATTTTCATTCTCTTTTGTAATACTCTGTGTCCCTAATCAAATTAAAAAAAAAATAACATTTTTTAATTCACTTTTTAAGTAAAAAAGATTGTAAAAGAAAATATTGTGAACGCAAATATTGCCAGAAAAATGTTTATCCAATAGAAAAATCACTTATCTGCTACAACAACACAATGAAACAGCTACAAGAAATTTGGTCCCAAAACAAAAATAAAAAATGTCCCCGAAATTGGGGAGTCTTTTCATAATGAAAAATGGCTCCAGTTTCTAAATGAAAATATTATACAATATAATCCAGAAATGAAAAAATCACCCACAACTACATGTATACAACTTTTAAAGTATTTTTTATTATTGTACATAATTTATGTATAAACTTCAATGCTCTTGTTAACATCTAGGTATTCCAAATGTTTTCCAATTGGAGAACTTCAATTACCTGAAGCGGGGTAGATGGTGAAATAAAATAGCTCTTATTAACTAAATACTGTAACCCCCTTTGAATTTTGGAAAATGAAATATTTTCCGTTTCCTTCTGATACCTAATTAAAATTAGAATTGATGAAATTCAGGACTTATTTGCTTATTTGCAGAAATACGTTTCGTATTCCACCAGCTGCACACTTATTACCTCAACCGAGCATACAACCCATATCGAGGCAATCTTTTTTTATTTCATTATGAGCTTTCAACTCTTGAGAAACATTTTCTTGCGTCTCATGGTTGTGATCAACATAATTTTTTGCAAGCTCACAAGTACCATCAGGTAAGAAGTTTACCCTTGCCTTGCATGAATCCACCAAACATTTAATATTTAATAACATTTTTATATGGTAACCTTTTTTTAAAAATTCTCAACATATAGCAAAGTGATTGACTTGTTTTGTTTGAAAGCGGTTTATTTTGTCAGGTCTCGAGCAGTAAAATTCATCATCTTTGGCCAAACCATAAAATGAATAAAGGCCCCAAAATATGGTATATCACTCAAATTAAAAAGATATTTATTTATTTTTTGTTGTTATTGTTTTTAATATAACATTTTCGAGTCATTGTACTTGTTTACTTTTTCTAGATTGGAGGTAAATGCTCTTAATATTTTTGAAATTTTATTTCAACCGATTCTGAGTAGGATATACGAAGGTATTCAGTAATACCCCACAAAATCAAACCTTACATTTGCAAGTTAGTTAGAGCCCAACGAAAGAATTTATAACAAAATAATTGTCACTTACCAAATTGTTAAGCCAACGGAAAGATTACTTTCATACAGAGCGTTTCAGACCTAAATCGAACATATAAGTACTAAAAGTAGAATTAGAAAGATCGGGGCTCTTACAAGAACAAAGGCTAAGAGAATGTAAGAAAATTAAAAATCCCCTATATAGTGGCTGTCTACATGAATACTACTTCTTCATTATCAATGTTATTGTTATTTTTTGCTTTAACTTATGTTGTACGCCATATGTATATGGTAAATAGCCATATGATAACTGTTTTGGGTTGAAGAATAATCATGAATATGTAAAAAGGAGAAAATTATTTTTTATGGAAAAATTATAGCCATTTGCGATGCTTCTCTAAAATTTAAATATATTTTTATATACTTTGATGAATAAAAAATACATTAACATGTATATAATGATATAATATTTTGTTTTCTTTCCTTTTTGATATCATTATTCTTATTCTTTTCCCAATCTATGTTCTAAACTCATAAATTACATATGTGTGAAATCAATTGAACGTACATATGTACTAGTAGCTATAACATATTTTGTGCTAACAGTTTTCAGAACACTTCTAAGAGGAATACATAGTAAAGTTAATGATTAATATATTCACAGTAATATTATTCTTCTTCAAGCATTTCAAAGAATGACTAATATTGTCATTATGACCTGTTTAGAGTTTCCATAATGAAAGTTCTCCATTTTGTTTATCATACTCAACTTCAAAACCTACAGAATAGAATAGTACGTTACAATTTTTTCGTATATACATATATGCGTATGTACGCCAATCGTTTTTTTTTTTCCTCCTTAAAGTTTACGTTTTTCTGAAAATAACTTTCTAATAGCATAAAAAGAAAACTTACATACATCGTTCACAACAAAAAAAATTCAAATGGTAATTATCCAAATAATACGCCACCGTCAATTATTAATTACATAATTTTATAATACGTACTTAATACTTATATTAGTATACACTTAAAAATATCAGTATTAAATGATTTTTTAAAGGAGCTTCCTTATACGAGTACATTGCTATTATTTTTATTTATCTATGACATTAGTAAATAATAAAAGGAACACATAAGCAAAAATAACCAAAATTTTATATACATATACATATATTTTACATTTACGAGTACATCACATAATTCAGAGATTGTAAATACTTTGTAGACAAATGGAAATTGTACACATAAATGTTTACACATCATATTCAGATATGATATTATACATATTTTGAAATATTTTGTCTCTAAGCAATCTATCGAAAATAATAGCATAAGTCGACTTAAGTAAAAATAAATATATGCATACATACACTAACATATGTACGTACATATATTTTGTTAAAAGAACAACAAATTTCCTTTTTATTTAATATGAATTAATAAGTTTAAGTTAAGTGTGATGGTTCGTATTAATAATAGTAAAGGTAAAAAAATTTTACTATGTGTTTCAGGCAAAAATCAAAGCTTAACCTGAAAAGTACTAAAAAGTGGCTTATGCTGTTCTTTCATGGTGCCATAAGCTAATTAACAAACACAAATTATGTATGTACACTATTAATAATAAGTTCAAAATAGTAAGCTTGCATTCAAGCTAAGAATAAATATTTTTTGTATATTGCCAAAAAAGATAAACAATTAACCAAAATTATGAACCTTACAAATTAATAAATTTGATAAGGTTAAGCTACTTCTGTAATAAGAAAACAAAAATGTAACACAGAAAACAACTTCAATATCCAATTGAAGCTCAAATGTGGTCACTAGTCATATGTTAACTACTATTTCCATAAATATATATATATATATAAACTTTAGAAATTATACATAAATATATATATATAAATATATATATATATATATATACATATATACTTATACAAACTAACTGTTTATATTAAAAGAAGATGTTGATTACAAAAATACCGAAAACTTCAAAAAATTCAAACGAATATCCAAAATCTAAAGAACTGTAAATTGTATCAATAAAAACAATGTCATCGCATAGACACTTAAGCATTTAATATTAAATATGAAAAAAATATTTTAACAAAAATTAGAACCAGTAAAACAAAATGTCGAAATGATACAGAAAAAAAAACAAAAACAACAAAAAATAGTTAATTTAGACAAAACATAAGTGTTTTATTTTAAACAGACTACCTGAGAGCTATGAGCATGGTTAATCTGTGGATTAGTGCATACTTTTGTTTCCACAATATTTTTTACAGCATGTGAGGTAATATGATGTAAAAAAAAAAAAAAAAAAAAATGGGCATCAAGCAACCTTTTACAACCACTCAACCAAAAATATATAGATACAATAGTTTTCAGTTGTTTCTAACATTGATTAGATAAAAGAACCCAATTAACATACGATGCATTATGATTTTCTCCGAAAAGTTTTTTTTTAATAAATTGTTGCATAGTTTTATAGAATATTACTCCAATATTCCTTTAAATGAAACAATGTCATCCGCCAAAAACATTTTAATTATATTTACCAAAATTAAATAAAAATTATGAAAATATGATATGCTACTACCGGTTATAATTGGGATAGCAAGAAAGTACAATAATTCCGTTTTTTTATGGATTAAAACCCTTTCTAAGCTTGACCAAGTGCGATTTTAGGTTATCGTCGATGATGAAAGATTTACAATTCAAAGAGTTTTGCAAGCTTCGAAGCAAATGGAAATCTGATGGTGCAAGGTCGGAGTTAGGTTCAATAATTGTTCACGAGTTAGAAAATGTTTGTGTGGTTTCGCATTGTCATGGTGGAACACGATGCCCTTACGATTGGCCAATCCTCGTTGTTTTTCTTTTATTATTTCATCTAGTTTCATTATTTGTTGACATTAAGTATCTGAAGTGATCATTGGGTCCCATGAAGAAGCACAAAATACACGAGATCTTTATAATCCCAACGAATTGATTACATAACCTCCTTTTAATGCAGTTTAACGTTTGATGGAGTTTGTGCTGGCTCATCACGCTTGCGATTGATGTTGTAGATGACTCACTGCAAGAAAAGATCAATTTCATTGGTCTTGGGATCCATATCGCAAATATTGATACGTTGTGTTAAGTAAATTTCTTTCAATTAATGTATTGTAGATTTTTTACGAGCATTTTCTACGAGACGTTTTGAGTGATTTTCAATTGTTGAGATGCATTTAACTTCTCTGCAATCGCTCACACAGTCATATGACGACCTTATTTCATTATGACTTTGATTTTGTCATCATCAACTTCAGTTGGTCTACCAGAGCGTTGGTCAGTTTTGAATCTGTAGAAGCCTTAAAATCGGTAGATTCAGTGTTCGATTCCCGATTAGATCCGAAAGATTTGATTTTTTCTGGCAATTTAAACCATATGTAATTAACAATAGTACAACAAATTTAAACAATTTAATAATTTGGTAATCTAATTAAATGTTGGATGTCCCATTTAGTCAAGTAATCATGAGCATCTTTCTTCTCTCGACCTAATTTTCCAATCATCAATTTTTGGGATGAATAAAAGGTGGATAATCTGTATCTTAGAAGGACACTTCCTTTAGCCTCTGTAGGAAGCAATTTACAAAATAAAATTAAAGAAGTATAACTTTATGAAAGATTTTGTTTAAAGCTTTGTTAAAATTTGTAGTGCTTACAATACATTTACTTGTTTGTTATCTTCTGGACCGCACAGTGTGCTTGATATGAATTCAATTAGTTTGCGAATGTTTGAGAAACCGTGTTGGCCTTGTCGAAGGGAGGGACTTGCAATGAATGTTCTCGAAAAATTTTAGAACATAGACGATGGGCACATAATTCGGAATTTAGTCTTTTCTTCCTTTCTCATGGAGGGGAATTATGTAACTTAAATAATTTATTCGAGTTCGAGGGAAAAAACAATTTTTTTTATTTCAAAATAAATTCACAAATTTGTTACTAACTATCTGCTTACTCACTTTAAATATCACATTCCCGTATTTTTTATACAATATTTTTAATTTCTCTAGCTCAACTATTCTACTCTGTAAGAACCGTTGATTGCAGTCAACAAATTTACCTTCCCGCGTGTAGTAAGTTCCTGTCGCTTGAATTAGATAGTAAACTTATCAAATGTTCGTCAATATACATACATTATACTGATTCAGTAGATAGGATGAATAACTGCAACTTGGTTTATTAACTTGTGGAACTGGAACCTGGTTCGGGTTTTTGTTCTGCTACAGCTTGGTGTGTTGTTTGTGCATGGAATTCAATGTTCCAATTATGAGATATGCACGTCAACTTGCCTGCCCGTTCGGTGGTAAGGCGATTTCGTGAATCCAACTAAATGTAATAAAGGAATGTTCTGTGGCTGCCAAAGTTACATGTGCTGATAAAATGCATTTGACCAAATGAATTCTCTACCCCAAATACCTTCTTTGGACCGATAAAGCGCCAAATCGATCATGACTTCAATTCCCATACTTTCATAAATAAATTCCATTGCTGTAATTTGGTCAGAATCACTTAGATGGCATCCTTGATTTGAGCAAGAAGAGCAGCGGCGAGATATATCGGTGATTCTGCGAATTCCATTCGGTCCTTAAATTTTTCGTTAAGATGTTTCTTCTCTAAATCTTCTAGAAGGCGAACTTTATCGAATCCTAATAAAGTAGAGATTAAATTTTCCAGTTCTTTTAGCACTTGATGGACTTTGTGCAATAAACAATTATTGGATTCAAATTTCGTTATCCACACAATTATTGGCTTAATAATCTCAATTACAACAAAAATATCATTCTAAAAACAATCTTCATCCAGCAATTCAGTCTTAATGTCTCAAGCGAGACATTGACATTGACGGCCAATGTCAGTAAGCTGACTCTTTTACTCACTACCGAGTCTTGCTTGGAAGTTTTAAGGAAATTTGTATGCATTTTTCTTCATTTATTTTATTAAGGAAATCACTAATTTATCACTAATCACTTTTTATTGTTTTCACTATCACCGTTGTAATGTCGTTGGTTGTAATTTTCTTTAAGTAAACGAAAAGCTTTCTGCATATTTGCGGCATTATCTCCGATTATAACAACAAATTTGTCCGCTTGATATTTTTCGATTATAATTTGCATTTTCTCCTGTAAGTACTTTCCCGTGTGCTTTTTATCTTCAGACTGGGTCTGTCTTAGATATAATAAAGTTTATAATGCCTTCGTTGCGGATATTGCTCCAACCATCACACTGAAGATGTAAATGTTGTGCATTGTGTAGTTAGTCTGCAATATTGGATTTTACAGCGTTGTATTCTTCCTCCAGGTAATTTGTGGCTAACTGCTTTCTTGATAGCAGTTTGAATGATGGTTGTAATTGTCCGAAAAATGAAATCCACAAAGGATGCTCAACCAGTGATAAAGGAGAGCCACTAATATATATGGCTCTTGCTAACGTTTTATTTAACGATTTTTGAAATATATATAAAATTTGTTAAATTAGAAAACCTACATACAAAACAAATGTAAATATTTTTATTAATGAAATGCTTACGTTCTTACTTTTTGATAATGGCTGGGATGGGTTTGATGATTTAGCATTTGATTGCTCACTGTCTAGGCTGGGAATTATATTGCTATCGCAGGAAGTTTCCATATCTTTTTTACAGTATTTAGTGGTGACGTTTGGTGATTTCACTATTTCACTATTTACAATACAATATTTTTTATGTCAGCCGGGCATTTAAAGTAGCTTATCAAATGTTTTGTTATTTTATCGAAATATTTCCACACCACACTTTTATTTTTTCCCATATTAAACAAAAATTACTGCACTTATTGCAATAATAAACTTATGTTTACTAACGTTTCTAAAACCATAACACTTACATATATATGTACACGGCCAGTGTACATCATTTGCAAAAAACCAGGGAATGAAGGCAAATCATTACCATACAGTACATCGTAGAAAAATACAAAAAAATAGGAAGCGTCGAGTACTTGCAAAGATCAAGCCGTCCACGATAAAAGGGTCGTTGTCAACACTGTGCGGAAAAACCCAAAAACCAATGGCCCCGTAATTAAAAAAATTGTCTGGGATACATGCAGAAAAGATGTCAGCACGCGTATTGTATTGACAAGCTACAGTAGCATTTTTAGGTGTCGTACGATGAATTATGTCTGCCTCTCTGCAAAAAGGGTTATTTCTTTTCGTACCTACTTAAGTACATCACTAATTACCAAATGTGATAAAAAAATCATTCAGGAAATTTTTCCCTCGAATTCTACATGTTCTTTGTTTTTGCTAAGGAGCAAATTTTTTTCAACTTTCCAAAAATTTCGGGGAAATTTTTATTCACGACAGGGCTGATTGGCATTAACACTAATTACCAAATATAATAGAAACCCATATTAGGGTGGGTAAATATAGTTTTGGGTAAATACCCGGTATTTACCCTTTGATAAATATCTACCGGGTGGGTATAAAAAATCAGCCCATCACTAAACATGTATGCGTTTTACAGGAATTAAAAAAAATTCCCTATGAACTGATAAAGAGCTGTCAGAAATTGTGACAATTTTTTTTTTTAAAACGATGTGTTGAGTCGGTTGGGCCAGCAGAAAATTCGTCGGTCTGTTTTTAATTTTAATTTTTATTTTTTACTAATTTAGGAGAAATGTTCACAATCGATGATATTTACGAAGTGGCTGAAAAATTAACCAAATAACTCTTACTTAAGGATCATCAAAGGATGTATTTTTATTATCATTTATTGATTTCTATTGTACAATAGGACAATCGATTTTAACATTATATTTCATGTTTTAATTTTAACATTTTGTACCATATGTATGTAATACAATTTTTGGAAGTAGTGACATTAGGAATGGATGCGAGGGGAGCAAGAAATTTAGTAAATGTTAAAAAAATATTGTAAGATTGCATTTTGGAAGTTTGCAATATTTGAAATACCCTTAATATGCGAGGGTAGAGAGTTCCAGAGTTTAATATGTTAGCGTGAACGAAGAAAAGCCGCAAAGAATTTGGGTAAAGAAAACTCAGTAGGAATAGATTTAAGGTTCTCAGTGGCTGTGCGAAACGAATTTTATAAAAAATTTGTAGAAATAGGCAATTCCTGGCGTTGATTTATTGTGTAAATTATATCCCAGTTATTCCCCATGATCATGTTAACGAAGTCCGTGGATATGTCCTGGTGAGTCCTTATAAGCTGCCTTTTGGTATTAATGGGTATTAATATGGGTACAAATAAAGCTCGTATAAGTTGCTGTCTAGTTTCAGTAGGCGTAAAACTAGCCGTTAACCAGAGCTTACGGAGACATTCATAGATTTGTCTCACAATCATATTTACGTAATTAAAGCCAGATAAGTTGCGATTTAGAACAAATCTAGAACTCGTGACAGACTCAAGTGTGTGTGTGATGTTGGTAAGACCTTCGACTTAATAGGGTTGATGATCAAGCCGTTGACTATTGACAACTGATAGGTGTTGTCTAGATCGTTATTAACCAGCCTTACAAGATAATCAATATTCTCCAAAGAGCTGAATATCATCAGCGTAATTATAGCATGTTGGTAGATCAAAGGTAGGTTACTATAAAACCTTGAACTCCTGCTAAACGGGCAAGGACATAGACAAAGGGTTGCTATTAATTACTCATTGCATCCTCATGGAAAGACAACTTCTCACTAGTTTTACGGCTTTATTGCTAAATCCGAAAAAAATTTTAATTTACCAGCAGGCCTTCGAAAAGTCTAGTAAACATAACAGTGTTTCTATTATTAACAGTTTTAGTGGGGACATATTCATCAAACAGTTTAAGCATATACTGGTTTAAACAACTTACCTTTTTTTTAACATCAGCACTCCGTTAACATTGACAGCTTGTTGCAATGCCTAAAAATCAATATGGTTAAGATTTTGTAAGAAAAATATATGGAGGGATAGCAATAACATATCGAAAAGTTTATGTTGTAGATGTAGAAGAAGTTATGATCAGTTATACTAAAAAATTTTTTTTTAAATGTTTTTATTTTATTTTATTCAATAAAGTCCCCTTTTAGTTTGATACACTTATTCCAGCGATTTTCCAACTTCTTGATCCCGTCCGAAAAGTAATTTTCCGTCGATGATTTCCTCGCGTGAGCTGAATTTTTATTGATGAGCCATCTTTTGAGGTTTGGGAAGAGATAATAGTTTGAGGGAGCCAAACCGGGCAAATACGGCGGATGCGACAGCAATTGGAGCCGTAAGTCATTGATTTTAGCCATGGTGGCGATGCTCTTGTGCGCCGGTGCATTGTCTTGCAAAAACAAATTTTTTTTCGCTTCGTGTGAGGCCGTTTTGCAGAGATTGGCCTTCACTTTCCGGTCAGCCAACATCATTTCATGTATTTTTTTGACATTGTCCTCTGTAACCGGATCGGAGGGCCTGCGGCTGCGGACTTGATCAGTAGTGGAGTTGCGGCCACCACGAAACTCTCGAAACCAATATTTGACGATGTAATCTGTTGGAGCATTAGCCCCATAACATTTTTCCAACTTTTATTTTGTTTCCTTTGCCGTTTTGCCTTAGGCACGTCTGCCTAAATATGAACGGACTTCAAGGCACCATAGCCTTTTTTGAACTAGGAGCGCATTCTGGTGGTCAAGAAGGTTACTTTTCACTCCATCTAGTAAAAGAAACTTGATCAAAAAGCAGAACATTGGAAGGATCAGACACTAAAGTAACTTTATTATAAAAACGTATAGGGATAATATTATTTATTATGTTGACCCCATTAGAAAAACCATATCCTGGAGTTGTGAAGTTTGATAATTTGACTTAAGCAGATCGATATAAACGTCTACACAGACCAAAACATGTTCATATAGGGTAGATAATTCGTAGAGATCTGTAAAAAAAGGATTATTCTCACGTTAATCTACCCTACGCCCAATCCTTCCAACTTTTTTACAATTTTACTATCAAGACCTATTTTACAGAAAATTGTAACTCCACTCTCCACAGTATCAGTGATTCCATCGTTTCTAAATAAGTTGAAGTTAGGTATTTCGTTTGTAGTGTCAGGTATATCAGGGCCAAACCAAGTCTCAATAAACCAAAACACATCAATTCCAGAATTTTGTAACAAACAACGCACAAAATCTAATTTTTGCAAATTCAGATTACGTGCATTAATATTGTACACTTTAAATCCTTCCTGGTATCTGAAAAGAACATTCATCACAACAAAATTTGAGCCTTCATTCACTCCAATTCCAATATTATCTAATAAATTGCTACCATAGTCATCACAATATATGTATGTTAGTGCTAACCAAAAAATTGCATTTTTATACTACACTTAGATGGACAGTGAAAAAAATGGCAAAAGAAGATGGATAGGAAAATTGGATAATTAAAGAAAAACAAGGTATTATTATTTTATATAATTCAACAAAACAAGAAAAACAAAATAAAAATAAATTAGCGCAATAAATGTATGCACACTTATAAAATAAAATACGTTAATTATATCTCAACATCAGTAGGTAGTAGGAAAATATTCAAGAGGTTAAATTGTAGTAGGTCTTCCATTTGCAGATTTGTTTTATATAAAGAAAGCCTGACATCGTATAAACGTAGTTAGCAGTTTCTATCTCTTCATGGTGAGTGCCCTCTTCAGTAGATGGTGAGTTTGACGTGAAAAACTATCGTTTAAATGGCAGCTTCAAATAGATGATGATACAAATGTTTGTATCATAAAAAAAATTATTTCTCTTAGATCAATAGTTTACAAGTAGATACGGTCAATGTTGAGTAATTTTTAAAGTAACTTAAATTTTTTTTTGTTAGGTTTGAGTGTAAAACTACGCAAAGGATTTAAAAAAATCATTTCTTTTTCATTTTGTGTGATATACCTGTTTATTTGTAAAATCAAAAATGGACTCAATTTTTTTTTTAAACTATTTAATTTAATATTTTTTAAAACACTTTTTCCGGCGCACTTTTTAGAATTTAGGTTGATATTAAAAAAAAAGTCCGAAAGGGTCCGACCCTATATTATAAACTTAAAACCGAAATTTCATTTTTCTTGTAAAGAGTAATAAACATTTATTATTGGTTGTGTTTCAAAATATTGTCATACGATACCAATTCAGGGGTTACGATTACGATTCGCTGCAAAGTTGTATGTATTAAAAAATATCAGCTTAAATGTAAAAATTTTATACTACAATTTGTTTGAAATTTATGACAACATCGCGAATAAAAAAGCGGTACTGTGTGCCGAAATTTGTCAGTGGAATGATATCCGAAGTAAGAAAAAAATTCTCATCAATTTGTGAGCATATTCAATGAAACTGAGTCGCAGCCTAAAGAAAGAAAAAGAGTTTCAAATGGAACTAGTAATGGTTCCAATTCATACTGAAAAAAAAAAAAACAGAAGAAAATTGTGATTTACCAAGTACACCAAAGTTATCAAGAGGAAGGCCAAGGAAATCAATATCTGAGTGCTCGACGTGCACCAACAAGCCAAAACTAATAAATGCCGAACTGAAAACATAACCACCGAAGATTTTCCTAATGCGTTAGCAATAAGTTATAATAAGGATCATGAAAAGATGAAAGTTGATGTAACAAAGGCAGTCTCTGCCGCAAGCCTACTACAAATCAAAAGAATAAAAGAAAGGATCCTATCAAGTATAATAGTGATATTGCATTGGCTTTGCTTATGAATTTGGGTCTATTAAAAGGAAAATATAAGATTTTGAGAAGTTCCCTGGGAGAACACAACGTAGATGGTCTTCCATCCTACAGAATTTTAACAGTTGCCAAAAAGAAGGCAGTTCCAAGAAATTACGAAACCACGGAAACTTCAAGACATTACGGATCATAATGCAAGGCGGCTTTTGGAAAGCAAAAGTGATGGTAATTTAATTGAACTGCCAAGAATTTTTACAATAATTTAAAATTTCATTTTAAAAACATTTCTTTATTTAAATTCTTAATTGACACTCACAAGATATACAAAAATAACTTTAAAAAATTAGCTTAATTAACTTAAAAATATACGTTATAACTTATTGGCCCCATGCGGCACATTTTTTACGTGGTTTTAGAAGCCAATACACTAAAACTTTAGACATGGCCTTAGTTGTTCCACTGAGGCTTAACAGTTCAAATGGTGAACAGTGGAGAAACCATCGATCATCAGCAGGTAATTTTTGCCGACCCATAATGTTCTAACATATTATTTAGAAACTTGCATTTACACTTGTACCAAAGGGAGAGGATATTGATAAATCTATGGGAATTAACATTTTTCGCGATGAGATTGGGCTCGATGTAGATAGATCAATACAAGGATTTAAAAATACCAATGATGGAAATACTTTGAGGAGATTTTTCAAGAATAAGGGATAACAGCTCGTACAACTGGGATTAATAGAGAGATAATAACGAGGCTGGAACTAAGAATTAATATTTTGAATTTCACGGAAAACGTGTTTTTTTCCGTGGGTAGGTAAAACCTTCATAGGCACCATAAACATGCGCTCATAAGAGCACCCCATCACATCACCATAGCAAGCACATAAGCACAAACACCTGCTGCCTACCACAGTAGCATAGCAGCGCCCATCATTAGCGCGGGCTCATGGTAGTGTGAGATTCCTGCTCACTAAAAAGCCTCCCATTTTCTTCCAGACTACGACTAAGTTTCCTTAACAAGTAGTTGCATTTTCAGTAAAATGTTAACGTTTCTTTTAGGTAACCTTTCAGCGAAGGCACTTACTTTTTCCGTTAATTCATACGGTTTGTCCTTACGGCGCTAAGTCGAATGGTCTTATTCTACGTAGTCGACGTGCAAGATTGGTCTCGTCCGGATTATTTCTCGGTTCCAGAAACGAGTACGAGAGACGAGTACGAAGATTTACTACTTCGTCTTTTACGGTAGCAAATCCTAGATCACGGTGAATATCGCTATTCCTTAGATACCATGGACAATATATACATACATATATCATATACATATATTACTTGGTTAAGTACAACCCCAAAATTGTATACCATACGTTCAACACGGTTTAAGCACTTGCTTATATAAAAGCAGCTTGTTATATAAGCTTAGTTTGGAATGTCTTGTCTTGTCCAAGACAATACATTTCTCTAAGCTTTCACGTTTCTTTTTATAGTGCTATTTCCACTTCAGCTTTGCGTCTAGATTTCTTTTGTCCGTTTGCATACGGAATTTTTATAGAATTAATAAATAAAGGTAAATTATCTACCTTTCTATTAGTAAAATTGATATGGGTCAACTTGGTCTCGTTAAGCGCGATTCTCCAGGTCTTCGTCCACTCAAACAACTTGTTTAGGGCTCGTAGAAGTTTTATCGTCGAAGATCCTACCGCTTGGCCATTGGCAAGTATAGCCGTATCGTCCGCGAACTTGGCTACTACTGTCTCTTCATCATGAGGTATATCTCTTGGGTACAGTAGGAATAAGTACGGACCAAGAACACTTTCTTGTGGCACACCAGCGTGAATTTCTTAGAACACCGAGTTTTCAGACCCATGTCTAACCCGAAACAGCCAGTTTTAAGGTATGAATTAACTATTTTGCATAATTTGTTAGGTAAGATTTGATTTAGCTTATACCTCAGGCCCTCGTGCCATACCTTATGACACATCGAGAAAAACGCTTGAGCATATTTGCTTTTTTTCTAAGGCGTTTTTAATTTCATTTGTAATCCGATATACCTGATCTACGATTATTGTCGAATGCTTGACCCTAAAGCCGAACTGGTGATCAGGAATTAGTTGTCTTTCTTCACTTATACGTTTCAACTGTTTAAGCAAAAGAATTCCGAATACTTTTGAAGTTATCGGCAAAATCGAAATTGGCCTACGATTTTTTGTCGTTAAGATTTTTCTCTCGTTTCGGAACCATTTTAATTTCGGCAACTTTCCTTTGGTAGGGAACGTATACCATAAAAGTCTTATTGAAACATTTATTATATGAAGTAGCTTGACTACCGCTTTTTCGGGAAGCTCTTTTAGAATCTCGCTCATAATCAGATTGTATCCTGGAGCATTATTATTTTTCAACTTTGCTATTATTTGCGAAGCTCACTGAGTGATAGGTATTTTATCACCGTCCTTTGAACGGTTGGAAAGTTTCTTCCAAGTGTTCGGCAAATATTTTTGCTTTCTCTACTTCTCCTTTTGCCTATCCGCCGTTGGCTTTCCGTATTGGCGGAAGACTTGGTAGACTTCATGGCTTTCCAGAGTGAGTAATTTGATGTTTTGTCCGCAGTCAGCTTTCAAAGTAACGTGATGTTTCATGGTTCCTGAGATCCTGCAGCATTTGCATTAGCTTATTTGAAAAGTATTTTAAATAGGATTTGTGTAGGGGCGTACGTGATTTTTGCCACTTCTTTCGTGATTTCCTTTTCTCACGTTGAAAGTCCTCGAAGTCGGGCGGATATATTTGCTTTTATTTCGTACCCGTCCTCGTATAAAAAGGTGTGTTATTCTACGCAGCCCTTTGAATAGCATCCATGAACTTATCAACTTCGTTTTCTATCTAAATGGGAGTCGTAAGTGGTACGCTTGGGACAATGTTTTCTTTGCAGTTTTTTTTTAAAGCCGTCCAAGTTCGTTTCCTTATTCGTCAATCTAGGTGCTCTTTCGATTTTAGCAATGCTTCTGCCGATTTTTAGAACTACTGGTGAATTATCAGAGCAGAGATCATAGCATTCTACAGTATTCGTGAGGTATATAGGTACCCCTTTTGCAATAAAAAAGTCGGCGAGTTCAGCAGTTTTATTTGTTTTAGACTTTAGGTTTTAGATTTGCATTGTACATTAGTCTGCCTTTCGTTGAGATGTTTCGTATGTTTCGCGTTGAAGTCGCCACCAAGGATAAAATTTGGCCCAAGTGGGCAGAAGAGCCGATCAAGGTCGTTGTTTGCCATCCTATATCTCGGAGGGAAATAACAGGATGCTATATTGTAGTATAAGTGATTTACTTTTACAGAAATTGAACTTATCTGCATAGATTCGAGCTCTATTATCATGATCTCGATGTGCTTAATGCAATCTTTGATATAAAGAGAGGATCCCCATCACGCGCTTTCCGAAGGGTGGTACGCGTGGTAACCAGAGTAGCGTCTTATTTTAGGTCTAGCTCCCTTTGTAATGTGGGCTCTCGAAAGCAAACATATGTCAATATGCTTTTTTAGAAGAAAAATTATAAGTTGTTCGATTTTTTTCAGAGGACCGTTTGCATTCTATGCTATTATCTTAATTAACGGTTTTAATTCATTTCTTGAATTTATTTTGGGATTTAGACTCGGGCTAGTTTAATTTGTCAAGCAAGAGTTCGTTGATTTTGTTTTGTTCTTCAAATTTGCCTAGAATTAGTGTGAGTATTTAACATACCGGATCTTCTGGGACAGCGTCTAGCTTATTTGCTTGTCAAGTTTATGGAGTATGCCAAAAAAACAATAATTGTCAAAAAAAAAAACTCAGGATTCCAAAAATAAAGACTACAAGGAATAAACATAGATATCAAAATACGTGCAAGGTTTCAATAATGCGTCAGAATGAAGTCCTTTTCAACTTGCTTGCAGGATCATCGGATTCACTCATTTCTTCGTTAAGGCATGACAGAATTGAAAAAGATCTCAAAGCACAATATTCTCCAGAAATGATAAGTCTATTAGACATTACCCTAGATGTTGACGAAATTTTTGGTCCGTTTATATTTTTTCTTTGAAATGAATCTTGAATTATTTTATTTTGTATTCTGCTGTGCTACAAGATAAAAAAAAATTTGATTCGTTTACTAATTTACCACAGTTTTTCTCGGATTAGATTTAAGACACATTCCTATTACTTCAGTCATGGACTTTTGAATATTCTTAAAGTAAAATATTATGTTTATCTCCTGTGGTAAGTCCTATTTTAGCAGAAGATTCTGAAACACCCTGTCAAGCATTTTACTTAAAATTTTCTGTTTTCATAGGCTTGTGAATTTCCTTTAAACAGAAAAATTGTGACGATACCTTTTTGTCAAAATGAGCCACTGTGCGACGCTTACGTCATACCAGGTGTAAACTATACATAAGTTTTTTCCGGTTGAATTAAGAGCATATTAGTTGATAATTTGACATATACATACGTCATTTTCGTCAACACAAAAGTTGAGTCCGGCAAAACAGTGACCATGTCGAGTTTTGTGCCTGAATAAAAACATTTGCGGCACGCATTGCTTTTCTTATTTAATCAAAAGGAAAAGGCTATTGAAAGTCATTGTTTGCTGTGAGACATGGCTTCGACAATTTAAAGGTGGTGATTTCAATGTGAAAGACAGTGAGCGCTCTGGAAGACCACAAAAATTCTAAGACAAGCAATTGCAGGAGTTATTGGATGATGACCCAACTCAAACTCAACGACAATTAGCAGAAGCCTTACATGTGTCACAACAAATCAGAAGCAGTTTACGCGCAATGGTGAAGATCAACTCGGTAAATGGGTCCCACAGGATTTAAATGAAAGTCAAATAAAAAATCGCAGTCACTTGTAAAATGCTGCTTCAAGGCCACGAAATGAAATCATTTTTGCATCAATTGCTACGGATGACAAAAAGTGGCTTTCACCTGGCGAAGCCGTTCCTTCAACACCAAGGCCAAATCGCTTTGGCAAGAAGACCATGCTCTGTGTCTGGTGGGACCAGAGCAGTATTGTGTGTTATGAACATTTGAAGCCTGGCGAAACCGTTAATACACAACGCCATCGTCAACAAATAATTCATTTAAACCATAATTTAATCGAAAGACGACCGGAATGGGCCAGACGACATGGCAAAGTGATTTTGTTACACGACAACGCGCCGTCCCACACAGCCAAACTAGTAAGACACCTTAAAATCGCTTGGATGGGATATCCTTTTACACCCGCCGTACTTCTCAGGGCAGAGCAGCACTTCAGAGATTTGGAGGAAGTTGGAAAATGGATCGTAAAACTTGGAAAAGATCGAATGTGAAGAAGCCGATGGCCAATGTTTCGATTAAGAAAACAATTAATTTTCCTAGAAAACTACGTATTTTTTTTTACCAAAAAAAACTGAAAAAAACGTATGCTTATCGTATCTTTTTTATTAAGTTTATGACAAACTGATGCTGCTCTTAGAACAAAGTTCCTCTCTTGGCTGTTATTTAATTTCAGTATAATCAGCGGGAGCAGTGACATTTTTACTGTTATGTTTGTTTGTCCGAAAAATCAGCTTGAGACAAAGTGGTGTGCAGCCGGTTGTGTAACAGAGAGGGTTAAGCATGTGTTTCAATTTATCTTCAGATATCATGGGTATACCATAGAGAATAGCGTCACTGGAAACTTCTTTTTATTCAAGCACATTGACATGTTTTTGTAGGTTATAGCACTTCTGCAGTGTATCTATTTGAGAGTACATTGGTGTCTGCCTCCATCCTATCCACCCACTCAATTATGGTTGGAAAGGCGACTCAAATTTACTTATCCAGTTTTGTTTAACTTTTCCAAATTTTATGACGATGAGTTCATTTCAAAACTTGGGAAATTCCTTCATTATGCTCGTTCGGAAAATCGCAAATTGCTCGAATAACTGCTCACTTAAGTATGTTTCATGAGAAACTCACTTCCATTACTCGTAACTGGTGACAAAGAAATCTGTGTTTGGGCGTAGAGGGAAGACCTTTTTTGAGATGATTTTGGCTGTATTGGAGTGTAAACCAATGTGTGACACATTACTTCGTTTATGAAGTGGACACGTTACTTAAATTACGCTTCAGAAAAAAAGACTCGCCAGAGTCGATATGGATATCGCACAGGTGGTGTACATAAAAAAGTTGTAGACCTTGTTTTAAATAATATTTTTACCAGTTACCAGTAACAATTATTGCAATACCGGTTTATCAGGAAAGGAGATGTATAACTATAGTATTATAGAAATGGTGCTCTGTGAAAAAAAGTTAAAGTCAATTACGCCTTAAGTTCACAATTGGAATTGCATGCACATTAAACTTATACTGTTTTGTTTCGCACCATCCTGATCTTAGGTAGGTAGGTAGTTAGGTAAATATGGCTCTTGGAATGACCAACCCACTTAGGCCTATTGGTCCATTGCCGTGCTACGTGGATCTGTGATCCTCCTACTCTTGGAACCAATTTGAGCTTATGATAAAGCATAGTAGGCTGTTAAAGTATATATTCTTTAGATCGCTTAAGTCATAGTAGAAGAAAGTTCCTAGGTGAAGATTTTTTTTGGGAGAAAGCCGACCATGTACAGAGTAGTTGGAGGATTGTCACCTCCTCTTCCTCGTCCATGCAGCTTCTACAGAAATCGTTTTTAAAGGCGCTAAGTCTTCTTGCATGCTTACCTATATGGCAGTGTCCAGTGACAACAACGACGATGGCGGTGATATGTTTCTTATTTAAAAAGATCAGACTCAGTCTAATCGCTAGACATGTTCAACTTTAATATTGATTTACACCTAGCGATTGGTATACACGTAGCGATTGGTGAAGGTTGGGTTGCTCTGGCATCTCCATAAGAAGTGATCGGGATCCAAGGGTGGTCTTAGAATTTGATGAGACACAGTCCAGGGACTTAATAGCGGCCTGACTATCCGAAAATATACGGATATCCTTTGTAGATATCACAATTTTTGTTCAGCCAGGATAGAGCTCTTTTAATGCCCAAAATTTCCACCTGGAACACGCTACAATGATTTGAAAGGCGGAAGGGGAGGTTTAGATTTAGCTTGTCTGATAAAATACAGCCACCAACCCCGCTATCATTTTAGGTCCATTGTTCCCAATGGCTTTTTTGTCAGAGAATAATTCCACTGCAGCTTTCGTTACTCTTTCTTGAATGTTAGGATTCCAGTTCAATTTACTATCAAAAATGAGACCCATACATTTTGTTGTATCGGAAAAGACTAAACTGGTACCGTTTATTGACGCAGGGTCTATGATTTGAATTTCCTGGAAAAGAGAACAAGATCAGTTTTATGGGGGCTAACGGGTTAATCTGTTAAGATTTAGCTGAGTGAGTTCTTTAATGGTATTAATATGCTTTCCTGAGACGGTTTTAGCAACGTCACATGCATAGGCAATCATCCTATAACAACCCGCTTTCAGGGATTTTAGCAGTTCTGGAGATACATCTCCAGAGAAGATGAGATGTATCTACTGATACATTTTTAAGCTAAAGCCCCACCCAGTTTGGAGTTGATTATCCTGCTTTTTAGCATTACACTGATCAACTCACCAAATGAATGGTCTACTTGCAAAGTTGACAGCGCAGTTGTGATTGCGGATGTGTTGACGTTGTTAAAGGCGCGTTTTATGTCCAGGAAAGCTACAATTGTGTACTCTCTATATTGTAGGAATCGTTCGATGTGGCTAGTCAGTGAATGCAGAGCCGTTTCCACACACTTTCCCTTACAGAAGGCCTGCTAAGTCGTTGACAAAAGTTTTGGATCAATTATGGATATCAATCAGTCGTTTTAGAGTTTTCAGAAGGAAAAATGATAGACTTATAGGTCTGAGGTTCTTTGAAACAACATGAGACCATTTTCTTGCTTTGGAAATGAAAACTTCATTGACTTCTTTCCATGATCAGTTCTACACAGCTCCTCATGATATTCTCTAGTGTATGCAGGATAATATCTGAGAATCTTTGTAGCTCGGTAAATTTTATACCGTCTTGTTATAAGACAACGAATTTTTACCACGGTTGCAGTAATTCTGTTTGGATTGCTACTGCCCGCGAATGGTGTCCAGTAGCAGGTTAAGTGATTCATAGTTTAAGGGATTCTTGAGATGAGTCCCAGTCACTCACTTTTCTTGTGCTTTTTCCTAGGTTGAAAAGTTTTCTGCAAACATTTCTAGGTGGACCCAGTGCTGGTGTGTGACTTTTTCTTGCTTCTAGGTTGAGGCAAAACTTAGGAGTTCAGAGGATAGTGGTTCTGACAGTATTCCTCTGTATTTTGGCCAATCAGTTTTCCGATAATTTCGGAATGCTGGTTGCCTGGGAAGAGCATCCTGTGGTCCGAAAATGAGTGTTCACATGATATCGGTTTTTTGTTATAAAAGTGGGCTTATTGCCAATGTTGCACACTTATAATGTAATCAAAAAGCAACTCACCTTTATTGTTGATGTCGGTACTGTCGGTGCGAAGAGCTTTAGCGTCGTACCCATTGATGAGGCCAGTTTCCAGCTTCAAGTACCACCAGGGAGAGGGTCCACATGATCGCGGCCAAGCTATGCCGATGCCAGCCAATAAGAGCCTTTGGTAGTCTCTAGTCTGGCAACGGTTAAGTCGGGGTCGCTGAGGTAAGGAAGTAAAAGTGGATTAAAGCTACGTTTCACTAATATACAAGTTCTAATCATACCTTTGTCTCTTGTATAGAGCGGAGCGTATACCAGTGTCCCAAGTCCACGAACCATGCTTTCTACAATCTATGGTTCCTGGATTAGGATGATTTCTTCTGCGTTTTTGGAAAGACGTCGAATAAGAACGGCCGAAGCCTTCTTTGAGTGATGGAGATTATTCTGGAGAAACCGTATCATTGCTACAATTTACCAAAGTGGCCTCCACCACGGTGCTCTTCGAGTCCTCTTATTCTGAACATGTGCTCAAGAGCTCATCTTCTTCCCCTGATCGTAAAGCATCTCTTTTGAGTTCTTCAACTGTTTCCATTTCCGACACAAGGCCAGAAGAGGATATCGACGGCTTAGTTTCCGCCTCGGATAAATTGAAATCGTCGTTATCCATTTGTGGAAAAGATATCGAAGCTCCGAGATTCAAGATCGAATTTATTTTCAGTTAAAGAAGGTTGCTTATCAGCTTCCAGTTTATCTTTTTTAAAAAGCCTTAGGTGAATTGACACGAACCCGAACCAAATCATGCCTTTAGGCTGCGCTAGAGGGTTAAGGGATTTCTTATCGATCACAATCAACGCGCATTTTAAAGGGCCCCTTAGTTCTTCTAGTCACTCGACTTTTCAGTCATAAGGTGGAGGGTTTGGCTGGAATCCAGGTGCGGATTCTAGATCCGCTAGGGATATCCTACTTAGGCACGACTTCGAGCTTTGCACCTGGCCAAATCTATCCTTATTCCCCTATAGCTTTGATGAAAGCTATAGAGATCAAGAGATCGAGATCGAGATCGAGAGATAAACGAAGTTTCTACCATTAGTACTAACAGAGCAATTTACGCTAATTGGGTAATAGGTCAGGGTTCGCCAAAGTAAGCCCTCTCTTAAATCTTCGGTAAATGATGTCAACATTGGAATGAGACCATTACTGTGGAACGATCTTTTTCTTAAAATATACCCAAGAATCATTATTATAAATTATCATTGACGAATTAGGGGACACCCTGAATATTAATAGATTGTCAGATTGTGTGTGTAAGGACGATAAAGAATGATCGCTGTTTCATAAGGGTCAACAGAATCTCACCGATATCATGTAATGCGCTGATATGTGACTTTTTTTAAGATCAAACTTGGGAAAATTGTGTGAAATTCAAAAGCCAAAACCA
This sequence comes from Volucella inanis, assembly GCA_907269105.1. Taxonomy (NCBI): domain Eukaryota; kingdom Metazoa; phylum Arthropoda; class Insecta; order Diptera; family Syrphidae; genus Volucella; species Volucella inanis. The sequence goes on along the minus strand of OU026157.1, from coordinate 91,192,904 downwards.
GAGGCAATATGGTTTTCACTACTACCTGCATGCAATAATGTCATTGAAATCACTGGGAGAACCTGTCAATCTTATAAACTTCTCTTTTATATATATATGCAAGACTGATTACATATTCCAACCTTACTCAGAAAAAGGGGGAAAAAAAAGAAAAACATTTTGAACAGGAAAGAAAAATTGAATTGGGATTTACTAACAGAAGCACAAAAACACAGAGTGTGTGGTATTCATTGTGCGTTGAGTAAAAGTGGTAGTTTCTCTATGCACAGCCAAACGAAAGGAAAAGGCCAGTTGTTATCCGATGTCTTAAATACAAGTTACCTTTTTCGCCGCCGTCATTGAAACTGGTTATTATTTACTCAAACATTCCCCCTTATATTCATTAATTTATTATAACATATAACTTTTTGCTGATTTAATGGGCAATCACGTTGATCTTCATATGCATTTTTTGTACGATATTTCAAGGAGTGGGCTCTGGATAGTTTTAAAAGAATTGCAATTGATTTAAATTGTATTAAACCATTTCCGAAAATAAAATGTTTAAAATGTTTAAAACATATGGTTTCAAAATTCGTACTCACACTCTTTTAAAAAAACTAAAGTTCGAATTCATTCAAGGTGTGCTAAACAATAGGCATATTTAACACATAAATAGCATGATTCTAACTGGCTTGCGCTAGTGTTACTTCTTCCATTGCTTTGCTTGCGGTGTCAAGCACATTGGTGACTTGGATTTGTGAAAAGCAAGGCAAGCAAGGATATGGTTATTGTTAATACAAAATAAATAATAAATATCACAATCCTGACATTTTCTCAGTTTCGGAGTCGGGTGGCTAATAGTTATTAAGGACCTCAGTACCCAGCGATTCCCGTGGTGTTACCCACTTTCGGATTTTTATCGTTTTAACGATTAAGTTCATACAGTAGCTGACTGAACTGACAATTATCGACGTCCCTTACAACGTAATGATCATTTGGCAATACCTTATGGATAACAAAGGGTCTCCGATATTTCTGCAAAAACTTTTTTTTCGTCCCGGCCACCATATCAACGTGTCTTATAACAACAAAGTCCCCAACCGAATATGTCTTTGCAGGTCGACTGGGCTTTAGGAAATATTGCAAACTATATTCTTGTGCCTTCTCAATAGCAGTTAAAGCTTTAAGTCTGAGAATAACCAAATCGCGATCTACATTATTACTAAATGTTTGCTCCAAATATTATGTTTCATCAACAACAACGCCTCGCTGACTAGGTGTTTGCTTAGTAGTACTATGGGTGGTATTACATATTAATAGCGTATTCTACTTGAGACAACTTCGAAGACCAGTCTGTATGCTCTAAGAGCTCAGGTAACTTTTTTAATATTGCTTTTATATTTTAATATACGACTTACGCGCTCGCCCAGTCCATTCGCTTGTGGTAAGGCTATCGCAACTTTAACGTATTCTATATTTTTTGTTCGAGAAAAATTGCTTAATTCGCGTGATGTGAAACAAGTACCTCAGTCTGATATTAAACGCCTCGGAAGGCTATAAAAATAAAAACATTTTTCCAATGCACAGCACTCCTCCTTCGTACTAGTCGAATTGACTGGATAGAGCTTAACAAATTTTGTAAATGGGTCAACGACCACTATATGCGTTTGCGCTTAGAAGCAATTGCCGGAAGTGTGCCGAAATGGTCAATATGAACCAAATTTTCCGACAGCTGTGGTAGATGCCCAAATTTTCTCGTGTAATATTTCGGGTCACGTTTTCTTCCATTTCACGCATAGAAGTAAATTACCCGAATCATCTTTAAAAAACAACCCATCGTGTAATTAGAAACCATTCACGACTTTTGTTTCTTTCGTCACGACTCTGTGTCACCTGAATTTGGAAGTCCACATCAACGTCATTGACGGTAGAAAGTTGCTGACACTTGTCTCTTATATCGGCATGGCGGTTGTGGATTTTAAAAGGTATGAAACTGAATGAAATTTCTCATCATTCTGAAGCTGCAACAACACTGAGCAGAAGCCAAGGCTACTAGCATCGCAGTGCAGTTTCGTTTCACGTTTTAGGCAATAAACTGCCACCACCGTTGCTGCTACTAGTCGATCTGAAGTGTCTTTATGTAAAAGGTTCAACAAAGGCTTCGCGATCTTCGAAAAAGATGGGACAAACTTACGAAAATAAGAAAACAAACCAATGCAGGAATGTAGTTCCTGTGGACTTGTTGAACCTAAGTAGTACTTTATAGCACGAATATGTACATCAGTTCGTCGAATACCGGATGAGTTAACTAAGTATCCAAGATATTCAATTTCATCAAAACCGAATTTGAATTTGGCTAATTTTATTTTAAGCCCTTTCTCATATCTCCTACCTTGACTACCTCTACATGCGATTCGAAATCAACTGATACAATCAAAATATCGTCGATGTACCATATATTATGATCTTATTCGCATCGATCAAATCAAAAAAATGTTGTTAATAAATCGCTGAACATTCGTGGGGGCATTCTTTATCCCGAATGGCATCCTCAAAAACTCAAACTGGCCATGAGGAGTAACAAAAGTCGTCAATGCTATTGAGTTGGCTTCCATTCTGCACTGATGAAATCCGTCTTTTAGATCGAGAAGAGTACCTGAGGTATACTTTATGCAGTCCTCAATTAAAGGTAACGGGAAGTTGTCACGAATAGTTTTTTTTTGTTTAATGTTCGAAAATCGATGCACATTCGCGTTTCTCCATTTTTCTTTTTCATTAATACAATGGATGAAGCATAAGGTGATTGACTAGGGCGGATTATTCCCCGGACCATTAAATAAATAGTGATTTTCTTGACCTCAGCCCGGTTATGAGAAGTTATAGGACGTGCTATGCAATGAAACGGAGAATCATCCGTTAAACGGACATTCATTTCGTAATGTAATGAACTTTGCAAATGTCAGTAAGAACGGCTTTAAGAGTTCTAATTTGACACATGTGTAACCGGGGACATATGTATATCAATTCCATACCGCGACCTATCTAATCTGTTGTAATAGCACACATTTCCTTAAAAAAAACATCAGCACAATCTGTTGGCAATGCAGACGTATTCTGGAATGACCCGGTAATCGTTTCGTTGTTAGTTTCCTCAACCTTATGTTTGTATGTTTTATCCGTATCGTGTAAATGGTATGTTATGTCACCTTGGTCATAAATAACTTTTCTAAAGGTACTAAAATTCAAGTCAGCTGCACTTAAATAAAGTGTGGCTCATCGTGAGGTTTGATTTATAATGTAAAATAAAATACATAAATTTGAAAGTAAACTTAAAGCTTTTATTATCGGTTAAAAAAACAATTAATTGCAATTACTTTTCGGAAATGATATTATCTAATGTTGGCCAAGACTATGTCTGAGGTGGTCTATTGGGAAGGTCTAATTTTGGGCGATTCGTTTAAACATAGCGACTGGTATCTCGCGGATAACACAAGTAATGTTGGCTTCCTAAAGACCTGAGCCTTTACATATCCCCCAGAGAAAATAGTCCAAAGGTGTGATACCGCACGATCTAGGCGGCCAATTTACCATAGCAAAACGTGAAATTAAGTGCTCACCAAAATGATTTCTCAACAAGTCCATTGTTTCACTCTGTATGGCTCGTAACGCCATCTTGTTGAAACCAGAGCTCACCGAGACCATGTGCTTGAATTTCAGGAAGCAAATAGTCCGTTAGCATGGCGCGATAAGGGTTACTATTGACGGTAATATTCTGATTTGCCTCATTTTTGAAGAAATATGGACCAATGATCCCACCAGTCCATAAACAACACCATACCTTTGTTTTTAAAGGATGTAATGGTAGCTCTTGGTACTCTTCGGGTTGTTCATTAACCCAAACAAGGCAATTTTGTTTATTAACGTATCCACTGAGTCAGAAATGGGCTTCATCACTGAATAAAATTGCACGATAAAACACCAGATTTTCATTGAGTTTTCCAGAGCCCATTCACTAAAAATATGACGCAAATTCAAGTCGCCTGGCTTCAATTCTTGCACAAATTGAATTTTGTACGCTTTTAGGCAGAGTTCCTCACCTAAAATACGCCAAGTTGTCGAAAACGCCAAGCAAAGCTGCTGAGAACAACGATGAATTGATTCGTACGGTCTTCCCGTACACTCTCAGCTACAGCTGCTATAATCTCTTCACTACGTGCTCGATGTGGTCTAACCAGTCGAGTATCATCCACTAATTTTCGAATGGTATTTGCAATAGTGGTTTCAGTAGGTCGATTATGCGCATCGTAAGTTCCTCTAATCGCACGAAAAACATTTCTCACAGAACGCCGATTTTCGTAATACAGCTGAACAATTTGGAGACGCTGTTGTGGTGTGAGTCTTTCCAAATTGATCTCCTCATCTTCAATTTTGGACAATCCTTGTGAAAGTGTCCCATTTGGTGGAAGGTAAAGTAGGAACCCGGTGGTCTTAATGGTTTCGAACAAGCACTTTGATAGTGTCGGAATTGGGAGCAGTTGAAACAACGAATTTCTCCTTAAGGTCCAATGGTGTCATCGGCAATTTTTTGCTTGTATGTTTCGGTTTGGCTGACGTTGTTCATATCCGTCCATACGTCGAACAAGTTCATCTATAAAGTTGGCGCCATACAGGAATGTAATGGTGTTACTGGCATCAAGGATTCCGTCAATGATATCGACCAATTCTGTTTCCGCGGACTGTCTAATGAGTAGAGTGAGCGTGATTAGCACGGAAGTTTTGATTCTCAAGCTTTAATGCATAACAAGACATCTTGATATGCAAGACCAATCTACAAGCGTGTTGTATGATTAGAAGACAAGGTCAGCGCATGCCGTGAAAGAAAGTCACATGCAAAAATTTGGCCATATTGCACTTAGTGGAATTAAAATAAGCCAACTTTCCAAAGTGAAATAATGCCAAGTAATCAAAATATTTATTTATCAAACTAAATTTGTATCAAAGTTAGTTTTTTTTACCCTATTTCATTTTTTTGTTGAACTTAATTTCAAGACTTTTCCCATGGTACCTAACATGCTACATTTTCTACAACATATTACTTAGTACAAATAGTTTATTTCCCTAGAAGTGTCATTCATCCACTGAGTGAGCGAACACCCAGAGTCGCATTTATACATTGAATCAATATCATTGAGTCAAATGTGTTCAATCTAACCATTTCAAACTTCAAACTTCCTTGGATGAAGTGAAATAACGTAAAATTGGGCTTATTTCACTTTCACAAACTGAAAAAAGCCAAACGTTAAAATATGGCTTTATTTCACTTACAGAAAGCGAAATATGGTCAAATTTTTGCATTTGGCCTTATTATACGGCGCCTGCCAGAACTGCTAATTATTTTATTGCGAATAACGCTCAGGATAACAAAGCACTTTGCAGTTCATTTGAGGGACTTGTATATTTGTAAAATATGATCTACCCTTTTTTCCAGGAGCTGAACTCTCGGAATCGGAAATTCCGGCTCAATTGTAAATACGCAATACGAAATCTTTTGAATCTTAAGCCACCAATCAAAGATTGGTGCGAAATGCAGAAAACATAGCCGCCACAGCGGCCAGTACCGTAGGAGACCCAAAAATATTGATTCGGCCCCAATCAACTAAATTGGGCATCGCCAGAGAGCAAACCTGTATAAGATTGTGCTGACGCAAGAATTGACGCCGTGACAACACCAAAAAATCATCTTCTAGGATGAGGCCCGTTTTTGGCTCAGCAGCTATGCAACAAGCAAAGTTGTCATTATTGAAGCGAACACAATCCATGAGTGTTCGACCAAGCATCAATGCACCCACAAATATTGAGTGTTTTACATGGTTTATAGTATTGCGGAAGGCATGAGGAAGGAATCATCGTTACCCAATTATCTAAGGTTATGTTGGTTATGATGCTAACCGACTTTCTGTGGTCAGAGCTTAACAATATCGATATATCCGAGCTGTGGTTCCAACAAGACAACGCTACATGCTATACAAGCGATGCAACACTCGAAGTAGCCACGGAGAAATTTAGCGACTGGGTCATCTCACGGTAAGAGTTCATAAAATGGCAGCCGCGATAATGCGATTTGACACCACTCGATTATTTTCTGTGGGGCTACCTCAAGTCCTTAGTCTACGCTAACAAACCAACAACTTTGGACGAGCTCGAGGCCAATTTTCGACACGCTATTGCCGGAATAATTTCGCACATATTGGACCGAGTCATCAAAAATTGGACCGACCGCTTGAAGCGTTGCCAGCGAAACCGAGGCGGCCATTTGAATGATTTTCTATTCCAACATAATGACATGGATGTAGCTTCAAAATAAAATCAAAATCAATTTTATATCTCACACGGTTATTGTTTATTTTATTTCGTTCTTACCTGACCACTCCATATATTCTGAATCATACCTCGTCCTTAGTTTTCAAGAATTCAATAGACGGCCATTAAATAAGTGAGTCAAAGTCAGGGGTGGACTGGATTTCTTGGGCATTCTGACGGGCTGTGTTCAGGGATGAGGGATTAGCACTATCTTGTAGAGTTACCGGTTGAAGAGCTAGACAGAAAAGAATAGTTAGTACAGTCATTAAGTGGAATACGAGCATCGGTAGGAATTGGTGGGTTATCCTTTGGAGAAAAAGTAAAGGTAAAATACTTTCCTGGTCTTAGTAGTGTCATGATTAATTGAAATTTTTCAAGTAGAACAGACTTTTTTTAAAAACGGTAAATTCACTTAATTTCAAATTGTGTTTAATGGTATCATTTTCTATTTATTTATTTGCTGGTAAAGGATCAGATATATTATTTTGCGATATAGTTTCGATTTTAATTATATTCACTTTTAATTTAACTACTATGTATTTTTTTTTTAATTTTAAAAATGAATCTCTTAGATTTTATATTTAATTTATAAAATTTTTTTTATTATTTTTATATTTAGTAACTTGAAGTACTAAAATTTGCAAGAACTCCATCTCTCCTGACTTTTTGCGATTCGTGGTGCGGCCAGCGGCGGTTTATGCTTCCTTTTCGTCCGTCGGTCAAGTTATCAGTTTCCGTATGTTACTGGGAGGCCCCTAATTTTTGACTCATATACGGGGGGCAACAAGATTTTACGGAATTTATTATCAGCGAGATTCACACGCGTTAAGAGTTCGTCAGTGCTACTTGAGGACTCTTATGACGAACACTTTTTTGAGAAAATAAGCACTGCTTAAGGATTTGTACACCCAACCGATTATTATCTGGTCCCTGCTCGGGTGACAGTTAGATTACCATATTTTAATTTTCATTAAAATAAAATATTTTATAAAAAATGTGGGAATATATTTGAAATGAGATAAGGAAGTGTTGGCTCCAGACGTGGTGTCGGCAATAAGACAGAACGCTATAACGAAGCACCGCTTGCTCAAAGTTCATAACGTTTATTTTTTTTTATATTTGCTTATCTTTAAAATTTTCAATTTTGTATATTGATCGCTTTGATTTCGTTGATTGTAACTTAAAATGAACTTTACAGCTAGGATGACTTATTGTTGTAGTCGTATCTTCGCTTTTTTTATAGATGAAATTTAACACGTTTACATACACATCCTTCGCATTAGATTAAAGAACTTTTAAAGACCAAAAAGCTTAACGTTAATATATAAGATTGTTGAGCGTTCCAACAACTAAATTTAAAACGCTTCACTGTTGTGAAACGAATTTTTTTTACCTTCGCTGTTTCCTTCTGTGTTAAAAGATGTTTCGTAAAAGGACATACCGCAGATCTTGTACTATATGTGAGTATACACACACATGCTAATATTTTTAAAATTGCTAACAAATGAAATGCAAGTTGTTTTCTGGCAAATTATAATGCGATTTGTTTACCCTCTGTATAAGGGGCACACCTAGTGTGACCGCAAAAAAAGGGGTGACTTTTGGAAATTTTTTAAAAGAAAGATACGGCATCAATGGTTTAAAATTTGGAGGATATATTTATATATATAAATAATGAATATACACTGAATTTTCAAAGGAAAAAATTTAATTTTCAGCGAGTTATTCGCTATTTTCCAAGTTACAAAAGAAAACGTCGTCCACTGCTGCAGTGATTGCGGCCTTCATCGTGGCTGGAATCAAGAAAAATCACAAGAAAAATTATTAAACTATTATATAAGGTTATGTCTACAATAGCCTACAATTGTGCCCGCCAAAAGTATATTTTTCACACAATCAAAAAACTGGATATTCATTGTATAGAGAAACATACAAAATAAGCAAAAAAAAAAATCAAAGCAATCAGATGATTTGTCTTTGAGTTACAACTGCAGCAAATTTGAAACATGTAGTTTCGAGAAGAACGCGTTTAAAGATAAAATGATTGATTTCATTGTTATAAATACAATACATAGATTAAAATCATACTTAAAACTAATGTGCTATTCCAGGCCCATATAATTCACCTTCCTCCTCTTCAAAAAGTGCCTGCTGAGCTTTTGAAGCTCTTCTTCGAGAGCTTCTTTCGTAGCAGCCTGTTGGCGATGCTCTGCTACTCGTAATCTTGTTTCACCTGTCATCTCTTGCTGTAGGTCCAATTGTCACTCCCATCATTGAATATTGAAGTAGCAAATTAATTTGATAAATCAACAGTTTTCAGACTACTGTGGAGATGTTTCGGAGCAAAGTGCCAAAATAAACCATTGTAGCTTTCGCTTTTATTCTGCTTATTATTACCCTTTCATCTATCAAGCAATTCACGCCGAGACAAGTCCTCGAATATTGGCTTCAGAGCGTTTTGAACATTTGGATCAAGTGGGAGTTCATCGTGCTTGAACTTAGTCAAATTCATTCCCTTATCTTCAGCGCGGCTATAAGCACACTAATTTTCTGCGCCTTCTGTACAGTTCCCATGGTTTGGATTTTTATGAGTCGAACTCAAATGATGAAATGAAGCCCAGATTGCTTTATACATATCATCCACATTACCTTGATGTCTCATGATCGCTTTTGAAGTTTAATTAAGTTGACAGTTAATTTTAGCGTGGATTTACTTTTTCCTCCTAAACTCTTATCGGTTTTTTGTTTTTTAAATTACGGCATCGTGATGTCATTCTTTTTTTTACATGTAGATAGCACTCTTTTTTTTTTTCTTTAGGAATATTATATGGATACAAATCTAATAATAATGATGGCACCATTGCCATCACCAATATACCGTGAATACTTTACCCCGTATTTACTAATCGAGCTACCAAAAATGTTTTTTACACTGTTGACTTCCATTTTTGAAGACGATTATTTATAATTTATGTCACAGCTATCTTCGTAAAGTCAGAGCCATTCTTCGTAAGCTTCAGGATTGCTTTATTTTTTATTTTCCTAAAAAACACAACTCTGACAGTAAGTAGACTTTACACTCGAATCGAATTTTTTTTTTACAATATTTTTCTGCCAGAGTTACTACACCAAAAATTGATGTATGGCCACGTTTTTGCCACGTGCCAGCTCCCTCTAATGCCTGCTTCTTTTCTTCTTTTATCGCTCTTTTTTATATTAAATTTACAAACTGATTCTGCTGCTTTCTTTTAAATTCGTAAAACATCCAGAGAAAGTTTAATGATAAAATTTACTTGCTAAATCATCAAACTGCAAAAAAATATTAATTCCGTTTATTCCGACACCTAAAAGATGCATCACAGCCTTTATTTATTTTAAATGCATTTTCAGTCGTAGGCCCGGAATTGATGTACAAAACCCTGCATTCACACATGACAGGAATTTTGAATTCTAAACCTCGCGGACTTACTTGATTGAAAGTCATATGTTTTTAAAAAGTTTCACACATTACTAAATTATTAATTGCATAAAAATCCGAAACAAACTGAACAATGCTATATCCATGAGTTGGATCAATCAGAATACTATTATCATTATTTTCTGATGGTTTTTCAGCGGATGTACTGGTATTCGCGATAGACTGCTCGATATATGTTGATTTCCCGTAAGTTTTCGTTTTTTTGAAACTGATCAGTATAACGGTCACAGTAAAACTAAATCAAAACGAAAGTTCCCGGAATTTATTTAAAAAATTAAAAATACAAGTTTATTCATCTAAATCTTTATTGTTCCCTTCAAAGTAATCCCCATCGACTGCAATACACATATGCCAGCGCTTGATCCAATCCTCAAAACATTATTTATATTCGGTTTTCGGTATGTCCATCAGTGCTTCCTGCAATTTTCCTCTCGGCTGCTGAAACGCGTTCCCCGTAGTGGTTTTTTAACTCGATTGAACAGAAAGAAGTCACAGGGAGCCAAATCAGGTGAATTCGGTGGCTGTTGGATGGTATTTGTTGCATTTTTCGTCAAAAAATTACGAATAATGATGGCACTGTGCGACGGTGCGTTATCATAGTGTAAAATCCACGAATTTTCTGCCCACAATTTTGACCAACATTTCTTTACTTCATCAATATTTTCTTCGGTTTTCGATGTTGATGGTCTGCCACTGCGTTCATCATCTTCAATTGACTCAAGACCACTGGTAAACGATCGTTTTCTTTAGAAAATTGTTGCCGAAACACTTTTCCAACATTTCCAACGTTCGCGTACCATTAAATCTGTTTTTTTTTTTAACGAAAAATTTAATACAAGTTCGTTGTTGCAAATTTAAATTCATTTTTAAAATTGTAAAAAAATCGCCAACACACACAGAGATAGATGTATTAACTTTTGCAAATGTCAAGCTATGACGCTAACATTTAGAGGGAAAGTACACAAGAGAAACAGAACTGAAATCGGAACAATGGGAGCGCCACACGGTTATTCCGGCCCGATCAATAACTCTGGAAGACCCGGTAGCAAACGTTACTTTTTGACCGCTGAGCGGCTACTTTTTAGAAAGCTGTAACTCAAAAACTATTGGAGATATTCATTTGAAATGTTAATATGTTTGTTATTTTTAAAGGTATAGACTAGGTATCGAAATACCTATGATTTTTTTTTTCAAAGTTGCACACTAGGTGTGCCCCTTAAAGAATTTCCCTACGCGTTGATTTTACGACAGGGAGTTGGGAGAGAGACAAGAAGAATAAAGTTAAAGCCATTAGCAGTTAACTTAAAATCTTTCACAACATAGCTGAACATACTTGACGGTAGAGACTCGGAAATTTTGTAACAATGCAGTGTTCATTGCTACAGCAGTAGTACTACCATTCTAAAAAAGAAAAGCAACAGCACATCAGTGTCAGAGTGAATTTCAGTGGACCAGCTGGTTGTCTTGAGAGATTTCAACTCAAATAAGAAATTGGACTGATATGCTTCAAAATGAGATTTGATCTAAGGAATGCTGTTCTATTGAAAAACAGGAGATACAACTATATAAATAAAGGTTTCATGCAAAGTTTTATTGTAAGCCATACTGTATATTTATTTATTTTTTTTTACAATAAGCTTGAGCTCAAGGGATTTGAGTACCCTAAAAATGTTTGTACACAGCGTTGGCGAAGGAGAATCAGTTTAAATGCCAGTTAACACTTAAGATATAAATTTAAGAATTGGTTTGCGAGAGGTGTATCTAATATGATAAAGGAACTATATTTTTGAACCCTTTGAATACAAGAAGTATTGACATCGCTCTGATAACTGATACAGGACCTCAAAGTGATAAAGTAAATTTATCAAACCTTGAATACCAAGGCTGTCGTCTAGACAGAACCCATAGAATTGGAGGATGTGTGGCCATCAATCGAGCATTCGCCTTGCCTGTTATACGCACACGTTTTATTAATAATAATGCGGGTAGGTATAACATTAAAATGTAGAAACGAAAAATCAAAACAAAAACCATAGCGTATATTTTTCCGGTGTGAATACAACAGCTGAAAGCAAAAGACTATTTATTATTAAAAAAGGGTAATTTATTATTTACAATTTGGGAAATTGCAAAGATGGTAAGCGCAACTAGTACCTCCCATGTTACAGGCATATAAGATGGTCCAATAGTCTAAGCAAAGTATTGTAGGGAAAGTTTTGATTTAAAGATATCTGAAGACGTATTCGCAGATCATTTGAGCCAAACTGATGTTTCCAAGTTAAACCCCATTAAACAAACTCCTATTTGAAGATCTATGTAATTGTAAATTGCAACTAGGCCCATGTAATTGTAAATAATGGTATAAAACCAGACAGAAATAAAGTAAAATCAGTCATCGATATGAAATGGCCGACTATTGTATATAAAAGGCACAAAACAATTTCTTGAAATAAAGGGCTATTATCGAAAATTCATCAAGGATTATGCTAAAGTTGCGATCATACGATAAAATATCTGAAAATGTTTGTTAGGCTTAAAATTTCTGACCCCCATTTGAAACTTTAAAAGCATTGCTTACTTCTGACCCAATATTTAAAATTCCCAATTTCACTAAAAAGTACGAAAGTCAAATGGAAATAAGAGAAAAAAAAGCATTTCAGTGATATTATCTACATATGTAGATATATAGTTTTCCGAACGCGGAAAAATATATTTGACCGCAATAGATAAGTTTTCTAAATACGCGACCATTCACACCTTAAAAAGTTGAAATTGGATTGCCATTCTGGGTGCAATAAAGCAAATACCATTCTTTGGAAAGCCAAACAAAATTATTTCCGATGGCGATACTTGTAGATATCAGCTGTGGAATAATTTCTAAAAGAAAATAAAATTATCGGCAATGGTGATGTCGAGAGACTGCATGACACTTTAAACAAACACCTAAGAGTTATGAATTCTAACAATGATAATTCAGTTTTCAATGAAAAGTTGTTCCAAAAAATTGTCATTTACTACTCCACCGTACATTTAACAAGATTAAGAGCCCTAGATTTCACTTCTAGAAATCTTAACAAACAAGACAGTGAATCACTAGCAGAAATTTTTCAGACCGAAAAAGAAAAGCGGATAAGTAACAGAAATAAAAATCTATGAACCCACTTCAGCCAATGTTCGAAATAGGATAATCGTTAAGAACAAACAAAACGTCTTCAGAAATATGTACCATATGTAGGTATTTGTTCGTTCGATGAAATTCGATGGGTGTGTTCAGATTAAATATGTTCTTGTGGAAAAAAATTAGTGCCGTATACACATTTAAACATGTTAAAGGCCCTTTTTTGGAGTAATGAAGAAAAAATATAAAAAATTTGTTTTCTATGATATGAGTGGGAGGAAATAAGGTTCTATTGTTCAATAAGTTCTGCGTTTTTTCTCGGAAGTAGTGTTTAACGTTTCAGAACATCCCTGAGTATATCGTTATAAAATTGTTGTTCCTTATTCCAATAGAGAGTGTTATCCTTTATATTGTTAGAAGAATTTGTTTTGATCGGACGTGTTTTAAGTGCTTCTTTTTTTATCCAGACTAATCTTTACCAAATTGTTTTTCTAATCTTTTGGTTTTTTTTTTTTTTTTTACCGTGACTAAACTATTTTAAACTAAAGATGCAATTAAATTAGGTTTTTTTTTTTTAGTCCAAAACATTTCATACATTTCTTAGGTAGATTTTATTTGCTATTTATCACAATGGCTTTTGAAACATTGAAAACTAACAGAACTATCTTGCCTCACATCGTAGTTCTAATATATGTATAATTTATGTGGAGATGGAACCTGTCTCTTTCGGGCCAACTACTATCTATTGTATGACGCATAGGTGATTGCCAGAGAAGTACGCGAGTAAATCATTAGCCATGTGGGCGTCACAGTCTCGATATGAGCGAAATAATCCTGGTAGACGAGTAGATAGTGTGATATCCATTTGAACGTGAGTAGCGTCATCTATATTTTCATAAAATAAGAATTCGATAGCAGGAGCATCAATCATTGGTGAATGGAGTGTAAAATTGAATTTTCCAGCAAAATGGAAAATGTATGGAATGCTGGATGGCGCAGATTGTTCTCGAAATATGTCATTGGAGTATAAATATTAGCATCCCCATGGTCAGTATGAAGTGTGAATTAATACAATTTTTAAGAGGTTTAAGTAAAATAAAGATAAGTAAAAGTGGAGAGACTACCGATTCGATTGTGAATTATAACTGTAAATAAAGAGATTTTATTGAAAGTAGGCAAAATTCTATCATTTGTACCCACAAAAACATGTTACAATAGGAAGCGACGTTTTTGGAAGATAAAGACTCAGAGTATCGATGGGTTCCATGACCAACAAGTGCCGATAGTGCTGTAGTGGTAGAGTGCAGTTCCCACCTTATGAAAAGCTACCTGAGCCTCTCTACAGATTGAAAATGAATATATGTGCATCCAGAACATGAACAATTCATGAACGATATTCGTAACTTGACTTCATTCGGTGCTAAACAGATAATAAACGTTTTATGCCTACTATTAAAATTCAGGGATAGATATACCACTTAGTTGAAAGTTTGTTGACAGCACCTCGAAAAGAACCACAATTCTTACAAATATATTTTGTTGATAAAGCTGACAAAGAAGTACAATTGAGGCGCAGTTACTATTCCTATGTGAAGCCTGGCTTAGTCAGATAACTACAGGGAATGCCACATACGTTTACTGCCTATATAAGAAACTTGAAGGTCGCCCTGGACAAGATGCTTGCAACGTCTAAAACATTCAAAGAACTCAAAAATGCTGAGAGGACGCCACCAGATAGCCAGAGGGGTCATTGAATACACCTACGTGTAATAGTTGATCAGAAGTTTGAGCAAAGGGACATTATGCTTGTTGGATGCAATAGGGAGATAGGACGATAATAGTGAGCAGCTGGGTCAAACGATGGTGCTCCCATCATCTTTTACCGGGATATTACGTTACATGTATACATATATACACAAGAATACCATGATGTATGTGCGCTAATACGGCCGTTCTGATCTTTTAATCACATTTACGTATAATCCCCGATGGAAAGACAAAACAGATATGCACCTACCTGGCAAAAAGTTACATGTCGCCATGTGTTCTACCTTAAACATTGCTATGGCTAGAGCAGCATATAGCACCAGATAAGATCGACAATGTTATGTACGTTCATTACCCACAGGGTATTTTAACCTAATTAGTATACTCGTAATTTTCGGTATTTTTGTCTTTCATTTTGAATATCGTAAGTACGATCCTAGATGTTGTAGCAAACGATAGCCTAATTAGTATGTATGTCCACTAAGTTGTATACTATATGTATGTATGTTAAATACTCCATAATAATGACAAGCAATGAAGAACAAAAAAAGCTATTTTAAAACAGCTCCATCTTCGGTTAGGTTCAACGTAATGCATATTGTCAATTACAAAACCCTTGCTTGCTTTCCCTTTCCATTTACTGGAATGCCCCCTTTCAGATGATGTTGCTCATCGTAGCCTTAGCTCCTTGACATATTATATTTATATTTGTGATCTGACAACGGGATAATAATTGAACATAAAATATTTATCATTACAATGCCTTAGGTCGTAAGCGAATGATATAAAAGCATGTACAACTTTTGGTCATCCCGTTTTGCTAACATTCTACAGTTCTACCTGGCCAATCATACATCTTATATTTTTTATACTGGCTACAGCAAACGGAAAACTAAAAAAACAGTTTCAAGTGCTAATCTGTAAATACTTACAATATTGTGAACTTTTGTTATTATATTGGCTGTCAAATAACTAAAGGGTGATTTATCGTAAAGTTTGATTTATAATGTAAACTTAAACACATAACTTTGAAAGTAAACTTAAAATTTTTATTATTTGTTAAAAGAACAATTCATGGCATTTACTTTTTCGAAATGATATTACGTAACTGTTGGCCACGACTACGTCTGATGTGGTCCATTCGGAAGGTCCAATTTTGGGCGACTCGTTCGAGCATAGCGATTGGTATCTCGCGGATAACACGAATAATGTTGGCTTATTTACGAAGACCTAAGACTTTACATATCTCCAGAGAAAATAGTCTAAAGGTTCGATATCGCACGATCTAGGCGGCTAATTTACCGCAGCAAAACGTGAAATTAAGTGCTCACCAAAATGATTTCTCAACATTTCATTTCTCCATTGTTTCACTCCGTTTGGCTCGTAGCGCCGTCTTGTTGAAACCAGAGCTCACGAAGACCATGTGCTTGAATTTCAGGAAGCAAATAGTCCGTTAGCATGGTGCGATAACGGTTACCATTGACGGTTGTATTCTGATTTGCCTCATTTTTGAAGAAATATTAACCAATTATTCCACCAGCCCATAAACCACACCATACCGTTGTTTTTAATGGATGTAATGGTAGCTCTTGGTACTCTTTGGGCTCCTCATCAGCCCAAATACGGCAATTTTGTTTATCAACGTATCCACTGAGTCGGAAATGGTCTTCATCACTGAACAAAATTTCATGATAAAACACCGGATTTTCGATGAGTTTTCCAGAGCCCATTCACTGAAAATATGACGCAAATTCAAGTCGCCTGGCTTCAATTCTTGCACAAGTTGAATTTTGTACGCTTTAAGGAAGAGATCCTCACGTAAAATACGCCAAGTTGTCAAATACGCTAAGCCAAGCTGCTGAGAAAGACGACGAATTGATTCGTCACGGTCTTCGCGTACAGTCTCAGCTACAGTTGCTAAAGTCTCTTCACTACGTGCTGGATTGGGTTTAACCGGTCGAGTATCATCCACTAATGTAAACTGGGACTCAAATTTGCAAATGGTATTGCCAATCGTGGTTTTAGTAGGTCGATTATGCGCATCGTAAGTTCCTTGAATCGCACTAAAAACATTTCTAACAGAATGCTGATTTCGTTTTATAGCTAAACAATTTGGGACGCTGTTGTGGTGTGAGTCTCTTCATGATAGCTTGCCAAATGATACTGAACAAAAATAAGAAAGAGCAGTTTGATAGGAATCATTCGCGATCTGTCAAAAAAGTCTGTTGAAAATCAAACCTCACGATGGATCACCCCATACAAGGACCTTAGCCGAGTAAAAAAAAGAAACCAAAACTCATACTGTCGTTCCGCTAGGGTTCATCAGAAACAAAAAAAAAAAAAAATTTGAATAGGAATTTACATGCAAAGACAAATCACATATGTACATCTATTTTATTATATGCATGCATATAAGTGTGTATATGTATTGTATATATGTATCTAATACATGGGCTGAAAAGTCCGTTTCTAAAAGAGGGCACCACTTGAATTAAATCCATAAATCAATACTATTTTCAGCTAGTACCAACCTTCAAAAGATACGTGTATAAATTTGAAAGCTGTCGGACGATAAGTTCTCGATATATAGCGTTGTGAGTGAAGCAACTTTTGTTATTGTGAAAAAAATTGATTCAAAGTAATTTCGTGTGTTAATTTATCATTGCTTTTTGATGGGAAAAATGAAATGGCTTGATAGGTATTACCCGGACTCTGCACCAGCCGAACGAACCATTCGCAAGTGGATTGAATAATTTAAAAGTGGTCATACAAGCACCGAAGATGATGCACGCAGTGGACGTCCAAAAGAGACTGTTTCAGATGAAAACGTCAAAAAAGTCCACAAAATGATTACGAATGACCGTAAAGTGAAGTTGATCGAGATAGCTGAGGCTCTCAAGATATCAAAAGAGCGTGTCGGATATATCATACACGAATATTTAGGCATGCGAAAGCTCTGTTCAAAGTGGGTGCCGCGTTTGCTCACAGTCGACAAAAACAACAACGTGTTGATGGTTCAGAAGAGTGTTTTAAGCTGTTCAACAGCAATAAAGCCGAATTTTTGCGTCGGTATGTGACAATGGATGAAACTTGGCGCCATCACTTCAGAGAAGAGTCAAGTCGGCAGTCAGCTGAGTGGCGAGCAGGCGACGAACCTCCTCCAAAACGACCAAAAACTCAACAGTCGGCTGGCAAGGTTATGGCATAGGTATTTTGGGAAACACATGGAATAATTTTCATCGACTATCTCCAAAAGAGGCAGACTATCAACAACGACTATTAGATTGCGTTGTTGGAGCGTTTGAAGGACGAAATTGCAGAAATACGGCCGCATTTGAAGAAAAAGAAAGTGCTGTTTCATCAAGACAATGCACCGTGTCACAAGTCGATGAAAACGATGGCAAAATTGAATGAATTCGGTTACGAATTGCTTCCCCACCCACCGTATTCAACAGATTTGGCCCCTAGCTACTATTTCCTGTTCGCAGACCTCAAAAGAATGCTCGCCGGAAAGAGATTTAAGACCGATGAAGAAGTAATCGCCGAAACAGAGGCCTATTTTGAGGCTAAACCGAAATCGTACTACAAAACTGGTATCGAAAGATTGAAAAATCGTTTCAATTAGTGTATCGCCCTCGAAGGCAACTATATTGATAAAAAAAGTTGAATTTTGCAAAAGTGTTGTTTTTCTATAAAACGGCACTGACTTTTCAGCCCATGTCAGGTATATATACGAATATACCAATAAATCCAATTGCATGTATACATATAGTAATTTAAGCCGTACAGCTAAAAAAATGAGTGCACAATACAATTCATGATGTAAAACTAAAAGACTACATACATATCAATATCGAAGGACAGATATTATGCACAATCTTCAGCTCCAGATGTCAAAAACTGAGAGCACTTTCATATTCTTTGGCTTTTTGATGATTTTATTAAGACTTATACGTTTTCAATTTTCTATTTTCGTTTAATAACCTACGATACTCTTCTACTTATCTAAAATTCTGTCCTGTTATTTACCTATGCCTACACATATAGGCATATGTATATGCATAAAAGACTAATTTTTTTTTATCTCCCAATATAAGTTCAACGAGAGCTTTTCGTTTTTTAACATATTGTAAAATGTTTGTGTGGATACAAATTATAGAACTTTTTACTTCCAATACAATATTTTTGTTCAATCAAATTAGAATTCACAATTTAATCGTTTAGCTCAACCCTTTTACTTAAACCTCTTAATCACTATCTTAAGTCAGACTTTAAATTCAACTGATGAACTGGCTTGCATACCTTGGGGATGCTTATATTTATATTCCAATGGCATACTAGTATTTCGAGAACAATCTGAGCCTTCCTGCATTACATGCAATTTTTCTATTTCCTAGAAAATTCGATTCTACTCTCCATTCACAAACGGTTGATGCTTCTGCTATTAAAATTTTCTACTACGGAAATATAGATGGCGCCGCTAACGTTCAAATGGATGTCACAACCATTAATGAGCGGAGAGTAAAATAAAATGGCGCATATTCTTCTCGAAATATATCATTGGAGTATAAATATCAGCATCCCCAAGGTATGCAGGCCATAGGCGGGCAGGTAGCGTAGTAGTTTGAAATTCAGGTGTATTAGGTTTTGATATTTTTCCCAGAGGTGGTTGTCAAACTGGACAGGACGAGCAAGTGCATCCTCAACCAGTGGGTGGTCTCAGTGCGTGCTAGTTGTTGGTTCGTTACATTTAGCCCAGCCAGCAACCACTCCAACATCAGGGTTATGCCTTCATGTCAAAGTTGACGCCGACGGTACTCTCATATAACTACATGCGAATTCTACGAAAAGACTTTTTCAGGAAGGGGAGCTATATCATCTGGACCAGTAGATTTGTGAATCTTAATATCTTTAAGTAGTCTTGGTACCACACGAGTCCGAAAGTAGATTCGTCCAATTGAAGATTCGACGAACTCAAGTGTAGGCGGAGACAAAGTTCAATCTGAAAGTGTAGAGCTGGCCGCAAAGAATGCAGTACCCAGATTGATTTGTCTGAAGAGCTGATAGCTAGAATGTCACTGTAAACTGGGACGGAAGATAAGGCAGAATTTCTAATATTTTTGACGAACGAGCAACATTTTTACTACTTTTGGAACTCGTGGTATTTTTTCCTCAGTTTTCGGTCGTATTGGAATTTAACAGCCTTGAGAAAGACAGTAGTTGTTCCTAGCTCGTTTGGGTTTTTTTCTGTTGCTCTCTATAGGTTTGGTCTTAATAGGAGCGAAAAAACTTTTCTCTAACCCTTCTGACCTTTCTCTCTCCTTCTGACGACAGCCATTTTGCTGTAGGATTTTTCAGAGATTCATGTATTAGGTGCGCAACTAAGTTTTCCCTGTTTTTTTTCAAAAAAATGCAACGTAATTGTAAAAAAATGGTTACAAATGAATCATTCAAAGTATTGCCCATCTTTCTGGCAGAGCTCAAATTATGTTACGTTTTCAGGTAGGTTTTAACGAATTTGGCAACGTAAGTTGTGTTGTCATGCTGCAGAACCACTTTTTCGTGCCTCTGCTAGTATTGTGGCCATTTTTTGCGCACTGCTCGGCTCAATCGCATCAATTGAAGTCGATACCGTTCCCCAGCTATAGTTTCGTTAAGTTTCAACACCGACCTGGTCAAACGAAATACACAGCATAATTTTCGCAGCGTAAATATTCAGCCGAGCCGACGACGTAGAGGCATGACTGAACAGTCCCCATGACTTTCTTCTCCTTAAATTGCTGTAATGAATTAATTTTTCATCATTCGTCACGATGCGATGAACAAAAATTCTTCCTCTTTTGCTGCCAAAGCAGTTGTTCACAGGCGAAAAAACGACGCTCAACGTCCCTTGGCTTCAAATCATAAAGGAACCCAAATTTCTTGTTTTTGAATTATTCCCAACGCATGCAATCACTTGCAAAGGGCTTGGAGGGTAACTCCTAATGCTGAAGCAAGCTCCTCTTGTGTTTGGCACGGATTCTCATCGATTTGTTTTTTTTAGATTAGGATTTTTGTTTATTCCATCGTACTATTTACAAATTGACTTAGAACTAGATTTATAACTAAAAATAAGCCAGTCGGCTCAGCAATAGGGGCCCGACGTTCGTCTTATGGCTAGGGTTTCATTATTTTTACAATATTTATGTTTATTTAATCTATTATATAATTTGTTTATTCTACCATAAAGTTTAAATATTGTAGAATGAACAAGTTTAACATTTAAGTTAGTTAATTTCAGGGTGCTATCCTCTGGTATGTCCAGTGTTGTTCTTTTTGTAGAATGGCGTCGCCTCGTTGTAAGTGATATTTTTGAAGTCTGGATCGCTGATCGCCCTTACATCCAGGTTTATGTGACTGGGATTCAGTGGCTCTTGCAAAAGTAGCTGTATTTTCTGGTTTTGGTGCTCACTGAGATTTAGCAAAAGTTTCCTCAAGATCTGCATGATGAAATGGTCAATTGGCGTCGTTTTTGCTACATTGTATAGATGTTCGTTCTTGTGATATTTCAGCGTCGTTGGATTCCGACGAAGTTCCGTGCAGGAACGCAAGATCTTCCTTTCAAAGGTTTTGATCCTTTCCATGATGGTGGGTGAAATATTATACCAAATTGAGCACGCATGGGTAATGACTGGTCTGATTAGTTGCTTATAAATCAGTAACTTGGTCCGTTGGATAAGTCCACTTCTCTTCCTCAGGAGCGGGTGCACCAAATGCAGTGCAAAACTTGTACGTTTGAGAATAATGCTGGCGTGGCCATTGAACTTGAATTTTTCATTAAAGTTAATGCCCAGATACTTTACCGTTTGTTTAGGTAATACCATTGAACCATCCAGGAGTTGTATCCTGATATCACTGCTTCTTCTTACAAGGGTTTTCTTTCTTCTCCCGTTCATAACTGTCATTGGTGTCCGGAAACAGATGAGTTCCGACTTGCTGCTGTTAATCTTAAGGCTCCATTTTAAGTAGTACTCTCATAGACTTCTAATATGTATGATCTGTACTCGTCTCGTTGCTGTCTCTGGTGCTAGAGAGTGAGCATACGTGATGGAGTCGTCCGCATAAAGTAATATCTTGGAATCCACTGTATTTGTTGGCTGGTTTGCTGTGTAGAGATTGAACAGGATTAGCCCCAGCCGCGATCCCTATGTTACTCCGGCGTTAATCCCCCTAATTCTGGATTTCTTGTTGTATATCTGCACATAAGAGAGTCAGTTATTAAGAAAACTGGTTATTAATCTTACCAGATATACAGGAAAACCATACTGAGTAAGTTTAAAGATGAGTCCTTTGACCCGGACGCTGTCAAATGCCTTCTCAATGTTCACGAGACATGCCACTGGTGTCTCCTTTCAGTTTAGTACTCGGGACATATCCCTAAGAAGTTGCATCAGGGGATATATTGTTGAATGCTTTGGCCTAAATCCATATTGATTTGACGGCAGAAGTCCTCTCTCTTAGCTTTCAGAGTTAATCTTTCTAAGAATTATTGATTCCAGAACCTTGCCAACACAACACAGGAAAGCAATTGGTCTATATCCTTCCATTTTCTTTGGCACTGGAACAATTTTGGCTATTTTTCAGCAATTTGGAAAATAACTTTTGTTTACGCAGTTATCGAAAATTATCGCTAATAACAGTAATGCGAGATTTGGTAAATTTTTTAGTAAAAAGTTAGAAATCTGATCACTAGCAGACGATTTCTTGGAGTTTCCGCGGTGGATAATTTCAGCAAACTTCCTCAACTGTGGTGAATATGTCCCCATGAGAAGGGTCCTCTAAAGGATTAGTTTAACTGAATTCTGTGAGATGTTGGTAATGGCTCATGGATGCGGCGACTTGCGTTTCAACTTCAGTGATGAAGTCGGGCAAATGCACTGGAGGGTGGTCAGTAAAGCTTCCTTCGGAATTTGAGGTCCGAATTTAAGATTGTCCGGGATGGTGTTAGCTTTCCACACGAGTCGGTTAATTTTTTTGAAGGCATCTGGTCCGGATTTGATGTCCTCGAGCCTCTCCCTGAAGTCCTCTTCACGGTAGTGTCTTATCGCTCGTTGAAACATTATATTCGTACATTCGAGCTGTGAATTAATAGCCCTGTATTCGCCATTGTTTCTGTTCCATGTTCGGTGGAAGGTCCTCTGAAGTCGTTTGCGAAGCCGCTGTCTGTGCGTGTAGATAGCTTGAATGTGATGGGGAAGGTTCCTGTATTTATCCCTGCTAATGGGTGGCTCCTTCTGGCGATCATTGGCTCCGTTCATAACTGTCTGTAGTTGCAGGATGTTGTCATCTAATTCCTCATTAGTTAGGCAATTTTCATGACTTGGTAGTTAAAGTTCCGTTTCGACTTTAGTTTTAAATCGGGTCCAGTTGACTTTTTTATAGTTGACATGTGTTTTCTGAGTAGGTCTCTGTAGAAGTATGTATTTTCTGGTTTAGTCGAATTTTCAACTGTACTGCCAAATGATTAGAGTCTTTTGCATTGGAAACGCAAGTACAATTCTGAAAATCTGATAGTATGCTTATGAAATTCGATGAAACCAAGAAGAAGTCCAGCAGTGATGGTGTTCTGGGAAAAGTTTTCCTTGGCTGTGATACTACTACTAAAGAGTGTAGGTGATTGTTATTTGTCAGTCAGTTCTCGATGGCATCTCCTTGTGGTATTGATTCATCGTTTTGCCAAAGCGGGTGTCTTGAATTGAAGTCTCCGCCAATTAGCGAGTACGTGTGGGAACTACATGCGTCATTTATCCTAGACAGATCATGGTGAATGTTTTTTTTGTTTTTTTTGTTTGTTTTTGTTTTTTATAATACAGGTGTATTAGGTTCCGATATTTTCCCAGAGATGGTTGTCAAACTGGACGGGACAAGCTAGTACATCCTCCTCAACCAGTCGGTCTTAAGCACGTGTTAGTTGTTAGTTTGTTACATTTAGCCCAGCCAGCAGCCACTCCAATATCAGTGTTATGCCTTCATGTTAGAGTTGACGACGACAGGATTTTCATATAACTACATACAAATTCTATGAAAAGACTTTTTCACAGAATTGCTTGGCACGGGATTCGAGCCCGCGACCCTCTGCTTGAGGAGTCTATGCCTATACCACTACACCATGGCCACCCCCGTGTTTTAGTACCACCACAATGGTTATACACTGAAACAACTAACAGGGTCTCTACTTCTGTGAGGTTTATGACAACTGGTTTGTATGGGTTGCAGCTATTCAGTAATGTTTCCTGTAACAGGAGAATATCTGGGTTATGTTACCCAAGCCTTTTGTTAAGCGCGCTTCTTCTGGCTACTGAGTAAATCGAATTTACGTTGTAGGTAATTAAGCTAAGCCTATTTATTGAATACATATTTCACAGATAAGTTTAGCCAATATCAATGTTTTTTTTTTTTTTTCATCGAGGATGCCGTAGTTGGACGGCACCACCTCTTTTGCCTTCTGTATATGCGTCAAGAGGTCAGTGCCAAACAACCTCTCAGTATCCTCTAAGATATTGGCTGTGTGTGTTGTGTTCTTGAGGCTGGTTTGGTTGGTGCAGGTTTGTTGGCTAACTGTTGTGCTGGATTTGTGGTTGCCTGTGGTTTTGGCGTTTGTTGAGGACTTTGAGCTGCTGGCTTCCTTGCATTGTTTGCTAAGGCGGCTGCTTCTGCTAAACTTAATCCAGCCGAAATCTTTTTTGCCGCTGATAACATTGCAAATTGCCGTTGATCCCTTTTCTTTTAGTCTTCCTTGTTTTTTCCGCAATTTTTTCTTTGTATTTAGGGCACCTCTTATGATTGGCTGGGTGTCCCACATCTTTGCAGTTTATGCAATAAACCGTTGTATCGTTTGTGTTTTCTGTTGTCCTTGGGCAGTTTCCAGCTAAATGGTCCCCTTTGAACTTAGCGCACCTGAATTTCATCCCACAGTTGCTGGCAATACGTCCAAATTTCTGACAGTTCCGTAACTTGCGTAACGTAGTTTGACCTGAATTTTTCCCATGAAATCTTCTGGTTTAGCAAAAGCGTTTTTGAATAGATGGACGGCAGATCACACCCTTTGGTAACTTCAATAACAAAGCCATTAAATAATTTGCCTGGTCTGGTGGATTTATAAGGTGTCAAATTTATCACTTTAATTCCTTCCTTAGCGAGCTCATTCTTGATTTCGTTTGCCTCATATGAATGGCGTACCCCCTTTAGAACCAACAACTTTTTTATGTCTTCCTTCGCTGTGTATGTATTAAATTCGGTTTTCTGCCGTTTGAGGTACTCCCTAATTTTTGTGTGGTCCTCTTTGCTCGATATTGTAATAACTTATTTCGAGCTATTTATATTGTGTATCTTGTATCTTAGATCTTGCTGCTTCGCGAAACGACCCAGGTCTGCCACGTTTAGCCAAAAACAAGCAATAGGAGGCAATATTGTGTGTCTTGGGTCCGTTGTAGCCAGAAGTGGTGACATGGAATTCATGGCTGTCTTATATATCGATGTTGGGGCTGGTACAGGTACTGCTTTCTGTTGTGACTTGGGTCTTGGTGGTGGGGATCCTGAAGTCTTCCGTTTCTTTGCCCGAATAGGCTTAAAATCTTCTTTCCTTTGTGATGATTTAGCCGGTTCTTCTTTCCCGGATGACGTGTCATATTCCACGATGGTATCTGTGTCATCCCCTTCCTCAGATACCATCTCTTCCTCGATGCTGCTGTCATCTTCTGACTGCGTATCCGCCATTCCGTCGTACAGAATTGCGCAGTCCGAGAATTTTGAGTGCATGGATGTAGCAAAGCTCGGTCCGAAAATTGCTACTTGTTCTTTGCAGTGTGCCACGAACTTATCGTACACTTTCTGCACCTTCTCCTTGGAACGCTCTTCCTTACCCATTGCAGGTAGAACTTCTCTTCTCTTTTTCCAGTGATAAATTAATTGGGTCTTCATTTTTCATGGTAGTAAACTCCTTCCAATTCAATCGCCCGTCCGCTCGTGTCGAATGTCCGTTGATGCATGATAATGACTGCATCATATGACTGTGTAATTGTTACTCACTTAAACACTTCACTGTTTAATTAAACGAGAACTCACAGGCCACTTCACTGAACACTTTACTTTTTGATGTATGATGTTGAACTAGATCCTCATCGATCAATGCACCGTCTTCAAAGGATTTTTGCCTTCTTATACGCGGACGATCGTCAACATCGAAATCACCGTCTTTAAAGTGAGAGGCCCACTCACGGCACGTTGTTTCACTTAGAGCAGCATCTCCGTAACTTTTTGGAACGCTCAATGGGTTTCAGCCGCTTCGAATGAAATAAGAAAATCAACACATCCTGCAAATGACGTTTGGTTCATGACGTTTTATATATTCCAAAATCGACCAGCATTTACTGCTAGAGCCATCTATGAGAACTTAGTTGCGTACCTAATACATCCATATGCATTTTCCGTTGACATCTGTACCATGTCACAGAGTCTCGATCGGCGAGCCGAGGAGGTCAGAGAGGCGTTCATTACATGAATCCCTATTGTACATATGTATCAGAGTATGAGTGTATTACATAATTAAGCGGGAAATAAATACTGTTTTAAGTGATTTGAATGGGAAATGTAATAAATTCTTTCACTTATAATGACACTAATTTGCAGTCAGGCAGCTTCATATCAGAGTGGTCGGAGAAGTATGTGCGGGGATCTACCGGTGTTAAAACCGCTGGCCCCTAAGGGCAGACGTGGACGCATGCAGAAAAGTGATTACTTTTTAGCCAGCGCATATTTACTATGCCAATCAAAATTCCTGAAGCATAACAAAAAATAACCAAACACAAAAACCACAAACACAAACGATGCTAAGCCAGGCTTATGTATAAGTTAATGCTGCAAACCTTGAAACTCTCCAAATTCTGCATTATCATCATTTTCCCACGTTAATACGTGCATGCAATTATACTGTCGTATGATGACCCAACACCTTACACATGCCGGTAGCAGATCTATGGGAAACATTTGGAGACGAAACTGCTAACAATGAGTCTGCACCTAAGCAATCACTTGAATAGAATATTATAAACAAATGTAGAGCACTAGAATTGTTTTAAGTTTGGTCCTGACAATAAAGAATTTCTGTCAGTCTTCCAGTGATCGTAATAAAAGAATTTTTTTAATTATTTTAATTCAAAAACTTAAATTTAAATTTAATTTAATTAACGCCCGAGAAGGGACCGGGTATAAAAGTTCGAATTTTGCCAATCTAGTAAAAAATAAGTTGCGAATATTGCGTGTGGAAGTGAATCAGCAAAGGTCCTCAAGAAGTACCGCTCAACCACGTGTGATTGGTGAATTGAGCTAAGCAAAGGTCCTCAAGAAGTACCGCTGAATCTCGAGTGACTAGTAGACTGAAATAAGCAAAAAGTCCTCAAGTAGTACCGATGTGAACCGTAAGACAAAGGCTCTCAATAAGTGTCACATACCCGTGTCCAAACCGCAAAGAGGAAATAAGGCTCCTTAGTAGCTAGAAACGGATAAAAAGGAGTTATGAGAATTAGCAGCTACTCTTCGCGAAATGTCATACAATCTTCAACCAAGTTTTTTTGTATTGTAAGTAAAATTGATTTTTTTATTCACTCAAGTTAAAAAATAATTATAAAATGAATTTTTGAGAAAATTTAAAAAAACACTTAAAATACCCGAAAACAAATTGAATTACAAGAATTTGGCGTAAACTATATATTTTTACGAAAGAAAACAAAAGGTAAAACAAAACTACTATTAAAGGAAAAAAAAATTTATTTCATTCATAAACACCAAACATGGTTAACCAAAATCTTCTAATCCAAATGATAACCATCCTCAACCACAACATAATCCTTATCCCAACCTCAATCGCATTCCCTAATCTGAACTTCCGAATTGGTATCCTTAATATCCGGTATTTTCTCCCAAGTACTAAACGTTGAAGGTCGTAGCTTGATCAATGCCATTTTCAACCATAGTTCCAAACTTTCAGAACTTTGTTTCTTAAACAAAATCTCGAGCATGGAAATAAGTTCTGAATCATTGTCTTTACTCACAAAAAAATAAAAGGTTTTAGGCCCTCAAGCTGTGTATCAAGTAAGAGAACTAGAACTCCCGATTCCACTATGATAACAATAATCAGAATTTAATGAAAAGGGTAAACAACCCTATGCTTCCTCAGCAACCACCTTACAGAACTAACCCTTATAATCACCCAACAACAAGCAGTGAACCTTTCCTTCCCCAAATAGCATATTTACCTCCAGAGCCACATGGTCAGAATGTGCAACCCACGCAATAACCCCTACTACCAACAACCTCCATATGATAATACTCTGAAAGAGTTTACATCCAACTAAATCAGGCCCTCCGCACCAAAGACACAGTCAATCTTGGGAAAAAAATACGCTTAAAACCAAAAAGAAACAGTAAGGGACCAGGAACAACGCCTAGAATATAAAGATATGCAATTTTTAGATTATCCTAGTCTTCTCTCGAAACTGGCTCTAGTAAGAATTACATACAATCCCAATTAGAAGAAAAACCACTCCCAAATAACCAACCCTTTGGTTGGTAGCAGGCGATGTTAAGATACTACCTTATCCCGTGTCCCTTAAGGACGAAATGACAGAACAAATTAATAAACTGCTCGAATATGGCATAATCAGGTCATCCAGAACACCATGCCGTTTCTAAGAGAGGGCACCACTTGAATTAAATCCATACCATTTTCATTGAGTACCAACCTTCAAAAAATATGTGTATAAATTTGACAGCTGTCGGACGATTAGTTATCGAGATATAGCGTTGTGAGTGAAGCAACTTTTGTTATTGTGAAAAAAATTGATTCAAAGTAATTTCGTGTGTTAATTTATCATTGCTTTTTGATGGGAAAAAATGCAGCCGATGCAAAGAAATGGCTTGATAAGTATTACCCGGACTCTGCACCAGCCGAACGAACCATTCGCAAGTGGATTGAATAATTTAAAAGTGGTCATACAAGCACCGAAGATGATGCACGCAGTGGACGTTCAAAAGAGACTGTTTCAGATGAAAACGTCAAAAAAGTCCACAAAATGATTACGAATGACCGTAAAGTGAAGTTGATCGAGATAGCTGAGGCTCTCAAGATATCAAAAGAGCGTGTTGGATATATCATACATGAATATTTGGACATGCGAAAGCTCTGTTCAAAGTGGTTGCCGTGTTTGTTCACAGTCGACCAAAAACAAAAACGTGTTGATGATTCAGAGGAGTGTTTAAAGCTGTTCAACCGCAATTAAGCCGAGTTTTCGCGTCAGCATGTGACAATGGATGAAACCTGGCTCCATCACTTCACACCAAAGCCAAGTCGGCCACTCAGCTGAGTGGCGAGCAGGCGACGATCCTCGTTCAAGACGACCAAAAACTCAACAGTCGGCTGGCAAGGTTATGGCATCCGTATTTTGGGATACACATGGAATAATTTTCATCGACTTTCTCCAAAAGGGGCAGACTATCAACAGCGACTATTACATTGCATTGTTGGAGCGTTTGAAGGACGAAATCGCAGAAAAACGGCAGCATTTGAAGAAAAAGAAAGTGCTGTTTCATCAAGACAATGGACCGTGTTACAAGTTGATGAAAACGTTGGCCCCCAGCGACTATTTCCTGTTCGCAGACCTCAAAAGAATACTCGCCGGAAAGAGATTTAAGACCGATGAAGAAGTAATCGCCAAAACAGAGGCATATTTTGAGGCTAAGCCGAAATCGTACTACAAAACTGGTATCGAAAGATTGAAAAATCGTTTCAATCAGTGTATCGCCCTCGAAGGCAACTATATTGATAAATAAAGTTGAATTTTGCAAAAATTTTGTGTTTTATTATAAAACGGCACTGACTTTTCAGCCCATGTGTTAACTATAATTTGTTAGCAAAAAACAAAATCAAATTGTAATAGATTTTAGAAAACTTAATACAGTCACAATCACGGATCGCTACCAGATCATGGAGATCAAGGTAGTTTTTGCCCAATTAGGGGAAAACAGGTACTTTACGGTGCTTGACTTGAAAAGCGGCTTCAACCAGATTCCTTTGAAGGAATATGATATAGAGAAAACTGCGTTCTCAATTAACAACTGGAAGTATGAATTCACCAGGCTACTTTTCGGCCTGAAGAACGCACCGTATATTCCCATATTGGCATAATCTGTTGGGTTTATATTGATGACATTCTTGTCTTCTGTAAAACTGAGGACGATCATTGCAAGAATGTAGAAGAAATATTTCAAACGCTTATTAAAGCAAACATGAAGCTATCCTTTTTGAGAGGGGGGAAGGACGTTGGTCCAAAATTGAGTCAAGAAAGACACTGTGCTTTCTGCCATCCGACGCAATTTGAGCTTTTGACAAAATTAAGAACACCCATACCTCTAAAGAGCTAATTCTCGCCTATCCAAATTTTAAGAGGCGCTGTGTTATCACAGGACGAAAAACCCATAACGTTCATCTCCAGAAACTTAAATAAGGCGATGATGAAATGCTTACGATTATATGGGCAATAAGTTCTCTCAGGAATTAACTATATAAATAGAACCGCACTTGTAAAAATTTACACTGACCACCAGCCATTGAGGTACGCTCTCAGTAATAAAAACACTAATTCCAAGATGAAACGCTGGCAAGCGATATAATATAATGTAACAATATAATTATGAGCTGAGGTACAAGCTGGAAAAAGCAGTGGCCGATGCGCTCTCTCGATCCCCTCATGTATTCGAAATCAACTCAATGACTCCAATCCAATACAGCGATGAAAGTTTGGCACAAGAACTAATCCCAGCTGTTGAGTTTCCCGTACACATCTTTTAAAATCAGATAATGCTACTGGCAGGAAACGACAACAACAATGAATTCCTTTTCCCATATTATATAGACATAATATATTCAAGGGACAAAAAGTTGATCCTTACAAATTTTAAAATCAAAGGCTATAGAGGATATAAGGGAACCGTTTGCT
Organism: Volucella inanis; assembly: GCA_907269105.1. Lineage (NCBI taxonomy): Eukaryota > Metazoa > Arthropoda > Insecta > Diptera > Syrphidae > Volucella > Volucella inanis. The sequence goes on along the minus strand of OU026157.1, from coordinate 91,162,168 downwards.
TTTGATGTTCTCAAAATGATTGTTTTCGACTTCTATCTGTCACATGTTACAGGATCACGTGGGCATATGAATTTACAAAACTCCCCCACACAGTAGTTCAGTAAACGGTCAAGTAGAAATGTTTCATTTTACGCTATCAGAAATAACGCAATGCTTAAAAACAGATCATATCCATAGATACTTCATGGAATTGCAAAATTGCTCAGTTTACGAATTTAATTATTCTATACATTCATCTATCAATTAAAGGCCAATCGAAGTATTCGTCGGTAGGTAGCCTTTGAGAAATATTAACAGGTAATTCATAAAAAAAAGCATCAAATAAGAACCTATAAGCCTGGTGAAGTTGTTCACGTTAGAATCAATAAGCGTTTGGAGACAAATTATCGCCAAAGATAAATCTATAACTATCTTTTCACAATCAATTCCAAAGTTATCACGCTAACTACCGGAACCTCTAAGCTGTAGCCTGTTACTTTGAAGCTAATTCACACTATCGATTTCCTACGAAAAAAATCCTTCATGATTTGGTACGCAAGGTTAAAAGCGATGTTGACAAACATATCCTATGTATCCTTTCTTTCCGCCGAATCCACCAAAATCCTAGCCAAACTAAATTATTTAATACACATATCAAAAGTTAAAAGCTCATTAAATTTCCTCGGAAGTACATGGAAATGGATAGTGGGTATTCCCGATCGTGATGACTTCCAAAAGTTTAATGGAATTTTAGAAAATGATATTAAATAACAAATTGTTATTTATAAGTCAACAATCGATAGAACTAACGAAATAACCAATGTCACGAACAGAATTTTAAAAATTAAAAAACAAACGAAGAATTAAAAGATAAATTAAGGAAGAAGTAGTTAATATTGAATACGCCATACTCTGGGCAAAAGCCTAGTAATATTAATGAAATCTTAATGAAATAAATCTGATTAAAGATGCTTTTGAGAAAATTATTGTTCAATACTTAAATGTAGAAGCAAAAGAATTTTCTGATATACACATTGCAGCAAGTGATACACCACTACTTTATGTTATAGGTATTCCAAATACAGACTTTGAATCATGTAAAACAAAAGTAATAAAACCCTTTAAAAGAATAAAATTTTTAACCAAAATTTTATTTGAAAACCTTTTACAATGTCAAAATAGAGTATATGGAATAAGGGAAAAATGCACTTTTAGCAGTAAGTTAACGATATGTAATAAAAATCATATTAAAGGTTTAAGTGACGCAACGTTTATCCCTAATTTGCTCAGGAGCAAACCCTTTAAACTGCACAGAAATCTACGATCAACATATCGCAACAGCAGAAGAAATTTTTCCCGAACCAATACAATAGTACCTATTTGATTAATAGTGACGTGATAAGCCTATTGAGCACTTTCATCATCCAGTACCATAATGCAACGATAAATTAGCCGGATTTAACTTTTAAATTAATTATTTATTATTGTTCGTCATGTTCGGACGTGTTTTCCTTTTGCTCCGCATTAAACTTTAAAACTTTTAAATATAATTTATTTCTTCCCCTTCAATATTTCTACCTCTATGTAATATCAGTTCCGCGATATTATTGCATTACCCCAAATGCTGACTGTCTCTTTGGCTTTTTTTTTTTGTTTTTTGGCTGACTTCAATGTTTAGCGCTCAATAACTTTAGCTCAACAACTACCACTTCTGGTATCAGTTTCGAATATATTTACTGTATTACTCCAAGTGTTGATTTTTTTCCGATTTTGCTGAATTTCCACTCGCAGTGCATAACAGTGCGTTAAGTTCATTGTTTACCTTTTTCGCTTACTTTTGATAGAATTTCCATGTCTTGCGGAATTACTAACTGCCCAATCTTTGATGACAACGGTGACCTTGTTTATTGTAAAGGTATTGATTGTTGAAAATCATTCCATGCAATTTGTGTCGGACTAAATAAAAGATATACGGTATACATCAAAGAGTTCTCTATTCTTTTGAGATGAGTGACTCTAATGACTCATTTCAAAAAGTCTCACAAAAATGATCACGACGAATCAGCCCAATTTAGAAAGTAGTGTCAGTTATGTTGATGAATTAGGTAACTCGGTTCTGTTATCAACCGAAATAATTAAGTCCAAGCTCATGAACATCGATAAACAATCTGCAAGTCTGATCGAGATGAATACTGCGATCAATGATCTCAAAGCAGTTTGTTCCACCTAAAACGTCTCTAACCTTAAATTGAGTGAATCTATAAACAACCCTCGTGAAGATCTTGAGACTCATTTTCAATCCACCTCAAAGCAACAACCATCTTTAATGCAGCCTGATCCTATGCTCGTATTAAAGTAATCTTTGATAGAATCAAAGGTGTTGGTAAAGATATAGCTGCAAATCAAAACAATCAACTATTTTCGATATCAAGAATCATATCGAACCAGTAAGCAGCAAAATTGACAATTTACCAACCCATACGCAACTCCACCAGAATGTCCACTACAATACATCGATTTTGGCTGTTAAGTAAATATACAAATTCTCCCGCTGTTCCCGTTGCCGCCCCACGCTAGCTCATCAAAAATTTTGGTACAATATAGACACCTTTTGAATTGAGGGGTAGACTTTTAAAAAATTGAAACCGATATGAGTATATTTTTTATCAAAGGCTTCCCCCAAAATATTGATATTGATATCTCTAATAAAATACCGAAACCCGTCTCAAACCGCGCCGAACCTGACTCTATACTGAAACCCGTTTCCAAATCTAGTTCTAAATTTGAATCTAATTGGAGATTTAAAACTAATATATTCCACAATTTCGCCCCTCCCACATCCCGACCCAACTTCATCATTCCTTTAATTATATTGCACCAGCTGCCTCCTTTACACCCAACCCCCCGCGTCAACGCGTCTCTTTAAAATGAACCCCTAACTCCACTTAAATACCTAACACCTCTGTACATGCTCCTACTAGCACTTCTTTCTTAAATTTCGATCTTAAAACCGGTACTAAATATCCCAATTTCATTAGGTCCCATATTATAAATCCCTCATCTGAAAAAGTGTCTAATGCCCCTTTGATTACCGCTGCATCAAAATCTTCGTCGATCAGCCCATTCTTGACCTCATTTTTGACCCCATTCTACCTTCCACAGTTAAAATAACCCAACAAACTTTTGACACAACAGAATGTCATTATGCACCTTCTAAGCTTAGAGAAAAAAAGACGTACGAGAATATACGTATCCTTCTAGCGTATCTGTATGGCAATTTAGACTCAGTTTGTCACGAGGGACAAACGTCTTAGTCTTCATACAGCAGGAAGGTCTCCCTTCTGATCTTACATGTCTGAGGAACTTATATGTACTTCCTTGATTATTTTCTCTCGGCATTTTTCGTCAAACAATTACGATGATGGCACTAAGCGACGGTGAGTTATCATGGTGCAAAATTCACGAGTTTTCTGCCCACAATTCTGGTCTCTTTCAATTTGTTTACTATCTGGCCTTCTGGCAAAAATTCATGATGCACTACACCGTTGCAATCCATGACAACCGTGAGCATTGCCTTCTTTTTTGACTGAAAATGACGTGATTTTTGTTGGTCTCGGCACATTTGGTGAACGCCATTCACTTGCCTGATGTCTGGATTGCGTGTCGTACTCATAAACCCACGTTTCGTCTCCAGTAATGATCCTTTTGATCAATGTGGGATCAGATTCAGCCTCGCAAATCATCTTTTTTGCGACGTCAACACGTTCTCTTTTTTGCATGAAATTGAGGTCTTTTGGCACCAACTTTACTGCTATACGACGAAAACAAAAATCATTAACCAAAATGTATTAGACGGATCCATTAGCAATGTTCAAGTCCTCCGCTATCTTTCTGATGGTTAATTTGCGGTTATTGACCAACATTTCTTTTACTTGATCAATGTTTTCGTAGGTTTTCGATGTCAATGGTCTGCCACTGCATTCATCATCTTCGATTGATTCACGACTGTTAAACGACGGTTTTCTTTAGAGACTCGTTGTTGAAACACTTTTCCAACATTTCCAACGTTCGCGCACATTTTTTACGCAAAATTTAATACAAGTTCGTTGTTGCAAATTTAAATCCATTTCTAAAATTTTTAAAAAATCGCCAACACCCACAGAGATAAATGTACTCTTGGCTACGTAACTTTTGCAAATGTCAAGCTATGACGCTAAGATTTAAAGGGAATGTCAACAACAGATGTACAACAGACGACCTTGCTGCTTTCAGTAACTATGTGCACTCAAAAAGGATCTCACACCTTCAGCGAAACAGAGCTGACAACGACAAATTTTTTTCGACCCGAATGTGATACCATTTCCAGTGTTTCAAAAATACACTCCTACACCCTCTCAAAATAACATTCCTCTAACCTTCTACTATTAAAACGTAAGAGCACTGTGATCTAAGACCCGGGCCGTCTTGCGCCAATTTCAAGCTCTCCTATTTGAGGTTTACGCTCCGATCGAGACTAATCTAATCCCCGATATAAAGAATCAGGAATTATTCTCCCCTAGTTTTAATGTTTTTCGAGACGACGATCTTACCCGTCCAAATGATGATTCTCCTTGTCGAGGTGTCCTATTGGCTATCCACAATGACCTAAATTCTTCTCCAATCGCTGTTTTTTCTTCTTCTAAGCTTGACTACGATTAAATAAAGATAACACTCCTCTGCTGGTACCTGTACGTTATGTGTTTTAACATCCTACCGGCGCAACCAATCGAATACTACCAACTTGTTATCGATGCTATTGATGAAATAATTAACTTACCTGATCCTCTCGATGATATCATCCTATTCGGCGATTTCAATCTACCTCAACTGCACTGGAGTCAATCAGAAGATGAATATTGTTTTATCGCAAACCCTAACTCCAGTAAAGAATGTCTCTTCTTGAATGAGCTCACAGACTCTAGCTAATGCTAAGTAAGTGGTGTCTCTAACTTGGGTAGGCAATTAGATCTCATATTTACCACTGACCCCATAAACTACTCCATCGGTCATACGGTCTTCCATCCATATTTCTTAAAAAGTGTTCCTCAATACTTTCCCGCCCTATTTCAAATCTCTTCCGATTATCACTCTCTCAAGGTGAATTTCCTCAGATATGAAACTCTTCTTTCATAACACCGATACACAAAAGAGGATTAAAGAGCGAAGTCACTAATTACCGCCCCAAAGCTAAACTCTCACATATACCCAAACTCCTCGAAATCATTTTGTACGAAGCCTTAAGCTTCCAATGCAAATCTGTTATTAGACCTAATCAACACGGCTTTCTGAAAGGTAGATCAACTACCACTAACCTCGTCGAATTCGTTTCCTCTGTTCTCTCAGCCTTAGAGAGTGGCAAAGAAGTTGACGTTAAAAAAGCTGGTTTCAGGAAGGCTTTGACAAGATATCTCATCCTGTTCAAACTATCCGTCATGGGCTTAGAATCCATTTTGCTTAAATAAATATCTTCCTACCTGGATAATCGCTTATATAGTGTTCGTTTCAGGTCTGTCCTTTCCGCCTCTTTCTTGGCCCCTTCAGTTGTTCCTCATTCACCTAGGTCCACTACTCTTCATCCTAATCATTGACGATCTTGAAAGGGTCATTCACCACTCAGCACTTTCTCTCTATGCTGACGATACCAAATTTTTTAAACCCATTTCCTTACAACACGACTCAAGCCTCTTTCAAATAGATCTAAATAGCTTTCTCACCTGGTGCATTAAGAACTGCTTAGAACTCAATGTCACCAAATGCCAATCGATTACCTTTACACGTAAGTGCAACAAGTCTACTCCCCTTACTTACGTTCTCCACGACCAACCTATATCCAGTGTTCAAACTATCCGCGATAGGGAGCTTAATTTCCGCTCGCATATCAATAAGTTAATTACCAAAGCAAACTCATCGCTTGGCTTCGTTAAAAGATGGTCCAAAGAATTCTGTAACCCGTACGTGATCAGATCACTATGCATCATTTATGTTCACCCCCTTCTCGAGTACGCTAGCCAAGCGTGGTATTCCTTTCAACGAGTTCATGTAACCGTAATTGAGAGGATCCAGCGTCGTTTTCTTCAATTTGCTCTTCGAGGTCTACCTTGGAACAATCCTCTAATCTTACCTCCCTATCGAGACTATCTCAAACTCATTAACCTAAATACCCTTGAGGAACGAAGGTGCGCAGCAGACATTCTCTTCAATCACCGACTCTTCTCAGGCCCCGTCGATTGCGTGTCTCTCTACAACGCCAAATTTCTTTACCCTCGAAATTTACGTTGCCCCCTCCTCTTTTATCTACCAACCCACCGCACCACATACCATATGGCTCTAACGAATATACCGTGTGCTGCGTGAGGTAAACTCCAACCTTTCCGTTTTCGATTTTAATCGCAGCACACTTTCCCTCAAATTCGATCTCCTTCACCATCCCTAGCCTTAAAACCCTTATTAAATGTTTTGTATTTTATTTTTTAAGTCGGAGTTTTTTAAGCTTGAATTAAGCCATTTGAAAACTAAAAATTAACCACCAAAACTAAAATAACCTATGAAGAAATGTTAATACTTCAAGCCATGAAAGAATTGCATATCAATAATACAGAGCATGTTAACTTAATCGAGACGGAGAGGCGAAAGTTGGCCTTACAAACATAGTAATTGTTCTGCTTATAGTAATGATGAGTGTTATTCGCATTCGCAACCTGCCAACAAAATTCCGTGAACACTACGAGAGTAGTTGCCCCCGTCAATGGATTCTGTTTTTTGTTACTTTTATTGAAATATCTCGTTGCAAATGACTATCTTTTAGTTTCAGGAGACACAATTTCAATTTCAATTTCTGTTTATTGAAAATAAGCTCTTTTTGTAAACTAGACCTAGTTATTATAGAAGATGCGAACGTAGACATAACCGCATCCTATACAAGTCAAAAATTGTTGGCTTTCACGGCGTGATCTATGGTGCACAACATTAGAGGGTTATTCATGTTCTACGACTGTATATTGTTATTGGATATTGTAAATACAGTCCAACACGTTCGTGATATTAGGTGGAGTGAAAAGTAACCTCCTTGACCGCCAGAATGCGCTGCTACTGCAGCCTTGAAATCGTGCCTTGAAGCCCGTTCATATTTAGACAGACATGCCAAATTTCAGTGCGATACTGTCTTTAGTTTTGTTTTGATAGCTGATTGTTGTTGACGTGTTTGGCATCATGTTGAGTATGGACAAAAACAATTTTCGTTCTCTCATAACACATTATTTTTTGAGAGGTAAAACGGCAAAGGGAACAAAAGAAAAGTTGGATAAATATTATAATATAATATAATATTATTATTATGTCAAAAAAAAAAAATACATGAAATGGTGTTGGCTGACCGGAAAGTGAAGGTGCGTGAGCTATCAGATACCACAAAGATAAGTACTGAGCAATACAATAATATTGGGCAATAGTCTGGATATGAAAAAGTTATCCTGCTGCTGGGAGCCGCGCATATTCACTCCTGACCAAAAACACAAACGCGAGAGCACTTCAAAACAGTGTTTGGACTTAATGATGCGGAATTGGGCGGAGTTTTGGCGTCGATTGGTAACTGTTGAACACCAGAGTACAGAATGAGTGCCCGGCAATAGACTGAAGCCGGCACAAGTGCTCCGGAGCGGCCGAGGGAGGCTCGATGGGTCGGAAAGGTTATGGCGTCGGATTCCTGGGATTTTCATGGCATACTCTTCGTGGACTATCTCGAAAAAGGAAAAACTATTAACAGCGAGTATTACTGTGCATTATTGGAGCGATTGAAGGCCAAAATCGCTGCAAAACAGCCTCACATGAAGCAAAACAAAATTTCGTTTTTGTAAGACAATGCACCGGCACATAAGAGCATCTTAACCATGGTTTAGAATTTTCTCCATCTTTAACTGAAAAGAATGGCTTAAACGTCTTCCGCACATGATAAAGCCTGTATTAGCAAGCAGTACAGAAGAGTAAGGGTCTACAGCTATTACGTCAGACAAAATTGTATCAGCTTTAATTAATGTCGGAGTCATCCCGGAGTAAAATGAAACCAGCTTTGTTTCACCTAACTTATCCAGCCTCATGACGCGTATAAGTTAAACTACGTTTCGCGAGTTTTACTAAAAAAAATCAATTTTATTTCTCTAATGCAAACTTATAACTCAGCTTATTCTATATACTTATCGCTAACTTATTTATACCTGCGGTAATAATAGGAAATTTGCATTGTCAGGATTTTTGGCTCCACGGGTTGTGTCGAATTTTGTACCAGAAAATGAAAGTTCGAAGACGCCAAATTGCAAACAATATTGGATGAAGATGACATTATGAGTCAGAAACAAATCGCAGGAAAAAATCATGCGTTAATCCGGGACAACCATCAACTTTGACTGCAAAATCAGTTCGATTCCGCAAGAAGACAACGCTGTGTGTCTGGTGGGACCAGAAAGGTGTGGTGTACTACGACCTCCTAAAACCTATTGAAACCGTTAATACAGATCGCTACCGATAACAAATGATCAAATTGAACCATGCATTAATCGAAAAACGACCAGAATGGGCCGGAAAACACGGCAATGTAATTTTGGTCCATGACAATTGCAGTTTTGCACACAAAGCAAAACTGGTTCAGAATACAATCAAAGCACTTGGCTAAGAGCTGCTACCTAACCCTCGTTATTCCACAGACTTTTCTCCTTCCGACTACCATTTGTTTGTTTTAATCGGTGGGACATGCAATAGCTGAGCAGCACTTTGAATCCTACGAGGAAGTCGAAAATTGGGTGACTTTTTGGTTTGCTTCAAAAGACAAACAGTTTTATTGGAGTGGAATCCATAAACTGAATAAAATGTTTTTTACTTTCCCATTAAAAATTAGTGTTTTATTTTCACAAAAAACTCACTTCATACCGGTACACCTGGTAAGCGTGTTATCAACCCAACAAATTGAGCTGAGTCGTGCCATATTGATGACCTAGGAGTACAAATTTAGACTTTCACCAAATTTAAAAAGCTGGTTTTAGATGTTCAACCAGCAGATGTAAAGTGTCGTCTCTCTGAATAATGCTCTGATCGTATCAAAGCTATAAAGTCTCTTTATTCATAGTCAACTCAATTTCAGTATGCACGTATGGAACCATGTCTATAAAGTTGGACGTCCGTTTGAGATTAAAAAGATGTGACAAACCAACTAATGGCATCGAATAAAACGGATTCAATGTTGACGACCTCTGCAAACGTTCAAAGAAAAACGATCTTACGATCTGCACGTGGCTTATTCGGATTTTTAACAGGAAGTGCAATGGGATAGGCCGAACCTAAGGGTAATGAAAGACTGTGGTATAAACTTACATGATGGTATCTATAGAGAAAAGAAATATTCGTTATTGAGATTTGTCATATAAAACAGACTTAGGTCTGAACTCTTAAGCTTCCGATACGTGAGCGAGCGTCTTATGACAATTCACATCAAGAATAAATTTGGTAATATAAGTCTAATATGCGCTCATGTTACTATGGAAGACAAGGACCACGTCAAAAAAGAACGTTTCTAGGAGCACTTCAACTAGACATATGAGCAATGTCCTAAGTATAGGGTTAAAATCGTACTTAGCGATTTTACCACCAGAATAGTAAAGGGGGACGTCTTTGGTAGGACAATTGGTAACGATAGCCTACACGACACCACATCTGCAAACTGACCTAAGCGTATTGACTTTACGCAGGAATGAATTACAATAGCAAGCACACGGTTTAATCATCTCAATATGTTTATAGAACACAACGGGATATGGTGGTCTCCGGATCATGAAATGCTTAACCAAGTTGACTGCAATGGAATCGACTTCAGACATGCCTCCTGTATTGTGGACATCCGGGCAACCGACACTGACCACCATCTAGTTGCAGCCAAGGTGCGAATGCGGATTTCTGAAGCGCCACCACAACGAAGAACAACTGTAAGAAGATATAACTTAGAAAAGCTACAATAACAAGTGACCGTCAGAATCTTCGATGTACGCGTATCCTGCAATTTCTAGACTATTCCTATGCGGCCAGCGTCAGCAACACTGCGAAAATGTCATCGGAGACCCCGCAACTAATGTGCTGGTTTCACCCGACCACCACTAGAAAATCACTGGTTTTATGAAGAATGCCGTTTAGCACATGCCGCTAAATAAGAAGTGTACAAAGTGGCGGCAAGGATATCGGCTTCTGCAGAAGAAGAAAAAAGAGTACGAGAAACGCATAATTGAAGATATTGAAAGTTTGTAGTTCAGGAATAACGTACGGAAGTTTTACCAAGAGTTGACGTGAACATGTCAATGTACACAAAGCTATAGAGATGAATAAGAAAAGAAAAGCCCACAATCGACCAAATCTTTACACTCTGCCAGAGCTTGGAATAACATCAAATCGATACCCATCATTTTTTCATCGATTTTAAGGCCCTATATGACAGCATTTATACGAGTAAAAACAAGGCTCATACAGTCACGTCTAGGTGTGGGATCCCTTCCAAACTTATTCGTGTATGTCGAACAACGATTGCGAACGCTTTCTGTTCTGCCATGGTGGGTAACGACTTAACCGAAACCTTTGATTTAAAAAAAGTCTTTAGACAAGATGACGCGAATTATGTGCAGCACATAACCGAACACTGGAAGCGCAAACTTTCAAAAGTCTGTGCAACTACTAGCGTACACCGATGATATTCCGTCGACAGTAGTAAAGAACTTTGTATACCTGGGCTACCAATTTTGTTCTGCTATAATTCGCTGTTTCTTTGGTCTAAGAAAGTACCAAGCCCCTATCCCCAGCAACTAAGGAGATTCTATATAAGACCGTGATCATCTAAGTGAAAGGGGATAAAGATATTCTCAGTCGTTTCGAGAGAAAAATTCTTGGTACAATATTCGATCTTGATTGCGTTGACAGGTTAGAGGGGAATAGTTAAAGGCGAACTCTACGAGCTGTACGAACTGAAAATTAGGCATCACTGGCCTGAGACAGCTAGGATATGTAGAGCGAATGATCATCAATGCTCCGGCCCATAGAGTTTTCAAATTTAATCCGGAGAAAGAACGCAGTAAAGAAGGACCTCACCTTAGGTGATGCGAACAAGTACTGGGTGATTCATGGTGAGGTTTGATTTATAATTTAAAATAAAACACATAAATTTGAAGGTAAAATTAAGTGCTCACCAAAATGATTTCTCAAGCGATGTATGGCTCGTAGCGTCGTCTTGTTGAAACCAAAGCTCACCGAAACCATATGCTTGAATTTCAGGAAGCACATAGTCCGTAAACATGGCGCGATAATGGTTACCATTTACGGTAACATTTTGATTTGCCTCATTTTTGAAGAAATATGGACCAATGATTCTACCAGCCCATAAACCACACCAAACCGTTCTTTTTAATGGATGTAACGGTTGCTCTTCGTACTCTTAGGGTTGCTCATCAGCCCGAATACGGGAATTTTGTTTATTAACGTATCTATTGAGCCAGAAATGGGCTTCATCATTGTACAAAATTTCACGATAAAACACGGGATTTTCATTGAGTTTTTCCAGAGCCCATTTACTGAAAATATGACGCAAATTCAAGTCGTCTGGATTCAATTCTTGCACAAGTTGAATTTTGTACACTTTCAGCCGAGATTTTCACGTAACATGCGCCAAGTTGTCGAATACGTCAAGCCAAGCTGCTGAGAACGACGACGAATCGATTCGTCACGGTCTTCGCGTACACTCTCAGCTACAGCTGCTTTAGTCTCTTCACTACGTGTTGGATTTGGTCTAACCGGTCGAGTATCACCCACTAATGTAAACTGGGGTTCAAATTTGCAAATGGTATTGGCAATAGTAGTTTCAGTAGGTCGATTATACGCACCGTAAGTTCCTCGAATCGCACGAAAAACTGTGAGAAATGTTTTTCGTCCGATTCGAGGAACGGTGATTTTCGTTATACAACTGAACAATTTGGATACGCAGTTGTGGTGTGAGTTTTTTATAATGACTTGCCAAACGATACTGAACAAAAATGATAAAGCAGTATGATAAGAGTCACGCGTGATTTATCAAAAAAAAGCCTATTGAAAATCAAACCTCACGATGAATCACACCTTCGAATGGGACTTCAACCGGCTATGGATCAAACTAGTTAGTTGAGGTCCAGGTTCATCCTGAAACGTAGCGTTATCAACGTGAGTTTATTAACTACATTTTGATCAATTATTGTCGTAGGTTTTTTGAGGCTTACTGGTTGATTAAAAAACTAAAACTTTCACTACCTCTTTTCCTTGAGAACGTTTAGTAGCCTTACAAAATTCCATCTTTTTAGAATTAAATCAAGTTTATCCAGATATTAGAGTGCTAATAAAAATAAAAGGTCTGGTTCTAAATAACACACTTTATTTTAACTAAAGGGCAATCATGTGTGTTTCATCCATGTGTTTTAAAAGGTGGACACCTAGGCCACCGACAATTAATTGTGCTTATCTTCTCGTATATAAGTAATACTTAAGAAAAATGAAGAATTTGGATTCTGTAGTAATTACCGTGACTTTAATAATGTCAATTTACCGAACTCTTTTCAAGAATTAGACGTTACACCCAATTTACAATTTGTGCCCTGTTTAGGTTATTTAAATTCGTAAATATGACATTTCCAACTTCATCCTATTTTTATATCAACGACTTGTGTCGTAATGTCTAAAACATTGAAGCACTGTGTTCGCACAACCATTTGTATTATTTCTCAAGCACAGGACAGATGGATTAGAAATTCGGCGGTCGAACCCTGCAATGACCCGCAACAGTTGAAAATATATGTCAGTTTCTGGAGATGAGGCTGTGGATCATTTTTTACTAAGTAATTTTTTGTAAGGTCGCGAAAAGAAAAACAATGAAATAAAAATCGAATGGTTGGCAGAGACAATGCAAGCGTTTAATAACCGCAAACACATTTTAAACGAAACCGTTCCATTTTTGTTTGCCTTTTTGAATGTATAATTTCTTTTATCTGCTGGTGATTCAAATAAATTTATTGGAAAAATACCGCAGAAAAAAGTATTGGAAATTTGTCAGCCTCTTACAATTTTTCTCTACAAAACGAAGAGAGATCTAAACATTATACATCACTGTCACTGATATCTGTCATTTTTAAAATTCTTATGTATACATATGTATAGTCTTATAGCTAAAAAACAACTTTAGAACAAGACAATATGGATTATGAAATTACCGTCCCGGAAACTTGCAAAAGCATTGGAAAAGAAACCAGATAAAGAGCTGGAAGAACTACAGAACAGGGGAGTATCACCAGAATTCAATGTACCCAGGGTTATCAGCTCAGAGAAGCTACTTTACACTGGTATGGTGTGTCCATTTGTACTCCAACGTGTTCACAATATGTCACACCCAAATACCCAAATAAATGTTAAGGAAGTTAAAAAGAGATTTATATATACATTGATTGGACATTGAATACTGTGCCAACAGCATGGTTGAAAGATTATTATTTGACCTATTAATTCTTCTGAGAAATACCAGCAGCGAGTGGGTCATCCGTTTGCCAAAAACTTACCCAGTTAGCGACACAAAAGCAGCGACTGTGACTGAAGTCCTATGCAGATAATGAATTATAATTTTTGAAGTACTGGCAAAAATAAGTAGCAGATCAAGATTGATAAATAGTTTGGGTATCACTTGTTCGAGGAATTGCGAAGATATCTGGGCTCGTGCAAAATGCCGTAAAACTCCGCATCACTGGTGGCATTGGTATGATCCAATTTTTGAACTGAAAATTAAAAATGTTTCTAGAATAAGCAATGAACTCAAGCTTTGCCGAGAATATTTTTGTGACTTCGTTCGGTGATAAAAGAGGAGTTACGAGCATCCTCTAAAGAACTTGCTTATGGGCATAATACGTTCCTAGGAATTATTACAAGAATGTAAGTCAGTAAGTTCAATCATCAGGTATTTAAAAACTTAAGACCCGTTTTTGTAAGGACTCATTTTGCTTATCATTGCAACAGGCGTTGTTGGACCATGCGAAATAAAAAAAAGATGCGCCAAGATTATCGAGGTTTTTATTAAGGAGCAATACGAAAGTTCAAAACTAGCTTCTATTGAAAATCAACAAATAAGAACAGCAGGTACACGGAGAATAACCTGATTTGGCGCATACAAATCTTGTAATCATAAAATATTTACGTGTCGAAATCATTATTCATACAGGCTTACCTATCATATAAAGCGGAGAGCGTTGTTGTACTACATTTGAGGTTGATGGTTGGATGTGTTGTACCACACGAAGTTCCTGTTTTCTTAAAGTTAGCATTTGAAAATAACAGTTATTCTTTGAGAGTTATCGCTTTCAAACTCCACTTACTAATTGGTAAGTTTTTTCAATAGCTATCACTAGTAGTAAGTGCTGGTCGATTATGACATATCCAAAACGTCATGAACCAAGCTTAGATATATGGTAAACAAACCGTTTTGACACATCAATGATTTTGTTTTAGCATCATATACTTTTGGTTGTGTGAAAATGTCTGATTTTATGCCAAATAGTCGTCATATTTTTTCTGTTGTACACAGCGCGAGCAAAGGAAAATCAGCAAGGATGGAAACGAAGGTGCCGACGAACGTTGATTTTAAATGTTTGAAGGTTATAATGACTAGGAAATAAAGAGCTAGACAAGGCATTCCGTGAACGAGTTGTGTAGCTTATGAACAAATCACGATATTTAAGAGCACGTCCGAAAATGGGCTTGATGACCATTCATAGCGAATGGTCGTTACGGCTAAAAGTTTGAAGGGGCCGAATGCTACTGGCGATTTCAATGGAGCTCTGGTGGTGGAAATAGCGATAAGACAGAGTGAAACACGATACATTACGTCGGTGTTCAAGTGTGTCAATTGTCTGGGTGATATTATTATCACCTATGCATTTTATCGCACGTTTTTGAATCCTATCTAGTAGGTGCAGATATCTGTTGGGTGCACCCGACTAGATGTGGGCATTGTACTCCAATTTTGTGCCATTCATGGACAATGGCTGGGTGCTTAAATTTCGCTATAATAACAGCAGATAGCATTGTGTTTTGGAAGCATTAAATTCTACTCTATTAGTGGTTCCCCAATTAGTTATGCTGTTAACATCAGAATTTATGAACTTAACATACACTGTCGTTTCCGTTCTGCAGCCGCAGAGCAGGGGCGTGAGTCAGGGAACGAACGAATATGAAAATCAGAGAGTACTGTCGGAATATATTGGTTAGAAGAAGCAGACAAGAGATCGTTGATGAAAATCAATATTTATTTTGTGTACATCGGACTTGAAACCATCCAAAACAACTTGAATTGAAACCATTGAAGAAGTGAGTCATTGATCACAAAAGCACAAATTTTTGACAAAGGATGCTGGTGCCAAACTCTGTCAAAGGTCTTAGAAATATTATATGCAACTACCTTGCCTTAGCCAGATTGGTGTACGATTTGGTTCCACTTTTCGGTGAAACATGCCATCAATTCACCTGTGGACCTGTTGCTACGAAAAGCGTACTGTCGTTCATTGAGATGTTTTCGTGTTTCGAAATATTTCATGAGCTGATGTACGAGTATATCAGCTGATGGTTTATCAGCATTTTCATGACCTTGGAAAGAAGGGACAATACAATAAGTCTGTAAGGAGGAGAGAGAAGAAGATCCACCCTTTTTAGAGAGGGTTGGACGCAGTGGTTTCGCCAGCGAGGAAGAACACCTCTTCAGAATAAGGGGAGATATACCATCATTTCTCTAACTCTGACAGCCTCTTTACGGTTCGAGTCTTACCCTACATTTTCTTTTGGCTTAATACTCTTCATCCGATGAGGGATAAAGGATCTCAATCCAAACAGAATAGTGTCTGTGGTCATATCAATAGCGGCGTCCACGTCGTTATCGAGAAAGCATAGCGACCAGTTAAAAGGTGTTAGGACCGCTCTAATTAGCTTTCTCGTATTACCATGCGTTTCTTTTTAGGAATCTTTTCTCTAATTCTGTAGTGAGAGTAAGAGAAATTAGCTAATATAACACAATGGTCCGACGAGCCCAAGTTATCAGGGTGAGAAGTTAAAAACAAGTCCAGGGTTTTCCCGGTATGATTATCAACGCTTGGTATTCGTCTGGGCTCATTTACAGGCTGGGTCAAGTTGTTTTCCACAGCGAAGATCTCAACACACTGTCCTTTGGGTGTTGCTTGTCGAGAATGTCGAAGCTACCCAGAAGTATATTGAAATCGTCTGTAATAAGGATGATGTATCCTCTGTATGAGGATACAGAGATACAACTTGTTAGAGATCGAATTGCTGTCCAGTTTGGGGCTTCTGTAAATATAGCAATAGTGAATAATTTGCTTACGGAGATGGAATTTTAACCACATGAAATTGAATTCCGGTTTGGAACAGGGACTACATTGTGGTGGAGTTTGGTAAGCTACATTACTTCGCTCGTAAATAGCGAGACCACGGTGAGAGAAGAATAATGACACCTGCTCGTGGCCAGTGTAGTTGAAGACGTGGAAGTATGCAGAAAAGTGATTACTTTTGGCTATATCCACTCTAAATTCCCGAATCATTATAAAAAAAAGCCAAATACAAAAAATAAAAACACCGACGATACTAAGCACAACTGTTAAGTAAAAATTCGGAGTTGGTTTACCGCATCAAATTGTTATAGGTGTTATGCCCTTACAACTATAGGAAATAGCATACAAACAAAATTCATACCCATAACCCGCTATCCCAGTCATCGCCCGTGCTGTATGATAATGTAACACAGCAACGGCAGTGACTGATGCAATCAAAAGACTGACCAGTGGGAGAAAGGTTGGGATGCCGCACTTTAAATGTTAATAGAACTGCACTTGGGCGTTGTATTTTTTTCCACACAAGTGATTTTTTTTTTGCTTAATCGTGCGCGGTTAATTTTATTTTATTTGCCAATGTTTTTGTATTTTGTTTTTTTTCCACGCCCGGAGCGAATGTACTTGTGCACATAGTGATGGTCAGCTCGACACTCATTTGCGGGAAGTGTTGATTTTCTCCTTTCGTTCATTGACGACCATCCGCGTGAAGGAAGGTCAAAATCCTTCGAAGACGTTGAATTGGGGGCATTGCTCGATGAGGACCCGTGCCAAATGCAAGAAGAGCTTGTTTCAGCATTAGAAGTTATTCTCCTAGCAATTTCCCAGCGATTGATTCAAAAACGAGGAACTTGGATTCCTTATGATTTGAAACCAAGGGACGTTGAGCGTTGTTTTTTCGTTTGTCAACAACTTCTCTAGCGGCAAAAAAAAAAGTTTTCTTCATCGCATCGTGACGGGTGATGAAAAATGGAATCATCACAGCAACTCAATGAGAAGAAAGTCATATGGATCGTCTGGTCATGCTTCTATGTCGTCGGCTCGGCCGAATATTCACACTACGAAGGCTATGCTGTGTATTTGGTGGGACCAGTTCGATGTTATTTATTATGATCATTACTGGGGAACGGTGTCGACTTTAATTGATGCGACTGAGTGGATCACTGCAAGAAAAACGGCAACAATACAAGCAGATGCACATTACCAAATCCGTTAAAACCTATCTATAAACGCTAGAATGGGAAGTCCTACCCCACTCGCCATATTTCCCAGATATTGCGTCGTCCGATTATTACTTCTTCCATTCGATGGCACGTGGTCTGGCTAATTAGCAGCACCGCTTATATAAAGCTATCAAAAAATGGCTTAATTCGTGGATTGCCTCAAAGGATAAACACTTTTCCCGTAACGGTATTCGAGTTCTGCCAGAAAAAAATGTAGTTAGCGGTGAACAATACTTTGAGTGATTCATTTGTAACCATTTTTTCATATAAAATGCATGATGCATTTACATCAAAAAAATTTTCGAAAAAAAAGGATAACTTAGTTGCGCACCTAATGAATTAAACCTTCTTTTAGAATAAAAATAAGCTTTTTGAAATAATAAAGAAAAAGTTAAAATAAAATGTTTAATACACAAACCAAATCCAGTTTGGTTTGCTTAAAAACAGTAGTAGGGTTGTACTATTAACAATATCCAATATTAGTGAATTTTGAGTGAACTATAAATTGAAGTTCGGAATACAAAAATTCAGAGAAAAACTCTGTTTAAAGGGATTTGGGCCTCGATAGATGAAAACTATTTTTGTTATCCCAATTGAAAACGTCTCAAAGATCAGCAGCTCAGCTCGCATAAATAAACAAGGTGGTATATAAATTGTTAACCTCCAATCGAATCATCATCTTTTACATAGAGTGTTCGACTTTCTTTTATGTACATAAGTACCCATAAGTTGACATTTCAAGGTTTTGAAGATTAATCTGTTAAAAATTATAGACTGTTGAAGGCTTCTCTGTTTGATTGTAATAATGATTCTATGGTTTCTCCAGATTAACATTTAGTACTCAAAAAACGTCTCGGCAGCGTTCATTCTGCATTATTCTAATTCAAGAACCATGGATAGATTGCGTAGCCTTGGTGCACTCTTATATCTTAACATCAATTACCCCGACATAATCGTTGCTAGAGTAGAGACTGCCAAACATACCTACTGGCTGTTATGAGCAAATCTTGTCCACAACAATGTGGCGCTTCACACTGGCGACAACCTCTAAAGGGTGGTTTTGGAAGTTGCAAAACGAAAAACTTGCTTTATCATCGGGGGTGATACCAATGCACATCACACGGTACAGAACAGTACCGACGCAAACGATAGAGGTGAGTCACTTTTTTAATATACATATTATAAATACTAAAATCATTGTTTGCAATATGGTATATGGAATGAGCCCACTGTTATAACTAAAAACCAATAAGAAGCGCTAGATATTACATTCGTCTCCGGAAATACCACTCCTCCGTACACTCATTTTCAGATCACAGATACGTCCAATGCAGCCGTAATTATAGGAATGGTTGGTCAAAATGTAGAGGAACACTTTTTAAATTCCTCTCCTCTGAAACCTTAAGAACTTTAAGCTTGACATGAAAGTCAAGCATTTTACCATGCCTCTCAATCAGCTAATAGCTACTTACTGCCTTCTTATTCAACCTAAAGGTGAGAAAAGGCCGAACTGGTGGGCATCAGCATTACGACCGCTTAGAAACGTTTGCAGAAAACTTTTCAAGCAAGCAAAAAAACACAAGAAAGATGACAGATTGGAATTCAAATTAGATATTTCTCAAAATATATTAAAAAAGAGTAAGGCAAAGCGACAATCTTGGAAGTCATTATGTTGCAAATTAACAGAAACCTCTGAGGCATCGGTAGCTAATAAAAAATCTCTACAAATCCTACGATGCCCAGCTGTTTGAAAAAAAACCAACCAGTTTCCAGGTAGTTCCCTATTAACGGCAAGTAACAACCTTTGTAGGACTACTGTTGTCGCGATTAAAATGCAGGTGTCTTATTACAAGAGACAAACTGCTCTGGTCCCTACATAGCTTCAAACCATATCTGCTACGCCGGACGGTATAATATAGGGTTTTCTAATAATGACTTGACAACTTTTTTCTTTTAAATAAAAGGCAAACCATTTGAGATATTTCAAAAACTTTATTATTGGGTTGAAGTACAATCAAAACATTTATGAATAGAACTCGACTTCATTCATATGACCACCGCGGGCATGTTTGCAGCGGTCGATTCGTTGGACCCAATTTTCAACGACTTGGCCACACATTTCGGCCGAAACGGCCGCTATTTCACTTTCAATGTTGGCTTTGAGCTCTTCCAACGTCGTCTGCGTGTTGGCATAAGCCAATGACTTAACGTAGCTCCGCAGAAAATAGTCAAGCGGCCCATGTCTTGAGATAACACTTTCACCATACTTACTCTTCAATAAATCGATTGTAGCGTATGCTGTGTGGCTTGTGGCACCATCCTGTTGAAACCACATGTCGTCCAAGTCCATATCTTCCAATTCGGCCCAAAAATAATCGGTGATCATGGCGCGATAACGCTGACGATCGTTATCGTCGACGAAAAAATATATGTGGATTTTTTGTGGATAAAATGGTGATTTATAAAGCACATGTGGGTTTTCACCCGACCAATAACGCATATTTTGCTAATTGACGAACCCATTGAACCAAAAATGAGCTTCGTCACTGAAGAGGATTTTTCGATGAAATCCATCATCTTGGCGCATCTTCTCCAGAACACAATCGGAGAACGTACGTCGCTTCGAATGGTCCATAGGCTTCAATTCTTGAGTCAACTTGATCTTGTATGGGTGTAAACCAAGATCCTTACGGAAAATACGTCATAATGTGGTCTGAGCGACGCCCAATTCTTGAGAACGCCGTGGAATTGACTGATTTTAATCGTTTGCTACGGACGTCTGAACGGCAGCGATATTTTCGACACTTCGACCAACCCGTTGTCAAAAATTTTTTGCACTAAACTTGTTATTGCATGTCTACTAGGGCGAGAATTACGACCGAAAATTGGAGTTAACGCTCTTAAAGTTGCAGTCACTGACTCCGAATATCTGTAAAAAATTTTTATAATTTTATAAATAGTGCACTTTACCCTGATGAGTTTACTGAATAAATTGACAGTGACAGTTTGATGATTATTGAAAGAGTGCGTTCACAAATTAAATTCAAAGTTGTCAAGTCCCTATTGGAAAACCCTTTATAATGAATTTTAATGATTCTGTTTTACATAAATTTACCGAAGACTAGTAAGTTAACAACACTATTGACTTTTTAAGGTTAAAATTAGTGAAAATCTCGACAGAATTTGACTTTAAGATAATGAGTATAACCCTAGCTTTCTTTGCTTTTATAAGGTTTTTGCAAATGAAATGGCTGGTTTTGAAATGGTACTTTAAACATTGTAACATTTTAAAGAACAAACGTTTTCAGTCAAAGTACTGAATTCAATTCTTCTCAATACTAAAAAGCTTGCATCTAACGAAGTCTTCGGAGGCATTTTTGACAGTTGCTTGTCTGCATATAGTATGTTTTTAACGTGACAAACGCTTAAAGAAATTTAGGAATAATTCGCTTGGGGAAGGTCAGTGGAATAAGGTGTATGAGATAACGTTTGGTACTGCAGATGAAGCAATTTTGCACGGTTGTAACTAATCTCATTATCATGAAGAGCAAAACCCCGTATTTTTAACCAACTGAGTCTGCTTTGCCAAACAATTCCTCATTGACATTTTGTAATTTCAAGAAGAACTTATCTACATCTACTGTCTTGTCCTGCCTTGCAAACGTATAATCAACTGCAGACTACCAAACCATGACTATCAGGTATAAACCATCATATCAGGTATCCACTTTTCATATCACGTAAAAATTCTGTCCAAATTGAATCTCGTTTAGAGTATGCAATTTTATTTGCAATTGTACTTATGATAGCGCTAACATGATTCTTATTTGAAGAGATCAAAAACTTAAAACGATTCTGATTCAGTTTTGTTCAGATTTATTTGGTCATTGGTTTAATAAGATGAAAAGACGCAGATCTCAAGGTTTTATTCAAACAGAACAGGACTCCTTTAATTCTTTTAATTTCCGTCTGGAACACGATATAGTGATTTAAAAGTCTGGAGGTGAGGCTTAGGCTTAGCTTATCTGAGAAAACACTGCCACCAACCCCGCTTTCGGTCTTGGATCCATCTATATTCGATATTAATAGATTGACTTATCGTCCATAAAAGCGTCTGCCTCCCAGAAATGTTTTCATGAACGTCTTTGTCAAACCAATGTGTCGATGTTCTGTGGAAGTCCACCTAGTGTTCTAAGAATATTAGCGTACACAAATAATTTATTCATAGACTTTACTTAGTTAACTGCCGCTGACTGCACTGCTTAGGCCCTTCCACTAGGCAACTACCCCGTATCTGAGTATCGGTCTAAAAACCGAGACGTCCCCATTTGTTTTCGATGGCGTTTTAGCAAGAGAATAAATTGTTCCTTACTCCTTCTTGAATAGTTGTTTCCAGTTTTGTTTTCTGCCAAAAATAAGATGCAGACATTTGTATTTGCTGTATTGGAAAAGACTAAACTGGTACAGTTGATTGAGAGAGGGTATTTGATTAAAATTTTATATTTCCTGGACAAGAGACCCCCCTAATTGGCTAAGATTTTGCAGTAAGTATTAGTGTTATGTTAATTTTCTAAGTCGGCTATAGCAACGGAAAGTGGAATGAGGATCATTCCTACTCAACTTCACATGATATTCATTAAATTTAGCAGGATGATATCTCTTTCACTAATCATCAAACTGTCACTGTCAATTTATTCAATTAACTCAACATTTTCATGTACATAAAGTACACTAACGAGCAACGTTGGCAAATTATAAAGTCGGTGACTGCAACTTTAAGAGCGTTAACTCTAATTTTCGGTCGTAATTCTCGCCCTAGTAGACAGGCAATAACAAGTTTAATGCAAAAATTTTTCGACGACGGGTTGGTCAAAGTGTCGAAAATATCGCTGCTCTTCAGACGTCCGTAGCAAACGATTAAAATCA
This sequence comes from Volucella inanis, assembly GCA_907269105.1. NCBI lineage: Eukaryota > Metazoa > Arthropoda > Insecta > Diptera > Syrphidae > Volucella > Volucella inanis. Next base: position 91,139,580 of record OU026157.1, on the reverse strand, counting down.
GCCGATTGTACGGCGTTCTCAAGAATTGGGCTTCGGTCAGACCACATTATGGCGTATTTTGCGTAAGGATCTTGGTTTACGCCCATACAAGATCAAGCTGACTCAAGAATTGAAGCCGATGGACCATTTGAAGCGACGTACGTTCTCCGATTGGGTTCTGGAGAAGATGCGCCAAGATGATGAATTTCATCGCAAAATCATCTTCAGTGACGAAGCTCATTTTTGGCTCAATGGGTTCGTCAATAAGCAAAATATGCGTTATTGGTCGGGTGAAAACCCACATGTGCTTCATGAGTCACCACTTCATCCACAAAAAATAACTGTTTGGTGCGGTTTACATGAAGGCGGCGTTATTGGGCCATATTTTTTCGTTGACGATAACGATCGTCACGTTACTGGGAATGGTCAGCGTTATCGCGCCACGATCACCGATTATTTTTGGCCCGAATTGGAAGATATGGACTTGGACGACATGTGGTTTCAACAGGATGGTGCCACAAGCCACACAGCACAGGCTACAATCGATTTATTGAAGAGTAAGTATGGTGAGCGTGTTATCTCAAGACATGGGCGAACCGATTGGCGCGTTCGTGCGATTTAACGCCGCTTGACTATTTTCTGTGGAGCTACATTAAGTCATTGGTTTATGCCAACACGCCGACAACGTTGGAAGAGCTCAGAGCCAGCATTGAGTGCGAAATAGCGGCCGTTTCGTCCGAAATGTGTGGCCAAGTCGTTGAAAATTGGGTCCAACGTGCCGGTGGCCATATGAACGAAGTCGAAGTTCATTCATAAATGTTTTGATTGTACTTCAAGCCAATAATAAAGTTTTTGAAATATTTCAAATGGTTTGACTTTTATTTAAAAAAAAGTTGTCAAGTCGTTATTTGAAAACCCGATGTATGTACATACAATATACATATAATGAATTTTGTATTATTAAATTTTTGATATCGTAAAAGCGTCATCAGGAAGAGCACTTCTCCCCCTAAATTCTTGTGAAAACTACTAAAACTTGTTTAAGAGTGTAAACTGCATTTTACTTTTTCTTTTCCTACAGCCAATCCGTACTTAACATATGTTACATATATGAGGAACAACTGGAGTAAAGACATTGACACTTGAACAGAGTTGTTGTTTTGTGGTTTTCAGGGGGGTTTCCTTTAAGAGAAATGTATTCATACATACATAAATGTATCCATGCATATATGAATGTATTCAAACGCAATATTAAAGAAAAATTCGCTAAAGAAAATCACTGAAAGCTGAGAGCATCGGAATTTTTTCCAGCCGTACAGCCACACAACCTTCTCTTGTTGGGTTGATGATCTGGAGAAAGTGCCTTATAACATAACTCAAGTGCAAAACTATATTTCAGTGTATTTCTTGCAGGCTGACAGTACTGTACGTACTTAGATCTTATTTATAAAATACATTTAAGTGACATAAAATTTAAGTGTACATATATCGTAACAAAGTGACAAAAATGACCTGTGGAAGCAAGTGAAAGCGATGCATTATTTTTTATAACAAATATACATATATTGTGAAGAAATTCCAGAATCTTCTTAAAAGGTGATGAATATAATAATTTATATAAAAAAAGTGTTGATACATAAGCTTAAATCATTCAAAAAAGGGTTAAAAGAGTTGACCAAAACATTATGACCTTCGGGTGATTGTCAGTATACACAGGATTGGTGTTATTTACATTAACTAATTTTAACAAACCTGAAGTATTATATTTACTGCTGTCCTTACCTTACTCGTAAACTTGTTTTTGGTACTCTCAACCATTTATAATACTATTTAAAAGTTTTCTTTTTTCTAATTAACGGCAAGTTGTTTTAGTTTTGAAGAGTAGATATTTTTGGCATGTTTTTATTACGAAAAACAAAAACTAAATATATTGGAATGGAAATAGGAAACGTTTATATCTGTAAATGTTGAAAATCTTATATTAATTACCATGTAAAGTTTTTAACAAGGTTAATTTTTTTCCAACACTATTAAGATATCTTTATTACCTTTGAGAGTAAAATGCCTACATTTATATATGTTCAACGCGGGCTCGTATACATTTCCTGCTGACTTTTTGCTTTTTTGTGCTGACTGTTTTTCACTAATTTTGAGTTCTATATTGGACAAAAATTTACCAAATTTTTTTTTGTCACAATTGGTGCGCGCTCAAGGGATTTGGAAGGGAAGTTAAGGAGGAAAGAAAGAGATATATCGATGCACGTTGGTTTTGAATTTTGGCAGATTATAATGACTATTAAATAAACAGCAAGCATGTACGACTCTAAGAAAGAACCACGTTATTTAAATGTACCTACATCAGAAAGTGGACGTGAGGGTAAACTGATGAGCATTCATAGCGAAATGCGTGTAAGTGTTAAGGGTTTAGTTGGGCGGAATGCTAATGTTGTTATTCTTAATCCCGTATTTAGTTCTTAAACAGATAGTACAGTTACTTTCTTTTTAATAACTCAAGCAGAAATACAAAGGCGCTTGTACGTCGCAATGGCTACAATACCGTCTGGTATTGTAAAAGTTCCCAGAAATTATTCAGAAAATTAAAAAAAACATGTTAATTCATCTAAATCTATATTGTCCCCTTTAAAGTAATCTCCATCGATTGCAACACACTTATACCAGCGCTTGATCCAATCCTTGAAACATTTTTTATATTCGGTTTTCGGTATGTCCATTACTTTCTCTCGGCTACTAAAACGCGTTCCCCGTATTGGTTTTTGAACTCGATTGACAGAAAAAAGTGTCAAGGAGCCGAATTAGGTTAATTCGGTGGTTGTTTGATGGTATTTGTTGCATTTTTCGTCAAAAAATTACGAATAATGATGGCAATGTGCGACGGTGCGTTATCATGGTGCAAAACCCACATATTTCCTGCCCACAATTCTGGTCTCTTTCGGCAAATTGCTTCACGCAAACGTCTCATAATGCCCACATAATACTCTTTGTTTACTGTTTTGCCTTCTGGAAAAAATTTATAATGCACTTCACCATTGTAATCCATGAAAACCGTGAGCATTGCCTTCTTTTTTGACTGAAAACGACGATGTATTTTTGGTCTCGGCTCATTTGGTGAACGCCATTCTCTTGCCTGATGTCTGGATTGCGTGTCGTACTCATAAGCCCACGTCTAGTATCCAGTAATGTTCCTTGGAATGAATGTGGGATCGAATTCAGCCCCGCAAATCATCTCTTTTGCGACGTCAACACGGGCTCTTTTTTGCATGAAATTGAGGTCTTTTAGCACCAACTTTACTGCTACACGACGGAAACCCAAATCATTAACCAAAATGTCTTGGTCGGATCCATATGTCCAATGTTCAAGTCCTCAGCTATCTCTCTGATGGTTAATTTGCGGTTATTGACCAACATTTCTTTTACTTCATCAATATTTTCGTCGGTTTTCGATGTCGATGGTCTGCCACAACGTTCATCATCTTCGATTGACTCCCGACCATTTTGAACCGCTCGTGCCACTGGTAAACGACCGTTTTCTTTAGAGAATCGCTACCAAAATACTTTTCCAACATTTTCAACGCTCGCGCACCATTAAATCCGCTTTTTTACGCAAAATTTTATACAAGTTCGTCTTGCAAATTTAAATTCATTTCTAAAATTGTAAAAAATCGCCAACACACAAGAATACTGAGATAGATGTACTCTTGGCTACTTAACTTTTCCAAATGTCAAGCTATGACGCTAAGACTTACAGGGAATGTCAATAATAGACGTACCAACTTAACAAAAAAAAAAACTCGAATCGGAACAATGGGAGCGCCACATGGTGACGCCACCGGAAACTTTTTGATCAAGGTGGTATTTTGCTGATGGTGACGTGGGTAAGTTCTCTACCTACTATAATGGCCAACATTTAACACCCAATCGACGCAATGCCTAACCTCCGAAGATGAAAACTTCTGCCTATAAAAAGTTTCCTCACTGTAACATTGAGTGGGATAGACTGAACTTTGGTCCACACGGACTGCCACGTCACGTATTTATTTATTTAAAGATATTTTGATAGGACTTGTTCGGAAATCGGAACAATCTATTTCAAAATAATAAAGTTACTTCTAAAAGGTTACCTTACTATTTATAGCTTTTTCTTTTTTACTTAATAAATTTAAACACTAGAAATTTTGACATTAAATTGTGTTTATTGTTTTATCTTACTAGATGGGGGTGAAAAATAACCTCCTTGGGAATGAAAAAAAAATTTTTTATTTCAGTCTTCTTTTAGTTTGATACACTTATTCCAGCGATTTTCCAACTTCTTGATCCCGTCCGAAAAGTAATTTTCCGGAAGGTTTGCAAAATACTCCTCCGTGGCGTCGATGATTTCCTCGCGTGAGCTGAATTTTTTATTGATAAGCCATCTTTGGAGGTTTGGGAAGAGATAATAGTCCGAGGGAGAAAATTGGGCGAATACGGAGCATGCGACAGCAATTGGAGCCGTAAGTCATTGAATTTAGCCGTGGTTGCAATGCTCTTGTGCGTCGGTGCATTGTCTTACAAGAACAAAATTTTTTTTCGCTTCATGTGCGGCCGTTTTGCAGCGATTTCGGCCTTCAATCGCTCCAATAATGCACAGTTATACTCGCTGTTGATGGTTTTTCCTTTTTCGAGGTAGTCCATGAAAAGTATGTCATGACAATCCGTGCTTCGGAGCACTCGTGTCGGTTTCAGTCCATTGCCGGGCACTCATTCTGTTCTATGGTGTGTAATAGTGAATCCAAGTTTCATCAACAGTTACCAATCGACGCCAAAAGTGCGCCCGATTCCGCATCAGCAATTCCAAACACTCTTTCGAAGTGTTCTCGCGTTCGTTTTTTTGGTAAGGACTGAGTATGGGCGGCAGGATAACTTTTTCATATGCAGAATATTGCCCAAAATATGGCGTGTGCACTCAGTACTAATATTTGTGGTATCTGCTAGCTCACGCACCTTTACTTTCCGGTCAGCCAACACCATTCCATGTATTTTTTTTTGACATTGTCATCTGTAAACGCATCGGAGGGCCTGCCGCTGCGGACTTGATTGGTAGTAGAGTTGCGGCCATCACGAAACCCTCGAAACCAATATTTGACGGTGTAATCTGACAGAGCATTAGCCCCATAATATTTATCCAACTTTTCTTCTGTTTCCTTCGCCATTTTGCCTCTCAAAAAATAATGTTTTATGAGAGAACGAAAATCGTTTTTTTTTTTTTTCATACTCAACACGATGCCAAACACGTCAACAACAATCAGCTGTTAAAACAAAACTAAAGACAGTATCGCATTGAAATTTGGCTTTTCTGCCTAAATATGAACGAACTTCAAGGCACCATAACCTTTTTGCAGTAGCAGCGCATCAAAGAGGTTACTTTTCACTCCACCTGGTATACTTTCATTGAGCGCACCTTAACATTCATAAATTAAGTTCATATAAAACTTACTGGAAAAATACTATTGAGCCTTAAAATTGTTATTTTTAACAATTCTTCACTTCAGTGGTAACTGCGTTCTTGTCACTATTCACAGAGTTAGTAATCGTCTACGTTAACAACAGCTATTGCAGCAAACAGGCTTAAATTTGTACATGTATCAGCGGCTAAATGTTATTAAATTTATAATCTAAATATCGTAGCTTGTAAAATCTTGACACAAGTCTCGAAAGAAAGTAATGGTTTCATGTTGAAACCACATGTATTCCAAGTAAATTCCTTCCAACTTCGTACACAAAAAATCAGTAATCATGTTAAGATACTGATCGGCCAAGCCTCATTGAAGTGAAATGTGATTTACTAAAAATTATAATATAATATTGATCAAATCGGCACAAACCGCCTCTTGCTCAAAAAGAATAAATCCACGATAACGTGGAAGAACGATGCGTCTCATAAAAATAACAAGAGACGAAAGTACTGTAACAAAAATGTATTCTGGTAATGAAAGTATTGATCAATCCTAGAGAAAAGATGGTCAGTTCCCATTTATTGGCCTTGAACCTTTATGTGTCTTAACCACTAACTGGATTAAAAAGAAATCTGGTCAATTTTAATAAAAAAAAAAAAAATGTGAAGCAAGGCTATACAATTTATATTTAAACCAGCATAATACATATAATTTGCTGGTTAACTCATTATGTATTTGAATCTTTGTGTTAAGGAAGTAAAAACCATTCTTAGCTAAGATCTAATTAATATGCGTTAATAGGGCTTTTTATCTGGTTGATAAACGAGTAAATAAGTATTCCCCATATTTTTACGATGTTCGATCAAACGGCCTTTTGGATATATTTTGTCCGGGAAAATTCATTGATTATAAATAAAAAAAAAAAAAAAACCAACAGAGTTGATCATCCTTTGTTGATAGACATTATCTAAGCATTGCAAAGGAAATTAAGTTTATAACCAAATATTGTTTTGCTTCCGTCTTCCGTGAACTAGAAAATGCCATGTGAACAATGTTAAGTTAAATGTAAGTTTCAGACTAACTCAAACCAGAAATTAACACGTTGACTGCCATGCGACCCACCGGTAGTCACAGTCGGTACATTTCTGAATCGATGTTTTTTATGTGGCTTGCTAGTAAGATTATTTTTTTTCTTCTTTGGCACCTAGTAGAAAATCCGTTTTTGATAGTACAAAAGACGAAATTTACATTTTTGGAAAAATTATGGGTTTTATTGGCCTATTTCTCGCAATGTGTTTTTTTTGTAACTTATAGCTTAATGTTACATATAAATAAAAGAAAAATAATAAATTGACTTCATTAAAAAAATAAAAAAGTAAGAAAAGATAATTTAAAAAAAAACTAATGTTTTTTGTTGAAACAATCAAGGCAGAATGATGGATTTCCCTCACAAGAATTGCAATAAGTTGACACTTTTTTTGCTTGCTCTTCCTTCATTTTTCCTGAGCTCGTTGTAGCAGTTGAAACATCGTTATCTCGTTTTTCTGTTTGTTTTATCCACAGTTTCAAATTCCTTCAATTGATGTTTTCTGATATGTCCTGATTGAGTTTCTTCAACCCCTACGCCATAAAGACTTTCACAAATGGACTGTCTAAACTGGCCAATTTGTATGTTTTTGTGGTTTTTGTAAATAACCAAAGCATTTACAACTGCTGTCGACAGTAAGAACTTTAAAGCAATCTTATGGTACCACCGGATTGTTTTTCGTAATAACGTGAAATAGCTATCCATTTGGTCGGACACATCAATTCCTTGTTTAGCTTGGTTGTACTTTAAGATTACTTCAATCCTTGCCATTACGAGTTCTTTTTCCAGTCGAACGTTCTTGCAGACCGTGTTTTGTGCTCAACATCAAAACATCGCGCTTATCTCTTCATTTGGAAACAATCACAGCAGCACACTCCCGGCCAATAGTTTCGTGTTTGCGAAGCTTAGCTACAACAACATCTTTTGGATTGCCAGCTCTATTTTTCCGAAGAGTTCCGATAAGAAGCGTTTTACGGCTGAGCAACAATTTTGCAAGGGATACAGATGTATAAAAATTGTCTGTAGCTATTGTTCTGCCCTTGTCCAAATACCTTTCTGCCAGATCTATGACAATTTGAGTGCTGTGCGAAGTTGAAGGTGTTGGTTTTCCTCTTTGATTGTATGAATAATTTTTCCCGGCGTAAATACTACTAGTGTATGTATAACCATTCGGGTCGCAGAGTTTTTAAGCCTTGAGTATTTGTGGGACTTACCCGGATTGTATTGGCCAGGATTGTCTTCCACGCCAGGAATTCTTTGAATCATCTACAGCCAGTACTTCTCCTGGGGTCTTAGCCCTGAAAAAATTCTGCTTCAACATTTTCAATAAGCCACTTATTTTTCCCAAACGGTTGCTTTCACCTGCTGAATTGTTCGCAAAATGTATGAACTTCAGAAGCAATTGGAATCTGTTCCGGGACATTATTTCCGGGATAAATGTGTTTTTGTATAAGTTGTCCTTACTCCAATATAGTGATATAGATGGGTATTTCACAATACCCATGTACATAACTATACACAGAAACTTTTTTATTTCCTCTACTTCAGTGTCCTTCCAATCTTTTGTTCTAGAATTTCGAGTAATTGTATTGTTTTCCATGTACTTTTTGGCGTTCAAATTAGTTTCGGTAACAATTAATTGATATACATCTTCTGTTACCATCAGACTTAAGACTTCATTTGGAAAAAAATTATGTTTTGCATTGATTCAGTGATACTTTTGTAACCCGTGTCCATTCATTTGAAGATACTGTTTCAGATGTAGAAGGAAGAACATCTTCCTCTTCATTTTCTTATTCAAAGTCCTCCATCTGGATATTTTCATTGGAATCGCTCGAATCAAGATTTGATGGAAAATATTCGTCTGATTCAGAAACCTAGAAATCATCATTATCAGTATCTCAGTTTCGACCTGCGTTTCCATGAAATAAATTGGGTCTAATGTTGAAATTATCATCACTATCCATGGTATTGCGATCAAAATCTAAAACATGTGGAAAAACAAAACAAAATAAGCTGAAAGAAAAACAAGCAAAAAAAAAGATGTGACCACCGGTGGGTCACGTGGCACTAATATAAGAGGCCATGTGACCCACCGGTGGTCATGCTCTTAGAACACATTAAAAACACTTACAATTTGAAACAAAACACACAGAGATATATTTAAATCAAAAAACACTGTTGGCAATCTGGTGATATTTTTGTTTTCTGTATGGTGGCAGTCAAAGTGTTAAGATAATTTTAAAAAGTAGAGATATGGTATATAACTCTAAAAAAGAAACGGCAAAAAGAAATATCGTATTTAAATTGTTATATACTAATCTATTTATAAAAAATACTTTTTATTATATAATACTGTATCATTCATCATCCATGTCTCCAAAGTAAAGGGTATTGCCGATGCATAGTATACACTATATCGACCCTTATCATAACACATATGCATGCATATTTAATGTGTACGCATGCATGCGAGATTCAAGAACTTTTCGATTCCCGCATTTATGCATTGCATAACTTATCAAAATAAAATCTTTGATTTTTCTTAAAAAAATATATATATACCATATTTATCCTCGAGCTAATTTCTTTTGCAACAATAGTGTTTGGTTTTGAGTCATATGATGTACTCACACTTAATTGTTATATAACAGTGGTATGCACAAATTCGAGAAATGCCATGCCAATATGGTAGGGCTCCGAATAAGTATCGAAGTAAATTTAATATTTTGGAGGCTTAGGCATCGTTCGTCCATAGAGTGTTCCGGAATCGAGAATATTTACATCATCTTTGTAAAAAAAATCCTTAAAAAAATGTTTACATTTTCGGTACAGACGACAAAAAATCATCATGACCGCGAGGCCCATTTCTATTTGCCTTGAATAAAGAGAATAGCCGTTATTAGAGCACTAAAAATCAATTGATACACACCGAATATTAAACCTTCGCAAAGTGACTGACTTAAAGGATCCATTGAGTCATATTTTTTTTAAAGACAGCATTTTCTTATATGCTGTACAAAACTTGGTGTCCGCACATAGTTTTTTTTTCAGAAATGTGGCAACTTAACTTACAACTGACAACTTAAAGAAATATATTATTCCTTATGGCACACTTTTGAAAATAGCCCAATCGGTTAATTTTACTGAAATATGAAAATATTGTAAAATCCATGTGTGGATTCAAAAGATTAAATCTATTTCTTTAAACATAATCACTCAAAAACACAATACAATATGAATTTATAATTCAATCACTTTTATCAACCCATTTTACTTTACTTGATCTTTTACTTTACTTTATTTTCTACTTTAATCTATTTATTTCACCTATATTCCACGACGGTATTTATACACCCTGCCATCTTTCGAAATCTTTCTGTTCTAACCAGCTTTCAAATACTTCTTTCCATATATCCGGAACTTTCGACATTAGTTGTTAAAGAGCTTCCATTATTCCTCCATTGGATAAGTCTTCTGCTATTCATGCATAGATGGCGTTATTCATATTAAGAGGTTATAACCCTGATCCCTCCCTAAAGTTAATCGTCTCTAACAACTTGTTTATTAATCATTCTATCGATATGCAATTTCGTTGATGAGATTGATGAGGTCCTTTTGTCCTTCCTAATCCCGATTCAACTTTGTTGATTTTCCTTTTTTATGCGGAGGATTATGTATACAAACTTAAATAGATGCTCATTCAAGGTACTTTTGAATCGCTCGGTCATTCCATCGGATTTAGGGTGCAGTGGCATTCTCTTTTTCTGCTTTATTCCAAAGATTGGCACACTCTCTGGAAAGCTTTTGGTTCAAAGTTTCGTTCTTCATCAGAGTGTCATTTCAGTGGGATCCCAAGGTCCTCACCTCTTGACTTGGGATTGCGAACACTTCCGCCGGGTAACAACGCCGTGGTTAATTCACCGCGAGACAGTTTCTACGATTTCAATAGACTACAACGCGGCATTGGAACGGGACCGTGTAATGCGGAGTTAAAACGCGCTCTGCTTGACGGAGACTTAAAACTTCAGAGTTTGGTTTTGGTCTGATACCTGCTATCAGCTTGGTCGTACCTCATGTTTTTTCCAGGCTAATATTGGGTCGATATCATTATCCTGGGAAGAACGGATTTCGTCTGTACTTCAAATCTCTACTGACTCAGTCCTGATCATTCCTACGGTTGTAGTGTTCATATTTGTTTTCGCACAGTCGGCAAGAAACAGCATTAGCATTCGAGTGAAATTTTCATTTGCGGTGTTTCACTTCAAAGACGTAGCCTTTAATTCATCTTGCAACTTAACCTTCAGGGTTCTTAAATTGTAGAAAAAATTTCAGAGATGCGCGGTATGCGCGAAGAATGAACTTTTGTCCTCGCTTTGTTCCCAGAGTTATAGCCAGAAGACCACGCGGAGCTACACAGCAGTTTCGTTCAGGCCTAGAGAGTTCCCTGTGTTAATATGCAAACACTTTGACCCCCATGAACTTGTGAAACCACAGCTCCAACCACAACATTGGTAGCGTCTGTGTCCACGATTAAATTTTTCTGGATATGTGGTTTGGGTCAAAATGGTTTCTAACCCTTTCCAGACTACCTGAACTGCCTTTTTTTGCAATACCAGCAAAATCTCTTACCAACGTTCTGTAATACGTGGCAACACCCAAAAAGCTGTGAAGACATGCCAAATTTTAACCACTTCGTCGGTTGAGATCCGTCTTTACTCCTTCCGCTGATATAATGTGAGCCAGATATTTTATATACGAAATAAGGCACATTTTCAATTTCAAATGAGCGCTTCGCAGTTAATCTCTGTCTGCCAGTAACCATTCTCAAGGTCAAGTTTTGCATTTTGCTCCAGAAAGCCTGTCGAAAGTGTCGTCAATTTTCGGTAGTGGGTAGCTGTCCTTTTTGGTGACATTGATATGACGGTTGTTTACAAAAAACCATGTCCTTTTTTACAATGACAATTCATGATTTTCAGGAACTTTGGGATTCTTCAATCGATCAACTTTCATCTTTGACACCATTTCGGAAACTTGTGTTTGCTTTAACAATGGGTAAAGCCCACCTACCGGGTGCCTCCGGTATCAATGTGGTGTTGAAAAAATTGCGTACGTCCATATTTTCTAAAGAATATATTAGCGTACTCACCTATTAGTTTTTCTGCCAGGATACGTTACTCTTCATACAGATTACAGACATATGGATTTTGTTTTTGATTTTCATACCGTATATGGTACCTACCTCAGCCGTTTCTCCCGTAGCTGTTGGCAAACTGTCATGCAACCAGAATGATTGAGGCCGGGGCACCTGTGTCTAATGTTGTCGCACATTTTTTCTTACCGCTGACTACATCTACCAGAAGACTTTTATTGCATCGTTTTGGCAATGAGACTTGGATGATAGTACTAAAGTCGTCCCTTCTTGCTACCCACTTCTGCCCAGCGAAGCGAGCATTTCCCGACAAATGACTTCGGAAATATTGACCAGATTTTTGATTATTGTTTCTGCCGGTTTCTCCTCCTATTTGCTTGTTACCACAGTAAAAACATCCTTTCCGTCTAACTGGTTCCTTACATATTCCTTATTTTATCGCATTTCTAACAGCGCATTCTTCGTCTATCCCGTGGAGTGTCTCGTTTCCCGGCACTTAGTCTTGCGCAGGATCATTCAGCACATTCTATAATAATTGCCTGATGAAATGTGTTCCTTTTGAAGCCTGATTGGCTGCTTCCATAGCCAAAGCGAAGGCAGGTGCCTCAGTAAGCGATCTTTTCCCGACCATCCCTAAAGCTGACTGTTGATTCAAATCTGCAATTCCTTTGATGACTGCGTCCTTTGCCATTTTATAGATGATTTCTTGGCCTACGTGGGGTATGACAAGTGTGCCAGTTTTCTGACGTCTACTTAGAGCCGTTGCAGTATCGTGCTGCAATCGGTTTTGCAATTGAAACCGTTTTTACTACTTGCCATTGTGAGAGCAAAGCACTACTCCTCATTTCTCAGTTGTTCGCAAAAGGAGCCATTTCGAACTGCTTCTTATACGTATGCCATGAGTCTAGATATCGAATGAGGGAGGCTTCAAATCTTTTCTCCTTAGACCCCTTAAAGAACTTTCTCAGAGTTTCTGTTTTCGCACTGCGTCAAGCTCCTTTGCCAGTTGCTCAACTTTGTTGTCCATTTGTTTGAATTTTTCGTCAAATTTCATCTCTATGCTTTTGTTCGTCTACCACAAAAGTAGTTCCATTTTCCCAGACACGTCATTTCCGATATTCATTTGTTCTTTCTCGTCAACATCAAACGAGTATGTACTCGTATCTGGATCATGTTCCTTGTTGTTCAAAGCATCTTGAAGGCGGAGCATCAACTCACTTTTTCTTCCACTGGCGCTGAGGTCTCCTATCTAATTACGATTTGAATCACTAAAATTATTTTATTTTTTCTCCGAACAAATGCTCCCAGCCATTGTCTGTCTCCTTCCCGCAGCAAAAATGGTTATCTTTTTCATTTGGATTCCGGGATCTTGTGCCACTACATATCACTCACATACTAATCTTTTACTTGAAATAAGGAGATCCGAATATTTACTACAAATTACAATATTTGATATACCTATTACATAGAGTGATATTCACTATAATTCTTAAATTTATTATTTATAGCTTCTTGAGCTTCTTCAGTTAGTTCACCTATAAGCAATAAGGCAGAATCAACTACCATACATCTCGTCCATAAACAAAATATTTGTGACAAAATTCACGTAATTTATTAGTGGGTGGGTGGCCGTGGTGTAATGGTGTAGTGGTATATGCATAGACTTCTCAAGTAGAGGGTCGCGGGTTCGAATCCCGTTTGAGGCAATTCTCTGAGAAAGTCTTTTCATAGAATTTGTATGTAGTTATATGGAAATCACGTCGACGTCAACTCTGACATGAAAGCATAACACTGTCGTTGGAGTGGTTGCTGGCTGGGCTAAATGTAACGAACTAACAACTAGCACGTACTAAGACCCACTGGTTAAGGATGCACTGGCTCCAGTTTGATAACCACCTCTGGGAAAAATATCGAAACCTAATACACCTGAGTTTCAAATTTCTACACCCGCGCCCTGGTGGTGCTCGCGGGAATTATAAAAAAAAAATTCATAGCGAGTTGAGACCACAATGATTATAATGTGACCTTTTTTTTTATCAATGTGATATTAATTTTTGTTATGTCAGCTGATAAGTATGCGTTTGAAAAAAAGAAAACAAACGTCTAGCGGTGTTTCCATCATAAGAGTTTCCAAATCAATCCTGGCCTTGGTATATCAATAATTAGTCCAAAAAAATTAGAATTCTAAAATGATTGCTTGGAAATCTCTTCGAGCTTGTCATTCTTTTAAAATTAATTTATAAAATATATGAAGAAGGCACTCAAAGAAACGTCCCCATTCATGTAAAATCGACAATGAGATTTGTAAGTTCTAAGGATTTACTTTTATTTTTATCATATTCTCAATGCTTTTAAGGTTGCACCACATAAAAAAAACGTTTTTGTGCTGACAATGTTCCAGAGAATTACAAACTTTTCCATCAACTATCGCAAACATTAGTTTGTGTTCTGTCACAGTTGATCGCCATTCAATCAGGGTAATAGTATACGCCAAATGTTTGATTTTTTCTTCTACTGATCTTTGAATGGAGTCTTTCGTACAATTCATTTTTAATGATCTACAGTATCTTGTTGCTAATGGCTTGGGTTTTCGCCATGCAATTTTCATTTTAGAAATAATACGAAGTTGATCAAAACAAGTAATAAATGCTGCAGAATCACCTTTTTGTTTGCCATGAAAAACTTGTCTGTAAGGCTGTGTACTGAACTTCTATCAAAGTCCCATTTCCCTTACAGATACATCTTTTCTAAGTCATCATCAGCTAGATGATTTTTGTGCTATAAAAAGAAGTTTCACTGTATGTTTAGAGAAAGCCTGAAAATAGAAAACAACACAGGAAGACGTTATACCTATGTATAAATTACCATTTTGCGGAAACCTGTCCGGAGCACTTTTTCTTTTTATATCATATAGATAATGGGATAGTTTGGCGTCTATAAAAACTAAACTAAAGTATTTCCGACAGACATTATATTTTTTTGAGGTGTAAGCGACTTGTTAAAATCTGTATTGTACAGAGTGATTCATCTTGAAGTTTGATCTTCAATAGGCTTTTTGTTTAGTATTTTTTGGCAAGTCATCGTGGAAAGACTCACATAACAACAGCGTCTCCAAATCGTTCAGCTGTATTACGAAAATCAGCGCTCTGTGAGAAATGTTTTTCGTGCGATTCGAGGAACTTACGGTGCGCATAATCGACCTACTGAAACAACTATTGCCAATACCATTCGCAAATTTGAGTTTCAGTTTTTATTAGTGGATAATATTCGACCGGTTAAACCACATCCAGCACGTAGAGAAAATCCTATAGCAGCTGTAGCTGAGAGTGTACGCGAAGACCGTGCCAGCAGCTTGGCTTGGCGTATTCGACAACTTGGCGTATTTTACGTAAGGATCTCGGTATAAAAGCGTACAAAATTCAACTTGTGGAAAAATTGAAGCCAGGCGATATTGAATTTGCGTCATATTTTTAGTGAATGGGCTCTGGAAAAACTCAATGAAATTCCGGAGTTTCATAGTGAAATTTTGTTCAGTGATGAAGCCCATTTGTGGTTCAATGGATATGTTAATAAACATGATGAGCAACCCGGAGAGTACCAAGAGCTACTATTACATCCAATAAAAACAACGGTATGGTGTGGTTTATGGGCTGGTGGAATCATTGGTCCATATTTCTTCAAAAATGGGGCAAATCAGAATGTTACCGTCAATAGTAACCGTTATCTCGCCATGTTAACGGACTATGTGCTTCCTAAAATTCAAGCTCATGGCCTCGGTGAGCTCTGGTTTCAACAAGATGGCGCTACGAGCCATACAGCGTGTGAAACAATGAACTTGTTGGGAAATCATTTTGGTGAGCACTTAATTTCACGTTTTGCTACGGTAAATTAGTCGCCTAGATCAGGCGATATGACACATTTGGACTATTTTCTCTGTAGATATGTAAAGCATCAAGTCTTCAGAAATAAGCCAGCTACGATTGACGCTTTGGAATCCAATATTACTCGTGTTATCCGCGAGATACCAGTCCTTATGCTGGAACGAGTCGCCCTAAATTGGACCTTCGGAATGGACCACCTCAGACGTAGTCGTGGCCAACATTTACATAATATCATTTTCAAAAAGTAAATGCCATGAATTGTTCTTTTAACCGACAGTAAAAGTTTTAAGTTCACTTTCAAAATTATGTGTTTTATTTTACATTTTAATCGTTAATCAAACCTCACAATGAATAACCCTATATTTCCTTGTATGATCAAGGGAAGTTTTTACAGTATCTTTCAATAAGATTGATGCTTCCGTTTAACCTGGCTTTTTCAAGCTCACTGGAGTTGAATTACATAAAATATCAATACTTGTCATTCGCTCTTCTGTCTTTTTGTGCGTTCAGAACATTTTTCAAAATTAGCAATGGGTCGACCACATTTTTGTTTTTTTTTATAATATGGAAATTAAGTGCATGCACTTAGCCATCTTTTATAATATTTTAGGGAATTTTCATTTATTCGTCTAAGATCTAGCAACCATGCCTTAAATTCTGATTTGCAATCTTTCTTTTAAAAAAATTCATTTTTTTTTTCGATCTCTTGCTCAGATTTTAGGATTATACTCGTATTACTATAAAAGGCGGTTGCGGGGTAGTAATCAGGTTATTCAAACTCGTTGATTAACATAAAATTTAAATAGAATGGTGTGTGTGCACATATTTACATATACCGGGTGAGTTTTTTAACTTGAGACATCCAAATTACAATTCTTTAACATGAAACACTTTTTTCAAAAATGTGTTCTTTTCCCGTCAGAGGGCGCCATTAAACTTAAGACATCAAAATTAACCGAAAAGTACGAAATATCGCAAAAAATTCTTCAGACAAAACTCACAAGGTTCTGAAGGGGACATAAGATGGTGACCACGAGTTTGAGCTTGAGACCCATTTTCAAAGTCAAATGAAGGTCACTTTTGATTTTTCAAATGATAATTCCTGATTTTCATTGCTCAGTCGTATTGCTCGTAGGCTTGCCATTTGTTTATACATACTGCGTTTAGTATAACCCAGAAACAACGACGTGGACGTAGCAGTATTTTATTTCCTTTGGGGTGATTAATTAGAGTGGGTCCCCTTGCCGCCCACTGTTGAATCATTCACTTCAATACACTTGTCTATCCACTCTCTAAATGAACCAACAGAACTGAGAAGTATTTCTGGCGTAATCTTCCGGCAAGCTTCAGTTATTCGTCTTTTCATGTCCCCACGTTTTGTTGGCTTTTTTCTGTAAGCTACACAAGAAGAAATCAAGTGACGTAAGATCAGGTGATCTAGCAGACTATTGCCTCGGACCCACTCGTCCGATCCATGGTTGATGGTAAACATTGTTTAATACGCCCCGGGCTACTTTGGAATAATGGGTTGGACAATCATTATGTTGAAACCACATTGTTTGCCGCAACTCCAATGGCAATTCTTCTAGTAATACTGGAAGTTGGTCCCGCAAGAAGTTTGCATACTTTTCTCCATTCAAGTTGCCTTCAATAAAAGATAAACCTATTAAATTATCCCCAATAATTCCCGCCCAAACATTAATTTAATTTTATTTTGGTGGGGGCTAACGCCCACATTTATTTCTCTTAATGCAAGCTTAAACTAACTGAAAACACTTAACGGTTAGGGAGTAAGGGAGTGGTGGAGGAGATCAAGTTTAAGGCGAGAAGTGCTCAGGTTAAAATCAAAAAGGTGGAGGCTTGAGTTGACCTTACGGAGCATGCGAGAGATTGGTTCGTTAGAGGTGCGATGGGTTGGGGTATAGAAGAGACGAGGACAGCGTTAATTACGTGGATTAGTGTTAAAGGAAATAGAGTTGTAAAGGGAAGCGCAGTCCACAGAATCGGAGAGCAGTCGATGAATAAAGAGAATGTCAGCTACGTCTCTGCGATTTTCGAGGGTACTCAGGTTAAGAAGTTTGAGGCGGTTGCGATAGGGGGGTAAGATAAATGGGCCACTCCAGTGTAGTTCACGAAGAGCAAAATGAAGAAAACGACGTTGAATGTTCTCGATTCGGGATATATGAGTTCACTGAAAGGAGGACCACACTTAGATGGCATATTCAAGAAAGGGGCGGATAAGCGTAATGTAAAGTGACCTTGTCACATAAGGGTTGCTAAATTCTCTAGACCAACGTTTGATAAAACCGACCGATGAGTTGGCTTTAAGGATTATCTCATCAATATGCGAACGGAAGTTTAACTCTATCGTATAAAATTCCGAGGTCGCGAAGGGATTGCACCTGGGATACAGGTTGGTCATGCAGAAAATAAAGTTTACAGGGGGATTGGTAGTACTAACGAGACGAAGTCATTTATTGGGATTTGGAGACTTTAAGCTCAAAGCAATTTTTTAGACTCCAGGTGGAAAACCTATCGAGGTCTTTTTGAAGGAGAATGGAGTCTAGGGGTGAAGAAATAGTTTTGGAGAACTTAGTGTCATCGGCGTAAATGGATACGGAGAAGTGTTTGATAATCCTCTCAAGATCGTTTATAGTTAGAATGAAAAGGAGGGGGCCAGGATGGCTGCCTTGTGGGACACTAGAAGTGGCTAAAAACGGCGTTGAGAAGGCTGACCTAAAGCGAACGCTATAATAACGGTTCTCCAAATAAGAAGATATCCATTTTAACAAAATGGGGTCAAAACCGACTGAAGACAATTTGAAAAGGATCAGTTGATGTGATATTTTATCGAAGGCCTTAGTGAAATCTGTAGCATCATTTTCGTTGCCATTTTTTAAGGCTGAAAGCGCAAAGGACACGAATTCAACTAAGTTTGTAGTAGTTGATCTACATTTTAGAAATCCGTGCTGACTGGGTGATATAAGTGACTTGCACTGAAAGCTTAGAACATCATATAAAACACTTTCGAACATTTTAGGTATGTGAGAAAGCTTAGCAATGGGACAGTAGTTGGTTACTTCATTCTTAACCAAAGGCGTAGAAAGGCCTTCCTGTTGGATGGAGACCATGACACTTGTTTTTGTTTTTCCCTTAAAGCAAACAGAGTCGGATTTGTCGTAAAGATATGCGAGAAAGAGACGTATATTTTCGTATATCTTTTTTTAGCCTAGAGAGAGCGTAACGGCATTCCGTGGTGTCTATATTCTTTTGGATCACTTTAACGTTAGGCGGTGAAAGGGGATCAAAACTAGGAACCGAGGGAGAAGGTGAGCTAGCAGCGGGATTTAGGATATGCGAGCTGATGAAGTTAAGGTATTTGGCTCCTGTTGTAATGTCAAAATTGGGAAAGCAGTTGTTAGTATTCGTGGGAGGGGGTATGGGTGGTTGATCAGTGACAGTATCAGGGGCAGGGGTTAAATTAAATTAAATTTATTTCATTGGGGCTTGGATAAAATCGAGGCACTTGGTGCTTTTGAGGAGATACGTGAAGGTGGTTGCTTAGGGATATAAACGGGAGGGGAAAAATTGGGAAATATTTTGGTTTTAAGGCTCCAGTTGGGGTCGCGTTTAGGATGTGGATGGAGAATGGGTCTGGTCGATTTATTATTATGCTTTGATGAGACGATGCTTCGTTTTTTTTCTGTTTCTGTTTCTCTTTTTAAAAAATTCGGAAATCCAAGCAACATCTGCATAATTTAGGGCACTTTTGATGAGTAGGGTAGTGAACATCTGATTCGTTGGGCTGAGTCGGTCTAACCTACCTTGCCACTCTGAGGGTGTCCACGTCGTGTTAAATTGTGTAACAAGTTTCCGTGGGGCGGCGACAGGAGGGGTTGGCGTTAGAGCAGTTATATCACCATAAGATTTTTGGATCGATGGGCTGGTGCGAGGGTTTGTAGGTTGGGTTGTAGGCACTGGGTGTGGCAATGATTCGGCTTCGGTTTGTAACAATTCTGTCAAAATTGAGGTTTTGTAACTGTTGTGCTGTGGGGGATGGTTTGGAATACAATCTATTTTGTGGCATACTGTTCCAATGAGATTTTCTAAATCATTCAACACTGTTCTATTCGTGGTGAGTTCATCATTAAGCTCACTGATTTTATCGAATATGATATCAAGTATCGACCCGTAATGATTTGAGAGTTGGTGATTATTTGTTGTAGGTTCGAGATGGAGATTGGATGTGGATGATTGGAGATGGATATCGATGTCTACCCCGGAGAGAGTTGATGAAAAATCATGTTTTTTGTTGGAATCCATCATTGCGGAACCGACTGAAATAAATTCACTTAATTCTGTATCAAGGTGGCGCTTGTATGTTTCTTCACTTCTGGATCTTGCACTTTCTAGTTCAATTAAACGCGTAATTTGTTTTTCAATGCTATGACCAAAGTCTTCCGCACATCTTACACTTTGTTCAAAGATTGATAATTTGTACGTTATCAGTCTGACAAGTGAATTATGATTGGATTCATTTGAGTCACTGTGACATTTGATTGCAAGGAGCACATGTGAGAGAGAATTACTGATACACTCATCACAGAAGAACAGTAGATTTTCGGAGAACTCTTTAAGGAAGACTGTGTTTCTTTTATTTAGCCCGACACAAATAGCATAGAATATTTTGCCGCAGATCCTCTTCCAGGCAACAAAGTCAGCATTATTGTCGTAAGTGGAGCAGTTGGTTAATCCACAAGAAGACATGACGAAGACCAGGAAAACAAAAAGCAAATCGTGGAAAAAAAAAATAATAATAAATGCAAACGCACTGTCGCGAAATGAACAGACTAGTAGGTAAACAATAAAAAAAAGGTGCTGGCGTTTAACTTGTCGCAACCAAAAAGCGTTTTAGGTAGCCCAGTAATGCATATTATGTCAATTGACCGTACCGTGATTGGTGAAAGTCGACTCATCAGAGGATAACACCTTGGCGAAGAAAAGGAAACCCGGTTGCGAAAATCCTCATTAGAAAATTCTTGATGCATTGAAACATGATAAGGATGGTATTTTTGCCTGATTCACGACTTATTTGGCGAGTGCTAATGTGAGGATCGTGTGCAACGGCAGCTAACACTGCTATTTCATTGTCCTCAACAGCCACCCTATCTGACCGATTCCTTTTCTTTGGTTGCACACTTCCTTCACCAGTGAATTGTCGGATGACCCAATAAAAGGAAGCGCGCGATCGTATCTGGTCTGGAAAACGTTGGGCGTAAAGAACAACAGCACCATCGATGTTCCTTCCACTTTCTCCATAAATCAATATCATTTCAAATTTCTCTTGAATTGAAATAGCCTGCATTACTAATCTGGAAAACGTTACTAATAATAATCAGTTCCTCAAAACAAATGTCGATATTCTAAATGAAGTACAGTTCCGTTCAAGTAGAAAAAAAGGGCAGAGTGCACATCATACACTCTCAGATAAGTTTAGGAGAATTTGTCTCTATCTGAAATTTCTTTGAGTTTTAACTTCACTCGAGGCAATAATGACTTCCTCCTTCTAACAGCCTAACAACGATGGAAATCGATTAATGATTTAGGCGTGCAGTGGTATCTAGCACTGAATGAATAAGACCTTTGAGACAAAGTCGTGTGCCCCATTGAGGAATACGACTGAGCAATGAAAATCAGGAATTATCATTTGAAAAATCAAAAGTGACCTTCCTTTGACCTTGAAAATGGGTCTCAAGGTCAAACTCGTGGTCACCATCTTATGTCCCCTTCAGAACCTTGTGGCTTTTGTCTGAAACATTTTTCGAGATATTTCGTACTTTTCGAGTAATTTTGATGTCTTAAGTTTTATGGCGCCCTCTGACGGGAAAAGAACGCATTATTGAAAAAAGTGTTTCATGTAAAAGAATTGTAATTTTTCACGCATATGTCAAAAAAATAGGGGTTGCCATTAAAAAATCAAAAGTTACCTTCGTTTGACCTTGAAATCTTATGTCCCCTTGAGAACCTTGTGACTTTTGTCTGAAACATTTTTCGCGATATGGCGTATTTTTCGAGTAATTTGGATGTCTCAAGTTAAAAAACTCACCCTGTAGATTAGATGTATGGGTACAACAAAGTAAGCTTTTTCTTAAATCCTTGATAAACTATGTCAACATTGGAGGGTCCATTTATTGTAGAATGATTTTTTCTTATAATATATCCAAAAATCGTTTCCCAAAATCCAAAATATTCTTGACGAATTAGGGGGCATAATAACAAAAAAAGTAACTTGATGTGTCTTGAAACACAACTATTTGTTTTACAAAACAAAGTGATAAAACATATTATTACAGTAAGACTTTATTTTAACAGTTACGTTTCAATTACACTTTGTTTTTTTAATGAAATAAAACCTTAAAATATACGTACCTGAAGGTTCGAAGTGTAATTAAATATAGGACATATAAATTATTGTAAATAATTTTAGAATAAAAATTATTAAAAAAATTTATTTTTCAATTGGGCATAACCTGCGATTACACGGTAACTTAAAAACTAACTTTACATTCATCTTATGACTACCTTAAATACCCAAATTCTCGCTTGGGAAGATGTTGTATTCCCACAAGTGGACTCGGATTACCGTGTGCGCCGTACGTGATTAAATGCAGCGGCGAACTAAGCGTTTCAGGTATCGCAGACGCTGAGCCAGCACTTTGTTGCTCATGCAGATACGGAATGCAAAAATGTGGGCGATGTTGTCCCCAATGAAGTAAGAAGAGAAGAAGAAAAATGTTTTGTGCCTTAACTTATATCATTGTTCAAATTGAGCAATAATAATAATAGGGGATAGTGCCTAGATGATTCGAACGGAGTGAGAGAACTTCGCCTATCGAAACAAATTACGAACCTCCTTTATACCTTTTCTTCACTTTTATGAGTTATGATCGCATAGCTAAGGTAACTCGAGAGGCCAGTCCAAGCAAAGAGTAGCAGATGGTGTAGCGGTTGGCATGCAAGTACAGCCTTCGTTCTAAGCTCACTGGAATGCCGGGAATCTTACTGCTAATAATGGTCAACCGTAGTTACTTTTACTTTCATGTCTGACTCTGAATGTTGTTTGAGCTAAAAATTTAAAAAATGTGGAAACCCGTCGGTATACACTGCAGACCAAATGATCAGTAATTCTCAAATCCCAAAGGAAGGAGAAGAGAACTAGATGGTGCGCTATCATGCGGAGTAAACCCTCCGATTTTGTGTACATATAGCTATAATATAATCGTAATTATCCTTATTGTGAAGTAATGTCCTAATAATATTTCCATATTTCGCTACCCAAAGATCCCTTTACGCCCCTATATTTCTAAAATTCAGCACAACATTCTTAAGATGCTAAAAAAAAAAAAATTAATGATACGGCTTTCCATGAAGTTTTCGATTAAGCTCTACAGCAGATGCCTAGATAAAACTATTCGCTTAGGTTGCTTAAATTTTGTTTAGTTCATAAGAAAGGTGGAAGAAACAATTAAGAAAAAAAGGACTATAGCTATTTCTATACATAGAAACAGCTAAAACATAACAATTACAAATTAAAAAATAACGTAAAATCTAATTCTTAGGTTAGGTTAAAGATACCGATAAAAAAATTAGATATTACGGGGATGCTGATGGCATCTCTCTATTATTATTAAACGATTTTTCTTTTTTTTTGACTTTATGCTTCTTCGAAAATATTATTTTATAACGAATTTAGCATGAAATATGAAATAGAGAATTTGTAGATATACCAATTTCTTTAAATTGCTTACCTTAGCTAGGAAGTGCACTTATTAGCTGCCAGATGTTAAGGGTGGTTTTTAGTAGAGGTTGCTATCCCTTTTCTTATTGGTTCGATCGTAAGAGCCATTACACAAGTCTAAAAAAATTGGTGCAGCTGTGTTCGCATTTGTGGTAAATAAGAAAAGTAATATACATTAGTAATATCCATTAGTTTTTTATCTAGTTTACTATCTACCAGCACATAAAGATCGCCTTCCGAGCCTTTTTTCAATGAAACCATTAAAACTGAAAATAAAAATGACACCATGGGTTCTAATTAAACCAACTAAATTAAAAACAACTAACTAAGTTTGAAGCTGCAATATGCATATTTTTTTGTTCTGTTTTTTAATTTAAGGATGTTGCGAGTTATATGCGGATGAAAATTTTTCACTGGCATATAATTCGCAACATCTTTTTTGGAACGGTAGCACTCAGACACAAAATTGGACCATTATACTCCATGTGTTCCAACTTTCAACAGCACGCGGATAGTTAGTGAGTTCCCATGCGTACACCATCTTGGTACTTACCGCGCCCAACACTGGTTGATTTCGGTGATCGGAAATTTTTTATTTTCCACAATTTTATTGGGGAAAAATAAGTACATTTATTACTGAGAAGAAGTGGAGATAAAATTTTATTATCTTCCAAACGGGCGCCAATAAAAAAAAACAATCAACTTGATTCCAGGGAACAATATTTGTGGTTTGTAAAAAATGTATGTATCATGCCATTACTATTTACAACAATCTTATGAAAAAAAACAATAATCGATTTTTTTTTTTTGATTATATTGATTAATTATGTTGATGACATTTAATTTAGTGTTTTCTTACTCTCTGATTGATTGAAATTTAAGAAAAATATTTATATTTATACTGAAAAGTCCGCGCCGTTTTATAGTAAAACACAAAATTTTTGCAAAATTCAACTTTATTTATCAGTATAATCGCCTTCGAGGGCGATACACTGATTGATACGATTTTTCAATCTTTCGATACCAGTTTTGTAGTACGATTTCGGTTTAGCCTCAAAATAGGCCTCTGCTTCGGCGATTACTTCTTCATCGGTCTTAAATCTCTTTCCGGCGAGCATTCTTTTAAGGTCTACGAACAGGAAAGAGTCGCTGGGGGCCAAATCTGGAGAATACGGTGGTCACTTTTGATAGTCTGCCCCTTTTGAAGATAGTCGATGAAAATTATTCATGTGTATCCCAAAATACGGATGCCATAACCTTGCCAGCCGACTATTGAGTTTGTTTTTGGTCGTTTTGGACGAGGTTCGTCGCCTGCTCGCCACTCAGCTGACTGCCGACTTGATTCTGGTGTGAAATAATGGAGCCAAATTTCATCCATTGTCACATACCGACGCAAAAATTCGGCTTTATTGCGGTTGGATAGCTTTAAACACTCCTCTGAATCATCAACACGTTGTTGTTTTTGGTCGACTGTGAGCAAACGCATGTCCAAATATTCGTGTATGAGATATCCAACACGCTCTTTTGATATCTTCAGAGCCTCAGCTATCTCGATCAACTTCACTTTACGGTCATTCGTAATCAATTTGTGTACTTTTTTGATGTTTTCATCTGAAACAGCCTCTTTTGGACGTCTACTGCGTGCATCGTCTTCGGCGCTTGTAGGACCACTTTTAAAATTTTCAATCCAGTTGCGAATGGTTCGTTCGGCTGGTGCAGAGTCCTGGTAACACTTATCAAGCCATTTCTTTGCATCGGCTGCATTTTTTCCCATCAAAAAGCAATAATAAATCAACACACGAAATTGCTTTGAATCCATTTGTTTTTTCACAATAACAAAAGTTGCTTCACTCACAACGCTATATCTCGATAACTTATCGTCCGACAGCTGTCAAATTTATACACGTATGGTTTTGAAGGTTGGTACTAACTGAATGGTATGGATATAATTCAAATGGTGCCCTCTCTTAGAAACGACACGGATTTTTCAGCCCATGTAACATCTCCCCTGACCACCATTTCTCCTCACTGTAACAGGTTAAGAATGTCTTTGCCTAGCTTTAAACGTTTGCTTCTTAATAAACTTAATAAAGTTGTCCAGAGTATACCCGGGCCAATAAAAATAACAATAGTAAAAGGGGATTTGTTTTAACACCAAAATACATTTTTGTATTAAGCTTAAATATTTGCTCTCGCCTCAACTCTAGTGACACTAATTTTTTTAATTCAGATTTATTTCAGATTTTAAAGCTAATAAAAAAAATAATCTCTTAATAGAATTTTTTAACGACTAAAAAAAAAAAAAACACTTCTATACTCGCATATAAATAAAAAACGGATTCGATTTTTAAAGTTTTCCTTATTTTTCTTTTCTTTTCAGAGTTGAAATGATAACACGTGTTTTAATTATAACGTTGGTTATTTCTGGGTATGTGTTAGCCGAAAACACTTTAACGCGCCCTAGAATATTTCCTTCACCTTCAATAACCAGCTCAATTGAAGACACGTATCTTGGACCATATTTCAAACAAGAGATAAATGTACAAATTTAAGAAATGTTTCGTTAACATAAATAATTAAAGAAATGTATATATATATATTTTAGGTTTTATATATCTTATTGTACTTGTATTATTATTACATATTTCCTCACATATTTCCTCACTCTCAAGAACTCGTTATTTTATGAATATTTACTCTTGCCAAACTTTACAGAATAATTCTTCAAACATAACTCTCGATGATGACGAAAAAAGATCAAGCAAGCCCTCGTGTTATCCTAATGTCACCTCATGCAATGGTCCTGACATACAGATTAAAATGAGTCTCCAGTTGCCGGTGGAAGAATCTGGTTCGCAGTTTAGTCATTCGTATGAAGATAGTCCGGTTGTGAGGTATAATTAAACATTATTAATGATCAGTATTTTATGTAATATAAATTTTTTTTATTTAGTTTTGAATCAAATAGCAGTCGAAATCTTCCGCAAACGCCTTTCGATGAACAGCTAGAAGACATACAGAAGGGATATATTGAGTTTGACGTTTATGATGAAACGTCGCAAGGAAAACTAAAAAACGAAAATAATTTAACTAAAGTCTCGCCTTCATTAAATCAAATGCTTGTGCGCTTTCTTCCGCAAAGTCTAGCAGATGCTTTTAGCTCAAGTTATTTTGCGAAGCAACAAGTTACAATAAGTAATAAAATAAAGCCTAAGCAAAATACGGAAGAAGTAAACATAATTTTACCAAATTTGGTTCTGACAAATTCAAAAAAACGATTACCTTCTAATGAATCGGAACCTTCTGTTTCGCAACACACATCCTTTATAATATCAGCAACAACACCGTACTCAGTAAATAAGTACCCCAAATCTCAAAATGTTGAATTTAGGAATAATACTACAAACACAGATATGCAAGAAATCAAACAGCTCCCAGATGGAGATATTAATTCTTCATCAACATTATCTGTAGCAATTAATTCACAGAACGCACAATCAACTTTCCAAGATATTTATCAAAATAAAAGCGGATTCAAATATGAAGATATTAATTTAAGCGAAGATAATGTGATTGCTCCCTCTAACAAAGTATCAAAAAATATATTTTATCTTTCCCCCATTGACATGAAGGTTCAGGCCAAGGATCAAAGAAAAGATTACAATTACAACCAACAAGGATTTAAAAATGAAATAAATGTTCATATTGTTCACGAAAATCTGGAGGGTTATGATCAAAATATTCACCAAAATTCTTCATCGCCTACTAAACAGCTTGATGATTATCAGGAAGAAGTTGAAAAGCAATTTAACCATCATGATTTTAAGACAAGCTCAGAAGCGGCTTCAAGGAAATTTTTAAAAAAATTCAAAGAAGGGTATGTACCTAAAAAAATAGATAGTACAGAAAATTTATTCATATCACATTCTGAACCCGTCCGACCTGAAAGCCTTTTGCATACGTATATATTTTCTTCACAGCCCAATAAGAAATCTGATCTTGAGATCAAAATAAATAAATTTCCATTTACCACTAATTATTCTGAGGCACAAGCAAATGATAAATCCCACACAGCGCCATTTCACCCAACAAGTAAATTACACACATATATTTTTCCGACATTAGACGTTAGTAAGTCACATAATTTTGAATACAATAATTCAAAAATTTCTCCGTTAGGGGATAAAATTGAACTTTCTAATGAAAATGTGGAAGACACCCACGCTTCAGAAAACCAAGAATCTCAGGAAAAAACTTTTTTCATCAATAATATGGTTCTCCCCAACCAAGGCAGAGAAATTTCTGTAACTCAACGACCTTCATATATAAGTAGTAACCAAAAATATACTTTTTCTAACCATCATACACAGAATAATCCGAAAACATTTGTCGAGATACAAAGGTCTGTAAATAATTACAATAAATTTATTAAAGAAGAAAATGGAAATTTAGTAGAACAACATGAAATCTATACTGGGCCCGAAAAAACAGATGAGAATTTGTTATCACTTGAGCGCTCAACACATGCTTCTCTTTTAAAAAATCCAATTAGAGTGGCCCACAATGAGGAATTTTTCCATCATAGCGGTATCACAGAAAATGAAAGCGTAAATTTTCAACAGCAAGAACAATTTAAACAACAACAAGAGCAATCAGAGCAAGAACATCATGATCAGCATCGAATACACCAAACTATCCAAGAAGATATCATAAAGCCTTTTAGCCATTCCAACAATGTTGAGCCTTACACAATAATAGAAAAATATATCGACCGTCCTGTGCCTGTAGAACGAATTGTGGAAAAAGAAGTAAAGGTACCATATCCCGTGACGGAATTCGTAGAAAAATTTATTCAACAACCTGTTCCGGTGGAGAAGATTATTGACAGACCAATTCATATTCCATACCCAGTACAGGTTGATCATTTTATAGATCGACCCTACGCAGTTCAGGTACCTGTAGGTGTTGCAATACCGATTCCTGTTCATCGATATATAGATCGTCCTTATGCTGTAGAAAAAATTATTGAAAAACCAATTCATATCCCATATCCAGTTGAAAAAGTAGTGGAAAAAATTGTAGAAAAGCACGTTCCTGTTGAAGTAGAGAGAGTTGTTGAAAAATTTGTTCAAAACAAGTCAGGCAAATCACAATTAAATGAAAAAAACAAAAAAATTCTTTCAAATATCCCTTTGCCTTTAGCACTTGCAATTACAAGTGTAGATGATCTTAAGACTCAACATAATTTATATAAAACCATAAGTGCGTTAGAAAATTTTGAAGAATTGGTACCCCCCTCAGTGCCTACTTTAGATGGAGAACAGATCTATAAAACGTTACCAGAAAATATCGACATTTTGCTTCTAGACGATTATTTTGGACCTGTGCCATATGAAAACCAACACCTTCACTGGGGCTCACAAGTAAAACGAGGTACAAAAAACCATTATATTAAACGAAGTCCGGAATTTGGAAGAAATTTAAGAGTTGAATATGGCTTCAAACCGCCACTTGTACCTTCCTTGGAAATTGATGATCATGGTAAGCCATTAGGAAATCAAAGGAACTAGATTGTGTATCTATGTTTGTGGATTTGAACTCATTCCGAGCCCGTAAATATTGTATATTACATATGTAAAACAGTGCCAATAAAACACATAAAAGCAAATAATTTTTTTTACATAGCCGTAATGAATCTTAACCAAATAATTTACCTATAAAGACCAATATAACATCTATTCATTTTACGATACATATGTAGATTCTAAATACATCTATCTCTAAATGTATAAACATGTATTAATTGAAGATATTTAATAAATATGATTTGTTTATTATTTAGTTTAGTATAAAAAAACCAAGATGTATGTATAATAAAGTAAAGAATAAATCTTGAAAATCCAGAACTTCAAAAACCAGTATCTTTTAATATATATGGTATTGTGTTCTTTCATGTGTTTTTTTTTTACCAGATTTACTCTAATAATTGATGAGCTTTGTGTATTAGATATAAATCTCATAAAAATATATTTTTTGATTGTTGTGATTGTATGCTATATAAGTTAAATATTGTAAAATGTGTGTGTCATTATTTTCTTTCAATACAATCACTAAATATAATACATTTACAATTTACAATTCAATCGCTTTTCTCATCCCCTTTTACTGTTCTTGATCTTTTACTTAAACCACTTTATCACTACTTGTAATTCACATTTCAAATTCCACTTTAGAACTAACATTCATTTCTTGTGGGATGCTGATATTTATAATCTCGAAAGTTATTTACTATCCAGCGTTCTATACATCTGTACTAGAATATTCGCTACAGATATCCATTCTCCAACAGTTGAGTCTCCTGCTATTCAAATATTGAAATATTCTGCCGTTCAAATACAGATCACATTTTAAGTGTTTATCACACTGCTCCCTCCCTAAAGTTGTCCCCCTCCAACAACTCCGTCATTCATCGTACCGTTGAAAGGACATATTCTATCCATATATTGTAGACCGATCGATCTCCACGCTGGATCCGGTAGACAACGTCATTAATGCGGGCTATCACCTTGTAACATATGGCCATTCCCAATCCTGTTGCAATTTCGGTGATTTTTTTCTTAGACAGAGATTTGTACAGCTACACTAGATCTTCGTTTAAGCCAGAAGATTTTGATTAGAAGCCGTACCTAGTCTTCATGTGGTTGCTCGCTAGTTTTATCCTTCCTCTGGAGGAACTTACGAATCTAGCTGCGCAAGTCATCCACGCAGTCGCACTCGTGGATCCGAATTTCGTTTCACTTGGCAACCGAACTCTTTGACCAAATAAGATCTCGGATGGTGTATATCCTTTTGAACTATGAACCGCGTTTCGGTAGGCCATTAAGAAGATGTGTATTTGTCGATTCTGATCTCGCTGGCAGATGCTCATTCAAGATCCTATTGAATCGCTCGACCATTACATCTAATTGACGGTGGAGCGGTGTTATCCTTGTGTTCTTTATTCCCAGATTCAAAGTTTCGCCCTCGATCAAAGTGTAGTTCCATTGGGATGCCAAATTTGCTCACCAGTTGTTGACTATCTGTTATGCTACGATTTTAGCTACTTGATTTGGAATTGCAAACACTTCCGTTCACTTACTGAAGTAATCCATGACCACGAGGGTGTATCGGTTGCCATTAAATGTTTCAGGAAACGGGCCAACGACATCGATGGCTATTCGTTCGAATAGTCCTCCAAAATGGTATTGTTGCATCCGTTTCTGTGGTTTTACTTGCGGGCCCTTGGTAGTCGCACATTAGTGCACATTATGCTCTTTTTACACCAATTCTCGATATCTTGTTTTGTGCTAGGCTACTAACCAAATCATTAGAATTCAGCCATTAAATGGTTGAAGTACAGACAAAATGCATTCTTCTCAGCTGGCAGAGGATATCGGACCGGAGCCAAATTCTGAAGGCGTATTGGGCACATTGGGAGTCGTATTGTAAGCAAGATGGTTAGTTGAAGAGAAAATTGGAAAGTCCAGATAAAACAACATCTGGTATGCAGCTAATCGTGCCACGCCAGAGTCAGCCAAGTGCTCCAAGAAATACATGACGAAACCTTAGGAGGTCATTTGGAAAAAAATAAGACTTTGGAGAGGGAAAAGGAACGATTCTATTGGCTAAGTGCAAAACAAGATGTCGAGAATTGATGCAAAAAGTGTTAGATTAATATATTAATATGTATTAAGCCAAATAAATTTGGGCCTCAGCCCATACTAAAATTAATATTAAAATTAAATTTAATTAAACTAAGGACATCCAATCAACTCAACCTTGGAAAATGCACTAATCAGCTAGTGCATTGCCCTTAAGAACTATCCGTAACAGAAACGTTGGCAAAGTGAAAGTAGTTTCACGATCTGCGGGGTAAGCCCACGAAGAGACCATACAATAACTAAGGAACCAGATTGAAATAAACAGTCATCAAAGATCGTTCCTTTGATCCTCGCTTTAACCATTTTTAAATAAACTACGT
This sequence comes from Volucella inanis, assembly GCA_907269105.1. Lineage (NCBI taxonomy): Eukaryota > Metazoa > Arthropoda > Insecta > Diptera > Syrphidae > Volucella > Volucella inanis. The sequence goes on along the minus strand of OU026157.1, from coordinate 91,108,213 downwards.
TGTTGAAAAAATATAAAAATATATCATACATACATGTAAAGATATCTCTACAAACAATTTACTGAGCTTAACATTAGTCCTTCGAGTCCACAAGAGGGCAGCAGGTACCACAGTAATTTAATAGAAGCTATTTTGTTTAAATAATAAGATCTAATCTGTGCTATGTTACATAGTCGTATAACAGGCCTGCGTTTGGGTGGTATTTCTTTGTTTCGCCTTTGTTTTGTTTGCCTTTTTTACATTTAATTTGGTGTTGCTTATGTAATTTGTTCGTGAGTTTGCAAACAGTTTGGAGACTTTGAAATGTATTACTTATTTTATCTGCCTACCAAATATTTATGATATATAGGGTTTTCCAATACGGACTTGACAACCTTGAGTTTAATTTGTGAACGCACTCTTTCACTTATCATCAAACTGTCGCTCTCAATTTATTCAGTAAACTCAACATTTTCATCATAGTAAAGTACACTAACGAGCAAGGTCTTCAAACTATAAAAATTTCTTACAGATATTCGAAGTCAGTGACTGCAACTTTAAGACCGTAAACTCCAATTTTCGGTCGTAATTCTCGCCCTAGTAGACAGGTAATAACAATTTTAGTGCAAAAATTTGAGTCTACATGTTCGTTGTGTGATGGTGCAGTGTCAATAAGACAACGTTTTGGTCGAAGTGTCGAAAATATCGCTGCCGTTCAGACGTCCGTAGCAAACTATCCAAGTCAGTCAATTCATACAAGATCAAGCTGACTCAAGTATTGAAGCCGATGGACCATTTGAAGCGACGTACGTCCTCCGATTGGATTCTGGAGAAGATGTGCCAATATATTGAATTTCATCGCAAAATCATCTTCAGTGACGAAGCTCATTTTTGGCTTAATGGGTTCGTCAATAAGCAAAATATGCGTTATTGGTCGAGTGAAAACCCACATGTGCTTCATGAATCACCACTTCATCCACAAAAAATAACTGTTTGGTGCGGTTTGCATGCCGGCGGCGTTATTGGGCTATAGTTTTTCGTCGACGATAACGATCGTTACGTTACTGTGAATGGTCAGCGTTATCGCACCATGATCACCGATTATTTTTGGCCCGAATTGGAAGATATAGACTTGGACGACATGTGGTTTCAACAGGATGGTGCCACAAGCCACACAGCATACGCTACAATCGATTTATTGAAGAGTAAGTATGGCTTATGCTAACACGCCGACGACGTGGGAAGAGGACGATTGGGTCCAACGAATCGACCGCTGCAAACATGCATGCGGTGGCCATATGAACGAAGTCGAGTTCCATTCATAAATGTTTTGATTGTACTTCAAGCCAATAAAAAAGTTTTTGAGATATCTCAAATGGTTTGCCTTTTATTTAAAAAAAAAAAAGTTGTCAAGTCATTATTAGAAAACCCTATATTATACCGTCCGACGTAGCAGATATGGTTTGAAGCTATGTAGCGTTCAGAGCAGTTTGTCTCTTGTAATAAGACACCTGCATTTTAATCACGACAACAGTAGTCCTACAAAGGTTGTTACTTGCCGTTAATAGGGAACTACCTGGAAACTGGTTGGTTTTTTTTCAAACAGCTGGGCATCGTAGGATTTGTAGAGATTTTTTATTAGCTACCGATGCCTCAGAGGTTTCTGTTAATTTGCAACATAATGACTCACAAGATTGTCGCTTTGCCTTACTCAGTTCTTTTTTTTTAATATATTTTGAGAAATGTCTAATATGAATTCCAATCTGTCACCTTTCTTGTGTTTTTTTGCTTGCTTGAAAAGTTTTCTGCAAACGTTTCTAAGCGGTCGTAATGCTGATGCCCACCAGTTCGGCCTTTTCTCACCTTTAGGTTGAATAAGAAGGCAGTAAGTAGCTATTAGCTGATTGAGAGGCATGGTAAAATGCTTGACTTTCATGTCAAGCTTAAAGTTCTGAAGGTTTCAGACCAGAGTAGTTTAAAAAGTGTTCCTCTACATTTTGACCAACCATTCCGATAATTACGGCTGCATTGGATGTATCTGTGATCTGAAAATGAGTGTACGGAGGAGTGATATTTCCAGAGACGAATGTAATATCTAGCGCTTCTTATTGGGTTTTAGTTATAACAGTGGGCTCATTCCATATACCATATTGCAAACAATGATTTTAGTATTTATATATATTATAATATGTATAATCAAAAAGTGACTCACCTCTATCGTTTGCGTCGGTACTCTTCCGTACCGTATGATGTGCATTGGTATCACCCCCGATGATAAAGCCAGTTTTTCGTTTTGCAACTTCCAAAACCACCCTTTAGAGGTTGTCGCCAGTGTGAAGCCCCACATTGTTGTGGACAAGATTTGCTCATAACAGCCAGTAGGTATGTTTGGCAGTCTCTACTCTAGCAACGATTATGTCGGGGTAATTGAGGTTAAGATATAAGAGTGCACCAAGGCTACGCAATCCATCCATGGTTCTTGAATTAGAATAATGCAGAATGAACGCGGCCGAGACGTTTTTGGAGTACTAAATGTTAATCTGGAGAAACCATAGAATCATTATTACAATCAAACAGAGAATCCTTCAACAGTCTATAATTTTTAACAGATTAATCTTCAAAACCTTGAAATGTCAACTTATGGGTACTAATGTACATCAAAGAAAGTCGAACACTCTATGTGAAAGATGATGATTCGATTGGAGGTTAACAATTTATATACCACCTTGTTTATTTATGCGAGCTGAGCTGCTGATCTTTGAGACGTTTTCTATTGGGATAACAAAAATAGTTTTCATCTATCGAGGCCAAAATCCCTTTAAACAGAGTTTTTCTCTGAATTTTTGTATTCCGAACTTCAATTTATAGTTCACTCAAAATTCACTAATATTGGATATTGTTAATAGTACAACGCTACTACTGTTTTTAAGCGTAAGTTCAACATACTTTACTCTTACATTAATTTTTCTTAACTTTTTTTTCGTCGACGATAACAGGGTAGTGCCACAAGCCACACAGCACACGCTACAATTAATTTATTGAAGAGTAAGTATGGTGAGTGTGTTATCTCAAAACATGGGCCAGTCGATTGGCCGCATCGTTCGTGCGACTTAACGCCGCTTGACTATTTTCTGTGGGGCTACGTTAAGTCATTGGTTTATGTCAACACGCCGACGAAGTTGGAAGAGCTCATAGCCAACATTGAATGTGAAATAGCAGCCGTTTCGGCCGAAATTTGTGGCCGAGTCGTTGAAAGTTGGGTCCAACGAATCGACCGCTGCAAACGTACCCGCGGTGGCCATATGAACGAAGTCGAGTTCCAATCATAAATGTTTTAATTGTACTTCAAGCCAATAATAAAGTTTTTGAAATATCTCAAATGGTTTGCCTTTTATTTAAAAAAAAGTTGTCAAGTCGTTATTATAAAACCCTATACTAATTGTTTCTTTAAAATAATAGTGGAAATAGGCATTACCGACTGTATAAAGACACAGCTAATTTTCTTTAAAAAAAATTAAAAATTCAGTATGAATGGATGGGAAGCTTTGTGACACACCTTTTATAAGCGCTTACATACCATCTCAAGACGATGTGAAGCTGAGCTATTTTCGGACAATTTTCACTTGATCCGATATATGATATCCGATATTGATATATGTTATTATGACTCTAAAGGTAACTTAATGGATCGTAATTAAAGTCTTAAGTCAAAGAAAGGTGAAACAAAGTGTGAAAGTGCACTCGATAATGAAAACAAGAAGTATTAATTTTTTTTGGAGCACATGTCCAGTTTCCACCTATTGTGTTTCCCAAATTTTTTGAAGAATATAATATGTCACTTTAGACACCTATTTCAATTATTCATTCTTTCAAATGCAGAACCCTTTCCGGTGCAACAAATGCATTAATTTAAATCAAATTTAATGGGGGTAGGAGGACAATTAGTTAGACATTTAGCAATGTGACACAGCTGTCGAAACATTTAAAGCTAGATATGAAAATAAACACGTCATTGCACTGTTCCCTCAGACAACAATCGTAGCTAAAAATGCACATCTGTTGAGTCTCTAAGAAACCTATCAAAGGCGATAGACAACTGGGATCCGATCCTAGTTTTTCTAGTAAATAACTCAGAAAATACCTTTAGAGAACAGTCATTAGTATCTGAGACCGATATGCCGTAGTACAAAAATGTCAAAAAATGTCTTGAATGTTATTTTCTGAACTTTAAGATTTTACAGGAAAATAAAATTAGAATAAAGATGCCACAATCGGTTCAAAAATACCAAACTGTTAAAAATATTGTACAGTCTTATCATGGGTCATAAAACATGTTGTCTTATGCGTGTTTGTACTGTAGTAGTGGTTATACTTTGCGGTCATGTCCGTCTATCTTCAGTTTGTCGATAATACAAAGCTGTGATTAAATTGTTTAGTTAAAGGTCATGTATCATATATGTAGGTGTAAATTTGGTAGTCGCTACTCAATTAAGCATATTCATAGCAACTTTTAAAAATCAACAATTCACGCACTTAAGTAATCACTACAACAATAAGAATGCCAAAGTAATATTGGCTAGAGCAAGTTTTTATTTAATATCTTCGACTGGGATGTTAATAACCCCTCCTTGATCGTCGATCGGTGGTGAGTTTTATATCATAGGAATTGGCTCAAAAATTATCAACTAGAGCATTAGTTGTCGGTTTGGGAAACATTAACATAGAATCTAGAATCTAGAATCTAGAATCAAACAGTCTGTTGAAGTCGAAGCTCTCGTATTCCCTAATTTTACGAATCAAATTCCTTCGACTCTTCTCAAACATAGAGTATGAACTTGCTGACTCTCTGGTGCTTACAGATCCATTATTTTCTAAACCGCACAAGGTGTGGTCAGATGTTTACTCACAAATTATTCAGAAATGTATTATAAAAGGAATAGCAACGAAGACATTACCTCTGAAAACTATATTTTGGTTATTTCTGTATCCACTAAGGTTAGTAACTCAATGTTGTCTATCAAATCCTTTTACAACCATGTGGAAGAAGGTCTGGGAATCAAAAGAGGCTGGTTAAGTGTCGTTAAGTTAAGCCACGCTTCATACAAAAATTATGCACGCCAAGGTTAGGTGAATCCTTTCATTTGGCTGTTAAAAAATTTCAATACCGAGAAAAACGTTTCTTAAAGTACAAAATACTTAAAAAGAGATACACCGAGGAATTTCAATCGTACCTTGAATCAGGACATGCAAAATTGATAAAAGCAGATAAATCAGATAACCCAGGATATTAACTTCCCCATAATGCGTTATAAAATAAAACAGGCTGTCAAATAAACTACGCATTGTATTCAATGCACCTGCTCAGTTATCAAACGGAAGATAGTCGAACAATAAAGTTTATGTATTGTAGGTCAGCCCTTGCAACTTGACATTACCACGATTATTACTCGATGGAGATTATTCCGCTTTGTTTTTTGTGCAGATATTTAACAAATGTATACGATAAAGATTCATCCCACGCAGACAAAATACCAAACATGGAGAAACTCAGAGTCAGAAACATTGCAGAAGTACAAGCTTTTTCACATTGAGTACAAATTGGTAGCTGATATTTTAGGTTATGCTCAAAATCATTCTAGAAAATAGTAACATCGATGATATAACAGCGAAAAGTAACAATCTCGACGTTTGTGAAAGGGCTCAGGCGGAGGTTGTAACTCTTTTAAAGGAAGGAGGGCTTAATTTACGGAAATGGGCTGCCAACAGCCCACAATATCTACAAAGTATTTCCACATACAATCAGGTACCAGGAACAGTATTCGAACAATCTCATAAAAATATTAGGCATTTTATGGTCACATGTTTCTTTTTAAAATCAAATGCATGAAAATATTCTAAATGAGATATAGTAACAGAGAGAAGTATTTTGTCAGTGACTGCTCGTATTTACGAAAAAATGGGTTAGACTGCGCCCGTTATCGGTAGGGCGAAAATGTTTATTTAATCTTTGTAGGTTGAAGGAATAGGATGGGATGAACTAATACCCCATGAATAAGAAACACAATGAAATTAATTCCGTTGCGACTCAAAGATACTTAAATTGTTTTCGAAAGGGGTTTCATTTCTTGTCTAGAGTTCAGCAGATCGAGTTAGAAGTAGAGGTGGAGCAAATGGCAGTCGCTGACGCCCTTTATAGATCCAAAAGGGGTAGTTTGAGTTTTACTGGACGATTACAAAGTTCGGCTTGGCCTTTTCGTCGAAAGCATAAAAGCCATTTAATCACTTTAGTAATAAGACAAGCGCACTTTAAAACATTGTATGGTGGAGTTGCGCAGCTATCACAAGAACGACATATTGGAAATATGCCAATATATAGGGCAACGTCGTCTTTCCCATTTGAAAATGTGGGGATAGATTACGCGGGCTCATTCGATCTCCACCCATCGAGCATTCGGGGACGATGTTTGCTATACATAAATAACTAATAACGATTTTGACTACCGAAGCATTTTTGGCAAAATTTCGTAGATTTGTTACACATACATCATACAGCCTTGGAGTGTCTCGAAAGAAATTACTAACAATGCTATTCAGTGGCACTTAATACCCCCAGGAGCGCCACACTTCGGTTGGCTTTAGAGAGCAAGTTTCAAATCGATCAAGTACCATTTGGGACGAAAATTAGAATATCACGTCTTGAATTACGAAGAGTTATCTACGATACTGGCGCAAATTGAAACTAACCTAAATTTAAGGCAGTTATGTCCATTAAATAATGACAAAGATTCGGTATAGGTTCTAATACCAGGACACTTTTTACTTAGCCGAGTGCCTATAGCAGCACCAGAGCTCGACTGCCTTAATAAGCGGCCTTAATCGATGGCGGCTGACCCAAAAAACTTACCAAAAATTTTGCGATAAATAGTCAAAAGAGTATCTGTCTCAGCTTCAACGTCGTTCTAAATGATTGCATCGTCAACAGAATGTAGGTGACATCATCATTCTTAAGGAAGAACATCTCCCACCTCTAAAATGGCAGATGGACCGCACTGTTACCATTAAAGCTTCGACAAGAAATATGATCCCCAATAAGGAAAATTTGTGTTCTGTCTATTTAAAGCCCTGCAAAAATATCCTAATATAATCGTAACTAATTCCGTCACCAAATGCAGATACATATTTAAAGCCGTTTTATGTATTTTTCCTTTTCCGTTTCCCTTTAAATCACAATAAGGAGATGTGTCTATGGTAGTAGGTGGGGTGAAAAGTAACCTCCTTGGGAATGAAATTTTTTTTTTTTAAATGTTTTTTTTTTACAATATTTTATTCAATAGTCCCCTTAAAATTGATGCACTTATTCCAGCGATTTTCCAACTTAAACAAAGTAATTTTCCGGAAAGTCTGCAAAATACTGCTCCGTGGCGTCGATGATTTCCTCGCGTGACCTGAATTTTTTATTGATGAGTCATCTTTAGAGGTTTGGGAAGAGATAATTGTCCGAGGGAGCCTAATCGGGCGAATACGGTGGATAAGACAGCAATTGGAGTCGTAAGTCATTGACTATAGTCGTGGTTGCGATGCTCTTGTGCACCGGTGCATTGTCTTGCAAAAACAATTTTTTTTCGCTTCATATGAGGACGTTTTGCAGCAATTTCGCTCCAGTAATACAGTAATACTCACTGTTGATGGTTTTTCCTTTTTCGAGGTAGTCCACGAAGAGTATGCCATGACAATCCCAAAAAACCGACGCCATAACCTTTCCGACCCGTCGAGCCTCCCTCGGCCGCTTCGGAGCACTCTGTTCTGTTCTCTGGTGTTGAACAGTTACTAATCGACGCCAAAAATCTGTCCGATTCTTCATCAGCAAGTCCAAACACTCTTTCGAAGTGCTCTCGCGTTCGTGTTTTTGCCAGAATAGCTTTTTCATATGCAGAATATTGCCCAAAATATGGCGTGTGCACTCAGTACTAATCTTTGTGGTATCTGCTAGCTCGCGCACCTTCACATTCCGGTCAGCCAACACCATCTCATGTATTTTTTTGACATTGTCCTTTGTAACTGCATCGAAGGGCCTGCCGCTGCGGACTTGACCGGTAGTGGAGTTGCGGCCACCACGAATTTCTCGAAACCAATATTTGACGGTGAAATCTGACGGAGCATTAACCTCATAATATTTATCCAACTTTTCTTTTGTTTCCTTCGCCGTTTTGCCTCTCAAAAAATATTTTTTTATGAGAGAACGAAAATCGTTTTTGTCCATACTCAACATGATGCCAAATGTGCGCCTAAATTTAATACCTGGTTCCAGAGAAGAAGGATGGGCATAGATGGAGAAAATACCATATCTATCTAACCCCAATTCATTAAAGGATTATGAGCATTAAGCGTTGTTTGAACGTGGAGGAGAATGTTGCATTGAATACCAACGGGCAGTACGCAAACGTCTTTCTCATTCCATACCTACGGCCTCCCACACAGCTCGATCTTGAAAAATGTACCAACCAGCTAGTCCATTGAACCTTAAGCGGCCGACAGACGATCAACTTGATTGTCAACCAATTGATGTTGATGTTGGTCGTATGCAGATAGGTTTGTAACTTAAACTCTATGTTGGTCGAATGGTTTGAGTATAATCAGAGGTGTTTGACATTTTGCACTCGGATCCTAATGTTTGTCAACCGAGTAGAGAGTGTGAGGTGATGTTGAAAACACAGTTGGCAACATTAATTCCTAAAGGAATTTCGTAGTGTATTGATTAGCTTCTATTCCAAATAATCAAATATGGAGAGAGTTTTTCTCAAAATGTACAAGTGTCTGATTATGGAAGGTAAAATTCCAGATGGATTTCTAAGTGGATTTCTAATTTCCACTTGCTTTCTGTCCATTGCACCTTTGGAGTTTTGGAAGTTTTATTTATTTTTAACATATTTCGAAACGTCTTCTGTGACAAATTCTATTTTATGACTTCAATACCTTACTGTATACAAACAGAAGATAATAAACACGGTTTACACATATGTAATACGTAGGTACACCCACTTTCAAAATCTGCACGCGCACGTGTTAACATTTTAAGTTCCCATGCTATGTCTATGGACAACATTTCATTTTATAACTCAACTTGTAATAGTCAAATCAAAATGTCGTTTTAAATAAAACCAATTACGGTCCACTTCCAATTTATAACTTAAATTTCATAAAGATCCATTCAGTTTTGCGTTTTTATTTACATAGAAAAATAGCTTTTGTTATTTGTGGCGTCATTGCGAAACAGACCTTAAGGGGGAATTGCAGCCTTTTAAGTTCGAATGAGTACTCCGACGGCATAAGTGGTATTCCATTCACCTCGAGCCAGTGAATAAGTGGTATTCCATTCACCTCGAGCCAGTGAATACAATAGATTAAGTGTGTTCAGGAACTCCACAGGATTTATACTGCTATTGTACACTTTTAAACGACTTCAAAAAAGTGTCATACATGACGGGAAACTTATCGTTTTTATGTGTCAGAATCGATCGTTAGCACAGAAACTCCTTGGGTTTACTGTGTATGTTGTGGACATCTGGATATATTTAGGCTATTAGGTGGTCCAGTTAGCAATACAGTGACTTCACCTATAATGCTATTGTTCCCTCTGATATCTTTCAATGTTCTGTTTAGTGCTTCGAAACCTCTTTTACGCGCCATTCAGCTTTCGTCAGAAACTATAAGTTTACGATCGCGCAGCAATTAGGCCGCATTATAAGATTTATCGGCAACTTGATCTGTCTTGACTCCCTTCAACAGTCTGGCTTTGGCTCTTGACGATGCAAAGACTAAGGTGATGCCATGATTACTCTTTACCTTTGTCAATAACAAATTGATATGGAGCATCCAAAAAAAAAAAAAAAAAATATTTTCCAAACTCATTTTTCAATATTTCCAAGAATCTCCTGATAAATGTAAAGCTGTGCATCATTCAGTAACTGCTCATTAAACGACACCACTTCTCTTAGGACACCGGAGTCATATTTTTGTCTCCCTCGGATATTTTCGATTACCGAAAGTTGCTTTAGATCTTTTTGATTGAGGAAATCCGTATTGGCCATGTTTTGTCCTGCTTGTGCTAATACTGCATCCTCGATCAATATCAAGCATCTATTGTACACCTCGTATATGAGCAGTTGCACACTATCTTGCAATTTTCTACAAAACTAACGAAGGGTACGAGGTGTTAAGTTCCGCACACTAGCGGATTGCCTAGCTAGATCTCAACAGATGCGGGGGAGGTTTTTTCCGCTACCTATTACTCTTTACATTCAAAAAAAAAAAACGTGCCAAAGCATGTACAGCACACAGTGCATGTGCCGAAAATAAAGGAAAGGATATCGTACTTATCTTCCAAAGGAAAGGACCGGCTTAGACCGTCCACAGTTGATAAGATTTGGCATCACCTCCATGGCTACTTCGCGCCATTGAATCTATGGAAATACTCTAGCTCCAATCGTACTTCACATCACGTCCTAAATTCATAAAAAAATTATTCTCACCTGTTAAACCGATACTTAGAAATTATCTCTATAGCACCTCATTTCTACGATTGCTATAGACGACTAAATACCTAAATCGAGTGTTTCTTTTTAAATGTTTGTTACAGCAGTTTAATTAAGAGAGGGGTAGTTCTTATGAAAAATAATTATAGAGGAAGGAAATTAAAAAGAGCTATTCAAATTACGGTTATTGTAAACAATACTGTTAACGATATTTTATATTTTTAATTAGGTTTCATCATAAATAGGTTGTAAGTATACCTATAGTGATTGCTTAACTTTATTTTTATTTTTTTTTTTTTCTTAGATAGTCGTCCACAAGGAAGTGCGGGATGAAATTCGATAGATTCATGCATATTGGTCGGTCGAATACCAAGAAGAAAACGGCGATCTGGTGACGGTCTAATAATAATCGATTTGCTTGTGCGGGATTTTGTTGGCATGATTCTAAAAAAATATTTCCTTTGTAGTGATGTATCTCTGGTGTCTGGACTTAAATTCTTTTTTGGATAATGGAGCACATGGCCATATTAGGTGTAAGTTTTTCTTCGAAAACGGCCATGATATTGGCCACTTCATGTGCGAAATATTTTGGCGTATATGCGTTTCTTTCAAAACTTACGCGAATATGTAATGAGGCACATGTCTCACTACAACTACGCGCAGAAAAAAAAAAAAAAAAACAATAAAATATTCTTATATATATTGGGTCTATAACTTTTCGTGCGGTTTCCTAAGAGATGGCGTAACTTGTATTATTCCATTGTTATTATTCCATTGGAAAATCGTTGGAAAGCTACTGTCATTGTACGTTATTTCAGTATTCATTATTTAAAGCGTAAACAACAATAATTTTTTTTCACTCAAATAAGTCGAACTTTGTGCCTGAAAAAGTGTTTTTGTGGTTAGTTCTTCTTCATTACTTTAATATGAAAAAAACTGCTACCGAAAGTCATCGTATTTTGGTGGAAGTTTATGGTGAACACGCGCTAGCTGAGCGAACGTGCCAAAAGTGGTTTGCACGATTTAAAAGTGGTGATTTTGGCTTCGAAGACGATGAACGTCCTGGGCAGCCAAAAAAGTTTGAAGATGAAGAACTGGAAGCATTACTCTATGACTATTGTTGCAAACACAGGAAGAGCTCGCAGAATCTTTGGGTGTCACTCATACAGCCGTTTCAAAACGTTTAAAAGCAGCTGGATATAGAAACAGAAATCAGCATGTGGAAATTGGGTTCCACATGAACTCAAGCCGAGAGACGTCGAAAGGCGGTTTTGCATGTCCGAAATGCTGCTGGAACGGCACAAAAGGAAGTCATTTTTGCATCGGATTGTTACTGGTGGTGAAAAATGGATCCATTGCGACAACCCCAAGTGCAAAAAATCATATGTGAAGCCCGACCAACCAGCCAAATCAACGACAAAGCCGAATATCCATGGCGCGAATGTAATGCTCTGTATTTGGTGGGATCAGATGGGTGTGCTGTATTATGAGCTACTAAGACCGGGTTAAACCGTCAATGGACAATGCTACCGAACACAATTAATCCGTTTGAAGAGAGCAGTAGCCGAAAACGCTCCGAATATGCGACCAGACACGAGGCAATAATTTTCCATCATGACAACGCTTGGCCCCATGTTGCTATTCCGGTTAAGAACTATTTGGAAAACAGTGAATGGGAAGTCTTAACCCACCCGCCTTATAGCCCAGACCTTGGTCCTTCAGACTACCATTTGTTCCGGTCGATGCAAAACGCCCTCACTGAAATACGGTTCACATCAGAGCAGAATATCAAAAATTGGTTTGATTCATTCTTGGCTGCCAAGCCGTCGCAGTTCTTTTGGGATGGGATCCACAAATTGCCAGAAAGATGGGATAAAGTCATAGCTTCAGGTGGGCAAAACTTTGAATAATACTATTATACATGTTTTTCTTAAATAGACGTTCAAATTTTGAAAAAAAAAACCGCACGAATTAAAATATATACCCAATATATTTATACGTTTTAAGTTTTTGACACTAACATATGTATTATCGACCACTGAACAAGACGAAACAAGAAATGCAGCTCGATGAAGAGAGCTTTTATACGAATGCAGTAATGGAAGTGTGGACGGACTGAATGTCAAATTAAACGAGAACGAGATCTAGGCCCATTTTCGCCGTTGAATTTTTATAAAGTTATATAAAAAAAATGTCGTTGTGCGATTTAGTTTTATAATTGGTTTGAGATGGGTAGAAAGCAATCCGCCAGGTGCCGTTTATTATCTTCTGAGAGACTGTCTCTGTATTTTCCCCAAAGGCTTTAAGGGTCAGAGAGTTGACAGAAAACTAACATTATTGTAAATAGCTTTCGCAGCTTCAAAAGGGAATCGCAAAATGCAGCTTCTTATAAAGTATTGTCCCAATGCTTGTCGTCTTCGAGCAATCCAAAACTCTTACATGCAGACTTAAATGTTGAATGGAGGTTACCATCACAGTCCTTATGTTTTCAAAAGATTTCGGTGCTCTAAGCTCATGGAGTAGCAGACGTAGGCGGATATTTTTTGGGTGAATGGCGTAGACCCTATCTAGAGCAAGCTTTTTTTTCAGTTATTTGAGGTGGGCTATTTATTTTCACTGGCAGGTTATTGGAGGTGAAGTGTACATGCTGGCAGTTTTCAAGATGAACAGCGAGATGTAAGACGTGGGGGAACCTTCCATGAATAAGAAAGTTAAGAATCCTTCAAACTGCTTCAAAACTGCTTATGTACCGGCCGCTTTCTTACATTTTCTCCTCTTTTTTCTTATTCTCTATAGTAAAGGCCGCTTGATTACTACCCTTGTTAACATACTTAAAAATATATTAGATAGACTTAACAGAGCTGCAGTACCCCACATTAATATGAGCATCGAAAATATGATAAATAATAGGAAAAGCACCACTCAGCAAATATTCAACTCAAACCATCGTCAGCTGGAGATCTCCTCCTTTATTGCGGATATCCATCGTCTCCTATCTGTGTGTTCTTGAGAAGTGTCCGAGGATACTTCTTACTGCAGCATCTTTCATGCTGGGCGACTTGTGGTTTAAACTACCGCAAAGGCAATGTATCATGCTGGCCTTAAAAATTCCGTAGAGGAAAGGATCTTGCTCAGGATCAGGTATTTCAGCTTTCATAACATTGTCGATCTTGTATGTTGTGATACGCTTCTCTAGCCATAGTGAATATGAAGAAGATACCGTTTTTGTCATTCCTTCGAGTATATAAAGCAACGCATCGCCCCAAACACCTTGGCTATAATAACACGGCGATTATGTGACTTTTGGCTAGAAAAGAGTATATCAGTGATGTCTTTCAATCGGGATTTACGTGGAAATGTGATAAAAAGATAAGATCAGGTCGGCCGTAGTGAGGCACTTACGTGCAGGTTCATGCATATAACGCAGTCTCCCGTTAAAAGATTATGGGAGTACTACCTTTCAACTCAGCTGTTCACCATCAGCGCCCTGCAAGTTCATGCCATCCAGCAAGTGTATGTATTGTAACTGTCAAACCTAAGCTGCGCCTAGTTGTGCGTCTCTATTTTGGTGCACGTTTCAACTAAAAACTGACTGACGGAAATTATTTTCTTCTTGTCTAATCATTATAGACTATAGAGAATAGAAACTCACAGCGGAGACTGTCTTTTTAAGTGTTTGATTGATAATTCCCTAACCTCTTTAACTATTGAACCATATAACAGTTTTTGGACATTGCTATTTCGTTTTGGCATCTTCCCATGTTGTCGTGTTGTTAATCAGCATCAGCTTGTACGCCTTTCCACTCGGCTTGCATTGAGCAATTGCGATTCATGTAAGCTGTCTTCTATCTTCCGGTGTTAAGAGCTTGTAGTTATCGACAGCTCCTTTAGATCTCCAGAAATTTTTGTGTATGAGATTTCTCTCATGATTACCAAAGCTCGGGTTGTCACTTGTTGTTGATTAGCCTTTAATCTTTCGAAAACTTGAGCCATGGTGGCTAGAATTTTTACCACTTTTTATTTAATTTCTTAACTGATTTTTGGTTGATTAATTTTGCACATTTTTCACCTTAGTTCGTTCTTATTGGATATCCTTCTTATTAGGGATATCCTATCGACTGTGTCAATTAAATATATAAAACCAAACACAGGCTACTTGTATGGAGTCTCTTTATTGACTTGTTATTCAAAATTAATTGCTCATCGGTTGACCCGATGTTACCTTAAAATTAAGCTGACGTAAAATAAAAAATGGATATTCGCAGCAACGACTAACGGTTGCTGCCCAATATAAATGTGCTTATTATTATGTCGCAATATTCAAAGTAAATAGAAGTCACCATACAAATATGTAACTCAGGCGTATTTGAATTTTTTCTTTTTTTTTGGTTTTGTGCTTACGTACAATCCATGCGTTGATAACTGCTTGTAAAAACACTTTCTTGACAAACTATAGGTACCATGGGGGCGTATAAGTTAGATTTTTATTCGGGGGACAGGTTAAGAAAAAAAACTGTCCACTTTATTTTGCCAAATCGAACTTAACTTAAAATTCCAGTTGGAGTATTGCTCCCGCCTGGTGGAATGCTACTTCTACTTTTTTTTTGTGTTAACACCTCCCTCCCAAAAATCGAGTTTCCCACTTGATACTATATGTTATAAAACATTGGTATTGTCTTTTGTTGTGATGGTTCATCATCTACTTGACTTTTGATTCAGGTCTACCTTAGGGTTTCGGTGTGAATTGTATATTCAGAAATTATTCAGAAAATTAAAACTACAAGTTTATTTATCTTAATCTATATTGTCCCCTTAAAAGTAATCCCCATCGACCGCAACACACTAATGCCAGCGGTTGATCCAATCCTTGAAACATATTTTATATTCGATTTTCGGCATGTCCATCAGTGTTTCCTGCGATTTTTCCAATACTTCCTCTCAGCTGCTGAAACGTGTTCCCCGTAGTGGTTTTTTAACTCGCTTGAACAGAAAGAAGTCACAGGGAGCCAAATCTGGTGAATTCGGTGGCTGTTGGATGGTATTTGTTGCATTTTTCATCAATAAATTACGAATATTGATGGTACTGTGCGACGGTGCGTTATCATGGTGCAAAATTATAACACCCAAATAATACTCTTTGTTTACTGTCTGGCCTTCTGGCAAAAATTCATGATGCACTACACCGTTGTAATCCATGAAAACCGTGAACATTGCCTTATTTTTTGACTAAAAACGTGTTGGTTTTTTTGATCTCGGCTCATTTGGTGAATGCTATTCACTTACCTAATGTCTTGATTGCGGGTTGTACTCATAAATCCACGTCTTGTCTCCATTAATGATACTTTTGATAAATATGGGATCGGATTCAGACTCGAAAATCATCTTTTTTGCGACGTAAACTCGGTCTTTTTTTTGTATGAAATTGAGGTTTTTTGGCACCAACTTTGCTGCTACACGACGAAAACCCAAATCATTAACCAAAATGTCTTGTTATTGACCAACATTTCTTTTACTTCATCAATGTTTTCGTAGGTTTTTGATGTCGATGGTTTGCCACTGCATTCATCATCTTCGGTTGACTCACGACTACTTTTGAACCGTTCGTGCCACTGGTAAACGACCGTTTTCTTTAGAGAATCGTTGTCGAAACACTATTCCAACATTTCCAAAGTTCGCGCATCATAAAATCCGTTTTTTACACAAAATTTACAAATTTAAATCTATTTCTAAAATTGTAAAAAATCGCCGACACACACAGAGATAGATGTACTCTTGGCTACGTATCTTTTGCATATGTCAAGCTATGACGCCAGGATTTAGAGGGAATATCAACAACAGATGTACCAACTTAAGCAGAACTCAAATTGGAACAATGGGAGCGCCATTCCGGTTTTTTTTTTTTTATCAAGGTGGTATAGCAAGCGGTTCTGAGATAACTTTCCAAAATAATAATAAGCTTGGGTGGTGGAAAGCTGATCAATACTTGTTGTGACTACTGATGAGTATGTTGAACCTTCTGATTTCTACTTGAAGGTACCAATGTAGGAGGCTGTGTTGTGGATAAGATCCTCGTTGCGGGTGTCCCTCCATTTTAGGATTACAATCCCATTTCTGTCGTCTTTTGAAACTATTTGGTATGTAGTTATATTAAAATCACATCGGCATCAACTCTGACATGAAGGCATAACACTGACGTTGGAGTGGTTGCTGGCTGGGCTAAATGTAACGAACTAACTACTAGCACGTACTAAGACCCACTGGTTGAGGATGCACTGGCTCCAGTTTGACAACCACCTCTGGAAAAATATCGAACGTAATACACCTGAGTTTCAAACTACTACACCACTCGCCCGCGCCCTGTAGAAAATCGAGTATAAGGGTACTCATAACCCCTTAGTGCGCGCAAAGGATTATAAAATTGAGTCAATTCAGTGCAGCCGCTTTTCCAATTTTTCTTTCAGCTGATGATGATTTTCTAGAGTATACATTCATTGCTCAAGTGTAGCCATCGACGGAACATAACTTGAAAATCTTTATTCAGTACCGATGAGATTTGTTTAGAATATAATGCCTGAAAAGCAAGCGGACTCTCCAGGGGGCTAGTGTCTCATCAATGACTATGTCTTCACCGGGGTAAAACAAGTTTTTAAACTTTTTCTCTAATGGACTGAATTTTATTAAGCCGGTATACTTTGTCACTTGTCTCGTTACTTTCAAAATTTGGAGCGATTTCGTGGTATAACCAATAATCTAAAAGATTGCCAACTCTTGGTTGACCCATCTATATCATTAACCCCAATAATTTTTTTAATTCATCAGCATCTGTTTTCGTCAATTTGTTAATTCTTGCGTGTTTCTTGCAAATCTATTTTTTTCTGTGACAATGTATTACCTAATCATCTACAGTTGGTAAAACACTTTTAAAGAAGTAATATTTAGTGAAAACACTAGTTGCAAGTCGAATTTGCCGGCAAAGTCAAAAGACTTATTTACGACATAGTCAGTTCACTTTACTTCTTAAATTTTTTCACCATTTTGGTGGCTGTTATCTAGGTTATAAAGCATATTGTTTATATTGTCTGATGAAAGTTCGGAAAACCATCCAGGATCGTGGTGTGTATTGGACGTTTTGGAGTTCAATATCAGCCATGCCCGAAAGACATTATTTATTTATTTTTTATTTATTTTCACAGGTACGAATACAAATAAATTTGTATTGTCCGGAATATAAAGACTGTGCCCATATGGCTGTTACTTAAATGTCGTACGATTTACAATTTTTACAATTATTTACAATTTTATATTTATACGAACCTTAAGATTGACTATTCTTATACATATAAGGATACTAGATTTAGATTTGCTTTCAGATTGAATTTATTTTATGTTTAATCAATAATGGAAACAATTTAGAATTCTGTGGCGGTAAGGGGGGATCAGGCAGCTCCGATAGGGTTGGTATATTA
Source organism: Volucella inanis (assembly GCA_907269105.1). Lineage (NCBI taxonomy): Eukaryota > Metazoa > Arthropoda > Insecta > Diptera > Syrphidae > Volucella > Volucella inanis. The sequence goes on along the minus strand of OU026157.1, from coordinate 91,090,236 downwards.
TCAGCAAAGTGGTTGGTTAGTAAGTTGGCAGCTTTGAAACACATGATGTATTGTTAAATTCTCTTGACAAACGTTGCATATTGATTGAGTATCTCTGTTGTACAAGTGGGCCATATTAAACAGTGCATGTCCCAATCTCATTCTACAGAGTTTATCCGATTGTAGTCGGCTCAAGGATTTATTGTAGAATACGGGTGCTAAAGATGGCATATGTGTTCTTAAGAAGGAACTTGTCTGCCTTTTCATTCCCTGGAATGCCTACATATCCGGGTGTCCATATAACATGGATCCTGGCTGAGTTTAAAGCGATCACGGAGCGTAGAAAATGAATGACCGGCGTTTTGCTATTATTGTTTTGGATACCTTGTATTGCGCTGAGGGAGTCGGTGCATATTGCTGTTTTTCCATTAAGAACTTTTGCGAAGTTGAACGCTTCTACTAGTGCCATTACTTCACCAATGAAAGAGTTTTGGTTGGGAGTAGTAATTTGTTGCGTGATTATTCTGTCAAATTTATTGTCTAGCCTGTAGACACAAAATCCTGTGGTTCCTTCGTGACACGAAGCGTCTGCATATAAAATACAATCAAATTACCTTCTGACAACAATTCCAGAAAGTTTTTTCGATAGACTACCGGCTGTGTGTGTCCTTTACGTGAAGCGCTGAGCGAGTCGTTTATAAGGTGCCGAGGAAAAAGCCAAAGTGATGTTGTCTTATAACTCAGTGGTTTCGCAATAGTGAGACTTGCTAGATTATTGCTGCGAATGGAGTTGAAGAGTGCACTTTTGTTTTTCGATTTTTTGGCATTAAGACAGCCAATGATGCATATATTGTGGAGTGGGTGTTTCCTATCATTTAAGCTTTTTGCAATCAATTTAACTTGTGTTGGGTTTCTTCTGTCCACGAAGCGCATGGTGTTAATTTCAGCCAACAAAGAGTCGATAGGTGTCGGTGGTAATGCTCTTAAAGCAGTACGTAGTATTGCGTTTAATTTTGTTTGTGTTTGTTGGTCGCATCTTTTCGTCCAGTTTGAAAATAAGGAGAGTCCATGTTGTATAGCGCCTCTTATTAGCGTTTCGGCTATATTGATGGCTGTGTTATGTTGAGCTCCTTTATGTTTATTGCATATTATTTTGAGCAGGTTGTGAACTTTTGCTAGTTTCCCTCTGATGGCTTTTGCGTGGGTATGCCATTTCCAAGCTTTGGTACAGATCAGACCAAGCATTTTACCTTTTTCCAAAAGAGAAAACCTGACATTCTCTATGTTTATTGCTGTATTTGTACAGCTGCGTTTGCGGAATATGTGTAAGGCTTACATTTTTTCAAGAGGCAATTTTGCTCCTGAATTTTGACACCACAGTAATGATTTCGAAATCATCCGCCCCAGCGGATGTCACTTCCTCAGGTTTACCAGATGCTAAAATAAAGATGTTGTCGGCGTATGTTAAAGTAGACTTGATATGTTGGTTGCCCGCTTCTATCTCCATAAGTAACGAATTGATATAGGCATTATACAGTGATGTCGAAATTGGAGATCCTTTAGGGACGCCGTTTTCGATTGGTGTTATTGTGGATAGGTAACCATTGACTTGGATTATTATAGATGAGTAAATTATTCTTAAAAGGTCCCTGTTAATTTTCCAATTTTCGAGTTGTCTTATTACTTCCCACATAGTGACCCTTTCGAAGGTTTTCTCCAAGTCCATTTAAAGCAGTACGGAATGTTTGCATAAAGTCAACTTTATGTTCACTGCTTCGTCCAGCTTATGGAGCAGAGTATGTGTCCCTCTGCTTGGCCTGAAGCCATGTTGTCCACATTTAAGATGTTTTTACAAGTTCCATTTAAGCCTGTTCCCAATTATTTTTTCAAATAATTTCGACAGGACTGAAAGGAGGGAAATCGGTCGGAAGCCACCAATAGAATGATGGTCATGATTTGACTTAGGGATTGGGATCAAGGTTCCTTTTTTCTATTCGTGTGGAAAAATACCTTTATCCAACATGGTGTTATAAAGTCCAACTAATCGCAACATGACTTGTACTGGTAACCGTTTGATCATCTTGAAAGTAATTTTGTCTGACTCTGGCGTTGAACCTTTTGTCCCTTTAAGTGATGAACTCTGCTAAAGTAATGGGATCAACACGTTTGGTGATAACGCTGGGAACTGAGGAATTAAAATCCATTTGAAAGGCATTCTTTTCCTGAAGGATGAAAGCGGAGTAGTTACTGCCGGAGCAGTATCCCGCCCATTTGTCCGCGAAGCGTTGTGCTATTTCAGCTGGGTCTGTCACAGAGGTGTTGTTCTGTTTGATAGAAGTAATTCGGTGATGTGCACGGTTCCCATACATCACTTTAACCTTGCTCCAAAGTGTCCTGGAATCCAAAGAGGGTTTGAGTGAACCCAAGAAGTTTGACCACGCTTCGGCCTTGGCTACCCGTACCGTGCGTTTTATTACGGCGGCTTAGCGGCGTTAAGCAATGGTATTCGCGGTATTTGGATGCCTTTTTAGGTGAAGCCATGTCTTTTCTTTTTCCTTGGTCAACTGTTTTATTTTCGAATTAAGCCAAATAGGTTGCGAAGACTTATGAGCGGGATGCGAAGAAGGAATGGATGTTGCCGCTGCTTGTCTGATTATTTTCCTTAAATTTGCTGCTTCTTTATTGATGTTTTGTGCAATTGGTGTTGAAAAAGCTAGATGTTTAGCATTTGTGGCAAATTTATCCCAATTGGCTTTCTTTTCAATAAAAGTAGAATGAAATATTCAACCATATGTGAATGATTCTGCGGTTTCAACTCTAATAGGAAAGTGATCGCTGCCCAATAGAGAATCATGGACTTTCCAGCTGGTGATGGGTGCGATTGTAGGTGATGCTAATGTTAGGTCTACTGCATTAAATGTATTTTTGGTGGAAAATAAAGTCGGGGATCCATTGTTCAACAGAATCATATTAGAGTTTTGAAGATAATTTTCCAAAATAGTTCCTGCAATGGTGATGTTAGGCGAACCCCAGATGGAGTTGTTGGCATTAAAATCACTTAGGATAATGCTGTGCGAGATACAGTTGTTTTGTATTGTTATTGGTTGGGATAGGTTAACTTGTAACGTTTGGGTAAGAATCGATGATGGCGAGCTCGCATATGAATGTGAAATGCCTGATTTTATCAGTATGGACGTGCCGTCTTTGTTTCTGTTGTGTGACTTACTATTAAAATAATCGACGTAATTTTTATATGTAGTGGGAGCTTTATTTATGAGCACCTTTGTTTCTTGCAGCACAATAATCGTAGGCGAATACTTTTGAATGAGAATGTCCAGATAAGGCAGGTTGTTGAAAAATCCTTGAATATTCCACTGGAGAATTGTTAGATTAATATTTCTATTTTTATTGTTCATTTTGTGATTTAAAATTTAAGTTTTATTTGTAAAAATGTTTTTATTGGTGGTGTGATTTTGGTAGTGGAGGAATCGTTTGTGAAGAGCTTGCTGTTGGGTTTTCTAAGTGGTTGTCAAAGTAAGAGTTATGTAGTTTAGTTTTTTCTTGCTCTAGCTTTTTGTCAGATTTTGGAATTACATATTTTAATGAGGGCATAGAGGCCTTACTTATTGTGACAGGGCTAGGACCATGGTAGTCCTGGAATATTTTGGTGCTAACTAAGTGAGATGAATGCATTTCCATACCATTTTCTGTAGTATTACTAATGATTTCTGCTTGTATGTTCTTTTCTTGTAAAGATAGTAAAGAGATAGTTTTTATCTTATTACTGTCCTTGTTGTGTTGAAGCGTTGCAAGTAATGTTTTGGTAATTTGATTAGTGCCTGTAACATTAGTGTGTGTATTTGTGTTATTTGCGGTGTGATTTGCTTTTGTTACGTTAGTAGTTTCTAGGGTGCTTTTGGCAAATTGTTCAATATTGCTTGAGCTAGGGATGGTATTCGTATCAATTGCTTTCTCTGAGAGTTTCTCTTTTATTACTTCTGCCAGTGATCGGTTTGTTCCCCGCGGGGTAGTTTTTGGTGCATAAAGGTGTCTTGATTTATTGTACTCCTCCCTTGCTTCTTTAATCGTATAACGTTTCTTTGTTTTTATAATCAGAACAGTCTTTTCTCTCACAAATGTGGGGCAATTCCTATCTTTAGATGTATGATCATCCGCCATACAATTTACGCAGAATGTTCGCTTACATCCTTCTTCGTGTGGGCAGACTACGGTAGAAATTGCACATACATATGTTATTTGTTTACCGGCAATGGTTTTTGGTGTGTCCTATTTTTGGCATATATTGCAGGGTATATAGGGTAATAAGGGTTCACTTCTAATATCTGCCACCCTAGTTTTATTTCTGTATGTAGTTAAGGCAGCTCCAGTTGCCTTAAGAGTTCCTTCTTCGTTTATAAAGAGTTTTTTTTACTGCAGTAACTTTGAATTTCCTTAACTCTTCCAGGATAGCATTTTCTTCGAGAGAAATGGAGTTATAGGAATAAGTACGGCCTTGGCAAGAATTAAAAGATAGATGGTACTTTATTTCGACTGGAACAAGACCAAGAGCGATTTGCACTTGACAAATCTGTCGGCGACTTCTTTATTATTTACCTGGATCAGTAGGTCACCATTTCTAAGAGCTTTGACATCTTTATAGTAGGTGGAGACAGCGTTAATGCCTTAACCTATGATTATTGGGTTTCGGTTGGCAACTGGTGTTTTATCACTATCCATTACTGAATTAGTAATAACCAGGAATCGCGTAAAATCAACGGGTATTTGCGATTTACAGATTAGAATTGGCCATTGTTCACTTTGTGCATGTGCTCCTCTGTCTGCTTTTTTTCTTTTCGTTGTTTTGTTGGTTTGCATTGGGTGGTCCGGGTTCAGCCCATCAAACCGGTTTGTTGTTTTTGCTGTCATATCGCCGTTGGCAATTGATAAAACTTTGATGTGCAATTTCTTTTTCAGTAAAAAGTTATATTGTGTAAAAATTCCTTATAAGTGGAACTGTTTAGGTTTATTGAACAACAGTAGCAACTAGGTCTGTAAGTTTTGTGTACTAGAAAACAGGTGGAATAATACTATTTAAACAAAATGACACTTCCTCTCAATGTATGATTTAACGAAAAAATACTCTGCTTCACTTTAAGTACGTGTGTCACTTAGAAGAGTTTGCTTGATACTGGAAATTATTTTTTTCAGGCAACTAAAATCTCTTGAGGTGAATGGTTGCCTAAAATACAATAACAAGCTATTATGCACTAATAATTTATGCTCTCCATCCAAATGTTGGATGCCACCCATGGAGGGATATAACCACTGAGCCTAAACTTCTTTCTCCCTCTCTATCTATCAAATTTTCCAAAAAAACTTAGCTCGTGCTTCGGCATTTTAAGAATAGTAATACCCTATTGAGTGTAGAGTTAAAAAATTCATTTTAATTGAAATCGTGTGCAATTTCTCCCTCCACTACAAGATTAGTAGTACGTCGCTTGCACTTTTTTTTTTCTTATGTTCATGCCTGGAAATACAGAAATAATAGGAAAATACATAGATATACATAGATCTATTACATCTAGGACTAATTCCACCTAATAGACTGTAGAGAAGCAATCCATACCAATAAAATGCTGAGCTGTTTCTCTTCTACTTCTTTATTAATTCTATTATACTTAATTCTATAATCGTCTACTACTACGTCGTTACAAACGACTGATGATAACTACCTAAAGTGGTATAATGATTGTCATCCGAATGACATGGCATACAATGTAAAAACTGATCGAAAATTGCATGCAGGGCCACGTCATTCATATATGACATTTTGTACAAAAAGTTACCAATATGTATTACAAATGTACCTACTTCTTATTATAAAAACACCCAACAAGTTCATTTTCACGGGTAGCATTTTTTTCCAAATTTATTTGGAGTGCAATTTGCCATCAAGGCATCATTCATTTCTGAATGCCATGACCTACTAATGCAATGTAACCGTCATAAACTAATGGGTTTGAAAAAGCAAATATGAGTAGAGAAGATTTCTCCAAAGCAGATGAAGAAAGGTATGTAAGCATTATAGTCATAAAGAACAACCTAAACATAGAAAGCTTAAACTAAAGAATATTTATATATGTAACTATAAACGTTCTGGAATAGAGTAAATTTTGAAAATAATTGCCATGAGTTAAAATAAATTTTATGTTAATACTGATATCGATTTTTGTCTTAGAAATCATTTTTGTTTATAAATGAGATGTAGACACTATTAAAAAAATTAAAAAATTAAAATATTATATATAAAAAATGTGACAAAAAAACAAAGTCTCCTATTTGTAAACAAAATATCTCTATTATATAAAAAAGTTTTTTTTTTTGCGTCTGATTTTTTAACAAAAATAAATACTTTTGAGAAAATATTCAAGTTCACAATAATTTATTTGCATTTGCTTTTTTGGTCAGTCAAATTTTTTTATATATAGTGTCATTAGCACAAACCGGAGCCTTGAAATAAGCCCAAGTGAAATAAGGCCAAATTTTAATGTTTGTCTTCATTTCACTTCGTGAAAGTGAAATAAGGGCAATTTGGCATTATTTCACTTTGCGTTGTTTTTAATTTTGCTTACTCGGTATGAACCAATTACTGCCCTATGACTCAGTAGTTTTAGTTATTTTATTTTAAGGTATAGAAGATTTTTTAGATCTCCGACAGCTGTGTATAACAATTTAAACATAATTTGAAGTGGGTACACGGCTGTAGGAGAAAAGTGAGAGTGTTTTCGCAACAAATCTCGCCAAAAATTTCCGTTTCATCGGCACTTGATATTTGTTCATAAGCATCCTAAACTTCTTCATCTTCATCAAGGCAAAGTGTTAATTTCGCAGCATCTTCTATAAGCAGATTGTTGTGATTATTTGTCATTTGATTAAGGAAATCACTAATAGAAATGATTTTTTTGTCTAATTTATGTAAATCTGCTCCAATTTGTGCATGTCTTTCCTCAATCCAAGCAATCCAAGAACTGAAAACAGTTACCATGCTTAATAGGTTTTCCGCTCAGCTGACTGTTGTACCCTTCCAGAGCACTTGTTGTTTTCATTGGAGCACTGAAAATTGCAAAAACTAAAGGGATTTCTTATGTACAAATTTTACATTACCTTCTCCATCCATTGTTTTTTTATATTTAACAAAAATGCGGCAAAAAAGCTTTCGTTGTTTCTCTTGAATTGGGGCCCATTTGCCTACAGTAATTAAAATTTTTTCGGAACAGTTTGTTGGCTTTCTTATTTCTTTTATGGTAAGTGATCCTACAAATGCTAATATTTTAGAAGCCTTTCGTCTAACAGTTTGACAAGAGTGAAACCAACAGGTGGTGCATTAAACCATGGGATAAAGATTTTGCAGAATGTTCCTCAAAGCCTTTGCAAAATCTGACACAAATGAATTTGACAATTTGAATTTTAATTTGAAAAATGACACAAGATGTCATGAGAACGTAAATGAATGTGTAAACCTGAAATTATAACTATTAGTTTGTGACTTCTGTTAAAAAAAAATTAATACATAAATAAAAACGAAAAATACTTTGCCAAATTGAACCTATAAATAAGGTATTCAGAATTTAAAAAAAAGAGAATCTGATAAAAGTTGTGCTTGAAAAGACACAAGAATCTATTTAATATGCACAGTACACAGTACACGAGCATAAAAAACAAGAATTCTAACAAATTTCTAACGAAGAATGGTTACATCTATATAGCATTTTGGTCATCTTATCTGAATAGCACTTTCATTGTCCTTTGCACACACTTCGTTAAACACTTCCCGAATGCCGCTTTTTTTTTAGAGAAACATTTGCTTACTCTTCTTTAATTTCACTAATTACCTTCATTCTTTTTCTTACGTCTTCGTTAGTAGAATGATTATGAGCGGTACTACATTTCGGGACCTGCACCAAATTCTCTTTAGCGAACTACACTTGCACTGCAGTCCTTATTATAGCACACGTATTCTTACAAATTTTTGAATTAGATTTAAATCTATAAATAGGGTGATTCATCGTGAGGTTTGATTTTCAATAGGCTTTTTTTGACAGATCATGCGTGCTCCATTTTTGTTCAGTATCGTTTGGCAAGTCATCATGGAAAGACTTACACTACAACAGCGTCTCCAAATTGTTCAGCTGTATTAAGAAAATCAGCGTTCTGTGAGAAATGTTTTTCGTGCGATTCGAGGAACTTACGGTGCGCATAATTGACCTACTGAAACCACTATTGCCAAAACCATTCGCAAATTTGAGTCCCACTTTACATTACTGGATGATACTCGACGCGAAGACTGTGACGAATCGATAAGTCGTTATTCTCAGCAGCTTGGTTTGGCGTATTCGACAACCTGGCATACGTACGTGCGTAAGTACGTATGCGTCATATTTTCATAGAATGGGCTCTAGAAAAACTCAATGAAAATCCGGTGTTTTATCGTGAAATTTTGTTCAATGATGAAGCCCATTTCTGGCTCAATGGATAAGTTAATAAACAAAATTGAAGTCTTTGGGCTGAAGAGCAATCCGAAGAGTACCAAGAGCTACCATTACATCCATTGAAAACAACGGTATGGTGTGTTTTATGGGCTGGTGGAATCATTGGTTTATATTTCTTCAAAAATGAGGCAAATCAGAATGTTACGGTCAATGGTAACCATTATCGCGCCATGCTAACGAACTATGTGCTTCCCGAAATTCAAGGACATAGCCTCGGTGGGCTCTGGTTTCAAGAAGACAGCGCTACGAGCCATACAGCGCGTGAAACAATGGACTTGTTGAGAAATCATTTTGGTGATTACTATGTTAAATTGTACGTTTTGCTGCGGCAAATTCGCCGCCTAGATCGTGCGATATCACACCTTTGGGCTATTTTCTCTGGGGATGTTTAAAGTCTCAGGTGTTTAGGAATAAGCCATCTACGATTGACGCTTTGGAAGCCAATATTACTCGTGAATGGAACACGTCAGACGTAGTCGTGACCAACATTTACATGATATCATTTTAAAAAGTAAATACCATGAATTTTCCTTTTAACCGATAGTAAAAATTAAAAGTAAACTTTCAAAATTATGTGTTTTATTTTACATTACAGATGAATCACCTTTTATATGTTTTATGTCTGGAACATAAAGCAATTTACTACCTTTTCTTAATCCTTCACACAATTCGTAGACGAATGTGTGGTATATGAATTCACTAAAATTTTCCATTTTGTATCGTTGCGTTTTAAACTATCTATGTGAATGGAAGGAATGCTAGCTTGTAACATCTCATTTAGGAAATATCAACGGTAAAAACAGGTTACAAAAAAGAAATTCTTTGACACTTTCCCTTGTAGTCAAATGGGACAGCATTTTCCATATAAAAAAAGAACAAAAAGTACAAAAAGTTATTTGGCCCGAGAATTAGTGAATTCATTGGCCTTATTTCACTCTGCCTCCAAGTACGGAGTCTATAAAGCAAATGTTTCAAGTTTGAAAGCGGCACGTTATTTAGTATTTGTTTGACAGCCATCAATAGTGAACTTTGTCAGTGAATTTGTGAAAATGGAGAAAATTGGTCATGGTTATGTGATACAATACTTTTATTTGAAAGGCCTCATCCTAACCAATATAAAAGCTGAACTCGATTCTATTCTGAGTGAGTCTGCTCCTTCGCTTACAACAGTAAAATTTTGGGTTGCTGAGTTTAAGTGAGGCCGTACGAGCTGCATTTGTAGCTGACATTGTAGGCATTTCAAAAAGTGCGGTACATCGCATATTATTCAAAAATTTGGACATAAGAAAGCTGTGTGCAAGATGGGTGCCGCGTTTGCTCACACTCGAGCAAAAACAGTGTCGTAAAAATGTTTCAATTGAGTATTTAGCGAAGTCTCACAGCAACAAAGCAGAATTTTTGCACCGTTTCATAACAATGGATGAAACATGGGTCCATCACTTTACACCCGAGACAAAAGAACAATCAAAACAATGGATTCAAAAGGGAGAACCGGCTCCAAAGAAGGCGAAGACCATTTCATCTGCAGGCATGGTCATAGCACCGATTTTATTAGGATGCGCTCGGGATAATTGTCATTGACTACATATCTTGAAAAAGGAAAAACTATCAACGGCCAGTATTATGCGAACTTAGTGCAACGTTTTATCAAAGAAATCAAACAAAAACGTCGGCGTTTGGCTAAGAAGAAAGTGTTGTTTCATCAAGACTCACACATCCGTTATTGCAATGGCCAAAATTAATGAATTAAAGTGTATAGAGCTGAAAGGAGATTATGTTGAAAAATAGATAAATTTTTTTCCAAAATTTTTGTGTTTTCTTTGTTGGGTCGGGTTCTTCTGGGACCGCCCTCGTAAATTATCATATTTCAAGAATGTATTTTTAGCATAAGTTATTTATACATTTGTGTTCGTACAATTAACTGAGTTTTACAATTTTTATAAAATAAAAAAATTATGTATATGATCATAAAATAAATACATCACAATGTTTAAACTAAATTTATTAAATTTTTAAGAGTATTTAACCGTTCAAATTTTGACTTTAGAGAAGCTTAACAGAAAGTGTACTATTAAATTTAATACTTATTGAAATTAATATAAAGAAAGTTTGCGTGAACTTTAGTTTAGAAGAGGGCGAAGTTATGTAAAGCACAGTAGCAAATGCCCAAAAATTGAAAACAACAAACATCAAAATAGTTTATGTTTTTAGTATATAAGTTTGCAAAATAAAAACTACAATCATCTAATCATTTATTATTTGTTCACACAGCATTCATTTAAGACATGTTAAAAGTGATCTTTTGTTTTTTTCTTTCTTAAGAATATGGTATATACTATATTATTCGTGCCACAATTGATTTATTAAAAAACGAAGTTCGGTGGTCATCTTATCGTCAGAAAAGTTTTTTTTTTTTTTTTTTCTTGGGCCCACACTAAGTCACGTCTGAGAGATGTCATACTTTTCTAAGTAATGATATCAATTAAATTTTATTCAAAAATAAAAATTTCAGTGATACCCCAAACTCACCTCTTTTTATTTAAAAAAAAAAATAATTGAAAAAGCTTGTATTACACTCGTAGAAAAAATATTTATTGATTTTGTATATGATTCTTTTAATTACATGTTGTTACTTTTCTGTCTAGGGCAAATACTTGTATAATAATTCGCTATTGAATAATTCTTGCACTCTTTAAAAGCAGTTGATAAAGGTTTTGATCAAGAAACTTTCTTTTTCCAGCTGAAAAATGCTTCGCATTACCTTGTTATCCCCAAAAAGCGTATACCGTCGCTCCATTAGATGAACTAACCATTTTCATTCGCAACTTGTCGTTTGCAAGTGTATTAAAACGGACAAAATCCAAGCGCTTGCATTTCCATTTGTTCAGTTCAGATAAATACGTCCAACGAGAAAGGTTAGTTAAATAGATATTAACAATTGGAGAAAATATAATTTCCCAGAGATTTGAGTAACACTCAAGCAACAAAGAGAAAAGTCTTCAAAAGAGCATCACAAAACATTGCCATAATAAATATTCCTTAACGCTTGTATAATACTCATAAGGAAAACAACTTTTGTTGGCAGTTGCAGTTGCATGGTGATCAGCTTCAAGGTGAAGGTGAAGATTGTTCAGTGTGAACCTGTTATAAAAAAAGTGACAATGAACTCCACACTCTGCACAAAACTTTGAGGCAATCGCCTTCAAATTGAGTGCATTAAATAATTTTGCTTTTCTCTATTTGCGCACAGTTTCAAACAACTTGTTTCGGGAAAGTTTGCTGAAAATAAAAACAAATAAAAGAAAGGAAAACCTGAATTCTATAAACGTGTTTGTGAGAGACATTATTGTTATATATTTTGTGTTTAAAGCAAAAAATTATGACCAACAGTGGGGCAAAAGTTACATTTTGTGTTGTAAGTGAAAAATTTATACATTATCCTATATTTTCGTTCATTTCATTTAGCAGTTGTTATGTCTTAAATAATTTATAAATAATTTTTCTGTATCGGCTTTTTTTTTATAAAACAACAGACAAAACATGATCAGATTTTTTTCAGTTACAAGTTTTAAAAAAGTGTTTAAAACAGACTGTCACATACCAAACACTTATACTCTATAAAAGAATGTTTGTTCGGGAATGTCTTCACAGACATGACGAAAGCATTTGATATGGTTAATCACGATATTCTTCTCAAAAAATTGTATAAGACTGGATTTAGAGGTATAATATAGAAGTGGTTTTCATCCTATTTGTCCAACAGAACACAACGAGTAAAGCTTCATGGAGTTTTTAGCAATCAGTTGAAAATTGAAATTGGTGTCCCTCAAGGATCCGTTTTGGGACCATTGTTATTTTTAATTTATGTCAATTCATTGTTCTTCCAAAATCTTTGTAGACATATAAAAGCATTTGCTAATGATATTGCCTTAACATACGACAGTAAAAGTATATTTAGCTCTGCAATTAAAATATACAAAGACTTAAGTATATAACGACAATGGTTCGCTAAGCATGAGTTACTTATAAGTAATAAAACCAGACTTATGATATGTAGCCTAAGAGAAGCCTATCCACTTAACTTTGATGCCGTCTTTCATTCATTCTTTCACAAAATTATCGTTATCTGTTCATACATGTGGTAAAAGCAACTTTAATAAAGATTTAGTGTGTAGTCCAAGCTGCTTTAAAATAGAGAGTGTTAATAGCTACAAGTATCTAGGCGTATTAATAGATAAAAACATGACTTGAAAAGCGCACGTTGACGACTTAAAGAAATATATGTTATCTGTGACTCGAAAAATGTATCTTTTAAGAGATCAGTGTCCAAAAAAAGTTTTGCTTATATTTTATTACGGATTAGTGCACTCTAAGCTTCTGTACGGCATTGTACGTTGGGACGATACTTATAATAGCACATCTGAATAAAACATCTTTACATGTTCAAGTTTCATAAAGTTTTTTCATTCGAAGCGGATACAGCGCAAATCTGAGAAGTTCTAACATATACAGTTTAAGAATAAATAACTTGTCAATGTCTAAAATTCCAAGATCTAAAAAAAACTCATTATTCGAAATTTTACACAACAGCAGCATCAAGGATTTTAAATAAGTTACCAACCGAAATCAGACAGATAGTTCAACGCAGTATGTTTCTCAAAGAACTACAGTCAACAGAAGTCTTTTTTCTTTTGAAGAATCATTCGCCTCTAGTTTTTATCTATGACCTACAGAATGATATAAATTCTTTTTATTAATTGTAAATGAAATATAATATAATTCAATAAATAATTCGATGTCAATAAGAATCTAAGTAAAAAAATGTAGTCTCAAAAATGTTGTTGAAAAGATTAAAATCGCGTTATCCAAATGTACAAGAAACTAGACCTTGTTTGGAATGACGTTGTTGAAATGTATTGGTTGTTGTTGTTTTTTTTTTTTTTAAGATCGAGAACTTTAACTCAAAGAACAACGAATAAAAATCAATAAAATTGGCATTTTTTATTTGATTCAAAAATAGTTGGTTGATTATAATTTCAAGCATATATCAGTTGTACCGGTATGAAGTGAGCGAAATTGTGAAATTTTTAATGGGAAAGTAAAAAACATTTTATTTAAAGTATTGGCCATAGCTAGCTATACAGTTTTCCTATCTTTCAGGTAGTCTATGGATTCCACGCCAATAAAATTGTTCGTCTTTTGAAGCAAACCAAAAAGTTACCCAATTTTCGAATTCCTCGTAGGATTCGAGGTGCTGCTCATCGTGTCCCATCGATGAAAAAAAAATGGTAGTCGGAAGGAGACAAGTCTGGTGAATACGGCGGGTGGGGTAGCATCTCCCAGCCAAGTGCTTTGGTTGTATTCTGAACCAGTTTTGCTTTGTGTGCAGGTGCACCGCCATGGAGCAAAATTACTTTGCCGTGTCTGGCACATTCTGGTCGTCTTTCGGTTCAAATTGATCATTTGTTGTCGTAAGCGATCTGTATCAACGGTTTCACCAGGTTTTAGGAGCTCATGGTGCACCACCCTTTCTGGTCCCACCAGACGTACAGCATCGTCTTCGTGCCGAATTGATCTGGTTTTGCAGTCGAAGTTGATGATTGTCCCGGATTAACCCATTACTTTTTGCGCTTAGGATTTTTTATCGTGTACTTGAAGCAAAATTTCGCAAGTGGTTTTTCGGTTTTCTATCTGTCTTTCATTCAATTCATGTGGCACCCATTTCACAGACTTTTGGATCTTTCCCATAGCTTTTTAATGGCCAGAAATTTTCCGTTGTGCAAAATTTAATATTTCTGTCATTTGTTTCTGACTCAAAGGGTCGTCTTCATCCAATATTGTTTGCAATTCGGCGTCGTCAAACTTTTTTGGAGGTCTTCCACGTTCTTCATTTCTCACATCAAAATCGTTATCACTGAACCGTTGAAACCATCTTTTGCATGTTGTTTCTGATAGAGCATGATCACCATATGCCTCGACAAGCTTTCGATGCGACTCTGCAGCACAAATGAAAACATAATTTTTTGTTTTCCGCAAGTCATCATTTTCTGGTACAAAATTCGACATTTTTAACACGATGAAAAAATATGATGTTTGAAAAAAAAGAAGGCCCGTTCACAATAAATGTTCCCTATCGAGACACCTGATAAATTCCACCTAATTTTTAACTACCTGAGAGGGAAGTTCTTGCATTCCTCTAGAATATCGGAAGTATGTGTATGTATGTATGTCTGTATGTCCGTATGTGTCAATTATTTGGCCTACTATCGATGAATTTTTGTTAGGTGGTGTGCCTTGAAGCCGAATCGCGGCAATTAGATTTTGATTGAAACCCGCCGATAGCTTCTTATGTTATAAAAAAGAACATACACAAAATACAATTAGTTTGTTTTAAAAATAGAGTACTCTATCGAAATTGTTGGAATACTACATTTAACGAAAATTTGAAAAAAAAATCAGGCCAGAATTATTTGGGTTCAAGGAATAGCAGGCATTTTAAAACCGCCAATGCAAAATTAGGTACAATTTCGTAAATATAGGCCATATAGGTTTTGGTGAGCTAAAAGTAAGAAATTGCATGACAGAGCAGTCACTCCCTTCTGTGTAAAAGGGGAATGAAAAGATATAATAACGCTCCAAAACTTAGTGGTGCTTTTATAAAGGAAACAATATAACTTTTTCTATTTTTCCAAAAAATTAGTTAGTCAGAAACATATTTCACTTCACTGGTTAAAACCATCTGCAAGCATTTTGGAAGTTTCAGTTGGAAAAGAATTTGCCAAATAAGCTGAATTTCTTTGTACAAAAAATCAAGATGAGTACATTACGATCAGCGTTTATATTTTTTTTTCTTAACCGGTTCATTATATATGAGACCCTTGTGATTCCAACAGGAACACAGCATTACCTTCTTCAAATGCAGATCAGCAGTTTGTGTTGATGCGGAGTTTTTCCACTTTAAATACAGATAAGCTTTCTTTCTTGACTTTATCAAAAGTCAAAGGATATGAAATAAAAAGGATATGAAAGGATATGAAATATCAGAAACCATTATCAGGAAGCTCTTGGTGTGACCCATTGGTCGCACCCATTTCGACTAGTTCAAACATCAATTTATCAGTTGTAATTTTGCCTAATTTTTTTAATAAAAAACTTATTCTAAGTCTTCAATAGATGCTAGTTTATAAAACGGTCCATTGATTGACGCCCGAGTCAACCCTTTATTATACTTTTTTTCCTGTAGGAACAGAGCACTCGACAAAATCTTAGTCCATTGTACTCTTTGTTAGTTCCTTCGAATGAAATCTTTCGGTCTTACGAAGAAAGATGAGTAAGCGCTTTAGTGTAGGGTGCCTACATTACCACCACCCACCGCTTCAGTGCCGAGTACCTCAAGCCTGATGCAAGCGGGAGCCAGACATTTACAGAGACATTGCTCCGCGGTGTAGTCATTAGTTTCACAGCAATCATCGCAGGAGGTTATTTCACTTATGTCTAGCATATTTAAGTGCTTTGCAAAAGTGAAGTGCCCTGTTACGACGCCAATAATCAACCTGCAGTCCATCTGCTAAAGGACAGCAGAAAGGCCGTTGATATTCTAAAGACGTCGGGAACCATTCGTTTGGTCTGGGGACTATGCTATCTGCAGTTGTACTCATTTGAGACCCTACTGTCAATGGAAGCCTTAACCGAGGACGCAGGCAAACCCAACAAAGGTTCGGGTCCTGAAAAACTCTCCTTTGAACCTTGCATGGCAAGTTCATTGGCGGTTTCGTTTTCCGCGATCCCATTGTGTTCTGGGACCCAGACAAAGGTCACTGAATTTGACCTTCCGACTGCGTTTAGTGATTCTTTGCATTCTTGTATATATTAGCTTGGAACTCGTAAGATTGTTTAGCAAGGCTTTAAGCGCAGCTTGACTGTCGCTACAGATGCAAATACTTCACCCCCTTCACCGGTTATCCGAGATATAGTTTGCTGCCATCAGGATTGCGTAAATCTCCGCTTGGAAGACAAATGCGAGATTGTCTAACACCAGTGCCACATCCTATATTGGTTTTGGAGCCGTCCGTGAAGACCGAACTGCGTTCCTTTCCTGGCTGAGATTCTGGCCGAAACCAGATGCATAAGACAGCCGACGCGTAAAGTCATTAAAGCTCTAGTGCATGTTGTACCAAAGACCACTTCTTTTTAAACGGAAGATGGCTTTGAGAGTGCAGCCCATAATATGAATATCAAGGGGAGTGCGATTTATCAATGTGTGGATAGCAAAACCAGGAGTGCTGGGAAAAGCCTTCATGCATCCAAGACAGACCGTTCCTTGGAGTGTGGTAAAAGCAGCAATCACATATTTTCGCGAGAACTTATTTCATCGAACAACCTACACATAGGATATAATTGGCTTTATCATAGCCATGTTGATCCAAAGGACCCTTCTCGGTTACAGGCCATATCATGCCGATAGCTCCTCTGCACTAAAAGAAGGCCGACAGCGATTTAGGCGCTTCTGAAAAAACATGCTTAGTCCAGAGAAAATTTTTTATTCAGGATGATGTTAGTTCGTTACATTTAACCCAGCCAGCAACCACTCCAACAACAGTGTTATGCCTTCATGTCAGAGTAGACGACGACGGGATTTTCATATAACTACACACAAATTCTTTGAAAAGACTTTTTCAGATAATTGCTTCGCACGGGATTCGAGCCCGCGACCCTCTGCTTAAGAAGTCTTTGCTACCTGGAGTTGGACTTACCGATAGCTCGTTGTAAAGTGGTGTGAAACCTCTTAAACATCCAAAACCACAAATACGTTTGTTTCACACCCATGGTTCCTGTATGGATAATAACATTGCAGTCTTGTAATGTTAAAAGTTGATTTGAGTACACTATATAGATGGGTACTGGGATGGCTAGTACCAGCACTCATTTGGAAACAAAGTGCAGATAGGGTCGTGAGTCACACCTATACTTAATGGTCTCGACAGAAGCTTTGTCTAAGCGTACAACAAGAGAAGAGCCTGGTTTTCCCGATTCTCTCTCTCTCTGTGAGAGTATGTAGATTTTCAACGTTTCAGTGTCAAGTCCAGTGTTTAGGTATGAAGACGCATCAGAACATCATCCGTTGGAACATCTGAATTGCCCCGGAACCCATAAGATGGCGCGCGTCAGTTCTGTTCTCTACATCGAAGCCCTCTGCTTGAATGAAAACACTCTCTGTTTTGGCTAGCCCCCATAGTTGATCGACACAGCATTTGCACTCAGCATCGTTCAGACTGTAGTCGTTGTCAGTCTTCCCAATTCGAAGCGCAAGAGAGCAGATAGCAGCATCCATGTAAGTGCGCCCGTCTCATACCCTTTGGCGTTTTGGGTTTTTTTGAAGGTTACTTTTCCAGCGACGTCCAAGTTCCGTCTACCAAAGCTGCAACAATCAAGTTCTTAGCGAAGCTCTTGCTTTACTTCCCAGTGGTGGTCCCCGGTTACTGCATGCGTAAACCCTTACTCATTCAGGCTTGAATGGCAAGGGCATGTCCGGGCAGTTAAAGAGCTCACAACCCTAAACGAGAGAGATTAAAATACGAGGGTCCCAGATGTACCCGGCCTGATCAAGACATGGCGGTAGTTCCTTGAAAATATCACTATATTGGAATGTACGCAGTCTATAAGGCATATGTTTCATGTTTAAAAGCGCCACGTTGTTTAGTATTTGTTTGGCAGCCATCAATAGTGAACGTTGTCAGTGAATTTGTGAAAATGGAGAAAATTGGTCATCGTTATGTGATACAATACTTTTATTTGAAAGCCCTCATCCCAACCAATACAAAAGCTGAACTGGATTCAATTCTAGGTGAGTCTGCTCCTTCGTTTACAATAGTAAAATTTTGGGTTGCTGAGCTTAAATGAGGCCGTACGAGCTCTGAAGACGAGCATCGCAGTGGTCGACCAAATAAGGTGACGACTCCAGAAATGGTGAAGGATATCCACAAAGCTGTACTGGATGATCGTCGACTGAATGTGCGCGAGCTAGCAGACATTGTAGGCATTTCAAAATGTGCGGTACATCGCATATTATTTGAAAATTTTGACATGATAAAGCTGTGTGCAAGATGGGTGCCGCGTTTTCACACACTCGAGCAAAAACAGTGTCGTGAAGATGTTTCAATTGTGTATTTAGCGAAGTTTCACATCAACAAACAAGAATTTTTGCGCTATTTCATAACAATTGATGAAACATGGGTCCATCACTTTACACCCGAGACAAAAGAACAATTAAAACAATGGATTCAAAAGGGAGAACCGGCTCCAAAGATGGCGAAGACCGTTTCATCTGCAGGCAAAGTCATGGCGTCGATTTTATTGGGATGCGAGCGGGATAATTTTCATTGACTACATATCTTGAAAAAGGAAAAACTATAAATGGCCAGTATTATGCGAATTTATAGAAACGTTTAAACGAAGAAATCAAGCAAAAACGGCAGCATTTGGCTAAGAAGAAAGTGTTGTTTTATCAAAACAATGCACCAGATAACAATTCCGTTATTGCAATGGCCAAAATTAATGAATTAAAGTTTGAATTGCTACCTTATGCACCATATTCGCCAAATTTAGCCCCAAATTTAGGTCAAAGATTTCCCAACGATGAAGAAATGATGCCGGCAGTTAATGGATATTTGGAGAAGCAAGACATTTTTTGTTATAAAAAGGGTATCGAACTTTTTGAACATCGCTAGAGTGTAAAGAGCTGAAAGGAGATTATGTTGAAAAATAAATAAATTTTTTTGGGTAGGGTACTTCTTACTTACTAAATGATGGCCTCGGATAAAAATGGACGACCCTAGCAAACGACAGAGGTTAACCAGCTTCTGGGTTTGCTCAGAACAGAGGCTCTTGAGTGGTAAGATTATTGTACATTATATTACATTTGATTTTTATTTTAATGTATTACTAAAATATTTACAAACTGTTAAATAAACAAAAATCAGATAGCACACCATTGACGTCTGACTGGTTGTCGAAAACGTGCAATTTCTGCCTCCACCTCTTTTGAATATCTTATTTAGGCTTACCACTAGATTTAAAATTTTCCAGTATTCGAAGAGTATGTTTGTTTTAAGTTGTAGGGATTCGAGTGATTACTGTAACAATTCTACGTCACTTGCAAAGAGAAGTGTTTTAACCAGCATCCCTTTATACCCCACACCTCCATGCAGAAAATCCACAATATCCTCAATGAAGAGTACATTAAGGAGGCATAAAGCACAACCTTGTCCCACTGTTTATCCCGATTGAAACCACTTTGTTAATATCACACCATTTCACACAGCTGCCTAGCCAACTTTGTATGTAGTATCGTTGTAAAAGCTTTTTACGACGTATTTATAAAGGAAATACTTCGGTAGTTCCCTGGGCCCTACAACCTTCTTTATAAATGTTGTTGAACAAGTAGGTAAAAATGGTGTTTAGTTCAGTTTAGTGTTCGACTAGTATCCCATCCGATTCTGTTGCTTTACTTGTCTTAAGACTATTTAGTATACCAACAACATCCTGCAATACAATTTGCCTGTCCAAAATGTCGTTCTGAAACCAAGACATCTCGTACTAAATCCTAGCTGCGCTGCAAGAGAAGGGCTCAAAAGCTTGTTGAGGTGAACTTGAGGGATGATTTGGCTTAGTTACGTGTTTTCAACATATTTTCTACCATTTAATTTTTTCGCTAAATTTTAAGAATTCTGAAGGGTTATTACATCGCGTCAGTCCTCGAGCTTCTGATTCATAAAACATTCTCCTTCATCTTACGCAAAGCACCTTAATATTTAAGAAATTTTCATTGAATCTTTATTAAACAATCGAAATTATTTAAGCAGGCTGCCTCGCCTTCCAGCACTTATTATCAGATAGTGGTTCTTTGAATCGTATTTTATTACTCTTAGATTGGCTGATGATTGGGGACACTTTCATTATAATCTTTTTGATTTAGCTGAAGTCCAAATGTTTTTGGTCTCGTAGTTTCTCATCCAATTGTTTTCTTTATGAGAATGCTCTACAATTGTTTCATATAAGCTTCGGTAGGAGATTTATGTTTATTATGTGTTATTTATACACCCAAGTTATTCCTTATCATCACATCAAAAGTTACATTGGAGAATTTGCGTCACGTCAAATAGATAGATAATACATAGACAATAGTCCTTTACGGATAGCCGTAGTCCTGCCAAAAATGTGAACTCTCCATATTTGTTGCTCAAACTTGTACCCTTCAGCACTTTTAACCCAAACGAATTACAAAATTCCAACAAATTGGTTTCATTTGCGTTACAAATTTGATCTTTAGGTTGCCGACATTTCTCTTATCATACATATGTTTCGGTTTCTGCAACACATAACACTTCTCCCCTACGAATGTTTTATACAAAAAAATAAATTCGAATTCATCAATAAAATCATAGACATTTGATTTCAGTGAGAAATGTTTTTCGTGCGATTCGAGTAACTTACGGTGCGCATAGTCGACCTACTGAAATCACTATTGCCAATACCATTCGCAAATTTGAGTCCCAGTTTACATTAGTCGATGATACTCGACCGGTTAGATCACATCCAGCACGTAGTGAAGAGGTTATAGTAGCTGTAGCTGACTTGAATTTGCGTTATATTTTCAGTGAATGTGCTCTGGAAAAACTCAATGAAAATCCGATGTTTTTTCGTGAAATTTTGTTCAGTGATAAAGCCCATTTTTGGTTCAATGGATACGTTAATAAACAAAATTGCCGTATTTGGGCTGATGAGGAACCCGAAGAGTACCGAGAGCTACCATTACATCCATTAAAAGCAACAGTATGGTGTGGTCCATATTTCTTCAAAAATGACACAAATCAGAATGTTACCGTCAATGTAACCCTTATCGCGCCATGTGCTACCTGAAATTTAAGCACATGGTCTCGGTGAGCTCTGGTTTCAACAAGACGGCGCGTGAAACAATGGACTTGTTGAGAAATCATTTTGGTGAGCAATTAATTTCACGTTTTGCTACGCTAAATTGGTCGCCTAGATCGTGCGATATCACACCTTTGCACTATTTTCTCTGGGGATATGTAAAGTCTCAGGTCTCTAGAAATAAGCCAGCTATAATCGGCGCTTAAAAAGTCAACATTACTTGTGTAATCCGCGAGATACCAGTCGCTATGCTCGAACGAGCCCAAAATTGGACCTTCCGAATTTACCACCTCAGACGTAGTCGTGGCCAACATTTACATGATATTATTTTTGAACAGTAAATGTCATGAATTATTTTTTTAACCAGTGATAAAAGGTTTTAAGTTCACTTTCAAATTTATGTGTTTTAGTTTATATTATAAATCAAAACTCACGATGAATCACTCTTTACATATAATAATATATATTTTTTTTTTTAAACTTATTGTATACTACTTTTAGTACTACTATTGTTATTATAGGGGCAGTCGGTATTACGATTAAAATTAACAGTGACAGATTAACCTTTCACTGTCAGCAGAGTGCTGCCATTTACTAGTTGCTGGAGAATTGATATTGCGCTTTCACTTTCGCACCGCAAGTTGTGTGTCCTGATATAGTAGAATTCCTTGTCATCAGCTTTCAATGTTTACCCACACATTTAAATGGCTTTGCTTTTCGTAGTGATTTCGGTTTTCACTTTTAAAAGACGACTCCTTTCCCGTGACGCCGCAGTGTAATCTTTTTGCATAGAGATACCACTGCTACTAATTTTCAGTGCTGAATCCAATGTTTTTATTTGAGGGCAGCGCTCATATATCCTCCACTAGATCTTTATCCGTAGCTCCAAACACTATTTCTTTGCTCTCGTGCGTCAACGCGAATTTGCATGAGCACAACCACATTCTTCTCATTAGCTTTCTTCTCTAGAAAATCCAGTTTTCGTCCTATCATCTTTCATCGGGATTCCATTTGATGAACTTGCGATTGGAGTGTTGAATTACTTCTTTGCAGTGCCTGTGTTTCGGAGGTGAGTAATTCTAATTCTTTTCTAGTTGGCAAACTTTCCAACTTATCATCCAGTAATGTTTCTATTAAGCATTCGATTAATGCTTTTAATATTTAATGCAGACATATTTCCAGCAGCGTTATGATTGGCAGAGTTTATCTGGTAACGAGGAGATTCCGGAACAGTCTCCATAATAAGTGTTTTTGTGATACGTGGTGTTAGAGAGCAAAGAGATATGAAGAGGTGTGTGTTTTTTTTTTTTTTTTTTGCACTGTTGCTCATTGTAGTTTATAATAAAAATATTAGGAATGTTAGAATATAAATATTAGAAATTAGACTTTACTTCTATAACTAACACTAAATGAATCTATTTACTTCTCTTTTCTAGATATATTATTAAATCTATATGTATTTCAACACGTTGTTAAGAAATGAAAAACAAAATATGTATTACTCTCTGTTTTTATCTTTAATTTCTTTTTTCTTCGAATTTTTTTTTTTTTAAATCAAAACTAGATCGCAACTGCTCACTTCCAAATCGTAATTGCCAGTTGACCTTGACTGCTATCATGGAGATGCGACCGCTACGCAGAATGTGCAATGAGCTGGGCCGGACATATAGTAAAGAGGATGAATAACTGTGGTATACGAGTATAGTGTGCGTATTTTCTATATGCGGTAGACTTAGACAAATTCGCTAACATAAGCTTTTAATATGCGCCCATTCTTCTACTAAGGACGACGCCACCGAAGAATGTTTCGCCGCACGCGTATCCCGAAATGTCCCAACAACTCCTATAGGAATGTGCCATCAGAGACGCCGCAACTGATGTGCTGGTATTTCATCCGACCAAGCACATGCACCTTAATAAGAATCCTACGAAGCGGCACTGTAACGAAGAACGGGAGCTGCTCATGGGCTCTACGAGCAGAAGAGACGGAAGAACATCGGCTTCTCCAGAAGCAGGAAAAAGAGCATGAGAAGCGCGTAATCGAAGATATTGAGAATTTGTACTCTAGGCATAAGGTACGGAAGTTTTATCATAAGTACAGAAGCCTGTAAAATAAAAAAAAAAAAAAACTTGTAGTAGAGTCACAGTTGGTGTTGAGTATATAGAAAAAAAATTTCTGCAGACTGTATAACGGCGAATAAGCGCGAATAAGCCAACATAGACGATAATAGCCAAAACTTCCGCCCACCTGACCAGAACGAAGTTTGAGAGCAATATCAAAACTATAATCTAACAAATTAGTTCGACCAGAAGGCGTATGGACCGAGATATTTAAAGTTGCTGGAAATGACTGTGTGGAGAGCATGCACCAACTCATTTCTTCAGGTCAGAAGTGTGTATGCCTGATGAATGGTACCGTATGCCTGATCTACAAAGAAGAAGACCTATTGAGGTAAAAGTATCCTCAACATCAGATACAAGATCTTACGTGCCATAATGTAAAATCGTCTAAAACTCTTCGCCAACAACTTGATTGGTCCCTATCTGTTCGGTTTCAGATAAGAATAGTGCACAATCGACAAAATCTTCACACTCTGGCAGATCCTGGAAATAGCTCAAGAAGCTTAAATCGATACCCACCGTCTTTTCATCCATTTTAAGGCCGCATATGACAGCATTTATAGAGAGGAGCTATAAAGAGCCATGTCTAGTTTAAACATCCCTGCCAGACTCGCCCGTCTGTTCAGAATGACGACTGAGAATGTTTGCTGCTCCGTCAATTTCGGAAACGACTAAATCTTTAATGTCAAAGAAAGTTTTAGATAAAGTCACGTGATTTCTTTAACATCATACTTAAAATAATTGCGCGGAAATTACAAGTAATCACTGAAAACACAGTCTTTAAAAGTCTTGCGAAGAAAAATTAGGAAGGAAGATAAAAGAGGTACCGGTCTATATTGTTTTTAAATGTTTGCAAGTTATGGCATTCTATAAGCAAGTTGTAGAGGTAACTACCGAATCACGATATTTTAGAGTACGTCTGAAAGTGGGCTTGAGGGTATACTGATGAGCAATCATAACGAGACGGTTGTTACGGTTGAAGGCTTAAGGAGACAGAATGCTACTGGCGATTTCAATGGAGCACTGGTACTGGAAATATCGATAAAGCAAAGTGAAACAGAAGACATTACGTCGGTGTATCTGACCAGATGTGGGCATTTTGGTCCAATTTTGGACGGATGAATGCCTGATACCATATATTGAGGCCAGATCAGAGGGGGTGAAATATTTCTTACATTGCTTAAGGAAAATTTCACATTTTGCAGCATTTCTGATGACATCGAATATGTTTCGACGATGTAAGTGTCATTCATGGCTAATGGCTGGGTATTTAAATTTCACTTTAATGACAGCAGACGACATTGTATTTTGGAGGCATTAAATTCTACTCTGTTGACTGTTCCCCAATTAGTTATGCCGTAAATATGGGAATTTATTGAGCTTAACATGCCGTTCTCGTTCTGCAGCCGAAGAGCAGGATGTGAGTCCGTGAACGAATTTGAAAAGCAGAAAGTACTGCCATCAGCAAAGGAATATATTAGATTAGTATTTATTTTGTGACCATCAAACTTGAAACCATCCAAGAGAACTTGAATTTAACGTTTCGAAAGGTAATTTCTAAGCAATTAAAGAAAAGAGTCATCAGTCACATTCCTAATACCAACGTATGTAAGCTATTGTCATTATGCTCTTAATTGACTTACAAAATAAACAAAATATTCATGGTTCTGTTTAGTAGTTCTGTGATCTTTACTGTCATATGCTCTATTGAAAATGCTGCAAGTACTGTGATTCATCGATCTACCGAACTTAGTTATGAACCTACTCGTATATTTTGGATTTAAGAGGATGACCATACAAAGAAATATTAACATAATTGTTAACCTCATATTGTTTTGAAATTCTTTTTATAACAATAATCAATATCCTCTTTTTTTTACTTGAACCTTTCGACAGATATTGTATTTATAAATTAAGAAACTGCGACTCTCCCCGAAAATAATAATTAACGTAGAGCGCTTTAACTTTACCGGTGATGCTAGAAACTACAGTGAAAATCTTTACTATGCCGTGGCTATAAAACGCCAATGACCAGAAACTCAGTACGAGTATAGCATCATCATAAAGGAAGTTGCAGAAACAACGCCGGCTTACCAGCCACCCCAAAAAAAAAAGTCTGTGGTGTGATGATCACCACATACAGCGAAAAAAAGCGGCAGAAAAGGTATATTCGTACCAAAAAGCGGTACAACAGAAAGCAAGAGCAGCAAGAAATAAGTATCGGGCTAAAAGGCTGGGGGAAAAGAAAATCTTGCGTAGAAAGAAGAGGGCCCACACAACTTCCCAGCTCAAAGATATTGAAAAGTTCCGCGACGGAAACATCTTTCCTAAGTTATGTGAGAAAGAATTGGCAGTCAGCTTCACGTCCGGAAATGAGGCTCTTCGAAACGGAGGAAGAATCTGTAGTGTCACTGACTCATACGGTATTGTGTTTAAGGAGCATTCAGCAGCTCCTCAATGGACTTCAAATAGGGAGAGTGATATAGCAGGAAGAAAACTCAATTCCAGTCGATGTGATAATCCACGATTCCACTTTAAATAAGGTCGCCTTAGCTATTGAAAAGCTAAAAAAAATTGTAAAGCCGCCAGATCTGATGACCTACCACCGGAACCATTTATATGTACAGGTGATATTTTGGTAACGAGCATATACCAAAGAATAATAAAGTGTGGATGGACGAAAACATACCCGCCAAATCAACGATAGGCAAAATCTTTAAGGCCGCGTATGACAGCATTCATCCTGAGAAAATTAATCCAGTAATGTCGCTGGATTTTTGTTAAAGCTTCATCAAAACTGTTTTAGGAATGTGGCGGATTTCGTCAAGGTTATGTGCTTTCATGCGATTGCTTTTACTTTACTCTTAATTAGAAGACGCTGCCCACCATATTGCAAAGTATCACAACTAGCAGCTATAATTTCTAGGTAGTTAATGAGTTCACTTAGCTCGGAGTAAACATCAACTCTACAAATGACTCCTTAGTAAAGATCCAGCGAAGAATGAGCTTAGGCAACCTTAGCTACTTCAGTTTCTCAAAACAGCTTGAGTCAAAACTGTAAAAAGGTTTCCTGTACAACACCTTGGTCCTGCCAGTTTTGCCGAGTGCTAAGGAATAACTAGGTAGCTTTGAAAGAAAAATGCTTTGTCGAATTTACAGGCCCATTTTCGAGGAGAGCGAATGGAGAAAAAGATACAACCTCAAACTCTATGAGCTGTATGAAAATGTGTATGTACTCCAAAAAATCAAGATACATCAACTACATTCGCTTGGCCGAGCGTATAGACAGCAATGATCCACCTAAGAAAATCTTCAAATAACAGTCCACAGGTTCGAGACGAGGAGAAAGACTGAACCTTCGTTTTATAGATCAAACAATCGTGGATGCCAGAATGTTTGGACTTACGAAGTAGCAGCAGGGGGCCCGGGACCGAAGAGAATGGAAGGCTGTTCGTTATGTAAATAAGTAAGTAAATAACCATGCGTTTATGTCAAAATCGTTTCATGCCCATACTATATACATATTGTAGCAGGATATGTAATAGGATAGTATGAGATATCACTCTCATTAGTTAGTTAGTTGTTAAGCATCTAATCGACTTGTGTATATGTATAATGATCTCTTACGATCCATTTGACCTATTGTACTATGTAAAAAAATCAATACCTAAGCGCGATCGATCGCCTGTAACCGAGGACAAACGTTTGTCCGTAAATAAAAAATTTCGAAGCGTTATGAGCATCAATAAGAAAAACTCCAGAAAAAACTTCTTGAGTCCTCTTCAATGCCTGCCAAACAGTGACAATGACGATATGGAAGACACTATTGTTTCTAGTGAAGTTAAGAAAAAACTTTATGTTCCAATTGCTTCACAAATCTAGTGATTTGTATGATTATGTGCACAATTTGTTGAAATCATTAAAAATTCAAGATTACTATATCAAAAAACTTTTAATTGCAATTAAAATTATATTTGAATCAATGGAATCGTATAAAACCCTAATTATCAAATTGAAAGTTTTCAATTTTTTTCGCACGACCTTAAAGATGCGCGAGTGTTCAAAGTTATGCTTTACGGTATGGGAGACATGGACCGTAATGAACTTAAAGATGAAATAGTAAAAGCCGGGCTAAAGTACATTGATATTAAAAAAATAATCAAAAAGTATGAACATTACACTGACACAATATAATATCTTTGGAAAATGGTTCCATAAAGCTTTCAGAACTAAATAAACGTTATCGTGCTATTTTTCACACTCAAGTTCAGTGGAGTTACCAGAGAAAACTCAAAGGTAAGCTTACTCAGTGTCAAAATTGCCAAATGTTTGGCCATGGGGAGCGAAATTGCCATGTATAGGGTTTTCTAAAAACGACTTGACAAGTTTTTTTTTAAATAAAAGGCAAACCATTTGAGATATTTCAAAAACTTTATTATTGGCTTGAAGTACAATCAAAACATTTATGAATGGAACTCGACTTCGTTCATATGGCTACCGCGGGCACGTTTGCAGCCAATTGGCATAAGCCAATGACCTAACGTAGCCTCACAGAAAATAGTCAAGCGGCGTTAAACCGCACGAACGAGGCGGCCAATCGACTCGCCCATCTTTTGAGATAACACGCTCACCATACTTACTCTTCAATAAATCGATTGTAGCGTGTGCTGTGTGGCTTGTGGCACCATCCTGTTGAAACCATATGTCGTCCAAGTCCATATCTTCCAATTCGGGCCAAAAATAATCGGTGATCATGGCCCGATAACGCTAACCATTCAAAGTAACGTGACGATCGTTATCGTCGACGAAAAAATATGGAACAATAACGCCGCCGGCATGCAAACGGCACCAAACAGTTTTTTTTTTGTGGATGAAGTGGTGAAGCACATGTGCATTTTCACCTCACCAATAACGCATATTTTGCTTATTGACGAACCCATTAAGCCAAAAATGAGCTCCGCCACTGTAGATGATTTTGCGACTTCGAAAATCTGTAGAAAATTTTTATAATTTGCAGACGTTGCTCTTTAGTGTACTTTACCATGATGAAGATGTTGAATTTACTGAATAAATTGACAGTGACAGTTTGATGATTAGTGAAAGAGTGCGTTCACAAATTAAATTCAAAGTTGTCAAGTCCCTATAAAATCGTACTGCGCCATCTGCGCTGAGTGTAACAATGCTGACAAAGTAAAATGTGCTAATTGTAACGGCGCCCACAAATCATTCGATCATACATGTGAAAATAGAGCTCAATACTTGGAACTAAGATTCAAATCTGCAAATCCGAGATCTGGCTCTAAACGAAAAGCTCCCAATTCACATGTCCCTGCACAATCCGCACAGAGAATAGTTTCGTTTGATTCTTAAATAGACCTTTCCCGCATTACCTTTGCGCAATAGACGAAACAACACATGTGCAGACTCTCGCCCTCCATCAATTAATGTTTGGATGAAAAATTTTCACAACCATTTGGACACTAGTACTTCCAATATCATGACTTCCCCGGTGGCCGTATATCAAATGTAAAAAGAATTGCTCTGAAAAAAGATCTGCAAAAACTATTCACCATGGGTGGTGAATTTATTATTGGGGGAGACTTCAATTGTAGACACAGAGATTGGGGATGCCTAAAAGCAAAAGTTTTTTTTTTTTTTGTGTAGCTCTCGTGGTCGTCCATCTGTCCTAGACTTTTTTGCTAGTAGTGTACTTAGTTTAATTACACCACCTATTGTAATACATAACATAAGCTCTGATCATATTCCCGTCTTTTGCACGGTTCGATTGTCAGGGGGAAAAAACAGTGCAATATGTTCAAAACTTTAAAAATTCCAATTGGTCGCGCTTCCGAACAGAACTTAGTTCTACGCTACGTAGCTTTTCAGTAGATTTGGACCGTATTTCAAGCCCTGAAGATGTTGATTTTATGACAAGTGAATTTACATCCAAAATATTAGACGCTGCTGAAAATGCTATACCTAAAAAAATAAAAAGTGATTATAACATCAAGCCTCCTTCCCACATATTGTAATAGAACTGATCAAGATGAGAAACAAATGTAGACGAGAATGGCAAAGATACCGTCAGAAACTTTCTAGATTTCAAGTCTCTTATTTGAACAAAATTATTGCCTTAAATATTTCGAAACATCGTAACAAAAAATAGAACAACAAACTAGTTACATTTGACAAAAGTAGTAGGCCTTTCTATATGCGATTTGCTAAGAGATGGCGTAACTTGTATTATTTCATTGTTATTATTCCATTGGAACATGCGTTGGAAGGCTACTGTCATTCTAAGTCATTTCAGTATATGTCATTCATCTGAAGCGTAAACAACAATTTTTTTTTTTCACTCAAATATGTCGAACATTGTGCCTGAAAAATTGTTTTTGCGGGGAGTTCTTCTTCATGAAGAAAACAGCTGCCGAAAGTCATCGTATTTTGGTGGAAGTTTATGGTGAACATGCGCTAGCTGAGCAAACGTCACAAAAGTGGTTTTCACGATTTAAAAGTGGTGATTTTGGCTTGGAAGACGATGAACGTCCTGGGCAGACAAAAAAGTTTGAAGATGAAGATCTGGAAGCATTACTCTATGAAGATTGTTGCCAAACACAAGAAGAGCTCGCAGAATCTTTCGGTGTCACTCAAGCAGCCATTTCAAAACGTTTAAAAGCAGCTGGATATACAATATTCAAAAGCAAGGTAATTGGGTTCCACATGAACTCAAGCCGAGAGACGTCGAAAGGCGGTTTTGCATGTCCGAAATGCTGCTGCAACGCCACAAAAGAAAGTTATTTTTGCATCGGATTGTTACTGGTGATGAAAAATGGATCCATTAAGACAACCACAAGCGTAAAAAATCACATGTGAAACCCAGCCAACCAGCCAAATCAACGGCAAAGCCGAATATCCATGGCGCGAAGGTAATGCTCTGTATTTGGTTAGATAAGATGGGTGTGATGTATTATGAGCTGCTAAAACCGGGTGAAATCGTCAATGGACAACGCTACGGAACACAATTAATCCGGTTGAAGAGAGCAGTAGCCGAAGAACGCCCGGAATATGCGACCAGACACGAGGCAATAATTTTCCATCATAACAACGCTCGTCCCCATATTGCTATTCCGGTTAAGAACTTTTTGGAAAACAGTGGATGGGAAGTCTTACCCGCTTCATAGCCCAGACCTTGCCACTTCTGGCTACCATTTGTTCCGATCGATGCAGAACGCCCTCACTGAAATACGGTTCACATCAGAGCAGAATATCAAAAATTGGCTTGTTTCATTCTTGGCTGCCAAGCTGGCGCAGTTCTTTTGGCATGGGATGCAAAAATTGCCAGAAAGATAGGAAAAAGTCATAGCTTCAGATGGGCAATACTTTGAATAATACTATTGTACATGTTTTTCTTAAATTAACGTTTAAATTTTTAAGAAAAAAAAACCGCACGAATTAAATTACATACACAATAATTTTAATAATTTTGAAGTGATACATCTTTCTTAGGTAGCGATGCGAAAATTGGAAGAGAATCGAGAGTGAAATTTCAAATATGCGTCACGTTTAGGAAGATGTCATTAAATTAAATGAATATTACAACTCACGTGTTGTGTAAATAAAGTTTATCATTGTGTTTTGTGATTATTTACGATCTTTACGTTTGACTCGCGTGATTGTTTGTTTACATTCGTGGACAGTTGTTCTGTAAGTATGATAGATTGTTTAAATAATGACGCTTCTAAGCTAAAACTGCATTAATAAATTGTAAATAATTGATTTACGTCATGTGTTTGGTCACAGGTAGTCCGTTACTACACTGCATAAGTTGGTGAGAGAGGCGTTATTTATGAGCGATCAAACAATACATCTACTCACCGCTGTGATATATGTAAGTAATATATACTAGCTACGGTTTATGTCGCAAGGGCTTTGAAATTCTTAAGTTAAACAGACAGAAATGAAACTTTGGAGCGCGAATGAATATCGACGTTTGTAATTGTATGCGGGAGAGATGAACACACACTTATGTTGGGGATATGGCAATTCAAACAGCACCTGAACAACATATGGAAGACAACCAATTTGATATGTAGGAAAATGAACGTTTGAACATCACGAGACGACCAGTCGACGAAGCAGCCAAGATGATCAGGAAGTAGAAGACAAAAAACAATTTCAATCATTCATCGATAGCAATTTCATTTTCTCAACGAATCAGCAAAATCAATACATTGAAAAAGTTCCAATACAAGAAAGTCTCACTGCCCAACAACATACACTCCTATGGAACGAAGATCAACATCTACGTATTGCACCGGGAGAACACAATGTTCCACAAAGTTTGTTGTTCGATGAAGATGCAGAGGAGCTTTTTCTTCCGTCTATTTATTGAGAACAATTCCGACGCTTCAGAGACCAGGTTACTGTGATAACATTTATGATGGTGAGTTACAAAAATCCGATCGACGAATCATGACGCCATATCACTTATTATACTTGGCTATAAAAATCATGCGCTTGAGGGTTCGCGATGCTCTTACAGTATCATTTAAATAAGTGGGGAGAAATACGGCCATCACTCGACAACAAATCATCAATTAAAAACTCAACCCGGTACTGGTCTAACCGAGAGAAATACCATTTCGCTATGATCCGACAATTGGGTAAGTCGGCGATCATTCTAACAGTCAGTGCAAATGAAACCGGATGGAATGATTTCCTTAAACTACTCTACAAACTCAAGTACAACAGCAACGGGATTTCTGATTAATGTTTTAAAATATTACACTACATAGATCGAAAAACATTAGTCAACGAAGATGCAGTAAACTGTGCTATTTACTTCAATAAACTCTTTAATATATTACTCACTATTCTGCAATCGGAAAAAAATAAAAATTAGTTCATTTGGTCAATATTATGTAGTTGACTGTTTTAAAAGAAATTGTTTTTCAGCATCGCGGGAGTCCAATTGCTCATATTCTAATGTGGTTGAATAATGCTTTACGTGATCTTATCGGTGAAGGCAAAAATGATTCGATATTATTATACGCCGCATAAGTGAACATTTTCAACAGAAAAATGAGTCATCTTCAACGTCAAATTATTGAAACAATTAATGAAAATCCAGAATTTGATATTGTGGAAGTCACTCGGAAAATAGGTTTCAACACGCTTAACAGTGTAGTGATGACAAGTCAAGAAGCTGCTATGTATCTTCTACGAAAGCCGATGCCAAAAAGCTCCACTTTAGTGGTCAGCATCTCAACTGTATGCCCTATCGATTGGCAAAGAATCCGTAAGACCCAAAAAGAGTTGGACGAAATTGGCATTGGAGAAGATCCACTGGTATTTAGAAACATGAATGGTTTGAAAAGTACAAGAGAATACATAAAAATCTAGAGATCGTTACACAATTTTACAGTTCGTGCCGATAGAACATACACAAAAAGAACCAAACCTCGCATTATTCCAACCAAATCGGGAAATACAACAGATGCAATTTTTACACGTTATTTCGAAAATATCGACTCACGGAAATACATCTTATATTTTATTTATCACAAACAATTAATATCAGTATTATCAATTGAATCATCAACCAATGATAATGTAAATATTTAATTTTGAATAAACAGAGTATTTTTTTACAAATTTTATATTGTTGTATTTCATTTGAGATGCTCCCTCTCTCTCTATCTCTCACACTAGATCTCTTTTAATATCTATTTTCTAAGAAGCTACCCTACTAAACTCATGTCGCGACCACTGTCATGCGCAACATTTCTATCGTAGTTGAGTCGACTATCGGGAGCTGTTCGAATGACGTAGAAGATTAACGACACCGCTAGTCTGTACTGGATCAGATCTTTTTTATTGAGGAATTGAAATGCTATTGTAGGAAAACAGCCGTCTAAGCGTACTCTTTCATGGTACATATAATTGGAATAGTAAACCCTAGAGATCAGGTTGTTCGACGAGGTCATAGCTCTTGCAAATTGGAGAGTATATGAATCTTGTCAAGTACCACTACTCAAAAAAACAACCGAATAAGCCCAGCCATAAAGGATTTGGGTTAGTCTTGTTTTAAGTTTTTTGAACCAGGTACAATATTATTTGGTATTACCACAATATTATTTCCATTGAACGAACAGCCCATATGAGATACAAAAACTAACTATTTCCTTTTTATTATTTTGCAGGTAATAGCACTGTGGTTGGTATTTTCACAAAAAGTTGCAAAGACATTTGGATTTGAAAATATCAAAGCAAAATGGCCTGATTATCCATCCATGATATCATTTGAAAACTATGAGGTTAGGTCTTTTGATATCAGATTTTTTTTTTCACTTAATCTATTGTCATCTTTTAGGAAAACGAAAAATGTATAAATGGGAAAAAAATTAAAAATTCAAAAAAACTGGACAATCCACTGGATGACACTTATATAAATGCATACAATTCTTATCATGAGGTTCAGGAAAGACTACAGAAATTTTCTGAAGAACCAAATAGACAATTGAAAGCCAACAAGGGTATAGATGTCGAGCAAATATTACATTCGAAAAAAACTAAGCGCTTCGCACAAAAGGTTCAGCCAGAATTGATAAAATTTGATGTTTCAGATGCAAAGGAACCTGATGAAGCTGCAAAGGAATCAATAAAACGTGGTAGAGCAAGGGAAATGACCGCAAACAAGCTCAGTACTTCAACTACTATTACTCCCAATACAAATATAAGGAAAGCAAAGCGTAAAAACAAGCGATCAAGAAGATCCGCACAAAATATTCAGCCTCAATTTATACGCTTTAAACTTGAAGACGCCAGGCAACCTGATAATGATTTAAGAGTAATGGTAAATGAATGGAAGGAACGTGAAATGAGATCTAATTTTGATAAACAACTAATGAATGTTCAGTCAAATGAAAATCAGGAGGATGAAGATTCAGCTATACAGGAAAGTAAAAGATTCATGTTTCATCAAACAATGCCTATAAAGTTCAGACGTGCTGTTAATTCAGTTCCTGTGGAAGTTCAAAAGGTCATAGACACAATGCTTAAAGCTAGAAAAGCTCAAGCGCATTATAATCTCGTGCCTGTAAATTCGGGAGCAATAATCGAACCCACTGAAAAAGTTAAACATATTTATGGAATAGATACGCCGCTTGGCACTTCAGCCCCGCCTGCAGAAAACTTGGTGACAGTTTATCCACAACAAGCGTATGAGCAAAAATTTACACTAATGTCAAATATACATCCCCTTGCTATTATATCTCCCTCAGTTCGGCAACAGCCTAGTGAACCCAGGCCTCTTCCTTTATTTCTTCCTGAAGTCGTTAGCAAACCACAATTTTATTTTCCAAACCAACCTCATCTGCAGCCACCTTCATACCTCAAGCTTATCCCTGCTGTGAACCAAAATTTACAGGGTGTTCCGATTCCAACTGCAACACAAGAGCAACAACAACCCAGAGCTTTCTTAGCACCTATAAAAAGTAGACCAATTAATTACGAAAACTTGCAGACACTTCAACCAATGCATTGGTATGGGAAAAATATAGATGCTAATACTTCGGCTGAAAACCAGCAAACATATTTACTAACCGATGAGTCATTAAAAGAAATTAACAGAGAACAAAAATCCATATACCAGCAACAAGGAGATGGAAATGAAGTAACTGATCAACAAAAATCCGCCCCCTTGCAAGAATTTCAAGAACTATCTGCACTCGTTGGAAGATTACCGTCGGATCAAATTGACGGTCTTGCTTATTTGCTTGCAAAAGAAATGCAACGAAATATGCAGCTGAAGTCACAACGATCAAAACAAAGCACATCACCGCAACTTTTTCATACAAATAATGCAATTACGCCCTTACCATATGACAATTATTTAAATAAAGCAAGCATAGCAAACAGTAAACCAGATGTTTCACCTGATTATGCGGCAGAGTCACCTATTAAACAGTACACAACAATTGGTGAGCATAACACGGATTTGAACATTGCAGATTCAGTAAACACAGAAACGAATCTGCTAGTAACACCGCTACCACCATCATCAGCATCTTTAGCAACATCTTTTAAAGTTATTAATACACTGGGGCTATCGCCAAACTACAAAACAATTGAACATTTAAATGCAGAGCCTGAATCTAACTCCGACGGTAATCAGGTAAGTAAAAATTCGCGATAATTTTGATGTAAATAAGTTAATTAAACTAATTAGAAGTATTATTGTTGTTGAAACTGTAGTTTAAAGATAAAAAAATCGAAATCTAATCGCATCTAAAATTTTAATTGTTCTAATGTATGTATGTCAGATACAAATGTAACCCCTGACTTTCAATGTTAGACTTATCAATAAGAATTAAATGTCAAATTGGCTCTCACGTGCTTCACTTATTTTTAGTACAGTTTGCCATTTCATCGCAAAAATATTTACATCACAACAACGATTTCAAATCGTTGAAACTTATTTCAAAGCCCGAAGAACTTCGTAAAATTTACGGTAAATATCATTAGCAACGAACGAATTCAAGCTATTAGATACTCACACACCAATCAGAACAAAAACACTGCGTTCGGTGCGTTGCGGCACAGTGTTGGGTATTCAGTGATTGGGCTCTGGATTAACAGGAAGTTGGTCCAGTTTTTTTACAGTAAAACTTTACAGTTATGGGGCTTATTTCTGGTTAAACGGCTGCACATACAAGAAGATTTGCCGTCTTTGAAGCGAGGACAATCCACAAAAAGTTCACCAGATGACATAGTATTCAGGAACTAGCCGAAATGGGTAAGACAGTCACGCCAAGAACTTCCTGATAAAGATTACTTGCATTATTAACATTTAAAAGAACAATTCATGGCAGTTTTTTTTAAATGATAACATATAAATGTGGTCCATTCGGAAATTCCAATTCTGGGTGACTCATTCGAGCATAGCGAATGGTATCTCGCGGATAACACGAGTAATGTTGGCTTTAAAAGCGTCAATCGAAGCTGGATTATTCCTGACGACCTGCGACTTTACATATTCCCAGAGAATATAGTCCAAAGGTGTGATATCGCATGATCTAGGCGGCCAATTTACCGTAGCAAAACGTGAAATTAAGTGCTCACTAAAATGTTACATTGTTACACGCGCTGTATACTTCGTAGCGCCGTCTTGTTGAAACCAGGGCTCACCGAGACCATGTGCTTGAATTTCAGGAAGCATATAGTCCATTAACATGGCGCAATAACGGTTACCATCGATGGTAACATTCTGATTTGCCTCATTTTTGAAGAAATATGGACCAATGATTCCACCAGCTCATAAGCCACACCATACCGTTGTTTTTAATGGATGG
Source organism: Volucella inanis (assembly GCA_907269105.1). Lineage (NCBI taxonomy): Eukaryota > Metazoa > Arthropoda > Insecta > Diptera > Syrphidae > Volucella > Volucella inanis. The sequence goes on along the minus strand of OU026157.1, from coordinate 91,053,305 downwards.
ATGGTGTTCTTCGGTTTGCTCATCAGCCCAAATACGGAAATTTTGTTTATTAACGTATTAAATGTGCCAGAAATGGGCTTCATCACTGAACAAAATTTCACGATAAAACACCAGATTTTAATAGAGTTTTTTCAGAGCCCATTCACTGAAAATATGACGCAAATTCAAGTCGCCTGACTTCAATTATTGCACAAGTTGAATTTTGTACGCTTTGAGGCCGAGATCCTCTCGTAAAATACGCCAAGCCAAGCTGCTGAGAACAACGACGAATCGATTCGTCATGGTCTTCGCGTACACTCTCAGCTACAGCTGCTAAAGTCTCTTCACTACATGCTGGATGTCGTCTAACTGGTAGAATATCATTTACTAATATAAACTGGGACTCAAATTTGCGAATATTATTGGCAATAGAGGTTTCAGTAGGTCGATTATGCGCACCGTAAGTCCCTCGAATCGCACGAAAAACATTTTTCACAGAACGCTGATTTTCGTAATACAGCTGAACAATTTGGAGACGCTGTTGTAGTGTGAGTCTTTCCATGATGACTTGTCAAACGATACTGAACAAAAATGATAATCACCTTTGATCTTCAATAAAATTTGACACGTTAATCTTAGGGCAACATTTACTTTGATGCAATTAAAGTTCTTATAATTACAAGTCCAACGATAACCCATTTGTTACAATACATGCAGACGTTTTAAATATGCTACAATATTTTCAATAGTATTCAAAACAGGGAAGTGTAAGGCTTTACTTAAAGTCTCTGTATCTCGGATTATTTTCTCGAAATACGTCAAGGAATCTACTTTTAAAGTTTTCAAAACATTATCCTGTGTTAAGGGTGAATTTTTAGGGTTTTAGACTTCTTTGTTCAAATAAAACACAAAGAAATGAACTGAATGACGATCTATTAAATTCATTCGAAACATTATTTTATACCATTTAACAAATGCCTTTATTCACCACGCCTGCCTCGTACAAAATGCTTTTTGGAGGTCCAATTTACGACCAATTTTTCAAGCACCTAAATAGGGGCGTATATCGGGTTTTGCTCAAAAGCGTCAATCGTTGCCGCTTTGTCAATGGCGGCAAATGGCAAATTCTTAATGGCAAGTTGACTGGCAATTTCTTGAAATGATTCTTTTGCCAAACCGTGTTTTCAAGAAATTGATGTTTTCATTGATAGTATGGGGTGGAACATAATCCTGTTGGAACCACTGTTCTCCCATATTGATGTCAAGCAAATTTGGGAGCAAATAATCGTTGATCATCGCATTGCACCGGTGTCTCTTGGAAGTAACCTGTAATTCGGTTTCACTTTTGAAAGAATGTAGGCCGATAATGCCACCGGCATTACAATACACATTATATATTATTGTAAATTCGATGTCATTAGGTGATCTTCTTAAGGCGTAAGCGTTTGCAAAACCACAAAATGAGGTTTTCATTATGAATTCAGCCTCTATATTTAATGTCGATTGAATACCACAACGAAGTGAAAAAATGTTTAAAAACCTCCCCAACTGGTCATTTATTCATAATACTAAATTCGTAGTTTGAAAACCAACAAATAACAATACAATACAGAAAATTTACAAGGCGACTGCCATTGCCTCGGCCACAACCCAGAACATCAAGTCCTTTTGCACAATTTCTACAATACGTAAGAAATTATGTAGAAAATTGACGATTTGAGAGCTCAAGTTTGACTTTGAGTTCAATTTCGAAAAATATAAAAAAAAAAATAATGACAAATTGACACCGGGTTACAACTACCTTACCCTCCACAATAATTGTGAAGTGAAAAATTAAGGGAGTCTATGGCCATTGATTAAAGCTCATAATCTACCGCATTGGAAGACGACGTTAGTGCAACCGATTCACAGAAAATATGAAGGGACTTGCAATCCGGAAGCTTTTCAATCGTCAAACGTTTTAACCCGAACTCTCAGCTGCGTCACCTGCATTTCATAGGAGTGGAATTACAACTGTCGACCTTATTGTTAAAAGTTATCTCTGGAAGGAACGTCGGGTAGGGAACAGAAATAAAAGGAGATTTCAATACAGTCTAGAAAATCATTCCGTGAATGTGGCGAACTCTGGAGCTCTGTGCCATCACTTCACGAAAACGGGATCTCTGTAGGTCTCGAACAAGCTCTTACCATATACAACACCAATCCGTTTGATATGCAACAGCATATCTGTGAAATTAACAGCAGGGCTGAGCAGTTTGATACGTGTTAACATCGAATACAGAAAGTTTCAAAAATTTATTCAAAATATTAAAAATACAGGTTTATTCATTTAAATCTATATCGCCCATTTAAAGTAATCCCCATCGACTGCAACGCACTTATGCCAGCGCTTGATACAATCCTCGAAACATTTTTTATATTCTGTTTTCGGTATGTCCATCAGCGCTTCCTGTGATTTTTCCATTACTTTTTCTCGGCTGCTGAAACGCGTTCCCCGTAGTGGTTTTTTAACTCGATTGAACAGAAAGAATTCACAGAGTGCCAAATCAGGTGAATTCGGTGGCTGTTGGATGGTATTTGTGGCATTTTTCGTCAAAAAAATACGAATAATGATGGCACTGTGCGACGGTGCGTTATCATGGTGCAAAATCCACAAGTTTTCTGTCTTTTTCGGCGACAGAATCTTATAAAGTCCAAATAACACTCCTTGTTTACTGTCTAGCCTTCTTGCAAAAATTCATGATGCACTACACCGTGCATGAAAACCGTGAGCATTGCCTACTTTTTTGACTAAAAACGAGGTGGTTTTTTTGGTCTCGGCTCACTTGGTGAAAACCATTCACTTGCCTGATGTCTGCATTGCATGCCGTACTCATAAACCCACGTCTCGTCCTAGTAATGATCCTTTTGATGAATGTGGGATCGGAATTAGCCTCCTAAATCAACTCTTTTGTTATGTCAACACGGTCTCTTTTTTGCATGAAATTGAGGTCTTTTGGCACCAACTATCTCTCTGATGATTAGTTTGCAGTTATTGACCAACATTTCTTTTACTTCATCAATGTTTTCGTCGGTTTTCGATGTCGATGGTCCGCCACTGCGTTCATTCTCGATGAACAAGCTATGATATAGCATCAAGCTATGATGCTAAGATTTAGGGCGAATGTCAACAACGGATGTACCAAGTTAACAAAAGAAACAGAACTCAAATCGGGACAATGGGAGCGCCACAAGGTGGTACGTACATACTTGGTACATATAACAAAGAATGAGGTTAGGGTACCTTGAAAAGAGAGAGCATTCGGAAGTACCATAGAAATACCTGTACTTTTAAATCATAAATAGTCATCGTTGCTCCACAAGTTTTATTGGGTTTATAACTTAATTGCGGTTTGCTAAGAGATGGCGTAACTTGTATTATTCCATTGGAACATGCGTTGGAAAGCTACTGTCATTGTACGTCAGTATATGTCATTCATTTGAAGCGTAAACAACAATAATTTTTTTTTTTTTCACTCAAATATGTCGAACTTTGTGCCTCAAAAAGTGTTTTTGCGGGGAGTTCTTCTTCTTTACTTTAATATGAAGAAAACTGCTGCCGAAAGCCATCGTATTTTGGTGGAAGTTTACGGTGAACATGCGCTAGCTGAGCGAAAGTGCCACAAGTGGTTACACGATTTAAAAGTAGATTTTGGCTTGGAAGACGTTGAACGTCCTGGGCAGCCAAAAAAGTTTGAAGATGAAGAACTGGAAGCATTACTCTATGAAGATTGTTGCCAGACACAAAAAGAGCTCGCAGAATCTTTGGGTGTCACTCAAGCAGCCATTTCAAAACGTTTAAAAGCAGCTGGATATATTCAAAAGCAGGTAAATTGGGTTCCACATGAACTCAAGCCGAGAGACGTCGAAAGGCGGTTTTGTCCGAAATGCTGCTGGGACACCACAAAAGGAAGTCATTTTTGCATCGGATTGTTATTGGTGATGAAAAATGGATCCATTACGACAACCCCAAGCGCAAAAAATCATATGTGAAACCCGGCCAACCAGCCAAATCAACGGCAAAGCCGAATATCCATGGCGCGAAGGTAATGCTCTGTATTTGGTAGGATCAGATGGGTGAACTGTATTATGAGCTGCTAAAATCGGGTGAAACCATCAATGGACAACGGTACCGAACTCGATTAATCCGTTTGAAGAGAGCAGTAGCCGAAAAACGCCCGGCAATTTCCATCATGACAACGCTCGGCCCCACGTTGCTATTCCGGTTAAGAACTATTTGGAAAACAGTGGATGGGAAATTTTACCCCACCCGCCTTATAGCCCAGACCTTGCCTCTTCAGACTACCATTTGTTCCGGTCGATTCAGAACGCCCTCACTGAAATACGGTTCACATCAGAGCAGAGTATCAAAAATTGGCTTGATTCATTCTTGGCTGCCAAGCCGGCGCAGTTCTTTTGGGATGGGATCCACAAATTGCCAAGAAAATGGGAAAAAGTCGTAGCTTCAGATTGGCAATACTTTGAATAATACTATTGTACATGTTTTTTGAAAAAAAAACCGCACGAATTAAAATATATACCCAATACATGAAATGGCACTTTGTATAGTATTTGCATTTTTTCTTTTTGGGAATGTTGTGAACCTTGTGAACCTTGTAAACCTTATGGGGTCATGGCTAAGGTTTTTGTAACGTTGATTGCGTCCTAGTTTTTGCTGCCTACGATACTCACTAGTTTCATTTTGGGCCAACATGATCGTGGTCAAGATACGCCGATATCAGCCAGTAGGAGCCTTTGGCAGTCTCCAGTCTTTTACGGAAGTAAAAATGCAATAAGACTACGTTTCATTTATATACACGTTCTAATCTTACCATTGTCTTTTGTATAGAGCGGGGCGTATATAGGTGTGGCAAGTCCACGAACCACGCCTTTAACGATCCATGGTTCCTAGATTAGGATGATGTTTTCTGTGTTTTTGGAAAGACGCAGAATAAGCGCGACCGATAACTTCTTTGAGTAATGGAGTTAATCTGGGGAAAGCGTATCATTGTTACAATTTACCAGAGTAGCCTCCACCACGGTGATGTTCGAATCATCTGATTCTGAAGATGTATCCAAGATCGTAAAGAATCTCTTTTTAGTTCGTCATCAGTTTTCACTTTTGACAGAGTGTCAGAAGGGGAGACTGAAGGCTTAGTTCTCGCCTCGTATCAATTGGAGTCGTCGCAATCCATTTCTGGAAAGGATATCGACGTTCCAAGATCTATGATCGAATTTGAAGTTTCAGTTAATGGAGAAGGAGGTTACTTATCAGCATTCAGACCATCCTTTTTATAAATCCTTAGGTGAATTCACTCGAAACCGGACAGTAATATGCCTTTAGTCTACGCTAAAGGGTTAACGGATTCCTCATTGATCACAATTAACGCGCATCTATAAGGATCCCTTAGTTCTTAAAGTTTCGCCACGTTCCAATCCCGAGAGGGTTAGGTTGCTGAACCTGATGATGTCCAGAACGCTGCGTCGCTTGTGATGGGAGGTGGTCCAGGATTTTCGAAAGAATTTGCCCGAAAGCTTTAACTTGACCAACTGCCAGCTTTCAGGTGTAATCGATCCGTCGGTGTCATTTTTGTCCATTAGCGCGATCGTAATTGCATCTTTATGTGCAATACCAATTCTTGTCCATGGATGTAAGATTCTCGAATTTGCAAGAGGGAGAGTTATTGTCACGTAAAGTTTACTATGTGTGTGTTATATGGATGATGTTTTTGTGTAAAATGTGAGGGGAATACGCATTGTTAACAAGTCACACGTATTCACAGACAGGGTCGCATGTACGAAGTATGCTCAAAAAGCAAAGTGACTTTATATTTTTGTAAAGAAATATTTATTTATTCATCAATATTATTGTGGTCCACTTCAATGTAATTCCGCTTAGCTATAATACATTTATACCAACGCTTTTTACAATACTCGAATACTTGAGCTCTTCCAGCCATGTCGTTTTTATTTCCTCAATCGTTGCAAATCTCCGTTCTTTCATAGGTCGCATGGGCAAAATCCGATGAATATGGTGGCTGTGATATGATTGTCGTGTTGACAATGTTGATGACCATTTAAGCTTTTATAGAATACAACCTAGAAAAATGGGAGGTCTTTATATACTACGGAATATTTATCTTAACCAATTGCCTAAAGCAGATATTAAATTCGTAAGATATTTATAAACTTATGTCTTAAAATGCATTATTTTTCTCATATACCATATTGTAAATTACCGAAGTTGTACGAATATTAAAACTGGTAAGCCTCCATTAATTTTAAATAGTTATAGACCTATCAGCATTCTTAATAATCTTAGTAAAGTATACGAAAAAGTACTAAAAGAACGCATTTTTAGAAGTTCACTTGGCTTTATGCGCCGTCACAGAACATCCCATCAGCCGTTGAGAATATGCAAATCCGTAAAAAAAATTCGGTCACAAGGGAGGTCTACAGGCATGGTCCTGCTCTATGTCGAAAAGACTTTACATAATGGCCTTTTATACAAAATATAATAACTTTTAATTTCCCTTCATGTATGTTATCTGTAAAGTAGTTCAAAGTTCCTTTTCCAGTCGTCGTTTCTAAGTCCAATAGTAGTATTTCAACATTGATATATTTTCAATCCGATGTCCCACAAGGCTCAGTCCGTGTTCCTTTGCTGTATAATATCTGTACATCTGATATTCCAAAATTACCATATTGTGGATTAGTTATTTTTGCTATGTTAACAGAAATGAAATTATAAAATGTGTTTTCGAAGTGAAGTTTCGATGAATGTTGTCCGTGGTTTGACAGCTGTCAATGTCAAACTGTGTTGTTCAGTTCAGTAAGATTTGGTTATACATCATGAATCATTTAACGCCAGAAAAACTCTTCCAAACTGTTTAAATTTACTTTGAAAAAAAAAAAATGGTATAGTGAGCAAACAATTCGTGCAGTTACCGATAGTTTTCGCAGTAATTTTACTCTTCTCGATTCAAAACCATCAATAAGACAAAAAAATGTGAGTATCGAAGAGAATATTGCTGCTGTAGCGCGAAGTGTTGAAGAAGACGTTAGGCTTTGTTCTTCGATTACGTGGAAAATTTTACGTAAGGATCTTGCCTTACGTGCCTATAAAATACAGCTCGTGAAAGAATAAAAGCCAAATGACTATCGTTCACGTCGCATTTTTACTAATTGAGCTAATTTGAAACCGGTCGAAGATGAACATTTTTATCGATGAATTGTGTTTAGTGATGAAGCTCATTTCTGGTTAATTGACTGTTTGGTGCGGCTTACACGATGAAGACATCATCGGTCCTTATTTATTTCGAAATTATTAAGGAGCTGCCGTTACGGTGATTAATTTCCAAAAATTAATCAGCTAAACATCGACGACATTTGGTTCCAACAAGACGGCGCAACTTGCCATACAGCGCGCTTAATCATCAATTTATTACAAAATCAATGTGGTGTCAACTTTATTTCCAGAAGTGGTCCTGTTAACTGGCCCCCTCGTTCGTGCGACTTACGGCCTCTCGATTATTTTTCAATCTAATTTTGTATCGTACAATAAAAAAAAAACTCCTAAAAATAATTCTAGCCTTCGCTTGGGACCACTCAACTCTTGATATTTATAAAAGTGCGAATGTTTATCGAATAGAATTCTTAAACTTAAGATCGCATTCAAACCAAGGTGTGGTTTTGCCGTTAGACCGCTTGTAAAATTATTAAATTCTTAAATTATTCATTTACATTTATTTATTTATGGTATCTATGTTTAATCCTTTGCATTTAATGTTATTTATTTATTTATTCATTTATGTATTTAATTTTAATTTAATTATATAATTAAATTATTAATTATATAATTTTAATATAATTTTATTATATTTCTATTATAAGAAAGATACAACTCTTAAGTATTTTTGTAAAATATGCAATCAAATCAAAGATGTTCAATAACAAATCTCTGTAAAGTATTTGTCACACGAAACAAAAATGTATCTACATTTTTATTATTCGTATGGTTGCCTAATGTTTATGATATTTGTCATTTAATTATTTTTTTTCTTTTCGTTATAGTATGCTTCAAAATATGCATTTGGCTACAGAGTTCATGATTTTCATAGCGGAAATGACTTTGGACATAAGCAAAATCAAGACTCTGACGGACTGACTCGTGGCCAATATCATATTCTGCTGCCAGACGGTCGTATACAAAATGTTATTTATCAAGCTGATAAGACAGGATTTCATGCAGATGTGCGTTTCGAAGCAAGGCATGATTAATTAACTGTTTGAAAACTTGTTTACGAGTATATGGTATAATCGCAGATGAACAAGTAATTTGAATTCTATGAAATTGTTTAAGAAAATATAGTCTTATTATATATAATATGTTATAACAAGTTATTAAATCCCTTATTTCAGTTTGCGCCGGTTTGGACGTCCTTCTGACAAATAAGAGATTTCTTTTAGTTAGTTAGATAAAATAAGCCGTTATACCTAATTTTTATATATGTATATTTATGTATTTCCAATTTTTTTTCAGAATTCGAATGAATAAATACTTTTTTCACTAAAACATAATTTTTAATTTTTAACTTCAAAATTTATTTATTTGTTTAGGGAAAATAACTGTATTTCGGGCTCGAACTTATGTTAATAATAAAACTAAGTGATTTTCGAATACACAACAATTTATTATAGTCCAAGCGGCGACCGTTGAATCACTTACGTCATAGGGTACCTAAAAAAAGTAGCATATTTTATAAAGTGTGTGGTGAGTAGATACCAAATCGCTCGGTCTGCTTAACTTTGTCCTGCCGCAAAACGCTTTTATTACGTCACTTCCGATCGAATTTGTGGACGAGTACTTACGTCATAAGATACCTGTAAATGAAATGTCTTTTAGATATAAGTCAATAAGTACTTCAAGAATAACTTGGTCTGCCTTGCAATACCCTGCCGCAACATTCCGGCAGACCATTAGAAAGTAACTGTTTTTTTGACCGAGTACTTACGTCAAGTACGAAAAAAATTTTAACGCCAGATTCTTCCTCACCTTTTGCTCTTCTAAAAAAAAAACCAGGTCTGCCTTAGCTTACCTTGCCGCAAATATATGACAGACCATAAATTGTTCTATACATACATAAGTTTAATAGCATTGAAAATGTATTTTTTTTTTTTTTTAATTTTTTTAATTTTTGTCGTTTATTTACAACGCTTTATTTATGAACAAGAATAAAGTTATTAAATTCAATGAAAATAATATAAGCTTTCTACTTTAAACATTAATGAAAAATTTAACTAATCTGCAAATCCTAAAGCTACTCAGAATCGTCATCAGACTCGTCAAAAAACTCATTTTCTTCTTCATCACTTAAATTGTTTTCTTAATGTATTATGTCATCAACATTAAGGGGTGTTGGATCTCCTTTATACCAAAGAGGTTCAAGCTTTTCGTCCTTGAGAATAGAACCACAGTTCTCGAAACTATATTTTGAACAATCGACTTCTGTTGCATTTTGCCACATTGAATTTATAGAAATGGTTCTTAAAATCTTTTGTTTTAATGAATTCCAGCACGGTAGAATAAGGCTGGGATCAAAGTTCTTAATTTTTTTTTTTTTGTAAACTCTTAGAATTGGAAGATGTAACGTACAATTTGTGAAAAATATCAAATGTTGCTGAATTTACGTTTTTGCAGTTTTTTATACCATACAATTTGCATGTAAATTCCTGCAAAACCTGCATTTTCAGTTCATTCTCTGTATCATTGAGATTGCTTTTATATAGCAGTTCAAAGGGTTTTATTTTGCCTTTCCTATAGAAACAAGCTGTGTAATCAGATCCTGTAAAAGCATGGAAGCCGGGCAAAGCAAGACATAAATCTTGGCCAAGATTTTGAGATAAAGAGGTGCAGTTTATACAACTGACATCTATTAAATTCGATGTGACGCTCGTAAGTCAAATTTCCAAATGTTTTAATATGTGTATTTTACCCAACAAAATTATTAAAACATCTGCATCGGATGCCTTAACAACTATTTTTGAGTTCATTCTCAGCTTGCTCATGTGAAATATTAGACTTGTATCGGCTTCTTCGTGATTGCATTCGAACTCTGTTTCTTCAATTTTAAGAACTCTATCACTCACAGAGGTAAATGAGAAACATCGTTCTTCCACGGTCAGATAGACTTTTTTGTTACGCAACTCTTTTGCCATAGAATCTCTTGTCCAATCTTCACCCAAGAACTTCACTAAAGCTTCTTTGAATTTAATGTTTTTCAAGCTTTTTAAGAAGTCATTAGGATGGATTTGTGATGGGCCCAAGATGTTGTATGGAACATCGTGCTCCTGGCGATTACGTCGTTCGATGACTTTGAATGATGGTTTAAAATACCTATCAAAAACTAAAGCTGAAGCATCCATATTACAAATTTTTCTCAAAATCATTTCCAATAATTTTTCAAAAGTTCGTAACAAGCTTAAGCCCAAATGATACAAGAAATGAAATCCATCTATAAGATCAACATCAATGCTGTTGGGTTCACCTGGCTTGGAATAAGATGCAATTTTTTGCCAGAGCGGATTTGTTAGTTTTGAACATTTCACCAAAAGGATCACAGAGTGCTGGTGGAGCAGGTGACAACGGATATGACAAATATATTTCCTTATCAATTTTCTTTTCTAGAGATATTGCCAGTAACCTTCCAAATATATCACGCTCCATTTTAATTAATGCTTGCTTTCCGTCCCTACTTTTTTGTATTTTTTTAATATTATCCGAAGCAAAGTTGTTTATGCCATAGCGTTTGATTGGCTTTCCGAAACGGGAACAATCATTATAACATTTTTCTAAAAATTTCAATTTTAGAGCTTCACTGCTTTTTTTCATATTTGAAAGAAAGTAAGTTGTTTTTTCCGACGCTGCTCTGCCAGTTGTAACATTGAATAGGTGGGTCTTTTCAAGTTTAGGGTCGAATGGATTTGTGTACTGATTAAAAGTACAAATTATATTACTCAGTACTTTTTTATCTTTATCTATTCTGCTCAGTTGTAATTCCTGTGAGATGTGAGATATCATCCTTGCGGGAAATATTTAAATCTTGCAGAAGTTTTGAAATTATTCTTGTCCGAATACTATACTATATACTATACAGCCCATCGCTGTCGGGCTGATATAGAGTTGGTAAAATGACTAACACCTGTTAACGAGTTAGCTGCTTCCGCATTAATGGTTTGTTCGAGCGTGAGATAAACTGGTGCTCTCGCTAAGCTACCTTTGGTCCGTTTGACACCAAAAGCACCACGCTTGAATTCTTTAAGCAGCTGCGAATAATTTTTTTTTAGTTTGACCAAGTTGTTGTAGTACAACAAAATCCATCTTGCATAGTTGGGTTGATTGAAGTAAAAGAATAAATCTGCCATTTCAAAGATCGACTCAACATATAAGTCAAAATCACTCGTTCTAATGCTTCTAGAGAATCGAAAATATATATTAATTAATTCTATATATTGCATATAGAACTTAGCAGTTTTTCCGTGGTTTCCAGATAGTGTTAAATGATAATACTTTTTATACTCCTCTAAGATACCTTTTAATGTGTCATTAATTTTCATGGATTGGTCAGATTCCACTGGACTTATTTAAAACTTCTGAAGAGATTTCTTCTTCCACCACGAATTGTTCAAAATGCAAACTTTGTAAATTTTTTTTTTTTTTTTTTTTTACTTAGGAAGGTGAGAAATCTTCATAGACACTATAGGCCCGGAGCCTATAGTAGTGTGAGATTCTTACTCACTAAAAAACACCTCCCTTATGCAAACCACGACTGAGTTCACACTCAACAAGCAGTTCTTCTATCACATTTTATTTTGTTTTTATAAGATATCCTGCAGGCGATTTTCCATTGAAAATTCCTGTGTACTTTAGAAAAATTACGCGCTGCTAATCACCGCGCTACATCGAGAGGCTTAGTCCTTTTCAGACGGCGCACTAAATTTGTCTCGTCGAGGATCTGTTGAACAGAAATATTCGTATGACCTTGTAATCGATTATTATGTTTTCGCGCAAACATTTAAATTAAGTTCTGAACGTTTTCGACTTAATTTGAACTTTGTTTTGGAATGTCTGTAATACGTTAATGTTACTATTTTTAGTACAACCCCAAAGTTGTACACCATATGTCCAGATCGGTTTTAACACTTGCTTGTATAGGGTTTTCCAATAGGGACTTGACAACTTTGAATTTAATTTTTGAGCGCACTCTTTCACTAATCAGCAAACTGTCATTGTCAATTTATTCAGTGAACTCAACATTTTCAAAATATTAAAGTATACTAACGAGCAACGTCAGCAAATAATAAAAATTTTCTACAGATATTCGGTGTCGCAAAATCATCTTCAGTGACGAAGCTCATTTTTGGCTCAATGGGTTCGTCAATAAGCAAAATATGCGTTATTGGTCAGGTGAAAACCCACATGTGCTTCATGAATCACCACTTTATCTACAAAAAATAACTGTTTGGTACGGTTTGCATGCCGGCGACGTTATTGGACCATATTTTTTCGTCGACGATAACGATCGTCGCGTTACTGTGAATGGTCAGCGTTAGCGCGCCATGATCACCGATTATTTTTGGCCCGAATTTGAAGATATGGAGTCGATTGGCCGTCTCGTTCGTGCGACTTAACGCCGCTTGGAAGAGCTCAGAGCCAACAATGAAGGCGAAATAGCGGCCGTTTCGGCCGTTTGTGTGGCCGAGTCGTTAAAAATTAGGTCCAACGAATCGACCGCTGCAAACGTGCCCGCGGTGGCCAGTTCATATGGCCACCAAGTCGAGTTCCATTCATAAATGTTTTGATTGTACTTCAAGCCAATAATAAAGTTTTTGAAATATCTCAAATGGTTTGCCTTTTATTTAAAAAAAAAGTTGTGAAGTCTTTATTAGAAAACCCTATTTTACAGCAGATTGTTCTCTAAGCTAAGCTTTCCAATAAGCCAGTAAATATCTCTATATTTGATTTCAAGCTCTTCACGTTTTTTCTTGACGTGTGCTCTCCATTTTAGTTTAGCGTCGAGTGTCATACCGAGATATTTGGCCTCGTTCGCGTAAGGAATTCGTACTGCGTTGATAAACACCGGTGGATTCTCAATTTTCTTGAGAGTGAAGTTCACGTTGACAGACTTGTTTTCATTAAGAGCGATTCGCCATTGTTAATCCGTGTAAGGGCACGTTGCAACTTGGCAGTTGCTTCTTCGATTGTTTTAGTCCTTGCCAAAATGGCAGTGTCATCAGCAAATGTGGCTTAAACAGTGTTGTCCGTTTGCGGTATATCGCGGGTAAAAAGCAAATATAACAGAGGCCCAAGTACACTTCCTTGCGGCACCCCCGTCTTTAGTGGAATATTCGTTTCCGTGTCTCACACGGAAGAGTCGGTCTTCCAGGTATGAACCTAAAATACGAGACCATTGCTGGGGTAGGGCTTGTCGGAGTTTATATTTTAGGCCTTCATGCCATCCCTTATCAAAGGCTTGCGAAACGTCAAGGAATGCGCTTGAACAGACTAACTTACACTCGATTGCTCGTTCAATTACATCGGTTATTCGATGCACTTGGTCAACTGTAGAGTGTTGGCTTCTAAAGCCAAATTGATAATCAGGAAAGAGGGAATTTGTGTCGGTAATTGGTTTAAGATTATTAAGAAGGATTCGCTCGATGACCTTCGATGTAATCGGGAGAAGCGATATTGGTCGATATGACTTGACTTCAGTCAGCGGTTTACCGGGTTTCGGAACCATAATAACTTCGGCTACTTTCCACTGGTGCGGTACGTACTCTAATCTAATGCTGGCATTTATAAGATAGAGCAGCTTTAGTAAACCTTTTTTCGGTATACGCTTTAGGTATCTCTCCCGTTATTAAGTCATTTCCTGTGGCTTTATTGGGCTTAAGCGTGTCTATAACTTGTCTAAGTTCCCTAAGTGTAGCCTTTTCTACTGAAAAGTTTGTCGTCACGTCTAGCGTATTAGATTAGCTTTTTCCTTATCTTTTTTCGCCCAGTCATCCTGGTTTCTTCTTATTATCGTGTATTTGGAGCTTTCGAACACTTTTAACGGCTCTCCATATGGAGTAGTTGGTATCCTTTGTCGCTGTGAGTCTTTCAAGGTAGTTATTAATACCTTGATTTTTGAAGTACTTGATCGATTTTTTCAACAAGTTGCAGAGCCTATTGAAGGACGTTTTATCTTGTGGTGCCCGTATTTCATGCGATTTTTTCCGCGCTCTTCGTTTCTTCCTTATCATTTCTCTGATTTCCGGTGGATATCTTATGCCGACTTTGGGAACTTTGTTCGATTCGCGGGGAGTGTTCTTCCAGGCCGCTTGCTGTTTGACTTTAACAAAACGTTCAGCTTCTTTTTCAAGTTGATACGGCGTTCTAGTGCTACTTTCAACTCAGTATTGTCTACAACATCTATTGAAGCCGTTCGACTATTATCTTATTTATTTTAGTCTGTTCTTCTAGTCTCTCCAGAATTACTGATAACACATTTGAGGCAGTATCCGGTGATGTACAGTTAGTCATATTAACTCGCGCCGCTATTTGCGCGTAAGTTTTTCCACTTTCCACTTGCGCATTGTTATTTTTGACGTTGTTGTTATTGGTGATTTTAGCGTTTGTCACCATTACCTTCTTTAAAGGCTTTGGAGTAGGACCGGTGTTGTTATTTCTCATTCTAGCTGTCTCTGCGATTTTCAAAGGCTTCGTTTTTGATTGATCTCGTAGCTTTTGTAACTCCTTCACGACTTCGCAGCCTCGATAATTAGACGGATGTTTACCCTTGCAGCTAATGCATATCGCTGGGGACTCTTTCGCGGCATTGCACTCTCGAGTCAGATGTTTGCCAGCGCATTTTACACAGCGAGGTTCCTTCTGGCAGTAAGCCTGAGTATGGCTGAATCACTCGCAACGTGTACATTGGGGAATCAGCCTAGAGTTTTTCCGCGGAGGTTCAATTTTGACAACAGGTCCCAAAATTGAATTTATGGCATAAATTCTTTCTAGGCTTTCGGTTTTGTCGAAAGTTAGCCTAAAGAGGGGAAGAACGCGTCTTGGGGTCGTAATCTCGATTTCAACAATGCGCTGTTTTTGCGCAAGTATATTGAATACGTCGATTATCTTAAAGTCTTTATTTTTAAGGTCATTTACGATGTTTTATTTAAGGCAAGAGGGATGCAATCCTCTAGCTACAACGCGTATGGGTCTTTCCGTTTTATTTTCGTAGGTATGCTATTGAATCTTCTCGGCATTTAATTTTTGCGAAAGTGAACGGTAGTTGTCTGGATTAAGGACATTAATAGTCCATGTATCATTATTGCGAGATCTTACTTTATAATCGGTGAGCACAGTGATTTCGGGATAATGTGCAACTTGTTGTAGTTCGACATTCCAAAAACGTTTATTGGCGGCGGCGGTCTTTGTTTGGGTTGCTTTGTTGCCTTATCAACCTCAGCAGTGTTAAAGCTGGCTTGCTTCTTTGTTTGTTCAATATCAGGCGGGGAAGTAGCTTTGCGCTTCTTACCTGGCTTTTTTTAAAGTATCAAGTCCGTTTGGCGGACTAGGTCTTCTTCGTCCGTGTGAAAACTCGAGTTTTCGGGGCGATCAAGTAGCGAAACAGACTCAGACTCAGATTTAGATTGCGGCTTAATGGCATCTAGTTGCTTTATTAGTTCGGCATAGAGCAATTCCATATTTTGGAGTCTAGCGCGGAGATCAGAATTTTCGCGTTCGAGATTTTGTAGCTTATTTGGTGTAATGCTATTGCCCTGAGCTACCGACTGTGTTTGGTCTTTGCTTTCGCATGATTTTCCTAGCGATCCGCGTGCTGGAGATCTTGTGACCTTTGAGCATTTTTTAAAGGGGTCCTGGTTTATATTTGTATTATTTTGCATATTATTTGAACTCATTTTATTTCCCACGAGTAGCGGAGAAAGGGTAGTCCGTCTGTCCAGAGATCCGCATTAGACAGATAAGGCTGGCTGATCCGGAGGTCGCCAAGTATCCGGATGCTCCGTTAGAGATTGAGCTATTTTTATACAGGGCCCCAACCTGGTCGATTCTGGCACGGGTCGCTTAACACCTTAATCCGGCCCAGTGGATATTAGTCGCCTCTTACGACAGGCATGCCTTACCTCGGGTATATTCTAACCCCTAACCCGAAGGGAGTTAGTTACTTCGTAATGCACCTGATAAAAGAGAGTGAATTCTTTTGCACCTGTTAAAGTGTTTACCACTTTACAGTTTCTGACTGTATCAGTATATTAGTAATCCCAAAACCATCAATATACTTTCCAATTGCCTTAAAAAATGCTAGCTGTATTTGAAATGCACCCAAATTTATAAAAATATTGTCAAATGTAGGTCTCTTTGTGCAATGTATTTCCATAGCCATTTTTGCAATAGCTAAATCATAGGTGAATATAATTTCCTGCTCACCACATTGTTCAGCTATTTTCTGAGCATAAATCATTGTTTCATGTACAACAGTGTATGACTTTGGTGATGAATTAATTTGAGGTAAATAATCAACTACTTGTGTTTCAAAGTTCTGCTATTAAATCCAATCCACATTGGCGTCTTATGAACCATAGAAAAGAAAAGTGTCCATATTAGGTCTTTCATAACAGCATGCTGTTTTGCTCCCTGACATTGTTTTTGAAATTCTGTAATATAATCTTAATGTATTGTATAAACACTGGCTTAGCAGAAGGTTTTTTAAAATAAGGTCGTATATCCCGGGAAATCTCCTAAAATCTTCGTCTTTTTCTAGGCATGGGAATTGTTGCTATTGTTTCATCGAGTGCGGTAGAAGGCGGTCTTTTTCTACGGAAAGATTCAATACGTAATGTATTCTCAGTAGGAATAAACTGATAGATTATTCCTACTGTATCGTGGAAAGTATCTTTACCACTAAATGTATCCACAAAACGGTCGTAATTGTCGAATGCAACATGAGTACTCAAAGAGCTATCCAAAGTTATGCCAGAAGGTATTTTCATCGCAAGCTGTATACGTCATTTCTGTTTCCAATTCTTCAGCAACATTATAACTAACCATATGGCCAAATTTATTTAAAATTGAGAGCATTTTCCTGCTACTTGTCAATGATTTTGTTGCTAGTCCTAGCATCAGGTGTTTCGATGGCTTAGTTCTACCTTTCGTTAAAGTATAGATTATATCCTGACATATCGATTTTATTCTCAAGCAATCATAACCTGACGAAATCGAACAATTTTTTAAGGAATATTACACTCACCTTCAAAAATATTTTCTACATCCAAATTTGCAGAAAATTTTCTGCTTTTTACTCCTTTGATTGTATTTCTAAGATCATACGCTACATCCTCGAGTTTTGTTTCCTCCGCAATTTTTTGAAAAATGATTTCATTAATCAATTTTTTGACGTCAATCCCCTTCTTATAAACTATTTTCTTTTGATTATAGGAATTCGAAACGTTTATAATTAGAGCATCGCTGTGAACTTGTAAAATTTTTTCTTATAAATGCTGAGCAGTATAACCACGAAAATCCTTCATTGAAAACTTATTCTCACTTAAATCTAACAAAAGAGTTCTATATCGTAAAAATATGTCATTAAGTTAGAATATTTCATAAAGCATAAAAGCGGAAAGAGCGTCAAACGCTTACTTATGAATTTTTCTTAATTCGTGCCACTTTCCATCAGAATTTTTCTGGCTCACATTGCGATCAAATTTTTTACAAATTAAGGTGGAATGCAAAATTACTTTCAGTTTGTAACCTTCTTAACAATACATAATCTTTTAAAGATTCAGCATATTGTTTAATTTTGTTGTAAGAGCGACTTTATTGAGAAGTGCATGTGTATTGCCTACACTTCCCTGCTCTCTTTTCTATTTTCCAGCAAAATATGCACGGGATCATTGATGAGCCTGAAGTCAGCAGTGTAGATTGTGGTTCTGAGTTTTCTGAATAGATTGAAATGAAGAAATTGACGTAGCTGGTTGAACCTGTTGAGCAAACTAATAGGTAGAGATTCAATATATGTATGTATAATTGATGCAATAGAAAACAACATAGAGAAGTTTTAAAAGAATGGAGCACTTACATTTTCACTCTTTATATTTCACACTCAAAACCATAACACGACGATAACATTTGATATGATATCCCGTATCATTAATTGAGTCCCACAAAAGTTCAATTTTACCGTACTTAAATTTTTTACTTTTCCAGTATGCAGTCATTGCGCAACACTTTTTAAATGTTTCACTTGTAAATTCAATTAAATTGCAATTTCCATAAAAACAAAGCACTTCTTCATGGTAGCGAATTATGAATTTAAATATAGACATCAGACACTGCTTACAAAAGTATAACAATAACAACAAGTCAACGATTAAACCTTGTACAAAGTTTTTTCTGATTTTGCGATAAGATAAGATGCAAGCTAGGTGCATTACACTGTGCTATGCTGCGCGCTTTTTGTTAAATGCAAAATGGTAAAAATAACTAATTTTCTCGTAAATTTTTGTTTTTTCACTGGGCATAATTCCTTAAATGGCTGCCAATCGGAAGAAAAAATGTATGATTTTGGATTGGGAAAAACAAGGAATCATAATTAAGGAACTTTTATATCAGATATAAACAATCTCAGCAAAAAAGTTAAAACGCATTTCGTTATTTAAATCTGAGGAAATTGGGTCAAAGCTCACATGTTCATTTGCGGCAAGGTAAGCTAAGGCAGACCTGGTTTTTTTTTAAGAAGAGCAAAAGGTTAGGAAGAATCTGGCGTTAAAATTTTTTAAGTACTTGATGACGTAAGTACTCGGTCAAAAAAAAGTTACTTCCGGATGGTCTGCCGGAATGTTGCGGCAGGGTAGGGCAAGGCAGACCAAGTTATTCTTGAAGTACTTATTGATTTATATCTAAAAGACATTTTCATTTATAGGTATCTTATGACGTAAGTACTCGTCCACAAATTCAACCGGAAGTGACGTAATAAAAGCGCTTTGCCGCAGGACAAAGTTAGGCAGACCGAGCGATTTGGTATCTACTCACCACACACTCTATAAAATATGCTACTTTTTTTTAGGTACCCGATGACGTAAGTGAGGTGACAGTCGGCTCTCCGTCTATTATTTTCAATTTCTATTTCCATGATCAATCCTTAATAATTCTAAACAACAGTTTAAGCATTAGTATGAAGTGTTTATGGTATGTGACCTTCACTTTTAATTATTTCAAAGATATTCTCATGGGCTAACTTTTTGAGGGCTTTGACACCTTATTTTTTCTGTTGCCGCTGAAGGGTTAAGGCAATCGTGCTCTCGACGACATTTTTCTATGTATGGTACATACTATGTTTCTACCTTTTTTTAAAAACTTAACACTCAAGTGGGTATCAATACACTTACTCGAACAATGTATCAGCATGTGTTAATGTTTTTGGAAAATAGGATAGAAAGAGAAAAAAGATGTGTTGGCTCAGTGGTTATTTCGATCCAGGGGAGACTAAATTGTTAGTGAAGGCTGGCTTGTTGTTGTTTTCTATTTAACTAGGCCTAGACTAGGCGTGAATAAAATTTAAAACAAATAATAAAAAAAAAAGAAATTGTAAAAAAGAAAGCAATAAAACTCACAGTTTACATATAATAAGAAGTGAAAAAAAGAAACCCAACCAAACTTATAGCCTTTTCACACCGAATCATAAACCTAGTTATTGGAAAAAAGTTTTCGAAAACTCCAAATGCTTTCACACCAAACACTTACAGGTTTTTGTTTTACATTTCAATTATTTCAACATCAGCTGTTAAATTTTTACCTTTTTTGTGTAAAAAAAAAAAAACAAATTTGAACGCATACTATATAACTTTAAATTGTACGACTAAAATAATGAATTCTAACATTTTAAATGTAATTTCCATTCATGGAAATAAAGCTGAGCAAGATATGAAGATTTTGCTTCACTACTTCTCATCTCAGTCTTCCATTTTAGAAAATTAAACGGAACCATCTCAATTTTGAAATCCAAATTCTGATTCAGATTTTAAGTACCATAAATTTCAACTGACAGCATCTTGGCATTTGTTTTTTAAGGTTTGTGAATTCGCTAAAATTTATTCAACTCGCTCTTAAATGGTTAATTGAACATTCAATTTCAAGTAGTTTTTGATAGGTCTTACCAAAAACTTGTGTTTACGAAAAATTGTGGTTTACCAAAAATGTATGGGAAATTCTGTGTTTTTGATCTGATTTTTGCGTTTTTTTTGCAAAAACTTCTACGCACAATATTTACAATAAATACATTCATCACGGCTGAAAATACACCGGATTAGACAAAACGTTTTTTGTTTCATGATAAAGAAAACGTTTTTTATTTCAACAAACACCAACCGAAACACAATGAAATAAAAGAAATCATGTCGTTCTCTGTTTCTGAGTTTGCGACTAACATATTTATTGTGAAATTCGTCACACATTCTCAATGAAAACATTAAAAAAAAAAAATAAAAGCCACTGCAAACAAAAGAAAAAAAAGAACAAAAACGAATTTTGCGTCATGTCTTTTTGGTTTTTCGCATGAGGTGTGTGTTGCACGTTATGCACCATAAGCAAATGTGCAATAATCGACACGACGCTAGTTTGAAATATATTTGTTGCTTTCGGAGTGTTTTGGTCGTATGCAAAGCCATGCATTTTCGTCAGCCAATACCAGGGCCGTTTGATGAGTACCCGGATTGGAAGATAGGAGACGTTATTGAGTCAAAATATAGTAAGTGTACCATCACTCTTACCTCTTTACTTTTAGTAAAAGCTTAGTGACAATACAACACTAAGTTTTGTTTTGACACTCGTTTCAGAACATCGAGTTAGTGTTTTTTTGCTACCATTGAAAAAGAGCAGCAAATCCAATTTGTCAAAAATTACTGAATTTCCTTTTTTACACATGTATGTCAATGTATTCTTTGTATAGGGTTTTCTAATAAAGACTTGACAACTTTTTTTTAAATAAAAGGCAAACCATTTAAGATATTTCAAAAACTTTATTATTGGCTTGAAGTACAATCAAAACATTTATGAATGGAACTCGACTTCGTTCATATGGCCACCACGGGCACGTTTGCAGCGGTCGATTCGTTGGACCCAATTTTCAACGACTTGGCGACACATTTCGGCCGAAACGGCCGCTATTTCGCGTTCAATGTTGGCTCTGAGCTCTTCCAACGTCGTCGGCGTGTTGGCTTAAACCAATGACTTAACGTTGCCTCACAGAAAATAGTCAAGCGGCGTTAAATTGCACGAACGAGGCGCCAATCGACTGGCCCATGTCTTGAGATAACACGCTCACCATACCTACTCTTCAATAAATCGATTGTAGAGTATGCTGTGTGGCTTGTGGCACCATCCTGTTAAAACCACATGCCGTCCCAGTCCATATCTTCCAATTCAGGCCAAAAATTATCGGTCATCATGGCGCGATAACGCTGACCACTCACAGTAACGTGACGATCGTTATCGTCGTCGAAAAAATATGGCCCAATAACGCCGCCGGCATGCAAACCGCACGAAGTTATTTTTTGTGGATGAAGTGTTGATTCATGAAGCACATGTGGGTTTTCACCCGACCAATAACGCATATTTTGCTTATTGACGAACCTATTAAGCCAAAAATGAGCTTCGTCACTGAAGATGATTTTGCGATGAAATTCAATATATTGGCGCGTCTTCTCCAGAATCCAATCGGAGGACGTACGTCGCTTCAAATGGTCCATCGGCTTCAATGCTTGAGTCAGCTTGATCCTTACGCTAAATACGCCATAATGTGGTCTGAGCGATGCCCAATTCTTGAGAACGCCGTGGAATTGACTGATTTGGATCGTTTGCTACGGACGTCTGAACGGCAGCGATATTTTCGACATTTCGACCAACCCGTTGTCTCACTGACACGGCATATTCACACAACGAATATGTAGACTCAAATATTTGCACTAAACTTTTTATTGCCTGTCTACTAGGGCAAGAACTACGATCGAAAATTGGAGTTCACACTCTTAAAGATGCAGTCACCGACTCCGAATATCTGTAGAAAATTTTTATAATTTGCAGACGTTGCTCGTTAGTGTGTTTGTGAGTTTACTGAATAAATTGATAGTGACAGTTTGATGATTAGTGAAAGAGTGCGTTCACAAATTGAATGCAAAGTAAGTCAAGTCCCTATTGGAAAACCCTATATATATACCTACTCGTATACTTCACATATTTTATCAACTACTTACCATATGTTCATGTATTATTTACTGCTATGAATTAATGTGTATTACAACCAATTTAAAATGTATTATGATATGAAATTTATTCAGTTGCAGTTTGTTAGTCGGACGGACGCAAACTCTGTGGAAATTTGCATTTGTACCTTTTCGTTTATACAGTTAAAATAATTGCGCTACGAATAATTCGCAACTAAAGAAATGGCACTATTGATATGTGCCACGTACAGAGGTCAGGTGACCAAACTTGTGAAAGTTGCACAAGATTAGAATTCGATGAAATCGAGGAAGAGCTCATGTCCCTTCTCCAACGATTGTTGTCAGCCAACGAGAGCCTGAATGGCGTAAACGAGGACATCAAGCAATAGGGACTATTAAGAGACGATGATCCGATTGAAAGGATAATCGATTATCAAGATCAGGCCAGCAATTCAATTTCTCGACTCAACACACGTTTAGAAAAACTTCGACCAAAGGTAAATCCCGTTCCTTTATTTCTTGAATCAAATAGCACAGCTCATAATAGGAAATCAAACATAGGACCTGCGCTACCCAGACTCCTTCTCAAGCGTTTTGATGGAAATTTCCATGACTGGATACCTTTTTGGGAACATTTGTACTGTACGCGAAAATTCATCGCTGTCTCCTCCCGTCAAATTTAACTACCTAGAATCGGTACTTTCAGGTGAGGCAAAGAAATCGATCGCTGGGTTTACTCCCTCAGAAAAATGATACGTAGCTGCAATCGCTCTTTTACAGGAGCATTATGGAAATACAAAGAAGCTCATCGATAAACGCATACAGCACTTGATTAACTTATCTCCAGTTTGTGATTGCACAGATGTTTCAAGTATACGTAGCCTTTATGCAAATGTTATTTCCTGTACCCGTTCGCTTTCTGCATTCAAAGTCCCTTTAAATCATTATTACGTTATGCTTCGGTCTATAATGCTACAGTGCTTACCAACTGCACTACGCATCGATTATTATCGTCAAGAGGAAAAGGGGGAAGGTTCCGACGAAGCTGTTCCATCTTCCAACCACAGTGAGTTTTCTTTTTCGCAAATTGACGGGGATGAAGTAAAGAATATTTTGCGGTTTCTCAAACGATTAGTCGAGTCACTCGAAAAAAGCGATATTTCTTATACGCACACGAAAAGGAAACCATCTGCCCATACAACAGCATCCAGTTTAGTAGCAGTGGGTGCAAAAGTAGTTTTGTGCTTGTTCTGTAAGTCAAAAGAACATAAAGTGAAGACTGCTATAGCAATATGTCAATTGTTGTGCCAGAATTGGGCATTCTTTCAAGAAATGTCAAAGTGGAAAATTTCTACCGTGTAGGTACGAAGTGTAAAGGCAGACACATGTCGTCGATGTGAGATCCTCATTATAATTGTGCACAAGCAAACGAAAAAAGGGTGACTAGCGGTAATGGCACGACATTAGATAAGGCAAGAAACAGTGTGATGAATTTATGTGCACATAACGTTGGAAGAAACATTTTCATCAAAATAGTTCGGTATGTTGTCAGCTGCCAAAACAAGAGCATTTGTATTCGTGCGGTTATTGATGGTGGTAGCCAGTATGTATACTTGTGTAAAAGTGTAATGGAAAAAATGAACTTACAACCGATTGGAACAGTGGATTTGTCAATAATCCCTTTCGGGAGTAAAGTTCCAAATCCTGTGGAAAAGTTTTTAAAAGTTAAGCTTCCATTGAGAAGTTGATTCGATCTAAGCAAAGATATTTTTATTGAGGCTGTTGTCATGCCACAAATTTGTGTAGATGTATTGGACGTGCCTCGAATCGATTGCCCACTTCCAGAAGGCATTAATTTATCAGATGTTCCGCATAACAACACAGAAATTGAAGAGGGACTTAGTATTTTAATTGGATCGGACTATTATTGGTCTGTTGTAACCGGAAGTCAGCGCCGTCTCACCAAGCATTTGAGAGCCCTCGAAACTGTTTTTGATTGGACATTACAGGGCTTACACTACTCAGCGAAAGATGGTAATTACTCTACACCTTATAAAGATTCTTCTTTTTCTTCCCGTAGTCTTCTCAGTTTGACCTCGGTAAACGCAGTAGATCTTTCTTCTTCTTTCTGGTCGCTGAAAGCCACCGGGATTAAGAATGATGACGCCGAAAATCGTTCGCTATCCGGTAGTCTGATCCAAAAATGTATTGTTAAAGAAGGGGCAAGATATGTTGCAAAATTTCCATTGAAAAATGTCAACGCTAAATTGGATATTAACAGATGTCAGGCCGTGAAGCGGTTAAAATTACTTGTACAACGTTTGTGAAGAGATCCAGTCAAATTATTTGAATATGATACAGCTGTCAAACAAATAGTCAAAGAAGGTTTCGCAGAACCAGTCGATACGATACCTGCCTCATAGACCAGTGTATAAGAAGGAAGGTACAACGAAGATTTGTATTGTGTTCGATGCTTCCTCGCAGGCTGTTGACACTGGCTTCCTCAATGAGCATCTTTAAAACGGAGCTGATTTGCTGGCTGATGTTCTAAAAATTTTACTCAATTTCCGTTTAGGTCCTTTTTGTATCGTAGCCGATATTGAGAAGGCCTTCCTCCAAATTGGATTGGATATGGAAGATAATGAGTCAACGGTTCTTGTGGTTTAACCTGGACTTTAGAAAGCCATCGAATCTGTCAAGCATCTTTGAGTTCCGGATGACCAGAGTGACGTTTGGCGTAAATTGCAGCCCGTTTCTGCTTTGTGCTACGATCAAATATCATCTTAAGAGCGAATCGGATAATTTTGGAAGAACTTGTTTTGTATTAAGTGAAAACGTATACATGGATGACTTGGTTATCAACATGGAGAACAAAGATGAGGAAAGTAAAATTTTTAGTCAAGCGGTGGCTATTCTTAGTAAAGCATCAATGAATCTCCACAAATGGAACTCAAACAACTACAGGATACTAAATGAAATGGGTTTCAACGATGCTTCTTCTATGCAAAAGGTACTTGGACTAAATTGGTTTATTCGTAGTGACGAGTTCCCTTGGAGTCTGTCGAAGCAATGCTCTTGTCAAGTTCGAATAAGGTCACAAAACGTAACGTTCTTCAAGTTATTTCAAGAATTTTTGATCCCTTAGGTATGATTGGTCCATGCATAATCAAATTAAAGATCTTGTTTCAGGGTTTGTGGAAAAAGAAAAAACCTAGGGATGAAACGCTTATGGATGATCAATTTACAGAATGGAATGAATGCATCAAAGGTATGCTGAATTTAAAGAACGTAATTTTTCCAAGAGCAGTACTTCCATTCCAAGCACACGAAGGTACTCTTCAGATTCATCTTTTTGCGGACGCCAGTTCTAAGGGCTATGGTACAGTTGCATACCTAAGATGCCTCCTGCATTATGGACAAGCTTCAATTTTCTTATTATGTGCCAAAAATCGAGTTTCTCCCTTGAAGATGGATGGGGACAATGAGTTAACTCTTCCAAAATTATAGCTTACTGCTATCTTGATTGCAGCCAGACTACATTCGTACCATGAAAAAAGCCTCAAGTTATCCACGGTTAAGTATTTCCTATGGACTGACTCTAAAATAGCCTTAAGTTGAATCCAAAGGAACATGCAGCGCTGGAAAATCTATATTCAGAACCGCGTAGATGAAATAAGACACTTGACTAAAGTTTCGCAATAGAACCACTGCAAGGGGAAGGAAAATCCTGCAGATCTCGAGACAAGTGGCATCGCTCTTCGTAAATCATCGCTGTGAGCTCATGAGCCTGTGTCACTACTAATAAATGTCAAGAATACACCGTCGTCGATATAATGCCTTTAATTACATCGTCATCACTAGCACGCGTTAAGGAAAATCCATTGATGTGTTACGAAAACTATAGTAGTTGGCAGCGCCTTCTTCGAGTGACAACTTATGTTTATCGTTCCGTGAAGTGAAGATCCATTGATTGAGGTATATTCAATTTAAAAATTTTGTTAATGAGATTTGTTTGTTGCAGAACGGCAAAGATTTAACTACGTCGTCTAGAATCTGCGAACTATCCCCCTTCTTAGACAATGCTGGTGTCCTCAGGTTAGGAGGTCGTCTTTAACTATCCGAAGATTCAACAGATGTGAAACACCCCATCATACTTCCGGCTAAATTGCATATCGTGAATATTATCATTGACGACTACCATCAGCGGATGCTGCACTCTAGTGTTGCTACCGTACTCTCTGAGATACGTAAAAATTTGTGGATTCTTAAAGGTCGACACGTCGTCAAGAAATGCATTAAGAAATGTTTTATCCTAGTTCCCAGCTATTCGCCCCACTGCCTTTGGAGAGGATCTCATTATCCCGGCCATTCGATAATGTGGTAGTCGACTTTGCGGGCTCACTCCATTGCTTCGACAATAAATTTGAAGCTTGCAAAGTTTACCTCGCTATCTTTACGTGCTCACCGGTTCGTGCCGTGCATTTAGAGCTGACAAGAAATCTATTGACTACTGACTTCCTAATGGCACTACGCCGATTTATTGGCAAACGAGGTGTTCCTACAACGATATTGTCTGACAACGCTCGAACCTTTCGACAAGCTGCCTTGGAGCTTCATAACACGGATGTTTTTGGAAATGAAGGGGCCATTCAGGAATTTCTTTCACAAGGGAAGATCAAATGGCTCTTTATATTGGAACGTGCGCCTTGGTGAAGGTAACTATTGGTAAAGCGAAATCTTATTTCGAGCAGTTCAGAACCATTGTCTTCGAGACGGAAGAGATTGTTAATGCTCGCTCCCTCACTTACGTAAGCGCAGATCCACTTGATCTTTCATCACTAGTGTCCGAAGGTGTGACTTTCTGGTCGAGCCTAGAAATCTAGATCTGGATACATCACCAAATGATACGGAAGCAGAGGTGCTTCGAAATTCTTGAAAACAACGAATAAGGTACAAAACTAAGCTGAAAAAGAGGTAACAGCTCGAATATCTGTAGGTTCTACTCTCCTTTTATCATAAGCCAGGCAAGCCAATAGCGCAATTGAAAGCAGGAGACGTAGTAATCGTTTTCGCATAAATTGGAAAGTGACGAGCATTGGAAGGGTAAAATCTTGTTGAATCATACTACCTGATGGGAAGCAGTTACGACGACCTATTCAGCTGCTTTACCCACTCAAACTTCAGCCGTGCCCGGCCGAGGATGTTGAAAATTATAACTGAATTTCCTTTTTTACACATGTATGTCAATGTTTTCTTTATATACATATACCTACTCGTATACGTCACATATTTTATCAACTACTTACCATATGTTCATGTATTATTTACTACTATGAATTAATGTGTATTACAACCAATTTAAAATGTATTATGATATGAATTTTACTCAGTTGCAGTTTGTTCATTAAGTTATAATGATTGAATTTCGAAGTTTCGGAATTTGCATTTTTTTTAAGTATAATTCCCATGTTTTGTACACCAATTCTTTCGATTGTTCTTTGATCTCCGACGTGTACCAATAAATCCATGTACTTATTGATACTTATGGGCAGTGCGCCAATACGAGATCATGGATTTTGTGGTAACCGTTTTTGGACCACATGGGCGCGGTTCATCAAAAAATGACGTGAGGCCGCGGAGAAACTCTGTGAACCAATGGTAAATATTGGTGAATATGTCCCATACACACCATCGCATCGAGAATGGGCTTGATTTTTCGCAGGTTTTGCCACTCAAAAACAAGAATCAGATCACGAAGTGTAACTGCTCTTTTTCCGATATGTAAGACATCTTGAATTTAATAAAAAGTGAGCACCTCAGAAATAGCCATAAAGTATTACTACCCAGGCATAATGAAACTTATTACAAAATACATAAGTAATTGCGAGGTATTTTTACTAGCCAAACATGACCAGCAATCAGTAATCATTCCTAAAGACTAACAGAGACCGCTGATTGTTGTACATAAAGACATTTGGAAAGATGTCGCAATGGAATGTACCTAATGACTATTGACAATACTATACATAAACTCACCGACAGAACCGGGATATCTATCCCGAAAGCTTGAAAAAGAGAGATTACTATTTTTAGGCAAAATGGACAAGACAATTTGTTGTATAATAATGAAAGATGTATTCTCCATAACGCAGTATAATATACAAATACAAATATTTGTGTATAATGGCATTAAACGGTAATGATGTTGACCTCGAAATTAGCGTCTCTAGTGCAATTTTGTTCTATAACAACACCAACAATTCTAGTGCTAAGTTATGGCCGATTGATTTTATTACAAATAGTTATAACAAGTATAAAATTGCGGAGCTTGCCAGAAAAAACAAATAAAATAAACTATTTGAACAAAAACCGGACACACGTTTATGAACTGCATGAAAACGTACTCGTAGTAATCGTAAAAAACGTAAAGTGGAATTTGCAATGGGAATAACGAGTAGTGATAAAGTGAAAACTAAAAGGGCCCGAGTAAATGATTAATTTGAGAGTTGTTACTGCATTGAATAAAGTGATTGTATTGTAAGGAATAAGTTCTATCACTTGTACCACACAAACATTTTACAGTTCACAATTTAAACGACAATATAAATACCAGGATTAATGCACCACATTTCTATTTTAAACAATCTTAAGTGTTTGTACATGTTCCATTTAATATAAAAATATATTTTTTGACATCCATTCAAATTTTAGATGTCAAATATGGTATAAGAAACCAGACAATAAATAGACAAATAATTGGTATAAACGGTGAATTCTTGATAGTGCACCTAAAAGTATGCCTTGTGCTAAATGTTCCCTCTTTATACCATTTCCATTGCGAACCATATTAAAAACAAAATTCAGTTGAAAAACCAAATCACAAAATTTTGGTGAAAAGTAATGGGAATGAAATTTTTTTTTTTGTATTTTATTCAATATCGTCTTGATACACTTATTCCAGCTATTTTCCAACTTCTTGCTCCCGTCCGAAAAGTAATTTTCCGGAAGGTCTGCAAAATACTCCTCCGTGGCGTCACTGATTTCCTTGCGTGAGCTGAATTTTTTATTGATGAACTGTCTTTTGAGGTTTGGGAAGAGATAATAGTCCGAGGGAGCCAAATCGGGCAAAAACAACATTTTTTTTTCGCTTCATGAGAGGCCATTTTGCAGCTATTTCGGCCCTAAGTCCCTAACTTTGAAGAAGTTTTATCGATATTTACTTTAAATTGAAATGTATCAGTCGATGGCTTCCACTTAATCCCTAAAGTTTTGATGACTTTTTCATTACTCAAGTTGATGCAAGCTTGATCGTTTGCACCTTGACTTATCTTTAAGAGTTTTTTTCTGATTTGCTGCTGATTTTCTTAAGTGGAATCCGCCACTGGCCAGTAATTCAATTAACTCGCTTTGTATCATCGTGCACTCAAATAACTTACCACTCATTAGGTCGTCTACGTATAAATCGTTCTTTACAAGTTTAGAAGCGGCTGGATAATTTTGCTGTTCATCTATTGCCAACTGGTGTAGAGTTTTTACAGCTTAATATGTGCTGAAGCTGTATCATAAGTAACTGTCGTCAGTTTGAACCATTTTATTGCTTCTTTTGTTTGTTGAACTCATCCACATTATATACTCTGATAATCTTAGTGATGGGTGCTAATTTTACTTGGCGATAAATACTTTCGATATTCGAAGTCTTCTTGTAATCTTGGACCGACATGCATCAAATGGTTGAGACTGACATTTGTTGACGGTTTTGATAATGCTTCAAACACTACATGTAACTAAGAAGTAGTGCTGTCTGGTTTTAGAACTGTATAATGCGGCATATAATATGTGTTTTTGTCTTAGGGCTTTGTTTTAGTTATGTCGATCATATGACCCAATTCCACGAATTCGTCTATTAATTTTATAAATTCCAATCTTAACTGTGGGTCAGAGACCCACTTATTGCAGTAACTTAGCTACAGCTTTATCTCTTGATGCACCCAAACTGTATTTTTTTGCATTAATTCTCGATTGAAGGGGATGCTTACAGTGTATCTACTGTCATGTTCTCGATAGTGGGTTTTTTGGTAATACCGTTCGCAATGTAATTCCAGTTGTTTCAGACAGGTCTCTTTCGAACCTTTCTGTCCCCATACACAACGGCTCTTAATATCATATAAATGGGTAAAGGAATGAAAAATGTCGAATCGGCTAATTTAAGGTTTTTGAGTTGATTAAATGCCGATTCTATTCGGCATAAATTTGGTAAGGCTTGGTAACATAAGCGCTTAGACTAAGAAATTGAAATCTGATTTGAGTCTTGGTTCGATTAAGAATTCCACCTTACTGTGGGCAATGCCAGTATCCGTTGCTCCTAACCCACTGATTCATAGTGAGCCCTCAAATCGCTGCAGTGTTCATCAATGTTGGTACCAATAACGATTGCTGTGACAAGTAGCACACTTTAGATTTGATGATCATGAGTTTCAACTGCTTGCGATTGAACTGGGACACAATGGATTGAATCGTTCTGCCGTCTTTCAGCGAAATAATCTTGGTGAAGCAGTGTATGTTACTTGATTGACTTGTTTACATCTCTCCTTGACATCCAGTTCATAAACTTGTTACCAAAATAGATGTTGTGATTATGGTAATTTCTTACAGAGTTCTTATTTTCATCCTTATGCGGTCGTTGCCGAGATTGATAGATAGATTGTTATATCAGATATCTGCTCTCTGGATCCAGTGCCTTTACAACTAGGTGAACTACGAATATGATTGGTCCCCCAGATGAAGTCTCAAATCTCATGTTTTTAATAGCGACAGGACCTTCATTGTTTGCATCTAGCGTGGCCTTTAAATGATTTGCTGTTGATTGGCTTGCTGGTGATTTGTTTTGAACATCCTATCCAAGTGCAGTGAAACGATTTTTCTTTCATTGTCGTAACGTTTCTTAAGAGTTTCCCAAGCCTTCTGGTAATTTTATTTTCACTGGATATTGTGAAGTGTTGGATGAATTGGAGTGGTTCGCCCTCAAAATGTGTTTTCAAGTTCTCCATCTTCTTAGTGATACCAAACGTCTCCCACCCCTTCATACCTGTGTTCCGCCGTTCAATATTATGTCTTGTAATCTTCAGTTATTGCATTGGAGAGAAATTCTTCATGCAACTTTGTTAAAACTTTCCATTGTTTAAGATTTTTTTTTTGCTGATACTCACAAACTTCCTTGGAGTGGTTCTTGAATGTTTGTTCGAAAGAATCTATGCTCCTCGGTTGTCGCAATTTTTATCTTTTATCGTTTTTTGATTAGGCAGTCGTTGAGATTTGTTTCCGGATGGCGAGGTCTTCTCTTAATCTACTTCACCTAATTCCAACTCTAGTGGATGAATATTTTCTAATTTAGCTCTGTTCATAAATTGATTTCACTAATTGAAAAGTATTGCTCTGTATGTAGGGATTGTCGGGATTTACGACATTTCGAATTTTTTCATGATTCTCTTTAAATTTAGCCCAGATTTCATCTATTTACTTTATTCTTTCTTACGTGTTTTCCGGACTTTACTGTCTTTTCCAATGTTGATTTGAGCCTGTTCTGGCCTTTTCGCTAAGACCCTTTGTCTTGCAACAGCAACGTAGACTTGAATTTACCAGTGTTTGTGGCTCTAGTAACGAAGAAATATTTCTATAATATCGACAGCTTATTTACAGCTCTAGTCGTACGTTTGAGTATGTCTGGCGAGTAGAGTCATCGGACATAATTTGAACTGCCAGTATTATCAATTTATTATTGAACTCACTAGGATCTATGTACGAGTGCATTGCAAACAAATCCTTGTTTTTTATTACGAATCATTCTTCAAAAACCTAAACTTGCGTTAAAACACGTTCATGGACATTAAAATTAACATTAAGTCCTTACGCTGTTTAGTGAATAATAGTATGTGTAAGCTTTTAATTACCATAGCCTTGAGCTGATTAGTTGATTTCTATGCTTATTGTTTTGTTGAAGATAGAAACTTATCTATTTTAGTCTGAAGTACAATAAAGAACATCAGCTCACATTTTAAATGTCATTAAAAAATGAGCAACGTACTCGTACATGTATGGTATGTTACAATACTGCACACGAATATAAGTTTCTCTAGATGAACATACATTCAGAGACAGAACAATTGAATCATGGTGAGAAACACCAGGAACATCAATTTAATCTTTTCTACCTATAAGTTCAATGTTAGACATTAAAAAGGCATCAATAAGTGTCTGTCACTTCTTTGTTATTTGGAAAGAAATGATTTGGAGGAGCTCAATTTTCCAAGTGGAAACTTAATGATTCAACTTATTCTAAAAATTGATTTATTTATTTATTTATTTATTTATTTTTTTTTTTTGTAATTAACCCTTAAATGCATCTTGTTGCCAATTGGCAACAGTGCCTTTACAACACTTTTATAATACAAATGCGAAAGTTTTAGGGTTGAATTCATATTGTTGACATTCGGCAACATTCTTCCTATACAGGGTGAGTTTTTTAATTTGAGACATCCAAATCACTCGAAAAATACGCGATATCTCTACAAATGTTTCAGACAAAAGTCACAAGGTTCTAAAGGGGACATAAGATGGTTTCAAGTGACGTAAGATCAGGTGATCTAGCAGGCCATTGCCTCGGACCCCCTCGTCCGATCCATCGTTGATGGTAAACATTGTTTAATACGCCCCGGGCTACTTGGGAATAATGGGCTGGACAACCAACATGTTGAAACCACATTGTTTGTTGCAACTCCAATGGCAGTTCTTCTAGTAATACTGGAAGATGGTCCCGCAAGGAGTTTGCATAGTTTTCGCCATTCAAGTTGCCTTCAATAAAATATGAATCTATTAATTTATCCCCAATAATTCCCGCCCAAATATTAACATTCGAAGGTGCTGGCGTTCAACTTGTCGCAACCGAAAAGGGTTTTCGGTAGCCTAGTAATGCATATTATGTCGATTGACCGTACCGCGATTGGTGAAAGTCGACTGATCAGAGAATAACACCTTGACACACGAGAAAAGGGGGTCTCGTTCAATTTGCTGAAGTGCCCATTGACAAAAGGAAACCCGGTTGCGAAAATCCTCACTAGAAAGTTCTTGATGCATTGAAACATGATAAAGATGGTATTTATGCCGATGTAATATCTTACAAACAGTCGTTTGAGAAATTCATGATTTACGACTTATTTGGCGAGTGCTAATGTGAGGATTGTGTGCAACGGCAGCTAACACTGCTATTTCATTGTCCTCAACAGCCACCCTATATGACCGATTCCTTTTCTTTGGTTGCACACTTCCTTAACCAGTGAATTGTTGTATGACCCGATAAAAGGAAGCCCGCGATCGTATCTAGTCTGGGAAACGTTGGGCGTAAAGAGCAACAGCACCATCGATGTTCCTTCCACTTTCTTCATAAATCAATATTATTTCAATTTTCTCTTGAATTGAAATAGCCTTCATTATTAATCTGGAAAACGTTACTAATAATAATCCGTTCCTCAAAACAAATATCGAACTTCTAAATGAAGTACAGTTTCGTTCAAGTAGAAAAAAAGGGCAGAGTGCACTTTATATACTCTCAGATAAATTTAGTACAATTTGTCTCTGTCTGAAATTTCTTTGAGTTTTAACTTCACTCGAGGCAATAATGACTTCCTCAAAACAAATTTCGACCTTCTAACACCCTAACAACGTTGGAACCGATTAATGATTTTGCGTGCCAGTGCAGTGGTATCTAGCACTGAATGAATAAGACCTTTGAGACAAAGTCGTGTGCCCCATTGAGGAATACGACTGAGCATTGAAAATCAGGAATTATCATTTGAAAAATCAAAAGTGTCCTTCCTTTGACTTTGAAAATGGGTCTCAAGTTCAAACTCGTCGTCACCATCTTATGTCCCCTTCAGAACCTTGTGACTTTTACCTGAAACATTTTTCGCGATATCGCGTATTTTTCGAGTAATTTGGATGTCTCAAGTTAAAAAACTCACCCGGTATATTTTAGTAATTTAGTCGTAGATTGGGATTATTAAATAATGTTATTGCATTTTCTTTTTTATTATAAGTTAGCAATTCTTCAAGTACACACACTGCACGTGTGTGTGATTAGTGCATTACATTCGCGCCATGGATTTCGGCTTTGCCGTTGATTTGGCTGGTTGGCCGGCTTTCACATATGATTTTTTGAGCTTGGGTTTGTCGTAATGGATCCATTTTTCATCACCAGTAACAATCCGATGCAAAAATGACTTCCTTTTGTGGCGTTCCAGCAGCATTTCGGACATGCAAAACCGCGTTTCGACGTCTCTCGACTTGAGTTCATGTGGAACCCAATTTCCTTACTTTTGAATATATCCAGCTGCTTTTAAACGTTTCGAAATGGCTGCTTGAGTGACACTCAAAGATTCTGCGAGCTATTCTTGTGTTTGGCAACAATCTTCATAGAGTAATGCTTCCAGTTCTTCATCTTCAAACTTTTTTGGCTGCCCAGGACGTTCATCGTCTTCCAAGCCAAATTACCACTTTTAAATCGTGTAAACCATTTTTGGCACATTCGCTGAGCTAGCGCATGTTCGGCAGCAGTTTTCTTCATATTAAAGTAATGAAGAAAAACTCCCCCCGAAAACACTTTTTCAGGCACAAAGTTCGACATATTTGAGTGAAAAAAAATTATTGTTGTTTAAGCTTCAAATAAATGACATATACTGAAATGACGTACAATGAAAGTAGTTTTCCAACGCATGTTCCAATGGAATAATAACAATGAAATAATACAAGTTACGCCATCTCTTAGCAAACCGCACGAATTAAGTCTTTTTGAAACGGCGAAATTGCTATAAAAAGGTTTGTTGCCATCTGGCTACATTATGCGAGTGGACCTACTCAATTTGATAATTTTTAGCAACAGTTCAATATACCATTTCAGGTTTATTTTATCAACATAACTTGCGATTTCACAATGGCAGAACCTTTTAAATCTGTTGAAGAACTGACACAATATTTGTTGTAATACAACAGTGGAGAAAGCGAGGATGATTTTTCCGATGACAGCGCGGAAGATCCAGATTTTGATTTGTTAAAAAAAAAAAAAAATGATGAAAATGAAGCATATGTAGTGGTGCTATTCTCAACTCCGACAAATTCTCAAATTGAGTGTGAAGAGATAGCCTCCTGCTCCAACAATAAACCACACAAGGAAAGCCAACTTCAAAAAAATATTGTATGGAAGAAAAAAAAAATTGCAACTAAATGAGGATCAACTAGAATTTCGTGGGCTTTCGGAAATTGAAGTTGATCTGCTGACCTTGGAAACTCCATTTCAATTTTTCAAATATTTTTTTCTGATGAATTCATACAAAATATTGTCGAGCAAACGAATTTATAAAATATTCAAAAAAATCCTGAAACCGTAAGTGCATTCTTTGCATATGGCAGTAGTACTTTACATGTACATATGCCTAACATAAGATCATATTGCAGTGATGACCTTGGATTTCAATCAATAATTGGCATGATGCCAGTGAATAAGTTTGGAAAATTACGGCAGGTTATGCACTTCAATGACATACAACTTTTATTGCAAGACATCAACCAGCTTATGACAGATTGCACAAATTAAGACCAGCCATAAATTTTCTGTTATCAAAGTTCAACACCGTTCCGCTAGAGAAAGAATTATCCATTGATGGCATTTTTTTTTTTTCGTAGGAAGGTGAGAAATCTTCATAGACACTATAGGCCCGGAGCCTATAGTAGTGTGAGATTCTTACTCACTAAAAAACACCTCCCTTATGCAAACCACGACTGAGTTCACATTCAACAAGCAGTTCTTCTATCACATTTTATGTTTTAAAATCTATCACATCACATCACATCACATCACATCACATCTATGTTTTTATAAGATATCCTGCAGGCGATTTTCCATTGAAAATTCCTGTGTACTTTAGAAAAATTACGCGCTGCTAATCACCGCGCTACATCGAGAGGCTTAGTCCTTTTCAGACGGCGCAATAAATTTGTCTCGTCGAGGATCTGTTGAACAGAAATATTCGTATGACCTTGTAATCGATTATTATGTTTTCGCGCAAACATTAAATTAAGTTCTGAACGTTTTCGACTTAATTTGAACTTTGTTTTGGAATGTCTGTAATACGTTAATGTTACTATTTTTAGTACAACCCCAAAGTTGTACACCATATGTCCAGATCGGTTTTAGCACCTGCTTGTATAGGGTTTTCCAATAGGGACTTGTCAACTTTGAATTTAATTTTTGAACGCACTCTTTCACTAATCAGCAAACTGTCATTGTCAATTTATTCAGTGAACTCAACATTTTCAAAATGGTAAAGTACACTAACGAGCAACGTCAGCAAATAATAAAAATTTTCTACAGATATTCGGAGTCGCAAAATCATCTTCAGTGACGAAGCTCATTTTTGGCTCAATGGGTTCGTCAATAAGCAAAATATGCGTTATTGGTCAGGTGAAAACCCACATGTGCTTCATGAATCACCACTTTATCCACAAAAAAATAACTGTTTGGTGCGGTTTGCATGCCGGCGGCATTATTGGTCCATATTTTTCCGTCGACGATAACGATCGTCGCGTTACTGTGAATGGTCAGCGTTATCGCGCCATGATCACCGATTATTTTTGGCCCGAATTTGAAGATATGGACTTGGACGACATGTGGTTTCAACAGGATGGTGCCACAAGCCACACAGCACACGCTACAATCGATTTATTGAAGAGTAAGTATGGTGAGCGTGTTATCTCAAGACATGGGCCAGTCGATTGGCCGTCTCGTTCGTGCGATTAAACGCCGCTGGGAAGAGCTCAGAGCCATCAATGAACGCAAAATAGCGGCCGTTTCGACCGTTTGTGTGGCCGAGTTGTTAAAAATTGGGTCCAACGAATCGACCGCTGCAAACGTGCCCGCGGTGGCCATATGAACGAAGTCGAGTTCCATTCGTAAATGTTTTGATTGTACTTCAAGCCAATAATAAAGTTTTTGAAATATCTCAAATG
The DNA here is from genome assembly GCA_907269105.1 of Volucella inanis. Classification (NCBI taxonomy): domain Eukaryota; kingdom Metazoa; phylum Arthropoda; class Insecta; order Diptera; family Syrphidae; genus Volucella; species Volucella inanis. The sequence goes on along the minus strand of OU026157.1, from coordinate 91,015,946 downwards.
GTTTGCCTTTTATTTAAAAAAAAAGTTGTGAAGTCGTTATTAGAAAACCCTATATAATAGCAGTTTGTTCTCTAAGCTAAGCTTGGAATACTTTCCAATAAGCCAGTTAATATCTCTATATTCGATTTCAAGCTCTTCACGTTTTTTCTTGACGTGTTCTCTCCATTTTAGTTTAGCGTCGAGTGTCATACCGAGATATTTGGCCTCGTTCGCGTAAGGAATTCGTACTGCGTTGATAAACTTGGGTGGATTCTCAATTTTCTTGAGAGTGAAGTTCACGTTGACAGACTTGTTTTCATTAAGCGCAATTCGCCATTGTTAATCCGTGTAAGGGCACGTTGCAACTTGGCAGTTGCTTCTTCGACTGTTTTAGTCCTTGCCAAAATGGCAGTGCCATCAGCAAATGTGGCTAGGACAGTGTTGTCCGTTTGCGGTATATCGCGGGTAAAAAGCAAATATAACAGAGGGCCAAGTACACTTCCTTGTGGCACCCCCGTCTTTATTGTCTTAAAAGTGGATTATTCGTTTCCGTGTCTCACACGGAAGAGTCGGTCTTCCAGGTATGAACCTTAAATACAAGACAATAGCCGGAGTAGGACTTGTCAGAGTTTATATTTTAGGTCTTCTTGCCATACTTTATCAAAGGCTTGCGAAACGTCAAGGAATGCGCTTGAACAGACTAACTTACAACTGTAGAGTGTTGGCTTTTAAAGTAAAATTGATAATCAGGCAAGAGGGAATTTGTGTCGGTAATTGGTTTAAGACGATTAAGAAGGATTCGCTCGATGACCTTCGATGTAATCGGGAGAAGCGATATTGGTCGATATGACTTGACTTCAGTCAGCGGTTTACCGGGTTTCGGAACCATAATAACTTCGGCTACTTTCCACTGGTGCGGTACGTACTCTAATCTAATGCTGGCATTTATAAGATAGAGCAGCTTTAGTAAACCTTTTTTCGGCAACGCTTTAAGTATCTCTCCCATTATTAAGTCATTTCCCGTGGCTTTATTGGGCTTAAGCGTGTCTATAACTTGTCTAAGTTCCCTAAGTGTAGCCTTTTCTACTGGAAAGTTTGTCGTCACGTCTAGCGTAGTAGATTAGCTTTTTCCTTATCTTTTTTTGCCCAGTCATCCTGGTTTTTTCTTATTATCGTGTATTTGGGGCTTTCGAACACTTTTATCGGCTCTCCATATGGAGTAGTTGGTATCCTTTGTCGCTGTGAGTCTTTCAAGTAGTTATACCTTGATTATTGAAATCCTTGATCGATTTTTTCAACAAGTTGTAGAGCCTATTGTAGGACGTTTTATCTTGTGGTGCCCGGGTTTCATCCCACTTTTCCCGTGCTCTTCGTTTCTTCCTTATCATTTCTCTGATTTCCGGTGGATATCTTATGCCGACTTTGGGAACTTTGTTCGATTCGCGGGGAGTGTACTTCCAGGCCGCTTGCTGTTTGACTTTAACAAAACGTTCAGCTTCTTTTTCAAGTTGATACGGCGTTCTAAGTGCTACTTTCAACTCAGTATTGTCTACAACATCTATTGAAGCCGTTCGACTATTATCTTATTTATTTTAATCTGTTCTTCTAGTCTCTCGAGAATTACTGATAACACATTTGAGGCAGTATCCGGTGATGTACAGTTAGTCATATTAACTCGCGCCGCTATTTGCGCGTAAGTTTTTCCACTTTCCACTTGCGCATTGTTATTTTTGACGTTGTTGTTATTGGTGATTTTAGCGTTTGTCACCACTACCTTCTTTAAAGGCTTTGGAGTAGGACCGCTGTTGTTATTTCTCATTCTAGCTGTCCCTGCGTTTTTCAAAGGCTTTGTAGCTTTTGCAACTCCTTCGCGACTTCGCAGCCTCGATAATTAGCTGGATGGTTTCCCTTGCAGTTAATGTATGTCGCTGGGGACTCTTTCGCGGCATTGCACTCTCGAGTCAGATGTTTGCCAGCGCATTTTACACAGCGAGGTTCCTTCTGACAGTAAGCCTGAGTATGGCTGAATCCCTGGCAACGTGTACATTATGGAATCAGCCTGGAGTTTTTCCGCGGAGGTTCAATTTTGACAACAAGTCCCAAAATTGAATTTATGGCATAAATTCTTTCTAGGCTTTCGGTTTTGTCGAAAGTTAGCCTAAAGAGGGGAAGACCGCGTCTTGGGGTCGTCCTCTCGATTTCAACAATGCGCTGTTTTTACGATGTTTTCTTTAAGGCAAGAGGGATGCAATCCTCTAGCTACAACGCGTATGGGTCATTCCGTTTTATTTTCGTAGGTATGCTATTGAATCTTCTCGGCATTTAATTTTTGCGAAAGTGAACGGTAGTTGTCTGGATTAAGGACATTAGTAGTCCATGTATCATTATTGCGAGATCTTACTTTATAATCGGTTGAGCACAGTGATTTCGTGATTATGTGCAACTTGTTGTAGTCCGAGATTCCAAAAACGTTTATTGGCGGCGGCGGTCTTTGTTTGGGTTGCTTTGTTGCCTTATCAACCTCAGCAGTGTTAAAGCTGGCTTGCTTCTTTGTTTGTTCAATATCAGGCGGGGAAGTAGCTTTGCGCTTCTTACCTGGCTTTTTTTAAAGTATCAAGTTCGTTTCGCGGACTAGGTCTTCTTCGTCCGTGTGAAAACTCGAGTTTTCGGGGCGGTCAAGTAGCGAAACAGACTCAGATTCAGATTTAGATTGCGACTTAATGGCATCTAGTTGCCTTATTAGTTCGGCACAGAGCAATTCCATATTTTGGAGTCTAGCGCGGAGATCAGAATTTTCGCGTTCGAGATTTTGTAGCTTATTTGGTGTAATGCTATTGCCCTGAGCTACCGACTGTGTTTGGTCTTTGCTTTCGCATGATTTTCCTAGCGATCCGCGTGCTGTAGATCTCGTGACCTTTGAGCATTTTTTAAAGGGGTCCTGGTTTATATTTTTATTATTTTGCATATTATTTGAACTCATTTTAGTTCCCACGAGTAGCGGAGAAAGGGTAGTCCGTCTGTCCAGAGATCCGCATTAGACAGATAAGGCTGGCTGATCCGGAGGTCGCCAAGTATCCAAATGTGCTCTACAAAAGTGAGGCATTATATGAAGCAATACATGCCTATAAAACCACACAAATGAGGATTTAAATTATTTGTTATTGCTGAAGTCACTGGATTCGCTTATAATTTTGGAATATATACAGGATGTGGGGACAATTCGTCAACTTCGGATATCGAACCTTATCTCGGAGCAACGTCCAACATAGTTTTACGTTTGTCCCGAATTATACCTTGAAAGCAAAATTATCGTCTCTATCATGACAATGTTTATACCGGCATTCCACTTATGGTTCATTTGGCAAAAGAGGGCATATTTTCATTGGTAACAGTTCGAAGAAATAGACTTCCGAATTGTAAACTGCCCACAGAATCAGCAATGAAAAATGAACAAAGTCATGAATATATACTACAATAGACCGCGTTGCTGTAACATCAGTTGTCTGGAAAGACAATAGATATGAGTTTTCGTCTAGATGTAGCGAAATATTTAAGTAAGGTCAATAAAGGACCGAAACGTAGTAGATCGGGTACCATTGAACCTGCCATACAAGCCAAGAAGAAAAAAGGACCATCGCAACATGTACCACCAAAAGACATTCGCAGGGATCAAATCAGCCACTGGCCTTAGCACAGGGAAACTAAAATTCGATGCAAATACCCTGATTGTAAAGGATTCAGTCGCACAATATGTGAAAAATGTGGCATTGCACTATGTTTGAACAAAAACAACAATTAATTGTTTTAATAATTTCTTATCATACTATTCATATTACTTTTGTTCATTTAAAAAAAATCAATTGAATTAATACATTTCATTATTTTCATAAATCAATTTATCACCTTCTTAGTACTCTTTAAAAACATAGTGTAGCCATTTGGCAACAGACCCTTGCTCTTGAAAATAAAGATCGATCTCAATTTATATGGTTGTTTCACTATGTTTGAATGATTATGTGCGTTGTAACGTGTCTTTATAAAAAAAAAAAAAACAAAAACAAAAAAAAAAAAATAAAATAAAATAATGAGTCATGCATTTAAGGCTTAACTATGTACATATGTATATGAAAATTCAAATCAACAAACACAATACATTTTTTTTATATTGTTCGTAGCGCTTCGAAAATATCTCTTACTATGCAGGGCCATTTTTGGCGAACGAATAAAATGTACGTTGCATTCGCTCTAGGGTTTCCGAATCCCGGCATGAACGCAATTTGGAGGATTGTGGTTCTGTTCAGTATTAACTTCTGATATGCAATCCACATATGCCCGCGATAATGTATCCGGAACAATATATTGTCCGCCTTTTTTTTGCTCTTAAAAGTAAGCGCTTGAGGCTTCAAACATTTAAGATTTGCATGGTCGGTAATAATTGTTAATCTACTACCCTCGACATATGGTCGAGGCAGTAGGCAAGAAAGCTTTAATAGCTGCCAAGCATTCAAGTTCAGTCACACTATGGTATATTTTTGTTGACATGAGTTTAGCTTTTTTGAAAAATAGGCGATTGGCTTTTCGTTCTTTTCATCGTCGTGTTGGAACAGAACACCACCAAACATCTTTGGTGAGGCATCACACTGGATAACAAAAGGTAATGAAAAAAAGCAGACATGAGGGCCATTTTTAATGCTTCAAAAGAGATAATACACCCTGCCTAACTCGAACTGCAACCAACTTCAGACTGCTATAATATCCAAACCTTTTATGACAGTAAGCTTAAATTTTGACACATAACAGATAATTTTTACACGATTTGCGTCTCAGTTGTGCTGAAAATTTTTTATCCGCAATGGAATTCAAACGTGATAGTATGATTGCTTTATATTTGGCTGGAAAACCACAAGTAGCTATCGTTAGAGCCCTCCAGCTCCTCAACGTGAATAAATCATTTGTGTCTCGAACCATAGCTCGTTACCGTGATACTGGCAGCGTTTCCAAACGACATGGAGGTGGCCAAAAATAAAACAGCAACATCGGCAAAAATGGTTCGGAAAGTGATGGCACGAATTGAGCGAAATCCGCGTCGAAGTGAAGAAAAATGGTTCGTGAGCTCAACATATCGTTGGAACGGATGCAACACATACAGAAAAATGAGCTTGGGCTTAAACAATTGAAATTCCAAAAAACACACGATCTTACACCGCGAATTTGTTTTTTTCCGATGAGCAATATGTCAACAAACAAAATGACCGAGTTTACTTGCCAGAGAGGTCCTTCGGAAATTTACACCTCTTCGGACGGCCATCAGAAAGCAGGCAGCACCGATAGTGATAGTTTGGGCCGCTATAAGCACCGATGGTCGTTCTCCGCTCGTATTTTTGGACCGTGGCTTAAAAATTAATGCTATCGTATACCGTGAAACTGTCTTAGAAGCAGTATTGAAGCCTTGGGCAAGCAATCATTTCGGTCGTAGACCGTGGACATTTCAACAACAAGACTCGGCACCGTCTCACAAAGTGCGCGTCAACCAAGATTGGTTAAAAAACAATGTTACACATTTCATTTCTTCGACACAATAAATTGCAAATTCTCCGGATGCTAATCCGTTGGTTTTCTCTGTCTGGGGTATTTTGAAGGCGAAGGTTGGCACTAAAAAATACCAAAGTTTGGACCACCTCAAGCAAGCAGATCGCCGGAAATGGGCCAAAATACCGCAGAGCCACTTGCGTGCAGCGTGCTATGCTTTCTTCGGCCGTCTCAAGGCCATTATTCGCGCCAAAGGTGGACATATTGAAAACTACCGATATAATTTGAAAATTGATTTATTTTCCAACATTTTTTACTTTGGCTTAATAAAATTTATCAAAAAATAAAAAAATATAGCATTTTAAAAAGTTGCAGCTCGAATCAGGCAGGGTGTAACTTCTGGAGATAGAGAGAGGCTTCGAAATTTTTTTAAAAATATCTGTCAACGGTGCAGCAATGAAAGAAAAGTTTTGGATAAATCGCCGGTAATATCCGCAGTGACCTAAAAATCTTCTCACCTGCTTTTGAGATCTCTTGAAACAAAAGAAGGATTTTTCGATTTGCCAAATTTGCCTTACGTCAACAATCTGCCATTGCCTATAGTATTATTAAGTGTGTATTGAAACCTGGTGAAATAATTAGAAGGTCGTCAAGGTAGACAAAGACGTGTTTTCTTAGCGCACTGGGGATCACTTTATCCATTAAGTGACACAAATTTTGTCATGCATTACACAGCCCAAAATGACACTAAATTGAAAAAGTGGTTGACCAGGCACAGTAAATGCGGTATTCTCCCCTGACTTTTCCTCTAATGGAATTTGCAAAACCCATCTTCGAGATCCACGCTACGCATGTAGTGCTAAGTGGTCACTCTATATGAGGTTTATCTCTATATGAGATAAAATAAATAACAAACTGCAGTTCAAGTTATTGTTCTATTAGCAGGTCATGCATGGGCGACTTTGATTTAGGAACAAGATTGTGGTTATATTTTGGTATTTAACCGAGGCTTTGACACGACCAACTATATGTTGACCTTTGCCATCTGCCGTATTGATTTTAGAGTGGAAATCATCATTGATTGAAACCATCCTTTACCCAATCAAGAAACAGAAGTAACACTATCTAACAAACCTGCTACTTCCTTCTGTTTAGCAAGATGTTCGCATATGGCCTTTGGTCGCATACCGAATTTCCGAGGAAGGATTCGCTTATTAATTTAAGATATGCAAGGCTTTTATAATGTCTTCTCAGTGTCCTTACTTTTAACGGTAAATTGATAGATTCCAAATTGAAAATCCGATTACGAATTTGATTGTATTCGAGTAATCGTTGTTCAAAAGGTTTTTTATAAAAAGGTTTTAATTCATTTTTAAAAATAGCTTCCTCTGGGGAAAGTTTTGAAAGTGAAACGTTATAGCCTTCATTTGTTTGAATGGTGGGTTCATCTTTAAGATTGTTATTATTTGTGCTGTCCCAGTTGCAAGAATCTGAGGAACATATTGTACTTCCTCCTTCTGGAAAAAAAAGTCCTCGTCACATTCGATAAAATGTTTCCTGGAGCAGAATGACATTGTGGACAGTCTAGCACAGTGCATTTGTCCGTTCCACATTTGTAGCAAAATGATCTGTTAACTTGTGTACTATGGTTTTTAAAAACGCGACCTTTCTTTTTACAATTGAATCATTTAACGACGGCATTTGGGGAACGAATCTGGATATTCAATCGAGAATTATTTAAAAGGGAATATGTAAAGACACATTCGCATTGATCATGCTGACTATGAAAAGATTGTTCATTTAAGAACTGCAAATCATTGAAATGCCTCATACGATTCTGCATAGGATGAATCATCTTCTCCGCCCATTTGCATTCTTATTCTCATAGGATAAATGCAATTCAACAGACGTTTCAAAAAAATAACCCGAGGGAAAACGAACAGAAAAGACTGAATTTCTATACTTTATAACTTTATAAATATAAGCCGATGTTATCGGGTCGAGCGTATCGTGACAACTGACTTAATGCCAAAATTCATGAAGGAAAGAAACAAATATAGCAATTCATGTAAAAGAGTCTAATGTATGTATAAAGGTAGGTAAATGTATACGAATATCATGTACGAGTATATACATACTATAAGTACAAAATTTAATTTTCTACAAGACGCAAATTAATATCGTTACGTAAAATTTTAACAAAATTTTGATCACTTATCGGCTCTTTTAATTATCTTCGAAGATGAACTATTGCTTTATAAAATTTATCGAAGGATTCTTAGGCATCTGTTTACGATCCATGATCTATCTTAAGATCTAAAAAGCATTTTATAAGCTTTTAAACTGTTTGAGAAATGCTGCACGAAGCGTGGGCCAATCACTCCTGAGCTGTACCGGATAAAAAATGGTGAAAGTTTCGAATAACTTTCGAATCACGAATTCATTTTCAAGACTTCGAGTCGAAACACAAAGTCTTTTATCGACATCAAGTTCAAAAGAACGAGTATTTTACCTATCATTGATGCGAGTTACACATACATATATAATATTCTCAAGTGAGTTAGATCGGTTTCTAACCTGTTCACCAAGGAATGAGTTTAGTTGCACAAGCTCGGCAACTCGGTCTTGGTTCTGTTTAGAATTTGAACAGTTCTTACCTTAAAACCAACATCTGATAAACTACACTTTCAATATGTGAGTACAGATGACTAGTTGAATTCTGCAGCGTATTACTTTGGCGTACGCTTCCCGCCTTAGTAGAAAAAAACATTTGGTTCTGAATTGTTTACAACAGTTGTTTCACTAAATCCGAGTGACATAATAGAATATAATTCCGTAACATTTGCAGTTGTAATCATTGGAATAGTGGTACTACTCGTATTTGTAAAAAAGTACCGCATTAGATAGAATATGGTAGTTTGAGAAGAAGTGTTTACAACTAAAGTCTCATTGAGAACTTTTCTTGCCAAACTATTCGAGTCAAATCTGGGAGAGTGAAAAGCATTAACGAAGGAATTGTGCCAGCATTTACTTGTCGATAGCGAGGTTGCATATTGTGTCTATTAGTATCAAACGTAGAATTTCGTTTTTGCTCCATTGTTTTGGTTCTCAGTTATGATGACTTTAAGGATTTTTATTATAAGAGCCAGAAATCAAATACACGATCAATTTATTTATTTATTTATTTATAAACATTAACAATAATTTCGGCCGAAACGGCCGCTATTTCGCATTTAATGTTGGCTCTGAGCTCTGACTTAACGTAGCCCCACAGAAAATATTCAAGTGGCGTTAAATCGCACGAACGAGGCGGCCAATCGACTGGCCCATATCTTGAGATAACACGCTCACCATACTTACTCTTCAATAAATCGATTGTAGCGTGTGCTGTGTGGCTTGTGGCATATCCTGTTGAAACCACATATCGTCCAAGTCCATATCTTTCAATTTAGGCCAAAAACCAGTAACGTGACGATCGTTATCGTCGACGAAAAAAATATGGCCCAATAGTGCCGCCGGCATGCAAACCGCACCAACACTTATTTTTTGTGGATAAAGTGGTGATTCATGAAGCACATGTGGTTTTTCACCCGACCAATAACGCATATTTTGCTCATTGACGAACGCATTGAGCCAAAAACGAGCTTCGTCACTGAAGATGATTTTGCGATGAAATTCATCATCTTGGCGCATCTTCTACAAAACCCAATCGGAGAACGTACGTCGCTTCAAAGGGTCCATCGGCTTCAATTGTTGAGTCAGCTTGATCTTGTATGGGTGTAAACCAAGATCCTTACGCAAAATACGCCATAATGTGGTCTGAGTGATGCCAAATTTTTGAGAACGCCGTGGAATTGACTGATTTGGATCGTTTGCTACGGACGTCTGAACGGCAGCGATATTTTCGACACTTCGACCAACCCGTTGTCTCACTGACACGGCAACATCACACAACGAATATGTAGACTCAAATTTTTGCATTTAACTGTCTACTAGGGCGAGAATTACGACCGAAAATTGGAGTTAAGGCTCTTGAAGTTGCAGTCACCGACTCCGAATAATTTACAGACATTGCTCGTTAGTGTACTTTACCATTTTGAGTTTACTGAATAAATTGATAGTGACAGTTTGATGATTAGTGAAAGAGTGCGTTCACAAATTAAATTCAAAGTTGTCAGTCAAGTGGATATTATTTTATTTGGTATTATTTACTTGTATCTTTTTTATTTTAAGTTTAAACATTGTGCATGCTAAGTGCATGCTAAGCTCAATATTTTTCTGGTTAGGATCTTGTCGAAGTTCCAGTATGTGACGTTGGGTAATATTGAAGTCATGAAGGGGATTAGCGGCTGAGAAATAGCAAGGTCATAAAAGGTGTGATATCGTTATGGCATTGGTGCATTTTGGGCATACCGGAGGTGCTGGTTTCTTTAAAAGGTGTTAATGTGTCAGTTGAGTGTGCCCTATGCGCAGACGAATAACGTTTAAAATGTGCAGCTTAGACATGTTGCGAGGGTAATTTGGACTGATTTTGTTGACGTTCACAGTTTGATAGTGATGTTTATATTCCACTCCTGTGCTCGACAATTTTTTATTTTATATATTATTAACCACTTGAGGTCTTTTCTAATAGAGAATTCAAACATAATTGCGGAAGAATTATGCATCAGATTTGCGGCATGGTCAAATCGTGCCTACATGTTCAGGTGTCCACATAAGTCTTATTTTGAAAGGTGATTTTATAAGTATGTCGCGAATTTTGACGGTTATGTTGCAATCGTGTTTTATATTGATGGCTTGAGCCTCCGTTGTGAATATCGAATCTGTGTTTGCAAGGATACTTAGTACCATTGTTGATCCACAATGGGTTATTACAGCAAATAAGGTACTATTGGCGGTTTTTGAAACGTCAGTGCACAAAAACTTAAATTTTTTGGAGGTAAGGTTAAAAAAGATTCCTGAAACATCTTATTATACACTAAACAAGAGGTGTTTTCTTTATGGAGCTTGTGGAGTTGCAGAGTGATGGATGACGTGTTCAGGTTCTAAAGTTGTGAAGATGATGTGTATTTTGCGAATCGTTTAAATGGAACCTCTAAATTTTGCGCCGTTTTTAATGAATTGTGTAAGGCCGATAATATCCTTGGTTGCCGTTTGTGGTTTAAAGCTTGAGCTATGTCCTTGTCATTACTGAATCGGTTTGAAAAGACAATTTGAACGTTTATTTAAGAAAAACATGTACAATAGTATTATTAAAAGTATTGCCCATCTGAAGCTATGACTTTTTCCCATCTTTCTGGCAATTTGTGGATCCCATTCCAAAAGAACTGCGGCGGCTTTTCAGCCAAGAATGAATCAAGCCAATTTTTGACATTCTGCTCTGATGTGAACCGTATTTCAGTGAGGGCGTTCTGCATCGACCGGAACAAATGGTAGTCAGAAGGGGCAAGATCTGGGCTATAAGGCGGGTGGGGTAAGACTTCCCATCCACTGTTTTCCAAATAGTTATTAACCGGAATAGCAGGGCAGAGCGTTGTCATGATGGAAAATTATTGCCTCGTGTCTGGTCGCATATTCCGGGCGTTTTTCGGCTACTGCTCTCTTCAAACGGATTAATTGTGTTCGGTAGCGTTGTCCATTGATGGTTTTACCCGGTTTTAGTAGCTCATAATACAGCACACCCATCTGATCCTACCAAATAGAGAGCATAACCTTCGCGCCATGGATATTCGGCTTTGCCGTTGATTTGGCTGTTTGGCCGGGTTTCACATATGATTGTTTGCGCTTGGGGTTGTCGGAATGGAGGAGTGGATCCATTTTTCATTACCAGTAACAATCCGATGCAAAAATGACTTCCTTTTTTGGCGTTCCAGCAGCATTTCGGACATGCAAAACCGCCTTTCGACGTCTCCCGTCTTGAGTTCATATGGAACTTAATTTCTTTGCTTTTGAATATATCTAGCTGCTTTTTGGCTGCTTAAGTGACACCCAAAGATTCTGCGATCTCTTCTTGTTTTTGGCAACAATCTTCATAGAATAATGCTTCCAGTTCTTCATCTTCAAACTTTTTTGGCTGCCCAGGACGTTCATCGTCTTCCAAGCCAAAATTACCACCCTTAAATCGTGCAAACCACTTTTGGCACGTTCGTTCAGCTAGCGCATGTTCACCATAAACTTCCACCAAAATACGATGACTTTCGGTAGCAGTTTTCTTCATATTAAAGTTATGAAGAAGAACTCCCCACAAAAACACTTTTTCAGGCACAAAGTTCGACGTATTTGAGTGAAAAAAAATTATTGTTGTTTACGCTTCAAATGAATGACATATACTGAAATGACGTACAATGACGATAGCTTTTCAACGCATGTTCCAATGGAATAATTCAAGATACGCACGAATATAGATTTAACGAAGTTATAGATCCAATAGATTTTAATGTAGGTTGTAAATATGCATTCAGTGGTAAATGTATTTTATATGGATTTGTTTTAATAATATTAAAAGATAAGTAATAGGATGGAAGTTAAAACTATATCTTAGGTAATATAATATTTTTGTATTATTATTTATAACGGTGATTTAAATTTAATTTATTTTATTTATATGTATAATTCTTCTTTGTACAGATTACTTTTAAACTTTGCAGTTTGCACAGGCAAATTGTTGTTATATCTTAAGTGCTTAAGAAAATATGGAGTTCATATCAAATGTTGCTGTTTGCAAGAAAATTAAAACGATGATTTTTAAATTGCTGCACTGTGTTCATTGTTCTTAGGTGTCGGGGAATACGGTTCCACAATTGAACAGCACCCACAAAAAATTGTCAACTGAATATTTATGTCTTGAAGGAATTAATTAGAAAGATCTTTGGGAGCGTACAAACTAGGTCTTACATTTCAAATAATTGAGTGATTTTTCATGAATGATCATAAAAAGGGTTGGAAGTCTTCAATAGTTTAAAAAGTATTGTAGAGTAAAACAATTTTTTTTTTTTGTAAAAGCAAATCTGTTAATATCGTCTGGTCGGACTCAAGCCACGAAGAATGCTATAAATCTTAGACACAGTGTGATTCACGTGATCACGCCAACCTAGCTGTCCATTGAAATAAATATCCAAGTTTTTAAGCTTTTTTACGACTTCAACTGGACAATTAATTATATGTATAACAGAAGTGTCCTCTATTTTTCGTTAATGTCTATCGAACTTAAGGGTTTTTGTTTTTGAGAAATTTAGCTTCAGTTAGTTTTGTTGGTCACACCACATGAAAATAGTATTCAAACCAACATTTACCGCTGTAATTCCATCTTTTTCATTCGACTGCGAAAATTGATTATATATCTGGACATCATCTGCATAAATGTCACTGATGAAAAGTAAAAACAGAAGGGGACCCAAAACAGAACCCTGAGGTACACCCGAGGGAACGACTAAGCTATGCGAAGACTTAGATCCACAGTATACAATTTGCATACAATTGCAAAGCTATGATGTTATAAGCTTACACATAGATTCTTCAAAACCGAATTGACTTTTTAGTTTGTGCAATAAGATTCTATGATTTACTAAGTCAAAGGTTTTCCATCTAACTGCATTAACACCAGTGGCAAGAATTGTTTTGAAAATATGGGTTATATATAATGTTTTCCAATAGGGACTTGACAACTTTGAATTTGATTTGTGAATGTACTCTTTCACTAATCATCAAACTGTCACTGTCAATTTATTCAGTAAACTCAACATTTTCATCATGGTAAAATACACTAACGAGCTAGGTTCTTCGATTGGGTTCTGGAAAAGATGCGCCAAAATGATGGATTTCATCGCAAAATCATCTTGAGTGACGAAGCTCATTTTTGGCTTAATGGGTTCGTCTATAAGCAAAATATGCGTTATTGGTTGGGTGAAAACCCATATGTGTTTTATGAATCACCATTTCATCCACAAAAAATAACTGTTTGGTGTTGTTTGCATGCCAGCGGGGTTATTGGGCCATATTTTTTCGTCGACGATAACGATCGTCACGTTACTGTGAATTGTCAGCGTTATAGCGCCATGATCACCGATTATTTTTTACCTGAATTGGAAGATATGGACTTCGACGACATGTGGTTTCAACAGGATGGTGCCACAAGACACACAGCATACGTGTTATCTCAAGACATGGGCCAGTCGATTGGCCGCCTCGTTCGTGCGATTTAATGCCGCTTGACTATTTTATGTGGGGCTACGTTAGGTCATTGGCTTATGCCAACACGCCGACGACGTTGGAAGAGCTCAGAGCCAACATTGAACACGAAATAGCGGACGTTTCGGCCGAAATGTGTGGTCGAGTCGTTGAAAATTGGGTCCAACGAATCGACCGCTGCAAACATGCCCGCCATATGAACGAAGTCGAGTTCCATTTATAAATGTTTTGATTGTACTTCAAGCCAATAGTAAAGTTTTTGAAATATCTCAAATGGTTTTATTATTTAAAAAAAAAAAAATTGTGCAGTCGTTATTAGAAAACCCTATATTTGCGTACAAATGGCAAAAGTATCTCAATCATGTCTGGATGAACACAGTCTAAACCCTGTGCTTTTGACTTGATAGAGAGGATTGCCTCGCCTACAGATAGAGCATCGATATTTTGCAAAAATAAACTTCTTCGTGTATTTGGAAAAACAGTCTCAGGGACAGATCTGAATATGCGTCTGCGGTACTAACTTCACGAATCTTTGGTTGAGCTCATTGAGATCAACGGTCATGTCAATAGATTCTTTTTTACCAGTCATCCCAATAGTAATCACGAATGGTTTTCCAAAAGTGTGTACTTGACTTACTTAAATTAAATTTGCTTTTAAAATACGCAGGCTTTGATCTGCGAATCATTAAAGTAGCAACTTTGCGCACACGCTTGTACTCATCATACATCCATTGGCATTTGATGTGATGTGATGTCGACGATGTGCGCATAAGGTCGAGCCGCTGTCTTGATGATAAATATGTCAGCTGTATAGGTATGGATAAGGTTTCCGAGGAAAGAAGTTGAGTTTGTAGGTATGTACTCGTAAGTCGTATGTATGTGAAACGATTAACATTCGCGTTGGATGTTTCAAATTAATTATAACAGTAAAACTCAATCTTAAAACCAAAGCTAAATAGATGGTACAACACTTTACACTTATACACACTTTACACTTTTAATACATGACAATTCTTATTCACGAAGTTTAGGCGAATTTGGATTTTTTGACTCAGTTCCGTTTTTTCCTAGATCTTCGTTGACACGACGGTAAGAAAAATCTACCTCGTGTGTGATGTATTTTAGCTCTGGTTTCTGCAAATAAATATATTTTTGGGTAGTGGAGCACATGGTAACATAAAGTATAAGTTTTCCTTCGAAATAAGCTTCTGTTTTTTAATTATCATGAAGGTAGAAAAGAGAAATACCGATGTACCTACGTTGATCTTAAATGTTTGCCAGTTATTATGAATAAGAAACAGAGAACTTGCCAGCGACTTGTATGGCTTAGAAACGAATCACGATAATTCGGAGTAAGTCTGAAAGTGGGCATGAGGGTATATTGATGAGCATTAATAGCGAGATGGGTGTTACGTTTGAAGGTTTGAAGGGGCGGAATGCTACTAGCGATTTCTATGGAGTACTGGTGGTAAAAATGGCAATAAGTAGACATTACGTTGGTGCTCAAATTGACTGACTGATATAAGTATCAATTATGATCCTTATCGCACGGGTTTGAATAATATCAAGCAGGTGCAGAGATGATTTTGAGAGCAGCTGACCAGATGTGGCATTGTGATCCAATTTTGGGCGGATGAATGCCCCACAAACTGAGGCCTGATCAGAGGGGGTGAAATATTTTGGCGACATCGAATTGTTGGTTATTCCAACGTAGCTTGTCACTGACGCACATACCGAGAGTGGAAAGTTTTTCGGTTTCGACGGTGCAAGTGCCATTCATGGATAATGAATGGGTGTTTCGATTTCGCTTTTTTGAAAGCAGACAGCATTAAGTTTTGGAAGCATTAAATTCCACTCTGTTGATAGTTCCCCAATTGGTTATGCTGTAAATATAATAAATATAATACAATAAAATAATTTAATGAGCTTAACATACGCTGCCGTTCCCGTTCTACAGCCAAATAGCAGGGACGTGAACGGGAACGAATTTAAAAAGCAGAAAATACTGTCATCAGCAAAGGAATGTATTGGATTAGAAGTAGCAGATAAGAGATCATTAATGAAAATTGAAAAGAGTCTCGGAGAAAGAACGGAGCCCTGGGGCACACCAGCATTTATTTTGTGATTATCAGACTTAAAACTATCCAAGACAATTTAAATTGTACGTTCTAAAAAGTAATTTGTAATAAAATTGAAGAGAATCGCCAATTCCAAAGTATGCATTTTCAACAAAGGAGACTGATGCCAAACTCTGTCAAATGCTTTAGAATGCTTGGTTTCACTTTTCGGTGAGACATATTATCAGCATTTCCATGACCTTGGAAAGAAGGCACGTAAGTAGAATGTGTTTTGTATACGCATTCAGAGAAGAAGATTCGCCTTTTTTAGAAACGGGCTCAATAAATGCTGTTTTATATCTACCCGGAAAGAGACCTAAAGAGTAGGAGTGATGAAAAATTTTACGCAGTGGTTTTGCCAGCAAGGAAGAACACTTCTTAAGAAGGAGGAGAGATATACCATCCAAGGAGCTGACAGCTGGAATGTCATTGTAAATGAGCATCGGGATGGAGGATAAGGCAACATTTCTGATATTTTTGACGAACGACCAACAATTTTTACTACCATTGGGATATTGTAGTATTTGAATATTGAAATTTCACACGTTTAAGAAAGGCGTTGCAGTCATTCCTGGCTCACTTGAACTCTTTCAGTTTTCCTCAGTGGGGTTGGTCTTTTAGGACCGAAAAAACATTTCTCTAACCCTGACAGATTCTTTACAGCTCGAAACGTACCATGCCTTTTCTTTTGGCTTGAAACTCTTCATCCGATGAGAGACAAAGGATCTCATTCCAAAGAGAATGGTGTCTGTGATTATATCAACAACGGCATTCAAGTTATCAAGGAAACATAACGAGCAGTTAAAATTCCTAAGGAAGCTGTTAAGTCCGCTTCAATTCGTTTTCTAGTATTGCCATACGGTTCTTTTAAGAATCTTTTCTCGTCAATGTACGAGCAATTAGCTGATATGACACAGTGGTCAGATACCACATTGAATTTGTTTTTTATCAAAGTGAGAAATTAAAAATAAGCTCCGGTTGTTGGCGGTATGATTATGGCCTGTTATACGTATGGGCTCATGTACAAGCTGGGTCAAGTTGTTTTCCGCAGCGAAGATCTCACCACACCATACTTTGGGTGCTGTCTGCCAAGAATGTCGAAGCCACCCGCAATACCGATTTCACTATGATGATACAGTGATAGAGTTTTTTTGATTGGAGTTAGACAGCTCAGGTCATTACAAGTTGAATTGCTGTCCAGTTTGGGTTTTCTGTAAGTAAAGCAGTAGTGGATAATTATTTGACCATGATATTGGCCACTTCATGTGCGAAATATCTTGACATATGGGCATATTGGCATGTGTTTCACTAGACATACGAGTATGTATACGATATATACACTAACAAACGTGTTCTCCGATCACTTCACAGGACAAAACAAGATACCTTCAGCTCGATGCAGAGGGCTTTTATACGAGTGCAGTAATTAAAGCGGCGGGTAGACTGAATGTCAAATTCCTTCGTTAAATTTAACGAGAAGAATGTAATCAGTGACATAGTAAGCCAATTCGCCGCGGTCGAGATCTCGCCCCATTTTCGTCGTTGATATTTAAGAAAGTCATAAAACAAAAATGTCATCGTGTGATTTTGTTTTATAATTGGTTTTTGGTGGTTAGAAGGCAATTCGTCACAATATAAAATTGCTAATGTAAATACTGGTAAATCAGTATATTGTTTTAAATCATAATCTCAAGCACCAAATATAATCAAAATGTCGCTTATACAATGCCGCAAAAAGATGAAACAATGTATATATATTTTTTTGTCATTAATTTGTACACACGAGTATGAAAAAAAATTCTTTGCACACCATAACAAGTTGCAGGTGTAAGTGATCACGTTTCGCTTATTGTAGCAATGTACTCAGCTGCCCCATCGCATCGTTGTCAGCGTCATTGCCAGTGCAACTAATTCGTTATTTGACATTTCATGCTGTGCCAAGTACCAACAGCATGCATTATAACGACGACAGCTTTGATGATGATGATGAAAATGAACTTCTAATCTTCCAAAATAGATGAAATGGCTTTTCGCGGCCTTTTCAATGACACGCAACATTCCATATAAATTTCGTGTCATTGACTAAAAATCAGTGGAATTGAAATTATTTATTTACTCGTATATATTCACAAGTATAGTATATAGTATGAATGTGAAAAATGAATCACATATTCATGTATGGTAAATATTTATCATATGATTTAAAGTGTACTTAAAATGATGCAGGTATCAAATAGGTGCATTTGTGGTGGGTGCGTCTAAAGAAATTCCAGCACAACTACAATACGCCTAAGTTGTGCACCACAAATATGTTACCAAACTGGGTGGCAGAAGAACGTTAAAGTCGGTCGGATTCAATGATTGCTGTGAAACCAAAAAGGAAGAAGAAATAACCTATTCATCATAATCGTAAAAAGAGTCTTACCGATCGAGATACTTTCAGCGTCAGAGATGGTATTTAAATAGTCGGCATAGTGTTCCATTAACCTTTAAATGGCAGATAAATTGATTAAAAATCGCAATAAGCATGTAGAAGAATAATGTACGGATAGCAACGATGATGATAAACTGGAAAGATCTATATTGATTGTAACGGAATCGATTCAAATTAAAGTATACATATATTACTTGTATGTGACGTATTTTCGTATAGGAGTATGTATATATATATATATACAGAAGTGTACATAAGTTAATTTCAAATCAATCAAGCATACAGAGTAAAACTAATATTGTATAAGTGAATAAAAAAATTAACAATTTCTTTTAAATACTTATAAGTACTTTTTCTCTTATAAATTTTTGAAATATAAAACGCACTTAATTACATCTAATGCTACATATTTTCCACATACATATATGCATCGCTATTGTGCCGGTTTCGAGGTTGAATTATTTTGCAACCCTTAGAGAAATTCTTTAGAGCACTCTATTTTGGATAACCTAATTACCCATTATTTACACTTGCCCACTATCGGTTTCTCAATGTTTAGATGCGCATAATTCTAATTAATTAACATTCGCTTCATTTTCATTTCCCTCACTGTCATTTTTATATCCCTCGCTGTAATTTTTATCTGTACATTGTAAAACATTGCGATGGGTATGTTAAAGCTGGGCGAACGAGTGCAATATACAATAAACATTTGAATCTAACCCGTATTTTCCGCCATTTAATCTCAGTTTTCAATTACGCTTTGTGAGGCGATGTATATTTTCGTCTTAGTGTGACTAAATCATAACCAATTATTAAGCGTCGTTGTTTATAAGGCCGCTATCAACGGCGATAAGAGAAGGAATCGTTCGGAATTAAGTTTCCTCGATGTAGATGCCGCTACTGATGTGATCATAGGCACTATTTGGGATGAGATCCTTTATCCCTCATCGAATGAAAAAGATTAAACCAGAAGAAAAGGAGTGGTACGAGCTGTAAACTGTAAAGAGTTTATCAGGGTTAGAGAAATGCTTTTTTGGTCTTACAAGATCGAACCCTACAGAGGAAGACAGAAAAAAGTTCAAATGAGCCAGGAATCATTGCAAAGTCCTTCCTGAGCGTGTAAAATTTCAATACGACTAAAACCTAAAGCAAAAAGGGTGTCCCAAAGGCACCCTTTGTGGCCAGATATAAATTTTGAGGTTGTGCTTTGTCTCCGCCTATAGAGCAGTGTATCAAATCTGTAATGGGACAAAAACATGTTCGCACTCGCATACTAACAAGAGTACTTAAAGATCCAAACATATACAAAATCTCTGGTCCAGAATGTATAACTCCCCTTCTTCTGAAGACGTGTTCTTCCTCGCTGGCAATAGCACTGCTTTAGCTTTCTCAACAACTCTACTCTTAAGGACTCTTTGCAAGCAGATAGATAACTTCATTTGTCTCGCCCGCAAATCTTATTTTCTTCCCCTTCTACAGACCCAGTGCATTTATGGTCCTTCTTTCCAAGGATATGGAAAGGCTGATAAGCCGTCAGCTCGGGAAATATCAATAAATATGAATTGATAATATGAACTTGTTATATTCAACTAAATTACTAATCACACATGATTTTAATTGTTTGAAAATAATTAAGTCTTAAGGAGCTGCTTGGGAATCGAATCACTAAATATTTCGATTTGGATGCCAGTGATGTCTGTCGTGCCATTTATCGACCTGCCTCCTACATTGACTGATAGGGATTTAAAAATTAAACCTTAACGGCTATCTAGAAGTTTTTCGAGTATTTTAATGATGTGCGAAATTAGTTTCACTGATCGGTAGTTGTTGCAATTTGTTGTATCACTTTTGCATTTACACAGTGAAATTAAAAACTTCAACCTCTACTGGTGGGATATTCGATCGTCTCTCATCATTGTATTGAACAAAAGCCCAACTCTCGGGCTTCCCGGGAACTCTTCTTTTACCAACGCTCTAAATTATTTCTTCCATTCCATCTTCATTTTGTCGCAATAATAAAAATGTTAGCTCGCTTTCCCGTGATTTAACGTACTTCTTCTATAGATTGCTGCCTGCTTACAACTAGAATTCACCCACGTGAACTAGAAAACGTAAGGCAAAACATCAGAAATAACATGAGCACGCGTAGCTCAAATTGTGCAACCTCCCAAGCATCCACGGCGGCCAAATCTCAGCTATGCCTCGTGTCTCTTTTTTTCGCAATAAATAAATAAATATGATAAATAAATAAAACCAAAATGCAGAATTTCATTCGAAAATAAATAGAAAAAAAAACCAAAACAAATTAACAAAATAATCGAAAAAAGACATCAAAAACCATATTTAAATGACTTCAGTTACCAGAAAAAAATTAGCTTTAATATTAAATTTTAATTGTAAGCCGTGATTGTGTTTTGTGCTAAAAAAAAAAAAACAAATACATATTAGAAATCAAAAAAAAAAAATTAATAATATTGTTTTTTTTCTTCAAAATTTTAACATTTATTTAAGAAAAACATGTACAATAGTATTATTCAAAGTATTGCCCATCTGAAGCTATGACTTTTTTCCATATTGCTGGCAATTTGTGGATCCCATCCCAAAAGAACTGCGCCGGCTTGGCAGCCAAGAATGAATCAAGCCAATTTTTGATAGTCTGCTCTGATGTGAACCGTATTTCAGTGAGGGCGTTCTGCATCGACCGGAACAAATGGTAAGAACAGAAGGGGCAAGGTCCAGGCTATAAAGCGGGTGGGGTAAGACTTCCCATCCACTGTTTTTCAAATAGTTCTTAACCGGAATAGCAACGTGAGGCCGAGCGTTGTCATGATGGGAAATTATTGCCTCGTGTCTGGTCGCATATTCCGGGCGTTTTTCAGCTACTGATCTCTTCAAATGGGTTAATTGTGTTCGGTAGCGTTGTCTATTGATTGTTTCATCTGGTTTTAGCAGTTCATAATACAGCACACCCATCTGATCCCACCAAATACAGGGCATTACCTTCGCGACATGGATATTCGGCTTTGCCGTTGATTTGGCTGATTGGCCGGGTTTCACATATGATTTTTTGCGCTTGGGGTTGTCGTAATGGATCCATTTTTCATCACCAGTAACAATCCGATGCAAATATGACTTCCTTTTGTGGCGTTCCAGTAGCATTTCGGACATGCAAAACCGCCTTTCGACGTCTCTCGGTTTGAGTTCATGTAGAACCCAATTTCCTTGCATTTTGAATATATCTAGCTGCTTTTAAACGTTTTAAAATGGCTGCTTGAGTGACACTCAAAGATTCTGTGAGCTCTTCTTGTGTTTGGCAACAATCTTTATAGAGTAATGCTTCCAGTTCTTTATCTTCAAACTTTTTTGGCTGTCCAGGACGTTCATCGTCTTCCAAGCCAAAATCACCACCTTTAAATCATACAAACCACTTTTGGCACATTCGCTCAGCTAGCGCATGTGCACCATAAACTTCCACCAAAATACGATGACTTTCGGCAGCAGTTTTCTTCATATTAAAGTAATAAAGAAGAACTCCCCGCAAAAACAATTTTTCAGGCACAAAGTTCGACATATTTGAGTGAAAAAAATTATTGTTGTTTGCGCTTTAAATGAATGACATATACTGAAATGACGTACAATGAGAGTAGTTTTCCAACGCATGTTCCAATGGAATAGTAACAATGGAATAATACAATTTACGCCATCTCTTAGCAAACCGCACTTAGTTATAGACCCAATAATAAGTATAAAAAAAAAAATAGTGCTAAACCCATTTCGCATATCCGGGCCCACGTAAGCTGAGCTTTTTTTACACTTACAATATATTTTAGGAGTCTAGCCAACAAGATGTTCAGACAATGTTTCCAACATTTGGGTTCTTTTTTTAGGGATATTATTATACACTGATTTTGGATTTTAATCGTATGATTTGTAGTTCAAAAATGTTGGCCGTTTGTGCTTGTAAATACGTAATTTATTTCTGGAGAGGATTTTATTGGAACCGTCGAATTGTGACAGGAGTTTTTCTTTTCGCCCTGAGATCATTTTTTTTTTACTATGTAGAAGAAATACCTGGCGGAGAAGTGTATTTATATACAATAGATTCACTTCCATAGCGTTTAATACATGGGCTGAAAACTCACATGAGAATATTATATAATACATGGGCTAAAAAGTCTATTTCTAAGAGAGGGCACTACTTGAATTGAATCCATATTATTTTCAGTTAGTACCAACCATCAAAAGATACGTGTATAAATTTGACAGCTGTCGGAGATATAGCGTTGTGAGTGAAGCAACTTTTGTTATTGTGAAAAAAATGGATTCAAAGCAATTTCTTGTGTTGATTTATCATTGCTTTTTGATGGGAAAAAATGCAGCCGATGCAAGGGAATGGGTTGATAAGTGTTACCCGGACTCTGCACCAGCCGAACGAACCATTCGCAAGTGGATTGAAGAATTTAAATGTGGTTATACAAGCACCGAAGATGATGCACGCAGTGGACGTCCAAAAGAGGCTGTTTTAGATGAAAACATCAAAAAAGTCCACAAAATGATTACGAATGATCGTAAAGTGAAGTTGATCGAGATCGAGATAGCTGAGGCTCTGAAGATATCAAAAGAGCGTGTTGGATATATCATACACGAATATTTGGACATGCTAAAGCTCTGTTCAAAGTGGGTGCCGCGTTTGCTCACAGTCGACCAAAAACAACAACGTGTTGATGATTCAGAGGAGTGTTTAAAGCTGTTAAAACCCAATAAAGCCGAATTTTTGCGTCGGTATGTGACAAAGGATGAAACTTGGCTCCATCACTACATACCAGAGTCAACTCGGCAGTCAGCTGGCGAACATCGTCCAAAACGACCAAAAACTCAACAGTCGGCTGGCAAGGTTATGGCATCTGTACTTTGGGATACACATGGAATAATTTTCATCGACTATCTCCAAAAGGGGCAGACTATCAACAGCGATTGTAACATTGCGTTGTTGAAGCGTTTGAAGGACGAAATCGCAGAAAAACGGCCGCATTTGAAGATAAAGAAGGAGCTCTTTCATCAAGACAATGCACCGTGTCACAAGTCGATGAAAACGATGGCAAAATTGAATGAATTCGGCAACGAACTGCTTCTCTATCCACCGTATTCTCCAGATTTGGGGACCAGCGACTATTTGCTTTTCGCAGACCTTAAAAGAATGCTCGCCGGAAAGAGATTTAAGACCGATGAAGAAGTAAATCGTACTACAAAACTGGTATCGAAAGATTGAAAAATCATTTCAATCAGTGTATCGTCCTCGAAGGCAACTATATTGATAAATAAAGTTGAATTTTGCAAAAAATTTTTGCTATAAAACGGCACTGACTTTTCAGCCCATGTGTTATATGCTTGAACGTGTTAATGTAAATATTGTAATCATTGCTCCGTCTTACAGTGGTACCTACACGAAAAAAAAACCCGAATATGAAATACATAAGTTCCAGTTAACACAAAGTGGCTTCTTTCAAGGTTTTCGAAATTTAAAGATTTTTAATAGCAGTTTTGATACGCTTATTTTCATTACTTACAACACTCATTTTTATAAGAGAAAATCTTGATATTTAGCTTTACTCTCACAATTACCGTTTATCAAATTGTTCGTTCTATCAATGCTTAAAAACAAAGGCTCTTGACTGGAACTACCTCCGAAGTGAGTCTTTCACGCTTCTTTTTTTTTTTTGGTTCATAAAGAAAGTTCCTGCATTCTGGCTCCATCAATTTTTTCAATATCATATAATGTGCTGTGCCATTTTCTATAAAACAGGAGTATTAACTCACTAGTAGGGTGTATGCAAGAAATGTATTTACATTTGTTCTTAAAGTTAAAAAAGATTTCTACCGGGTTTTAAACAAAGATATTAATCAACTCGTAACATTAAAACGAAATTTCTTCAGATATATCATATAAAAATGGCTTAATTGAGAGTTGTTTGTTAGTTTTAAGTGAGATGACGTTAACTTTCGTTTAAATGAGTCTCGTTAGCCATGAAGATTCAGACAAAACGGTCATAGTATCAATACTAAGTTATTAAAAAAGCAATTGATAATATTAGCCACAATACATTTTCAACATATAAACAAATTTTACAATCTAAAATGTAGTCATATTCAGAGAACATTGAAACAACAGAAACATATGCTCAAATCTCATTGCAACACTTGCTTAACCGCACAATTAAAAGAATTATAGATACGAAAGAGACTAATGCAGTAATAACACAAAATAGCTTTAATCTTACATTTTAAACTAAATGGGGTTGTGATGGCTCCTCTGATCAGCTTGAGTTTATGCAAAAAATTTCAGATGGTAAATAGGGTACATCGGACTCTAATTCGTTTATGACATGAAACTATTTTAAATTTTGAGTCCCATGTTAAAGGTATTAAGCATCTGTTATATGTATTCTACTATGATAGTTATAAATGTAGCACATTTCAAGCAATTGAAGAAGCTATTCAATTAGGAATGTCTCCATTACATGCTCGTATTGGCTTTATGAAATACATATTACTTTTAACTTTCAGTTTGAGTTGTAAAGTTTGGAGGACAACAAAATCTATTCGAACTATTAAAAAAGGAGAAAAGAAAACGCATTCAAAAAGAAATCACTAAAAAAAGTCGGTATAAAAGTGAATATTATATTTAGGCAAGGAGCGGGTACAATTAATTGTTGGGAAACCTACTGTAGCAAGGTACCTTTGACCCCGCTGAAGAAACACATTCGGCAGCACTCCTAGAAGAAGCTCAAGTAAGCAGATATAAAAATTTCATGCACTATGTATATATAGACTTCACAATACCAGAAAGTGTTCCTGTTTGGTAACTAATGAGGATCTTATTCATCTTATGCTTGTATCATCGGATCCCGAAATCACAAATCTGTGGCCTGAACCAAAAACAAAAAATTGTATTCCACTAAGTCAGGAACTTTAGGCTTTAGCGGTAAAAAGGTATACAGTATATGCTGTCAACGAGAAGGAATAACATCGACGAATTGAACAAAAGGTCCTAGTAGATAGCTATAATATCGAAGACTTTGTCTTCTTTCTGCTTCTACTAACAACAGCTCAGCAGTAATAAAACGAAGAAACACTCTTGCTGATCGCTGTTTCTTTAGGCTCTAACCCAAAAAACGTAGGAGATTCCAACATATAATACAATCTAACCCGGAGTGACAACGAAGTAGGGTAATACCTCACTTTATAAGTAGAATGCGTCCTGACTTTAAGCGCGCAACCAGAGGCAGTTAGCAAAAAACCGGGCTAGGTGGAGACGTTAGTTGAGGATCAGATGAATTCCTGGGAAACAAAGACAGAGCCAACTGCTACGCCAAAGGGTATGGGTTTGATTTCCAAACACCGAAAAAGTAGTGTTCGGGTTTGATTTCAGGCTATGATTATTTTGAGGTGCATTAGATAAACTATATTCTTCACCCCTCAATACAATTTCACACAAAAAATTTTTTGGGTCACATTTTAATAGTTGAGTAATCGAATTATTTTTTTCCAAGGAACGTTCATTTATACTACTTTCGCTGTTGGTCTCTTAATATGGATATTGCAGTGAGAATTTTGTCGTCGCTGAGATTTTTCTTTTATACCAATATATTCCGTATATTGTTCAATATTGCGATCGTGTACTATAACATGTTGAAGTGTCATTTTTCTATCACAAAGAGTGGCAACGTTTTTGAACTATAGTCGCCACCCCCCTTTACCTTGAAGTATCTTCATAATTATCATCTCGATTTCCCGATTGCTTACCATTAAATTTGATTTAATTGTTCTTCTAAGAATACACGTATGTTGTTGATATTTTTTTTTTTTTTGGGCTTTGCATAAACCATAAGTTCAACTTATTTTTATACCAAATAATGAGCGGTTGGAATAAAATATCTTTGCTTATCCATCTTCAGGCATACATATTAGGTATATAATTATTTTCGTGAGTTTTTTTTTTTTTTTTCTTTGAACGTTTATTTAAGAAAAACATGTACAATAGTATTATTTAAAGTATTGCCCATCTGAAGCTATGACTTTTTCCCATCTTTCTGGCAATTTGTGGATCCCATCCCAAAATAACTGCGCCGGCTTGGCAGCCAAGAATGAATCAAGCCAATTTTTGATATTCTGCTCTGATGTAAGCCGTATTTCAGTGAGGGCGTTCTGCATCGACCGGAACAAATGGTAATCAGAAGGGGAAAGGTCTGGGCTATAAGGCGGGTGGGGTAACACTTCCCATCCACTGTTTTCCAAATAGTTCTCATCCGGAATACCAACGTGGGGCGAACGTTGTCATGATGGAAAATTATTGCCTCGTGTATGGTCGCATATTCCGGCCGTTTTTTCGGGTACTGCTCCTTCAAACGGATTAATTGTGTTCGGTAGCGTTGTCCATTGATGGTTTCACCCGGTTTTAGCAGCTCGTAATACAGCACACCTATTTGATCCCACCAAATACAGAGCATTACCTTCGCGCCATTGATATTCGGTTTTGCCGTTGATTTGGCTGGTTGGCCGGGTTTCACATATGATCTTTTGCACTTGGGGTTGTCGTAATGGATCCATTTCGACTCTCGGCTTGAGTTTATGTGGAACCCAATTTCCTTGCTTTTGAATATATCCAGCTGCTTTTAAACGTTTTGAAATGGCTGCTTGAGTGACACCCAAAGATTCTGCGAGCTCTTCTTGTGTTTGGCAACAATCTTCATAGAGTAATGCTTCCAGTTCTTCATCTTAAAACTTTTTTGGCTACCCAGGACGTTCATCGTCTTCCAAGCCAT
Organism: Volucella inanis; assembly: GCA_907269105.1. Taxonomy (NCBI): domain Eukaryota; kingdom Metazoa; phylum Arthropoda; class Insecta; order Diptera; family Syrphidae; genus Volucella; species Volucella inanis. The sequence goes on along the minus strand of OU026157.1, from coordinate 90,988,875 downwards.
AATCACCACATTTAAATCGTGCAAACCGCTTTTAGCACGTTCGCTCAGCTAGCGCATGTTCACCATAAACTTCTACCAAAATACGATGGCTTTCGGCAGCAGTTTTTTTCATATTAAAGTAATGAAGAAGAACTCCCCGCAAGAACACTTTTTCAGGCACAAAGTTCGACATATTTGAGTGAAAAAAAAATTATTGTTGCTAAGGCTTCAAATGAATGACATGTACTGAAATGATGTACAATGACAGTAGCTTTCCAATGCATGTTCCAGTGGAATAATTACAATGGAATAATACAAGGTACGCCATCTCTTAGCAAACCGCACGAAGTTATATAAGTTATATAGGTTATATAAGTTATAGACCCATATATTATCAGTGTGCCAGCATATTTCTGTGTTTTATTTTAACGGAAAGTTTATTGCGTATAAACTTGAAAATAAATTGTTTGAAAAGAGCTTAAATTCTTTATACTTTCTTTTTTAGGAGATTAGTCGTGTACAAATGTACTCAATTACAATATCAGGGCTCTGCAATTTTATAGCTTTCTTATCTTATATATATTATTTTAATATTGTATTAAACAACTATTATTTACTTCAAAGAAAAAAAATTACAAAACTACTAAGCCGATATGGTTTGGCCTTTTATAAGCCGTCTACCATCTACCGATATTAAGAATAACAAAATGATTTGGGCTACTTAGTTCTTATGTTTAATACGTACATACATAAATGAAAACTTAAAAACTCCTTTCGATTATGCAGAGTAGGGCCCAACCTCTGCCACCATTCAAGACATGAATTGCTTCCTTTATGAATTTCGCAATGAAGTGCAACATGTCCTCGAGTTCCCTGGTATTGCAAAACTCGCATAAAATTCGAAGCTCAGAGCGGTGCGGTACAAAATTAGGATTTAAAAGTTCACCTCTTAGCTTGAAGATGGTACTTATTTTATCCACCGGTAGCTGTTCAAAAAATACGTCCTTTCCTTAATGATTCATCTTGCTGTAGTAGGCTCTATATTGAGATGACTGAGCTTAATTTACAAGTTTGTCGTAATTTTATGACTAGTTTTCTGAAATCGCATGTTTACACTTTGTTTTAGTGGTTCCTGCTCGCTTGCTGTGAAAATAAAGTTATAACCGCTTTCCACTCCTGTTATTTCAAACTCTTGAACACATTTCACCTTATATGTTACCATTGCATTAACTTTAAGAATATAATCCAAGTGCATTTTAAGAGTATTCAGGAACAGAGGTGCCACTTCAGTCTCCAAGTGCAGCATATAATTGGGCGAACTACTCGGGAGTTTAAAAATACGTCTTAGAAAATAGCGAAGAGACTTTTCCACCACTTCGAAAGCGCGGTAACCCCATATTTGTGTTACATCCAATAGGATGGAAGAGTCTGTAGCGCACAATATTTTTACTCTCGAGGTGTGAGAAATGTGTGTGTTCTTGATGCAGTTTCCCCAAACAGCACAGATCGGCCTTTTAGCTTTTGCAAGCTTAACTTTCAAATGCTTGTTCATGTTTAGGTTCAGCGTAATCAACACTCCAAGATCCTTACCATATTCTACTTAACTATGCTAATCTGGTTGTCTTGAAATCTCCGTTTCTCACTTCGAGCGTACCTTCCTTCACCATATCTAAGGACCATCATATTTGACTTATCTAGATTAACGGTTAAATTCCACGTTTTTCAGTAGGTATCTAGCCTGTTGATCATTAACCGCATAGTATCTATTGTATCGGCGAGAAAAACGATTTAATCTACTAACATAAGCACCCGAATATGGTATTAGTTCCACAGATATCTATTCCACCCCTAACTTCATCCGTTATATCATTAATGTACAGCGTAAACAGCAATGTGCTAAGCATGCAACCTTGTTTAACACCTATTGAGACTTCAAATACCTCCGATAGATGGGCATTTTCCCACGAGTAATTATTGCAGTACATAGCTCTTAAAACGTTAACGTCTTGTGACAAGATTCCGTACCCATATGGTAGAAAAGCATTTCTCGCGGGATGGAGTCAAAAGCCGCACGAAAATCCACGAAGAAAGCGTACAATTTTTTGCGTTTTATTTTATATATCTGCACAATGTTAACCAGTGTGAATATTTAGTCAATAGTAGAATAGTTTTTTCTTTTAAAACTTTGTTTATATGGAATTCATAAGATAGTACCATATATTAACATATCTGTAAAGGAAAATTAATGAATTTATTTATTTATTTAAAAAAATTATGTACACCTGCGAATATGAATTATAAAGCATGTTAACAGCTTATCTGCTATTTATATATTGTATAATATAAGTAATAACATGTACCATGTAAAATATAAATTAAAAACTAATCAATTCCTCTGAAAGGCCAGCTTTATAAAAAGAAATATCGGGTTAAAAACGCGATTTGCATTTTGTGAATCAATGTGAATATGCTAAATATTGTTGTTGCAATCTTAAGATGCCAATCATTGCATATTGTGATGAAGTGATTGCCGTATGTGAAGGTTAGATTGGAACCGCATTGCAAAATTCACTTCTATATATCACACACACAATGAAGCATTTGAGAGTAAAACCAGTTTTATGGATAGAAAAGATATTTTTCTTAAAAATATGTAAAATATCGGCCTTAAATTTGTCGCCAATACCCAGATTGGACTCTATCAGTGTGGTTTCAAGAACACGAGCTCATAAAAGAGAAGTTTAAAATTGGTAGACACCACTTTTTTTTTTATAAACAAAAGGGTGCGTATTCCAGTGTAGATAAAGACAAGCTATACAAATGCAAAGCAATGAATAGTGTTGGCATCTTTCTTAAATTCGTTCACATATGCAAAATTGTATGTAATAAGTAAGCTCGATTAAACATAATTTTTTGCAACTGATGTCATAGGCTAATGACACTGACATCATTGGAAGAACAAAGTGTGCAGTCACCAGTGCTTTCGCCAGTATTGAAATATTTCGAAGTAACATAAATGGTCTGGCAACTGATATGGAATCTAATACTTTTTATTTAGTACCACATTTTCTTCGTCCATATTTCTGCCAATTATTTTCATTTAAAGAATTTTATGAATTGGGAGATTCATCTGGCAAAAATTTGTTCTCAATCCAATGCTACACTTTTACTGAACTTGAAAATAGGTTTGTAGCATTGTTAAAGTGTAAAGGTGTGACAAAATAGCAGCCAGTGTATTTTGTTGTTGCATTGTAAGAAAATGAAAATAAAAGGCAAACCATTTGAGATATTTCAAAAACTTTATTATTGGATTAAAGTACAATCAAAACATTTATGAATGGAACTCGACTTCGTTCATATGGCCACCGCGGGCACGTTTGCAGCGGTCGTTTCATTGGACCCAATTTTCAACGACTCGGCCACACAAACGGCCGAAACGGCCGCTATTTCGCGTTCAATGTTGGCTCTGAGCTCTTCCAACGTCGTCGGCGTGTTGGCATAAGCCCATGACTTAACGTAGCCCCACAGAAAATAGTCAAGCGGCGTTAAATCGCACAACCGAGGCGTCCAATCGACTGGCCCATGTCTTGAGATAATACGCTCACCATACTTACTCTTCAATAAATCGATTGTAGCGTATGCTGTGTGTCTTGTGGCACCATCCTGTTGAAACCACATGTCGTTAAAGTTCAAATTTCGACCAAAAATAATTGGTGATCATGGCGCGATAACGCTGACCATGCACAGTAACGTGACGATCGTTATCGTAGACGATAACTCAATAACAGTTATTTTTTGTGGATGAACCCATTGAGCCAAAAATGAGCTTCGTCACTAAAGAAGATTTTGCGATGAAATTCATCATCTTGGCGCATCTTCTCCAGTACCCAATCGGAGAACGTACGTCGCTTCAAATGGTCCATCGGCTTCAATTCTTGAGTCAGCTTGATCTTGTATGGGTGTAAACCAAGATCCTTACGCAATAATGTGGTCTGAACGATGCCCAATTCTTGAGAACGCCGTGGAGTTGACTGATTTGGATCGTTTGCTACGGACGTCTGAACGGCAGCGATATTTTCGACACTTCGACCAACGAATTGTCTCACTGACACTGTAGACTCAAATTTTTGTACTAAACTTGTTATTGCCTGTCTACTAGGGCGAGAATTATGACCGAAAATTGGAGTTAACGCTCTTAAAGTTGCAGTCACCGACTCCGAATATCTGTAGAAAATTTTTACAATTTGCAGACGTTGCTCGTTAGTGTACTTTACCATGATGAATTGTTGAGTTTACTAAATAAATTGACAGTGACAGTTTGATGATTAGTGAAAGAGTGCGTTCACAAACTAAATTCAAAGTTATCAAGACCCTATTCTAAAACCCGCAGGGGACAAAGAATCTGCGTCAATAATTTGTAATCTGTATAAAAGGATTCTTGCTACCTTAAAACTAGAGTGAGTCATTTCAAAATGCAGTCAGAACATCGACCGATCTCCAGGTTACAACATTCGTGGAAAGTAAGACAGTAAGACCGCCGTTTATTTCTTATGAGGAAGGAGGATTTCTCAAGTACCGCACTGACCTCCGACGAGTGCACACACGTAAACACAAATAAGTTCCACAGTGCAGGTATCCTAACTCTCCCGGTCATAGCACTGCTGCCGCACTTGGTCATTGTTGTTACTGTATTTGCCAGACGACACAGGGAATGGATAGCTATGGATAGCGAGTTGCGAGTGTGAATTTTGTTGTAAGGGCATAACACTTTCAATTTGATTTGGTCAACCAACGTCAGAATTTTCACTTCGCAGCCTAGCTTAATCGTCGGTGTTTGAGTTATTTGTGCTTGTTTGTGCGGGCTAAAATGTAAACACTTTCCTGCGTACGTCCACTTCTGAAAATAAAGTCCAATTGTTTTGGCACCAAATTAACATGGGTAGATCTCCGCCCACACCTCTCAGATCATTCTGATCTAAAGCTACCTTGCTACGAACTTGTGCCATTATTCTTCTCTTACAGCGGTCTTGCAATTTACGTGCGTAGTAGTGATGTGGCTTACCAAACTTACTAAAATTCCTGTTTAAATTCAAAACTCAATTTATGTGGTTAAAATTCCATCTCTGTAAGCAAATTATCCACTTCTGCTATATTTATAGGAGTACCAAACAAATTCGATCTGTAACAAGTTTGATACGTTGTCTGACTCCATCTTTGTATCCTTATACACAATTCTCGGCGACTTAGACATTCTGAACAAACAACACCCGAAAGACGGTGTGTTGAGATCTCCACTGCGGAAAACATCTTCACCACGCGAACACCAAACGTTTATAGGCAAACCGCCAATACATGCCAGGATTTGGCATCAGTCTCTTTTGTTGAAAATGAGTGCATTTGGAATCAACTAATCTCTTCTTCGATAGATCAGAAATTACCTTTCAGAACATTCAATTCAAGTTGTCTTGGATGGTTTGAAGTACCATATTTAGAAAATATATACTGGTGTGCCACAGGTCTTCGTTTTGTCTCCGACACTCTTTTTAATTTTCATAAATGATAGTTTGTCTGCTACTTCTTATCCAATACATATATTGCTTTGCTAACTTCAGTACTCTCTGCTTTTCACGTTCGTCCTCGGACTAACGTCCTTGCTTTTTGGTTGTACAACGGGAAGGGCAACTTATGTTAATCTCATTAAATTCCGATATTAATAGCATAAGAAATTGGGGAACAGAGTGGAATTTAAACCTTCCAAAACACAATGCCGTCTTCTGTCGATAAAACGAAATATAAAGACCCAGTCATTATTTAAGCTTGCATCGTCGAAACCTTAAAGCTTTCCGTTCTCTGTATGTGTATAAATAAAACCCAATTTGGAACGACAATGTATTTAATGTCGCTAAAAATGTTAAGGAATGTCTAGGTTTCCTGAAAGGATGTTAACAATTTTTCAAACCCTCTGATCTGGGCTCAATAGACAAGACTGGAGTACAATGCTTAAAAATATACCATCAAGCCCACCTTCGAACGTACTCTTAAATATGATGGTTCTCTCCTAAGCCGTACAATTCGCTTGTGAAATGCCCTGCCGAGCTCTTTTTTTTATTTCAGACTTTTAAAACTAAAGAACAACGGAAGCTCTCTTTCTTTTCTCCATAATTTTCTTTCGACCAAGCTGTGCTAAGATACAAAATCTTAGGATAAATAAATAAATTATGCATGTGTTATACACTGATGAATTAAATTATCACGGAAACCATCACAACCGTTCCAAAGTTATGTAACAAATTTTGCTGTGGTTGTTGGGTTACAAGCAAGGTTAATGTGGCATTACATCCCACCTGGAGCTCCACACTTTAGTGAACTCTAGGAATCTGGTGTTACATCGGATAAATACCATTTAAACCACACCATAAAGTAGCAGAAGTTTACCTTTGAAAATCTTTCTGATTCAAATAGAAAGATGTCTGAATTCGAGACCTCATTAACAGACAACTTTAACGACAATGATGCATTATCGTCATCTGCGAGAAATCGGTACAAAGTACACAACAAACTGTAACATGCATATATAAAATTAAGCCATTTGGATCCTTGTCATAAAAGAATTTGGTGCAGATAATGCGAAAGGTACCAGGATTAAACTATCATCTCCAGAGGTACTTCGAATTACTACTGGAAGGTACGAATTAAACAAAAAAAATATCCTTTATCCTTTAATCGTCAATATTTCACAACATTGATCAGAAACACGATCGCATTGTTGAACAGCTACACAAAAAACTGTCTTTTAAACTATAAAACGAGTAGCACATAACATATTCTATGATAAAATTAAAGTGGCTCTCGATTTTGTTCAGTTAAATTGTGAAAATCAAACAATCGCTTAACTTAGTGGAGGGAGAGTTTTGTTATTGAATTCCTTGGGAATGTGGCTTTGTGGCAAGGATGTCGATATATGGCGCGATTCAAAGCTAACGAATAATGACGGAGAAACAAGAGCCTTCACCGACTTGAAAATCATGATTGACAGAGTTCTCAGAGATCTTATTTAGACAGCGCTAACATCTTAAAATGTACCCCAAGGAATAACCAGAGTTTTTCTATAGCAGCAGCACTTTTACAAGTCCGAAAAAATTTTTTGTTGTTTTTTCATCGATACAAAAGTACAAGTACAAAGTACAAAAGTATAATGAATTTCGGTTCAGTCGTATTCTGACCAAATACCTTCACTACCGGTTTTCCGAATTCACTTCTGACAACAATTGAGAAGAAACCATTGGACTCTGATAAGGCGAGGGTAGGCTTAAATGCATTGAAAACACGGCTGCTTAAACTTTGTTATACACAATACGCATTGCAATGCCGAACGATGTGTGGTACGAGAAATATAAAGCAAAAATGACGGCGACGGAAGTGAAAATGTTACAAATGCCAGCAATGGATTAATTAGGAAGTACGCGCATCTGGAAAAGTCTATGCATTAATTAACGAATAAGGAATACACCTGAGACTAAGCGAATCAACTACCAATAAAAGAACCAAGCTTAAGATTTCGGGCCGAAAGAAAATTAATTGGGTCACTCAATTGCAAAAACATCAGCTAAAGCTTTGCCTTAGTAAAGGAATGATCCCAAATCAAAACTCGCGCAGAAGCAATGCAGAAACGTAGGAGAAATATGTTACTATACAGGGTGACTGACTCTAACTGCAATTTTTTAAAATGCTATAATTTTTTTATTTTTTTATAAATTTTATTGTGCCAAAGCAAAAAATGTTGGAAAATATATCAATTTTGAAATTGATATATTCTCGGCGAAGTGCTTGTTTGAGGTGGTCCAAACTTTGGTATTTTTTAGTGCCAACTTTCGCCTTTAAAATACCCCAGCCAGAGAAAACCAACGGATTTGCATCCGGAGAATTTGCAATCCATTGTGTCGAAGAAATTAAGTGTGTAACATTGGTTTTTAACCAAACTTGGTTGACGCGCACTTTGTGAGATGGTGCCGAGTCTTGTTGTTGAAATATCCACGGTCTACGACCGAAATGATTGTTTGCCCAAGGCTTCAATACTGCCTCTAAGACAGTTTCACGGTATACGATAGCATTAATTTCTACGCCACGGTCCAAAAATACGAACGGAGAACGACCATCGGTGTTTATAGCGGCCCAAACTATCACCATCGGTGCTGCCTGCTTTCTGGTGGCCGTCCGAAGGTGTAAATTTTTGAAGGACCTCTCATTTTTCTGTATGTGTTGCATCCGTTCCAACGATATGTTGAGCTCACGAGCCATTTTTCTTCCACTTCGACGCGGATTTCGCTCAATTCGAGCCTTCACTTTCCTTCCATGTTGCTGTTTTTATATGACCGCCTCCATGGCGTTTTGCAACGCTGCGAGTATCACGGCAACGAGCTATGTTTCGAGACACAAATGATTTATTCACGTTGAGGTGCTGGAGGGCTCTAACGATAGCTACTTGTGGTTTTCCAGTCAAATATAAAGCAATCTCACTATCACGTTTGAATTCCATCGCGAATAAGGCTTATAAATAATAAAATTATCTGTCATGTGTCAAAATTTGAGCTCACAGTAATGAACGGTTTGTAAATTATAGCAGCTTGAAATTGGTTGCAGTTGGAGTCAGTCAGGGTGTACATCAGATTTATCATAATTATGTATATGCGTTACATACGAGTATTTATTTCAACGGTTAAGATGCTGGATATGAGGAATAATTCTATATTGTCTCTTTTAAGGAAAATGGTAATAATTAGATACATAATTTTATTAGAATGAAAAGAATAGTTTAAAATGATAGTAGCTAGAACTGCATTACAACACATAAATTTAGTATCATAACTCATTTAATAGTGCGATCGTTCCATAACTAACACACATAACGCTTATGACGAGTACGAAGAGAGGCACGAAACGAAAAACAATGTAGCCCAGAAGACCATTCCGCACCGAAAACTTAAAGCCGAGTTCTAGATTTAATTTCCTAAATCCTTAAAATGTAAAGTTCTTTTGTATTTTTAACAAGAGTTAATATCTTAAATTCAATTATTATCATGAATTTCAATTGCGTTATTCTATTGGGTATATGTTTTAATTCGTCCGGTTTTTTTTTCAAATTTGAACGTTTATTTAAGAAAAACAATAGTATTATTCAAAGTATTGCCCATCTGAAGCTAAAGTCATAGCTGTCCATAGTCCCATCTTTCTGACAATTTGTGGATCCCATCCCAAAAGAAGTGCGCCGGCTTGGCAGCCAAGAATGAATCAAGCCAATTTTTGATATTCTGCTCTGATGTGAACCGTATTTCAGTGAGGGCGTTCTGCATCGACCGGAACAAATGGTAAGAACAGAAGGGGCAAGGTCTAGGCTATAAAGCGGGTGGGGTGGGGGACTTCCCATCCACTGTTTTTCAAATAGTTCTTAACCGGAATAGCAACGTGGGGCCGAGCGTTGTCATGATAGGAAATTATTGCCTCGTGTCTGGTCGCATATTCCGGCCGTTTTTTCGTGTACTGCTCTCTTCAAAAAGATTAATTATGTTCGGTAGCGTTGTCCATTGATGGTTTCACCTGGTTTTAGCAGCTCATAATACAGCACACCCATCTGATCTCACCAAATACAGAGCATTACCTTCGCGACATGGATATTCGGCTTTGCCGTTGATTTGGCTGATTGGCCGGGTTTCACATATGATTTTTTGCGCTTGGGGTTGTCGTAATGGATCCACTTTTCATCACCAGTAACAATCCGATGCGAAAATAACTTCCTTTTGTGGCGTTCCAGCAGCATTTCGGACATGCAAAAGTGCCTTTTGACGTCTCTCGGCTTGAGTTCATGTGGAACCCAATTTGCTTGCTTTTGAATATATCCAGCTGCTGTTAAACGTTTTAAAATCGCTGTTTGAGTAACACCCAAAGATTCTGCGAGCTCTTCTTGTGCTTGGCAACAATCTTCATAGAGTAATGCTTTCAGTTTTTCATCTTCAAACTTTTTTGGCTGCCCAGAACGTTCATCGTCTTCCAAACCAAAATTAGCACTTTTAAATAGTACAAACCACTTTTGGCACGTTCGCTCAGTGACTTTCGGCAGCAGTTTTCTTCATATTAAAGTAATGAAGAAGAACTCCCCACAAAAACACTTTTTCAGGCACAAAGTTCGACATATTTGAGTGAAAAAAAATTATTGTTGTTAACGCTTCAAATGAATGACATATACTAAAATGACGAACAATGACAGTAGCTTTCCAAGTCATGTTCCAATGGAATAATAACAATAGAATAAAACAAGTTACGCCATCTCTTAGCAAACCGCACGAGAGTTATAGACCCAATGTTTTTTCGCTCTTTGTCTTTTTTTGGAATTCCGTTGTTTGCTTTAAAATCCCTATATGAATATAAATAATGCGAATGAAAATGTTAATAGATATTAAAAACAATTATAAATTCACTTATGTTTTCTGTCTGTTTAACAAAAAGAATTTCCGTTTTGTAGGATGGTTCTATTATAAAGTGCAGTTAAGTTAACCTAAGAAGTTTTTTCTTGTCCCGTGAATAGTTTTGACCCTTTCTTGAAATAAGTGTTTTTTGATTCCGGCAATTTGCTCAGCTGAAAACAGTAACTAATGAAAAATTTAAGATATATCCAAACGGGATGCTTAACAAAGCTCTATATATTCTAAAAACATTAAGGTTTTTAACAATACGTAATGAAACAATTAGAGCATATTCAAATTGGAAAGACCTGAATGAGAGGTTATAAGAATGATAGTGCCAAAAGTACGAGCAAAAAATAGAGAAATCTAGTGGGGTGTGAACACAAACAAGAAAACAAATTTTTCGGGAGACTCCAATATTCCATTTACGAGCTTAAAAAAATTGGCATGGAATCTCAAGGAGAACATTGCGAATTATGTTGTGTAGTGTCGGGTTTCATAGCGGCCTTTGCTTATGAGCTATATGGCAATTATTTGTTTTTACATATAACTACTCTACTAACTATTATTCAAGTAATGCCACATAGTAGTATGGAAGAGCGAGAAAACGCAATTTACTCACGTCGTGCTTTAAATAAAACTACCATAAAACTCCCATATAAAGCGTGAGCAGATTAGAACAATAGGAAAAACATTTAGATAAAACAACAACGGTGTGAGCTATAAAATTGATTCTGGTTTTATTTAGAAGCTACGTTCATGCCATTATGTGTGGAATAGCACATAATTCAAATGGCGGCCTCGGCTTCGCTGGCAGTTTTTAAAGCGGTCGATCTAATTTTTGATGACTCGGTCCAATACGTGCGGCATTATTCTGGCAATCGCGTGTCGAATATTGTCCTCGAGTTCGTTCAACGTGGTTGGCTTGTTAGCGTGGACTAAGGACTTGACGTAGCTCCAGAGAAAATAATCGAGTGGTGTCAAATCGGATGATCGATATACGCTCGCCGTGAGCGTTGCGTCGCTTTTATGGCATGTAGTGCTGCCTTGTTGGAACTACATCTATGATATACCGATTAGGGTGGTCGTTATTCATAAGAAAACAATTTTTTTCTTTGATTTCGCGGGGCATCACGTAATTTGATTATATACCATAAGAAAATATATATTTTTTGTTTTTTTCAATTTTTTACCAAGGTTTGAATTTTAAATAAAAACTAAAAATCTGTATTTGTTAGATTATTTTATTGTTATAGCCAGGACATAAAAAATATTACAAAATTGTTCTTGTTTATGATTGTTGTTCGTTTATTTTTAAGATACAAGGGTTGACTTGTTAGTAGCAGGGTACTTTTTCCTATACTCTTTTACCAACAAAAGCAAATATTGCTTTTGTTCTTCATTGGTTGTAATTAACTTATGACATTCTTCTATTTAACCAACACTGCGTTCCGCTATGTCGTTCACTACTCGCAAAGAATCAACGATATTTTTGGCAGCTACATAATTAGTGTCTTCGTTCCAAGCTTTCACGTCTTTTTTCAAAAAATTTAATGTGATACCTATGATCTGGAAGAATCTTAAGGAATTACTACTCAGAAAGTTTTCTATATTTTTTTCGTGGAATTGTGTGATGTTAAGGTTTATTCTTTTTATGCAATCTTCTGTGCGTTCAATTTTCAGTGCTTCTACCATTTTTTTCTTCTCTTGAACTGATAGTTCATTATCGAAAAGGCAATCGAAACTACCACAAATAATTTAGAATCTTTTTCAGTGCATTAGTAGCTATATGTATTTTTGTTAAAGCTTTCAAAGGCTTTAAGGTCTTTTAATAATTGTAAGTCGTTTCTTGGTGCTGACTACCCGGAAGAGGCTTGAAACCAATAATTAACATAAATCATCACCGTGAAAATGCATATTTCTCTCAAAGCCTTTTCGTCCTTCTTCGTTAGCTTAAAATAATGCTTAAATACAATAAATAAATTTTCAAACAGAACAATGCTCTTGCCATCCATCTAGCTCGATGGAGACCAGCAGGTCTCCTAAATAAAACGCCTTTTTTCAGGAACACCTCCTAAGAAAATGATAGTGAGATTCAACAGTTCTCTGTAGTCATCTCGAGGTTGATGTAGTTATATAGTTGCTTTTTGGTAAAAGAAATCCTGTCTGCGACCACTTCTGAAAGAATATTTGCAGATTTCATCTGTTATTGTTATGAAGTCGCTTTGGTCAATAGTGTTCCAATTGTTCTTAAGTCTTTTAAATAATTGTATATCAGGATCGCTAGATGGGGCAAGCAATTGATCCACTACAGCTGACAACATAATTTCCATTACTTGGTGAAGACAAGCAAGCCAAAGCATATTTTTATCCATTTTTTCGTTCTAAAAGGACGCACACTCGACTTCTTAAGCCGGTATTTACAGCAGTAGTGTCAAAACACAAACATTTTGCCTTATAGCTTACATTACATGAATTTATAGCTTCATAGACAGCTGACGCACATGCTTCGCTCGTTCCACGTTCCAATTTTGTAACTATGAGTAGTTAATGAACTCCATGTCCTGATACCAAAGTTGGCAGCCGATATACAGTTTCGTGCCCAGTAATATCTCCTATAATTTTGCCATCCCAATGGATTGTTAATGACGAACTAGGTTTAAAATTGGTTTTGAGAGACTCTGCAACAGCTTTGCGATTTTTCTCACGCTGCCGACGAATATAAGATCTATTGACATTCAATTCTGATGGATCACAGTCTGCGCTTTTCAAAGTAGATGTCACGACCATAGTTGCTTGTCTGTCACTCAATTTAGAGACATCAAGACGTGAAGCTAATTGCCTGTTAATAATGTCTTTTCGAGCTCGTTTCTGATGTGGCTACATTCCGGACAATTCTGATATGCATTCGGAGTCAGATGAAGTTGCTTCTTTACTGGTGGGGACAGACGACGACGAAAGGAATAATAATGGAGAAAAACAGCACTTTTCTGTTAAAGCCGAGATATCTTTGTTTTCACGCACGGGCAATTTTTCAAAGCGTTCTTCTCTCTCTTATATATTCTTACATTTGTTTAAACTTTTTCTGTCCACTGAAGCAATTAAAAACTTTTTTTTAAAACTGCTTGTCTTCTTCTAAAGTCATAATATTTAAAGCATCACGATGAGCAATATCAAATAAATCTTCTAATTTTTGCTGCCAGTTATGTTCTTTTTTCTTTAATGCTTCGGAAAGTTTTTCTTGTTTTCTTTATTTTTTTCAGATGCTGCCATCCTTTGAATAGTTTTTCAATTTAATTTATGACACTTTTTTTTAATTGAATTGGTATACTAGCTTTCTCCCACAAATTTATAACTCCGCAAGCCCTTAAATTCGTAGATTCACGTATGGCTTCCTTTCCTTCATTTTTGTAGTAAAAAAATTACGCAAAGCTTTACCGATGGATGGCAACGTTGATTGGCTTAATTCGGATAATAGTTGTCCGATAAGCCAAATCTTACTTTGATATCTAGTAGCTTTACTGAGTCCGCTACTTATAGACGCCATTGCAAGTTGAAACACTTTATTATGACTTTCACAAATAAAACACGTGTGCCCTCGTTAATGACTTATTAGAACTGAAGTGCGGGCTGCGGGTCGGGTTAGATGTCGACGCGTCGTTACAGAAGAGGGCTCGAGGGGAGGAGGGTCTAAGAAGCGATTAATGAAACCATCATTTAACCATCATCATTCAAATGTCGAAAAATAAGGATCACCCTAATATTGAAGTTGTCGAGCTCTGACTACAGAAAGTCGGTTAACATTGCTCTATACCTGAGACCATTGACGGTAGCGGTCTTTCCTTCCTCATTGCGAAAGAAATAAGGTCCGATGATGCCGCCATGCCATAAATCGCACGATGTTTACATTGATGTTTGGCCGAACACTTGTGGATTGTATTCTACCCAATAATGACAATTTTGCTTGTTGACATAGTCGCTGAGCCAAAAATAAGGCTCTTCCGATAAAATGATTTTTGGGGCAAAATCCGGATCTCCAGGCAAACTTTTCAAGCGCCTAATTAGCAGACTCACGCCATTGTCTATAGTCGTCCATGTCAATTCTTGCGTCAACACAATCTTATACGGATGTAGGCAAATAATAAGCAATTGGCAATGTCCAATTCCGCTGATCGGCGAAGAATCGACATTTCTGGGTCTTATTCGATACTGGCCGCTACAGTGGATATGTTTTCTTCATTTCGCACCAGTCTTTGTCTGCTTGACGGCTTAAAATCCAAAAGAGTGTACCCATACTTAAACTTACCAACGGTGCGACGAATTGCCAGCACACTGAAGTCATGATGACGACCGACTTCACGTGGAATTTTGATAATATTTTTTCATAATTTCCGCACGTTGGGCTAGTATAAAACGATGCAAAATAAAATGGCAAGCCTTACTGAATATTTTGACAGCTGGATGCTATTGGTCACTTTGACAGCTGCTGAAACATAACTATTGGAAACACTAACGTTACTTCTTATATGGTCACCCGTTGTGATATATATGTAGCTTTAGGAAATCAGAAAAAAGTAGGTTTGACCTAGATTAGCATAAGTAACTACCGAATTTTGTACGTATCAACAGACAAAGTTTTGCTGTCTCTGGAATGAAAAAAAAAAAATCAAATTTTAAGGTTACATTATATTGTTGTTAATAATGAGGACTTTTAGATAGTTATAAGAATCAAATCCTTATAATGGTATTCGTAAGTATGCATTAGTTTGTTTATTGTTGGTATGAGAATTCCTAATTTACTTATTCTCTTCAAAGTTTTTAAATTTAATATATACGATTTGGTTACTTGAATAACCTTCAGTATGGTCATTGAAACACTAAAATATTGTGCTAAAGATATCGTATAGAAAAATGTTTCATATAAAATGTGTAAAAAATTAATTATTAAAATTTTTTACATAAGTTAGAAAATAAAAACGTTCGGTCTCCATTCCAAAATACATAAAATCAACAT
This sequence comes from Volucella inanis, assembly GCA_907269105.1. Lineage (NCBI taxonomy): Eukaryota > Metazoa > Arthropoda > Insecta > Diptera > Syrphidae > Volucella > Volucella inanis. Next base: position 90,973,425 of record OU026157.1, on the reverse strand, counting down.
TTAATTTTATATTGTAGGTATTATGTACATATTATATATAATATGTATTAGGTACTTTAACATTAGAAAGAAAACTGGCAATGAGTGCAACTGTCAGTGTATTGGGTAATTTATGCACATAGTAACACCAACAAAAAGGGTAATTGATTCGAATTGAAGATGAAGCAAAAGCGAGACAAGTGCGCGTATTGCAGGCATTAAGTCATAGTTAACCAATTGCACATATAATTCCAGGTTAAATGTTATTCAAAAGAAAAAGCGAAAGGTATTGACGGAGCTAAAAACTAAACTCGCGCATAGTTGATTTTATTATTCCATTTGTTCATAACTGCAATAACAAAGATGTTACAGGTAGAAGTATATGATAAGAAACGGACGATAAAAACAAGTGTGCACATTAACTTATTTTTCAATACTAACCCTTACCTTATATACATATATATTTACATGTGAATATTTCATGACTTATTTTGGTATACCATATATGAAGCCTACCAAATAACTGACGATTTGAACCTTTTGTTAAATTAATTATAAGAGATATTATTTTTATGGTTAAGCAAATGGATTTTAGGAATAGAGCTTAGTAACCTAACAGATTGTTATTTCGGTGGGGACAAGTATCCTTTCTCTATACCACCAACTAGATTTATTCTGTATTGAACAGTGCAGAAATACTTGAATTATGGACACTAGATTGATAGGCTCCGTTGATCTAAAAATAAACTTTTCGGATAGAGAAAATAGTATGCAACCACATTCTCCTTTTCACATGAATATCAAGTTCTAAAATATAATCGCCACCAAAAGTCTTAATCAACTTCAAAGTTGATTCGTGATTCCAAGAGAACTTGCCTTAACTTTTGCTTAAAGACTTATATCTTAGCAACAGTAGATTGCCAATTTGCAACTCTTTGGGTTTCACCCAAAGCAGTTTACTACCAAGTCACTTCGGTATATTAGTACATTTTATTTGGGATATAGATGAGTAAAGATACTTTAAAAATATGTATATTTGACCCACAAAATATGGAGTCGACATAGTAAAGTCATCGAAAAAGATGTCACGCCAAGAACTTCCTATTAAACAGAACTTGTATTTTCCAATGGTTTTTGATATTTCCTATCTTATTACAATAAAATTCAGGGCAATTTCATCTGAAAATGGTTAAAAAGCATGCTTAGCCTGCACGATTAACCTTTGGTAAAGCCAAAGAGGAAGGTAACTCAGTATTGTAAAACCACAATGTTCTAATGTATTATGAGAAGGTTAAAATGGTAAATGCTGACATGATTATTGTACTCAGGCTGATTTATTGAAGAATTGATTGGTAAGGCTTAAAAAACGCTGGTAAACAGTCTAAGCCAATGTAGTAAGATAAATTTCTGACTGACTATGTTTTGAAAGAATGGAAAAAGGGGCATATTGTTTTATTTCTAAAAGATTACTGATTTTGAAAGCTTTAGTATGTTTTATTCTCCTCTTACTCAGATGCACACATATAGAAATTTTTTTTTTAAAACCCGTCTTAAAACATTACAGCCGACTTAAAACGTAAGGATATCACCAAATTTCCGTTTTCGATTTTCGAGCTAAATGCAAGTTAAAATAGAATACAGAAATATTTTTCTCATATAATGTTTGTAATAATTATTGAAAATATTCAATAGTTCCCTTACTAAAAGCAACTACAATACTTTTTTTTTGAAAATTGCATTCGTACAATTACTCAACACATTAAAATAAAAACACTTTTAAAAAATGTGGAAAATGGTTTACGGGACCAAAACCAAAGCATACGGATAACCAGCATACATATATTTATTGTGCTCGTAAAGCAAGAATATTATATTTTTTATTGGGTCTATAACTTAATGCTTATGTGCGGTTTGCTAAGAGATGGCGTAACTTATATTGTTCAATTGTTATTATTCCATTGGAACATGGGAAGCTACTGTCATTGTACGTCATTTCAGTATATGTCATTCATTTGAAGCGTAAACAATAATAATTTTTTTGCACTCAAATGTGCCAAAAGTGGTTTGTACGATTTAAAAGTGGTAATTTTGGCTTGGAAGACGATGAACAATCTGGGCAGCCAAAAAAGTTTGAAGATGAAGAACTGGAAGCATTACTCTATGAAGATTGTTGCCAAACACAAGAAGAGCTCGCAGAATCTTTGGGTGTCACTCAAGCAGCCATTTCAAAACGTTTAAAAGCAGCTAGATATATCCAAAAGCAAGGAAATTGGGTTCCACATGAACTCAAACCGAGAGACGTCGAAAGGCGGTTTTGTATGTCCGAAATGCTACTGGAACGCCACAAAAGGAAGTCATATTTGCATCGGATTGTTACTGGTGATGGATCCATTACGACAACCCCAAGCGCAAAAAATCATATGTGAAACCCGGCCAACCAGCCAAATCAACGGCAAAGCCGAATATCCATGTCGCGAAGGTAATGCTCTGTATTTGGTGAGATCAGATGGGTGTGCTGTATTATGAGCTGCTAAAACCAGGTGAAACTATCAATGGACAACGCTACCGAACACAATTAATCTTTTTGAAGAGAGCAGTACACGAAAAAACGGCCGGAATATGCGACCAGACACGAGGCAATAATTTTCCATCATGACAACGCTCGGCCCCAAGTTGCTATTCCGGTTAAGAACTATTTGGAAAACAGTGGATGGGAAGTGTTACCCCACCTGCATTATAGCCTAGACCTTTCCCCTTATGACTACCATTTGTTCCGGTCGATGCAGAACTCCCTCACTGAAATAAGGTTCACATAAGAGCAGAATATCGAAAATTGGCTTGATTCATTCTTGGCTGCCAGGCCGGCGCAGTTATTTTGGGATGGGATCCACAAATTGCCAGAAAGATGGGAAAAAGTCATAGCTTCAGATGGGCATTACTTTGAATAATACTATTGTACATGTTTTTTCTTAAATAAACGTTAAAATTTTGAAAAAAAAACCACAGGAATTAAAATATATTCCCAATATTTACTCGGTTTTTTGATTTTCTACTTGTACATACTAACATAGATATACAATACATATTGGTGTGTATCACCAAATAATTGGCTGAATAAAATACAAATTCGTCAATCCTATGTTACATTTTGTTAGAGAGATTTCTGAAGGGGTCCATTAAATCGACGGCGGAGACATTATTATCTGTTTAGCCAATAAACTATTCCGAAGCATGACTTCAAAATTATTTCACTGTAGTACCTAGGTGGATGGTTTGTTAAGAAATAATAAATTACTGATTGCATTTAAGCAAACCAAAAAGATTTACCACGAGCATAACTGAAATATGTATTAGTCTTTAGCTTCTGCGATCTTCTTCGTCCCACTTCAGCGATATTTCACCTTTCATCTACTTGATGCAAAACTTTCTGTTTTACAATACTTTTGCGCCTACTCACATTCCAACAATCAGCTAATATGTTTAAATTAATAAAACTGTAAATTTTCTGATTATTACCTCGAACTATCCTGTTTTGCCAATTCGCGGCGGGTTATATCTAGCCTATGCAACTGAAGAATCCAATTTGTCTTAAAACAAGCAAATCCACATTATATAGGGTTTTCCAATAGGGACTTGACAGCTTTGAATTTAATTTGTGAACGCACTCTTTCACTAATCATCAAACTGTTACCGTCAATTTATTCAGTAAACTCAACATTTTCATCATGGTGAAGTACACTAACGAGCAATGTCTGCAAATTATACAAATTTTCTACAGATATTCGGAGTCGGTGACTACAATTTTAAGAGCGTTAACTCCAATTTTTGGTCGTAATTCTCGCCCTAATAGACAGGCAATAACAAGTTTAGTGCAAAATTTTGAGTCTACATATTCGTTGTGTGATGTTGCCGTGTCTGTGAGACAACGGGTTGGTCGAAGAGTCGAAAATATCGCTGCCGTTCATACGTCCGTAGCAAACGATCGAAATCAGTCAATTCTACGGCGTTCTCAAGAATTGGGCATGGCTCAGACCACATTATATCGTATTTTGCGTAAGGATCTTGGTTTACACCCATACAAGATCAAGCTGAAGCTGATGGACCACTTGAAGCGACGTATGTTCTCCGATTGGGTTTTTGAGAAGATGCGCCAAGATGATGAATTTCATCGCGAAATCATCTTCAGTGACGAAGATGATGGGTTCGTCAATAAGAAAAATATGCGTTATTGGTCGGGTGAAAACCCACATGTGCTTCATGAATCACCACTTCATCCACAAAAAATAACTGTTTGGTGCGGTTTGCATGCCGGCGGCGTTATTGGGCCATATTTTTTCGTCGACGATAAACGATCGTCACGTTACTGAGAATGGTCAGCGTTATCGCGCCATGATCACCGATTATTTTTGGCCCGAATTGGAAGATATGGACTTGGACAACATGTGGTTTCAACAGAATGGTGCGACAAGCCACACAGCATATGCTACAATCGATTTATTGAAGAGTAAGTATGGTGAGCGTGTTATCTCAAGACATGGGCCAGTCGATTGGCCGCCTCGTTCGTGCGATTTAACGCCGCTTGACTATTTTCTGTGGGGCTGCGTTAAGTCATTGGTTTATGCCAACACGCCGACGACGTTGGAAGAGCTCAGAGCCAACATGCGAAATAGCGGCCGTTTCGGCCGAAATGTGTGGCCGAGTCGTTGAAAATTGGGTCCAACGAATCAACCGCTGCAAACGTGCCCGTGGTGGCCATATGAACTAAGTCGAGTTCTATTCATAAATGTTTTGATTGTACTTCAAGCCAATTTTAAAAATTTTTTGAAATATCTCAAGTGGTTTGCCTTTTATTTAAAAAAAAATTGTCAAGTCGTTATTAGAAAACCTTATACATGTAGTAAATCGTGATAAGCGCATCTTTTATGTTCTTATCTGGACACTAATAATATTGTACATATATGTACGTATCTTATATACGTATTAAAAGTACTATTACCCTGTGACAAAAAAAAAAAAAACTTTTTTCTGTTAAATATGCATTCTTAATACCTCAAAAATTCTCCTTTAAAATTGTGAAGAAGATTTTAGGTAAAAATAAATTGATTGCATGTTTCGTTGGACCTATATCCCACGACTTTTGCAATACATCGCAGAGATTTAATATGGTCTTACCGACAAAATTTTATTTGACAAAATTGTTTGTTTTCAAAACGGCTTCAAAGGCATCTCGAGTTTTACTCAACTGATTTTCCAAAAAATATATTTAATTTTTTTTATAGCCAAAAATTAAACAAAGAATAGTGTTTTTTGGACATTGGAGCGGTCTGCAAGAATAAGCAAGAGTAAAACACGTGTAAGAAATGTTTGCAAAACTTGTGATACTTAACTCTCCCAGCTTACTTCTGGCTTATATCCTGTTTTACAATTTGGTTAGGTGGGTCCTATAAAACAAACCTGTTAGAGCATTCAGATGTTGCAGAGTAACATAAAAAGGAAGATGAGAGAAAACAACACCAATGGCAAGAAAAGAAAAGAAAAGTAAACAAAGAAAAATCTGCTAAGGACCAGAAGAAGAAAAGTGTTTACGCTGAAAAATCGATCTGATGCTCCCAAAACCTAACCAACATAATATAGATTGCACAACGAACGACGAACATAGAAATTCGGTTTGCAGAGACGGAAATTGATGGTGAAAACATAGAATAAACCGGAATTACACTTTTTAGAACAGAATATCTTTTTTATTTTTGCGGGAATCATCAGCTATACTAGCAGGCTTTTATATTTTGCTATATTTGTAAAATAATCATCGCAATGAACTACATATATAAAATTAAAATTCACAACGATAGACATGAAAATATTAGGAATGTCAGAGAGTTTTAACAAATGTGAACGGGTTTTATGTACAAAACCGACAGTGGAAAAACTGGCTAGTCTTGCCGCATTCACCGAAAAGTCGTCGGACAGTCCGGTCCAGATTGAATTAGATATATCATATAAATGCACTTACTAAAGCAAACTCTTAACCGCAGTAACGACGTGTTTAAAAATATAGCAGCCAATACAATATTTCCTTTTTAAAAAGTAATTTAACACTCAAGAAGCCATGACTGTTCTAAAACTTCCGGAGTACGTGTTTAGTGTCTTTAAATGGAATAAAGAGAGAAAGAAAATGTTTAGCCTCAGTGGTTATATCGCTCCAGGGGTGGCATCCAACATTTAATGCCGAAACTTAATTATTAATGTGAAGTCAGATAACTTAATAAATGAATATCTTTTGGGTTTGGTTGAGAAATAAACCCCGAACAGTTTGGAAAGCCAATACACTACCACTGGTGGGTGAAGTATGTACATAGCATTAGATGCATTTAAGGGGGTGATAATTTATGTTAATAAATTAAGCACCCTTGTGAACTTTAGAAAATCAATATCTTTTTGATCTTGATCTTTTTTCTTCCAAATTGTAGGAGCAACAATCTACTAAGCTTGTTTTGTGTTTTCAGAGTTTGAATATCTGAACCACCGACTCATTTTTTTATTGAGAGATAGTGTTACTTCGTGACAATTCACTCTTTTTACTACAATATAGTGCCTATTTAGCAGCTGTTAAGGTGTTGTTTAGAAACACCCATTAGATGTTTTTTTTTTTCGACGTTTCTTCTTCTCTCCTTTTTGCAATGATCGTTTTCCTTTATTACCGGATATGATATATACAATACGTCATATGTCAATATGTCATCATTTTTTTACTCTGTGCGCACGTACTGTCATACTACGGGCTCGTTTGATGATGTTGCGAACACTAGTTTATTTAATTTGTAGAAGATGAATGGACAGCAGAGAGTCCCTCTTTTGCGACATGGATTATTTTCTGGACTGTTTACAGCTTCTAGTTGAAAATTCGGGGTCTGAGTTTGGATGCCGTGTAGCAACTTGTGCAAGTTTGCAGTCAAGAAAATCTCTTGCTATTAATCACCGTCTTATGAGTTACTGTAAAGTTTAATCAATAGGAAGTGTAGAAAACCATTGAGTGTCAAAGCCAGCGGAAGGTTGTTAAAACACAAGCTTTGGCGAAGTCAAATATGCAATATAGTTGTTGTCACATATTGAAAATATAGCTACCAGATTGTTTTTTTTAGAAATAATTGTGCGAACTTTAGTTATAGTAATTCAATGCATACACATATAAAGAAATGCATTAAATAAGTTTTCGATAAATTTAAAATACATTTCTTATCCGATTAATCTTAATTTTACCATAATCAAATTTAAAATACATTTATAGTAGTGCGTATAACAACTGAAGAACTTTACTTTGGCTTCTAAATGATATTCTCCATTAGGTAATTGTCTTGTTAATTCCGCAAGGAAGTGATTAAACTCTATATAGTTAACGCTCCCCTGTCTGTCAGATATTTTACGGCTTAAGCAATCCAAATTGATTTATTAATTTATTAATCCAGGACCCATTGATTTTTTATATTGTCTTAATTAGAACTAAACGCTACCAACCATTTAAACAAAGAGTAACTGTTATAAATAGAAAAAAACTTTCTTAACTAAGGTAAATTGCTGAAGCTGGTGCAATCAAAGAAAAGGAATCGGTCAGATAGGGTGGCTGTTGAGAATAATGAAATAGCAGTGTTAGCTGCCGTTGCACACGATCCTCACATTAGCACTCGCCAAATAAGTCGTGAATCAGGAATTTCTCAAACGACTGTCTGTAAGATATTACATCGGCATAAATACCATCCTTATCATATTTCTATGCATCAAGAACTTTCTAGTGAGGATTTTCGCAATCGGGTTTCCTTTTGTCAATGGCCACTTCAGCAAATTGAACGAGACCCCCTTTTCTTCTAATGAGTCGACTTTTACCAATCACGATACGGTCAATCGACATAATATGCATTACTGGGCTACCGAAAACCCTTTTTGGTTCCGACAAGTTGAACGCCAGCACCCTTGGAATGTTAAAATTTTGGTGGGAATTATTGGGGATAAATTAATAGGTCCATATTTTATTCTTGCGGGACCATCTTCCAGTATTACTAGAAGAACTGCCATTGGAGTTGCGACAAACAATGTGGTTTCAACATAATGGTTATCCAGCCCATTATTTCTAAGTAGTCCGGGGCGTATAAAATAATGTTTACAATCAACGGTGGATCGAACGAGGGGGTCTGATGCAATGGCCTGCTAGATCACATGATCTTTCGTCACATGATTTCTTCTTGTGGGGCTACTTAAAAAGTGAGGCTTACAGAAAAAAGCCAACAACACGTAAGGACATGAAAAGACGAATAACTGAAGCTTGTCGGAAGATTACGTCAGAAATACTTCTCAGTTCTGTTGGTTCATTTAGAGCGCGGATAGACAAGTGTATTGAAGTGAATGGTCACATTTTCGAGCATTTGTTGAAATAGTCTCGGGAAATAAACGTCGAAATGGGAAGAATTCAATGATTCAACAGTGGGAGTGGGCAAGGGGACCCACTCTAATGAAACAAAATACCGTTACGTCCACGTCGTTGTTTCTGGGTTATGCTAAACGCAGTATGTAAAAACAAATGACAAACCTACGAGCAATACGACTGAGCAATGAAAATCAGGAATTATCATTTGAAAAATAAAAAGTGACCTTCGTTTGACCTTGCAAATGGGTCTCAAGGTCAAACTCGTGGTCACCATCTTATGTCCCCTTCAGAACCTTATGGCTTTTGTCTGAAACATTTTTCGCGATATTTCGTACTTTTCGAGTAATTTGGATGTCTCAAGTTAAAAAACTCACCCTGTATTTGAAATAGGGCTCTGATGGTAGTGGAGGGCACTAGCGTTATAAGCAAAACTTTTTGATAAATCCTGAGGCAAGTGATACTAATATTTTGCTAAGATGCATAGTACTTTAAGAAATAAGTCAAATTGGTTTTGGGACTGAACATATCTGGATAAGTTCAAAAATTTCGAAAGCCGAAATATATTAATTAGAAGCCACAAGGGTAACCTTTAACGACAAAACTGTTTTAGTTATTCATACTTTGTTCAAAAATGGAGAACAGGGCTAGCTCAGTTTGCTAAATATGCAAGGATTGGCAGGCAAGATCTAAATTAGGATTCTTAGTAGATTTTCCAAAACTAATGACGACAACACAGCCCGAAATTTTCAAGGATCCAGAAAAAAACTGTTTATATAATAGGCTTAGACCCGAAGCTGGTTTAGTGTTTTTCAAGTGTTAAAGACATTAAATTCAGGTTTGAAAATTGATACCAATGAATTCCGTACTTACTGTTTGGACAAAGCAAAATTATTTGTTTCCGAATATTATTGGTACAAAATCAGGCATTAAGTGTCCACAATATTCTGTTACATGGTGCTGACATCATTGAAATGTTTTCAATCCCTATCGGACAGCTTTAAGAAGATGTCTTAGGAGCTCCTCAATACGATTACAAAATTTTTCCAAGCGCGTTTTCAAGAAAGATGTCAAGCCTCTGGTATAAATTCCACTGAATAATCCTTAAAATTTAAATTTAATTCAACGATTGTTAGGGTCATTTAAATTAAATGAATTAAGAATGGTAAACGGCAGACGGAAATATGATTTTGATCTCTTACAGATACAATAATTGAAAACACATTATTTTAATAAAAAATCTTAACTAACCAACTAGTTTCTGTAATATTTTCCCTTTTTACGTCATAATCTTCAACATGTAATCAATGTGTGTCCTAGCGTCTTCTCCGGATATAGAAAATCATGTTGTTACCCAACTCTTAAAAAGTACACAGTTCTAGGATATTTGCCTGACTCGTAATGGAAAATCTAAAAGCTTTGAAGTGAAAAAAAAGAAGTGAATTCGAAGAACTTGCACTTCCAGCCAAAATTAACATGCAATTCACCAGTGTAATCACAATGCAATTGTTAGAATTTGGTAACAATAAAAGAGGCCGTGGTGTAGTGGAATATGCATACACTCCTCAAGCAGAGGGTCGCGGGTTCGAATCCAGTCTGCGTCAACTCTGACATGAAGGCATAACACTGATGTTGGAGTAGTTGCGGGCTGGGCTAAATGTAACGAACTAACAACTAGCACGTACTGAGACCCACTGGTTGAGGATGCACTTGCTCGTTCCGTCCAGTCTCACAACCACCTCTGGGAAAAATTACGAAACCTAATACGCCTGAGTTTCAAACTACTACACCAGCCGCCCGCGCTCTGGAGAAAAAGAGTAAGAGGGTATTCATATCCCCTTGTTGCGCGCGCGGGATTATAAAAAAAAAAATAAATAAATAAATAAAAGTGCTTATTAATATCTGTTGAAATTAAGTAGGTTTTAATGAAAGTTTAGGTCGCTGATATAATTCCTCCCCGTTTAGCATAGAACGACGGCCAAAGGTCCTGGAGCGAAAGACTGCAATACGGAAATGCCCTTTTTTCGAGGCTTGAGGCTGCTGATTATGATGATTGCCATTAATATGATGAGTGGATGTAGGGTTTTGGCTCCTAGATTGAATAAATCGGTTTTGGTTTTAAAGGTAAAGTCCTTTAGATTTTTCAGGCTTAGTACGAGATTTCGGAATATGAAATTTCCTGAATTCTATATCTGTATTTGCATTTATCCATCTGTTTTTTAAAATTTGTTTTCCTTAGTTTGGAAAAAGTTTGATAAAAACTTCTTGTTCCTGGAGTAAGGTTGAGTAGATCATGATGAGTTGGACCCACTTTTCAACGACTTGGCCAAACATTTCGGCCGAAACGGCCGCTATTTCGCGTTCAATGTTGGCTCTGAGTTCTTGCAACGTCGTCGGCGTGTTGGCATAAACCAATGACTTAACGTAGTCCCACAGAATATAGTCAAGCGGCGTTAAATTGCACGAACGAGGCGGCCAATCGACTGGCCCATGTCTTGAGATAACACGCTCACCAAACTTACTCTTCAAGAAATCGATTGTAGCGTATGCTGTGTGCCTTGTGGCACCATCCTGTTGAAACCACATTTCGTCCAAGTCCATATCTTTCAATTCAGGCCAAAAATAATCGGTGATCATGGCGCGTGACGATCGTTATCGTCGACGAAAAAATATGGCCCAATAACGCCGCCGGCATACAAACCGCACCAAACAGTTATTTTTTGTGGATGAAGTGGTGATTCATTAAGCACATGTGGGTTTTCACCCGACCAATAACGCATATTTTGCTTATTGAAGATCCCCTTGAGCCAAAAATGAGCTTCGTGACTGAAGAAGATTTTGCGATGAAATTCATCATCTTGGCGCATCTTCTCCAGAACTCAATCGGAGAATGTACGTCGCTTCAAATGGTCCATCGGCTTCAATTCTTAAGTCAGCTTGATCTTGTATGGGTGTAAACCAAGATCCTTACGCAAAATATGCCATAATGTGGTCTGAGCGATGCCCAATTCTTGAAATTTCAGTGGAATTGACTGATTTGGATCGTTTGCTACGGACGTCTGAACGGCAGCGATATTTTCGACACTTCGACCAACCCGTTGTCTCACTGACACGGCAATATCACACAACGAATATATAGACTCAAATTTTTGCACTAAACTTGTTATTGCCTGTCTACTAGAGCGAGAATTACGACCGAAAATTGGGGTTAACGCTCTTAAAGTTGCAGTCACTGACTCCGAATATCTGTAGAAAATTTTTATAATTTACAGACGTTGCTCGTTAGTGTACTTTACCGTGATGAAAATTTTGGGTTTACGGAATAAATTGACAGTAACAGTTTGATGATTAGTTAAAGAGTGCGTTCACAAATTAAATTCAAATTTGTCAAGTTCCTATTGGAAAACCCTTTATTACATAAAAAAGTTTTTTTTCACGTCTGATTTTTAACGAAAATAAACAATTTAGAGAATATATTTAAGTTAATAATGATTTTTTTGCATTTTTTTCTTTTAACAAATTGATTATTTGATCATGAGTCGAAAAAATTTGGACTTATCACCTGAAGAACGCCGTATGCGACATTTGGCAACACACAGAAAAAAAAAATATAAAAATATATATATATATATAACGAAAAAAAGAAGAAAGAAATAAAGTTGGAAAAGTGTATTAAGAATATGTCTGAAGAACAAATAGAGAAAAAAAGTTCAAAACAAATCGTTGAAAGTATGTCACAAGAAGTAATTAAACGAAAGTGTAACCGTACTTTAGAATATCATGTTAATAAGCGTGCAAAAAAACATACATTATTTTTGGGTGCTGACTACGATGCGAAAAAAAAATTGACTACATCAATCACGGAGACTTAAAAAATGTATAGGAGCATTGTAAAGCTTAAAACAAAGTTGTTGCCATCAAGGAAAATTTAACTATTATCTCTAGCAAATAATCAATAGCCAAAAGAAATAATTACTATGATGAATGGGAAAGAATTAATCAATAAACACTTTAGAGAATATATTCGAGTTTATAATAATTTATTTGAATTTGCTTCTTTTAAACTAATACCCGAAGACGCTGTCAATTGTGTTTGATTAGGATGAATGTCTTGGCGGGGATGAAACTGACAATGAAAACACGACTTTACAGTATCCACCCGATTATTTGTCATCGATGACACCAAGTGGGTTGCCGCCCGCTGACTTAAATCTAAATGTAGGTGCTATTGTAATGTTATTGAAAAATTTATGCATAACTGACAGACTGTGTATCATAATGGCACGAGATTAGTAGTTACGTGGATAGCTAAGACAATTTTTACTTGAGAGATTTTTACTGGCGATAAAAAAGGCGACATAATTCACGTGCCGCGAATAGCGCTCGACACGCGCGGTGATCGCGACATGACTTTCGTACTTAAGCGTCCGCAATTTTCCGTGCGACTTGCCTTTGCCATGATTATTAACAAGTCACAGGGTCAAAGTTTTGATTGCGTCGGCTTATTCATTAAAATTAAAGATACAATTTTTACGCATGGCCAGCTGTATGTCGCCCTGTCGCGCTGCACAAGTCAAAGCGTTAAAAAGATTGAATGTAAGCCAGAGAAAAAGCAAATTAAAAATATTGTCTACGAAGAAGCACTGTCGTAAGTGCTATTATATAAATCACATCGTTGAGTTTGAAAGTACAATAGATTTATTTTTTTGATCATAAGATTGAAGCGAGCAGGGGTTGGCGAGTGAAGCGAGCATGGGCGAAGCCCCCTAATTAATTATAAAATTATAAATTAATATTTATACTATAATAGTAAATAAGTACTAATTATATGTTTGTATTAACAACTATGAATAAAAACAATTTGATCTAGATGTTTATACTCGGATAGTTTGGGGTGAACACAGATTAGTCTCGCGCTTAAGTCTCGCATGTTCTTATACATAAATAAATAGACTCTATACTTATAGAATAGATGATCCATCGATCAAAACTAAATCAGACGGAATGAAGTTGGCAATAGGCTCGAATTAACTATACAAATACTTAAAATTGGGTGGTTAGTTTGTCGGTTTTACCAGGTGTATCGTATGAAGTGTATGAAGTGAGCGTCAAGATACAAATGTCTCGATAGGACATTTATTGTAAACCGGCATTAATTTTTTTTTGGTTTGGTTGCTATGAAAGCTGTCAAACATATTTAGTATACATCAAGTTATTAAGCAAACAACATCATATTTTTTCATCGTGTTAAAAATGTCGAATTTTGTACAATACCAGAAAATGATGACTTGTGGAAGGCATTAATTTTTTGTTTTCATTTGAAGAAAAGTGCTGCAGTGTCGCATCGAATACTGTTTGAGGCATATGGTGATCATGCCCTACCAAAAGAAACATCCAAAAGATGGTTTCAACGGCTCAGAGAAAACGATTTTGATGTGAGAAATGAAGAACGTGGAAGACCACCAAAAAAGTTTGAAGACGCTGAATTGCAAACAATATTGGATGAAGATGACACTTTGAGTCAGAAACAAATGGCAGAAATGTTAAATGTTGCACAACAAACAACATTTGACCGTTTAAAAGCTATGGGAAAGATCCAAAATTCTGAAAAATGGGTGCCACATGAATTGAATGAAAGACAGATGGAAAACCGAAAAACCGCTTGTAAAATTTTGCTTCAAAGACACGATAAAAAATCAGTTTAGCATCGAATTGTTACTGGCGATGAAAATTGAATTTATTTTCAGAATCCTAAATGGAAAAAATCATGGATTAATCCGGGACAACCATCAACTTCGGTTGCAAAACCAGATCAATTCGGCAAGAAAACAATGCTGTGTGTCTGGTGGGACCAGAAAGGTGTGGTGTACCACGAGCTCCTAAAACCTGGTGAAACCGTTAACACAGTTAATACGATACCGACAACAAATGATCAATTTGAACCATGCATTGATCGAAGAACGACCAGAATGGGCAGAATACACGGCAAGGTAATTTTGCTCTATGACAATGCACCTGCACAGAAAGCAAAACTGGTTCAGGAAACAACCACAGTACTTGCCTGGAAACTGCTACCTCACCCGCCTTTTCACCAGACTTGGCTCCTTCCGATTATCATTTGTTTTCATCGATGGGACACGCATTAGCTGAGCAGCTAATGGGTGATTGGGTGATTTTTTTGGTTTGCTTCAAAAGACGAACAGTTTTATTGGCGTGGAGTCCGTAAATTGCCTGAAATATGGGAAAATTGTGCAGCTAGAAATGGCCAATACTTTGAATAAAATGTTTTTTACTTTCCAATTAAAAATTAGTGTTTTATTTTTATACCGGTACACCAGGTTTTTCAAAATATAATACCCTTTTCTTGCCGTAGTGTTCCTTCCAACAATTTTTATCATGTTTACATTATAATTTATAGTGGCTTGAATAAAAGGTCTGAGTTTTGCTGTAAATCAAATTTAAATATTCCAAAATCAACATAACTCGGGCTGAAAAGTCAGTGCCGTTTTATAGTAAAACACAAAATTTTTGCAAAATATAACTTTATTTATCAATATAGTTGCTTTCGAGGGCGATACACTGATTGAAACGATTTTTCAATATTTCGATACCAGTTTTGTAGTACGATTTCCGTTCAGCCACAAAATAGGCTTCTGTTTCGGCGAGCATTCTTTTGAGGTCTGCGAACAGGAAATAGTCGCTGGGGGCCAAATATGGAGAATACGGTGGGTGGGGAAGCAATTCGTAGCCGAATATATTCAATTTTGTCATCGTTTTCATCGACTTGTGACACGTTGCATTGTCTTGATTAAACAGCACTTTCTTTTTCTTCAAATTCGGCCGTTTTTCTGCGATTTCGTCCTTCAAACGCACCAACAACGCAATGTAATTGTCGCTGTTGATAGTCTGCCCTTTTGCAGATATTCGATAGTCGAAAATTATTCCATGTGATATACGGATGCCATAACCTTGCCAGCCGACTGTTGAGTTTTTGGTCGTTTTGGACGAGGTTCGTCGCCTGCGGTTGAACAGCTTCAAACACTCCTCTGAATCATCAACACGTTGTTGTTTTTGGTCGACTGTGAGCAAACGCAGCACCCACTTTGAACAGAGCTTTCGCATGTCCAAATATTCTTGTATAATGCATCCAACACGCTCTTTTGATATCTTCAGAGCCTCAGCTATCTTAATCAACTTCACTTTACGGTCATTCGTAATCATTTTGAGGACTTTCTTGATGTTTTCATCTGAAACAGCCTCTTTTGGACGTCCACTGCATGCATCATCTTCGGTGGTTGTATGACCACTTTTAAATTTTTTAATCCACTTGCGAATGGTTCGTTCGGCTGGTGCACAGTCCGGGTAACACTTATCAAGCCATTTCTTTGCACGGCTGTATTTTTTCCATCGAAAAGCAATGATAAATCAACACACGAAATTGCTTTGAATCCATTTTTTTTTTTTTCACAATAACAAAAGTTGCTCGAACTAATCGTCCGACAGCTGTCAAATTTATACACGTATCTTTTGAAGATTGGTACTAACTGAAAATGGTATGGATTTAATTCAAGTGGTGCCCTCTCTTAGAAACGGCACTGACTAACACAGCCCATGTGTTACATACGTGCTTGCCCTTATTATGTCAGAAAATTTACTTGTTATCGTTTTTAGGTAGATGTAAAAATTTGTGTATTTTTTGAAGACTTATAAGAATCAAAGTATCAAGTGTAAATGTGGGGCGTTTAGTTTTCTATGATTTGCTTCCTTCCGAAAATTTTAGAAATGCTTTTTGATGTGATATAAATTTATTACATCGAATAAGACAGCTTTTTCTAATGGGTGGTAATCCTAACTACTAAGGTCAAATCAGCGACATTAAAACATTAAGGT
Source organism: Volucella inanis (assembly GCA_907269105.1). Lineage (NCBI taxonomy): Eukaryota > Metazoa > Arthropoda > Insecta > Diptera > Syrphidae > Volucella > Volucella inanis. The sequence goes on along the minus strand of OU026157.1, from coordinate 90,957,140 downwards.
CCTAATAATCAACGTACACATAAATTTAAAGCCTATTTTATTTATTGCTTAAAAAAACAAGGGTGAACTATTAACCATTGTAATAATAAGAGCACTGCTCTTAAACATCAAATTTACTTTACTATTTACTTCACATGTACAGCATATGCGGATGGAATAAAGTAAAAAAAAAAAAAAAATAATAGCCGCGCAGCCAATCAAATAAATACTTAAAGGCCAAATTATGCTAAAAAAGGTCTTTCACAAATGTGTGCAACTAAGAAATTGTAGTATTTACCTGTGTACATACATACACTTACCGTCAATGCAAAGTTATTTGAAGTTCATCTGGGACTCTTTGGAAACCAGACTTCCGCTCTCTTTGCAAACAGGTTCGTTTAAAGATGAGCGAGAAGGAAGATACTTCTTTCTTACTTTCTTGTAAATAAAAGCGAAAGTATTTTTTGCTCAATGATGTGAGATGGTTCGTATAGAACCAGAGTTTTTGTGTCAGAGTGTGATCTACTCAACACGACATTGAATGTACAATGAAAATATGTTTTTTTTTTTTTTTTTTAAGTATTATGGAATGCAGTGATATAATGATTATACTTTGTCGAAAATGCGTAAAACATTTTTAGTCTAATTAATGTAAGCTTAGTTATTGAAATGTTTAAATTATTTGTATATATGTGAATATATGTAGTATTACGAATAAAAATAACTTGAAAATTACTGAAGAAAACTAATCGGAATTTAATCATTCTGTTTTGTATACATATGTACATATGTTACATATGTATATGCATTTATGTATGCACACATGTGTTAAAAAGATGTATATAGTTTTGCGAATGAATTGCAATCATTTTTATTGTATTATTGCCTTGTTATAAATAATTAAAACGAATTAAACCGATCCTAACAATAGATTTTTCCCATATCACTGAATTTAATTTACCCACTAATTTTCGTCATATCTGTCATAAGTTATACAAGCCAAATTGAAAGATACATATGGTATGTGCAAGATATACTTTTAATTGACAAAACATACCAGAGAAAAATGATCATCAATAAGTTCATGTTTATGCACTTACTAAAAGATGTTTCCAAATTCCAGCGACAATGATAATGGCCGGGATGATTATGAACACGATTATTATGATTAAGGTAATCAACATGATTGCTAGTATTGCAGTCTAGGTACTTTACATCGAAACAATTGTATTGCGATTGTGTGATTTTTTGTGATCATTTGTGTATTGTTTGCAGGTTCTCTCCACGGTATACATCGGCTTGCATTTTAGTCTAAAGTTGGTGGTGAAGATTGATATAAAAAGACTTGCACAGAGCTATTAAGCCCTAATTCAAAAAGAGATTTCAGCATTATCGTTACTTTATTTTGTTCTAAAAAGAAATTAATAACAACGTCTTTTGTTACTCATTCTTTGAAGGCAAGAATTTATATTACTTTATCAAGCACGTAACAAAAATAGGATAAAGAAAAGTGAAAAAAAAAAAAAGAATATTTTATGAAAAAAAGTTTTCCCTACTACAAATAGTTAAAAAGTGTTCTGTGCCTAAAAGTGTAAAAAAGAATTGCAATGAAGTGTATTTATTTCTTCGTTTTTTTTGTGAGTATTTTGCTTATCTATGTATATATTCTAAAATTCTATAACAAGTGAAAAAATGTACAAAAAACTTTAAAAATGTTTCATAGATATGCGTGTGTTTATTTGAATTACCGCCCAGTATCTAATTATAAATTAAAACAAATTATTCGCATTTTTCACAGTTGGCTTCAACAGAAGTTTTTTTTTTTTTTTGTTTTTTTGCTGTTTCCGTTTTCGTATGCAAATTAACTTCTTTTGCTTTGGCGATATCTCTGGCTTAAAGGAATTAATTTCATAATTTGTTTTACTCAGAATATTATTATTCTTTTTTAATTGGTTTATTAGTATTTGAAATTGAAGTGAACTCAAAATAATAAAAATATTTCAAACATTATATCATTGCTTATATACATACAATATATATATTGGTTTTTGAACATGATTTTCCTACGACCTTCTTTGAACATGATTTACTACTTGCTCAAACTGAAGTTTCTCAACTATCGGCTTTTTAATGAGAAGACTTTCGCGAATGCGCCTACTTCCTGACATTCGTAACATTTCCGTTCCTATCGATGGCGGACCGTCATTTTTGTTTTATATTTTTCGTTTATCGTCCCACATTGCGATCCGTATGTTAAGCTGAACCAACAACTTTCGTATATATTTTTTTTTATCACCAAATAGACAGAAGTCTTCGCGCCATCTAAGCCACCTCACACTGATTCTTGAGCACTTTAACACAACAACTCAGATATCAAGAGCTGGGTTTACTGCTTCGGAAAATTGGCAATGCATATTTTCGGTCTTAGCAGGACTGAGTAGTTTTTCTTCAATTATTATGAGTTGCATGAACGGCTATTAAGTAGTTGTTTGTAAAAGCGGTATCATCGGCGAAAAGAAGAGAAGTTTTCTTCGGACTCGTTTATGTACTGATTCAATAAAAACATACATATACTAGTTTCAAAAGCCAATTTTTAAAAAAAATAAAAACAAAAATATAGGGTTTCTAGGAATTAGTGGGTTAGCCTAGACCTCTCAGACATATCACAACATAATGAGAGTTACATTTCATACAAACATACCTACAATAATTTTAATATTTATTTGTTGTAATCACTGGATCAAAACCAGTAGATTTTTGAGCCACCTTCATTTCATACATACCGTACACATAAAGATTATACTCCGAAGTCATATTAAATGTTTCTCCATTGGCTAACATAATTTATTGATTGAAAATAATTTAACTACAATATATAAACATAAAAAAAAAAAAAAAAAAGTAAATTAAAACCAAATTTTCGTAATTGTAAGGGGAAGTGTAATTCGTTTTCAGGCAAACGCGCCAGATAAAAAATATTTGTATGGATTATTATACATAAATACGCAAACTCTTATGTTAGAATATCTTGAATACTTCCATGGTCTTTTTTCACTTGCAGAAATTATTTCCAATTCGCCTGCGGTTTCGAGAAGCGAGTGAAACATTAACTTGGTACGAGCGTCTCTTAACAAACTCGACTTACCATTCATGTCAATGTCAACATTTGAAAAAAAAAAATAAATAAAAAACCGTAGAAACTGTTTTTTGAATAAAACTATCAATATAATGTAAACGATTTCTAAGAACTCCATTTACTTTGCATTGTTACAAGTTTTAAACTACATATGGTAGCTTCTCGTATGTAACATGTAAACTATTATGTACAAATGTCGGTTAAACCTTTGTAATACAGTTATTATTCCCGAACTTAAGAACTATGCCAGAAAGAATAATGGAAATATGAAAAATTAGTAAACGATAATGGTAATGGTTGATAAATACGAAATAGTTGATATTCTACTTAAATCACTTGGCTGAGACGAAAACGTTTAGCAAAAGGAATTGTGCTTTCGGTGTGCCCGATCCTGGAGTTCCGATGTGTGCAAGAATTTTCTCAAATTAAAATAATATTTTTTGCTATAAGAAATATGTACATATATGATAAATTAGGAAATTAATGTGACAGAAGAGAGTTATTATTGTGATTAAGTAGAAGTGCCATTCGAAATTAGTGATATGATGAATTTTGACTTCCAAACTTAAAAGTCTTGGCATTAACATACAAAACGTTTAGTGAAGTTTACTGCATTTCTTTTTTTTTTTTTTGTTTTTATTGATTTTTTATTAAAAGTACAAATAAGAATAAAGTTTTTTATAGTACATAAAGCCCAGATAAATCTATAAAATCATTTAAAGTTTACACAATATAATTTGTGAACACGGTTATGAAAATTGAATAAATATTAGTAAAAGAAAACTAAAAAATACAAGGTTTAAGGCGAAAGAGGGGAAAAAAAGGGACATGAAATCAGAAATTAACAAAGAGGGAAAGAGAAAAAAGAGGGGCTAGGGAAGGGAGTTAAAGAAAAAAAGAAAGAAGGTGCATAGCCTGTAATCAATCAACGTCATTAAATAGTGCTTTTTTAGATTATTGTTTGTAAGGTATTCCATAATCTAGTGGAGTGGACAATGAAAATTATTCAAAAAATTACAAGACCGGGTTATCAAATTAATCGTTCCCAGCGACTGCGGAAATAATGGTTTTTAAAAAATGTATCTCGGTGATTGCTTTTGTATAACTTTATGCAGGAAAATACAGCATATTAATTGCCAAAAATTAGAAAAAGAACGCCAAAGAAAAATTTTATGTAGGTGAGATATGTGATAATGTCTTCTAATTTCAAATGCATACCGAACCATATCGTTGAAAGCAACAAGTAATTTGTGTTGAGAGTGCGAATCTAGCTTACTATATAGATGGATACTATAATCAAAGATTAGCACAAGTAGCGATTTTGTTAAATTCAGTTTGCTGTAAATTGGCATAAAGGTGGAAAAAAGCCACAGTTTACGTAAACTTGCGTAAATTCTTGACACAATATAGTTGCTATGGTCGTAAGCAAAGTGGGATCGGTTTATTTTATATCCCAGATTGTTAACCACATTAGAAAACCTAAGTCTTGTGGAATTTAGCGGTGGAATGTCTTCAGTATCATACATTTTTTGAGAAATAAGAATTAATAGAGTTTTCACGGGATTAAGGATAAGGCTATAATTCTGAGAGCATTTAGCTACTGTGGATAAATCAGAATTGAATCTTACCACAAGGTCTTCCATTAACCCAATAAAATATTGTGACAGACATTGAGCAGATCAATAATAAAGAGACAAAACAAAATAGGACCGAGAATCGAACAATGAGGTACACCAGCAGTCATATTAATGGGTTGCAAATATGTTTATTAGTAAACATTCTTTGGAATCGTTTGCATAGATAGTCCCTAGTTAATCTCACCGAGGATTCATTAGAACCAAAATATAGTCTTAATTTTATTCATAAAATTTCATGATTAACACTGTCGAAAGCTTTCGAAAAATTAATAAAACAGAGTACCTTTAAATAGGCTTTATCAAAATTTAGCCTTATATCATCAAGAACCCTAACTACAGCTGTGGAACAGATGTGATTAGCACGAAAACCTAATTGAACTTCTGATATTGGGTCTATAACTTAATTCGTTTAGCTATTTGCTAAGAGATGGCGTAACTTGTATTATTCCATTGGAACATGCGTTGGAAAGCTACTGTCATTGTACGTCATTTCAGTATATGTCATTCATTTGAAGCGTAAACAACAATAATTTTTTTTTCACTCAAATATGTCGAACTTTGTGTCGAAAAGTGTTTTTGCGCGGAGTTCTTCTTCATTACTTTAATATGAAGAAAACTGCTGCCAAAAGTCATCATATTTTGGTAGAAGTTTATGGTGAACATGCTCTAGCTGAGCGAACGTGCCAAAAGTGGTTTGCACGATTGGTGATTTTGGCTTGGAAGACGATTAACGTTCTGGGCAGCCAAAAAAGTTTGAAGATGAAGATCTGGAAGAGTACTATGAAGATTGTTGCCAAACACAAGAAGAGCTCGCAGAATCTTTGGGTGTCACTCAAGCAGCCATTTCAAAACGTTTAAAAGTAGCTGGATATATTTTTAAAAATCAAGGAAATTGGGTTCCACATGAACTTAAGCCGAGAGACGTCGAAAGGCGGTTTTGCATGTCCGAAATGGTGCTGGAACGCCACAACAGGAAGTAATTTTTGCATCGGATTGTTACTGGTGATGAAAAATGGATCCATTACAAGAACTCCAAGCGCAAAAAATCATATGTGAAACCCGGCCAACTAGCCAAATCAACGGCAAAGCTGGTGTGCTGTACTATGAGCTGCTAAAACCGGGTGAAACCATTAATGGACAACGCTACCGAACACAATTAATCCAGTAGTAGCCGAAAAACGCTCGGAATATGCGACCAGACACGAGGCAATAATTTTCTATCATGACAACGCTCGGCCCCACGTTGACATTCCGGTTAAGAACTATTTGGAAAACAGTGGATGGGAAGTCTTACTCCATCCGCCTTATAGCTTAGACCTTGCCCCTTATGACTATCATTTGTTCCGGTCGATGCAGAACGCTCTCACTGAAATACGGTTCACATCAGAGCAGAATATCAAAAATTGGCTTGATTCATTCTTGGCTGCCAAGCCGGGGCAGTTCTTTTGGGATGGGATCAACAAATTGCCAGAAAGATGGGAAAAAGTCATTGCTTCAGATGGGCAATACTTTGAACAATACTATTGTACATATTTTTTCTTAAATAAACGTTCAAATTTTGGAAAAAAAAACCGCACGAATTAAATTACATACCCATATGAGTATTTGAAATTTGAAAGGAAAAGATAAAAATACATTAGCTTCTGTAACAACTTCAAATTCTAATTGAGGTAGGGAACCAAACAAAAGATTGCTACTGGGTCTTGATAAAAATACTTTATTTAATTCATCAGCATCAGGTGTTTTCGTAGAGATATGGGTTGTTCCTATTCCAATTTAATGCAAGTTGCTCCGCAGCTTTTTAGATGTTAAGTCGGTTCTCAATTTAGAGAGGAAATATCTTTTTTTAATCCTTCTGGTAATAAGTGATGAATAATTTCTGGCTCTACAAAGACCTCCCGGTTGTGACTGTTTGGCTCTTTCTTCCACTTCGCATAAAGTTTTCTCCTTTTCTTGATTGCATTGTGTACCTCAGAAGTAAACCAAGGAAATTTCTTATCGCGTATAGCAACCGCTTCAAGAGGAACATGTTGATTATAAATATCTTTTATTAATGCTTGAATAAACTCGACTTGATCAGTAATATCCGCAAAAAGGTAGCATGAGTTTCTTGATAATGGAGGTTAATGAGATTGATCGATGAAAAGTCTCGAAACTGGAAATATTCCTGTAAGAGGTCACATGAAAAGTCAATATTCAGGATCAGATACATCTTCCAGAGGCAACTGATCCTGCAGCAGTACTTTGAAATGGTCGGATACCGCAAATATGTCAAGGAGACTAGGAGAAGAGTCACATCCAAAACGAGTAGCATAATGAATAATAATTATTAGCCCAGGTGAAGCAAAACCATCCACAAGAGAGCAAGATCTGCTATTTATTTTGAGGAGATCAGCATTAAAATCTACACAGAGAACAATATTTTCATAACATGCGGAAAACTTCTGCAGTGTACAGAAAAACAAATCAAAAGAACAGGAACGGTTAGGGCTATAAACTGCACTAATCGTGCAACTAACATTAAGGTTTGAAATTTCAATTATTGTAATAAAAACTCCTAAGGTTCTACAATATACCATAAAGAATTCTTATAATAGATCGCAATTCCTCTACCAATCGTGTCGGTTATACTATTATGTGGCACCAACTTCTAGCCAGGAATGCCATATATTTTTTTGCAATCCCGTTTATCTTCAAAGGTCCTAAACCAAGTTTCAATAATATAAATGACAGCAACACCCGAGTCAGTAAACATGTGTTTTACAAGATCTAATTTAGACGAGTTAAGACTATACAAGCAATGAATTGACAAATCTTTAATCCTTCGCGCACATTTCATAATATTTTTACTAATGTTCCAATCTCAACCTCAGCCATCGAACAAACAATAGGATCACGTTGCATGCCCTGTGAGAAAACGCTTTTCTATGCAGAAATAGAAGAAAAGAGAAAATAAAGAAAGAATTAAGAGTTGGCGAGAATGCAGTGGGGTAATGGGTGTGGGAAAGAAGTAAACAACTAAGATATAACATTTTCTAATAAAAATAAATAATAAAAGAAATCCAAAAGAAAATATAAAAGCAAAAGTTATTAAACTGTTCTTAAAGCTCCAGTGTTCAAATTAAAGAAAAAGTTGGATATTAAAGAGAAAATTAATTATAAAATTAACCCTGGATGGTTATGCATATTTAACATACTGTAAAGTTATGCTTCGTCGAATCGACGAATTTCATATTTAATCCTCCCTCATTCTTAAATTTCGGTAACATTGAACCTAAAAAATTTAAATGGAGCTCTTAAACATGTTTTTTGAATAATATATATGATTTATTAATAGTATCGACATGGTTTCTGCACTTAAAAATAAAATTGAAAGGGGTGAATACTTAAAGAGAAAACAGACAAAGCGAAAGAGGTGTTCATCGATTCGATGAAGTATAAGCATCCAGGGTTAAATGAGAATTAATTAGATGAGGTTGGTGTTTGAAGAAATCTTTAGCTCAGTGTCATTTTTTGTCTTCTTCACGTATACAAAGCCATTGCGCGTTCTGACAGAAAACAGCAAGCCCTCATGACTGCATGACGCAGATGTAAATTGTTTTGTTTTGTGAAACCTTCATTTCATGTAAATGCGACTAATGGGCGTAAGTGAGTGATCAAAAAGCTGAGCGACTGTGAGTTGTAAGCAACGCGCTCTGTTTAGTCCATAAGTAGAGCCTTATCAGCTACGGATTATCACCAGTAAAAAGAAAAATAAATAAATAAGCGGCGCGACAGCCCAGTATGAGCCAAGACTCACTTTGTGAATTTTTACACTTCTGAGCAGGGCCTACTGTTTATTGCCAGATCCTAACGGCTCTCCTGAGAAGCTTTTTCAAAGTCAGAATTTGATTTTCGGAGGTTTTCCATTACCCGTTGAAAGAGTGATGACGATTTTGAAAAATTTGCTGTTGTGCTCCTACCGGGAGCGAAAAGCATAAAATGGGGGATTAAGGTTGTGGTTCAGTTTGCCAGCGATGTTTTTAGCCAACTCGATTGGATTTTCGTTTGGTTTTTGCGGAATGCCTCAAATAATAACATCTTGCAGGCGCTCTTTTCGCTGAAGATCAGCGAGCTCTTCTTCTAGCTTAGAATTGTCATTACGAAGCTCCAAAAAATCTTTTTCAAGGCTTTGAACAATATCATTAAGAGAAGCGACTGCTTCACTTAGTTTTTTTGTTGAAACTTGTTTTAAATCCTGTAAGTAGGAATTTGAATTTTTCAATAAGGCTTAATTCTAAGTCGCTAAGCTGTCCAGCAATGGTTGACTTTTTTTTTCCATCATTAGGATGTTGACTGCTACAGATTTATCTGCAGTTACTGTAGCAGTCAGTGTGGTTTTCTCTTTGAGTAATTGTTGAAGGGTAACTGACATCTTTAATGATTTTAGGGGGTTACAATAATCACCAAACAGAAAAAGATTTTATTATTTAGTTTTTTGGGCAATGTAGAAAGGTCTATTATGGGAGGAAAACGTCTCGCGCACCAAAAGAAACACTGTGTAGGATACTTCTTAAACACTGTTTAATATTATTTGGGTAATTTTTAACTGAATTGGAGCGATCAAATATGCACATTTTTACCAGATATTCTGGAAGCGAAGTCAGTATTGAATATGTGTAACAAACTCATCATGTTAAGTACGATCACTTTCAAACCCTTAAAATAGCAATAGCACAAACCTTCCGGCTGTTATAATTTTCCCTGCAGCATAGTTGTTCTAGGTTCTATTCATGCTCGGCGTGCGTTTCTGCTACTCTGGAAGTAGAATCTCTGACTCCATCTTATCCAATGCGTGGCTCGTGCTGATTAAGCGTTTCAGCCCCTGTTGTTTCTTGATTAAGTATGTGATTTGATGCTAAACTATGTTCTAGTTCTCGCGGTATTAATGACGCTCTGTTGGCTTTTGATTCCTTTTGCTGCCTGGTTTTGCTCCCGATGGCTGTTTTTTTTGGAGGCGTTTTCTATTATATCCCTCTAAGTAATGATAACAATTAAAATATGAACTTTAGTGTTTCATTTTAATGGCGTTTTCATTTGTTTGATGCCAAAAATAATTCAACGGTTCTTTATTTCTAATTACCGTTGGCAGTCAATTGATATATCTCTTAAATGTTAAATTTGCAACAATCATTGCTTGCTAATGCATGTCCTTTTGTTCTTTGGTTTATTTGTTTTAATACAAACTTGCATGCGTTAGTTAACTGAAAAGTGATTGTAATATGAAAACTGTGAAGATTTACTATTTTCAAAATTGAGATTTTTAATATTTGATTGAACCAATGCGCAATAGACAAAAAAAAACTCATTGCTTCTATTTCGCTATATTAATACGTTCTTGCGTGCGTTGATTATAAGCAACGTCGTCTTCACTCCAATCAATAAATAAACTAACTTGGATGTCAAACTTTACAAATACTTTTGCAAACCTTTAAACTTGGCACAAACGCACTGTAAGTGAATTACCATCACATTGTACGAGTACAAGCCAGTAAACTGCTAGAATTTGAACAATTTAAAAGTAAGGTTGCTAGAATGAGAATGATTTGTGGATAACCTTTTTGGAGTAAAATGGACAGATTTTGTGTAAAATAGGTGGGAAATGGAATTGACTTCAATTCACACGTACTCACAAACAGCGTCACATACATAGTAGAGGCGATCATTGGAAATCGGGTTTTGGGTTACCTGGAAAGGTTGCCTCTTAGTTTATCTATGCTGGAAACCCTTTACACGAATGAAACTAATAAGAACCTGAAGAAAATCGCCTGACTGTTGTTTTGCAATATTTCTGCACTATTGCGTGCGCGAGCGATATAGTTATTATAAAACATTCACATAAACAAAACTAATTAGAAACGGAACGTGAATAAAATCTATGCGGAATTAAGCACCTTATCTAACTGTATCAATATTGCAAAATTAACTCATACACGAAAAACCGTTGAAAATGATAAGAAAACTCCAACTTATATTATTCGTATAATATAACTTTGCAATCCAATAGTTTACCAATATGGGCTAAAAAATCCGTAACATTTCTAAGAGAGGGCACCACTTGAATTAAATCTATACCATTTTCAGTTAGTACCAACCTTTAAAAGATACGTGTATAAATTTAAAAGCTGTCGGACAATTAGTTCTCGAGGTATAGCGTTGTGAGTGAAGCAACTTTTGTTATTGTGAAAAAACAAATGGATTCAAAGCAATTTCGTGTGTTGATTTATTATTGCTTTTTGATGGGAAAAAATGCAGCCGATGCAAAGAAATGGCTTGATAAGTGTTACCCGGACTCTGCACCAGCCGAACGAACCATTCGCAACTGGATTGAAAATTTTAAAAGTGGTCATACAAGCGCCGAAGACGATGCACGCAGTAGACGTCCAAAAGAGGCTGTTTCAGATGAAAACATCAAAAAAGTACACAAAATGATTACGGATGACCGTAAAGTGAAGTTGATCGAGATAGCTGAGGCTCTGAAGATATCAAAAGAGCGTGTTGGATATATCATACACAAATATTTGGACATGCGAAAGCTATGTTCAAAGTGGGTGCCACGTTTGCTCACAGTCGACCAAAAACAACAACGTGTTGATGATTCAGAGGAGTGTTTAAAGCTGTTCAACCGCAATAAAGCCGAATTTTTGCGTCGGTATGTGACAATGGATGAAACTTGGCTCCATCACTTCATACCAGAGTCAAGTCGGCAGTCAGCTGGCGAACATCGTCCAAAACGACCAAAAACTCAACAGTCGGCTGGCAAGGTTATGGCATCCGTATTTTGGGATACACATGAAATAATTTTCATCGACTATTTCCAAAAGGGGCAGCGACTATTACATTGCGTTGTTGAAGCTTTTGAAGGACGAAATCGTAGAAAAACGGCCGCATTTGAAGAAAAAGAAAGTGCTGTTTCACCAAGACAATGCACCGTGATGAAAACGATGGTAAAATTGAATGAGTTCGGCTATGAATTGCTTTCCCACCCACCGTATTCTCTAGATTTGACCCCAAGCGACTATTTTCTGATCGCAGACTTCAAAAGAATGCTCGCTGGAAAGAGATTTAAGACCGATGAAGAAGTAATTGCCGAAACAGAGGCCTATTTTGAGGCTAAACCGAAATCTTACTACAAAACTGGTATCGAAAGATTGAAAAATCGTTTCAATCAGTGTATCGCCCTCGATATTGTTTTTTTACTATTAAACGGCACTGACTTTTCAGCCCATGTGTTATATAGTCAAGGTCAAGCTGTTGACTGTTAAGGCTTCTCAACGTTTGATCAAAGCAGAGATCACATTACACATCATAATCTTCTTCTTTGCGAATGCCAAACGTGTGGTCGAAGAATGTAGTTAAATTGGAAGTTTTAAGATAAGCGTCAGTCAAAGTTGTATTAAGTTTCCTACCGTAATGTTCCAAAGTGTGTGTGTACTTTAGACAGAAGGATACGACAAAAGATACATTAAATTACCGTGTTTACTTGAAAAAAGGAATATACTCGTTATATCAAAAAAAAAAAAAAAAGAACTTCCGCTCGTCGAACCTAAGCTATGTACTCCTAGTCTATTATTAACTTAAAATCAAAAACCGGTATGTTCTCATGCCACAACTAACATATCACTCTAATTCCGATCCTAGTTATCTGCCTTCAGAGTTATGTGCAATTGGTTTCAATGTGTTATCTGGAAAATCAAAATTAATGCTTAAAAGACTCAAGCTATATTTTTCATTCGTATAAGAAAAGCTGGTTTACTACCAAGCAATAGAGTTCTATTGAACGGAGTTCAGATTTAGTGGAAATCGAATGGAAAGTATCTTGTTATATATTTAGACAAACACTTAACCTTTAATCTTCATGTGCAAGAAGTATTTAAAAAAGTCAACACAACCATAACAATTCTCTTTCATGTGCAGAAATTCGAAATTTAGTGACCCAAATAAATTACTGATTTGTAAGTTTATCTTTCAAGCCATTACATTCTACGGATCTCCAGTCTGGGGTAGGTTCGCGAAAAGTCACTTGCGTGAACTTCAGACAACCCAAAACAAATTATTGAAAATGTTCTTAAATCTGACTTAGTTTTTCTCTACAAAAGAACTACATGAAATAGCTAATATAGAAATGGTAGAAAATAGAATTGAAAAGCTTTTGCACCAATATTATATTATAATTATATATTATCGTGTTTATCCTCTGACGTGAATAGTGAATAATCCAGATATTCACTGATAACCCTTTTAATGCGTGAAATGTAATATTATTTTCATTATTTCATTAAAATTAAGTATAATTTCTTGGAATAATACCGGCATATAGATAAGAAAATAAAATTGAAAGTTAAGCAACCAAATCTTAGAAAATAATAAATAGTTGTAGGAGCTGCACCTTCGCTTATTACAATTAAAACCTAATAAGAGAAAAATTGTTCTTTCGAAAACCCTATGTTCAATAAACGAATTTGTTCATTTTGAAAGCAAACGTTCTTTTATATAGGGTTTTCCAATAGGGACTTGACAACTTTGAATTTAATTTGTGAACGCACTCTTTCACTAATCATCAAACTGTCACTGTCAATTTATTCAATAAACTCAACATTTTCATCATGGTAAAGTACACTAATGAGCAACGTCTGCAAATTATAAAAATTTTCTACAGATATTCGGAGTCGGTGACTGCAACTTTAAGAGCGTTAACTCCAATTTTCGGTCATAATTCTCACCCTAGTAGACAGGCAATAACAAGTTTAGTGCAAAAATTTAAGTCTACATATTTGTGTGATGTTGCCGTGTCAGTGAGACAACGGGTTGGTCGAAATGTCCAAAATATCGCTGTCGTGAAGACGTCCGTAGCAAACGATCCAAATCTGTCAATTCCACAGTGTTCTCAAGAATTGGGCATCGCTCAGACCACATTATGGCGTATTTTGCGTAAGGATCTTGGTTTGCACCCATACAAGATCAAGCTGACTCAAGAATTAAAGCCGATGGACCATTTGAAGCGAAGTACGTCGCGGTGGCCATATGAACGAAGTCGAGTTCTATTCATAAATGTTTTGATTGTACTTCAAGCCAGTAAAAAATTTTGAAATATCTCAAATGGTTTGGCTATTATTAAAAAAAAAAAAAAGTTGTCAAGTCGTTATTAGAAAACCCTATAGTTTCAATTGAAAAGTTTTCAAGTTATGTATATTTACAAATTTCTTACTTATTGTTTATTATACAAATATTATAATACGTTTGCTCTCTGAATACTAGCATATCGACAACCACCAATCTAGTAACATATGATATCTACACCTAAATTTTTTTCACATACATACTGTCTATTTTTTAACACAAAAGTTATGATTAATTGAAAATTGGAGTCTAACGCGTATCCATTTATTGTTTTATTGTTATGTTGTCATTATCCGAGGTATATCCGAGGAAAGAAATTAGCAGTGGTTGGAGACGCTGAACTTAGTTGTAACGTGAGGTGAGTGCTTTGAGATGTGTGTTCTGAATTATATAAACGTTATGGTCGGAGATACAGTAGAAATTAGACAGGGGAAGCAACTGATGTTGCTTGATTCGGTACAGAAAATTTCAATAACTTCAAGAAAAATGCTGTCCCAAAAAAACTGAAGGTTCATATAATACCAGATTGGATTTGTTTTGCATTGGATCGAACGGAATTTCGGACAAACCATTGTAAGCTCGCAAATCTCATGATTACCTTGCTCCACATACGAGTATATGGGTTCAAATGAAAATAAAACATTTTTTTTTCTTTAACTGAACAAGCTGTTCATAAAACGGTTTTAAAACACTATTATTCTATTCATGAGCAAAGCCAAAAATCAACTTCCCATCTCAATTCGCAATCTTCCCCGAAGCCAGCGTCAGTCACCTCATTTTACCTTAGAGAGGGCACCTATACTTCATAGCTCTACATTTGTCTATCCTGGATATTTGACCAACCTCGGACGCACAAGCTGAGAATCCTTTGTATTGCGTCGCAACTAAGTCATTATTATTATATGGATGCCAAAAAGCGACCTGGAAAAAGCGTTTCACATAGTTCCCAGAGATCCGAGACATACCCATCCCGTCCGAAAAGTAATTTTCCGGAAGGTCTGCAAAATACTTCTCTGTGGCGTCGATGATTTCCTCGCGTGAGCTAAATTTTTTATTGATGAGCCATTTTTTGAGGTTTGGAAAGAGATAATAGTCAGAGGGAGCCAAATTGGGCGAATACGGTGGATGCGACAGCAATTGGAGCCGTAAGTCATTGATTTTAGCCATGGTTGCGATGCTCTTGTGCGCCGGTGTATTGTCTTGCAAAAACAAAATTTTTTTCGCTTCATGTGAGGCCGTTTTGCAGCGATTTCGGCCTTTAATCAATACTCATTGTTGATGGTTTTTCCTTTTGGAAAAATGGACTACCCATTAAGAATATGCCATGAAAATCCCAGAAAACCGATGCCATAACCTTTCCGACCCATCGAGCCTTCTTCGGCCAGTCCATTGCCGGGCACTCAATCTGCTCTCTGGTGTATAACAGTTACCAATCGACGCTAAAAGTCCACCCGATTCTGCATCAGCTAGTCCAAACACTCTTTCGAAGTGATCTCGCGTTCGTGTTTTTGTCCCGGAGTTCGTATGCGTGGTACCCAGCGGCATGATAACTTTTTCATATGCAAAATATTGCCCAAAATATGGCGTGTGTGCCTAGTACTAATCTTTGTGGTATCTGCTAGCTCGCGCATCTTCACTTTCTGGTCAGCCAACACAATTTCATGTATTTTTTTGACATTGTTCTCTGTAACCGCATCGGAGGGCCTACTGCTGGGGATTTGATCGGTAGTGGAGTTGCGGCCACCACGAAACTCTCGAAACCAATATTTGACGGTGTAATCTGACGGAGCATTAGCCCCATAATATTTATCCAACTTTTCTTTTGTTTCCCTCGCCGTTTTGCCTCTCAAGAAATAATGTATTATGAGAGAACGAAAATCGTTTTTATCCATACTCAACATGATGCCAAACATGTCAACAACAATCAGCTGTCAAAACAAAATTAAAGACAGTATTGCACTGAAATTAAGCACGTCTGCCTAAATATCAACGGACTTCAAGGCACCATAACCTTTTTTGCAGTAGCAGCGCATTCAAGGCATTCAGTCAAGGAGGTTACTTTTCACTCCACTTAGTATACGATGATGTTCTAATGAAAGCTAAATGCACAGCGGGCATAACCAGAGAACTCCAAGTCAAAATTGTAACTGACTTGACATTCTTTCAAGCAACTCAAAATAATTGGAGAAAGGGGCTCTTTTTTCGTACGGAAACGGAATATCTGCCTTGCCGTTTATCGGAAGCAGCTAACCCAACTTCTGACATTAACATATTTAGAAGGAGAATACATTAGCTTTGTCGATAACGATCATGGAAAGTGCGATGATGATTTCGCATTTGGACTCAGTGCGGGGTGGCTTAAATGGTCCAAAACTTCCGCTATACTTTGTGATTAGCTTAAGGTTTTGTTATACGATGGTCGTTCGTCGATCTTACAAAAACATCACAATGTTAAATGATGTACGAAAAATGTAAAGGAAAAAATTACTTCGACGGATATGTAGCTGATATTACAAAAACAAAATAAAACAAAATGTTAAAAAATTAAGAAACAATGAGTAGAGAAACTTTAGTGTGAGTAAATTAGCTGATATTATCAACAAACTCTTGGCGTTACTAATGACGAGATCCAAAAAAGAGTTTGTAAATTATTCCTAAGGTCTACATATTTAGCCAACCTCACAAGCGGTGCTGTAGCAATGTACATAGATACGTGGGAAAACCATGTACTCATATGTAACATTAGATGTAACTATGCGCGTTACATATATCAACGGTTAATAAACGTAAAGAAAGAAATTCGATGAACATAATCAACCTCTGGTGTATTTCTTAATTCAAAGGCTACGAAATTCACTTCAGTATTGTTGTGATTCCCCCCTATGAAAACAAACTACATATAGCATCTCAATGGTTACTGAACTAATATTATTTCCATATGAGCAATGTCTTATGATAGTAATTCATCCAACTAAAAAACAACATCAGCAAGAAAATCCATATGACAAGGTGCTGCGCCATTTAGATACATTACAAAAAGAGTATGTGCCCTATAAGTGAAAAGGCTGATTATCCAGTGCGAGAATGTTAACAAGATCGTTAAAACGGACAAACTGACATCGTACATATAAGGTACGCGACACCCAATTTTAAATCCCGAAATCGGGTGGGTGGTCGTGACTCAAGTGGTAGTGTATTGGCATCCCAATCAGATGGTTCGGGGTTCAATACCAGCCGTAACAGAAAGTCTTTTTTGTCATTTCATACAATATTTCATTATGTTTTACATAAGTGCCTACTCAATTCAGAAGTAATATGAGACATTTCTTATTTTATTCTACATAATGTACTCTTAGTATTAAAATAGTGTCAAACACCATTTCAATAGGCTTTGCAAATTTAGTCAAAAATTATATGTGGGATGGTGCATAAATTTATATTACAATGCAACTAAAAAAGAGTAAAAATATTGTATTAACGATATAAATGAATAAGATAAATTTTTAAAAAACGACAAGGAATGGAAAAAATTGTTCCTAGAAAAAATAAAATCTTAAATCGCACTATAATATCAGACAGAGTGGATTCTAAATTTGTATAGTTTAGATCTAGAAGATACATCAAATCTTCCAGAAACTGTTTGTTTTTTTATTGAGTGTGGAAGCTTATTAAAAAGACAGCATAATAAGATCAAGTAAGAGTTGCGAAAGACAATTGTGCGAGACATGTATATAGAAACAACATTCAATAATTTATGTATTCCGTAGATTACGACAGATACAATCTGCAAATTGTTTGGTACTTTAAAACAAAACAGATGACGGACAGAAAGAATAATCAAATCATAAAACAACGGATAGCTTGGCTGACGCTAGTTTTCACAACTTATCTTTCTTAAAAATTTTTTTTGCAGACTCTAATAGTGGCTGAACTTTTTTCTTATATGTTCCATCCTAACAGGACACACTATAGTATATTGAAGTTTTGAAGGGAAAATACCGTAGTAGATGGTTCCTAGAAATTTGTTCGACCACACATTTTTCAGATAAGAAAAGTTGTTAGCTTACGAGAATAGTGTTACGAAAATATCGTATTTCCTTAAAGATTCTGTATAATTTTTGAAGCTCATAATAAGTCTCAAGTACTTAAATTCGTACACATTCTCAACTGGAAAATATTTGTAACTGCAAGTGAAAGATTGATAAAAGGTTGGAAAAGCTGAAGCAGAAGAACACGGGCAAATTTTGAGTTTATACATATATTCGACATTCTAAAGCGTGAAAGTAAACTTCTGCTTTAGTGCCAATTCGTGCAGATTAATTCGGTTTAGAGCTGATGTTCAGTTGTGATCCCAGTTCAGATCCGATACAAAGTCCAAAGGAATATCGGAAACTCAGCAACAGACTATGCCATCTTCAAACGCACTAATCAAAGCTTAAAAATTAAGTTTAAACAGGGAACTCACATAAATAAGGAAGAGAATAGAATAGACCGTTGAGGTACTCCTAAGTGGAAAACTGGATTTCGTTCCGGGTTTCACCAATCTTAATTCTTAGTGATCGATGTGCACGCAACTAGGTAACAACTGGCCGTTATAGCATAAAAATAACAGTTGGTTCTACATTAGAAACATATGTGTTGCCTTAAATAGCTGGTGTTTTACCAGAAATGAAAGTTACAAAATTTAAATATCGCTGATCCAAAGTATTTTGAGCCGGAAATTATTGGTGTTCTGTTAGGAGGTGATGTATACGAAGATTGTATTTTGAATGACACTCGCAGAACAAGCTGCGGTTGCCTATTGCTCTGAAAACATCGTTTGGTAATATCACAAAGACCGTGTATCCTTACATTCCAAATTCGAAATTGATCAACTGTTAAGGAAATTTAGGAAATCGGAAGAGATGGTGGAGCCACTTAACTGGTCAGAGGAGGATCAATGGTGTGAAAAGGGGAGGAAAGCAAAGGCCGTAACTTTCAAATGCTTTGGGCTTTAAGGGACGCATTTGTTAAATCAATCAACTAATACTCAAAGATGGAGTAATTGAAGCTGTAACGAAAACCGAGGATTAACATTGTGTTCTTACTGATGCTATCTTTAAATACAAGCACTAGGGTGCGCTCTTTCAAATGGAAACTTTTTAAATAATTTCTTGGCAACAGAACCGGCCTTACTTCGGAAGGAGATAGTATTCTTATCACCCAATTCAAGAGAAAAGTACCACAGTTATGTATATTTGAAGCTGTTCCTGTAATAAGTACAATTGTTCCTACGTAGTACCTATATATCCACGGTATGTAAGAATTTAAATCAGCAGATGTTATAAAGGCGTTGGGTCTGTGGCGGGATACCTGCACCGACAAGCTTAAGCTTAGTTAACAAATTGCATTTATTTTGGAAAAAATATTGTTTACGGCATACTTGTATATCAATTGGTTGACATTTCTGAAAATTCATTCCAACGATTCATCGGAAACCTAGAAAATGGTATTTGAAAGCAGATAACGTATATGTATAGAATGACTGATGAAACCGCAAATTGAAGTGAGTCGAAAACAAGGTCTAAAAGAGCTGAAAAAAAAACACACAATTTGAGATTTAGACAGGATCGAAACACTCCCCAGAATGTTTGATTTATTTATTGTGAATTCATTTAATTTACAATAAAAAAAACTTCATTATTTATGAAAAATATTATATGAATATAACATATATTACATATATCCAATAAAGGTCAAGTAGTTTATTATTTAATTCAACTAGGCGCTTTGATAATCTATCAGCCGACTTTTCATTAGAAGGAACATATTGTTTTAAATTAAAGCCTTTTCAATTTTTTTCCTTATAAATTAAGTTTATTGTTTTTTATGCGTTGTATAGCACTATTTGTTAAAGATGATTTAGAAACTTTTCTTTCTACAACCGCTTCAGCCAAATGCGACAACAGCTTGATAAAAACATATCCGCACGTCGAAATCCTTTCTTCTTCGTCATCCAACAAATCGGCGTTACAATAAATTTCTATCTCGCTTCCAGATTCTTCGTACACAAACTTTTTATCGATTATACCCTGTAGTTGAATCATTACGGGTTTCAAAGCAAGCTAATGTGCTTGAGTAGGATTTGCAAAGTACCTTCTAAAAAGATTTGATTTGATGTTAGTTTTGTAGTGGAGCAGCATATGCATGAGGCCGGACCAGCACCCAGTTCATCTTCTCGTTCCAAACGCTATGGTTTAATGCTGTATACATTACACATTCTACCAGTACCAGAATACACCTCCGGCCGGACAACATAGATTCCTTCCATGAGTTCTCCATTAAAGAACGCTGTAACGCTATATCTTACAGCCAACATAATTAGAAATCTAATTGATGCATACCGCTTCACTGGCGTAAAAGTTTCTTGGCAGTCAACGCCCTCCTTTCGTTTCGCCCTAAGAACCCATATAGATTATACTTATTTCATGCTCACTTTGAGTCAACACATGACATAGCTTCTATCACAGTTTCAGGTTCGGACGCCTCATTATTTGCAATTAATCAGTCATGTTCAGCTTTCACCAAGCAATGCGATCAGACCACCGTACTTCAGCAACTCTGTTGTGATTCGCAGATTCGCAGATCATGGGAACCACAGAAATATCAGGATCCACACAATCAACAAAAGAGTTTTCAGTTTCATTCATCCTCATTGATAGTAAAGTCGTTGCGAATTTCTGTAACGTTAACCTCTGTATGATCTTTAACCCTGTTAACTTTTGGATTTATAAAAGCTGACACATTAACTTCGGTTAGATCGTCAGCTTCCACAATGTAAAATTCACACACACTCACTCTATCGGAGATCATGTTGTTAGTTGAAATTTTTCTGAAATTGTCTGACTCGAAAAATCCTACATTTCGATTGATAATTATATTTCTGCCTTCATCACGCAACCGGTAGGCCTTGGATTCCCGTGCGTATCACAACAGCATGCACTCCATTAACTTCGCAGCAAGTTTTCAGCGTGGAGTGTGGACCATATCTTTATAGCCAAAAACGAGCATCGACAGATCCGATTTTACTCCTGACCACAGCCCCTTTGGTGTTTTTAAATTGATTTTTTTCTGCAAGGAACTTGATTGATCAAATATGTTGCTGTGTCCGCTGTTTCAACCTGAAAAAGTTAGGAGATATTTGCATCGATTAACATACATCAAATTAGCTCCACCAGGTTTCTGTTTATCTGTTCCGCCACAGTGTTTTGTTCAGGGATTTACAGTGCTGTAATTGATGTTGAATTCCACGCTGCTCTAGGTACCTCTCGAAATTTTTATTGCAGTACTTTGTGACATTGAACACTAGTTTTCTGCACTTTTTCAAATACATCCGATTTCTGGTTTAATTGCACAACAAAAACTCTCCGACTGTAGTCATCAACAAATGTTACAAAATATTTCCAATCAGACCAAGATTCTATGGATAGGAGTCCACAACACATTCAGCACGTTCTTCGCACGATTTCCAATATATGTGAATGGTGCTTTTGCATGCTTCCATTTCAAACACACTATTATAAAAAATTCATTTCTGTTACAGCTGGAACATTGCCCATGCGACGGTGCCAAACTTCTCAATATTAATTAACACTTTTAAAGCAATTGACGATCACCAACATTACCATCGAGTTCGCAGTTCAGTTTTTACATGTTGTTGAATAAAATAGCGTTTCCGATAAATTTGTCACTCTTGTTCAAAATCTTGCAAACATGCTTTTCAAAGAACACTTTATTGCCGTTTTTTACAAACTGACTCACTGAAAGAAGATTTGCACAAAGAACTTTAGCATACTATGCATTTTTGATGGTTAGACTCACTATGTTTTTTTTTTCTTTAGAAGAGAAATATTCATATCACCAATATAGTACTTTTAATTTTCATCTTCTAGTTGTTTGCAACAACCTTTTTTCTCTGTGTGACGGCGCATTCTGGTGTTGTATAATGTACCATAAAGACATTCTGATTTGCTTGGTTTATATTTAATTTTTACACAATTTTTGGCAAAATGGGAAGTTTATTTTTGGACTGCTATTGCAAAAAGCTTGTAATACCCAGGCAGACCAGCCAGCGTCAAGAAGGCGACAAAATTGACAATTTTAAAACCAACCTTTTTTATCTTGATGGATATCATGACCATTTTATATATAGTCTTCCATACAGTCGCATTCTAACAATTTTCGCTATAAGAGTTGCTTCAATAGCTCAACTTTTCTACACAAACTTGAAAACCTTTCAATTTTTCAAACATTATACCAAATTTACTGCCATTCAGGCCCTTAACATGGTGAAATGGTAAATTGAAAAACAAAGTCCAAAAACAGGGAGGAAAGAAACAGAATATGTTAGTGTGTGCATGTTCAAACATCCCAGAACATGCGAAATGCGATAAGAATGAATGTAAGAAGATCTGATCGATCTTGATTTTCTTTCAACGCTGACTTACCTAATCTAAATGGCTTTGTTATTGTTGTATTTCACACTCAGATTATGTTTTAAGTGGATTTTCGTGTGCAAGTATATAACATTAATACTATACACTATAACATTGAGACAATGTGAAAGAAAAAAACTTAAATTTCGATGAAAGATATATAATACATAGAAAATAAATATGACTAAAAATATCAACTTCACATTTAAGATATTAAACAATATGAAAACATGTGTACCATACACATAGTTCGAATATAATCCATAAAAATTCTTACATCAATAATAAACACTGATAAAACTTGTAGAGACTAAAATTAAAAGGCGGTGTAATTATTTGACATCTCTACATGAATAATATAACTCAGGTATGGAGTCTAGCAAAAAATTTAATAAATAATAAATCAATGTTTTGGCAAGGATAATTCATAATTCACGCATGTACAATGGCTAGAGTAATGTTTCCACGGAGTGCCACAGCCACGCAATTGCGCAGAATAATACTGGTGAATAATGTATCACCGCGTACGCCTCTGATGACCTACCGAGCACCCGGAGAGCTCCAACACACAGCTGCCGATGTTCCTGACGGCCAAACAAACAGCCATTCAATCAGTCCTTCAACACATATGTAGTCTACTATATCCACGAGCACCAAAGAAGCAGTGTCACCCTGTCACCAAATGCAGCAATTGCCGATGAGGCACGATAACTAAAGACGCAGCTACAGCTTCTGTGCATGCGGTGTGATGTGTTTATGCTACAATACCAAAGTCGTGAAGGTGGCGAATCCCAATCCTCCGAGAACCACGTGCACCGTAAAGTAAACTACGAGCATTTCAAAAATGCGCTCAACGCACTCAGTGTGAAGGACTATGTACATACATACTATATACCACCTTGATCAAAACAATTTCGGAATGTATTCAGAAAATTAAAAATACAAATTTATTCATCTAAATCTATA
This sequence comes from Volucella inanis, assembly GCA_907269105.1. NCBI lineage: Eukaryota > Metazoa > Arthropoda > Insecta > Diptera > Syrphidae > Volucella > Volucella inanis. The sequence continues at coordinate 90,933,789 of OU026157.1, read as the reverse complement.
TTGTACCCTTTAAAGTAATTCTCATCGACTGCAACACACTTATGCCAGCGCTTGATCCAATCCTCGAAACATTTTTTTATATTCGGTTTTCGGTATGTCCATAAGCGCTTCCTGCGATTTTTCCATTACTTCCTCTCGGCTGCTGAAACGCGTTCCCCGTAGTGGTTTTTATTAACTCGATGGAACAGAAAGAAGTCACAGGGAGCCAAATCAGGTGAATTTGGTTGCTGTTGGATGGTATTTCTTGTATTTTTCGTCAAAAAATTACGAATAATGATGGCACTCACTGTGCGACGGTGCGTTATCATGGTGCAAAATCCACGAGTTTTCTGCCCACAATTCTGGTCTCTTTCGGCGAATTGCTTCACGCAAACGTCTCGTAACGCCCAAATAATACTCTGTTTACTGTCTGGTCTTCTGGAAAAAATTCAATTAATGCTGTAATCCATGAAAACCGTGAGCATTGCCTTTTTTTTGACTGAAAACGATGTGTTTTTTTTTGGTCTCGGCTCATTTTGTGAACGCCATTTACTTGCCTGATGTCGGGATTGCGTGTCGTACTCATAAACCCACGTCTCTTCTCCAGTAATGATCCTTTTGATGAATGTGGGATCAAAAACAGCCTCGCAAATCATCTCTTTTGTGACGTCAACACGGTCTTTTTTGCATGAAATTGAGGTCTTTTGGCACCAACTTTGCTGCTACACAATGGAAATCCAAATCATTAACCAAAATGTCTTCAACGGATCCATAGGCAAGTCCTCCGCTATCTCTCTGATGGTTAATTTGCGATTATTGACCAAAATTTCTTTTACTTCATCAATGTTTTCGTCGGTTTTTGATGTCGATGATCTGCTACTGCGTTCATCATCTTCGATTGACTTACGACCACTTTTGAACCGCTCGTGCCATTGGTCATTCTTTAGAGAATCGTTACCGAAACACTTTTGAAACTTTTCCAACGTTCGCGCACCATTAAATCCGTCTTTACGCAAAATTTAATACAAGTTCGTTGTTGCAAATTGAAATCCATTTCTAAAATTGTAAAAAATCGCCAACACACACAGAGATAGATGTACTCTTGGCTACGTAATTTTTGCAAATGTCAAGCTATAATGCTAAGATTTAGACGGAATGTCAACAACAGATGTATCAACCTAACACAAAAATGGGAGCGCCACACGGTGGTTATTCCGTTTTTTTTTTTTTTTTATTTATTTTTTTTATCAAGGTGAGCAGTATGTGATGCATTTTATTAAAGTAATTTATTAAAATAAATAGCCACTGCAGTAGCGGCGCGCCCTCAAGGGATCTGAGTACCCTTAAAATGGTTGTGTACAGCGCGGGCGAAGGAAAATCAGTTATAAATATTTGAAGGTTATAATGACTATGAAATAAGGAACTAGGTATAGCATAGAATGTTAAAGGTATCCTGCGCTTCATCATAAGCTCAAATTGGTTCCATGAGTAAGAGGATCATATGCATATTATATGTACCATTTTTATAAAATTAAAAATGTTTGAACTTGTTTTGATTTGATCAGAAACATGTTTTGATTTCATTTAAAAATAATTTGACCTTAAAAAATAAAGGTGTGCCAATACTTTTCTATATGTGTATATATTATTAGCGGCTTAAGTCTTAAGTCTTTGAAAGCAGTTTCCCCACATCTAATGCTATGAAGACTATACCTATTTTAAATTTGTTTAACTATCCTCTTCTGGATTTAAAACTGGAACCTTTGAAGGAATTCACTATACGCTGCGCTTTCATCTGATTTACTCTAACATTCATAGGAATTTTTTATCGGTTCAAATCCTGTATAAACACAAATTGAAAGGTTTCCATTTTCTTTTTTGGTGATATTGGTCTCCGAACTAGAAACTCGTACTGAAGTGTTTCTTGTAATTTTATTCCCGTTACTTTGATGGTACGCATTTCATTAATTTTCTGGGGAATTCCTATTGAACGTGCGTCTTCTTCAACTTTTTGGTCTTTTTCAAAGCGGTTCAACATCTCGATCTTAAAGTGGTCTTCCTCTATTTTTTGCGTGAATTTCTGACAATCTTTTTCCATCAGACACATATTTCAAAACTTCTCACTTTGATCTTCAAGAATTAATTGAAAAATTTCTTAGCACAACTAGAAAAATAAATATTTTTTTAGAATATCAAATTTTAAAATTTGTACGGCTTACTTACGCATTTCTTGTTGTTATAATTAAATAACATATGTCGAAGTGTCGGAAATAGAGGAAACGTCATAAAAGTTCCCAATTCGGAACTGTGGTCGGAACGGTTGTGATTGTGGTCTTTGAAAGAAATGTAACGGGATGAAAGCTGCTATTATACTGCATAAGAGTTGACTTAAATCCGTGTCTGGTAGCATCACAATGCAGCTCAGTCTCCTTTTCAGGATTGCAAATTGCTAACACACACATTGATACCAGCTTATTTCGCAATTCCTTGAACTCATCTAGACAAGATTCAGTGATAAGCGCTGAAAATATGAAAACATCCCTATGCATGAGTGCAACTCCCTTTAGTTTCTGGGCATTAGGCATTTTTCTATGGAGCAAATACATATATGCATTTTTGTTTCGTATATTCAATCTTATCATAACCACTTGCATTTACTAAACCTTAGCTCAAAGATCTTTTGGTATAGGCGACGTAATACTTCGGTGAAAATTTTTAAATGTGATTCAAAAGCAACGGTAGCAATTAAAATGTCATGAAATCCTGAAACATTTGATGAACAAAGCGTTGAAAATTAGCTGGGGCATTTTTTAAACCGAATGACATTCGTAGGTACTCATATTGGTTATTGGGTGTAAGAAGTTAATTGTATCCAATCAATATCCATAATAATCTGATTGCACCAATATTTCAGGTCTAAAAGGAATATCATCGGTCGGAATATCACATAATCGTGATGTTGCTAGTGGAATTAAGAAAAGCTTTATTGATAATTGCTTTAATAGGCTCTGTTTTGTATTTATTAAGACCTGGACAACCTTCAACTTCAAAACCGAGTTCACTAAAATCTATCATCATGGTAATTTTTACGAAAGAATGTTAATCAGCGGAACATTAGTAGGCAGAACGCGAACATCGGGCACATTGAAACTAATGGTCGAAATCAACGCTTCATTTAATTTTTCTTCACTATGACTGCTGGAACCTGTACCCACGGAGGGTAAAAGGGAATTTCAGCATGGTTATTTGGCAAAGGCAAGATAGTTACACTTAATATTTCTAAGGCATTTGACAGAGTTTGGCACCAGGCTCTTTGGTCGAAAATGCGTGGTTTTTGGATCGATGACTCTCTTCTTCAATGGATTAGAAATTACCTTTTGAGACGTTCAATTCAAGTTGTTTTCTATGATTTCAAGTCTGATGTTCACAAAACAAACGCTGGTGTGCCCCAAGGCTCCGTTCTATCTCCGACACTCTTCTTAATTTTCATCAACAATCTCTTGTCTGCTACTTCTAATCCAATATATTCCTTTGCCGATGACAGTACTCTCGCTTTTCATATTCGTTCCCTGACTCACGTGCCTGCTCTTCGGCTGTAAAATGGGGACAGCATAACGGATAAGTGGCATGCTGATATTAATAGCATGACTAATTGAGAACCACTAACAGAGTAGAATTTTAATTTAATCACAATGTTGTGTGCTGTCGTTAAAGCGAAATATAAACGCCCAGCCATTGTTCATGAATGGCACTTGCATCACAGAAACCGAAAAACTTTTCATTTGCGGTATGAAAACTTACGTTGGAATGACCACATATTCGATGTCGCCAAAAATGCTACGAAATGTCTAGGATTTCTCAAGCGATGTAAGAAATACTTTACCCCCTCTGACTTGGCCTCAATATATAAGGCATTTATCTACCCGAAATTGGAGAATAATGTCCACATCTGGTCCGGTGCGCCTTAAATATCTCTGCACCTGGTAGATAGGATTCAAAACCGTGTGATAAAACTCATAGGTTATAAAAATATAACCCAGACAATGGACACTCTTGAATACCGTCGTAATGTCTCGTGTCTCTGTCTGTTTTATCACTATTTCCACCACCAGTGGAAATCACTAGTAGCATTTCGCCCCTCCAAACTTTAAATCATAAAACCCGTTTCGCTATGAATGCTCATCAGTATATCCTCAAGCCCATTTGGGTTAGTAAAGAGTGGTGGTTGGAGAACCAACTCACTTAGGCCTATTGGCCCGTTGTGCTTTACATTTAAGTACATTTAGTTTAAAACAAGAAAAAACGTAAAAATTAAACACAACTTCAGTTTTTTCAGGAAAAAAGTATTGCCACAAATTCAATGAGGTTAATCAAAAACGTTATTAAATACGTTAAAAAAGAACTTAATGTCGAGTAGGCATACCCTTATTCTTTATCACTTCTCTTAGCCTATTTTTCATCGAATAAACTAATTTTTTTGTTGTTTGATGATCAATTTTGGTCCACTCATCTGCAAGAACCGATTTAAGTTGAGCCTTGCTGGCAATGGCGTGTTTTGTAATATGTTTATCCAACACGTCCCATAGATGTTCTATGGGATTCATATCTGGAGACTGAGGCGGTGTCTTTAGAGTATGAGAAGTGTTATATAATATCCATTCGCGGACTATATGGGCCGTATGCTTTGGGTCATTGCCTTGCTGGAAATAAAAACTCCCAGCAAGGCCCAATTTCTCTGCACTCTTTGTAAGGTTTTCCTTCAAAATATAAAAAAAAAAACCATTTTGTCCATAATGCCATCAATGAACACTAGCTCTCCTACTTCAGACGCGACCATACATCCCCAGACCATGACTCCACCAACTTCATGTTTTATGGTTGGAAGTAAATTTTGTTTCTTGAAAGCGGTATTGGGTTTCCGCCAGACTAGTACGCGGAAAATATTAAATTTACTATTATCTGAGAAGATTACTTTGTCCCAAAAGTCCGTTTGCTTATTTACGTAAAAGTTTGCAAAATCTAAACGCTTAACTTTTTTCACTTTGCTGATAAAGGGTTTAGGTCTTGGAGTTCAAGAAAAGTAACCAGCCTTGTGTATTATATTTCTCACGGTTTTAGTTGAGACGGTCTTACAATTGGTCGCAATTTTCCTCCGCTATTTCTGAGGGAGTGGTTGTTGGATCTTTTTTTGATACATTTTACAACTGACCGTTCTTCTTGGCTTGTCAACTTCTTAGGACGACCGTTTCTTCTACAATTTGTTAAAGTTTTTGATTTCTTAAATCGGTTTAAAATACTGCGAACTGATAACGGCTTCTGTTAACAATCTTTCCAATTTAAGACAACGATTTTCCTTTGGAATTATGTTATTTTTCTTTCAATTGTTGTGATTTCTTTTCCTTTCCACGCCATTTTTTGAGGTTAAAATTTAATAAAAACTTAAAACAGCCGTTGTTTACCGATGTCTCAATTGATATGAGTTATTATGACAATGAATTTTGTTAAATTAGCTGCTCTGATAGTAAAACTTTGTTGATGCCACTAAAAAAACGGTGAATTTCCAGTGAAGTTATAGGGTGTGGCAATAGTTTTTTCCTTGTGAAATTGAAGTTTAAGCTATAAAAGTTTTTTATGCAAAAACTCATAAATGGTTATTTTTTCGGTGCATATTGGTAGAAAATAAATAAATACAAAATGCTTAAAACAAATTTTATAAAAATAATTTTGTGGTTTTATGTCATGCTGATAAAATCTGAAAGTTCAATGACTCTAAAAGACATACAAAAATAGTGTTCCGGTAATTTTGAGATTCAATTAAAAGGGGATACCTTTTACTGCTTGGTTCAAGAATGAATTTTGTTCAACCGCTAAGGCATAATGCTTCGAAATTAATCTGTCTGAAAGGATTCTTTTAATTATTGATAATGCTCCCGGCTATCCAAAGGCTCTTGACAATATTGACAAAAATTTAAAAATTGTTTTTCTTTCTGAAAATACAATATCTATACTTTAATTCATGAACATGGGTAATTGCTTCTATTAGAGCCCTGTCAACAGATAATCTATGATCTGAATACATCCTTAGAAAACGAAGAAAACCAAACATACATTAAGGAAATTTGGCAGAAGTTTAATATTCAGGCTATTAAAAACATAATCGACTCCTGAAAAGATGTAACGACTTTTAATATGAATAAAGTCTGTCGAAAAATTTAGTAATGCTGACGTTAAGCAAGAGGAAAATGACCAAGTCGTGTCAGAAATATGAGGTGTGTTCAGTAAGTAAGGTGAATTTATATTTTCATAAAAAAAAATATTTATTAATTCATCAATATTAATGTTAATTAATATTATTAATATAATATAAATATAAACTTGTACCAACGCTTTTTTTAATCTTCGCAGCACTGTTCTGTTCTTATTTCCTCAATCGTTGAAAATCTTAGTCTTTTTAAATGACTCTTCAGTTCTGGGAACAAGAAAAAGCCGGATTGGTATAAATCCGATGAATATGGTGGTTGCGGCATGATTGTCGTATTGGTTTTGTGCAAAAACCATATTCTTGATGCAAAAGCCACTAATTGTTTTTCCACAATTCCGGAAGTTTTTTTCGCCTTGCTTTTCGCAAATGCGGCATAACTTCAAGGTTATACACCCTATTGATCGTACGACCTTAAGGTAAAAACTTCTGATGTACTGCGCCACTCCTGGGTGCTTCCATTGGTTTCGATGTCATAACTATAAAGCTATGATTCGTCACGTCATTCAAGAGCTCCTGAGCGATGTAGGAACAAACTTCGCTGACACATTTTGCATGACACATTCAGCATAATTTTCAGCAGCTTCTCTTATGGTAATTCGATGATTTTCCAAAACAATTTTCTCACAGCTTTGACGTATTCATCTTTTGTAGAAGTGCTGTTGTGTCAAGAGCCAGGTTTGTCATTGGTATCTTCTCGACCATTTTTGAAGAGCTTGTAATACTTGTAAACATTTTTTTTTTACTTAGAGCAGACTCACCGCATGTCACTGTCAACATTTTATGCGTTTTAGAGCACTGATTACATTTTTACACAAAATTTGACGTAAATTATTTGCTCCATTTTTTATAATAATTAAAAATCACTGAACATTTTAAAACATTTCTAACCTTTCCATCTGTCAAAAACAAACTAAGCATGCTACAATATATTCTTGAAACTATGAACATATGTTCAGGACATGTGTACCAACATAGAAAAAAATGAATAATAGAATGTACGTTGTCTGTGAAATTTCAAAAGTCACCTTTATACTTAAACGAACTTCGTTTTTCGCCTTGGGAAGGAAGTAGGATTTTCTGATCTTATTGAGGAAGACATAAACGCTTTGAAATTTACGTTTAAAAAGAACAACTGTCACAGGAAAGTTTTTTATCTACATATGTCTGTGAAACAACATTTTACAGCTCCTTTCTTACCATACACTTCCAATAACTCTAATATCCATAACCCTTTTCTTTCTCTCTCTCTTTTTTTTTTTTTGTTTTGTTGTCTTGTATTTCACGCTCTTTTGAAATGTTTGGCATAATAATTGAACCAAATGAAGAATAACTGTACAGCAATATGGATGTATTGTTGTAGATTGAGGCTCAGGACTGATCTGGTCTGACAGCTACAAGAAATAGCAAAGTGCTCATAATTATGAGTTGAATTTTCGATGAAAAATCTAAGGCCTTTAGTAGTCTTCGTCTGATATATACACCCTGACTGACTCGAACTAGAACCAATTTCAGACTGCTTTAATTTCCAAACCGTTCATGACAGTGAGCTCAAATTTTGACACATGACAGATAATTTTATTATTTAAACGATTTGCGTCTCAGTTCTGTTGAAAAATTTTTATCCGCGATGGAATTCAAACGTGATAGTGTGATTGCTTTATATTTGGCTGCAAAACCACAAGTATCTATCGTTAGAGCCCTCCAGCACCTCAACGTGAATAAATCATTTGTGAATCGAACCATAGCTCGTTACCGTGATACTGGCAGCTTTGCAAAACGCCATGGAGGTGATCATAAAAAAACAGCAAAATCGGCAGAAATGGTTCGGAAAATGAAGGTTCGAATTGAGCGAAATCCGCGTTGAAGTGGAAGAAAAATGGCTTGTGAGCTCAACATATCGTTGGAACGGATGCAAAACATACAGAAAAATGAGCTTGGGCTTAAACAATTGAAGTTCCAAAAAAACACACTATCTTACACCGGAACAGGAAAAAGTTAGAGTCGAAAGAGCGAAGGAGTTGCTACGCTTGCAAAGTGGTGAGTTGCTGAATTTGTTTTTTTCCGATGAGCAATATGTCAACAAACAAAATGACCGAGTTTACTTGCCAGAGAGGTCCTTCGAAAATTTACACCTTCGGACGGCCACCAGGAAGCAGACAGCACCGATGGTGATGGTTTGGGCCGCCATAACCGCTGATTGTCGCTCTCCGCTCGTATTTTTGGACCGTGGTGTCAAAATTAATGCGATCGTATATCGTGAAACTGTCTTAGAGGCAGTATTGAAGCTTTGGGCAAACAATCATTTCGGTCGGAGACTACACGAAGTTCCACACTTCATTTCTTCGACACAATAGATTGCATATTCTCCGGATGCAAATCCGTTGGATTTCTCTGTCTGGGGTATTTTGAAGGCGAAGGTTGGCACTAAAAAATGCCAAAGTTTGGACCACCTCAAACAAGCACTTCGCAGGGAATGGGCGAAAATACCGCAGAGCCACTTGCTTGCACCGTAAGATGCTTTCTTCGGTCGTCTCAAGGCCATTATTGTCGCCAAAGGTGGACATATTGAAAACTACTGATACAATTTGAAAATTGATGTATTTTTCAACATTTTTTGCTTTGGCACAATAAAATTTGTCAAAAAAATAAAAAAGTTATAGCAATTTAAAAAGTTGCAGTTCGAGTCAGTTAGGGTGTATCTAAAATTCCTATTAATGAAATATTAACAATTATTTAGAGGTATTAAAATAAATGATAAAATCATTTAAAATACAAATTACCCTCCAAAAAAAAAAAAAAAAAATGTAATAGAAGTGCAACTTCTTAGAAAATAGATATTAAAAGAGATTTAGTGTGAGAAACAGAGAAAGAGGGAGCATTTAGACATCGACCCTCGTAGAAGATACATAGCAGCTTCTTGACTTTTCGATACCTATTTTCGGAGTGACTTCCACAATATCAAATTCTGGATTTTCAGTCATTGTTTCAATAATTTGATGTTGGAGATGACTCACTCCTTTGTTGGTTTTGTTCATATATTCAGCGACATAAGCGGCACAAGAATCCTCCCCAGTGATAAATTGATGATGATGCCCATATTTCAATATATTATATGTATTTTACACAAATAGCTTGAATGGGTTGTGCCATTTTTCATGCGGTTAATGTTTCGAGGGATTTTGGGTCTGTTGATTGCAGCTCGAAGTATAGAATTTTAATGGTCATCAGACAATATAATATTATCTCTATAAAAATGATCAATATCAGTATAAACGTTGTTTTTAATACTCAGTCTAATATTTTTGTGCTGCTTTTACATAATCACCAAACCCTGGTTCCTCTTTATGCGTTGGTCGCAATATAGTGGTGGATCGATAAGGCATGAACGGTAATCGAATCTGCATTGTTGGAGTATATTAGAAACTATTTTTTTTTATAACAGGTGTAAGTATGTTTGTGAATCTGTAGGCTTATATTCCCCGATGATTCTATAGATGCACTCGATATAAGTTGGTCAATCAATAAAATCGAAAATGTGCGATGCTGGAAATCAATTCTTTTTAAGGGTTCAAAATGGACCAAATGAACTAATTTTTTCCGATTGCATAATAGTGAGTAATGTGTTAACCAGCTTATTGCAGTATATAGCAAAGTTTACTGCATTTCATTGACTAACATTGTTCAATCTGTGTAGTGTAATGCTTTTGCAAATTAATCAGGGATCTCCTCCCATTGTGCTTGAATTTGTATAATAGTTTCAGCGAATCGTTTCATCCGATTTCAACTGTTAGACAGATCGCCGGCTTTCCCAAAAGGTATTTTCTTCGGTTAGACCAGTACCGAGTTGAGTTTGGAATTGATCGTAGAAACTACAATTATTGATATATTCATTATTTTCGGTTTGTTGTCGAGCGATGGCCGTAAAATGATAGCGAATTTTCGAGAGCATGATTTTCACGCCCAAATATAATAAGTGATATGGCGTCATAACTCGTCGGATTTTCATCCGATCTCTCTCGTTGTCATCATAAATGGAGTCATAGTAACCTAGTCTCTGAAGCGTCGGATTTATCCTAAATAAATTGACGGAAAAGACAAAGTGGAACTTTGTGTTCTCCCGGTACAATATGTTGGTGTTGATCTTCATTCCATAGGAGCGTATGTTGTTGGGCAGTGATTCTTTCTTCAATTGGACTGTGTTCACTGTATTAATTTTTCTGATTCGTTGACAAAATGAAATTGCTATCGAAAAATGATTTGCCTATATTGATGCCATATATTATGTACTCGTATAATAGAGTTGATACCATATATTTCAGCCAAATTGAAATGAATCTTTCTCCACTTGACATAAGCATTTATGCAATGATCGTCGTTCAAACTTCTTGAAAGATGTTTCTCCATTGTATTAACACAAACAGGGACATTAATCACTTGTCCATAAATATCATACTGACCACTAAAAATCTTAACGGTGGCAAATATGTGGGTATTTGTAAATTTGAAACCATTATAAATTTTATTTTTTTAATGAAGCTATGCACGTATTGCATATCAATATTTCTTTCATCGATCTTTGTGGTACAATTTCTCTCAAAATTTCTTTATGTTCAGCACAAGGACTTTTCATATTTTCCTTAAACAACAACCTGTCACACACTGAACAAATACAACCAAAGTATAAAGAGTTGTCTATAAAAAATGTTTGTCCCGGTCATCTTGGCTGCTTCTTCGACTGATCGTATCGTGATGTAGTGGATGTTCATTTTCCTACATATCAAATTGGTTTTCTTCCATATGTTGTTCAGATGAATTGAATTGCCATATCTCTAACATTAGTTGCTGATTTAGTTGCCGCTGCATTCTCAAGAGCTCTTATTCGCACTACATATTCACGAATGCGTCCTGATCCTGTCTCCGCTACTTTTCTCAACTTCCAGATACTTTTTTGGCATTGTGAAATCTGTGAAATAGGAAAACGGCTGTAAATTTATGTCATTTATTCGTATGTTATATAAACTTGTATTTTAGAATAAAGTTTTGTTAAAAACAACAGTTTTAAATGTCATATTAAATTCAAGTTGCTTTGCTGTAATATTCAAACATAACATATTTCGTCTTGCGTATAAATGGGGATAAAGATGACGGCCCGCTCAAAAGGGAAAGCCTTAACTATGTAAGAAATATACAATATGTAGCTCTCTTTCTCCTTCTCTTTTTACGTTATATATTAATTTTCTCTTTCAAATAGAAGTTTCACTTCAAAAACTGCAGTATCTATAGGCGAATTACCCTGCATGCTGCATCCCATTGCTTTTAAGATTTATGTGACGATATCAAAACAAAGATTAAGAGGAATCGTGGAAGGAAAACTCCTTGATTCGCAAAGTGAATTCAGATCAGTCCATAGTATCCAGGATCATACTTTTACAGTAAAATACATATATGAAAAAGAATTTGATATGATAAACTTGATATGAGAAAGTCTAGGTATCAAAGGAGCTGGAGAAGATCTCACCTGTGTAATTAAAAACATATACAGAGAGACATACAAAATATGTGTATGTGAGTGAGACAGGGAAGGGTATTAAGCCCTTTGTTGTTCATATGTGCAATTATTGAAGCAATAAGACAAGGTATAAATAATATGAAGAGCTTTCTGATGGGATATAACAACGTCAACCAATACAATTATATGCTTGCGCCTTCGCCAATGATATCATACTCTTCGCTAACTCGGAGAAAATGTTGGAGGAAAACATAAAATAATGGAAAGACATCTAAACAGTAATGGTAGTCAGCAGAGAAAAAAAAAAAACACCGTATTGACGGTTGACGGAGTAAGACTAAATATTGTCATTTCATATTTCAAGTGAGGATAATATTGATGGATTGGGTTTACGCGGTGGCTGATGAGGTGGTAAGCTGGTATTAGGCCTTATAACCGAATTTCGATTGTTGTTAGCATATGCGGCACGAAAGTTTTGATTCTCAAGCTTAAGGCACAAGTGCAAAGCTTGAGGGAGGTCTGCTGGTTCACGGAGACTCAACAGCCTAGACAGATCGCCTTTGAGCCCTCTTATAAATGTGTCTAGCGCTTTGTCCCTATACACTTGTCTGAGAACGGTCGTATGCTTTTGAGAGACTTGAATACACGCAATTTTATTTAAGATTAACGTCAAATGATTGTACACGGCTTGATAAAATTGTTGAATGGTAGAATGCCCCTGTATAAAAGAAGTCATTTGGTACTCCAAGGTACCCAGATCTCTCTTATCCGCGTAATGCAGGGGTTTCTCTGAGGTGTTCGTTAATACGCAGGATCCGATCCACGCTTTTCTTCCACCAAGAAAACTCTATCGATTTTCTTGAGAATCCCCTTAGTCTTTTTACAATGTCAGGAATCCTTTCCAGATCGTATAGGCTCTCTGGCAGTTCGGGTCGGACTTCCTGATCCCGTCCTGTTGCAATGTCGGCATTTGGGTTAAGGATAAGGATTTACAATAGAGTAAATAACCTGTCTACCCTCATTCTAGAATACTCTATTCACTATCTCTGTCACGAGAACAACTAATTCTGGGGTTAGGTTTTGGGTAGTTCTGGAAGGATTAGGTGGGCTTGTTCTGAGTTAGACAAAACGAGTTCAAAACGATTTTAAAATATAAAGAGAACGAATTTAAACAATGGAATAAAATGGTAAGGAATGTTTTTTTAAGAACAAATTTGAAAAAGGAGGTACCTAATGTTATTCGTTGATTTAATGTGTATTGCAATATATGTTATTATTATATTAATTTGATATTAATATTATTTTATATTTTATTTATTTTTTGAAGGTAGATTAATTCCTACTTTAATTTTAGTTTTAGGATGAGGATATCAGCCTGAACGTTTACAAGCTGGTATATATTTGTTATTCTATACATTATTAGTTTCTTTACCTATTTTTTCCTTTATTTTTATATTTGTTTCACTTTTCTTAAAATTATGAATAAGTATATTAAATTTCCACTTTTCTTTCGTTAACTTACAATAATAACGAAAGGATCTCCACACTGGCATTGTTGAAGTCTCTTTTTTTCCGTTGGCTTGCTTAGATCATCCGGTGACTCAGGTTCGAACTCACTCACTAAATGGTGTTCTTGAACTACTTGAACTTGAACTTGAACTTGAACTACTTTAGGTCTTTTAGCGATTTATAAGTTCGTCACGCACTTAAACTACTTGAGGACTTTTGGCGGTCAATATCGAACTTAATCGGTTGAACACTATTACAAAACATACGCGATACCGGTCCCTGCTCGGGCGCCAATTAAAACATTTAAAGCTAAATGTTTTTTTAAAAAAAAAAAAAAAACTTTATTTGGACAGCGTATCTGCCTTACAAAAAATTTACTTAAAAACTGAGTACATGTTTTTAAAACTAAGAGCTTAAATACCTAAATTATGCTGACAAGCCAGCTACCTGTCGTGGGAACGGATGTGACGGTGCCGTATTGTAGTTTGGTGAATACAGTGTTGCTTGTTGCTTATCTTTTGTTGCTTATGCTGACGATGTTGTTTGAACTGTTGCGGGTGAAACGTAGGTATCTTGTATCGAACGTTGTGAACATGTGCGAACTTCTGTCGTTGACCTATAATGTTGTTTATGCTGACGAATCGAATGTTTGCACTTGTGTGAACTTATGCTGTGTTAACTTGTATGTAACTTATGTTAAAAAAATGTTTTTGAAAGTGTAACTTGCAACAGTTTTTTTTTTTTTTTAATTTTAAACATTTCTCCATTGGTTCTTCGGAAAAAAAAAAACTTTTTAGGTCTACATTATTAATACAATGTACTATTTAATAAATATGATACTTTGCTTAACAATAGCTTCTAGTAACTTTAAATCATTTTTGTCATCATTACCATTCTATCACTAAGTGCAACAGAACATATGATAACGTTAAGAGTTAACGTACGTTAGTGCAGAGAAAATGCAAAATACAACCACACTTGTTAGGTGTACTACATCAGAGATACAAGTGTACTCGTAGATAAACATTGCAAAGAAAAGCCAAATAAACCCCTAATAACGGTATAAACCTGATAAGTTTATGGTATTCTATTTTAATTCCGTAACAAAATAAAGATTGTGAAATGGTGTCAACGTCAATGGTGTGAAATTTCGCAATTTGCGATATTGCGGTAGAGTTCAATTCTGTTCAGAATTTCAAAAGGATCCAATTTAAATTTTTTTTATTTTGTTTGTGCGCCGTAGAAACGGGATAATGCTGCTGTTCGATGGATTCCGCGTCCCCAATATTAATGGAGTGCATTTCTAAGTTTGTAGGTCCTAGGCCAACAGAGGCAAAGGAAGGGAAATATGTCATGATTTTCTTAAGATTACAAGAATCATTGCAGGTCAGCTCCATCAGTTTATTCTCCACATCAGTACCAAAAATATCTGTGGCATTCTAAAGATAATCCGGTGCAATTTGAAATTGTTTCCAGAAGTCAATCTCTAAATATAAGGGTTGTTTCGACGTCGGGACAATATAAAGGGTCAATGGATAGATTCCTTCTTCACGTGGGTAGTGATCTGCCCGATTACCTTTTAATGTAGACTAATTGAAACTAATTGCTTCTTCTTGCCGGATATCATATCCGTTCTATCTTGATCCCGGAATGTATTCAGAAAATTAGGAATACAAGTCAATTCATCTAAATCTATTATGTCTCCTTTAAAGTAATCCGCATCGACTGCAAGACACTTGTGCCAGCGCTTGATCCAATCCCCAAAACATTTTTTATATTCGGTTTTCGGTATGACCATCAGTGCTTCCGGAGATTTTTCCATTACTTCCCCTCGGCTGCTGAAACGCGTTCCTCGTAGTGGTTTTTTAACTCAATTGAACAGAAAGAAGTCACAGGGAACCAAATCAGGTGAATTCGGTGGCTGTTGGATGGTATTTGTTGCATTTTCCGTCAAAAAATTACGAATAATGATGGTACTGTGCGACAGTGCGTTACCATGGTGCAAAATCCACGAGTTTTCTGCCCACAATTCTGGTCTCTCTCGGCGAATCGCTTCAGGCAAACGTCTCATAATGCATAAACAATACTCTTTGTTTACTGTCTGACATTTTGGCAAAAATGCATGATGCACTACACCGTTGTAATCCTTGAAAACAGTGAGCATTGCTTTCTTTCAGATTCAGCTCCGCAAATCATCACTTTTGCGACGTCAACACGGACTCTTTTTTGCATGAAATTGAGGTCTTTTGGCATCAACTTTGCTGCTACACAACGGAAAAACAAATCATTGACCAAAATGTCTTGGACGGATCCATAGACAATGTTCAAGTCCTCCGCTATCTCTCTGATGATTAATTTGCGGGTATTGACCAACATTTCTTTTACTTCATCAATGTTTTCGTCGGTTATCGATGTCGGTGGTTTGCTACTGCGTTCATCATCTTCGATTAACTCACCACCACTTTTGAAGAGCTCGTGCCACTGGTAAACGACCGTTTTCTTTAGAGAATCGTTACCGAAACACTTTTGAAACATTTTCAACATTTTCAATTTTACGATGATTACGGGCCGGGTATATACTTGACTAGCAGGTGACAAAATTGGGATGTGAGGAGTACCTAATCAGTTTCCTGCCGGGCTCTTTTCCTTTGGGCCAGATTCTCCGGTCGGAAACTTGCCCCTCATCTTGACTTCCGAGCGTTTTTAACATTTTGGGGTAATGGTATTTACTTTCCCACACTTTTAGCAGAAAATTTTTTTCTGGGTACTCTCACACTTGTAAAACGAATGGCCGAAAACTTTACATTTGCAACAGATGGGAGTAGGAGAGTGCCGTATCGAGTTGTGTTGTTGGTGGGAGGTCTTTGACTTCTAACTCACATATGTACGTCGTGGCTGAGATGTTGGAAATTGATCATACCATTTCAGGAAAGTTTGGGGTGTGAAAGGTAATCTGGAGTTCCCTCATAACTTTACGCACATTTTGCTTTATTAGGTCTCTGTCTTCTGTAAATATATGGATCTAGAAGTAAGTACTGGTCGATTTTGACATATTCAAGTCGTCATGAAGCAAGCTTAAACATATGGTAAACAAACCGTTTTGATAAATAAGTGAATTTCTTTTGGCATCACATACTACTGGTTGTGTGAAAATGTCTAATTTTGTGCCAAATAATAGTCATTTGCAGGAAGTGTTGATTTTCTTCTTTCATTCTAAGAAAACGGCGGCTCTAAGTAAAACAGCGTGCCATGATTGGTTCCGTTGATTCAAAGAGGGTGATTTCGATGTTGACGACCGTCCGCGTGAAACAAGGCCAAAGTCCTTCGAACATGCTGAATTGGAGGCATTGCTCGATGAGGATCCATGACAAACGCAAGTAGAGCTGTGCTCCAACATTAAGAGTTACCCTCCAAGCCATTTCCAAGCGATTGAATGCGTTGGGAATGATTTAAACATAAGGAACTTGGGTTCCTTATGATTTGAAGTCAAGGGTTAAGCGTCGTTTTTTTTACCTGTGAACACTGTTCCAGTGGCAAAAAAGGAAGGTTTATCTTTATCGCATCGTAACGAGTGATGAAAATAGATTCATTACAACAACCTTAAGTGCAGAAAGTCATGGGGACTGCCCAGTCATGCTTCCACGTCTTCGGTTCGGCCAAATGTTCACGCTGCTAAGGTTATGCTCTGTATTTGGTGGGACCAGGTTGGTGTTATTTATTACGAACTGTTCAATCCCAACAAAACCATCCTGGGGAACGGTATCGACTTTAATTGAGCCGGCAACTAAGCGAAAAACGACCAAATTAAGAGCAGAGGTACAAAAAAGTGGTTCTACAGCATGACAACGCTAGGTCTCACGTTGCCAAGCTTGTTAAAACCTACCTTAAAACGCTCAAATAGGAAGTCCTACCCCACCCACTATATTCTCCAGATATTGCTCCGACCGATTATTACTTGTTTCATTCGATGGAGCATGTTCTGGTTGATCAACAGTTCCGCTCATATGAAGACATCAAAAAAGAGAAACACGTTTATCGTAACATTATTCGAGCTCTACCAGAAAGATGGAAAAAAGTTGTAGCTATCGATAGGCAGTACTTTAAATTTTGCATTTGTAACCATCTTATCGCAATAAAGTTGAATTTTTATCAAAAAAAAACAGCGATAACTAAGTTGCGCGCCTAATATTTTATTATTATCATTTTTTTTTTTAATAAGCACACGCTCAAAGGATTTGTGTACCCTTATAATGTTTATAAGAAGCGCGGGCAAATGAAATTTAGGAAGGAAGAAGAGAGAGGTACTGATGTACATTGTTCTTAAATATGTGCAAATTATAACAATCAGGAAATAGAGAGCTCGGCAGGGCTTTCCATAAGCGAGTTCTACGGCTTAGGAACGAATCGTGATATTTGAGAGTACGTCTGAAAGTGGTTTTGAGGGTAAATTGATGACCATTCATAGCGAGACGGGTGTTACGGTTAAAGGTTTGAAGATTTGAAGGGGCGGAAAGCTACTGGTGAATTCAGTGGAGCCCTGCTGATAGAAATAGCGAAAATAGCGAAAGTGAGACAGGAGATATTACATCGGTGTATTTTTATTTTTTTTTTTAGCATCACGGATGAGGTTTATCGCACGGTTTTGAATCCTCTCTAGTATTTGCAGTGATGTTTTAGGAGCACCTGACCGTATGTGGGCATTGTACTCCAATTTTGGGTGGATGAACGCTTTTTAATTTGAGGCGAGATCAGAGGGCGTGAAATATTTCTTGCAACCTAGCATTTTTGACGACATCGAATATGTGGTGATTTCAACATAAGTAGTCATTGATACAGATATAAATAATGGAAAGCTTTTCGGTGCCATTCATGGATAATGACTGGGTATTTAAATTTCGTTCTAATAACAGCAGACAGCATTGAGTTTTGAAAGCTTTAAATTCTACTCTGTTGTTAGTTCCCCAACAGGTTATGATGTTAATGTCGGAATTTAATCTTTATATCGCACATCCGGTGGAATAATGACGTAAATGCAATTTTTTCTGATATAGAGTTAATAACACCATAATTTTCTAAATTTCCAGTTCTCTTTGGTCTAAAAACGGCATAATTGTACCTTGTCTAGTTTCCAAAAGAGGAGACGTTTTCGTTTGCCACAAAAACTTTATCGACAAAGCTTTTCAAAGCAAAAATGTCACATTAATCAGTTGCGTGCGGGCCTTTGAAGAGAGTGTACATCTTAAAACTCTATAACGTCGTAAATTCCATTTGGCCAGTTCAGTTTTGTATATCTTAGGGAAAGAATGACATAAATGCACTTTACGTCAATATAGCCGAGATACTTTTTATTTTTTTTTAGTCAAAAATGAACTTTGCGCCGTTATTGTTTCAAGGTATTTACTTTTTATTGCTTATAAGCCTTTGTGTCGTTTTTAAACAATAAATTTTTTTCCTTTTATTTTTTCCTTTTCTTTTTAACGGCACTTGTCATCTTAGCCCTTAATATTTTTGTGTACAAATCTAGTGATTGTGTATTTTCATTATAATACATGGGCTGAAAAATCCGTTTGTAAGAGCGGGCACCACTTGAATTAAATCCACACCATTTTCAGTTAGTACCTTCAAAAGAGATATAGCGTTGTGAGTGAAGCAACTTTTGTTAATGTGAAAAAATGGATTCAAAGCAATTTCGTGTGTTGATTTGTTATTTGCTTTTTGATGGGAAAAAATGCAGCTGATGCAAAGAAATGCAAAAAAAGTTACAAAAGTCCACAAAATGATTACGAATGACCGTAAAGTGAAGTTGATCCAGATAGCTGAGGCTCTGAAGATATCAAAGGAGCATGTGCGATATATCATACACGAATATTTGAACATGCGGAAGCTCTGTTCAAAGTGGGTGCCGCGTTTGCTCACAGTCGACCAAAAACAACAACGTGTTGATGATTCAGAGGAGTGTTTAAAGCTGTTCAACCGCAATAAAGCCAAATTTGTGACATTGTTATGTGACAATGGATGACATTTGGCTCCATCACTTCACACCAGAGTCAAGTCGGCAGTCAGCTGAGTGGCGAGCAGGCGACGAACCTCGTCCAAAACGACCAAAAACTCAACAGTTGTCTGGCAAGGTTACGGCATCCGTATTTTAGGATACACATGGAATAATTTTCATCGACTATCTCCAAAAGGGGCAGACTATCAACAGCGACTATTACATTGCGTTGTTGGAGCGTTTGAAGGACAAAATCGCAGAAAAACGACCGCATTTTAAGAAAAAGAAGGAGCTCTTTCATCAAGACAATGCACCGTGTCACAAGTCGATGAAAGCGATGGCAAAATTGAATGAATTAGGCAACGAATTGCTTCCCCACCCACCGTATTCTCCAGATTTGGCCCCAAGCGACTATTTCCTGTTCGCGGATCTCAAAAAAAATGCTCGCCGGAAAGAGATTTAAGACCGATGAAGAAGTAATCGCCGAAACAGAGGCCTATTTTGAGGCTAAACCGAAATTGTACTTCAAAACTGGTATCGAAAGATTGAAAAATCGTTTCAATCACTGTATCGCCCTTAAATGCAACTGTATTGATAAATAAAGTTGAATTTTGCAAAAATTTTGTGTTTTACTATAAAACGGCACTAACTTTTCAGCCATGTGTTAGTTTAAATGAGTAAAACTGTGTTTCGCTGTGTAAGAATTAAAATTACTATAAGCATGGAGAGCCGTGCAACAAAAATGCTGTGATTAGCGCTTCAAAAAGATAGCACGGCATCGTCTACTCAAACACCAAGCAAATATAGAGAAAATATTCTCAGTTATATTTATACTTATTATGAAAATAAATATAGGCTTCATTTCACTTAACTATATAGATAATAGAACTACAATTTCACCTAGTGTGGTGATCACCATAGTGGTGATTTGGAACCCTATATTGCCTGCCCAATAATCAAATCTACGACTGATCTTTCAGGTACGTTTATGTCATCAGACGAAACTGAAATCTTGCCTGCTTGAAGTAAGGTTGTGTAAGACGATCAACCAAATCTTCTGTCCTCAGAGGGTATATTTTTCAATCTGAATTTTTTTATGTCACTTATGACTTCTATGTATTTTCATTCACATTCAGATAGTTGTCAATTAACTCCTTTATAACTA
The DNA here is from genome assembly GCA_907269105.1 of Volucella inanis. Lineage (NCBI taxonomy): Eukaryota > Metazoa > Arthropoda > Insecta > Diptera > Syrphidae > Volucella > Volucella inanis. The sequence continues at coordinate 90,913,373 of OU026157.1, read as the reverse complement.
AGAAGAGTAAAGAATTCTATGATCTATGCCCACAACAGATGAAGATTTTTCCGGAGACGAAAGTAAGTATAAGCCTTTAGATGATGAAAGCTTCATTGATACAGATATAAATAATGGAAAGCTTTTCGGTGCCATTCATGGATAATGACTGGGTATTTAAATTTCGTTCTAATAACAGCAGACAGCATTGAGTTTTGAAAGCTTTAAATTCTACTCTGTTGTTAGTTCCCCAACAGGTTATGATGTTAATGTCGGAATTTAATCTTTATATCGCACATCCGGTGGAATAATGACGTAAATGCAATTTTTTCTGATATAGAGTTAATAACACCATAATTTTCTAAATTTCCAGTTCTCTTTGGTCTAAAAACGGCATAATTGTACCTTGTCTAGTTTCCAAAAGAGGAGACGTTTTCGTTTGCCACAAAAACTTTATCGACAAAGCTTTTCAAAGCAAAAATGTCACATTAATCAGTTGCGTGCGGGCCTTTGAAGAGAGTGTACATCTTAAAACTCTATAACGTCGTAAATTCCATTTGGCCAGTTCAGTTTTGTATATCTTAGGGAAAGAATGACATAAATGCACTTTACGTCAATATAGCCGAGATACTTTTTATTTTTTTTAGTCAAAAATGAACTTTGCGCCGTTATTGTTTCAAGGTATTTACTTTTTATTGCCTTTTACTTTAAATTTTTTTTCCTTTTATTTTTTCCTTTTCTTTTTAACGGCACTTGTCATCTTAGCCCTTAATATTTTTGTGTACAAATCTAGTGATTGTGTATTTTCATTATAATACATGGGCTGAAAAATCCGTTTGTAAGAGCGGGCACCACTTGAATTAAATCCACACCATTTTCAGTTAGTACCTTCAAAAGAGATATAGCGTTGTGAGTGAAGCAACTTTTGTTAATGTGAAAAAATGGATTCAAAGCAATTTCGTGTGTTGATTTGTTATTTGCTTTTTGATGGGAAAAAATGCAGCTGATGCAAAGAAATGCAAAAAAAGTTACAAAAGTCCACAAAATGATTACGAATGACCGTAAAGTGAAGTTGATCCAGATAGCTGAGGCTCTGAAGATATCAAAGGAGCATGTGCGATATATCATACACGAATATTTGAACATGCGGAAGCTCTGTTCAAAGTGGGTGCCGCGTTTGCTTACAGTCGACCAAAAACAACAACGTGTTGATGATTCAGAGGAGTGTTTAAAGCTGTTCAACCGCAATAAAGCCAAATTTGTGACATTGTTATGTGACAATGGATGACATTTGGCTCCATCACTTCACACCAGAGTCAAGTCGGCAGTCAGCTGAGTGGCGAGCAGGCGACGAACCTCGTCCAAAACGACCAAAAACTCAACAGTTGTCTGGCAAGGTTACGGCATCCGTATTTTAGGATACACATGGAATAATTTTCATCGACTATCTCCAAAAGGGGCAGACTATCAACAGCGACTATTACATTGCGTTGTTGGAGCGTTTGAAGGACAAAATCGAAGAAAAACGACCGCATTTTAAGAAAAAGAAGGAGCTCTTTCATCAAGACAATGCACCGTGTCACAAGTCGATGAAAGCGATGGCAAAATTGAATGAATTAGGCAACGAATTGCTTCCCCACCCACCGTATTCTCCAGATTTGGCCCCAAGCGACTATTTCCTGTTCGCGGATCTCAAAAAAAATGCTCGCCGGAAAGAGATTTAAGACCGATGAAGAAGTAATCGCCGAAACAGAGGCCTATTTTGAGGCTAAACCGAAATTGTACTTCAAAACTGGTATCGAAAGATTGAAAAATCGTTTCAATCACTGTATCGCCCTTAAATGCAACTGTATTGATAAATAAAGTTGAATTTTGCAAAAATTTTGTGTTTTACTATAAAACGGCACTAACTTTTCAGCCATGTGTTAGTTTAAATGAGTAAAACTGTGTTTCGCTGTGTAAGAATTAAAATTACTATAAGCATGGAGAGCCGTGCAACAAAAATGCTGTGATTAGCGCTTCAAAAAGATAGCACGGCATCGTCTACTCAAACACCAAGCAAATATAGAGAAAATATTCTCAGTTATATTTATACTTATTATGAAAATAAATATAGGCTTCATTTCACTTAACTATATAGATAATAGAACTACAATTTCACCTAGTGTGGTGATCACCATAGTGGTGATTTGGAACCCTATATTGCCTGCCCAATAATCAAATCTACGACTGATCTTTCAGGTACGTTTATGTCATCAGACGAAACTGAAATCTTGCCTGCTTGAAGTAAGGTTGTGTAAGACGATCAACCAAATCTTCTGTCCTCAGAGGGTATATTTTTCAATCTGAATTTTTTTATGTCACTTATGACTTCTATGTATTTTCATTCACATTCAGATAGTTGTCAATTAACTCCTTTATAACTAAGAAGAGTAAAGAATTCTATGATCTATGCCCACAACAGATGAAGATTTTTCCGGAGACGAAAGTAAGTATAAGCCTTTAGATGATGAAAGCTCATCGTTGACAAGGAGCGGTCAAAAATTATTCCCTCGCTAAGCAAAGAAAGAGGGGACAGTGAGCAGTTTAAAATCGACCCATCGCCACAAAAAAAAAAAAAGGAAAAGAGGGAAAAAAAGAATCGTAAGTCCGAGCTATGGCAAAAAAATCAGAGGAAACTTAAGAAAAATACTGGAAAAGAATATGTATCGGTTTCTGGCATGACGATGGGAGAAAGAGTCATAGGGGGAGTTTGCAAATGTAAGCTTTCTTGTTCTTCAAAGTTTACAGAAGATCAGAGAACACAACTTTTTCAAACATATTGGTCATTAGGATCACTGCAAAGGCAACAAGAGTTTTTGGGTTCTTGTATTGCTCCTTTTAAACTCACTTTTCGGAGAATTAAACAAGGCCTTATACCGAAAGAGCCAAGGAAACCAAACTGCTCATTTTCATTTCTGAGTAACGGAAAAAGTATAAAAGTATGCAAAACTTTTCTTATGAATACATTAGGAATAAAAGAGCCTTAGAACTGTCATCCCAGCAAAGTTTACAGGTTCTGGTGTAAGTCCTGAAGATAATAACGTAAAACTACAGCCAGAAATTGTCAATTTCATTCGTGAACAAATTAACTCTATTTCAAGATTAAAAAGTCACTACTTGAGAGCTAATACTAGTCGTGAATTAATAGATGGCGGATTACCTATTGCGGAGATGCATCGAAATTATGAAGCTCAAATGACTTTGGAAAAGAAAACGGTAGCTAAATACGATGCTCATATTTTGAATCAAGAATTCAACACAGGGTTTTTATACCAAAAAAGGACCAATGCGATCAGTGTGAAGGGCACAAGAACCCCATTGGGGATGAAAGAAGATTATAAAAACCAAATCAAAGAAAAGGAACTTAGTAGAAAAGAAAAATCTACAGATATTGAAAGAAGTAAAGATCCACAAAATATAACTGTTGTAGCAATATACGATCTACAGGCATTATTGCCAGTACCAATAAGTGAATCGTCACCATTTTTTTTACTAATCAAAACTTAACTGCTACAATTTCATGGTGTATAATCGTTTTGTATATAGAACTATTAAAACTTTTTACTTATTTGATTCCAGGTAACAAACATAACAAATAAGTCGACAAAATGTTTCTTCTGGAATGAGGGCTATGGACACAGAGGATCGATTGAGATTGTAACATGCGTTCTCAAGTTTCTTGAGAAAGGTTCAAAATCTCGTCCAAACAGTGAATATATTTTCTATTCTGGCAATTGCTGTGGTCAACAAAAACATAGGTAAATAAGGAGTAGGTTGTTTAAGCTCACATTTTCCGAAACCAGTAAACTTTTCTTAAATATGTTCTTGCAATGTACTTATTCGCTGTTTCAAAACTGGACATAGAAAGTATAATGCACATATATCTGATAAGAGGCCATACGCAAAACGAAGGGGACACTGCGCATTCCGTAATAGAAAAGAACATAAAAAGAGCTAAAAAGTCCGGAAAAATATACGTTCCAGACCAATATTACTACACTTATGAGGAATGCTAAAAAAAGGGGGCTTCCTTACGATGTAGTTGAGATGTACTTTATTTTTATGACCTTAAATTACTAACGGACGAAATGGGTTTCAGCATCACAAAAGACACAAAAAACGACCAGTGAAAACTCTCAGACATCAAAATCATAAGATTCACAAAAGGAAGTAAACATCTTGAGTGCAAAATCTCCTACGAAGGAGAATGGAACCAAAAATATTGGACGCTCAGTCAAGAAAAAAAATTTCAAAAATATAAAATTAAAACCGGTTTACACATCAAACATTTTAATTACGGGAAGAAAAAAAAATGACGTGCTAAACATTACGAACAATCTTATAATGGACTTTTTTAATTAAATAAATACGAAATAAAACACACAAAAATATTTTTTATTCTTTTATTTCAAAAAAATAAAGAAACTTAATGTCGCAACTGACAAAAAAATTTACTGTTAAATGACTTAATTGAGGGTTTTTTAAATTTTCAGAGCACTTCTATACTCTAATAAGACTTCAGAAAGCAAACACATTTTTAAATCTTGTTCGCACATTAATAAAATATTTTTAGCACTCAAGAAGACAATATTGCCTGTAGTACTATGTTGTTTTATAGAAGAGGTAAAACTTTGAACGCCATTTCTCAACATTTACAAAAATGTCATTTGCGTCGATATTGCACCCGATGTGCGATATGTATTAAGATTTTTAAGCATTCTTGCTACTTCTCGAGTGCGAAAGTGAATTCGTCCCATTTTGGGTTCGACGCATTCAAGTGTAAACGGGAACTAGGCACAGTCTGGAAGTGTTGAGCTGGTTGCAAAATGTGCAGCAAGCAGCAAGAGTTGACACCTGGAATGTCATTGTAAATGAGTGTTGGTATAGAGGATGAGGCAGAACTTCTTGTCTTGGGACATTCAAATAATGGGGCCTCAGCTTTTGGTCGTATTGGAATTTTACACGCTTAAGTCATTTTTGGCTCGTTTGAACTTTTTTCGGTTTTTCTCCGTAGAACCTAAAAACATTTCTCTAACCCTGACAACCTCTTTAAAGCTCGAATTGTAGCACGCCTTTTTTTTGGTTTGACACCCTTTATCCGATGAAAGGAGAGGAGAGGAAAGGAATCTATAGGGAAAAGCAGATTAGCAGTGTGCGTATCAGGGTGAAGAGTTACAAAAACATCCAGGGTGTTGGCGGTATGACTATTAACGTCTGGTATTCGTGTGGGCTCATTTATAAGCTGAGTTAATTTTTTAAATTTGGTGGGGGCTAACGCCCTCATTTATTTTGCTTAATATAAGCTTAAAAACTATGACTTAAAACTAATAATAAAATAAAGCTAGGGATGGAGAAGAAGATCGAATTTGAGGGAAAGTGTGCTGCGATTAAAATCGAAAACGGATAGGTTGGAGTTTACCTTACGCAGCATGCGGGATATTGGTTCGTTAGAGCCATATGTGCTGCGGTGGATATTTAGATAAAAGAGAGGGGGCAACGTGGACTTCGAGGGTTAGTTTTAAAGAAAATGGAGTTGCAAAGAGACATGCAATCGACGGACCCTGAGAGGAGTCGGTTAATGAAAAGAATGTCAGCTACGTCCCTTCGTTCCCCAAGGGTATTCAGGTTAATGAGTTTGAGACGGTTTCGGTAGGGAGATAAGAAAATCGTTTCAAGCTAGACCTCGAAGAGCAAATAGAAAAACTAAGCTGGATGCTCTCAATACGGGATACATGAACTCGTTGTAAGGGACACCACGCTTGGCTAGCGTACTCGAGAAGAGGGCGAACGTAAGTGATGTATAGTGATCTGGTCACGTACGGGTTGCAGAATTCTTTGGACCATCTTTTAACAAAGCTAAGTGATGAGTTTGCTTTAGTAATTATCTCATCAATATGCGACCGGAAATTAAGCCCCCTGTCGCATGATATGCCAAGGTCGCGGATAGTCTGAGCTAGGGATATAGGTTGACTGTGGAGAACGTAAATTCTGGGAGTAGACATGTTGCACTTACGTGAAAAGGTAATCGATTGACATTTGGTGACATTGAGTTCTAAGCAGTTCTTGATGCACCAGGTGGAAAAACTGTTTAGATCTATTTGAAGGAGGCTGGAGTCATGTTGTGAGGAAATGGGTTTAAAAAACTTGGTATCGTCAGCATAGAGAAAAAGTGCTGAGTGTTAAATGACCCTTTCAAGATCGTTAATAGTTAAGATGAAGAGAAGTGGACCTAGGTGACTACCCTGAGGAACACCTGAAGTGGCCAAGAAAGGGGCCGAAAGGACAGACCTGTAACTAACACTATAGAAACGATTATCCAAGTAAGAAGATATCCATTTAAGCAAAATGGGTTCAAAGCCCAGGACGGACAATTTGAAAAGGATTAGCTTATGAGATATCTTGTCAAAAGCCTTGCTGAAATCAGTTGTTACAACGTCAACTTCTTTACCACTTTCTAAGGCTAAGAGAACAGAGTACACGAATTCTACGAGGTTAGTGGTAGTTGATCTACCCTTCGGAAAGCAGTGTTGACTAGGGGAAATAAAAGATTTGCACCGGAAGCTTAAGGCTTCATACAAAATGCTCTCGAGAAGTTTGGGTTTATGAGAAAGTTTATCTATAGGGCGTTTATTAGTGACTTCGCTCTTTAATCCATTTTTGTGTGTCGGTGTTATGAAAGAAGACTTCCATATTTGTGGAAATTCACCTTGAGAGAGCGATAATAGGAAAAGATTTGCAAGGGGGTGGGAAAGTGTTGAGGAACACTTTTTAAGAAATATGGATGGAAAACCATCTGGGCCGGGTAAGTATTCATCATTAAGTTGCTGTAATTTATTTTCTATTACTGTATGATCAAATCTTTAAGAAGTTAAGTAGATATTTGAAATAAGAGGGATCCGGTACGAAGGAATTATCTTCAAAAGATTGCTTAAAGAAAGTAGCAAAAAAGTTGGCTATGGTATGCGGATCGGTTGATGATGTGTTTTCGTATGAGAGGGATGGAGGAAAACTGTCAGATTTTTTTTTTTTTGTAGTTAACGAATTGGTAGAAAGACTTAGGATCGTTTATAAGCCTTGATTGCGCACAATCAAGGTATCGCTGATAGAGAACGTTATAAATCTGGGCGAATTTAAGGTATGCCCCGAGATAGTTTGAATAGTCAACAAAAGAGTTGGATTGGAGAAAAACTGCCCATAATTTGTTTCTCTTGTTACGTAAAGAGCGAAGTTTACGATTATACCACGGGGGGCTCGTAGAAAGAGTCTTATTGCGCGAAAAGAGACATAGAGAGAAAAAGAATTGAATAATTCTCTGTAGAAAATTGAGGGAGCACTTTTTGGGGGCATATTGACGAAATCAAAAGAACACTCACTAAGGCATACCTTAATTTTGCTAAAATTCGCTTTATGAAAGTCGTAAGAGGAGGCGGTTACAGATGGGGTGTGGCGAATAGGAGAGTGGTGGAAAAGAGAAAGAAGAAGTGGTGGGTGAAAGTTATCAATGGTCGATAGTGAAAGGAGACAGAGAGAGACAGAGGAGTTTATGGGATCAGTGGTGAAAATGAGGTCTAATTGACTACCCATATAGTTGGGGACGCCACTAACTTGGCATAAGTTAGAATCTGTGTGCTCGTCCAAGAAGAGACATTCTTTACTCGAGGTAGGGTGAGCGATAAAAAAAGATTCGTCATCAGATTGTTTCCAGTGCAGCTGGATACAATGATATCATCGAGAGGATCAGATAAGTTAATCATTTGATCAATTGCATGGATGGCGAGTTGGTAGCTTTCGATTGGTTGTGCGGGTAGGATGTAAAAACACATAACGTCCCTACAGGGCACAGTTATCTTTATTGAAACGTAGTCAAGCTTAGAAGAAGTAGAAACAGCGATTGGTGAAGAGCTTAGGTCATTGCGAACGGCCAGTAGGCCACCTCGATAGGGAGAGTCATCATTTGGACGAGTCAGATCGTCGTCTCGAAAAATATTGAAACTAGGTGGGAATAATTCCTGATTCTTTATTTAGGGAATTAGATTAGTTTCGGTCAGAGCGTAGACCTCAAATGGGAGAGCGTAAGATTGTCGCAAGACGGCAAGGGTCTTAGAAAAGGTGATTTCGAGAGGGCGTAGGAGTGGATGGTCGAAACACTTTAGGGACAAAAAAATTTGTAGTTGTCAGCTCTGCTCCGTTGGAGGTGTGAGATCCTTTTTAAGTGCACATAGTTACCGAAAGCAGCAAGGTCGTCTGAGACTTTTTGGGGAGACATATTGAGTGTACGGAGATGTTAATGGTGAAGCAACGGTAATTGAAGCGGCTTTAGATACATTTGCAGATGAGGGATTTATAATATGAGAACTAATGAAATTGGAATATTTAGCTCCGGTTTTAAGATCAAAATTAGGGAAAGTGATAGTTGGGGCATGTGCAGAGGGGTTAGGTATTTCACAATAGTTAGTGTGAGCGGTTGATGTTAATTTGAAAGAGACGGGTTGACGCGGGCGCTTGGGTAGACCGGAGGCTGCAGGTGCAATATAATTAGAGGACTGATGAGAGTTGGAGGGGTGAAATTGGGGAAGATGTTAGTTTTAAATCTCCAATTAGGGTCAAATTTGGAACGGGAGCTGGAAACGGTTTTCGGTGTAGAGTCAGGTTTGAGATGGTTTGGGTCAGGTTTTGGTATTTTATTAGAGTCCGGTTTGGGACGGGAGTTGGAATCGAAATTAGGTAACTTAGAATTAAGCTTCTTTTTATCCTCTTTCTTGGTAGGTGTGTCGATCCATTTACAGATGCGCATCTTTCCAACGTTGAAATTAGCACCAGCAGGGTTCTTAAATAACCATTCGTATCTAGAAGGTAGGTCGAGTTTAAAGCTTCGATTACCTTTGTGGTGAGATGGCAGGAACATTTCACAATTGCTGATGGTGATGCCGTATTTGTCCGCGAAGAATTTCGTGATCCAAGAAATATCAGCGTTTACGGGGGTGCCTTTCATGAATGAATACTCCTATCGGTTTCGATTTTATCCAGTCTACGTCTCCATTCGGAAGATGTCCATGTTGTACCAAAATGTTTGATGAGCTTGCGTGGGGCGGCGACTGGAGGAGTAGATAGTGAAACAGTTGCGGGGCAGCGGGAGAATTTGTAGATTTATTTAACCGTGGTGGACGAGGAGGTGGTGGTGAAAGTGGGTCGACTTCGGTTTCCAGTAATTCAACCAAAATTGATGTATTGTAGTGGTCATTCTTGTGGTGTTGTGTGTGGATTGGTAAATTGTCAATTTTGTTGCTTACCGTTTCGATATGATTCCAGATATCGAAAATGGTTGATTGTGCTGCAGCCAGATCGTCACCAACACCGTTTATTCTATCAAAGATTACTTCAAGCATTGGATCAGGCTGCATTAGAGATGGTTGTTTCTTTGAGGTGGATTGAAAATGAGTCTCAAGATCTTTACGCAGACTGTTTATCGATTTATCAGTTTTAGGTTAGAGATGTTTTGGGCAGAACAAACTGCTTTGAGATAATTGATCGCAGTATTCATCTCGACCAGACTTGCAGATTGTTTTTCGATTTTGGTGAGCTTGGACTTAATTACATCGGTTGAAGACAGAATCGAGTTACCTAACTCTTCATTAGATTCACTGTGGCACTTTATAGCAAGCAACACGTGAAAAAGCGAGATAATCTTGCACTCATCACAAAAGAATAGGAGGTGGTCAGAGAACTCTTTGCTGAATACGGTATTCCTTTTATTTAATCCGACACAAATTGCATGGAATGATTTTCCACAGATGCCCTTACAAGTAACAAAGTGGGCATTGAGATCAAAGATTTGGCAGTTAGTGATTCCGCAAAACATGGCAATTTTAGCAAAAGTAAATGAAAAGGGTAAACAAAAAATCGGAAAATTGGTCAACACTTGGGGTATTGCAATAAATATATGTGGAACCGATATCAGAAATGAGTTAGGTTATTTTTTGCAGTGAAAGTCTCAACACACCGTCCTTCGGTTGTTGTCTGTTCAAAATGCCGAAGCAAACTAGAATTGTGTATATTGAAATCATCCGTAATCACGATTTCAGTATGAAGATACAGGGATACAATTCTTTATATGGAGTCAGACAGCGTAAAGGTCAGTATCGACGATACTAGCTGTGAAGTAAAAATTGAGAGTTGGTTTACCTAATCAAATTTTAGGTATTATGCCCTTAAAACTATATGAAACAGTGCACCAACAAAATTCACACTCACAACCGGCTATCCATCGGTTGTTACATACACTCAGTCATTGCCCGTTCCTTGAGATAAATACAGTAAATGCAGTGAGCTAGTGCAAGCAAGCTCGACTAGAAGCGGGAGAGATGGTATGCCCGCACTGTGTGATATTTTATTTTTTGTTCTGTTCACTGCACCGCTCTACAATATTTATAAGGGCGCAGTGGTTGCGTTTCTTTTTTCTTTCAATTAACGAAACGTGTGTCAACGTGTGGGTTTTGGGTTTCTTTTGCCGCAACTTTGTGTTAATTTCAATAATGTCATTATAAGAATCATTATAAGATCGTTGACGGTGATCCAACATTTTTCCTGGTAATTCAGAATCGATCGGAGGAATTTGTTGCCTTGTTGGATTCTTTGATAGTTGGACTTAAGTTTTTTAGTTGGGCCAAAAAGTTATCCACAATTGTACTACGACAGGGAATACCATTAGGCCTATTTAGATCAAATGAGCGATGGTTAGGAGTAGAGGTGGTCAGCAGGCTACCGATATGATTTTCTAACTCCCCTTTCATCACCAGGAGATCGGTCTGCACGCCTCAGTCCAACTGCGCTCCGTGAGTACTTTCGCCATCCGCTCAGAATTCGCTCCATTTTCTTGTTTTGAAGTTACATCGAGATTTCTAATTTCAAAATAAGATAGAAATGGTCGTAAATAAGTATACATAACATACATACCGGACTACCTAAAAAGAAATCCCAAACAAAACTTCTAAGATACATACAGATAATTAGTACTAAACTCAGGGTCCTTCACCTCAGTGGTTGTATTTGCAACGATGGAATCCCACAGAGGACCCTCTCTTCTACCTTTCCCTCGCTCTTGTGACCAACGAGTACAGACAACTTCATTGACCAATGCGGGCAAAGAGTAGGAGGAGGCTTGACCAGTCAGCAGCGCCAGGCATGCAAGTTGTATTGTAGTTCCATCCTAGGCTCGTCGGAATGGGTTGGGTTCTTGCTACTGAAAATTGCCAGCCGTAGTTACATTATTTTCATGCCTTCTTTTTTTAACCGGCTCGAATTCGTCCTGAGCGACATCTTAAAATCACCAAGTTCAAGTTCAAGTTGAAACCGACTTGAAACTTAATTCCCACTTCTAATCGCACCAAAAGAGAGGAGAGCTAAATGATGTGCTCTCCAATTGCAAATTTCCTTCTCCTCAAATCATGCTAGCTACGCGATCCGTGGATGTCTTGCGTGGATACCCATTGTTTTGTCTGTTGACTTTTTAATTATCACTCCGTATTTCGTCAAAGTATCTCATCACGTCGCTGCGGTATAACGTTTAGAAACGCATCCTATGTGAAGAATTTAAGAAAAAACAAAGCGCTGTCCAAGTGAGTATTTGTATACAAATTTATTTTACAAAAGAGTGGAGGGGTAGACAACTCGATGAAAGGCCTAATGGAAAAAAAGAAACGAGTAGATATGAAAGCAACTTAGCCTAGTATTAAAATATAAAAGTTATAAAAATTAAATTCAAAATTGAAATAAAATTCAGTTAACAATAAAGGGGATCTATGCTTTATTTTTATATATTTTTTTTTATATTTTTTCCTCTCTACTTATTTTTTTATTTTTATTTTTTACTTGTCTATGGTAAGCTAGCATGATTCCTTAGGAAGATAAAGATGGTATTTGACATACTATATACTACCTTGGGATATGTACATATATATATGTATGGATATGTAATATATATACTCGTATATTATTATTATTTTTTATCAACGTTTTGATTTAGTTATAGTTTGGAAAATTGTTGATAACATTTTTTTTTTACTTACCGGACAAGCTAGGGATTGAAGTTCACTTCTTCGCCTTCAACATAGAAGGATATAGTATCAAAACAATTTTATACTTATCTGGGACTACTGTCCACTTTATTGTACTAATCCGAACTAAACTTAAATCTTATTTATAAATATATATTAATTTACCATCAATACGACAAATTATTGATGCAGCAGTTTGGGATTGGTTTGTTGTTTTGGAGAAATAATTTTACAGGTGCTTTGCAAGCTTCTTGAGATTTATATTGTATGGAGCGGGAGAAACTTTGAGTGCATGAATCGGACTTCTCGGAATTGTGCAGCAAGTCTGTGAACATCGAAGTCTATGTGGCGGAACTGGGAACATTGTACCCGGCTGTAATGCGAGTTCTAATATTTTTTGTGTTTACTCCTTCCTTCATCAAATCGAGTGTCTTCACTCGGTACCATATATAGCATTGGTATTACCTTTTGCTTTAATGGTTCACGCTGAATTTGAGTTTTAAGCTGGACTTCGGTGTTCTTTGGGATTTCGGTGTGAATTGTAACTTTCCCCTTTCGGTCAATCGTCTTTCTGATGATAATGGTTATAATAGCTAATATTACGAGAGATGTCATGCTGTAGTTAGTGATAACATGAGACTGCCTTTTTTCTCTATTTCTGTTATGTGTGCTGTGTTGTTTATATGCAGTTCCTTTAACATATCCAATGTTAGGTGTTCTTAATATATTCCAATTGAAGAACTCAAATGTAGAAGCGCCGACAAAGGTTTGGAGGATGGTATTTCATTTGAGTTCTATACTTGGCCATTTATGTAAATTTATGTGTTATGGAACTATAGAATAAAGGTTCCGGTTAGATTGACTTTATTGCTCTCAACGAGCAATATTGCTTGGTACGTAATAGTTCTTGATCTCATCACCTTTTCCATTAATTCCTCTCGGCTGCTGAAACGCGTTCCCCGTAGTGGTTTTCCTGCCCAAAATTCTGGTCCCTTTCGGCGAACTGCTTCACGCAAACATCTCATAACGCCCAAATAATACATTTTGCTTACTGTCTGCCCTTTTGGTAAAAATTCATGATGGTGTTGTAATCCATGAAAACCGTGAGCATTGCCTTCTTTTTTGACTGAAAACGACGTGGTTTTTTTTATCTCGGCTCATTTGGTGAACGCCATTCACTCTCTGGATTGCGTGTCGTACTTATAAACCAACGTCTCGTCTCCAGTAATGATCCTTTTGATGAATGTGGGATCGGATTCAGCCTCGCAACGTCAACACGGTCTCTTCGATTGACTCACGATCACTTTGAAACCACTTGTGCCACTGGTAAGCGACCGTTTCCTTTAGAAAATCGTTGCCGAAACACTTTTCCAACATTTCCAACTCTCGCGCACCATTAAATTCGTTTTTTACGCAAAATTTAATACAAGTTCGTTGTTGCAAATTGAAATCCATTTCTTAATTTGTAAAAAATCGCCAACACACACAAAGATAGATGTACTCTTGGCTACATAACTTTTGCAAATATCAAGCTATGACGCGAGGCATGCTGTTGACGAGGGAATGTCAACAACAGGTGCACCAACTTAACAAAAAAAAACCGAACTCAAATCCGAATAATGTGAGTGCCACACGGCGGTTCAAGGTGGTATATATTTATTTTATTTTATTGGTTTAGTTTACAATTTTTCGAACATAACATTTTCTGTAGAGGGAATATTAATAACATAAAGTATAGTTGATTTATTAGATGCTACGATATTTTAATGTCGGAAAATAATAAAAGGTTTCTTACTTTCTTCAAATTTTTCTTTAACAATTTTCATTTCAGATTTAGAAAGGATAAAAGAGCTAACAATTTTACTCTTCGCCCAAAGTAAGGCGTAAGCTTAGTTATTTCTTCTTTTAAAATATCCAATTTTTACTTAATTTCTAGTGTAAATTAACTTTTCAAGTTCTGACTTAATTTTAAAAGTTGCAGCGTCTTATTTGTTCCATTTGTTTATTTTTTCAGTGAAAGCTTTTTTTATGATTACCTATTTGTTGTTATTGGTTAGTAAATTATGGGATTCGAATTTTATAATTAGAAAGTCGTCTTGGTCTGAACTACCAGTGATCCATTTCCACGCGCTTCCTATGAAGTTAAGGGATCTAAAATTTCTAATTTTAGATTTAAGCATGTAACTGGTTTTTATTTGGGTAATGTTCGTACTTTTGCTCTTTACAGATTCGACACTGTTTTATAATTTCACGGATTCGGGCTTTTATTTTAGGAAAATAATATTTTTTTAGGAGTTGCATTTTGTTCTCATTACTATGTCTATGTGCTCTGTTTTGTTTTTAAGAATTTTTTCCTGTTGTTCAGTAGGGCTTATAAGATCAGTTACGTGTTTTGCAAGATTGGAAATGACATGGATAGATTCTTTGAATTATTCCCATAGTTGCTTCGTTAGTACACAGCCCATTTATAGTATAGCTTTGGGGCTAAGAGATTCTTTAATAGCGTACTAAAAGAATTTTTCTGTGTAGACGGGCCGAACGAAAATGTTGCCTATGAAAAATTGGGAAGGGAATTTTAAATTGGTATGACTCTCTATTTTCGATAAGTTACAACACTTGATTTTTAAGTACGTTGATTGGTGCTTCAGCTGTTCGGATGTTCGTAAGATGTTCCATGTTGACTATGTTTAGATACTGATAAAGAGTTGGCTTGGGAGACTTGGAGAGAAGAAGAGAGAGCGTTAGCAATTACATTACTTGTTTCTGTTTTGTATTGTATCTCATAATATATAATGATGTAATGAAGATAAAATGAAGCCGACAAATTCAACTTTTTCTTCAAAGAAGTTCTGTTTATCTAATAGCACCTTCATGTTAGCTTCATTAAATATTTTACATGTCTTTTCGACATGACTTGATGACATGGTTGCTTCGCCTTTACTAAAGATACTAATATCGCCAATATAGACGTAGCAAATTTTTTCTATCTCCCTTAGTATGTCGCCTAGCGCACGTTGCAAGATGGGGGGTGCATTTTTCAAACCGAATTGGGGTCGGGTAAATTCGCATTTCCTATTATTTATTAAAAATTCAGTTTTTTCCATATCGGATTTCTTTAGGGGAATCTGATGGATATCACTTTTGAGATCTAAAACCGTAAAGTATTTTTTCTATCCAAGTTGTGATAGGACCTCGATAATTTTATAGGATATTTGTATAAGATAGTAACAGTATTCAAGTTCCTATAATAAATTACCAGTCTGTACTGTTTATTTTCAATTGAGTCAGCCCTTTGGGTAAATTGTATAGGGAACGGGATGATTGAATAATGTTATCATCAAGGAGACTTGTTCTTCTATTTTTCCTTCTAGTGTGGCTTGTACGAATCTTACCAACAACCTTTATTATGCAGGTGAGTATTTTGTTCGGTTCGGAGAATAAAGCCAAAATATAGTATTGATGGGTTCTTTCAGTGAGTCTGACATGTGATCAAGTTCTTTATTTATTAAAGTAACTAGATGTGACTTTAGTTGTTTATTCTTGATTCTTATTTTGCCAAAAATGACATGAAATGTTTTCAATATTGGGAGAAGGAAGAATTTCAACTCTTTTTCCGTTTGGCCAAAAAGGTAGAGGAACGTGTGGTGGAACCTAAATGACGCCAGCAATGGATTTTGCTAGGAAGGATAGGATTTTTTTTATATTACTGCATCGAATGCAATAAATGCATATCGAATGCATAAAAAATGTATGTCACTATTATCTGGGGGCTTCATCATCGGGTTAATTCTGATCCTCACGCTGCAGCGTGAATTTGAATTAAGGATTTTTGTCCAACTGTGCGTTGGCTTAAGATATAGTTTCTTAAATTAGGGTCGTGCTCTATTTCTACCGTATTTGATATGTGATTGAACGCGTAAATGTCTTTCGAGGAAACGTAGCCAGTAGACTGCAGCACGCAATTTGGAGTATGTAGATTGTTCAGATGATTATTTTCATTGTTGGGTGGAACTCCAAAAGCTACTATATATGAAAGTTTTTTTTTTGGATTTTTGGTAAAAGTTGATTTTGGAATGAGGCGTTTTGTACTGGAGGTCTTTTTAAGGCGTAATTAAATGTTTTAGCGCGATTTTGGTAGTTTATTGCAGAGGATCTGATCGTAAACTTTTCCATGGACTCTGGTTTTGTTTGTGGAGGTCTGGAAGGGAGTTGGTCAAGATTGTTGGGTGAATAACTTGACTGAGGTAGTTGTTGCGCATTAAAATTTGCCTGTGGATAACTATGTAAAGGGTAGTAATTTTGCATATTAATATCTGATAGATAGATATTTTGTCGCGGATAAACTTGTGAGAGGTAAGCTTTTTGAAAAAAATCTTGCACGGAGGCTTTGCCTTAAATAATGTACGTCATTGGTATTACAGCTTTCCAACGTCACTCTGATCTGCATAGTACAGAGTAAGACATCTGGAAATGGCTTTCTAATTCAGAAGAGTAATGTACGACTCCAGTATCGCATCCGCATTTTCTATTATTTTGTTTCAAATTAAGTTCAAGATACCTTAGTACCTTGGTGTTCCTTCGGGCGCTTTGTGTAACTGTCGAATTCGCCCAACACTCTTCAAGATTGTTTCGATATTCAGGGCTTATGCCTTGATCTAGAATTCACGATATCTGTAACTTTATTAATTAGTTGAGTAGAAGAAAATATTAGCCGTGATTGAGGCTTTGGCTGCTGAGGATTCCATGGTTGGGGGAGATTTTCAAGGGGGTTTTCTACTTGAGAGGCATTAAAAATAGCTGGACCTATGAGGTTCTTATTATTAGATATTTTAAGAATTCAATGCTTATATTAATTTAATAGATCGCAATTTATTTACTTTCTAGTTTGTATTTTCACTTATACTTTATTTGTTTTAATACAGTCATTTGTTAAACTTTTTGCATGTTTGCATGTTGTTTTTCTTTAAATTTATAAATTTATAAAATTTTTCTTAAGCATATATTCTGGAGCGACTGGCAGCGATCGCTGTCTTTTTTTCGTCTCTGGTCACAGTTATTTAGGGAGCTCATCATTTCGATGATCTGTTATTGGCTCTTGCTATTTCTCAAACTTTACACACAGTTTGTAGATATTTTTACACAGATGTTAGTTTCAAGCGAGTTATATTCGCAATTTTTTGTGATTATTCTCGGGATAAGTGAGTTATTTGCACAGCTTTTAAGCGAGTGATTTTCATTTTTTTCTCAGGATAAACGGGTTATTTTGAACAATTTTTTAGTAATTAGTAATTTCCGCTAGCTCTTAATAAGCTAGTTGTGTCACTATTTTACTCAAGGTTTTATTAACGGAATATTTTCGCGACTTGATTTTATTTTGGTCAGGATATACTACTTAATAGAGAATTTAATTTTGCTCGGGCGATAGACTTCTATCCGGGTGAAGCTAATAAACATAAACCATTTTATTTTTATTTGGGATTACTGCCCACTTCATTGTGCCAATTTGAGCTAAACTTAAAATCTAATTTACAAATACAGGGTAACTGAGTCGAACTGCAACTTTTTAAAATGCTATAATTTTTTTTATTTTTTGATAAATTTTATTGTGCTAAAGCAAAAAATGTTGGAAAATACATCAATTTTCAAACTGTATCAGTAGTTTTCAATATGTCCACCTTTGGCGCGAATAATAGCCTTCAGACGGTTGAAGAAAGCATCGCACACTGCACGCAAGTGGCTCTGCGGTATTTTGGCCCATTCCCGGCGAACTGCTTGTTTGAGGTGGTCCAAACTTTGGTATTTTTTAGTGCTAACCTTTGCCTTAAAAATACCCCAGACAGAGAAATCTATCCGGAGAATTTGCAATCCATTGTGTAGAAGAAATGAAGTGTGGAACATTGTTTTTTAACCAATTTTGGTTGACGCCCTTGTGAGAGGGTGCCGAGTCTTGTTGAAATGTTCACGGTCTACGACAAAAATGATTGTTTGCCCAAGGCTTCAATACTATCTCTAAGACAGTTTCACGGTATACGATCGCATTATTTTGAACGGTCCAAAAATACGAGCGGAAGAGCGACCATCGGCGGTTATAGCGGCCCAAACCATCACCGTCGGTGCTGCCTGCTTTCTGGTGGCCGTCCGAAGGTGTAAATTTTCGAAGGACCTCTCTGGCAAGTAAGATCTGTCATTTTGTTTGTTGACACATTGCTCTTTAACAAATGGCGATTCGTCGGAAAAAAACAAATTCGGCAACTCACCACTTTCGTGCAAGCGTAGCGAGTCCTTCGCTTTTTCAACTCTTACTTTTTTCTGTTGTGGTGTAAGATCGTGTGTTTTTTGGAACTTCAATGGTTTGAGCCCAAGCTTATTTTTCAGTATGTGTTGCATCCGTTCCAATGATATGTTGAGCTCACGAGCCATTTTTCTTCCATTTAAACGCGGTTTTCGCTGAATTCGAGCCTTCACTTTCCGAACCATTTTCACCGATGCCGCTGTATTTTTATGACCATCTCTATGGCGTTTTGCAACGCTGCCAGTATCACGTTTATTCACGTTGAGGTGCTGAAGGGCTCTAACTATAGCTACTTTTGGTTTTCCAGCTGAATATAAAGCAATCACACTATTACGTTTGAATTCCATCGCGGATAAAAATTTTTCAACACAACTGAGACGCAAATGGTTCAAAAGGCTTGCATCTTATCTGTCACGTGTCAAAATTTGAGCTCACAGTAATGAACGGTTTGGAAATTATAGCAGTATGAAGTTGGTTGCAGTTCGAGTCAGTCACTCTATTACCGTCAATGTGACAAATTATTGATTAAGCAGTTTGGGTTTGATTTGTTGCTTCGAAGTTACAGGTGCTTTGCAAGCTTTGAATTGAGTGCCTGGGTTGGAAGTAGGAGCACTGCATCCGGCTGGTGTAATGCGAGTTGTGTTGTTGTGTCAAATGTGTTGGTGTGATTTGCGTTCTTTGTCTTTTCGTTTTTCTTGTTTTTGTTTGACGAACAGCAAAAACTATTAAAATTAAAAATTAAATTTGCAATAAATAAAATTTAACACAAAAACTTTAATACTCCTTGTAAGGAGTATCGCGGATGAGATGAAATGAAGGATGGGAGGTGCAACTGCACTGTGTTGGTCCTCTGGGTGTCTGCTATTTGGTACGCTGGATTGCTTCTCTATTTTTGCTAGTAACTTCTAAGGGATGATCTAAATTATATCTTTTTTGTAGGTGTCTAAAAAATCGGATGCACTTGCTGATTCCTGTGCCCTTGTGATTCTGTTGCGCTGTTGGCTCATAGTTTCTTTGGATACCCGGAGCATTTCTTATTGACTTACTGTTTACTTGGAATTTCTGTTTTCGTTTTTTTTTTTTTTTTTTTGTTCGGCTCCTGAACACTGGCGGTCAGATACACTTAGTGACGACCGGATTTATTGCCATAACCAATTTATTAATGTTAATGTATTGGGTATGTTATTAAATTCGTGGGTTTTTTTTTCAAAATTTGAACGTTTATTTAAGAAAAACATGCACAATAGTATTATTCAAAGTATTGCCCATCTGAAGCTATGACTTTTTCCTATCTTTCTGGCAATTTGTGGATCCCATCCCAAAAGAACTGCGCCGGCTTGGCAGCCAAGAATGAATCAAGCCAATTTTTGATATTCTGCTCTGATGTGAACCGTATTTCAGTGAGGGCGTTCTGCATCGACCGGAACAAATGGTAGTCAGAAGGGGCAACACAAACGGATTAATTGTGTTCGGTAGCGTTGTCCATTGATGGTTTCACCCAGTTTTAGCAGCTCATAATACAGCACACACATCTGATCCCACCAAATACAGAGCATTACCTTTGCGCCATGGATATTCGGCTTTGCCGTTGATTTGGCTGATTGACCGGGTTTCACATAAGATTTTTTGCGCTTGGGGTTGTCGTAATGGATCCATTTCGACTCTCGGCTTGAGTTCATGTGGAACCCAATTTCCTTGCTTTTGAATATATCCAGCTGCTTTTAAACGTTTTGAAATGGCTGCTTGAGTGACACCCAAAGATTCTGCAAGCTCTTCTTGTATTTGGCAACAATCTTCATAGAGTAACGCTTCCAGTTCTACATGTTCAAACTTCAATCTTCAAAGGATAAGACGAGGGTGATATATTGAGGTTTGGTTCGGGAGAGGATAGACAAAGATTATTATAGCTGCTATCAGCATGTCCCAGTTGATGACAAATTCTACTCTTTTATTTGTTTTTAATTTTTTTTTTGCATTTGGACATACATAAAATCTAAACTATTGTTTCCCACAAAGATCATATAGCTAAAGACTGCACAACAAAAACGCGCTTTGTTTCTTCTACAAGAAAGACAACCCGGAGAAACCTGGGCATGTTTCCGGTAAAAGCAAATATCCGGTCTTCAGGAGTGCTACTACCAGTAAGCAAACTTGAAGATAATACAGATGAACGTTAACAACATGTAGGACAGTCCAGGACATCCCAGCACAGTTGGGTAGAGACGAGAGAGCGATCGTCATTTTGATCACGGCAGCAACATCTGGATCTGAGATAAATCAAGTCATGCCCCAATTTGGACATGTGGAAGACATGCTTCCAAGATGCCAGTAATCATGCAGATGGGTACGTTTGTGCAAAAATAACTTGCACTTTGACAACAAGTGAATACCAAGCGTAAGTAGAGATGCACTTGAAAAATCCCCAATGGTTATAGCCGGAGATTTTAATGCCTTTGCAACGAAGTGGTGTAGCAAATTCACCAATGCCAGAGGACGTGTCGTACCAGAAAAATTCGCTTCCATTGATGTAAGCATTGCAAACAAGGGTCAAGCAAGTACTTCTAGGAATGTTGGAATGAGATCAATCATCGATATAACTTTCATTCGTAACTCCCTACTGCGCAACATAGAATGAAGCGTCAGCGAAGTGACCATCATTAATATTAATTAATATTAAAAATCAAAAGAGCATTCCACGCACTATGTTACAGGTCTTGAAGATATCTTTCCGAAGTACCACTCCATTTTGTTCCATTTTAAATCAATTTGAATACAATAGAAAAAAATTTTACGTGGGCAGGGACATAAATTTAAATGAAAAGTTCTAATCGGAGTAAATCCCTGGGATCACTATTTTTTTTTTTTTTTTTGTTTTTCATCTTTGTTAATTAATCCGATTCGAGGCAAAAAATTTTTGAATTTGAAATTTTTTTTCCGATTTAAAAGAAGTAAATATCTGTTACTCTACTCGTAAATAGAAATGAAATAAAGCTAACCTCTGAACTCTTAGTATACCTATATCGCTAATATTGATATTTTACTATTTTATAATGTGGACATATTCTGGTAAAATTTAAAAAAAAAAAAAAAATTTAATGACCTTGAAATTCAGATTCACTTTTTCTTATCCTGGAAATAATAAGCCTCTAAATACCTATGTACGTTCCACGAAAATCACTGCACTCTAGGCAAAATATTATATCGTAAGAGATACGTCTTTTAATTTTTCTATTGAGGATACTAAGCCAGAGGTAAAATGCGCTTGATTTGCTTTATCTGGTAAATTTACATTATACATAATTTCAAGGGCTGGGTAGATTTTTTTCTGAGGTCAATCAAACAAATTTTATCTAAACAAAAAATCATATTATTTTTGAAAGAAGACATTTATTGAAAATTGATGAAGATCTTTTTTTTTCTTCCATTAACTTCTTTTAGTTTTAATTACCAAAGAAATGATTTTTGTGAAGCAAAATCATGAACTTCTATAATATTAAAAGAAGCAAACTTACTTGCATTCTTTTTCTTTATAAATAAATTCATTTAAAATCTTTTTCTTTTCGCATTAAATACCTTCGGATTTAATAAAAATAATTATTTTTGCGAAATTAGAAGAACATATTTTACTACAACAACAAAATAAATGATCTATTATATATGTTAAGTTAAACATTTAGTTCATACAATAGGACATTGTATAAGTTTTCGTCGGAAAGACTCGTTCAATAGTTCGTAAGAATGAGTCTCATTGCCGAAAAGCATCTCTCTACGTAGACTTGTGAAGTTGGAACATATTTTATAGCCCTCGCGAAGTCATTGAGGTGTATGTAGTTCCTGTGTATCTCCTTTTATACCACACTTCCATAAATGAAGTATATAGTGGTATTCTTTTTGGTTCTTTATATGTTTCTATTTCTTGCAACTTGCACCTGATAAATTGGCTTGTTTTTAGATGAATTCCTTTGGAGGAAGTTTCAGTTTCACCAAATTTCGCGTATAAAAATCGCTCAAGAAGAGATGACGTTTCCGATGTAGGTGATTTTTGTGATGTACTATTTTATGAACCACAGTCCGATGTATCAGGGACGCAAAGTGGAAATTGTAAAAATGATGCTGTTTCACTGTCTGAACATGAATTGTGTACTTCCTCCTCTACACTTATTCTATTGTTTTTTGATAATGCAATGAAGCACTAAGCAATGTTTCTCAATCTATTTTTTGCAATAATTTGCTTACTAAAATCACAAGAAACAATGCAATGGAATCGTGGGTCAATGTATAAAGCAGTTAAAAATATTTTGTTGTCAAAATAATTTTCTTTAATTTTTAATTTTAACTTCATCCAATGTCTAAACAAATCGCCCACTGTTAAGTTTGATCTCTGTAAAACGAATGTTGTTGTTCTTACTGGCTCCTCCTGACTTGGGACGTAATTTTCAAAAAAAAAAAAACGAGATTGAGTTCTATCGTGTATTATTATCAAGAATAACTTGTTTAGAGTCTATTGCCTTTTTTTTTCGGTTTGTTGGTGTACGCGGTTTCCGCACCATTTATCTGTACTCTTCAAGGCTCTATACGGACGGGGATTTTCGAATAATGTCCAATCAAATTTAAAGTGTGGGCTACGCAGCGCATAGAGTAAACATGGTCATCAAATATTACGCTTTGATCAATAATTGGAAAACTATCTTCTGAATCAAAAACATAATCAAGTTCCTCCTCCAGTTCATCTACAATCTCGTGTTGTGGTAAAAGGCGAACTGCTGCGATCATATTACTCGCATTATCTATCGTTACACTGAGAATTTGATTGGTACTTATGTCGTACTTCGATAAAACTTCCATCACTTTCGACTTGATGTTATTGCTTGTGTGTTGTTGATTCATTTCAACCATAACTACCGTTTTAATTGTAAAAGAGTCATTTTTAGCTGATTGTATATTTCTTCCTAGTACACTTCTATTGAGCCTAGAAGCGCAATCAATTTTGTGACATAACAATTTATTAGAAACCCTTTTTTTATATCACTCCGTAGTTCAATAACAGCAACCTCGAAATACTCTACAATGTTGTGAGAATGCACTCCTGGCATTCGAACACCGGCCGCGTCTAATAACGAAGTGACTTGGAAACTACATAGTATTTTAAAAGGCATATCATCTTTTGTCACCAAAAGCATCTCGATGGTATTTTTTTGTTTCTTTGCGAATCAGCCCAATTAATGAACCATCCATGTCTTCTTCTTGCTGATCTGTTAATAGAGCCCAGCACGATGTTGTTTACATTTGGACTTCTCTGTTTCCTCACACTCAATAACATCAAACATTTCGAGTATATGTATAAATATCTTCGCCGACCCATTGTTGTTGTTAAAATTAATACTCTAGAGTTTATTAGTTTCAGTTCGAATTTGTTTTCGTGGTACCTAACTGGTACCTATTTAAAGTTAAAAAATTACTACTCACTGCACTTTAACAACTATTGCCTTCAGTGATAAATGACAACAATACTGTGATTGACTATTATCAATATTATTATCTACTTTTTTTATGCTCGAATCGATTTAACAGTTTACGAGCACATCAGGCCATCAGGGATGGTGTAGCTAAAGCATGATGGTGTCACGGATCAAGTCTGCAAATAGCAAACCATCAAGTGAATTTTGTCTGTGAAAAAGCCTCTCAGCCGTTTGAATTGAATTTTGCAAAAAAAACAAAAAACCCTGCACAAGTGTGAAAAAAATTATAACGCAAGCATCGCAATATAGCATATTTTTTTGCTTTAATGTATTGAATGACATGTACTCTGTTTTCATTTCGGATTCATACTAATCGTTGCTTAGAAACAATTTAGCGTTGTTTTATAATTTCTAATAAGTTGAAAAAGAAAATTATACTATTTTAGATCAAACTTGGTGGCCGTTGTTTTCATTAGTACCTCAATTTCGTACAAAAAATTGCTAATTGAGAAAAGGAGGGAACAATTTTGAGAAAAATATTTTTTGTTCCAGAGCGGAGTAGTTTCTTACTTGAAGTAAATGAATTGCTCAGCTCGGATAAATATACAGAACGATAGAAATTATTAGGAACAAAATTATTTCCCCCTCTGTATAATTGTTTTATGCAATAAATTAATACTAATACCCACAAACAACAATCCAATCAGAACTTTTCATTTTCATTTATATCTACAGGGTTTTCCAATAGGGACTTGACAGCTTTAAATTTAATTTGTGAACGCACTCTTTCACTAATCATCAAACTGTCATTGTCAATTTATTCAGTAAAGTCAACATTTTTATCATGGTAAAGTACACTAACGAGCTACGCTCTCCAATTGGGTTCTGGAGAAGATGCGCCAAGATGATGAGTTTCATCGCAAAATCATCTTCAGTGACAAAGCTCATTTTTGGCTCAATGGGTTCGTCAATAAGCAAAATATGCGTTATTGGTCGGGTGAAAACCCACATGTGTTCATCCACAAAAAATAACTCTTTGGTGCGGTTTCCATGCCGGCGGCGTTATTGTGCCATATTTTTTCGTCGACGATAACGATCGTCACGTTACTGTGAATGGTCAGTGTTATCGCGCCTTGATCACCGATTATTTTTGGACCGAATTGGAAGATATGGACTTGGACGATATGTGGTTTCAGCAGGATGGTACCACAAGCCACACAGCACACGCAACAATCGATTTATTGAAGAGTAAGTATGGTGAGCGTGTTATCTCAATACATGGGCCAGTCGATTGACCGCGTCGTTCGTGCAATTTAACGCCGCTTGACTATTTTCTGTGGGGATACGTTAAGTCATTGGTTTATGCCAACACGCCGACGACGTTGGAAGAACTCATTGAACAACATTGAATGCGAAATAGCGGCCTAAATGTGTGGCCGAGTCGTTGAAAATTGGGTCCAATGAATCGACCGCTGCAAACGTTCCCGCGGTGGCCATATGAACGAAGTCGAGTTCCATTCATAAATGTTTTGATTGTACTTCAAGCCAATAATAAAGTTTTTTAAATATCTCAAATGGTTTGCCTTTTATTTATAAAGGTTTATATCAAAACCTTTTTCTCAAAATCTATTTTTGCTCCTATTCTTTCTAAAATGTTATATCCTATTAAGGAGATATTCTAGTCTAGAGGGATGAATTTCGGGCGGTTTTTGAAGCTTTGTACAAGCGAAACAAAAAATATTTTTAGCACCCATTTGTTTTTATCATTTGTTTATTGATATTTTAAGGTTATATAAGAAATTAACCGAACAAAAAATTCAAAATTCACAAAGTTATGAGCTGTCAAATTCAGAGGTCCAAAAAAAGGTTGTCCTTGCGTGCATGATTTCAACCCTTCTGGTTATCTGAAACAAAAAAACCCGAACGGATTTTTAATTAGCATAGATGCCGCTATAGCTTTAACCTTGAAAAAGTAAAAAAAAAAAAAAATCCACAAAATGGCGGCAGTTTGAGGGAATTTTTTTTTTTGGCATATTTTTTGAACTATTCCAAATTTTTTAAAAACAGTAAAATTTAAAATTTTAACATAATTAAAAACACGTTTAGAGCCTTATTGTTCATTTGTTCCGGTCAGACTGGAGCAGACGCCGCCTCTCAAAAATGGCTGTAACTCATAAAATAATTGAAATCTTGGAAAATCTTATTAACGGTATATTTTTGAATGTCAAAACTTTAGAAATATGAAAAAAAAAATCGACTAGACTAGAATACCCCCTAAAAAGTTGTGAGTTTATGAATTTCATAAACTCTAAACCTGAATCATCATAATAATGTGTAATTTATGTGAACCATCTTTTATAAATTGGTAATCCTAGTCTATTTTATAGAATATCGGGACTACAGTAACAGTTATTAGCACCTGTTTTGTTTAGTCGTTTCCTGAATATGGATGGTGATCCTCGTTCTTTATCCTTTATCCTTGATCAAAAAGTTCCAGGTGGCGTCACCGGGTGGTGCTCGCATTGTTCTGATTTTAGTGTTTTTTTTTTGTTGTTAAGTTGGTACACCTGTTATTGACATTCATAGTAACATAGCCAAGAGTACATCTATATCTGTGTGTGCTGGCGATTTTTTACAATTTTAGAAATGGATTTAAATTCGCAACAAAGAACTTGTATTAAATTTTTGGGTAAAAAACGGATTTAATGGTGCGCGAAATTTGGAAATGTTGAAAAAGTGTTTCGGCAACGATTCTTTAAAGAAATCGGTCATTTACCAGTGGCACAAGCAGTTCCAAAGTGGTCGTGAGTCAATCGAAGATAATGAACGCAGTGGCAGACCATTGATGAAGTAAAAGAAATGTTGGTCAATAACCGCAAATTAACCATCAGAGTGATAGCAGAGGACTTGAACATTGGCAATGGATCCGACCAAGACATTTTGGTTAATGATTTGGGTTTCAGTTGTGTAGCAGCAAAGTTGGTGCGAAAAGACTCAATTTCATTCAAAAAAGAGACCGTGTTGACGTCGCAAAGGGATGATTTGTGAGGCCGAATCTGATCCCACATTCATCAAAACGATCATCACTGAAGACGAGACGTGGATTTATGAATAGGACACGCAATCCAGACATCAGGCAATGAGCCAAGACCAAAAAAACCACTTCGTTTTCAGTCAAAAAAAGGGCAATGCTCCCGGTTTTCATGGATTACAACGGTGTTGTGCACACCGCAGATGAATTTTTGCTAGAAGGATAGACAGTAAACAAAGAGTATTATTTGGACGTTATGAGACGTTTGCGTGAAGCAATTCGCCAGAAGAGATCAGAATTGTGGGCAGAAAACTCGTGGATTTTGCACCATTATAACGCAACGTCGTACAGTGCCATCATTTGACGAAATGCAACAAATACCATCCAACAGCCACCGAATTCACCTGAGTTGGTTCCCTGTGACTTCTTTCTGTTCAATTGAGTTAAAAAACCAATATGGGGAACGCGTTTCAGCAGCCGAGACGAAGTAATGAAAAAATCGCAGGAATCACTGATGGACATACCGAAAATCGAATATAAAATATGTTTCGATAATTGGATCAAGCGCTGGCATAAGTGTGTTGCAGTCGATGGGGATTACTTTGGAGGAGACAATACAGATTTAGATGAATAAACTTGTATTTTTAATTTCTGAATTAATTTTCTTTTTGATCAAGGTGGTATATGTAGGTCTAATTGTTGTTCGTGCCTCATAATTGGTGTAGGATTTGAGCAACATAATTTCATTGGCTCATTTTGAGCATGATTATGACATGGTGGAAACTTAATGTTATTTTTTGGACTGAGTGTCTAAATTGTATTTCCTATACAGTCCTTTGCTTTAGCTAGTTCACGTGGTAAATCTTTTAGTTGATGTGAGAATAAAATTTTATTGTGGAGCTTTTTGCCGGTGGTGGCTATGGCATGAGGGTTGACTCACTGGCTGTCACGCCATCTTTTTTCGAATTCCGGTAGAAGCACAACAGCAAATTTTTCAAAATCATCATCACCCTTTCGGCTGACAATGGCAAACCTCCGAAAGTCAAATTCTGCCTAAGGAAAAGCTTGTCAGGAGAGCCGTTCGGAACCGGCAATAAACAGTAGGCTCTGCTCAGGAGTGAAAAAATTCACAAAGTGAGAAATACTAATAAGTGCGAGAATCTAGGCCTTGGCCCACACCGGTCTGTCCCTCCATTTATTTATTTATTTTTGTTTTTATTTTATTTTGATTTATTGTCAATAGGTCAATAGGTCACTATATGTATCGTGAGTCATTATTATTTTATGAGTCAATAATGTGAGTTTTTCATTCACTGTGTGATAATAATCTATTAATTTAATATTTCCTTGCCTCAATATGCTTAGATCTACTTCCATAATATGTATGGAAGTTTGTAAGCGTAGCTGAAATGTAATCTTGATATAATTGCTTGTACTGCACCATAATTGGTCATAGTCTCATTTGCGTTTTGTTTTATTTCATTGCGCAAAATTGTCAAAGCAGCAAAATATCTTTTGCTACTTTTTTTTGTATAGACTAATTGAATTATGAACAGGTGAATTCCCGTGAATTTCGGCAAAGATTTAATTAATGACTTCAAAGCTTTTATTGCAAGGAATGTTGCCGTTCATAACTTTGGTATTCTGCCACTTATTTTGTATTTGTCGTATTTTATAATTTTGCTTTTAATGCAGTAATTTTTGGTTGTAAGTTTGTATTATTTGGATTAACTATTTTAGCTAAAATTTCCTCTTTAGAATTAGACATTTTTATTGTTAATTTTCTAAGTTTCTTAAGTATATTGTCCTGTATAAGGATAAATTATTTCACATTTGTTGATACCAAAGATTACTCAAGTTCTTATTCTGATTTTTAAGTTGTCCTTTGGCTGTATACTTGATGATTTCTTCCTATTTCTCCTTTATTACAGGATACTCGTTCTTAAGTTTGACGGATAGACGCTCTTACACTATACTTTTATTTTCTAGTTACTTGAAAGCAGCTAACTCCGGTAGCTCTAAATGAATATTTTCTATACTTCTATTTCATAGAAAAAACACTTTTTTTGTTTAAACTTTTAAGCCTAATACAAATTTTACTCATGATCAGGTGTGCAACCTGACATCTTTCATGTTATCTTTAAGACAGAATGTTATCTTGCTTGGCTATGACTTTATTCATATTCTATGTTTATTTTATGCTTTAACTTTCCATTTTTTGAACAGGTGTAGCTTAACTTATCTTAGCTAGTATGAACCAGATACAACTGGTATCAACTTTAATGTTCAATTTTGCAAAGTATTTCAATAATTGATTTGATTTGAATTGAAATGCATTAAGTTCAATAGCCTAATATCTGAAGTAAGCGGAAAACAAACAACTTCGTAATTTTTTTTTTAATTATTTTCGTGAAGGTCTTAAATTTTCGCAGTTTTTCGGATTGCAGTTCGGATTATCAACTACCATGGTAAAACTGACTAAAAATTGTATTATAAATGTCAAAGCTGTAGACTTAAGATGCCTAAAAATGTATCAATTCAGTGATATACAGGATGAGTTTTTTAACTTGAGACATCTAAATTACTCGAAAAATACGCGATATCGCTAAAAAATTTTTAGACAAAAGTCACAAGGTGCTGAAGGGGACATAAGATTGTGACCACGAGTTTGACCATGAGACTCATTTTCAAACAAAGGTAATTTTTGATTTTTCAAATGATAATTCCTAATTTTCACTGCTCAGTCGTATTGCTCGTAGGCCTGTCATTTTTTTTTTACATACTGCGTTTAGCACAACCCAGAAAAAAGACGTGGACGTAGCAGTATTTTGTTTCCTTCGGGGTGATTAATTAGAGTGGGTCACCTTGCCTCCCACTGTTGGGATAGACTATTTCAACAAATGCTCGAAAATGTGACCATTCACTTCAATACACTTGTCTATCTGCGCTCTAAATGAATTAACAGAACTGAGAAGTATTTCTGGCGTAATCTTCCGGAAAGCTTCTGTTATTCGTCTTTTCATGTCCTCACGTGTTGTTGGCTTTTTTCTGTAAACCTGACTTTTTAAGTAGCTCCACAAGAAAAAATTAAGTTGATCCGATCCATCGTTGATGGTAAACATTGTTTAATACGCCCAGGGCTACTTGAGACTAACGGGCTGGACAACCATCATGTTAAAACCACATTGTTTGTCGCAACTCCAATGGAAGTTCTTCTAGAAATACTGGAAGATGGTCCCGCAAGAAGTTTGCATACTTTTCGTCATTCAAGTTGCCTTTAATAAAATATGGACCTATTAATGTATCCCAAATAATTCTCGCCAAATTTTAACATTTCAAGGGTGCTGGCGTTTAACTTGTCGCAACCAAAAAGCGTTTTCGGTATCCCAGTAATACATATTATGTCGATTGACCGTACCGTGATTGGTTAAAGTCGACTCATCAGAGAATAACACCTTGGCGAAGAAAAGGGGGTTTCGTTCAATTTGCTGAAGTGCCCATTGACAAAAGGAAACCCGGTTGCGAAAATCCTCTTGATGCATTGAAACATGATCTTACAGACAGTCGTTTAGGAAATTCCTTATTTGGCGAGTGCTAATGTGAGGATCGTTTGCAACGGCAGCTAACACTGCTATTTCATTATCCTCAACAGCCACCCTATCTGAACGATTCCTTTTCTTTGGTTGCACACTTCCTTTACCAGTGAATTGTTGGATGACCCGATAAAAGGAAGCGCGCGATCGTATCTGGTCTGGGAAACGTTGGGCGTAAAGAGCAACAGCACCATCGATGTTACTTCCACTTTCTCCATAAATCAATATCATTTCAATTTTCTCTTGAATTGAAATAGCCTGCATTATTAGTCTGGAAAACGTTACTAATAATAATCAGTTCCTCAAAACAAATATCAAACTTGAAGTACAGTTCCGTTCAAGTAGAAAAAAAGGGCAGAGTGCACATCATACACTCTCAGATAAGTTTAGGACAATTTGTCTTTAAATGAAATTTCTTTGAGTTTCAACTTCACTCGAGGCAATAATGACTTCCTTAAAACAAATCTCGACCTTCTAACACCCTAACAACGTTGGAAACCGATTAATGATTTAGGCGTGCCAGTGCAGTGGTATCTAGCACTGAATAAATAGGACCAAGTCGTGTGCCCCATTGAGGAATACATTTGAAAAATTAAAAGTGACCTTTGTTTGACCTTGAAATGGGTCTCAAGGTCAAACTCGTGATCACCATCTTATGTCCCCTTTAGAACCTTGTGACTTTTGTCTGAAATATTTTTCGCGATATTTCGTACTTTTCGGGTGATTTTGATGTCTTAAGGTTTATGGCGCCCTCTGACGGGAAAAGAACGCATTTTTGAAAAAAGTGTTGCATGTAAAAGAATTGTAATTTTTCACGCAGATTACGAATCTGTCAAAAAATAGGGGTTCCCATTAAAAAATCAAAAGTGTCTTTCGTTAAACCTTGAAAATGGGGCTCAAGGTCAAACTCGTGGTCACCATCTTATGTCCCCTTCAGAACCTTGTGATTTTTGTCTACGCAATATCGCGTATTTTTTGAGTAATTTGGATGTCTCAAGATAAAAAACTCATCCTGTATAAACCGTTGCATTAGTTTATGCAACAGAATCTTATTCAAAAACCCTAGCAATTTTTCTACAAAGCGTTGATAAATCGTCTACAAAGAATCGAGGTCATGTGTTCCATTCATTTATAATAGACGCGCGCACAAGGGATTTTGTGTACCCTTAAGATGTTTGAACGTAGCGTAGAGAATACAGATGTGCGCTGGTTTTAAATATTGACTTTTCAAATTTTAAATAATTTAAAGTGACTACGAAATAAAAAGCTCAGCAGAGCATTCCTGCGAAAAGATTGAGCTTAGTAAAGAATCTCGATATTTCAGAGTACGTCCGAAAGTGAAGTGATACAACTAGGTGAGGCAGGAGATATTGCATCAGTGTTCGAGGGTTTCAAATACTATGCAATATTGTTTTCACCTATTAGTTTTATCGCACGGTTTTGGGTCCTATCTAGCATGTTCAAAAAGGTCTTAGAAGCACCTGACCAGATGTTTGCATTATACTCCAATTTTGGGCATATAAATGCTTTATATAAAAATCGTTTGAGGAAACCTAAACATTTCGCAGCATTTTTGGCGACTTCGAATTTGTGGTCATTCCAACGGAGGTTATCAATGACACACATACCGAGAATGGAAAGTTTTTCGACTTGAACAATGCAATTGCCATTCATGAATAATGACTGGGTTTCCCATTTAGTAACTTTGTTTATATCGGAATTTAATGAGCTTAGCATACGCTATCGTTCCCGTTCTACGGCTAAAGGGAAGGCATGAATTTGGGAACGAATATCAAAAGGAGACTTCTGTCGTCAGCAAACGAGTGTATTGGATAAGAAATAGCAGACAAGAGATCATTGATAAGAATTGATAAGAGAGGCAGAACAGGCAGAACAGGGTCTTGGGGCACACCAGCGCTTATTTTGTGAATATCAGAGTTTCAACTATCAAAAAAAAAGTAAAATAAAAAATACGCGTGTAGCACCGTACACGGGATAGAAGTGAAACTTCATAGAAAATAGATATTAAGAGTGATTTAGTGTGAGAAATAGAGAGAAAGGGAGCATCTAAAACGAAATATATATAAAGTTTATAAAAAAAAAAAATTATCCTGTATTTACATCATCATTGGTTGCTGCTTTAATTGAAATTAATAGTTTGTGATAATTGAAATATGAGATGTATGTCCGTGATTCGATATTTTTGAGATAACGTGCAAAATTGCATCTATTGTAGTTGCTGATATTGTTGGAATAATAAGAGATTTGGTTCTTTTTGTGTATGTGCTATCGGCACGAACTGTATAATTGACGACAAATTGCGCATGTCTAGATCTTTAGGTCTTCTCTCATACTTCATTCGAACCAAACATGTTTCCAAATATCAGTGCTGTCTTCTCCAATGTCCGTCCAACCCTTTTTATGTCTTACAGATTCATTGCCGATCGATAGACCTGAGGTAGAGCTTTTAGACAGCAGCTCTCGTAGAAGATACCTAACAGCTTCTTGACTTGTCATCTCTACATTGTTAAGCGTGTTGAAACCTATTTTCTGAGTGACTTCCACAATATCAAATTCTGGATATTCATTCATCGTTTTAATAATTTGACGTTGAAGATGACTCATTTCTCTGTTGGTTAAATTCACTTATTCAGCGACATAAGCATCACAAGAATACTCCCCAGTGATGAATTGAATGGTTGAACGGGTTGTGTCATTTTTCATGCGGTTGACGTTTCGAGAAGTTTTAGGTCTATTAATTCCAGCTCGAAATATAGAATTTTAATGGTCATTAGATTTAGTATTATTATCTCTACAAAAATGATCTATATATGTTAGTATAATCATTCTTTTCAGTATTCAGTCTAGGATTTTTGTACTTCTTTACATAATCACCAAATATAATGTGTAATCTGATGCAATCGATATAAGTTGATCAATTAATAATATCGAATCATTTTTGTCTTTACTCATGCCATCACATGGAGCATTATTAAACCACATTAGAATATAAGCATGTGGACTCCCGCGATGCTGAAAAGTAGTAAACTACGTTATATTGATCAAGTGGACTCATTTTTTCTGATTGCAGAGTAGTGATTAATATATTAACCAGTTTACTTCATATTCGTTGACTTATGTTGTGCGATCTATTTAGTGTAATGTTTTAGAAAATTTATCAGAAATATCCATGACGTTGTGTTTGAGTTTGTTCAATAGTTTTAGCAAATCATTTCAACCGATTTCATTTGCACTGTCTGTTAGAATGATCGTCGACTTGCCAATTGCCGGATCATAGCCAAAAATGTATTTTTTTTTTTTTTCGGTTAGACCAGTACAAGGTTAAGTTTGGAACTGATCGTAGAAAAGCTAGATTTGTTTCAATACAGTTATTGATATATTCATTATTTTCGATTTGTTGTCGAGTGATGGCTGTATTTCTCTCCACGTGCTTAAACGCAACCGTAAGAGCATCGCGACCTATCAACCGCATCTTCATAACTTACTCGTTGCCATCATAAATGATGTCATAGAAACCTGGTCTCTGAAGCTTCAGAATTTTCCAGCATGTTCATCGAACAACAAACTTAGTGGAACATTGTGTTCCCCAGTGCAATAGGTAGGTGTTGATCTTCATTCCATAGGAGCGTATGTTGTTGGGCAGTGATTCTTTCTTCAATTGGAATGTGTTCACTGTATTGATTTTGCTTATTCGTTGAGAAAATGAAATTGCTATCGAAAAATGTGTTGTCTATATTGATGTCAAATATTTATGTGTAGTGGAGTTGAACCATCTGGTAAATTTTTATGGTACGTTTGTTGATGATGCCATGCAAATGACTGCTTTTATAAATCTTTCTCCGCTAGATATATATAGGGTGATTCATCGTGAGGTTTGATTTGTAATGGAAAACAAAACACATAAATTTGAAAGCGAACTTAAAAGAACAATTCATGCTTTTTATTTTTCAAAAATAATATTATGTAAATGTTGGCCACGACCACGTCTGAGGTGGTCCATTCGGAAGGTCCAATTTTGCGTAACTCGCTCGAGTATAGCGAATGGTATCTCCCGGATAACAAGAGTAATGTTTCCAAAGCGTCAATCGTAGTTGGCTAATCCCTGAAGACCTGAGACTTTACATATCCCCAGAGAAAATAGTCCAAAGATGTGATATCGCACGATCTAGGGGGCCAGTTTACAGTAGCAACACGTGAAATTAAGTGCTCACCAAAATTATTTCTCAACAATTCCATTGTTTCACGCGCTGTATGGCTCGTAGCGCCATCTTGTTGAAACCAGAGCTCACCGCGACCACGTGCTTGAATTTTAGGAAGCACATAGTCCGTTAAAATAGGGCGCTATTGGTTACCATTGATGGTAACATACTGATTTGCCTCATTTTTGAAGAAATATGGACCAAAGGTTCCACCAGCCCATAAACCACACCATACCGTTGTTTTTAATGGATGTAATGGTAGCTGTTTGTGTTTGTTTACTAACGTATCCATTGAGTCAGAAATGGGCTTCATCTCTGAACAAAATTTCACTATAAAACATCGGATATTTGTTGAGTTTTTCCAGAGCCTATTCACTGAAAATATGACGCAAAGTCGCTTGGCTTCAATTCTTGCACAAGTTGAATTTTGTAGGCTTTTAGATCGCGATCCTCAAGTAAAATACGCCAAGCCAAGCTGCTGAGAACGACGATGAATTGATTCGTCACGGTCTTCGCCTACACTCTCAGCTGAAGCTGCTATAGTCTCTTCACTACGTGCTGGATGTGGTCTAACCGGTCGAGTACCATCCACTAATGTAAACTGGAACTCAAATTTGCGAATAGTATTGGCGATAGTGGTTTCAGTAGGTCGATTATGAGCACCGTAAGTTCCTCGAATCGCACGAAGAAGATTTCTCACAGAACGCTGAGAGATACAGCTGAACAATTTGGAGACGCTGTTCTGGTGTGAGTCTTTGTATGATGACTTGTCAAATACTGAACAAAACTGACAAAGCAGTTTGATAGGAGTCGTGCGCGAACTGTCAAAAAAAGTCTATTGAAAATCAAACCTCACGATAAATCATCCTATACATTTATGAAAGGGACATTAATAATTGTACGTAAATACCATACTGGTAATTAACGTATCTTAATCTCCGGTATCTTTGATGAAATAAGTCTCTCAGAAACTAAATCTAACGGTGGCAAATATGTAGGTATTTGCGGAAAGTTGAAGCTATTATAAATGGACATTGCTGGAATTTTAATTTTTTTAATGAAGCCATGCAGGTATTGCATATCAATATTTCATCGATTTTTGGTACAATATCTTCATGTCAAGCACAATGACTTTTCATATTTTCCTTAAATCACAACCTGTAACACACTGAGCAAATACAACCAAAGGAGTTGTCTTTACATATTTTTTGTCTTTGCTTTCTTGTCACCTTAGCTGCTTCGTCGATTGAGCATCTCATAATATAGCGAACGTTGATTTCCTACATATCAATTTGGTTGTCTTCCATATGTTGTTCAGATGATGCTTGAATTGGCATACCCCCAACATTAGTTGCTGATACAGCTTCGGCTGCATTCTCAAGAGCTCTAATTCGTACTCTATATTCACGAATACGTTCTGCTCCTGTCTTCGCTACTTTTCTGATCTTCCAGACATTTATTACTTCTAAGCCCCTTTTGAGTTGTTCAGATACTATTTTTGGCATTTTGAAATATGTGCAATAAAAAAACGCGTGTGAATTAATTTCATTTAATCGTATGTTATATATAATTGTATTTAAGTATAAAATTCTGTTTAAGACAACAGTTTTAAATGTTAACTATTCAAATGTTAATATTAAATTCAAGTTGATTTGCTAGTCATAATTTTTATTTTTTTTTTATAATCCCGCTCGCCCACCAAGGGGATATGAATACCCTTTTATTGGTTTTCTACAGGGCGCGGGCGGGTGGTGTAGTAGTTTGAAACTCAGGTGTATTAGGTTTCGATATTTTTCCCAGAGGTGGTTGTCAAACTGAACGGGACAAGCAAGTGCGTCCTCAACCAGTGGGTCTCAGTACGTGCTAGTTGTTAGTTCGTTACATGTAGCCCAGCCAGCAACCACTCCAGCATCAGTGTTACGCCTTCATGTCAGACTTGACGCCGACGGGATTCTCATATATCTAACTACATACAAATTGTACGAAAAGACTTTTTCAGAGAATTGCCTCGCACGGGATTCGAACCCTCGACCCTCTGCTTGAGGAGTGTATGCATATACCACTACACCACGGCCACCCCCTAATGTAATTCTAGGTCCCGGATTGACAGTACGAATGTTCACCTAAGCACATAAGTGTTTGTGCATTGCTCGCGCATACATTTAAAAGTGTCCATGTGCATTCGAGTTGGAAAGCTTCATTTTTTACTGTTTAATACTATGTTACCACCAAACGAATTAGGAGATTTCATCAATTTTCTCCAAACCTCCGAGGTTTCGCCATCCATTTTCGGGGTTTCGAAACCTCGCGATTTCGGTGAAATGTAGTTGAAATCCCCTTGAATACATCCGTCCGTGAGAGGTTATCAAACCGAACAAGCCTAAAGTGTTAACTTCAGTTAATTTTTGTGTTGATTTTTAGATGTCAAAACAATTGTGGCAATTGGACAAGGTGGTAATATTTTCAATAAAGCTGATGGCAACAGAAAAAATAACCACATTTACGCTGAAATGGCCAATAAGCTGCGAGCGATGGATACTGTTTTTACGCTGTAAAAATTAAGTAAAAATTAAAATACACAACCTCACAAACCGGTACAGGTATGAATGTCTGGCTTATTATCTCTAAATAAACTTGGCATTTTGTTTTAAGAAACGAAAAGAGTTTGAT
This sequence comes from Volucella inanis, assembly GCA_907269105.1. Lineage (NCBI taxonomy): Eukaryota > Metazoa > Arthropoda > Insecta > Diptera > Syrphidae > Volucella > Volucella inanis. The sequence continues at coordinate 90,876,034 of OU026157.1, read as the reverse complement.
AGATCCATCGGGAGGTTCTCCCTTTCAATGGCACGTTTTTAACAAAGTTCATCAAATCCTAGGTGGTCTTAAAATGTTAAATGTGGAACTTTTTGTCCAAGACAAAGACATCGTCGGGATTAAGAAAAATTATAACATTCTTTTATTTGAACCTGTTTAGTTATTCAAATATGTATTTATATTATTCTATAGGTGATGAAGTTATGACTCCATGGAGTGATTTGCTGCACCGGTACAACACCGTCGACTCCAAACACTTCGGCCGCAAGCACCTCCGGCACAGGGTCATCAATCCCAAACACGTCGTCACCGCGAGCCGCAAAAAAGAGGAAAGAGGATGATCTCGATTAGGAGATACGAAAAACGCTTAAAGTGATTCAAGATTCTAGCCAAGAATTTTTTAAAAATATGTAGAAATTGAAAAGGAAAGAAATGACCATGTGTAGGAGTTAATTATTAAACATTTCAAAAAAAATAAAAAAAAAATCTGTTTTCTACCTGATACGTAGTTGCTGATAGCTTTTCTAATATTTTCAGCGGAAAGGTTGCTGTCGGTTATATGTGAAACATGCTCCGGTAGTTGGTGAATTGAAGCTTCCTCTTCTTCTAGTAGCCAATGATTATTTATTTGATGGTTGTTCACATTTAAAAAATTGTACAAAATACAAGAGGACTTCACTTACAAGGAACTGTTGTCTATGTGGTTGTCCAATCATTTGTCAATTCTTCTGAATTGTGCTTTCAAATGCCTCAACGCGTTTTCAATAATCCTTTGGCATTTTGATAAAGCATAGTTAAAATATTTTTGTTAGGCAGTTGCCGTTGCGCTCTATGGATATACGTATAGTTTCAAAACCATTTCCGAAAAGAGGAATGCGGAATCCCCAATCAGAACCACGGGAACGTCAACACCACAAGTATTCTTGGAAATCTCCTTCAAAATAGAGTTTTGGTGTTGTATATTAAATTTGGAACGTTTATATATTTTTGAGTCATTGCAACGACCTGTGTTGCCGACGTTGACGTAAAGGAATCTATAAGCGTATATACCAAAACTGCCGACTACGGGATATCTCGTAGTTTTTGCTTGAAGTTTAGATTGATTAGAAATGGTAATAGAATTTTTTTTTATTGCCGGTTAAGTAAGGAATTATTAGAAAGGATAAATAAAAATTAAACATGGTATATAGTGAAAGAAACACATGAGCCCTTTATTTTGAATATGGCTTAAGTCCTGTCAACATTGGACATTGGAAATGAGTTAATGCGCATTTGCATATTTGCATTAATTCGTTAAGAGAAGTTTAGCTGTTACGAGTAGAATAGTAGAGCTGGCTTGTTGGGGCACACGACACTTTTGGGTCGCTTTTGCTTTGTACACATTCGGCATGGCTTTGTAGGCATTATTATTATTTTTTTTCAGTGGGAGAAAGATGTTCCGCGTAATGAAAATCAGAGAAATCTGTATTACAAATGCTGCATTACTGTCAAAATAACTGATTCCCTAAATTAAAGCAGCCTCTCCTTTTTATTCCCTAGATTGCTTTGATTATAAAACATATGGTATAAGCATTATGCAGGGAGATTTCGAAGAAGTGCAGAGCAATTTTCTTGTACTAACGGATGGGTTTTCTGAGGAATGAGTAATACGACATACGTTGGTCAGAGCGATCAACACCTGCAATTCTCAAAATGTAATCTCTGAGTATATCTGGTCCCCTTTGTACATGTTGGATATAGTTAAGACTATCATTCCATTTGTTAACCATTATGGATCCCGATGTAAGCTATTCAGATTGTCCTCGGTTGAGTTTCTTCTTGACCAAATTTTTTGGATTACCCTTTCGATCAGAACACAGTGTGCCGCATACATAACATATGTTGACTTAACTTAAGGCTGATGATCTGTAAAAAATTGTAATTTTGTTTGTCCGTAGAGGTAATTCATTTCCTTCTCATTAGTGGCATAGTGCTCTTCCGCTTTATTGAGAGTTCGGGAGATACTACAGCTCCAATTACGTAGTCCGACGCATCAGTTGTTAGATGGAATTCCTTGCTAAAGTCTGTGTAGGTTAAAACAACGTCATCAGAATTAAGAGGCTGTTTGATTTTATTAATTGCTTCTTTAGCTGCTTCATCCAAATGAATAAGCTTTTTACTCGATGTTGTTTTGGATACTCGTCTATCCTCCCCTCTTAGAAGCGATGTAAGGGGTTTTGCCAGCTTGGAGTTATCTTTATTGAATCTGTGGTTAAATCCTGACAGACCAAGAAATGATCGCAGATCTTTAAGAGTTTTTGGGTATGGTAACCTTGTTATGGTTTTTATTTAGTGGGATTAGCTTTCATACCCGCCAAAGTTACTTCAAAACTCAAAAACTCTACTTCCGTCTTTAAAAATTCACACTTATCTAATTATATAAGACTTTGGAAGACTTTGTCTAAGTTCTGGAAGTGAGTTTCAACATCTTTACTAAAAACCATAATGTGGTCGATATATACGTTACAAATGTTGCCAATATGCTCCCGTAATATATCGTCTAAAGCTCGCTAAAAAATAGCATTTTTCAACCCGAAAGCTAGCCTTACAATCTCATACTTCCCGTTATTAACAAAGAATGAAGTTTTTTCGATGTCACCCTCGTGTAAAGGAATTTGGTGGAAACCGCTTTTAAGGGCGTGCACCGAAAAGTATTTATTATTTTTTTTTCCTGACTGAGCTAGGACTTTAGAAATTGTGTAACGATCAGGAATCGTTACCGAATTTATTTATTTATTTATTTTTTTTTTTTCACCGGAAGCGTCTGCTTTTCTTGGTACAATCAATAAAGGAAATTGTACGTTGACCGTGAAGGACAGATGATTCCATCTACAATGGTTCGCAACTAAGGCACCCAGACTTCCTTTTTTTTCTTGAAGCATATGATTCGCTCTGATGCAGACGTCGTGTATTGATTCGGAGATTTGTTGCTTTAATTGCGAAAATTACGGCAGACAATTCCTTAAGGCTATCGTTTCCAAGAATAACGTGGAATGATTTTAAGGATGGTAAAAAGAAAAATTTGAAGTTTGTATCTAGGATAAAGAGATTAATTAAAGTATAATGGCTAATTTCAATGTTTCTTCAAATAGAGTTAGCAAAAATGTCTTTTTGGTTAGGAATGGGATTAAGGACAAGGTTGGGTTGTACGTAATTTTTATTGGAACCAGTTTCCACTAAGAATTTAAGTATTCAGTTATCTTTGGTCCAGCACTCAAAGTATCGTAGGGACGAGTTTGTTAACCTAAAAAATGGACGTCGACGAAATCGGTCTGAGTTACGAGGTTTTCGATTCCGTTCTGTTAGTGAAGAAAATCCGAGAATGGCTGAACATCGCCTTGTTAATCCGTCGTAGCGGAAATCATGTCGTTATATTTGTCAGTTTCGTTTCGACAACTGTCGGTTGTGTATATTTCTGGGACTCCGCTCTCCGCTCTACCTACAATCTTCTTTCTAATTATATTAAGGATACCATAAAATGTAGGTGTTCTTTTAAGGTAATCGTAAATTTTTGGAATCCTGTCAACATTTTTGCGCCAAGAACTAAATTCACGCGGAGTTCTACAGAACTCCCTTAAACAACGGACCACATTATCGGGGTTAATTATTGAATTGAAAACATTTCTACACTTTTGTGCGAAAACTTAAGTCAATAAATCTTTGATAAGCAACTCAAGCTCTGGGGTAGCAATTATGGCTTCCAATTACGATTGGAAGCTTGAGAAACGTTTTAAACGAAGCGTTTAAAATAGGGGGTCACAAAATAGGATTTCTCATTATGGATAGGATTTTATTTGGTTCAGGGATTTCAAATAATTCCTTGGGCAAAGGGATTTAGTTTTAAAAGGTGATTTAATTATATGTTTACAGATAAAAAAACTTATAATAATAATTTTGTAATAACAATTCAAGAGTTTTATAACATAAGTTTAACTCTTAAATTGTTATTACAAAATTATTATTATTAATTTTTTTTTATAAAAGGAAGGGATGTTAACTTCCGCTTAAACTACTTGTTTGTATATTAATAATATTGTTATTTCTAAATTTCTAATTTCACTCTCTCTTAATATATAATTTCACTTAAATTTTCATCTTATTTTCTGATATTCTACTTCTTAATTTATCAATATACCTAGTATTTTTCCTTAAAGCTTATCGTTTGTTTTCCGTATTCTTTTTAAATTTAATTACTTTTCTTATTTATAAATGCTTTTCTTAATTCTTATACTTTTTCTTTTAATCACTCTTTTCTTGTAAATTTTTTTATATTTTCTTACAATTACTTAAGTTATCTAACGTTACAATGATGATTCCGTCCAACGCTGGTGGAGGGTTAATTTCCTTTTCTTCGTCATTGCAAAAGTTACTCAGGCTCCTTTCTCCACACTGTTTCGTTAGCGACAGGATCTATTGATGCTTGCCACTAGGACCCAAGTTTTAACACAGCATATGCTAACACTGCACTTTTCTCGTGACGAGCTAAGTTAGGTCGGTTTAAAACGGAAAATTTAGTAACTACTTAGGGTCGACTTTTGTACAAACAAATTCGCGGTGTATTATGTTAATTTATTTACCTGGTCCCCACGTTGGGCGCCAAGTAAAGTTTTTATTTATAAAACAACTTCCCACGGCTAACTTAAGATTTCATCAATACCAAACTCGAAGTGTTTCCAGGTACGCAGGGGGCGTTTATCTCGATCTCAGGTGTCACAATGAAATTTGCATTTTGATCGTGGGGAAAGCGACACGAGTTGCATGCATGTTCGACCTTTTGCTGTGGGAACAATTTCACGCGTGGGATACATGCTCAATTGCTGTGGCGTTAACGTGTATATATAAGCCGATTGCCACTCTCCTTTGCTTGTCCTTGTCCATACTTTGGAGCTCGTAGCATAGCAAGTTAAATATTTTTCCCGTCATCCGGAAGTTTTCTTTAAAGAAATTATTGTCATTTTCACAACTAACCTTCTCCCAAAAAGTGATGGAACGTGATTGCAAGTGAAATTAGTTCAAAAAATTATTGAAAGTCATAATTAATTCGACAAATGATTTAATTTTGTCTAGACTTTTTGAGATATCTTGCGATTCTGAACTTTCTTCCGTCTTTTTAAGCGATTCTGAACTTTCTTCCGTCTTTTTAAAATTTGTTTAGTAACTTTTACATTTTATGCTGTTATAAATTGGTTTAATTGTTTTCTTTCTACCGCAAAATCGCTTATAACCGCTGCAATAATTTTCATTTGAATTTCTGCACAACTCTTTTTTAATTTTTTCTTCTCAAGACTATTATTTCAAACAGCTGTTTTGCAGCCACTTCAAAATGAACAGCTAACGGTATTTCAAAACACTTCAACTCGGTGGGAACGGCCTGTCGAGGTTTCATTAAAAGTGGTGGGAACATAGTATAACTTAAAAGTTTCAAAAGCCTCGCGACATAAATATTAACTGATGCCTACATATATATATCCAATGAATATATAATTACTATATATGTTATATATATGCTTGCCAAGAGAACCCAGGTTTTAACACAGCACATGCTACACTGCAATTTTCTCGTGACGAGCTAATTTATTTCGGCTTAAAACGGAAAATTTAGTACGCGAACAACTAAAGGTCGACTTTAGTACAAACAGATTCCCGGTTATTATACCAATTTCTTTGACATTACTTACATGTATCACAGCCATGAATACATATATTTTTTTTTCTCGCTCATAAATAACGCCTCTCTCACCGACTCATGCCTTGTAGTAACGAATTTTCTGTGATCAAACACATGGCGTAAATCAATTTTTTATAATTTTTTAGTACAGTTTAAGCTTATAAACGTCATTATTTATAAAATTTTAATAATTTATATATGTATACTTACAGAACAACTGTCAACGGATATAAACAAACAATCACACGAGACAAACTCAAAAAACGTAAATAATCGGAAAACACAATAATAAACTTTAATTAAACAACACGTGAGCTGTAATATTCATATTAATTCGGCTTAGTGTATAAGTGGGAATAAAGACAAAGGCCCGAACAAAAGGGAGATGCAGATAGCCTAAACTGTGTATAAAATATACAATAAAATATACAATTTCTCTTTTTATGTTATATATATATTTTCTCTTTTTTCGCCCTCTCGTCTCTTTCTACTTTACTGGACGTTATATCTTTCTTCTTTTTCGTGTAACGAAATCTTCCTAAACGTGACGCGTATTTGAAATTTCACTTTCAATTCTCGTCCAATTTTCGCATCGCCGCCTAAGAAGTTTCACTTCAAAAATGGAATTGAACGTTCCGAAAGGTACTTAATTTCTAATCCAGTGAAGAATAGAGTCGTCGATCCCAAATGCACACATTTTCGACAAAAGCGGTTGATGCGAAACTCTGTCAAATGTCTTGTGCCGTTTTTTAGCTAGTGACTGTTGCATTTTGCAGCCGAAATGTCGTTTTATTTTAAAAGAAGCTGACTCACTTTCAAATTTTAATTTAAAAGACTACATTGTATAGGGTTTTCCAATAGTGACTTGACAGCTTTGGATTTAATTTGTGAACGCACTCTTTCACTAATCATCAAACTGTCACTGCCAATTTATTCAGAAAACGCAACATTTTCATCATGGTAAAGTACACTAACGAGCAACGGCTGCAAATTATAAAAATTTTCTACAGATATTCGGAGTTCAGTGACGAAGCTCATTTTTGATTCAATAGGTTCGTCAATAAGCAAAATATGCGTTATTGGTCGGGTGAAAACCCACATGTGCTTGCGCAATGATCATAGATTATTTTGGGCCCAATTGGAAGATATGGACTTGGACGACATGTGGTTTCAACATAATGGTGCCACAAGCCACACAGAACACGCTATAATCGATTTATTGAGGAGTTAGTATGGTGAGCGTGTTATCTCAAGACATGGGCCATTCGATTGGCCGCCTCGTTCGTGCGATTTAACGCCGCTTGACTATTTTCTGTGGGGCTACGTTAAGTCATTGGCTTATGCCAACACGCCGACGACGTTGGAAGAGCTCTGGCCGAGTCGTTGAAAAATTGGGTCCAATGAATCAACTGCAGCAAACGTGCCCGCGGTGGCCATATGAACGAAGTCGAGTTCCATTCATAAATGTTTTGATTATACTTCAAGCCAATAATAAAGTTTTTGAAATATCTCAAATGGTTTGCCTTTAATTTAAAAAAAAAAGTTGTCAAGTCGTTATTAGAAAACCTTATACATTTTTTGTCAATAAAAAAAAAAAGAGAATTGGGAATTGACCTGACTTGAATTGAGAATTGAATTGACTAACAGCGACGTTTGCTGTGCTGATACGGATTCTCCGAAAATGTTACCATAGCATCCGAGGTGTGCTTAGAAAATAACGGCGATTGTTCATATCGCGGGGCGTATTAGCCCAAATCGATTATTTTGGGTTGATAACATACTCGTACGTATCCGTATCGAATGTTTAGTTTATTGGCAGCTGTCAAAAAAGTTACATACATGTATGATGTTGGTACGATCCGCGTTTTTTTACTTGCAGAAAAATGGATCAAATGCAGTAAAGTTTAAGATACTTATGTAAAATGTTTAAATGGGTCCGAGTAAAGCAAGGATTCATGATTGGAATATGTGTTTAACAGAGTTGCGTTGCACCGAAATGGGATCGATGAATCTATTTAATATTTAAAATAGTTTTATTTAATAAATAGAAGTACAACACTTAAATACTGTTTTTAAAAGGCAAATTCTTTGTGATTGGTTATTTATATGTCATAAATTTTTTTAATGCAAAAAAAAAATTTTGTTTGTTTTTAGGCTATTGCGTCATATGCTAGTGCACAAGTTGCCTCAGGTTCCAACACGTATCTGCCTCCTACAACTAATGGATACTCATATCCAGAGCCACCTAAGCCATTTAATGTAAGTACGCAACCACACCTTATTTATTTATAAAATACTAGTTAACCCCCGCTTGCAAATATACATAATATTATTAGTAATAATACAAAAAAATAAAATTAATTTTTTTTATAGCAGAAAAAATTTTTTGTTTTTCCATTTGTTGTGAAACTGAAAAAGGCCGATCGTCCGCCTGCTTGTGAGCTTGAAACATAGTGCTGTCTACTGGATATTACAAATTTATTGAGTAAATTTCTAAAGCCTAGCCTTGCGTCCTAGTTTTGGTGATCGCAAAGGCAAGATGAACAGAAAATTAAAGGCATTTAAAATCATTGAAAATCGGGGAATCGAAACATCTCTGCCTTCGTATTTTCCCTTCAAAATAGTTGCTTGAATTACATTGTTCGTGGTTAATTAACCATATATTGCGAGGAACAATAAACAGTCGGTGCTCCAATATTTAACAGTAGATTTTACTGTTACAGTCCTGGCAATTCAACTGAATTTAGAAATTCGGTATGATGATTTACCACGTCATCTTGATTGATAAAAGTGTTCACTGACTTGTATTATGGCCGGCTATGTCATTTTTAATATATGTTAGGTGTTAAGCTTATTGACATCTTTGTTTTTTCCTGCCAATATTTCTTGTTTGCTCAACCAAACGTAATTTTTGTATTGCTGTGCTTGGTATCATATGTTTGCAAACACACTTTGAATTAATTTTTCTTTGTGTGTTTATATCTTTGGAATGTTGCAAAGGCAGCTTAAGTGCAGAGTGTGGCTGAATTCCTTAAAACAGTACTACCACAGTACTGCAATGTCAAACGTGCAACATTACTATAGTGATACAATGTATACAGTTTCAAATCTCGCGGACAAAAGCAACCTTTGCATCACAAACAAATCTGATGCAAATGTCATTTGCTGTTAATACGAGTGGGGAAAAGCATAAATAATGAAAGTGCCGCCGAATCCGTAAATAATTTTTCTTATTTTACATAGAATCGTCTTTGCCGCTGGATGAAAATACCTTTATACAGTCAATGCCAACATATACTGCCAAACATACTGCGGCTCCAAGAAAAAAAGCCAAAATTTTAGAATTCATTAAATCAGAATCCGAACAAGGCAGTCAGTCCTTTAGTAAACTTCTCCAGATCGAAAACTCCAGGTTACAGGTGAAACAAGAAAGACTACAGGAGTTGAGGGAGCTTAAGGGCTTACTCCGTTATATTTATTATTAATGTACCTCTGTGATTGATATGTGGTTTTTTTTTTCTTTGTGTTTTCCCTAAATTTTTGATTATAAATGAGTACCTGAACATATTTTTTCGCAATATCCTTTTATGCAGAAAAAAGTATTGTGAGCCGCTCCCTTTTCACTTTAGCTTCGCTGCTAGCAATCATACATTCCTCATTTTGATTTGTATTAATTTCCGGTGGTAATATTTCAGCGATTGATTCGATGCTGTTTGGTAATTCGTTCATTATTATAAAATTATGTAGAATTACACAGGCCATTGGAATTTGTTTTGCATGCAAAACACTATGCACCGCGAGACGCAGAGTCTACTAATAAATAATAGTCTGGTGGTTTGTTTTGCATGAAAAACGCTATGCACCGCGAGACGCAGAGTCTCCTAATGAATGATAGTCTGGTGGTATTTTTAGTTTCCTTTTTTCTATAGCCTTGCGTAACGGGGAAACATGCCAAACAGCAGTATCATGAAATGACTTCCGGTAACAGATAAAAGCATTCAAAAACTTTAAATTGCTATCACATACAGCCTGCAAAACAAATTTCATTTGGAATTGGGAAGATTTTACTAAAGCATTACATTAAACGTACCTGCATAATTAAAGAATGTGTTCCTTTTCTATTGTAGTAGCTTACAGAATCTTCTTTAGGTTGTTGAAATTTTTTAAGTGAGTTCCATCTAGACATCCCAAAACAAATGGGTATTCTCCAATTCTTCTACGGTTTTAGTGATTAATGCTTCAGTTTTAGGTCATTTGATGATTTCTCCTTTAACCTCCAAGATGGTTAATATAGTTCGCCTAAAAATTCTGTTAAGTGCACCTTTTCAACTTCAAATTTGTCGAAAACTTATCGAAAACTACATTGGTTATCAAGTTTCCATACGTTATATAAACACAATTCTGCAAAGAGTTGCCGGGTCTACCATTTGGTGCAAGTTTCCAATATGGTCTTAGGCTACGAATAATCACCTAAGCAAAAGCAATAAAAAAATTTTGTTTTAATATGAAAAAATTAATATTTGTTAAAAATGTAATTTTGGTCATTCGAAAATGACTGAAAAATAAATCGTCGGGGTATGACCTTATAACTTTAAAAAAGTTTTTACATTTCGGCACCTTTCTTGTTTTATGCACTAGCGAAAAAAGTAGCGATAATTTGCTATAAAATATTTTTTTTTTTGTTATTTGCAATTTTTCTGTATAAATTCCATTCAGCAACACGGTTAAAAAAATAAGCACAAATTGCGTTTCAAAACGACAAAAATTTCAATGCACCATAGATGTATTGCAGTGAAAAGGTAGTGTTGCTATACATAAAAGAAAACATCATTTAACTTTGTAACTGTAAGTTATGGTCTATATGACCCTAGTCGTATAAAACGCTGATTTTTTAAAATATTTATTAGTGTTTTTGGCTGATTCTCACTGACATCTTCAATTTGTTCGTTCTATACATAAAAATACCAAAATGAGCTCAAAAAATCACTGCGAAAGTATATATTTTTCACCTGAAAGCAAAAAAAAACTTTTTCCTATATTTCTTCTTTTTGGCGGGTGCGTTGCGGAAACAAGACAATTTTGTCAGAACAGATTTATAATTGGTATTTAATTTTGAGACGAGAATTTATTATTGGCAGGTAAAAGAAATATTTTTATTAATGTTTTTGCATTGTAAATGCGTTTCAAATGAAAAGTTTGAGCGTTAGAAAATAAAAAGAAAAAAATCCTCCTTTCTTTGCATACAGTATGAGTACAATGGATTTGATGGATAGTGACGATGAGTCGATTAATGAACATGTCAGATTTCGACATTTTTGAAGACATAAAATTCCTGAGTTAGAAACTGTAGATGAAGATGATGAAATTGGATTGCAAGAAGTGCCACCCACAACGGCCGAAACGTGCGTTGCAAAGAGCGTGCTCATATGGTATTCGATGCCATTACTGCAATCCCAAACACGCGCAATGCAAATTGTACGAGAAAAGCAATGTGTTACTGCTGAGAGAAATTTCTTCAATAAGCGATGTCTTCCCGGTAATAGTTACGATCATCGCTAGAGAAACCAACTGTAAAGCTAACGCATTTTGTGCTGCAAATTCGAAAGTGGGTGAATGCAGACGAGAAATAATTATACGCGTTATTTGGTTTGCTGATTTTTGCAGACGCCTGCAAGTCTTGGGATGAGCCAATTACTGAATTATTTGATAAACGAAACCGATCCATATTTCGGGCCACGATGTCTCAGGTTCGATTTGGGCAGTTACTTAGATTCATGCGATTCGACAATTTTCAAACTCGTTCGGAACGATTGCGCACAGATAAATTGGCTCCCATTCGAGACGCGGGCGATCAAAATTTCGGCAAAACATTCCTTCAAAACCATGAAAGTATGGAATAAAAATTTTCTGGGTATGTGATTCGCAGATGAATCGAAAGCACGGGACTACGCATTGAATTTAGTGCAACGTAATTGTCAACCATGGCTGACAAAAGGTAAATTCTTCCAGAATGTCTGGCAACTTTCAATGTAAAGAAAAATGTGTTTTGTTTTAAGGAAGGAACATAACCATGGATAATTTTTTCACGTTTGTTCAGCTCTTTGAACAATTGTTGTCTCAAAACACCACAATTTTGGGAACTATGCGAAAAAACAAGACAGATATTCCGGCTGTTTCTAAAGCAAAAACTCTTGTCAGTTATGTTCCTAAAAAGAACAAAAATGTAATTCTTTTGTCCACCATCCATCACTCCGCCGAGATCAATCCCGACCAAAAACAAAAGCCAGTGATTATTCTTGACTACAATAAAACTAAGGGCTGAGTCGATTCAATGGATAAAATGGTAAAGACTTACACATGTAAAAGGAAGACATACCCGCTGGCCAATAACCTTATTTTTCAACATCCTTGATGTTGGATGTATTGCGGCATTTAATCTTTATAATTTTGGAATTATTGGAATTTGGGAACGGACAAACGTAGTACTTTCCTAGGAAAGCTCGGCGAAGAATTGGTCCATCCATAAATAATAGAAAGAATTGGTCGTGGGAAATACATATACGGAGCTACTGCCCAAGCCATCAAAAACATAGGATTCTCAATTTTTGAAGTCCAAGGGCCAGTTTGATCAAAAGACAATAAAGTGAGTACAGTATGTTCCTCATGTCAAAAATATACGTGCAAGGAACATTTGAAAATTATATGTAGTTCGTGTATAGCTGCCACTGTAGATGAAGATTCCGAAGAAGAAAACCACATTTAAAAAAAAAAAAAAAAAAAAAAAAAAAAATTTCGCTGCTTTATTTTGAGCTCACAATTTTCTTGTTTTATTAGCCTCTGCATACAAAATATATGGGTCAGCTTGTTTGATCTATATGACCCCAACTTACGGTTTCAATGTGGAAAAAACTCTGACAGTCAAAAGGTTAACTACGATGAGCATATTTTTGACATTTAGGAATTCAGACTGTGCTGTTCGGCCACCATCCAGTTACGTGGCTGCAATTCCAGAGGAAGCGAGTTCTAATTATATTTTATTTGCTGATCGTATTGCTGCTAAAAGTAATGAAATCAAAAATATTTTTCTCGTACCTGCAGGCGTGTCCGAAAAATATTGTATATTCCAGCACTTTTGTCGTTGGCATGACTGAATCGTAGGCATGTTTTTGTTGAAAATTAAGTTTGAGGATATTTGATTGTAAAAATGTTCTCAATTTTTCGCAAACAAATTGTTGTTCCCGCTCCAAATCTCAATTAAATATGTATTGGGTCTATAACTTAATTCGTGCTTAGAGATGGCGTAACTTGTATTATTCCATTGGAACATGCGTTGGAAAGCTACTGTCATTCTACGTCATTTAAGTATATGTCATTCATTTGAAGCGTAAACAACAATAATTTTTTTTCACTCAAATATGTCGAACTTTGTGCCTGAAAAAGTGTTTTTACGGGGAGTTCTTCTTCATTACTTTAATATGAAGAAAACTGCTGCCGAAAGTCATCGTATTTTAGTAGAAGTTTATGGTGAAGATGCGCTAGCTGAGCGAACGTGTGAAAAGTGGTTTGCACATTTAAAAGTGGTGATTTTGGCTTGGAGGACGATGAACGTTCTGGGCAGCCAAAAAAGTTTGAAGATGAAGATCCGGAAGCATTACTCTATGAAGATTGTTGCCAAACACAAGAAGAGCTCGCAGAATCTTTGGGTGTCACTCAAGTAGCCATTTCAAAACGTTTAAAAGCAGCTGGATATATTCAAAAGCAAGGAAATTGGGTTCCGTATGAACTCAAGCCGAGAGACGTCGAAAGGCGGTTTTGCATGTCCGAAATGCTGCTGGAACGCCACAAAAGGGAGTCATTTTTGCATCGGATTGTTTCTGGTGATGAAGAATGGATCCATTACAACAACCCCAAGAGCAAAAAAAACATATGTGAAACCCGGCCAACCAGCCAAATCAACGGCAAAGCCGAATATCCATGGCGCGAAGGTAATGCTCTGCATTTGGTGGGATCAGATGGGTGTGCTTTATTATGAGCTACTAAAACCGGGTGAAACCATCAATGGACAACGCTACCGAACACAATTATACCGTTTGAAGAGAGCAGTAGCCGAAAAACGCCCGGAATATGCGACCAGACACGAGGCAATAATTTTCCATCATGACAACGCTCGGTCCCACGTTTCTATTCCGGTTAAGAACTATTTGGAAAACAGTGGATGGGAAGTCTTACCTAACCCGCCTTATAGTCCAGACCTTGCTCCTTCTTACTACCATTTGTTCCGGTCGATGCAGAACGCTCTCACTGAAATATGGTTCACTTCAGAGCAGAATATCAAAAATTGGCTTGATTTATTCTTTTGGGATGGGATCCACAAATTGCCAGAAAGATGGAAAAAGGTCATAGCTTCAGATGGGCAATATTTTGAGTAATACTATTGTACATATTTTTCTTAAATAAACGTTAAAATTTTGAAAGGAAAAACCGCACGAATTAATATATATACCCAATATGTTATACATTTGGCAACTGGACGATATTATACTTAATTGTGCTAATGATTTATTTGCGATTGCTATATAGATGTCTTCAATCATAGCCAATGTTTCATTACGTATTTCCAGTGAGATTTTCAATTCTGGATTTGAATTAGGTGACGTATCATCTTTAAGTATGACGTTGTACGCAAGTAACTATCAATTGCAGTGATGGATCTTATTGGTGATTGTAACCTAAGTTGTTGGGATGAACTGTGTAAATTCGCTCAAAAGCATCTATTGACAACACATTTCGATGATCTTCAACTGGTTTTCTTTGTTTGCGTCTTTGTTATCGACGATTTATCCCAGGTGTAATATTATTGTATTTCTGATTATAGCAACGTTTTGGCAAATGTATCAGCTTGACACTTTATAAAAAAAAAAAAACAGCAAATATTGTAAATGGTGGATCTGCTGTTTTTTCCTATGCATTTTGAGTTGTAAAATGAACAAGTTGACCATTTTCAAGATGAACTGCTAAATGAATGATTATATTGCTTTGTTACTGCTTATATTTGATTAAGATCGATTTCATCGTTTCTACTTTCCAAAAACAACCATATCGCTTGCTTTGTTTACATATTTACAAATGTATTTTATCTATTTTACTGGACCACAAAACTCAACGTTCAGGTTTTGAACGTTTTTGACCATAATGGCGAATTTTACACAATCCAACGATTTTGAATTTCAATGTCTTGATTTATAATTTTGAAAGTTAATCGACAACGATATAACGGATATCCATCCTTGCCTGTAACAGTTTCTGCAAGTAATGCTCTTGGGTAACGTTTCGAGCATTTTCCATCAATCATGCACGGGGAATTGATGTTTATTACACCACTAGGACCGTGGATCATACGTTTTGTGACAACTATAAACAATTCTGAATCGATTTCATTCTTTCCAAATATTTGATGTTTAACAACAACAGAGAGGAAAAGAAACATTTTTGGCTCAGTGGTAATTACGCTCCATAGCACAGTGGTTCAGGTTCCATAGAAGGGCTTTTTAGTCAGATTTACAATGAAATCATAACATTTTGGCTTGGAAAATGGTTGTTATGATTACTAGAAGGTTAGAACAAGACAATAAAGCTATTTTTTTTTTTAACAGAATATATTCATGCATAAAATATTCATCATATATAAAAAACATAATCTCACAAAAAAAAATCGGCTTATAATAACAATAAAATTAGTTTTGTTTAACTTATCAAAACGTAGTATTTTACATGAAACAAGTGCTATTTACATAGTGTTAAAAATGTCAAGTAATATAATATAATAAAGTTAAAATAAAGCTCAAAAACTTAATAAATCCAACACATCTTTTACTAACGCAGACTTCTTTTTATACTGCAACTTTCTTATATTAGAAATAAGTGGATCTAAATTAAGAAGAAGCCTGTACAAGAGATCCATGTTAGTAACATTTCGGGAATGTTTCCTAGTATTATCGCGTCTGAACAATTTGACTAATTTATTACAATACTCAGCGGCCTCCTGAGATAATTCACCTATAGATAATAAAGAACTATCTATCACTTCTGCTCCGTGAATCAATACTTTATGTATTGATGAAGGTAAGTTATACCAAGGGTATTCCTTCACAAGCATCTTGGCAGTATCAAAAGCATAACTTTTCTGAATTTATTTTATAACCAGAAGAAGGGCTCTGCAGAAGGTGACTACATCTGTCAATAAGATCTTTTCTAATACCTGTTATTTCAGATGAAATATCAGAGTTATGGAAAAATGTACGTGCTGTGTTTCCATCATTGGATGTGCCACTTCCTCCACTTCGAGGTTTGTCTACAATTAAACCTAATTTTTCCCTAAACTGCCGTTGAACTAGCTCTTTTCTCTGAGCAAGACTAGCTTTATCTTATGCAGAACGCGCTTGCCACTTTTTAATATTAATTCGATAATAAACGTGAATAAAATGAATAAAATACTCGAAAATGTATGAATACAGAGGAAATTCACTGAAATTCACTAGTATCATGGACCTCTTTTAAGCGTATATTTAAATCGTTCATCTCTTTCGGTGTTGCACCACAAATGTAACACCTACTCGTAGATAAGTCGCTAAGTGCAGAACAAACTTTACCATCTAACATCGTCAATTGTAAGGAATGGGTGATTTTAATTTCGTAGTAGGGACTAACTGGTTAATTTGGCTTTTGAAATAAACTTCTTCTTGCAAGGTGACTTCCTTTGTTTCTTTTGTAAATTGATAACCAATAAGTCTGCACCAGCTAGTAGAGGAAGGGCGTGGGTTTTTCCATATGATTGATTCATCACAGATATTATAAACAAGTTGAAGAGGTACATAAGATGTGACAAATAAACTCGAATCTTCGATAGTTGAATCTGAAAATTTCTGCTTATATTCACTTTGGCCTGTGCTGCCATCAAAACCCCATTTACAAATTAAAGCTAAGTCATCCTAAGGTAAGTGAAGACTTTCAAACACAACTTTTCGAGATTCAACAATGCGACTTGATGTATGGTCTAACAATGATTGCAAATTGATTTCAGCAGAAGATGCCGTCACGCGAATATCAGTTGGATAGCAACGTTTTTTGGCTTCCAGCACTTTATGATAGGACGGAAAAACATTTGGTATTTTAGAACGAATAACTTCTCTTAATAATAAATATTGGTTTCTAGTAAGCTTAGCTTCATTAATTAATGAAACAGCTTCATCTAAGTGCTAAATTTCAAAAAACTTTCTGATTGATTTCAACTGCTAAGTCTCCAAACTCCTTCCTGTATCGCGTTCCACTTGTAGATTGAAGAAATTTCTTTTGCTCGTCGTTGTAGTTTCCACATACTTCTCCTACAGATACTTTAAGTATGCAAACTTCGGTCTCATTTAACCAGCTTTCGTATTTAGCTACTAGCTTAGCTTTCGATCTCCTAAATTGCTTCCAATGTGTCGCAAACCGTTTACAGAGATTCAAAAGGAGATTTCTCAAGCAATTAGTCTGGATATTTTCAGCATCCGCTAAATAATTCGCAAGGGAACCAAACACTTACCGAAACCTTTCTGCTTCATTTTCTTTATTTTTTGAAGTTATCCACCTATTTAAAACAAGTATTCGGGTAAAAGAACTCGTAATGGTTGTACCTGCAAAAGAAGAACACAAAAAATTAAAAGAAATGTTTTTCTAGTACTAGACCTAGTCTCCTCAGTGACCTGTAACAACCCTCAGAGCACCAAGGAGCACCTAGACTTTGCGGTTATTAAAACTAGAAAAACAAGAGATTATATTGATATATGACTCATTTATTGCGATTCGTGCCTTCATAAGTAAAAGCTTACTTAAATATGGAAAATGGTTAAAAACAAAAAAAGTGGAAGGTGTGTTTTGACAGAGCTTGTTATGAATATCGTACATACCTTCAATTTGAATATCCATTGCACAATTATATCACAAACAATAAATTTCTCGGCAAAACTACACTTTAAAAACAACACCAATTTATGCGAACAAATAAAACAATAAGTACTAATCAGATGTTACCACTTCCGGTGCGCAAAATTAACTGTGGCGTGTTTGTAATTGCAATGTTTTTTATGCCTGTGAATAGAAGGGTTTGTTATGTTTCCTATATCGGTAAAATATCATCATATTTGCAACATCGGTATTTCGGCCCTATGACCTACGGCTGAACCTCTGTGCATGGGTGGCATCTAACATTTAATGGCGAAATGGATATATAATGGATATTGCAACGCATCATAGCTGCGATGGGTTTCGATTACACGTTAATATACGTTCATTCCTGCAATAAAGCACAATATCGCGTGATTAAATTCTCCAAAAATAACTATTGCTACATTGTCAATTGTCGGTGTATTAAACTTTTTTGCATGTTTTGTCAATTTTAATAACTTTAATCTCTCGTTATCCGATCAGGTGCTGTTTCCAACAATTGAACCAATTCGTTTTGCCCATGATATAAATTTGGTAGTTGTTCAACTATTTCTTGTGTTGGAACCAATTGCACGACGTTGATCCATTGTTTTTAGTTTTTTTTTTTTAGTTTTAAATGCATTTTATTATCTTAATCATTAACCCTTACATACTAACAAAAAATGCTTAAATGCTAGCTTAAAATTACTTAACAATCTTATACTAACTTACTGGCCCCACACAGGCACTCTAAGCTACTCTAAATTCTTATATCTATGTCTTTCGACTTCATTTACATTTTACTTAGGAATATTTATTTTCTATACTTAAGGCTAAGAAAAAATTTTTTTGACAAAAACTTAGCATATGGACTTAATTTTTTATAAAAACTTAATATCTAACTTAAAATAAACCTAAGTCTACCTAACCTACATACACAATACACATAGATAGATATTATACACAATTATATACATATATTAGTATATATATTTCTTAAATGCTTACCTAAACCTATGTAAGCTGGCCATCGCTATTCACAGAGCAAATAGATTGGTCAGCTCTGCCTCATTAGTGAGGCTGGTCCGTAATTGACGGAAACGACGACAACGAAACATCTCCTCCATCATTCAACCACCAGAAATGCTGGTGCTGCCGAACGACATCCCTCTTATCGCGATTCCCCAGCGCTCTACTGAACCTGAGACGATCCACATTGCCGTGTGCGACGTCTCTGTTGTAGTTGAGTCGCCTGTCTCCAGATTAACGGGACCGCTGATCTTTCCTGAATCAACCCTGTCTGATCTAGGTAGAGGAATGCTTCCGGTTGAACGAAGCCGTCAGAGCGCACACTCTCGTGGTATCGGTAGTTGGGATAGTAAGCCCCAGATATCAGGTTATTCGTCGAGTCCATTGCTCTTGCAATGTGCCTTCGAGAGTTAGCTTAATTACGAAGTTGTCCACTCGTATTAGGTTCGCTCTGTTGTAAAGGACCTCATTACGATAAAACTTTTTGTACTCCGACTCTGGCGTTCTGTACAAGCGAAGGCAAGCCCTTTCAAACACCCGAATCTTTTCCATTAAGCTTGCTCGCACATTGAACCACACGGGACACCCAAATACCAACATGGGACTGATAAAGGCCATGTAGCAGATTACCTTTACCGTATCGAGTTGGCTGCTATAAAACAGTCTCTTTGTAAGGGCAAAAGCGTCTTTAGCTCTGATCAGAGCAGCATCTACGTTTTTGTCAAAATACAGAAACTGATCTAGCCAGATCCCAAGGTATCTGACTAACTTTCGACAGGCAAGAGGCTGTCCGCGTTGTCCAATGATCGAGAACTTTCGCCAATTTTTTCTGGTATCTCTAGAGGCTCTAGACAATGGTTTCCGACTTCTGAAAGTTGATTTTCAACTTCCAGTCATCGCAAAATCGTCTTATCTTATCGAAGTCACGCTGCAAGAGAGTATTAATGACCTCGGATTTTGGACCTGTTCTGTACGCAATAGTATGGGGAAGTGAACCTATCAAGTCGCTTGTATAAATGTTGAATAGGATCGGCGAATTGACCGCGCCTTGCTGAAGACCATTTTTAATTTGAAATATTCGAACAGAAGTCAAAACACCATTCTTCACGATGAACTGTCTGTTGGTTAGCATATTATAAAGATTGTACAAGAGTGGTTTACTGATCCCCAGCGTAGTCAGCTTATAGAAAAGACCCTCTAATCATACGGTGTCGAAGGCCTTCTCCAAGTCAACAAGGCAGGCACCAGTACATTGGTTTTTGCCTTTATTCCATTGGATATCGGACACCAGTTTAGACGCGGCATGTGAGATATCCGGAACTATATGTTTGTCCTCAACCCAACTAGACAGAGCTCTATTGATTAGCTTTTCAAACACCTTACTGATATTCGGAAGGAGACTTATCGACCGGAGATTCGCCGGATTCGATATATCCTTTCCCTTTTTATGGATAGGTTGAACCACCGCCGTTTTCCAATGCGCTGGATAATGTGCGTTATTCATTGCATTATTAAACAAGGTGGTGTCGAAGCACGATGTTCGGAATACCATCGGTCCCCACTGATTTCTTAACCCTGATTGTGTCGAAGCTCATGGAGCTTTTCCTTCGAAATGAATGGGGGTAGGTCACACTCTCTGGTAATGACTTTATTTGCCATATTTTTGTCGCGGAACCGGGTGAAACAAGAGCCCTTCGATCGCCAGTTCTCTACTTCATTTCGAATATAGAACTCGTACACCAAGACGCGATTGTCCAGGTCATAATTATAGCCAATAATATCAGTGGCCTTGTAAATTTCCTGGAAAGTTGCCCCTATGGCCTCAACCTTCTCCTGTGGATCCCCGATCACAAAGAAGTCGTCATCATCAGCGGCCTCATTTGGATCAATACCTGCTGTTGTCGGTAACCGTTCGTTGTCTGTTGTTCGGGCTATTTTAAGGCACTGAAGGTCGTTTTGATTTTTTCTCCGAAATAGTTTATTTATTTGCGGGAGCAATTCGGGTTACTGGTGTTTACAGCCAGAACCTTGTTGTTCCAATACAAACTTACAGAAATTCTGTAATTCTCTTTTATTAACGTTTGCAAATTTTTTATCGACGACTTCAATGTCCTGATCTCCGGGTGTTGTCTGTCGGTAAACTATCTGTACAAGTTTTTGAGTCTTGATAGAAGTCTACTTTTCTGTCGGTGCAGTGCGTCAATAGTTGGTAGGATTGCGGAACAGGTCTTCGTTAGTCGTACGTCGACACTGCGGTATTGTAGCGTCCATAGTTTGTTTAATTATCTCGTCCATTTGGTTTAGGTAATTTTAGACCTCTTCGTTTGACAAATTCTTATTGGACGGTGGGTGGAGCGTATTCGAAAAGAACGCACTTGTCATGGTTGCGGAGAAGCGTGTCCATCGAGTCTTACTGTAGTTGTAAAAATATCTTTGGGCAAACTCCTCCAATTCCGCAATTTCGTTGGGAACTGTAATTTCGGTGGTAAAACCGCAATGGTCACTGTCATACACGAATGTGCGCAGACAGTTTGGCGTTTGTAAATTCGTACCTGTCAGTCGTATGCGTTCGTCGTACAACAGTAGATCCAAATAAGACCCGCATCTGGGAAATGATGAGTTATCCGTCGCTTTAGTAGGTTCCCTCTAGTATTTGGCAAATTATTTCCCCAATCTCTGTGTCTAGCGTTGAAGTCCCCCCGATTATAAAATAACTCTCCCCCGATTCCAGCCTCAGAAGTCGAAAAAGCGTGTCGAGCTCTGTAATAGATAAAGTGGATTGTGGAGCCTCAGGTGCATAAACAGAGGCCAAGTACAGCCGCTTTCCACTGCGTAGCGGGATATAAATGACGATTGCGTCCAACACCCGGAACCTACGCAACACTCCCTTGTATACTCTTCGAAATTTTATACCTTGTTTAATGAAGATCGCGACACCACCTCCACGTTTGGATCGGGGCCGGTTTCTTCTTGTTACAATATAATTATTGTACTTCAGTTTGTGCTTATCGGTTTGCTTGGTTTCGCTAGCGAAAAGCACACCAGGAGTTTGGTCTTGTAGAAATTTAAACATCGCGGCTCTTCGTTCGATCCTAATCAGTGAATTAACATTCACCGCAAGGACCTTTAAAGTTTGCTCCACCATGTGAGTACCCATAACGACATGTGTTGCGTTAGGCCCGGCAGCAGCGCGTAGATCTGGTCCACCCGCTTAGCCTGTTCTTGCACCTGCTTTTGCAGCTGAGCCATCTGCCCTTGGATTGCGAGCAAGATGGCCAGCAGGTTAGGTGCAGCTTCCGTTGTTCTCGGCACTAGCGCCGGAGAAGCAACAGTCGATTGCTGCACCGTAGCCCCCCACTTTTCTGCATACGCCCACGTCTGTAAAATATAAGCCAGTTGTTTTGGCACTAAGTCAAATACAGCTAGATCCCCGCCCACACCTATCAGATCATTCTGATCTGAAGCTTCCTGGCTACTTACAAGTGCTATTATTCTTATCTCACCACAGTCTTGCTTTTAACGTGCGTGGTGATGTAGTTTACTAGGTTTTTTTTTATATAATTTTATGTACCCTTACGAAAAGAAGTTAGGGAGGGAAAAAAGAGAGATACCGATGTGCGTTGGTTTTAAAAGTTTACAACTTATACTGAATAAGAAATAAAGAGATCGGCAGGGCATTCTATAAGCTATTCCATACGGCTTTTAAAAGAACAACGATATTTCATAATACGTCCGAAGGTGGGCTTGTGAGTGTACTGATAAGCATTCATAGCAAAACGGATGTTGCAGTTAAAAGTTTGAACGGTCAGAATGCTACTGTCAGTTTCGATGAAGCACTGGTGGTGAAAATAGCGATACAACATGGTGAGACATTACGCCGGTGTTCGAGGGTGTCAAATGACACCAATGGCATAACCTATCGCACCATTTTGGATCCTATCTAGAAAGTACAAGGAAACCTTAAGCGAATTATACTCCAGGTTTGGGTGGATAAACGATTTATATGTTGAATCCAGGTCCGAGGGGTGAAATATTTCTTGTATCGCATGAGGAAACCTAGACATTTCGCAGCATTTTTGGCGGCATCGGATATGTGGTCATTCCAACGTAAGTTTTCATACCGCGAATGGAAAGTTTTTCGGTTTTTATGATGCAAGTGCCATTTATGGTATAATGACTGGATATTTAAATTTTGCTTTAACAACAGCAAACAGCATTGTATTTTGAAAGCATTAAATTCCACTCTGTTGGTAGTCCCACACTCATGCTCCAAATATCGGAATTTAATGTGCTTAACATACGCTGTCGTTCAAGTTCTACAGCCGAAGAACAGGGACATGAGTCCGGGAATGAATATGAGAAACAGGGAGCACTGTTATCAACAAAGAAATATATTAGATTAGAAGCGGAAGACAAGAGATCATTGATAAAAATTAAAAAAAGAGTGTCGGAGACAGATCAGATCTTGCATTTATTTTATAAATATTGGACTGACAAAACCGAAGCGTGGTGTGTTCAGATCTTTGCTGCAGAAAACAATTTCTCCCAGGTTGTAAATGAGCACAAGTTAATACCAGACGTTGAAAGTCATACCGCCAACACCCTGAACTTGATTTTTTCTGGTCAGGTGCTCCTTTTATTGCTCTTATAACAAAAAGAAAAATTAATCGAACAAAGTGGGTGAAAAAGTGGACACTGCAATCTTATTCGAGAGATTCGGAATACAGAAGCACAGGACTATCAAAATTATTTTAGAATGAGTGCTTATAACTACAATGATTTATTAAGCCTAGTTGGCCTTTAATCAAAAAAGAATGTACTCATCTAAGAAGTATATACAATATCGCATAATGAGAGACTAGCAATAACGCTAAGGTTTCTCGCCACGGGAAGTAACTTTGTGGATCTGAATTATAGCGAAGTCATAGGCGATTCTACAGTCGGTACAAATTGTTTTTGAAAAATTATACCACATTGCGGTAAGAGCTGACAACGATGAAGGAGTAATCTGTACATAAGCTACTCTAGGCTATTTATCAATGATTTCTTGAATATTCCTGAAGAAGATTTTTTGCCATCTTCAGAATCTAAGTTTGTTTTTGTTTTTTTTTCTAGTGTCGACGGATTTAGTACGACTGAAAACCTTTTAAAGCCCTACAAACAAAATTTGAGTGAGCAAAACCGGATATTTAAAAAGAGTAGTTGAAAATGCTTTTGGAATACTTTCTTTTCGGTTCCAAATATTCGAAAAACCTATTCATTTAAATCCTCAAAAAGCTGCATTAATGTTAATGACCTGTTGTTACCTTCATAATTTTTTGATAAAGCATAATAAAAAAACAATATGCTTTGAAATCAACATTTTATGTTGTACGAAAATATCCAAGAAGGACAAATTATAAATGGAAAATCACAACAATTATAAAACTTCAAAATAAGTTCGCGATAAATATTGCGATTATTTCAATACAACAGGACAAGTCCCTTGGCAACAAAATTTTATGTAAAACCATTGACAAAATAAAATACGATTTTTATAATTTAATAATTTTTCAAGTCTACTACTATTGTTGGAAATGATGTATTTTGTGATAGGTATGTGCTTGGTATACCCGAAAAGGCTGGTGACGGAGTAGATGAACGTTAGGCTGACGTTGATGGACAAGATGTACTTGATGAATATGGGCTCATACAAGTCAATGGAGATGGGCTAGGAGTGAAAACATGTGATTTATATGGAGTTGATGTAAAGGACAATGGAGAAGAATGCGATTTTTCTGCGAGCATTGCTCCATGTCTTATTGATTCTTCTTCTGGCACTACTTCTACCATTTGTGCTTCAAAGAAAATATCGTTTATCTTCTTTTCCACAATCAGTTGACGTTTATGGCTTAGACATCGTAATTTATCTGCCCATGTCCTTGCGTTATCATTGCTAATACATCATTCTCCGTCATTCCAGCAAAATCCACGAGAAATTTCAACCCCTATCATTCTCGTCATCATTCCAGTCGTAATTTTTCATTCCAAGCTACACACTATCATTTTTACATCATTCCATCAAAAATGTCATTTCAAAAATGATAGTGCGTAGCCAACTTTACTAAAATTAGTTATAAATGATGATTTACTAAATTCAGGCACAACGAGCAACAAAATATCAACAAACACCATTGTGGATGGAACATTGCAGAAGTGCTCACGCAAATATAAATGATAAGCATCGTATCGAGCAGAAGTCAGCGCTGAACTCTGTAAATTTTAAATTGTACATGTGGTTGTTGTTTTTTCTTTTTCGAAAGTTCACCGATGGGATAGCTATCAAAAGGATAACAGCTATTATTGTAAATAACTACACTTATGGGAAATCCGAATGAGAATATAAAACCGACGTGCGTGTGCGTGTGTGAACACCTGTTGTGTGGCAATGATTTTATACATATCTGAAGAACAATACACAGCGTTGTTATTCGTTTGTCCGCCAACACTTGGATGTATCATTCACACAGGTTTTTTCTGTTTTTACATGATTTTTGTCTACGAACAAAGTTTCATTTTCACATCAAACTATACCTTAAACCTTCCACAGATCATAACAAAGAATTTAAAAAAATATATATATGTAAATCGGTTGAATTGTTCGCAAGTCTAAAAAGTAAAGGGCTTTCCAATAGGGACCTGACAACTTTGAATTTAATTTGTGAACGCACTCTTTCATTAATCATCAAACTGTCACTGTCAATTTATTCAGGAAACTCAACATTTCCATCATGGTAAAGTACACTAATGAGCTACGATCTTCGATTGGGTTCTGGAGAAGATGCGCCAAGATGATGAATTTCATCGCAAAATCATCTTCAGTGACGAAGCTGATTTTTGGCTCAATGGGTTCGTCAATAAGCAAAATATGCATTATTGGTCGGGTGAAAACCCACATGTGCTTAATGAATCACCACTTCATCCACAAAAAATAACTGTTTGGTGCGGTTTGCATGCCGGCGGCGTTACTGGGCCATATTGTTTCGTCGACGATAACGATCGTCACGTTACTGTGAATGGTCAGCGTTATCGCGCCATGATCACCGATTATTTTTGGCCGAATTGGAAGATATGGTCATGGACGAAATGTGGTTTTAACAGGACGGTGCCACAAGCCACACAGCACACACTATAATCGATTAAAGAGTAAGTATGGTGAGCGTGTTATCTCAAGACATGGGCCAGTCGATTGGCCGCCTCGTTCGTGCGATTTAACGCCGCTTCACTATTTTCTGTGGGGCTATGTTATGCCACTGGCCTATGCCAACACGCCGACGACGGTGTAAGAGCTCAGAGCCAACATTTAACGCGAAATAGCGGCCGTTTCGGCCGAAATGTTTGGCCAAGTCGTTGAAAATTGGGTCCAACGAATCGATCGCTGCAAACGTGCCTGCGGTGGCCATATGAACGAAGTCGAGTTCCATTCATAAATGTTTTGATTGTACTTCAAGCCAATAATAAAGATTTATTTTATTTAAAAAAAAAGTTGTCAAGTCGCTATAAGAAAACCTTATATAAAAATATCTAAATAATAATTGAGAAGAGTTTATCAATTAAATATAAAATTAACATTCATAACAAAAATACTTTTATGTATTTCTTTGCATTTAAATCTTTTTGTGCTCAACCTTTTTGGTTTCGAAAATTTGTATTAAATTTTTTTAAATTATTTACAATATATAATTTTAATAAACTCTTTTTAGTTTTTGTGATAAAATACCATATTTCATGTATCATATAATGATATTTGTTATCTAGGGTGTCCCAGTTTAGCAGTATAATCATTTAAGGGCATATTCCTGAAGTTCCGGTGAACAAAAAATTGTATGGCAGCGGGGATCAATTCTCACTCTATTTTAAGTTACTGCCAATCAAAGTTTGTGACTTCTAATTTGAACGTGTAACCAATTTAAACACTATAACTTCTAAACTAGTACAGGTTAAAAAATATTTTTAAACATTTCGAAAAGATAATTTAGTAGTGCATACAAGTTTTAAATGCTTTGTATGCTTTGTACATCTGTGCAGGAACAAAAAAGTTATGGCTCGTTGAACTCAAAATTATGAAAAGAATTTGGCTGCCCAGAAATCTGCTTTCCGAAATGGTTAAACGCGCCCAAAAGCCATTTCTTTTTAGAAGCAGCTGGATATATTCACAAGCAAGGAAATTGGGTTCCACATGAACTCAAGCCGAGAGACGTCGAAAAGCGGTTTTGCATGTCCGAAATGCTGCTGGAAGGCCACAAAAGGAAGTTATTTTTGCAACGGATTGTTACTGGTGATGAAAAATGGATCCATTACGACAACCCCAAACGCAAAAAATCATATGTGAAACCCGGCCAACCAGCCAAATCAACGGCAAAACCGAATATCCATGGCGCGAAGGTAATGCTCTGTACTTTGTGGGATCTGATGGGTGTGCTGTATTATGAGCTGCTAAAACCGGGTGAAACCATCAATGGACAACGCTACCGAACACAATTAATCCGTTTGAAGAGAGCAGTAGCCGAAAAACGCCCGCAATATGCGAGCAGACACGAGGCATTCATTTTCCATCATTACAACGTTCGGCCCCACGTTGCTATTTCTGTTAAGAACTATTTGGAAAACAGTGGATGGGAAGTCTTACCTCACCCGCCTTATAGCCCAGACCTTGCCCTTCTGACTATCATTTGTTATCGATGCAGAACGCCCTCACTGAAATACGGTTCACATCAGAGCAGAATATCAAAAATTGGCTTTATTCATTCTTGGTTGCCAAGCCGGTGCAGTTCTTTTGAAATGGTATCCACAAATTGCCCAGCTTCAGATGGGCAATACTTTGAATAATACTATTGTACATGTTTTTCTTAAATAAACGTTCAAATTTATAGCTTAGTGGTTATAGCGTTTAAAGTGGTTACACTTTAGGTCATCCACTTTGATGGGTTGTAATTTGATATGGAGTGAGAAAGACCCCCCTGTCATACAATTTTTTATTCGAAGGAACTTCAGGAATATGCCCACAAAGGATTATACTGCTAAACTGGGACACCCTGTATACATGAACTTTAAATTAAAAATATGCTGTAAAAGGTAATTGCAAATATTTTTTACAAACCGAGTTTCAGTGGGCAGAAAAAAAAAACGTTTTTAAAGAAGCACAATTCAACGAGTTCAAAGACGAAATTGCAGATTTGTCAATTGAGCGAAGTGTTGAGAAAATCAGCAAAATTTGTAAACTTTGTCCATTTTTATGTAGTTAAGGATGCTGTTCTCAGATCCAAAAATGGGATATAGACTTTAATAATCCAGGTGTACCGGTATGAAGTAAGCGTCAAGATACAAATGTCCCGATAGGGAACATTTATTGTGAACGGGCCTTAATCTTTTTTTTGTTTGGTTGCTATAACACCTGTCAAACATATTTAGTATACGTGAAGTCATTGAGGGAAAAATGTTTCGAATTTTGTACCCAGAAAATGATGACTTGCGGAAAGCATTAATTTTTTGTTTTCATTTGAAGAAAAGTGCTTCAGAGTTGCTTCGAATGCTTGTCGAGGCATATGGTGATCATGCTTTGTCAGAAGCTATATGCAAAAGAAGGTTTCAATAATTCAGAGATAACGATTTTGATATGAGAAATGAAGAACGTGGAGGACCACCAAAAAAGTTTGAAGATTCCGAATTGCAAACAATATTGGAAGAAGATAACACTTTGAGTCAGAAACAAATTACAGAAATGTTAAATGTTGCACAACAAACAATTTCTGACCATTTAAAAGCTATGGGAAAGAACCAAAAGTATGGAAAATGGGTACCACATGAATTGAATGAAAGACAGATGGAAAACCGAAAAACCACCTGTGAAATTTTGCTTCAAAGAAACGATAAAAAATTAGTTTTGCATCGAATTTTTACTGGCGATGAAAAATTTATTTATTTTCAGAATCCTAAACGGAAAAAATCATGGGTTAATCCGGAACAATAATATCGCTACCGACAACAAATGATCAATTTGAACCATGCATTAATCGAAAAACGACTAGAATGAGCCAGAAGACATGGCAAGGTAATTTTGCTCCATGACAATACACCTGCCTACAAAGCAAAACTGGTTAAGGATACAACCAAAGCACTTGGCTGGGAGCTGCTACCCCACCCGCCGTCTTCACCAGACTTGACTCCTTCCGACTACCATTTGTTTTCGTCGATGGGATACGCATAAGCTGAGCAGCACTTCGAATTTGCTTCGAAAGACAACAGTTTTATTGGTGTGGAATCCATAAATTGCCTAATAGATATTAAAAATTTGTAGCTAGCAATGGCCAATACTTTGTATAAAATGTTTTTTACTTTCCTATCAAAAATTCCCGTTTTATTTTCATAAAAAAATTTTATTTTCATACCGGTACACCTGGTAATTCTTCCTAAGGCACATCCGCTAACAAAACTTATTCTAATGGAATACTTCTCTCGCACCAAAAATAACGAAACTGTTGTTATTGTCGTTTCGTCCTCCGCGGTATCAGGAACAAAGGTTTCTAACTGCTCGTTGGAGTAGGTAGTAGTCGTGGGTATTTATGGTAAAGGCAAAAAAAGGTCTACCGCGCCGAAACGCTACTCCTAGGTCTAAAAAAAAAAAAAGAAACGGAAGAAACCCCCCCTCCCCACGAGGCTTTCAACTTTACGGGGAAAAAAGACACTACTTACCTTAACTTAAACCTAATAAATATGATAAAATATATATACAAAGTAAAAGAAAAGGGGTAAAAATGTCTACGACCGCCATCCAGATTTAAGCCTAGACGAGAAAGCTCGGATCCGTCCCTTTCGTTTACAATGTGCGGCGCTTTAACCAACTCGGCTTATTAGTGGATTTTTATTCTTTCTCTCAATGTCCTACTTAGGACTGATAAATCTCATAACTCCAAATATGTATTTTATCTTTTACATAATAAATATACCATATATATATTATATTTATTCATGAACTGTTTACTAAAAAAAAAAAAAAAAAAAAGAGCAAGAAGGAATATGTTAGTACAATAAATACTTAAGTTAAGGTTAAAACTCCGTCCTGCAACTTCTCGCTGAAAGCGTCTCCGACGAACTCGTGACGTGTTAGTGAATGGGAAATCCAGGTGGTACGTTTAGGTTGTCTCTGATACACCCCCGTGTCTCAGCCTATTTCCTCTAAATCTACTAAATCCCTTGGAGTTTCCAATATAACCCTCACGGTGTAACTGAACCGATCGCGTTTTTTTTTTTTTTTTTCACGCACTGTTCTCCTGGAGCACTTCTTTTTCATATCAGTTCAAATCGATACACCCCGAAGAATCCCCCGAAAGCTCCAAAAAAAGAAAAAGAAAACACAAGATACTCCCTCGACCCCACTCCTGTCGTTTTGGGTTTTGTTTTTTTTTTTGCTTTTTTTTTGTTCCGACCGACCTGTTTCTTAGCTCTCGATTGACAGCCCGATTTGTGTCTACCTTGTTAGAACTCCTCCTATTTTATCCCGTTCGGTGGTTAATTATTTTACTACCCCATCCATGATCAAAACACCTGACCCCAGCTAGCTAAGCTATCTACTGGTTGCTTGACGGCGAAAACTACAAAAATGAACAAATGAACTAAAAACCTCTCGGTTACTATCCAGTGCTCTTACAAATACGCTACGATAGCCTGTTGGGGCTGCCGAACTCGATTAGGGGGACTTCAATTCGGTCATGCGAAAACCTTGTCAATGCTATCGTATTAAAACCATAACACTGTACCTTCGTCAAAAATTTCACATTCGGTGCATTTGGGCTTGTTCCTAAAACCGTACGAAAATCATAGCAGGGGTAAAATCATACCACCGCAGCACCACAAACACCAATAATGGGCGAGCTTCCTGCAGTCTAACATGATTCTTTCTGTTGGCCGTTATTATTTGTTGGAATTGACTATTTTGACAGAAAAAATAAATAGGGAGTACTACTCAATGTCTAACTACAAGGGCAGTTCACGTAGAAATTGCGTATAAATTATCTTCCAATTCGTGCGCACTGGCCATACGAAATTTCGACGTGGAACTCCTTTAGAGATCTGCAGTGATGACGTTAGATTTCCAATGAACAGAAAAAGACAAAGAGACTATAAGACTATAATATAAATCCTGATGTTATTGTGGAAACCTTCACATCTTCAAATACCAAAGCTGTTGCGCAGCTTGCTACTAGAAGTCGAAAATGTCATCAACTTGACGTGTTATCCTTCAGACGATGAAAATGGCAAACATTTACCCCTAGTCGCTTTCTCTTCGAATCATTCAGTGAATTAAAATCTACGGTTATGTTCGACGATGACATGGCAATGCTGAAAATGTCATGATTTCATAAGGTTGGCTGCTCTTTAATGGCCCTTCCAAGAACCGCTTTCCACTGATTGGCTTTATCCAAGTAACCCTTTCTGTGAATACGTGTAAGTTATGAGCAATGTGAATTGACGCATAGTGAACTTTATTTGTAAATTGGTGTCATTCTACTAAATAAAGGGTGGTTCATCGTGAGCTTTGATTTATAATGTAAAATAAAATACATAAATTGAAAGTGAACTTTAAAAGAAAACTAAAAGGAACAATTCATGGCATTTACTTTTTGAAAATGATATTATGTTAATGTTGGCCATGACTAGGTACAAGAGTGGTCCATTCGGAAGGTACAATTTTGGTCGACTAGTTCGTGCATAGCGACTAGTATCTCGCGGATAACAGGAGTAATGTTGGCTTTCAAAGTGTCAATCGTAGCTGGCTTATTCCTAAAGACCTAAGACTTTGCATATCCCCAGAGAAAATAGTCCAAAGGTGTGATATCGCACGATCTATAGCGTCCAATTTACCGTAGCAAAACGTGAAATTAAGTGCTCACCAAAATGATTTCTTAACAAGTATATTGCTTCCGTTTTGTTGAAACCAGAGCTCACCGAGACCATGCGCTTGGATTTCAGGAAGCACATAGCCCGTTAACATGGCGCGATAACTGTTACCATTGACGGTAACATTCTGATTTGCTTCATTTTTGAAGAAATATGGGCCAATGATTCCACCAGCTTATAAACCACACCATACCGTTGTTTTGAATGGATGTAATGGTAGCTCTTGGAACACTTCGGGTTGCTCATCAGCCCAAATACGGCAATTTTGCTTGTTAACGTATCCATTGAGCTAGAAATAGGCTCAAGACTGAACAAGATTTCACGATAAAACACCAGAGTCGCCAGGCTTCAA
The DNA here is from genome assembly GCA_907269105.1 of Volucella inanis. Classification (NCBI taxonomy): domain Eukaryota; kingdom Metazoa; phylum Arthropoda; class Insecta; order Diptera; family Syrphidae; genus Volucella; species Volucella inanis. The sequence goes on along the minus strand of OU026157.1, from coordinate 90,844,049 downwards.
TTATTGCACAAGTCGAACTTTGTACGATTTTAGGCCAAGATCCTCACGTAAAATACGCCAAGCCAAGCTGCAGAGAACGACAACGAATCGATTCGTCACTGTCTTTGCGTACACTTTCAGCTACAGCTGCTATAGTTTCTTTACTACGTGGTGGATGTAGTCTAACCGGTCGAGTATCATCCACTAATGTAAACTGGGACTCAAATAGTGGTTCCAGTAGGTCGATTTTGCGCACCGTTAGTTCCTCGAATCGCACGAAAAACATTTCTCACAGAACGCTGATTTTCGTAATATAGCTGAACAATTTGGAGACGCTGTTGTATTGTGAGTCTTTTCATGATGATTTGCCAAACGATACTGAACAAAAATGACAAAGCAGTTTGATAGGAGTCACGCGTGATCTGTCAAAAAAAGCTTATTGAAAATAAAACCTCACGATGAATAACCCCTTACAAAAATACAGTGTATTTGTGCGGAGCTTAAGGGATTGCAAAAGTATTAGTAGATTTTGCCATCTATGTTAGCTCTTTGCTTTAAGAAAACTTTGAGTTTTATTTATTTCATTTACCATATTTGTTTGTATAGCCTATATAATGACCCACGATTGTGAAATAAAAATATTGAAATTTAACGAAATGGGAGAGTTTTGAAAAAATGCCAAAATTACATTTTTCACACAAACAAAAAACTGTATAGAGAAACATATACAATATAAGTAAAAAAGCAAAAAATCAAAACGATCGAATAATTTGTCTTTGAGTTACAACTGCAGCAAATTTAAAAAATGTTGGCTTACAAAAAAACGGGTTTAAAGATAAAATGAAAACTTTCTGACCGCTGAGCGGCTGTGTGTTACTCAAAAACGATTTGAGATAACATATTTAAAATGTTATTTTTGTTATTTTTGAAATTATAGACTTTAGATATAAAAATATCAGTTTTGTTTAAAAATTCACACTAGGTATGTCCATTAAGTTCTTAGGAGCAGTATTAAAGTTTATCTTTTGACTATAACAACGACTTGTGCTGATGATTATGATACATTTCTATAGAAATATTTGAGACTAATAAAGTCAATTGTGAATAAATATGGTAGTCTATAACGAACATAGTCTGTTGAACGAATCAAATAACATACGAACATAACACATGGGCTGAAAAGAGAGGGCGCTACTTGAATTGAATAAATTTTCAGTTCACACCAACCTTCAAAAGATACGTCTATAAATTTGACAGTTGTCGGACGATTAGTTCATGAGATATAGCGTTGTGAGTGAAGCAACTTTTGTTATTGTGAAAAAATGGAATCAAAGCAATTTCGTGTGTTGATTTATCATTGCTTTTTGATGGGAAAAAATGTAGCCGATTCAAAGAAATGACTTGATCAGTGTTACCCGGACTCTGCACAAGCCGAACGAACCATTCTCAAGTGAATTGAAAAATTTAAAAGTGGTCATACAAGCAGCGAAGATGATGCACGTAGTGGACATCCAAAAGAGGCTGTTTCAGATGAAAACATCAAAAAAGTCCACAAAATGATTATGAATGACCGTAAAGTGAAGTTGATCGAGAGCGTGTTGAATATATCATACACGAATATTTGGACATGCCAAAGCTCTGTTCAAAGTGGGAGCCGCAGCTCACAGTTGACCGAAAACAACAACGTGTTGATGCAACTTGATTCTATCACTTCACACCAGAGTCAAATCGGCAGTCAGCTGAGTGGCGAGCAGGCGACGAATCTCGTCCAAAACGACCAAAAACTCAACAGTCGCTGGCAAGGTTATGGCATCCGTATTTTGGGATACACATGGAATAATTTTCATCGACTATCTCCAAAAGGGGCAGACTATCAACAGCAACTATTACATTGAATTGTTGGAGCATTTGAAGGACGAAATCGGAGGAGAAGAAGAAGAAAAAGAAAGTGCTGTTTCATCAAGACAATGCACCGTGTCACAAGTCGATGAAAACGATGGAAAAATTGAATTAATTCGGCTACGAATTGCTTATCCACCGACCGTATTCTCCAGATTTGGTCCCCAGCGACTATTTCCTGTTCGTAGACCTCAAAAGAATGCTCGCCGGAGGCTAAACCGAAATCGTACTACAAAACTGGAATCGAAAGATTGAAAAATCGTTTTAATCAATGTATCGCCCTTGAAGGCAACTATATTGATAAATAAATTGGTGGTAAGACACACCAATTGGAAAATATTTTTTAAGGATTTACACTTTCCGTTAAACCAAAAGAATATTCAATTTAATGTTTTGAATATAAACATAGATCTCACCTAAATAATCTGGTGTTCACTTTTGTGTTTCTGCTGGTACAGGTGTTGTACTTTCAGATAATTCATTACTTTAACTATGCGTTCTGCTTGACAGCTCGCATTAAACATACACACTTTATTCAGAAAGTGAACAACTGACCAACTACATGGGAAGCGAGGATCATAAGCACTCCAAACAAACTTCAAAATCTGCAACCCCAGATCTAATGAGATAAGCAAATTCCAAAATTGCTACAGAGAATTGTTAATCTTCGTCAGCAATCCAGTCTAATAACGCTCCTAGGCATGCACTGTTGAGAAAATAGCTAAAAACCAGGAATTTTTCTGTCGAAAACCCATTTATTGGTCAACAGTGTGAAGTATTTGATAAGATGTTAGAGGACACACAAAAACATCTCTTATTTCTTATAAACTGGATGTCAATTAAAAATGATTTCATCTCTACACTGTGCTGAAAAAAAATATAAAATGGCACTCAAAAGGCTGTAAGTCACGAATTGTCTAAGCCACGTTAGAATCTACGTCGGTTGAAACTGTAAAGCACTCATCACAAATACCCATATATATCATATCAGGGTATCATGGCAAAAACCACGTGGTAGAGGAAGGTTCTCCAATGTAAAAGATACCAACATTTTAGACACTTACTCAAAAACTGTGTCAACACATTCCGCTGAGTAAAATATAACGGTGAACATCTACCTGGAGAATGCCTTCTTAAAACATGGCCAGAGAGGAAAGAAATTGTGAACTTTACTATTCAGCCAACTGGATGGATGTGTATCCTATAAGCTCTATGTAGCCCAAAGAAAAAAAAATCATCAAAGAAGCTTTATGAAGAATAAAAGAGCTTCTTCCGATCAAAAACGTTTCCTCGCAATAGCCATCCCATTAACCCGGAGATTTCATTCCTGAACTGTCGCTGACCGATCCTTTCTCTTACAACTCCCCAAACGACAACGGAAAAAATAACGTCTTACACCAAGTCCGTGGCCTATCCAAAACTCTTTAAACTTCTTGTCTGCATGTATTTTAGAAATTGGGCTTATAAAAATCATAAACCATTCATTGACTCCTACAATATCCTTCGTGACGACAGAGGTCAAAAATAAATTACATTACACACTAGTGGACATCTCTGATATAAGATCGCCTTCTAGGTTTGTCTCAAAGCAAAATTAAAGCGTCAGCAATTTATTTGAATATACTCCTAGGTTCAACTTATATCCCATTAAACAGCCCACAACATAAGATCCTCGAGGACCTAGCAAAAACAAAACTTAAGGTGGACACATATGACGGTCGTATAAACGGGGGAGACCTGAATGCTAGACATTCGAACAGGGGAAATGGGAAATGGAAATGGAACAGTAGACACGTCGAGACGTGGTTAGCTTTTGTAGGTCCCGCCACAACAATTATCACTAAACAAACCCCCTCCTTCCCGGGATCTTCATCATTTTTGGATCACCTCTTAGTCACAAAAATTTAATCAATATCCTTTGCTACAACTATACTTTATAGTAGTAGTAGTTTATATATAGAATATACTTTATACTCTTATCATTCTCAGATCATTTCCTTCTTGCCGATGTGAATCACATTATGTGCTTCAAGAACACTCACTGGCTTAGCTTCAGAAGAGACATAGATACCAAACTAGCGCAATGCACTCCACCTGAAAATATTTGTTCCTCAGTTAATGAAATTGACTTGTATATAAACAATTTTAACATTATACAATACAGAGCACACTCATCGATTTCTTCCATTATATTGAAAAAATAATCTCTCCTCCCGGAAAATATAAAAGCCCTCTTCAGAGCTGAGTCAAATTAGCAGTGGAAATTAAAGAAAATCTACCATAGATCATACAATAGAATTAGTGCAGAATATAGGTCTCTTTCAAACAGAATTTTACTCCTTAAACTTCCCCTTCCCCTTTAGAAATCTCTGAAATAATCAACAGAATGAACAGTAACATATCGGCCGGTCCAGACAGAATCTCCAATTTTGTAATCAAAAAACTTCTCTCACAGTAGTATATTTCCCAAACATATGGAAATGCGCTGGACTGATCCCTATAGTTAAAAAGCCAAATAATTTCGACATTGAAAATTTTAGACCGCTACTTTTTAAATATAGGAAAGATTTTTGAAAGAATAATTTTGGAAAAACTAGACAGATGTATCGCAAATAACATCGAATATGTACCAGATCTTCAGTTTTGCTTCAAGAAGGGACACTAGAAAGAGCATACTCTTCTTAAAGTACACAGTGACGTTACAAGAAACCTCAGGGATAACAAGTAAACCGTAGCTTGTTCTTTAACTGAGAACAAATATGAGAAGAATCTAATTTTTGTTATATTTTCTTTTCTGCTTAGAAGTATAAGTGTAAAGGAATTACCAAGAACATTTAGGTTTTTCGTTTACCCTCTGTTAGTTTTCATTTAGTAGCATGTAAGTAAAAGTATATAATTTAAGCTATCCTAGAGTCGAAAGACACTGAAATTTAGCTATATCTGAGCAATAGCTACCCTATAAGAAATTTGTAACAGAATCGCCATGGAGGCAATTCACTAATCGAGAACAAAAGTGGGAACCATACTCGTACATAATACCCTCTCGTGTATTCGTAGTGTAGGTGAAGTATGTAGTAACTGTTAAGTATGCCTATAAATTTATGATTTTTGGTATTTACATTTCCCCTTTAACTGTTTTTTTTGTGATACAGTATACGAGTAATCATCCTCTGCCATAAACTGCTTTAGTTTCCTGTGTTTTGATTTCCTCTTGACGATTGTGCTAATTTGAACTATCTTCACATTGCTCCTAGTAAGTTCCTATATTTGTTTATATATTACTGTTATTTATAAGAGGCTTAATTTGGTTGTTGAATATATGATGAAGTTGTAAATAATAATTATTTTGAACAACTTTTCATCTAAATCTGAATTATCTTTGTTAACATTCATAACCCTGAGGTTTTCGTTTAAAGTGCCATGCAGCCTTGCAGCATCAGCATTGCCGGTTTTAAGTGATAATAATTTTATTTTCTTTTAGAAGTTGTTCCACAGTTGAGTGCAAGATACAAATATTGCCATTGGAAAAGATTTTGATTGGCTTTTTAAAAAATTGTTTTCTTTGCTTTGTTGTACCCATAATGGGAATCCAAAAACTGCGTTCGGAAAACCATATGTGAATAACATCATTAAAATCCTTAGGTTTTTCTGTTATTTTTATTTGTACTTGTTGTGGTTGCCGATCATATTTTGCAAAGTTACAAATTTCACAATTGTCGTACAATTTTGTATCTCAACTTGGAAATTTGGATAAAAGTATAAATTTCTTAATTTATAATTTAATTTATAACGACCTTACGGTCGTTCTCACATCTAACTTACGTATCACGTTATCTAAAAAAAAAATTAAATTTCTGCTACAGAAGTTGACTCGAGAGCTTTTTATTGCGAACTGAGTGAAAACATTTCATATGGTACAACTTAATACGTCCGAAAATTCGCTTGAGGTTAAACTGATGAGAATTTATAGCAAGACGGCTGTCACGATTAAAGATTTCAAGGTTCGGAATGCTACTTGAAATTTCACTGGATCACTGGTGGTGAAAATAGCGATAAAACCAGGTGTGACAGGAGACATTTCGTCGGTATCCGAGGTACTCAATTAACTGGGTGATATTAAACCACATAATATATTATATATATATTGCGACCGTATCAGAGGGGGTCAAGTATTTCTTATATCGTTTGAGGAAACATAGACATTTCGCAGCATTTATGGCGACATCAAATATGTAGTCATTTCAACTTAAGTTGTCATTGACACACACACCAAAAGTGGAAAATTTTTCGGTAATGGCTGGGTAATTAAATTTCACTTTAACGGCAGCAGAGAGCAATGTGATTTAAATGAATTAAATTCCACTCATTTAGTAATGCTATTCATATCGTAATCTAATGACCTTAGCATACGCTGCAGTTCTCATTCTACAGCCGCAAGTACTGTTGTCAAAAAAGGAATATGCCAAAGAGATCATTAATAAGGATTAAAAAAAGAGTAAATGCACACCGGCATTTATTTTGCGAATATCAAAAGTGACACCATCCAATACAATTCGTACTGAACGTAACAAAAGGTAGTTTCTATCAAGTGCAACTATCTTGCTTTCGTCAGATTGGTATACACTTTGATTCCACTTGTCGGTGAGACACGCTATCAAATTACCAATGGACCTGTTATTACGAAATCCGTACTGCCGGACATTCAAAGGTATTCGTGTTTCGGGATGAAACATGAGTTCCTGGTTTATCAGCACTTCCATAACCTTGGAAAAAAGGGACATACCTGTTTTAGGCATGGGCTGCACAAATAATGTTTTCATCTGCTTGGAAAGAGTAATAAAGAGTAGGATCGACCAGCTTACGCAGTGGTTTTGCCAGCGTGCAAGAGTACCTCTTCAGAGCAAGTGGAGGTATATCATCTGAATCAGTGTGTACGTTAAGAATTCAAAAATGGGTTGGTCCCATTGAATTTGACGCACTCAAGTGTAGGCGGAGTGTTGAGAAATCAGATTGGCTCTGTCCAAAAAGCTAGAATGTCATTGTAAAGGAGCGTTTGGATGGAGAATGAAGCAGAATTTCTAATGTTTTTGACGAACGACCGAAAAATTTTTCCAGCTTTGGGGCATTGTAGTATTTTTTGCCGCAGTTTTCGATCAAATTGAATGTCGATAAACAAAATGACAAAGTACTATCAAAAGATTTGGATGACATACAGCTTTGTTATGTTGAAATAATATCAAACTATTTGAAATGGGTGCTACCGATGGGTCACGCCAAGATTTATTGATAATGAGAATTTGTAGTTTTCCCCAATGGTTTTGATATATCATATCCTTTTAGAATTTAGTAGAAGTTAATCCGAAAATAGTCAAAAAACAGTTTTACCCGTTCGGTTAAGCTTACAATTTTTTGGTAAAGCTGAAAAAGTGTGGCAGTTCGGTTTATCTCCTGTTTGGCCGAGCGAGAAAAGCTCGAATGTGTACTTGAAGTGAATTGCAAAAAAGGTCTTTAGCCAAAAGCTTCAAATAAAGAGTCCTCTATTTCTAATAAAAAATTGTCCGTATATATATTGTATGTTTTTTTTTGTTTTTTTTTTGTAATAACTCAAAAAGTCGTCGGCGGATTTTAGTCAAAATCGAATGGCTCCTAATAGCCGCCTTTTCCATGGAACCCGATCATCTGACAAAAATTCCAATCGATAGAACTATTCATTCGCGATTTATCGTTGGCAAGAAAATGGATACATACGGACACACACATAAACGCGCACATAGCCATTTACTTAAAATCTATCTAAAAGCATTATAAAAACCTATAAAAACCTTCTAACAAGCATACGAAGAAATTTTATCTTATTTATTTGGCGTAGTTTGCAAAAAGCCTATTGCTATAAATCTAAGTTTATCACCCTATAATATGTTAAATCTCTGTTTAACAAAGCGAAAGCAATTCAAATATAAAAATAATTTTCACTTTTATGGTTTAATAAAAGGAAAGACTTAATGCACGTTTGCTGCGAGCTGTGTTAACTGTCTATAATGAGAATGATGTCTCCATAGCGTTCGATTTGTTCTGTAAGAGGTTAAATATTCACGTTGAGATCTATTCTGTAGTGTCAGATACGAGAAAGAGAAATGCAAAAAATATCTTTAAAAAAATAAATTACATTTAAAATGATTTAATTTAGAAAATAACTAAATTAGTTTTCATTTGTAAAGTGCATTTTAAGATAGATCTAAAGGGGATCTTAAAAAGGAATGGCGTGTCGTTAATGAGTTGTTAATTATGTCAAAAGAATATTCACACTTCTAAAGACTTGACTTTTTAACTAGTGATGCCTCAAATTCCATGGCTAATACAGGCCCTGGTACAGTACCTATTAATGCTTGCTCATAATAATGTCTCAAAAAGGAAAGAGAATGAAGTACATAATAGCTTTTTCTTTCGACTTATATCTCCTTTTGAAAGTCATAGGAATATCATGATTCTCAATAATTCTAATTCATCCACTTGGAATAGCTAGTCAATTAAATTTTTTGAAGAAAATTGCATTAAATATTTGTGATGTACTTTCACATATCTTTAACAAAAGTATATACATCTAAACTTTTCTCGATAGTATGAAAATTGCTGAGGTTATATCTATCTTTAAGAAAGATAATTAAAAAAATATTTAACATTTATAAACCAATATCATTCTTTCAGTATATTCTAAAATCTTAAAGAAAGTGGTCAGAAGCAGAGTTATTGCCTTTCTTGAGAAAAAATTGTTCTTCAGTCCCAATCAATATGATTTGGAGCTGATATGTCGGCGGAAGATCCATTTTTGTAGTCATATATACGAAAGTTATATAATTGCTATATATTGACATTACAAAGGCGTTCGATATCCTTGACAATGAACTCTGTGAATCAAACTAAGAACAGCTGACTTTAGAGGCTTTATGCTTGGTTGGTTATCCCCGTATCTAAACGACAGGATACAAATATTCAAGATTAACGGGAGCTTAAGTAGGTGTCTTTTAATTAAAATAGTTTGTTTCTAATATTTATTTACTCAATATTAAGCCTGGATTTAAAAAGTAAACTTACGAGTATTTGCAGACATTTACCACTTTTTTTTCTTTTTTTTTTGGAACTTAAGACTCAAGTGAGTGAGACTACACTTAAAATGCCGAAGTACGTGTTAACTTTTGAGGAAAATTGAGAAAGGGTGAAATATGTTGGGGCTCAGTGATTATTTCGCTCGATGGGTTGCATTCAACATTTAATGGAGACACGGCGAGTTTTGAACTCCAAACCATCCGTTTCATGGATGGCCACGGCAACCCACAACTTAGAGGTCTTAAGGCATTTGCTTTGTATTGGTTATCAGCAAAAAAAACAAAAAATTATGTTTTCTAAATTATCCTTCACGTCTCTAATTTTTGTTCTCATAGTGCTGATTGTAAAAGTTTATATGTTAGTTCCAATATTTTTAGTGCTAGCAGAAACTTAGTAGCTTATAATTCAAATTGAAGCTGTGGGTTTAAATGGTTTCTTATTGAAAATATTACCTACTGTCTACAAATATCTGGGATTAAACATAAATAATTAAATGAACTAGAGTATTCACACGCCCATATTAAGGAATATCTATTAATACCGCAGTGTATCCAGACTATTTAATAGTTTACCAATTGAATTACAGAGTATTCGAAAACAAATTATATTTAACAGAGAAATCACAAATAAAAACAATCAAAATATTGGGTATATATTTTAATTCGTGCGGTTTTTTTTTTTTTCAAAATTTGAACGTTTATTTAAAAAAAACATGTACAATAGTATTATTCAAAGTATTGCCCATCTGAAGCTATGACTTTTTCCCATCTTTCTGGCAATTTGTGGATCCCATCCCAAAAGAACTGCGCCGGCTTGGCAGCCAAGAATGAATCAAGCCAATTTTTGATATTCTGCTCTGATGTGAACGGTATTTCAGTGAGGGCGTTCTGCATCGACCGGAACAAATGGTAGTCAGAAGGGGAAAGGTCTGGGCTATAAGGCGGGTGGGGTAAGACTTCCCATCCACTGTTTTCCAAATAGTTCTTAACCCAAATAGCAACGTGGGGCCGAGCGTTGTAATATATTCCGGGCGTTTTTCGGCTACTGCTCCCTTCAAACGGATTAATTGTGTTCGGTAGCGTTGTCCATTGATGGTTTCAACTGGTTTTAGCAGCTCATAATACAGC